>CP126895.1:117260845-118460845 GCA_030440675.1 Furcifer pardalis
GGATTGATTGATTTCTATGTGGCCATTGTCATGGTTAACAACGACGCATGAAAAGTCCCATCCCCCCCCCTTTTGGGGGGGGAGGGGGAGGCCACATCTCATGGCCAGGGCTCAGGAAAAGGGATTTATCAAAGCTCTGGTGATCATTCCAAATAACTGAGAATTTTGACTATAATTATATTTTAAGTGTACTTTCATTTTAACATCTGTTCTTTTTGCTGTATTATGCTGGTCTTGGACTGTAATAAAGAGAGAGAGAGAGTGAGTGAGTGAGTGATACCACTGCACAACAACGATTTTGCTACTGGGAATAACACATGTGATTTGCATGATATCGAGTGTGCTGATTCCAAATCTGAACTCAGAATTTGCCTATCACGTACAGACTTTAAGGCACATTATAGCCGTTTAAATGGTCGGTAATTGTACCCAATTTACATGGGAACATGATAACAGTTGCAGCTACCACCATGCCAGCTTCCGCCTCAGCTGAATCACATCCCCTGGTGGTATGCATGTTCCAGCAGTGGCCAGGCATGTCTGGGCAAGCCAGTGAGCTGACGTCAGAAGTAGGTATATAAGGCAAGATGGAGCAAGGGCTTGTCTCTAGTGCAAAACCATCTTATTGGATATAGTACAGCTAGTCCAGAGTGAGTCTGTTTTGAGCTAAAGATGAGTAGGCGCACCTGTGTTAATAAAGCGGACAATTTCTGCTAAATATACCCCACATGATCAGTTCAAGAACCTAACCAAGAGGGTGAGATTTGCTTACTTAAGATCCTGACGTCTTAGGCGGAATCAGACTTCAGATTTGGATTCACTTGGTTTAGGGTTAGACCAAGTAGCAGACAATGTTTATTTTGTTGTGATGCAGTGTACTAAGTCATTTCCCCGTCTCTAATTTCCCCTCTTTCTTTCTCCTTCCCTCCCTCCCTTCCTTTTGCAGACGGGGTTGTGCTGGTGGATCCAGAATACTTAAAAGAAAGGAAAGGTAACTGCTTCTCTCCTTCCATCCAAAGCCTGTTGCTCCACATGGAAAGGGCAGGTCTCGCTGGAAGCAGAGTCTTTCGCCCCATGGAAACTGGCCTCCCCTTTGGCTCCATATATCTCCTTCTCCCGCGCAACGCTTACTTTCTTCTCCCTGCAGTTTTCGTGACGCTGACCTGCGCCTTCCGCTACGGCCGTGAGGATCTGGACGTCCTGGGCTTGACCTTCCGCAAAGACCTTTTCGTCGCCAACGTCCAAGCTTTCCCCCCAGTTCCCGAGGAGAAGAAGCCTCTGACGCGGCTCCAGGAGCGGCTGATCAAGAAACTCGGCGAACAGGCCTACCCGTTTACCTTTGAGGTGCAAAACCCTTCCGCTTGGTGGGCCAGCGTTCCTTTGGCCTGCAGGCTGCTGTTGTCCTTCCAAGGGGGCCGCTAGGGCCAGAGTCTGCCCACTGGCTTGCATGCTCAGGAGAGACGATGCCTGCCTGGATCTGCATTCAAGATCTGAACCAGCATGTCCTCGTCCCAAACCAAAATGTCTTACTAGCAAGAGCAATTGCACTTCTGTGACTGCCCCATAGAGCTGAGTGCGCTCTCTCGATGGTTCACAAGAGAATTAGCATCTCTTCCCCCCCCCTCAACATGCTGGGTCTTAATTTGAATGACCTTGGAAGAATGGGAGAGGGTGAGACAACCTTGAGTCCTGGTCAGGATTGAACTCCCAATGTTTTGGATGCAGGACAGCAGTTCAACCCAGAGGTGCCCAAACTGTGGGCCGTATCCAGCTCCGACACAAATTCATCCGGCCCACAAAGCCCAGAAGCAGAAGTAAAATGTGCCCATATGGGCACGTTTTAATTCCGCTTCCAGGAGCAATGAGGGCTTTGTGGGCCAGATGAATTGGCATCAGGGGCCAGATGTGGCCCGTTGGCAAAAGTGACTGGCTCCCTGAACCATGTGACCAACCCACAGCCCAAAAGGTTTCGGCACCCCTGGTTTAACCCCTGCACCACCAGGACTCTATAATGACAGGTTGCTTACCTGTATCTGTTGTTCTTCAAGGTGGCGCCCAACTCTCGCTCGCCAAAACCTCGGGGTGGTTTGGGGTTTTTTTGGGGGGGGAGGGGGGTCCCCTCAGGTTGCTTCCTAGTCCCCCTCCTCTCTCTTGGCGGCCTTTGGGCCTTCTCGGCCTCCTCTGCCCCCGCCCCCCGCCCAGGCATAACGCCCACACCCCACCACCACCCGGGCAGCCGCATTCTGGACCAGTTGCAGCCTCTGAATGGTCACCAAGGGCAGCCCCAGGTAGAGTGCATTACAATAATCCAGTCTGGAGGTGACCAAAGCGTGTGTGACCATGAGCAAGGAGTCCTGATCTAGGAGCGGGTGTAACTGGCGTGTAACACGAAGCTGTGCAAAAGCCCTCCTGGCCACGACTGCCACCTGCTCTTTGAACAGGAGTCACAAGTCCAGGAGGACCCCCAGATTACGCACCGGGTCTGTTTGGGGCAAAACCGTCCTGTCCAGGACCAAATGTGGTAGCTTCCGGGATAACACGGGTGCCCTGACCCACAGCCACTCAGTCTTGTAGCCCATTGTCCCCCATCCAGACCCTCACAGCCTCCAGGCACCTGGATAGATCCAAGGAGCCTGTCCACTTCCTCAGGGACAACTGGATCGAACCAATCCCAGATAACATGGCCAGACTGCACTCCGGTCAACCCCAGCTCTGCATTATCCACGCCAGGATTAAACTTTTAGCAAATCCGAGCGATTTTCTCCATCAGATAATCAGCAAAAGCCTCAGCAGACCCCTGCCAACTGGGGCCTGACACCCACCCACCCCCTCTACCGAAGAGGGACCTGGTCACCCGGAACAGGGTTGCTGGGCGATTATCCACAGAGGCAATAAGGGCGGTGAAATATTGACGGTTCACCACCCCCATTGCCACTAGATAGGCTTTGATAGCAGCTCTAGCAAGTGTTCGGTTGGACTCGCTCCGGGTCCTCACCCAGCTGGGCTCTCGGCGGATTGAACTCCCAATGTTTTGGATGCAGGACAACAGTTTAACCCCTGCCCTGCCAGGGCTCTCTAGTGACAGGTTGCTATCCTGTTAGGCAGGGCTTCTGTGGCAACATGAAAGGCAGCCTTGCCCCGTGGGAAACCACTCTGAGCCTCTGACAGTGGCCTGGGGGCTTCTCCTCCTCCTCCTCCTTGTTTCAGATCCCCACCAACCTTCCCTGCTCTGTGACGTTGCAGCCTGGACCGGAGGACACAGGAAAGGTAAGAAGGAAAGGGGGTTTGGCAGAAGGGGTCCCTAGAAAGAGAGAGGGCCTCTTGGTTAAACCCCTGCAGTCATTCATCACGCTCCCATTTGCCCACACCCTCGAAACAGGAGACAATAAGATATTTTTAAAAAACATAGATGAAAAACCATTCTAGGGACTCCAGTGGCTTTAGTGGTCGAGACGCTGGACTTGATGATCGGAAGGTTGGCAGGTCAGCAGTTCAAGACCTGAGTGCTGCACAATAGAGTGAGGTCCCGTCGTCTGTCCCGGCTCCTGCCAACCTACCGTACCAGTTTCAAGGAAAGAAATTGCAAGGAGATAAGGAGGTACCACTTCGGCTGGAAAGGTAGCACCGTTCCATGTGCTCTGGTCTAGTCTTGCCTGCCACATGACCACAAAAACATCTGCAGACGCAGATGGCATCTCTGGCTGTAAATGGAAATAAGCACTGCACCCTCGAGTCGGATACGACTGGCTATTGAGCAAGGGTGAACTTGACCTAAAATAAGTTTTCAAGGCCAACTTCACCCCCCCCCCAAAAAAAAAGCTGCTGATTCCCCCTTTGGGAGGAGGTTTCACAACCCAAATGCTCCTACAAAGCGAACCTTTTCTCTTTCTGTCTGTAAATCACATTTATTGGGTTTAATCACTGCTGTTCTCCCCGGGAATGGCACCCGGGTTGGGACTGGTCTTTCAGCCAGCTCCAGAGATGACAACGTTTGGAGGTTTGATTCCCCCGTGCTGTGGACATGCGAGAACCCATGGCAGTTCCCCTAATTTTCAGATAGATGCTGCTGCCAAAGTTGATGGGGTGGTGGGAGCATGGCACAATGTGCACGTATGCACTGATGTGACTTATGCCATTGTTCTTATGTTGGTCTGTGTCAAGCAACAAGATTTTGGCCCCTGGAAGAGAAATGCCATCCGCGTCTTGCTCTCTCGCTGGAGGGGGAAAGTTTGGCAGGGCTTGACTGTTCCTCAACGTGGTCGCCTCATGGTGGCCAAAAGCCCCAAGCCACACAAATGGAGCGGCGTTCTATGAATGTTCTTTGTATCTCCCCACCAGAATCAGGGGAAATGCCTCTTTGCGCAGCGGTGTGGCCTTCACTCCTTGTGTGTTGGCACTTGGGTTGGTCGCTGCGTGGAGAAACTCTTGGACAAAATATGTCTTGGTTCCAGTCGAACTTGGGGGCTCTTGTAACGTGCAAAAGGGGTGTGTGTGTGTGGGGGGGGAAGGGAATGCTAAGGGTCAAAATGCAAAGATGACCCAGGATGGCTCCCATCTCGATGGGCTCCTGCTCTTTTCTGCCCACCAGGCGTGCGGCGTGGACTACGAGGTCAAAGCCTTCTGTGCAGAGAATCTAGAGGAGAAGATTCACAAGAGGTGAGCCAGGCCAGTGGGCCCGCT
The DNA here is from genome assembly GCA_030440675.1 of Furcifer pardalis. Lineage (NCBI taxonomy): Eukaryota > Metazoa > Chordata > Lepidosauria > Squamata > Chamaeleonidae > Furcifer > Furcifer pardalis. The sequence goes on from CP126895.1 coordinate 117,265,526, forward strand.
TTGCCCCAGGGCAGCAGCCAGCGATAGCAACGAGACTTCTATACCTCGCCCCATAGCACTTGGTGCACTCTGATTCACACCTTAATTAGCATTTTGCCCCAAACAGGCTGGGCACGCCTAAGATGGATGGATGATTCGATCTTGATCCCCATCAGGATCAAACTCACAGTGTTTTGGCTGCAGGGCAGCAGTTTAACCACTGTGCCACAAGGGCTCTGTAAGGACAGGTTGCTTACCTGTAACTGTTCTTCTTCTTCATGGTCTCCTGTGAACCCACAGAAATGGGTTTACTGTCTGTACGTGCAGTAAACCCATTCATGTGGATTCACAGAGATGACGAAGAAAAACTTGGTAGAGCAGGGGTTCTCAACCCATGGCCCGTGGGCCAGATCCGGCCCACAGTACCAACTAATACAGCCCCCCGCCCTCCCTCTAGCTGCCACCAGTATTGGCTGTGGACTCATTTAGGTCCATTGAAAACACGTTTACAACAGCCGCAAATGAGTGCAGCCATCGTAAATCTGTTTATGACATCCATCAATGGTGGTGGGGTGGTGGTGGGGGATGACAACCCTTCCAGCTCCCTCAACTGTTTGAGAGGCCATCATGACCTGGCCCCCAACTTGAAAAAGGTCGAGAACCCCTGTGATAGAGCCAAGGGGCCGAAATAGACCTTGTAGGGAGCCCCTCGTTAGAAGATGAGTTTCGCAGCCCTGTCCCTGTGTGACCCATATTTTAGGGTGCCTGTCCAGTGGGAGGGATGCTCTTCCCCTTCATCTCTTCCTGCCCGGACCCTCCGAGCTTTGGAGAGACTTCTGCAACTATCGGGTCAGCTGCTCCTGTCCCGTTCTTTCCAAGCCATTTGTGCCTCCGTGGTGCCATTTGGACTGTGGAGGCTCGGCCACTTGGCAGGAGAGTTTGCCCAGGAGTGTGTGATAGGTGGCTCAATGGAACCTCCATGGGTAGAGGCAGTGTATCTCTAAACCACAGGTACTAAAAATCTGCGGTGTTCTTGTCCTGATGCCCTGTTTGTGGGGCTTCTGGTCAACCAGTGTTGGGAATCGTCAGAGACTGGTGGGACATCTCCCCCCCCCCCATCCCCCCGTTCCAGAGTCTGAGGAAACAATATTTTGGGGCTTCAATTCCCCATCATCCTCCAGGCAGGCAGCATGGCCAGTGGCCAGGATTCTGGGGGATTTATTTATTTATTAGTCCAAATTTATATTGCCGCCCACTCGCCGTAGCGACTCAGATTCTGGAAGCTGCAGTCCCCAAAATCCGCGACAGCCCTGCTCTGTTGTGCCTTCTGTCCATGGATTCTTGGTGCCACATTAAAAGCAACCTGGCCTGAGGTGGGGGTGGGGGGTGCATTTTGGGCATGGGAGCAAAGGAAGTAAAAAGCCATTTAGGCAAACTGCCTGGCCTGGAGATACAGACTGTGTTTGCTTCTATAGGAATTCAGTGCGCCTGGTCATCCGCAAAGTGCAGTATGCGCCTGAGCGCCCGGGACCCCAACCCATGGCCGAGACCACCCGGCAGTTCCTCATGTCAGACAAACCCCTTCACCTGGAAGCCTCGTTGGACAAAGAGGTACTGTGACCCTTTCCCACAATAATCCATCCACCGGGCACTTTGGAAAGCAGTTGCTGCTCATGACGACATTTTTAAAGCAACGCCTTACGTTCGTTGTTACTTTTCCCTTTCCTTTCATTTACATTTTTAGAGAACTGATTTTAATAAAATAACTCCTTATGTCACTCGTTGCTCTTCCATTTCTTCCAGTTACATTTTGAGGCAGAAAACTGGTTTTTAAAAAGAACGGTACAATTTTGTGGTTGTTGAGGGTGTAGAATTCTTAAGAGAATAGCATAAAACATGAAAAAAAATATGTTCAAAGGTTCTAAAAGTTTCCCCTTAGAAGTAACTTTTGAGAGTAACTAGAAAATGTTATTTGTCCCACTAGTACAGTAACTTTCCTGATAACTTGTTTCAGTACTTTTGAAATGCAACTTCATTAAAACCTCATTGCTCCTCAAAAAGTTACTAATTCCAGAAGAGTAGTGATTTCCAGGAAAAGATGCTGGAGATTGTGAGGCAGAGAGCAAAAAAGTGGGTTTCTTGGGGGCAAGGGGGGGGGGGAGAGTTGGCAACAACCCTTTGTTCTGTGGCAGCTGAGGTCCAATGGAGAAGAAGTTTGCCTGCCCCAGAAGTACCGGGTGCAGGAAGATGTCCTGGTGGATTGTGCCCAAAGAAGAGTATTTGGGGCATTTTGCATAGCAAGGCAAAACTTTGATAGTATTAACAGACAAAAACAGCAAGGGGTGGGGTGGGGTTTGTGGGGTTTCATCATTATAATAATTCATGCCAGAAATTATTCTGGGTTGGAAGGATTTTTACTGGAGAAACTCCACTCAGGGGATGCCCGAATGAGGCTCCTTTCGTGTCTCCAAGATCTTGTCCCAACAAAGTGGTCCCTATTTATCGACTTGCAATTTCACATGCTTTTGAACTGCTAGGTTGGCAGGAGCTGGAACAGAGACAGGTGCTCAATCCATCATGCAGTACCCGGGTCCTGAACTGCGGATTTGCCAGCCTTCCAGCTAACAAGGCGAGCGTCGTAACCACTGAGCTACCACAGTAGATTTTTATCCACCTTAGGGATGTATTGCAGTTTTTAGGGGAAATTCCCATACTGTTTTTTATGGGGCAACTCAGAAGCTGAAGTAGCCTCTTTTCTTGCTATTTGGCCAACCCTCTTTCAAGGGGGACATGAGAATTTTCAGAAGACTCCGGCAGTACAAGAAAGGTGCTTCTTTCTTTCTTTCTTTTTGCTCAGTCTTTCTGCTCAGCCTCAATAGATTGGGGTTTTTGCAGAGTCAGAAAATACCCTAAAAGTCACCCAGGGCAAGCTTTCTTGAGTATTCGAGGTCACCGGTTTCCCTGCTTCTGCTCCCTCTAGATCTACTACCACGGGGAGCCGATCAACGTCAACGTCCACGTGACGAATAACACCAACAAAACGGTGAAGAAGATTAAGATCTCAGGTGAAAATGATACCTCTCTCCCTCCTTCCTTCCTGCCTTCCTTTCCTCTCCCTGTTCCTCTGGTGACAAAGGGGGTGCTTGAAGAAACATCTCAGATGGACAAACTGGACATCTGACCACTGGCCCGGGACATTAAAAAGGGCCTCTGCCATTTGCCTTTGCTTCAGGCCAGCTTTACCATTCCCACATCAGAAGAGGAGGCAGGGCGTAAGGGAGGGATACACAACCTGGGAGCTCCTTTCAACAAAGGGCTTGGTATTGCCCCAGTAGAGCCAGTTGGTCATCCAAGTAAGGGTGGACCTGTTGCATCAGTCGGTTTTATGTACAGTGGTACCTCACTTTACTAAATTAATGCATTCCCCGGGATGTTTCTTATTACGAGAAACATTGTAAAGCGAATTTCCCATAGGAATGCATTCAGTGGTGGGCTGTTGCCGGTTCGGACCGGTTCGGTCAAACCGGTAGCAGAAATCCGGACGGGTTTGCCCGGGGGGGGGGGGTTAGTAAACCCCTGGGCAACTGGTTCGGTCGCCTTTCCAACCGCCCTCCGGATTCTTTTTCCGGGCAGCCCAAAATGGCTGCTTGGAAGTGTGCATGCATCAAAACACCATTTGATGCATGCACACTGAAAAATAGAAGTGTGCATGTGTCAAATGGTATTTTGACACATGCGCACTTCCGAGCAGCCATTTTGGGTTGCAAGGAAGGGCGCAGCAGCCTCTTTGGAGGAGCGGCGGTGGCAGCCTTTCCTTGGTGCACCGTCGGGCCGGGCCAGGCATCACTGCTGGGCCAGGCTGCGATGTCAGGCCGGGCCAGGCCAGGCCACGCTGCTTTGCCGCTGTGCTGCCGCCCCGCTGCTGTTGCTGTTGTTGCTGCCTGCCTGCCTGCTGCTCCCCGACCCCAGGGTAAGTGACTAGGATTTGTGTTTTGGGTTGGTGGGTGGGTGGGTTGAGGTGTGTGTGTGTGTTTTATGTAGTGTGTTTTATGTGTATTTAATGTCTATTTTAATTTGTATTTTTATGTTTTTTTTTGTATTTTTATGTGTTTTTTATTTCTATTTTTATGTGTACTGTATTTTTATTTTATTTTTTACTTTGGCTCTGCCCACAACGTCATGATGTCATGATGCTGGCGCCGCCCATGATGTCATGATGTCATGATGTTGGCTCTGCCCATGATGTTGGCTCCGCCCACAGTGTGGTAGTAAAAAAATTGGCAGCCCACCACTGAATGCATTGAATGTAATTTTCCACAGGAATGCATTGAAAACCAATTAATTCCTTCCAAAAAATTCATAAAGCAAGTCATTCTTTTCAATTGATTTTCATTTGTAAAGTGAAAACTGAAGTGTTAGGTTTTATGAAAAACCTATAAATAAAACCTATAAATAAAAATATTTTTTAAAAAAAGAAAACAAGTGTTTGTGAAGCGAGGCACCACTGTACGTTCAACAAGTAGGTTTCGGTTTGGAGAACCTGTTGGCTTTCCTTTTCTTGAGGCTTTCCTTTTCTAAGGTTTCAGGAAGCCAAATAGAAGCTGAATATTTGGGGAAATGTCTTAACTGTTAGAGCAGTACAAGAGTGGAACCAATGACGAGTGCCTCCAACACTGGAAGCGTTCAGGAGTAAATTGGACGGCCATCTGTCAGGTCTGCTTTGGATTCTTGCATCGAGCAGGGGCGGGGAGGGAATTGGACCTGGTGGTTTAAAAGGCCCCTTCCAACTCAGTTATTCTACAATTCTAAGTTCCTAGACCTCAAGAGGTTACAAAAAGAGGCAGTGTTCTTTCCCCACATTATTGGAGGGGGGGGAACCACCCCCCGCCTCCCTCCAATTTGCTCGTCAAATGTCTTTCCAAGGGATGCTGATCCAGAGCTTAAACACTCTGTTGGACTGAAGCTTCCAGAATCTCCACATTATCTTGGGGGATTCTGGGAGATGCAGTCCAATAATTAACTTTCCCTAGCTCTGTGCTGTCCTGCTACCTGTTTTGTTACCATCTCATTGGCCCACGAAGACCTTTCTGTGAAGAGCAGGCTTTTTCAGGCGCTGCCGACGCTAAATGTTTCAATTCTTTTCAAGGCCATTGTGAGTTGTTGGACTTCTTTTTTTTAAGTGGGAGTCTGTTTTTGTTGTGCTGCTTTACTGCGTTATTCTCCTTTGTAAAATGTTGTCCCCTTTTCTTTTCCACATAACCCACCCTGAGGTTGCCAGTGGAAAGTCATTGGAGGCTAGGATGTGGGTACCTTAGAAGTAAATAAAGAAGGTCAAGCAACTTCCTCTGTTGATATCATAGTTGTGACATTTGGCACTCTGGATAATTGCAGTGCAGACAAGGCGTTGATGTTGTACAGTGGTGCTTTGTGTGCACATGTGTGTGCATGCATGTCACACACACACATGTCACTAATGCCTGCTCTGTTTCCTTCCTTCTCTTGTCTTCTATTCTTTCTTCCTTCTTTCCTCTCTTGTTGGCTTCCAGTGCGCCAGTATGCAGACATCTGCCTGTTTAACACAGCCCAGTACAAGTGCCCAGTTGCCGTGGAAGAAACAGAGTGAGTATCTCTTGTGCAGCCCTATCCCTTTCCGAGTGTGGCTTTTCTACCAAGTCCACACAATAGACAGTGTGCCTCTGCCCGCAAAGGGCATGGAGTGGACAGAAATGGGACAAGAAAGGACGAGCACCAGTCAAGAGAAATGGTTTCCCACAGCCAAACGGCATGAGTCAGTTGCAGCAAAATCCCAGAGCGCCACGTGTGACACTTTTAAGCTGGACAAATGTATGGCTGTGTCGTGTGGATTTCTCTGAGCGCACAAAAGGCTCTCTCCTTTAGGAACAGGGAAGGCAGTTTTACCTGGGAGGGTTATTCATAAACGATGTCCTTGCCTGCCACCCCCGTGTGAAGAGACGGACACGTGTCATGGGTTCAAACATGGGCCACTTTATTAAACCAAAATAAGTTGTTGCATACTATTGCGCTGGGGAATAAGTACTGTGGGTGCATGATAATAACTTGGGTCAATCGCAGAGAATTTGGATCCCAATTAATAGGGATTTTACCCCCAGTGCTAGTCCATTCTGGTATACAGTGGAACCTCAGTTAACAAACGGCTCAGTTAACACAAAAATTGCATAACAAAAGGAAATCCATAGAAAATAGTAGCTGTTTACAGAATTTTTTTCGGAATGGATTAATTGGTTTTCAGTGCCTTTCTATGGAAAACCACATTTCAGTTAACATATTTTGGTTTTTGATGCATTCCTATGGGAAATTGCATGCAATGCATTCCTATGTAGAATTCAGTTTAAGTAATTTTTACTTTAAGAAGCCTCCCAGGGAACACATTAATTATGTTAAACTGAGGTTTGACTGTATCTGACTGCAGTGAAAAGGCTGGCCAAAAGACCAGAGAGTTGGGTAGTCTGTCTGTCCACCCTCCCACCCCCACCCCTTATATAGGTTTTTAAGGGTTTATAAACCCTTTTAAAATGGCGTTCACTTAGGGAGCTTGCCTCTCAGGTGCACTAACTCCCACAAGTATTAGGAGACAAGAGGTTCCTCTTCTGCCCTCCTGCCTTTTCACTAATTTGGAGAAAAAAAACACCTCCCCCCCCTTCTTCTTCTTCTTTCCAACCTGCAGCGACGTGGTGGCTCCCAGTTCGACGTTCTGCAAGGTCTACACTCTGACCCCGTTCCTTGCCAACAACCGGGAGAAACGTGGCCTGGCCTTGGATGGGAAGCTGAAACACGAAGACACCAACCTGGCCTCGAGCACGCTGTGAGGGTTTCTTCCCAGGCGACGGTTGGGAGAGGCAAGGGGAACGCGCACCCGGGTGGTGTCGTAGTAAACCTACAAGGGCAGCAGCAAGAGCCCATCGAAACAGCCTAGCAAAGGGCCACGGTCACTAGGCAAAGAGTCCAGGCTTGCAGACAGCAAATGGAGGGCAGGGCTCTTGTAAGGTTAATGGTTCTGCATTGCCCACCCAAGGTTCAGAGGAGGGTGGCAAATGAGCTCATACCTCCTGCTGCTTGGAAGGTCTTCGGGCTTTGGCTGAGAGAGCCCTGGCTTCACTACACTGCTGGATCCCACCTGTACAGGTAGAAACATACCTGTGCGTACACAGAGAGAAAGATGCAGCCTTTCGCACAGAGGGCCTGTTGCAAAACAGATTGCAGGGCACGTTTCGCCTCTAGTGGCACTTGAAGAAGATTGTCAGTTTAGCTCCCATCTTCTGCCCCAGCTCCTGCCAAACTAGCAGATTGAAAGCAAGACATTGCAGGTAGATCAATAGGTACCACCTTGGTGGGGAAGGTAACAGCATTCCGTGTGCTCCAGCATCTGCTCTTGCCTGCCACATCACCATGGAAATGACTGTAGATGCAGACAGCACTGGCCCTTTGGCTGTAAATAGAGATGAGCATCGGACCCCCAGATAGGACTGACTTTCAAACAAGGGAGGCCTTGACCTATGTTTGGACTCCAGAGTGGTGAAGTTGGCTGGCTACCACCACCCTGTGTTTCATTATAAATGTGAAATATAAATAAATAAATATAAATAAATAAATTATCATCATCCTCCTCCTCCTCCTTAATTCTTCTCTCACTGCAGCAGCAGGAGCTGATATGGCAGCTTGCAAAAAAAGGGAGTTAGGTCTCTGCCCGTAGGAGCTTTCAGTGTAGGCTCAGGAAGACGTCCCAGGGAAAGGAGGGATGGAGGCCGGCTTCGAACACACGTCCCTCCGGTGGTGGGGATCTCTTGGCAGGCTCACCTCTCCTTCTTCTCTGAACTTCCAGGTTGAGAGACGGAGCCAGCAAGGAGGTCTTGGGCATCATCGTATCTTACAAGGTGAAAGTCAAGCTGGTGGTCTCCAGGGGAGGGTAAGTGTCTTCCACACATCCTAAACCCCTCGGCCACTCCCTGCCACCACGGGAAAGCTCCTGGAGGGAGGGGGCGGCTGTGTGTGTGTTGTTTGCTACCGAACTGCACAGAATCCCTTTTTTGGATTACGAGGCCCAGAATCCCCAGCCACCTCGGGCAGCCTTCCCAAAGCCTGGGGAACCCCCTGGTCTTCCTTCCTTCCTATTTATACCCTGACCTTTTGGGGCAAGGAGTGCTCAGGGCAGCTTACACTGTATACCCTGTGCTGTATACACAAGAGAAAGCACAGGAAACATGGCCCGATGGCTTTTTACAAAACCTTGACACCATAACAGCCTTCAAATTAACACACTCTCTGCAGCAGTACAAGGAGGAAAGGTCCATTTTAAAAGTCCAAGGTCAACATTGCACCCTTCTAAATGGTGGTATGTATATAGTATTCAGCTGCAAAATGGAGCAAAGACCAGCGGCCCCGCTGTCTAGGGGATACTGGGAACTGAAGTGCACAAATGTAATTTCCTGCTTTGTGGAATTAGTTGCCTTACGTAGCTAGATGGGCCCCTGGGCCCTTGTAACTTAGAGCAGACCCTGATGGACAAAGGCAACCTTGCGGTAGCTGTTTCCTCCAAGATGGCTCCATGAAGAGCCCTGGCGGTGCAGGGGTTGAACTGCTGCACTGCAGCCAAGACGCTGTGAGTTTGATCCTGATAGGGATCAAGGTTAATTCAGCCTCTTCCGTCCATCCTGGCTGTCCTGGCTCTTCTTGATCTTTCAGCTGCTTTCGATACCGTCGACCACAGTATCCTTCTGGGAAGGCTCCAAGGATTGGGGATCCAGGGCACAGTGTGGTCCTGGTTTTCCTCATTTCTGAGGGGCCGAACCCAGACGGTGTGGCTGGAGGGTGAGGTGTGCAGCCCTAGGCCCCTCCAATATGGGAGGGCTCAGTAATCTCACCTCTCCTATTCAACATCTACATGAAGCCTCTGGGTGAGATCATCCATTCCCATGGGGTGAGGTATTATCAGTATGCTGATGAACTCAGTTGTATATCTCGGCCAGGGGGGGGGGGACCCAAGCGATGCAGTGGAAGTCCTTTCCAGGTGCCTGGAGGCTGTGAGGGTCTGGATGGGGGACAACGGGCTACAACTGAATCCTGGCAAAGACTGAATGGCTGTGGGTCAGGGGCCCTGCGTTATCTGGGGAGCTACCATCTTTGGTTCTGGATGGGGCTTCTTTGCCCCGGACAGACCCAGTGCGTAATCTGGGGGTCCTCCTGGACTCGTGACTCCTGCTCAAAGAGCAGGTGGCAGTCGTGGCCAGGAGGGCTTTCGCCAGTTACACCCGCTCCTAGATCGGGACTCCTTGCTCATGATCACACACGCTTTGGTCACTCCCAGACTTGATTACTGTAATGCACTCTACATGGGGCTGCCCTTGGTGAATATTTTGGAGGCTGCAACTAGTCCAGAATGCAGCTGCCCAGATCGTGATGAGGTGCAGGCATTATGCACATTCCTCACCATTGCTGCGGGAGTTGCACTTATTGCCAGTGTGCCTCCTGAGTGCAATTCATGGTGCTGGTTATTACCTTTAAAGCCCTACATGGTAGTGGGCCAGGATACTTAAGAGACCGCATCACCCCAAGAGTATCTTTCTGTCCCACCAGAGCGGACCGGAGAGGTTCTTTGGTTGTGCCATTGGCTAGAGAGGCACACCTCTCTAGCACTAGAAGAAGAGCCTTCTCTGTGTCCGCTCCGGCCCTATGGAACCTTCTGCCAACAGAATTGCGTCTCCAGACGGAGTTGCTGCCCTTTAGGAAGGGTGGTCAGACCTGGCTGGCTGGGCAGGTCTGGGGTCTGGGCCAGACGGTCACTCAGGCCGGTTGGCTCATTTGACTCCCTATTAAAGCCCCCTCTTATGTTCTTAGCTGCGTTTTTAGCTGTATCTTAATTTTTGCTTTTTAATTTTTACTGTTTTTAAATTTTAACTTCATTGTCTCTTGTGATGGGTGGGTTTATATTGTGGGATTGTATAATTGGTATGTTTTATTTGTTGTCAACCGCTCTGAGTCTTTCGTGAGGAGGGCGGCATAGAAGTAGGATGATAAATAAAAATCCAAGGCCGGTAAAATGTGGACCCAGCATGTTGGAGGCAGGATGCTCATTCCCTTGTGAAGCGCTCAGAGAGTGCACGGCGTGCTTCTGTGGGGCAGGATCTAAGCGCAATTACTATTCGTCATAAGTCTCTCAGAGTAGATGTTGAATCTGGAGAAGTTCCCTTTTAAAAAAAGGAATTACAACTCCAGACTCCCCAACCCACTCCCGGCAGGCTGGGCCAGGAACGTTTCCAAGGAATGAGAAAGATGTGCTAAGATTGGGTTGCCAGGGCGCTGGCTTCTGCTTCTGCAAGACCCATGACACTCCCCGCGGATCCCAAACTTAAGCCGTGAGAGCCATGTGAGGCCCAGGCCCCTGCATGCTCCTGCGCCTGGCTTTTTTGGCTCCGGGTTGGCTCCTGGGTGGGCCGTGGACTGGCTCTAGGGCAGTGGCAGCGCACCTTGGCACTCCAGCTGTTCTTGCATTTCAGTTCCCAGAAGTCAGTCTATGTCAATCCAGACCTTCGCACAGTAAACCCCTCCGTGTGGATCCACAGAGACTTGGGCTTCTGGGAATTGGAGTCCAAGAGCGCCTGGAGTGCCGCCAGGGGGTCGCCAGCACCGGCTCTAGGGCTTGCAGTGCTTCTTCCCTCCCGACTGATCCACAGCCAGATGTTTGCGTCCTGTAACTAATTCTCTCCTCTCCTTTGATAACTCCAGCCTGCTGGGAGACCTGGCGTCCAGGTAAAGCCCTCTGATTCTGCCTGCTGTGGCCAGATGTGCCGCGCACCCCCCTGCATGCTCACTCCTGATGCTCTCCCCGCCCCTCCTGTTCCCTTTCCCCTTTGTCTTTTCCTCTCCTTCTGTAAACCAGTCCACCCCCTTCTGCCGTTCACCAGCATTCGAACTTTGCCCTTGGAAGCCTCCCCTTGGCTCATGAGTTGTAGCTTCACAAATTCCAGAAAGGCAAGAGGGTTGAGGAAGAGGGGGTTGGTTGTCTCTGGGTGATGTGCGACTACAATTCCCATCAGCCACGCAGCCAGCAGAGAGGAGTGCTGGGAGTTGAAGACCAGCAGAAGCCCAAAGAGCTGCTGTCCCTCTGCTTCTCGTAGCTTCAGCTCATCACATTCTCTTTTCACTTCCCTTGTTAATTTAGGCCAAGGCCAAGGTGTCTCCCTTGCTCGAAAGCCAGTCATAGCTGACTCAAGGGTTCAGTGCTCATCTCTGCTTCCAGCCGAATAGCCAGCGCTGTCTATATCTGCAGACGTTTCCATGGACATGTGGCAGGCATGTCTAAACACTAGAATGCATGGAACGCTGTCCCCTTTCCTGCTGAAGTGGTACCTATTTCTCTGCTTGCAATTTCTTGCTTTCGAATGGCTAGCTTTGCAGGAGGTGGAACATGATGGGAGCTCACTCCATCGTGCAGTACTCGGGTCTTGACCTGCTGACCTTCCAGTCATCAAGTCCAGTGTTAATTTATCCTTCTGCAAAAGCTGTTTCTGGTTTTTGCCCCTCCCTGCAGGCCTCAGTCAAGGGCAGCCAGGCCCTTCTTGCGAAGGATGTTCACGGGAAAGAGGGCTCTCCTCCACAGCAATAAACGAGGGCCATGATGGCCAGCCTTGGCAGCACTCCAGATGTTCTTGGACTTCAATTCCCAGAAGCCCCCGTGAATCCACACAAATGGGTTTGCTGTGATTCATCCGGCCCACGCTGCGGTGCCCTCGTCACTTCTGGAAGCAGAAGCAAAATGCGCCCGTACGGTTCAGACTCTTCCGGGTTAACCCTTTCTCCGTATGGGTGCGTTTTACTTCCGCTTCCAGGAGCGACGAGGGCAGGGTGGCGCGGGCCGGATGAATCGCAGCAAACCCATTCGTGTGGACTCACAGGGGCTGGGGCTTCTGGGAATTGAAGTCCAAGAACCTCTGGAGTGCTGCCAAGGTTGGCCATCACGGAAACAGGGTCATGAAATGATAATAATTGGAAGAGTGGAAGGCGACAGGAGAAGAGGAGGAAGACTGAGAACTCGAGGCCTTGACTTTGCAAGACCTGAGCAGGGCTGTGGAGCTCTCGTGCGTCAGGTGGCTGGAAGTCAGAGGCAATCGGGTGGCACAAAATCACCACCACTGAGTGAAATGAGACGGCCATGCGCAAAGGAAGCCCACCTCCGAAGAGAAGCTTTGTGAGAACAGTGGGGAGGACGTAGTTCAGTGGTGGCGAACCTACGGCACGTGTGCCAGAGGGGGCACTCGATGCTCTCTTTGGGGGCACCCGTTCAGTCACCCCAGCACAGAGTTCGCCCTGCCCCTACGTCCCGCAGCCCAAGGGGAGCGCGTCCTCCCCCCAGCACAGAGTTCACCCCACCCAGCAGCCCAATGGAAGTGCTTCTTCCCTCCCCCCAGTACAGAGTTTGCCCCTGCCTCTCTGCCCAACAACCCAATGGGAGAGTCTCCTTCCTCCCCTGTTGCTGTGCCGGCACTTGGCAATAAATGAGTGGGTTTTGGGGGGCTGCAGTTTGGGCACTGCAAGGTCTCTCAAAGGTTCTCCATCACTGACGCCATGAACCTCCCAGGGCTCTCCAATCTTTGCTAGGTTCTAGCCATGAGCTTAAAGGGCTGCGGTGGCTGAGTTGGTTAAGATGCTGAACTTAACGAATTGAAGGTCAGCAGTTTGAGACCAGAGTGCTGTGTGATGGGAGTGAGCTTCTGTCATCCATCCCAGCTCCTGGCAACAAGAAACTGCAAGTCGATCAATAGGGAGCACTTCAACGGGAAAGGTAAACAGAGTTCCGTGCACTTTGTTGTCTAGTCATGCCTGCCACATATCCACGGGAATGTCTCCAGACACAGACAGAGGCTGGCTCTTTGGCTGTAAATGGAGATGAGCACTGAACCCTAGAGTCAGACACGACTGGCTCTCGAGCAAGGGCAACCTTGACCTTTACTAGCCGTGAGCTCCAGGGGTTCAGCTTTGCAGTGCCTGGGAGGTTCTGGGGGTGACGATCAGGAAGGGTCACGTCGTCTCCCCACTTGGAAGAGGCGCCAAAGGTCTCTCCTGGCCCAACATCTGCACCCAGGATCTGCCTGTTGGCTGCTTCTCCAAAGCCCGGAAGGGAAACGGGGAGAGAAGGACTCTCTTGCCAACTGGTATGCTCAGGTGATAAATCTGGAAAGGAACAGGAGGGGGGGGTCTATTTACCTGGGCGGGGGCCCTGGCCACCAGCAAGGTATAGACAGACAGACAGACAAGAGAGGCCTTTTAAAGCAAGATTGGGGAAGGCATAGCCTTCCTGAAGTTTGGTGGTCCTCCCGGCCCTGTCGCTTGCCTGGCTTGGACTGATGGGGGCCGGGAGCTTAGCCACATCTGGAGGGATCCTGCCCTGTCCTCACCTGCTGACCCTGCATGGAGGAGGAGGGGGCAGCCAGTAGGGGTTCCCTGTGGGTCTGAGCCTGCCCATCTTCTCACCCGCTGTGGCTGACTCTTGGCTTTCTCTTCCCAGCGACGTGGCCGTGGAGCTGCCGTTCACCCTCATGCACCCCAAGCCAAAGGAGGAGCCCCTGCAGCGGGACGGTGAGTCAAACCGCCTCCTCCTTGACGGGAGGAAGGCACCTTTTTAGGGAATGCAACTCCCAGAATCCCTCTGCCCAGACAGGATTCTGGGAGTCTTAGCCCAAGAAAGGACCTTATCCGACCTGCAGATGGGAGTGGGGGGGGGGGAGCCATCGTGAGGAGGGGGGGGGCGTTGAGAGGAGAGACTGGAAAGCTGCAATGGCTTCTTTACTCACCCGGTGGCCTGTTTTTCAGCAGAGTGGGAAAGGGCAAGGGAAAGAACCGCTGGCCCAGGCGGCCACATTAGGAAAAACTCCCACGGGGTGGGATTCTTACAGGGATCTTGGACTGTTTGCCGAAGGCTGCAGGGCAGGGGTTCTCAACCTATGGTCTGTGGGCCAGATCCGGCCTATAGCACCAAATCACCCAGACTCTGGCAGCGCTCCAATTGCTGCTGCCAGAATCAGCTCTGAATTCATTTACAGCTGTCGTAAACGTGTTTATGACAACTGTGGACTCATTTATGGCTGTTGTAAATGTGTTTACAACAGCCGTAAATGAGTCCATGGCCAATTCCACCCCTGGCGGTGGCATCGGGAGCACCGGTCCAGCCCTCAAACTGTTTGAGGGAGCGTGACCCAGGCCCTGGCTTGAAAAGGTTGAGGACCCATGCTCCAGAGCATCCTGTCTCCCAGCAAGCACACAATGCGTGGGACCTTCTTTGGCCCAGTGGCAGGGCTGTTACATTTCAGGCCAAGCTGGCATGATTTTCCCCCAGCAGAAAGGAGGGTCACTTGAAGGACGAGTGGCCTCCTGGCTTGAAAGCTGGTTGTATCCAACTCTAGGGTTCCATGCTCATCTCCATTTACAGCCAAAGAGCCAGCACTGTCTCCATCTGCAGACATTTCCATGGTCATGTGGCAGGCATGACTAGATGCCCAGTGGACAGAATGCTGTTGTTACCTTCCCCACCAAAGTGGTACCTCTTTAGGTAAAGGTAAAAGTAGTCCTTGTTCAAAAGCCAGTTGTATCTGACTCAAGGATTAAGTGCTCATCTCTGTTTATAGCCAAAGAGCCAGACTGTCTGTGTCTACAGATGTTTCCAAGGACATGTGGCAGGCAGGACTAGACACTGAAGTGCACAGAACACTGTTTACCTTCCCACCAAAGTGTTCCCTATTTATCTACTTGCAATGTCTTGCTTTTGAACTGCTAGGTGGGCAGGAGCTGGGACAGAGACGGGAGCTCACTCCATCCTGCAGTGCCTAAGAGTCGAACTCCTACCTTCCAGTCAGAAAGTTCAGCGTCTTAACCACTTGATAAAGTACCTCTTTATCTACTTGCAATTTCTTGATTCTGAACTGTTAAGCTGGCAGGAGCTGGGACAGATGGTAGGCGCTCACTCCATCATGCAGCATTCAGGTCTTAAACTGCCGACTTGCTGACTTTCTTGTTGTCAAGTTGAGGGTCTTAACCATCAAGCCACACCGCCCCATTAAAGGTGATTATCACTCCCATTAAAGGTGACCACCTGCAGACCTTTGGTTTGAGGATATCCTGAGAAGTGGTTGTGGGTTAAACCAGGAGGCCGTAGGTCTCCCTCAAGCCCCCCCGGAGAGAGTTCCTACCCCCACCCGCTCTTGCCAAACCACTTCTCTCGGAAGGGCTACTCTGGTTTCAGCATTCAGTCACCAACAGGCACCACATGAATTGGGTATTAAGAGAACAGGATGAGGAGGGCAGCTTGGAGTCTCTCGAATATCAGCCCAGAGACAAACGTGTGTGGAAATGAAGAGTCCGTGCCTCTGTTTTGAACAAAGCCTGGATCCAAAATTGGAGTGAGCTCAGTTGAAGCAATTTCGTGGTTCTCTGCGGTGAAGCATGGCGTCTCTCCAAGTTGGGTTGAGAAGGATGGGTCTGCTTACATCCATGATGGTGAACCTTGGCACTCCAGCTGTTCTTTGACTTCAATTCCTAGAAGCCCAAGTCTCTGTGAACCCACACGAATGGGATTGCTGCACATACGGGCCCATTTTACTTCTGCTTCCAGGAACAATGAAGGTGGTGTGAGCTGGATGAATTGGCATCGGGGGGGGGGGGGGCAGATACAGCCCACAAGCCATAGTTTGGGCACCCCTGATTTAAATATTCCCCTTATGCTGGAACTCCTGCACCACTTTCTCCGAACTTTGCCAGATTTTCGGCCCCATTGCTTATAGGCGCCTGTGCTTGACAATTTCACCTCGTTCTCGCTCTCTCTTTTTTTTTTTTTAGGGGGGGGGTTGAGAAAGGGAAAAAAAGTCAATCATGGCTACTTTTCTCATTGGCCAGTTAAAAAGGTGTGTAAAAAATCAGCTTCAGACCAGAGGTGAGAAAAGTTGAGTCAAATGGGTCCACTTTATACAGATTCTGGAGGAGGAACAAATTGGATTTATTGCACATTTCAATTGCAACCTGCTTGCAGGGTTAAATGTGGGAAGGACCACAGCCTTAAAGGAACCACAGACCTTTGGGAGGATGGGTTTTCCCCTTTTCTTTTGGACAGCAGGGAGGCTGGGAGATCTGGTGCCTTTGCATCTAGAAAAGTAACTTCCCCAAACTTGGCAGTGAAATCTCCAATGCCTCTGCTTTGCTCTGGGCGGTGGCCTCTGGTTCATTTGCCCTCTCTGAGCATTGCAAGCCCTGGTTAAGGGTGAAAGGGGAATATGTTGAGTGGATCCTGCTGTCAGCCATGAGCTCACGAGGGAGGAGGATGCTTAAGGGAGGAGGAAGATGATGATGCCCACAGGCAAAAATGGCATCACTGCTCTCTGGCCAGTTGAAAGCATGGTTTGTGGTGAGGACTCCACACCCAGGAGAGCCATGCAAGGGGGATTTTTTTAGGAAGAAAACCAAGAGGTTGGGAAAGTAAGAATGATTGTGGCCAGAAATGGGCAAATTGCAGCTCATGCTGCTGTGGGTGACCAAAAGGAATATGTGCACCAAAAGCGAGAGAGAGAGAAAGGCTTTATTAAAACCCCTTCGTCAGAAGGATCCTCTTCTTCTTCTTCTTCCTCCTACCTTCCTTCAAGAGATGGGTAGAGAAAAGAAAGCCAAGGACTTCCAACAGACAGACAGACCATTTTAAAGGCTTCAGATTAAGTATTTAGAAAGCATACGCTCTTCCTCCTCCTCCTCCTCCTCCTCTGCTGTTGCCTCCTCCTGAGCTCTGCCCCTCTTTCACTGACTTAAGCCAGTCTGATGGCTGGGCCATTAATTCCCTTCTCCTGCCCTTTAGAAACAGAGATCAATGGGAACGAACATGTACAGAGAGGCAAAGGCTGTAACACTTTATAAAAACTAACTGCCATATTCCAAAAAATTCAAGAGAGGCAAAGGTGTCTGGCCAGGTTACCCTGCGGTGGTCATAGAGGAGACCCGACTGCCAGCCACTCCACGCCAAGCGCCATGCTGCGGTTAACTAACTTGACAACCGTGAGCACTCACGGCCTTGGGAAGGACGAGGGTCCCCAAATGGAGTAAATGGTCCCACTTTAATCCCTCTGGATGGAAGGCAGCAGCTTCATCCATCCTGGCCTCCTGGGGCTGATGATTTATTTATTCATCATCATCATCATCATCATCATCATCATTATTATTATTAGATTAGATTTATATGCCGCTCTCTTTGCCAAAGCAACTCAGAGCGGCTAACAATGCTACAGTCTCATATATAGAATGACAGAATATAAATATGATGACAAATATAATACAGTCAATGTAGTCAATAAATCTTACGTCAAAATGAAAATACAATACAATCAGAAAAATGCAATAAAATCAGAGAAATACACTGGTTAAAAAAACATTACGAAACAGTCGGGAAAGTCCTGATCCTTTCCTGACAGGGAGTGTGGCTGGCCGCGCCACAGCCGTGGTGGTGTTGGTGGTGCTGGTGGCCTTCAAATGTCTATTGCCGCCCAACTCGGCAAGGATTCTGGGCGGCTAACAATTAAAAGCAACATCAGAACTAATTAAAAGCCTTTAAAAACCCCATTAAAAATTTGAAATAATTTACCCACTCACCCCATTGATTAAAAGAGAGAGAGATATCTTAATTATGTAAGCCAGCAGGCGGGGGTCGCCCGTCCATCGGTGCCCCACACCTGCCCTGCCAGCCAGGTTTTCAGTTCTTTCCTAAAGGGCAGCAATTTCATCTCGAGACGCAACTTGGTTGGCAGGAGGTTCCACAGGAGGGCCGGAGCGGACACAGAGAAGGCCCTCCTCCTTCTGGTGCCAGAGAGACAAGCCCCGCTAGCTGATGGCACAGTTAGAGCGCTTCTCTGGCCCGCTCTGGTGGGATGGACAGATGTTCTTGGGGTGACGCGGTCTCTTAGATATCCTGGCCCACTACCATGTAGGGTTTTAAAAGTCATGACCAGCACCCTGAATTGCACCCAGAGGCACACCAGTAACCAGTGCAGCTCCAGGAGCAGTGGCGAGGCGCGGGCAATTGTGTGCCAAAAGGGCTCAGGACCAGAAAGTGACTCACGGAACTGGATCAGTGGCCCTATGGGCAGTGATGGGATGTCAAAAAATTTCCTACCACACTGTGACATCATCACAGTGTGGGCGGAGCCAACATGATGTCATGACGTTGTGAACGGGGCCAATAATAATCATAATCATAATCATAATCATAAAACACACACACTTACACACACCCCTCAACTCACCCACCCACCCAACCAACCACAACACAAACCCGCAAATAAATTAAATAAATCAATAAAATAAAAATTAAATAAAAATACACCCACCTACCCCAAACACAAGCCCCTCACCCTTGGAAGCGGTGGTGCAGCAGCGCGGCAGCAAACTGCTGCAACAGCACGGCGTCCTGGCGGGGCCAGGAGCAGAAAGGCTGCCATTGCTTCAGGTGCTCCATGTGACCTTCCTTTCCTGGCAGCCAAAATGGCTGCCAGGAATTGCACATGCGTCAAATGAAGGTTTGATGCATGCAGAGTTCCCCGGAACCATTTGGGCTCAAAGATTTTTTAAAAAAATTCCCAGGTGGTTGCTACCGGTTTGGCAAACCACCAGGGAATCTTGCTACCGGTTCGGGTGAACCGGTGCAAACCAGGAACATCCCATCACTGCCTATGGGTATCATGCTGCAAAGCAGAAGGAAGACAAATGGAAGGCCACTGCATTCTATTCTCAGGACCATCTTCATGGCTGATCACCCTGAGGATTGCCAATATTCAGATTTGGATAAGACAGAAGAAGAAGAGGCAATGCGGGGGGGGGGGGGAGCTCTTTGCCCTAGAGTTCACAATGGCTTTTCTTCAGCTACAAGGAGGGTGGCCGGAGGAAGTGCCAGGGTGCTGCCCATGGAAAACTAACCCTTTGCCCCGGTTCCCTGTCTTTAGTTCCAGAGAACGAAGCGCCCATTGACACCAACCTCATAGAGCTTGACACAAAGTAAGCCATCCTCTCTGGAGGAAACGGGGGGGGGGGGGGAGAGAGAGAGAGAGAGAAGGGATGCCTTGACAGATGGTCTGGTGGGTGTTTGTATGTAAGCCGGGGGTCTTGCATGGGGGGCTGGAACCCTTTGCATCTTGCATGGAACTAACTCAACTAACCAGCTCACTCCTCCGTCTCCGACCCAGTCTGTTCCATCCTGCACCAGAAGGTCCGCTTGGTTTTAACTCTGTCTTTAATGCATGTTCTGCATATATCTTCTCTTCCCTCTTCCTCCTTTGCATACCCAAACCATCATGTTGCATGCATGCGTTCTGCGCAGCTGGAGGAAAACAGTAAGGCTCCTTCTTCTGTGTCTCGTCTCTGCTTTGGTCGCTTCCTGCTGCGCTTGTCGTCCCGGCATGTGTCGCTTTCGATTTACTATTTGGAAGAGGCTTCCCTGCCATCCTCTGTCCTCCCTTTGGCTTACTGGTTCAACAGGTCATGCAGGTTTTCACCAACAGTGTAAAAAACCTGCATTTCCTGCTTCTTCCGCTGGAAGGGATGAAGATGAAAGTGAGCGAGTCTGCCGTAAGTGAACAAGGTGATGATAAACACTCATAAACATCACAGCACATAGCTTCTCTCTTCTTCTTCTTCTTCGCTTCAGGGAGACACAAGGTTCTTGTTTTGCCACTTCTGGCGGCCTCAACCGGCATAAACTGATATTCTTGTAACTACAGTAATCAGTGGACCCGTAACAATTAACTGAGTGAGGCTTTGCTTTTTCATCTTCGAGTTCCACCTTCCTTGCAGCTCTGATTAAATTTGGATAATTATTACAAACGCCCACGTTTTAGCTGGATTATATGGCAGAGAAGTCTTTTCTTGCTGCTTGCAGTTCAAGACCCATGGCTGCCGGGCCTGGAGTTCTAAATATGCTTTCCGCCCAACGCCCCAAGTATTGTCATTTTGTGAAAGAGTTTGTAATGTGAGTAGCAATTTCTATTGTTGATCACCTTTGAGTGCCATTCCTGATTTGGAATCCAGCTCCCAGAATCCCCTACCTATGGCAATGCTAGGGGATTCTGGAAGATGCACCCCAAAGCTGAGCTCCACAACCTGCTTTTAGTAGTTTGAAAACGAACTCTTGGCATGCCCCGTCGACTGATTCTTAGCTCACCAAAGACAGGACGTGGGTTATTGCTGAAAATTACTTTCCGCGCCCCCTTAGTGCTAAAGAGCCGAGTTGGGCCCCTGGTCAGCCCGAGTCTTAGCTGCACCTGCAGGACACTAATGGCCGGGGGGTGTGGGTGTGGGTCTGCTCCACGCCTGCCTCTTTGCTCAGCCCCCCCCCCCTCACGTCTCCCTTTTCTTCCCAGCGACGATGACATTGTTTTTGAAGACTTTGCACGGCAGAGACTGAAGGGTGCAAAAGACGACAAGGAGGAAGACGAGGACGGGACAAACTCCCCGCAGCTGAACGACAGATAAGCGGGGCGGCCTCCCGGGGCACTGCTGCCGCCGCCACCGTGCGCGCTCTCGCTCTCTTCCACTCGCTCACTCTGCCCTGGAGTCCTCCCCAACCGAGTACGAGGCTCCTTCTCGTTTATATGAGATTTCATTTTCGTTGGGGGCGGGGGGGGGAGGGAAGGTTGCGTTGGTGTTGTTTTTTTAATTAGTCAGGGGCCTTTGGGCAAGCCGCCGCTGGGCTGGGAAGGCTCTTCAGAACCGAGGCCTGATCCGTGAGCGGTGTCTGGGGCACGCGTGTATGTGTTTTTACGTGTACAGTGGCTGGGAGCCAGAGGGGGGTGGGTGGGTGGGGGACACACATCACTGTGCAATCGCTGTGCTCTGCTTTTCTGTTTTGGGGTTGGGGCAGAAGACGGGGGAAAAAAAGGATTTTCTCTCACTGGATATCCTAAACCAGGGATAGCTGAACTATGGCCTGCAGGCCAGATCTGGACCCTGATGCCAATTCATCTGGCCCACGCCACCCTCGTCGCTCCCGGAAGCAGAAGTAAAACGCAGGCTGGATGAATGGGTGGACATGTTTCGCTTGTGGGAGTGACGAGAGCAGTGTGGGCCGGATGAATTGGGTGTCACAGGCTGTAATTTGGCCCCCCTGATCTTGTCCTTGAGGAAATAATTCAATTTAGCATTGAAAACCAGCAGCTGTGTTTGATCTGGGACTTCATTGCGCATGTAGCACTTCTGGAGGGGGGGGGGGATGTTTGCACCTTTCCTCTCGTTTTAAGATGAGGGCTGGGGAGGGGGAGCAGCCAGCGTACGGCCTCAGTCCGAGGGCCAGAAGAACCAGGGATGGGGCCGGCGTGAGAGAAGCGGCCCTTTTTGCGATCTTCAAGCAAACCCAGCCAGTGTACAGTTCATTTTGTAACGTGGTTCCCTTTGTACCGTTCCCTGAGAGACCTTGGCTCCCTCCACTCTTTATCTGTGGTGTTTTTCTGTGTTTTTGTCAAATAAATTATTCTAGTTTGTTACCCTGAAGGGAAGAAAGAAAACCCACCCACAAACGACCCCAAGGA
This sequence comes from Furcifer pardalis, assembly GCA_030440675.1. Lineage (NCBI taxonomy): Eukaryota > Metazoa > Chordata > Lepidosauria > Squamata > Chamaeleonidae > Furcifer > Furcifer pardalis. Next base: position 117,287,083 of record CP126895.1, read on the forward strand.
GTGTGACGTTTGATTTGTGAATGTGCCTCTCCCCATTCCTCTCTGTCGTGGGACATCCTTGCTTACAAGCATCCTTTACCTTTTGCGGAAGAGTGTTTAAAAGAATACAAGCTAAAGTTCCCTTCAGTCAAAGTGACCATGGAAGGATGGATGCCTTTGCCAACCTTGATCCCTGTCTGGATCAAACTCAGAAGTTACCTGCACGTTATCTGTAACTGTTGTTCTGTGTGGCTTCAGAGAACAAGTTACAGGTAAGCAACCTATCCTGGTGGCATAGGGGTTAAACTGCTGTACTACAGCCAGAACATTGTGATTTCGATCCTGACCAGGGCTCAAGGTTGACTCAGCCTATTTCATCCTTCCAAGGCCAGTTAAATGAGCCCCCAACATGTTAATGAGGGCAAAATGCTAATTAACTTTGTTGAACTGCCTAGAGCAGTGGTCCCCGACATGGGGCCAGGGCTCCACCGGGGAACTTCGATTCCCAGAAGCCTAAGTGAGTAGCTGATTTTAATTTAATTTAATTCTCACACTTGTATGCCGCCCAATCAGGAAACCCAACTTAGGGCAGCTCACACAATAATTATACAGTAAAACAATACAGCATAGACAATAATTGTACCGTATTCAACCTGCAAAAGCTGACCAGCGAGTGCTTTGGGGAATTGACTTAGGCTTCTGGGAACTGAAGTTCAAAAACCATTTTTTGGAAATACTGGTCTAGAGAGGGGGTGCTCAGACTATGGGCCATAGGCCAGATCTGGCCCATACGACCAATTAATCAAGTCCATGCCACCCGCACAGTTTCCAGGAGGGAGGAGCCATGTGACCGGCATGATTGACCACGTGACCCAAAAAGTTTGGGCACCCCTGGTCTAGAGATTAACCGAAAGAAAAACATCATAGCACTTTGAAGACTGTTCTATTTTAATGTTAACTTTTGTGGATCAAGTCCACGTTGTCTGACAAAGTGGATTTGACCCACGACAGTTAACATTAAAATAGAACAGTCCTCAAAGTGCTCCATTTCTTTCTCTTTGATTAACTGATAGGCTTGAAACACAGGCTGACACAGCGACTCTTCCCAAAGGCTCAACTGCTCTAAAGAGTGCACGAAGCGCAATGAGGCCGCATATATATATCTCAGCGCATTGGCTATTGCTCCGTGTAACATGCTGGGGAGAAAGGCCTGGCCTGGCCGTCTTTTGGAGCTCACCTGGGCCTTCGTTCTGCCCAGGGCCTTCCTGTTCCTGCTCCACTGGCAGGTTTCTTTCCAAACGGGAAGCTCGGCCTCAAAGTCTCCCCACAGAGGCCCTTTGCCCAGGTGTGCCAGACGGAGGCGTCTGTCATGCAGCATTGCCGGGATGGAGAATGGCAGGATCTGTTGTCCAAAAAAGATGCCCCAAACCACATCCCTACTTGACACATGCATTGTTTCAGGCCCCTGGTTAGAGGCAGCCTCGGGCAAGGAGGTTTCAGCTCAGTGGATTCTTCAGGGCAGGCAAGAGCCCAGCCAAGCCAGGAGACGGAGGAAGAAACTTACAGGGAAAGGACCAACGCTGGAGGAGGAACTCCATCTCCCCGGCATCCCTGGGAGGACCCTGGATAGGAGGCTGAGGGTCGGAGTCCCAGAATGCAAGACCAACCGGCTCAAGCGGGTTCATTCTGGCAGCCCAGGGTCGGATTGGGACAGGAAAGGGAGGCCGCTTTGTGTTCCCAACATAAATTCTGAAAACTCAAATCGCCAAATGCCTGGGCGGGTCTGGTCTTTATTGGCACATCTCCTTCCATGGCTTCCCAGGGGTGAACTCCGTAGCAGCAGCCCCCCCCCCCCCCCGGGTGTGCCCTACACTTCAGCTGCCCAAACCCCTCTCGCCTTGCTGGTGTCTTTCAGAGATTCAAATGGAGAATGGGAGCGCAGGGGAAAGAGGGTGGGAATCTTCTTCTGCCGTATCCGAATCCCAAGTCTAGCTTATCCTCATGATGATCAGCTATGAAGACTGTCCCGAGAATAGAGTGCAGGGGCCTCTCACCTACCTTCTGCACCGCACCATGACACCCATAGAAGCACGGATCCAGTTCCGTGAGCCACTTTCTGGTCCTGAGGAGCCCGTTTGGCACACAAAGGCCTCCTCCTCCTTCTCAGCCCCAGGCCAGGATGGATGAATCAAGAGGGATTCAAGTGGGACCATTCAATCCACTTGGGGACCCTCACCCTTCCTTCCCTGTGGACTTTGGCACCCAAGCCGTTCGTCCTCAGAGTGGTCAGGTTAGTTAACTGCCGCCTGACTCTCAGGGTTGGCTGGCTGGCAGTAGGGTCTACTCTATGACCATAGCAGAATAACCTGGCCAGTGGTGGCAATACTTTGCCAAGAGAAGCACCCGGGACAGTTCCTGCCCAGTCTTCGCATCGAGTTCCCCTCGCTGTCGGTTGTCATGGAAGCAGAACAGCTCCAGCAATTGCTGTAAGAAACCTCACAGCTCGGATGTTGCATAAAAACCACCACCAAGAGATGTGCACGTTGGAGGTGGAGGAGTGCCGTATCATGCTCTGTGTCTTATGCACACACACTGTTCTGAAATGTCATTCGCCATACAATAGTTGGCAGCTTCAGGCGGCGGTGCCTTGGGGGTCGGCCCAGTCCCATACATGGAGAGACCCATCGCTGGCAGCTGAGAGCAACGTCCGGGGCTTGGAGGGGTGCCAGGTGTGGGCGGTCACCAGGGGGGGTGAGTCTCCGGCACCCCCCGCCCCACCAGAGATATGCCCTTTGTGAACAAACGCCGGCTTGGCTTCCTGCATTGAGGAATCCCACTGGTGCGCATCGTAGATGTGGATGGTCCTGTCGAAACCTTTGGGAAGAGGAGAGGGAAGTGATTCACGTCTTTCCCTGGAGGTTGGGAGGCAACAATCACACCCACACCCTCACCCACCCCAGAGCCTGGGCAGAGAAGCTGGTGGCCAACAGGCACCCATTCTTCTGCCAACCCTGTTTAAGGGAGGAATGGAGATGGAGCAGCCGCACCCTCTGAATGAGACCAGGCAACCCCCACCTCTTCATTGCCAAGTTCCAGGCAAAAGTCCTACTCTGCCAGGATGTTGTTTTCTGCTTTCAGGCTGCAGTTCTGGGAGATTTCTGGGCGTAGCAACCCACAACCCCATTGGGCACATCTATACTTTCAACATTTTAGAGCAGGGTTGCCCAAAGTACGGCCCATGGGCCAGATCCGGCCCCAATGCCCTCGTTGGTCCTGGAAGCGGAAGTAAAACGTGCCCATACGGCAGGGATTTTGAGCGATTTACCTGCACTTTCTGGTTTTACTACGACTTACTGATTTGGAAGGAAGGGAAAGGGTGCTCATCGAACCTCCCGAAAAACTCTGTGAGTCTTGGAGCAATGTGGCAACTTTCCCCAAACAAATCAAGAATGGGGAGTCAAGGCCAGAGAGGTCAAGGGTGGAAGTGAAGAATTCGAATTCTCAGGGGGAATATGGTGTTGCAGTGATCCTGCAGCCAAAATGTGAGTTTGATCCTGATGGGATCAAGGTCGACTCAGTCTCTTCCATCTTTATGAGGTCTGTAAAATAAGGACCCAGCATGTTGGGGGGCAAAATGCTAATTGCCTTGTTTGAAACCTAGTCGTATCCAACTCTAGGGGTCAGTGCTCATCTCTGTTTCATAGCCAAAGAGCCAGCGCTGTCTGCTTCTGCAGACATTTCCGTGGTCATGTGGGAGGCATGATTTGCTTGCAGCTGAATTAATGTGGCCTTCCAAGTGGAAAAGGTTCTGTCTTAGGTATTCAAGATGTAATGAAATGCTTTCCCCTTTTGGGAACACGACTTCACTACTGGATAGACCCATGATGGCCAACCTTAGCACTCCAGGTGTTCTTGGGACTTCAATTCTCAGAAGCCCAAGTCAGCACTCCTGCTGACTGGGGCTTCTGGGAATTGAAGTTCCAGAACGCCTGGAGTGCCAGGCTCCGCCATCCTTGGGATAGACCAAGGGAAGGGAGAAATCCATCTCCATGCTAGAGGCATAGGGAACCCCCGGGGCAAGCATGAGGCCATTTTGCCCCAAACCTGGCCCCCACGCCCTTCCTCACACTCTGGGCGACCCTGGGCTGGAAATGCAGGCCCTTCCACCCAGTCTGGCAGAGAAATGGGAGGAAAGCCTCTCTATTCTTCTCCTTAATCTTGTGCTCGGTGTGACAACCGCAGAGTCTGCTAAGGTGCCCACTACGACGAGGAGTTTGGCATCGGCCCTTCCGCTTCTCCCCCAAACTCTGGCGTGAGCCATAACAAAGCAAGGCAGCCACCTGGTCCCCCCGACTCACCTGAGACGGCCAGGTGACCCTCGAGCAGGGGGGCAAAAGAGACAGACAGGCATTCCTCCCCATGGAGAGTTGGCGCAGGGGGCACGCAGCACTGGACGGCGCTCAGGGGACGGGATGGGTTCCTGAGGTCGGTCAGCAGCAAATGCCCTCCACTGGACAGCCGGGCTACCAGCCGTTGGTCCCCTGCGGCCTCCGGCCGACCATCCCTGACCCCTGCAGTCCAGCTGGGCCTTCCTTCTTCCAGTGTAGAAGGGATGCTCGCCCCCGTCACCTCACCCAACTCACTCCGCGGCTGCCGGGTGTCTGCAAGGAATAGCTGCCCGCGGGCACTGCAGGCCAGGATGGTGGTGTGGTCCAGGAAGTGCAGGCCGGAAAGGGCCTCGGACTGTGCGGAGGCTGCGAGGAAGAAGAGGAGGGAGGGAAAATGTTTTGGAGGACGGGTGGGGTGGGGGAGGACAGGAAGATAGAAGCATCTAGAACGGCCACACATTTAGCATTTCCATTCCTCTTCCTTCCATCCAACTAAACTGCTAGTCTGTCTTTGTCTATCTGCCTAGATTACCAGTCTTTCTATCTACCTTTCTATCTATCCAAATTACTAGTCTGTCTGTCTGTCTGTCCTCCTTTCCATCTATCCATCCAATTATCTATCTAAATTGCTAGTTAGTCTGTTTGTCTGTCTGTTTAAATCAGGGGTTCCCAACCTGCCACCGCACCTGGAAGTGGGAACGGATGCATTTACGACAGCTGTAAAACATGCCTGTGCAGGCGTAAATGCACCTGTGCCTGTCATAATTGTGGAAGTCATAAACGCGCCCACTTCCAGGGGGTGTGGTCAGACCCATGGCATAAAAGGGTCCATCCATCCATCTAAATTGCTCATCTGTCTGTCTTTCCATCTCTCCATTCCATGATCTATCTATCCTATCTAAATGGACTGTCTGTCTAGATTATCCGTCTGTCTGTTTTTCTAAATTGCTAGTCTGTCTATCTGTTTAGATTGCCAATCTTTCTGTTGACCAGTCTGTCCATCTAGCCACCTGCTTCCCATGGGGTGCAACCAAATGGAGGCCAAAGGGGTGGCTGGAGTGGAGTGAAACAGGACCTCTATGCCTGGGGGCTCTCGAGCAAGGAGATCGCCAGGAGACTTTGCCGCCGACAGGAGGAAGAAAGGCTACCTGCCACAAAGATGGCTTTCTGGGATTCCACCTCGACCATCTGGACGTTGTCCGTCCTCAGTCCGTGAAGGACGCAGGCGGCCTGGGAGGAAGTGGTGGCCATTTCCACCCCGTAGGAGGAGGACTCGCCTGCTGGGCTGGTCGGGAGGGTGTCCAGGGGCTGAATGACTCCTGGAGAGAAAGAGAAGGGAAAATGAACAGGAGGTAAGACACAAACAAACACGTCATCTGGCCTTTGTTTACACCATAGAAAAAGAAAGGGCAAGGAAGGCTTTTACTGGGCCACTAAAATGTAAAAACGACAACAAAAGCCCAGCTAGTTTTTGATCTAAATAAGTCTTCAGGCTGTGCTTCCTCTTACCTCGGTCTGATGGGAAACCTTGGCACGCCAGCTGTTTTTGAACTTCAAATCCCAGAAGCCCAAGTGCCTGTGAATCCACACAAATGGGTTTACTGGTACTCCAGGTGTTCTTGGACTTCAATTGCCAGAAGCCCAAATGCCTGTGAATCCACACGAATGGGTTTACTGGCTCGCCAGCTCTTTTTGGACTTCAATTCCCAGAAGCACAAGTCCCTGTGAATCCACATGAATGGGTTTACTGCGTGGATGCGCAGTAAACCCATTCGTGTGAATTCACAGGGACTTGGGCTTCTGGGAACTGAAGTCCAAGAACAGCTGGAATGCGGAGGTTCACCCTAGGTAATAACTATTAATAAAGGTAATAACTATTAATAAAGTTAAATTTTAAAAACATCAGCCTGGAAAGAAAACATTGGCTCCCCAATATTACTGCCCAGGCTACCCCTTGGGGGACGTGGCATTGAAACGAAACAAATGTGATGGCCACGCAACTCAGTGGCCACTGGTCTACTGGCCTGTCTCCTCAGTCTCCATGCGCCAGACCTGCAGGGCACTGTCCGGTGGGCCACTTGTAACCAGCAGGCTGCAGACAGGAACAGAGAATAAGAAACCCCTTGAGAAGGGGGGAAAATAAGATGCACATCCTTCGCACGTTGGGGGCAAAATGCTCATTCACTTGTGAATCAAACACTGTCCCCCCACCCCCATGAAGCTGATTTTTAACGCCCGTTCCTTCTCTCCTAGCCCCAAGTTGGAGGTGGTGCACAACTCAAGGCATTTTTAACGTGCCTTACCTCGTTTGAGGCACCCGCTTCAGCCTGTACGCAGGGCGGTCAGAAAACCCACCGAGTTCAACCTTAAAATCTCTTTCTGGACACAAGCCCTACAAAAATCAAACAAACAATGAGAAGCAGCTGATGGTTTAAGGCTTTGTAGTGGGGTTAAGATGCTGTACTTGATGACTGGAAAGTCGGCAGGCCAGCAGTTCGGGACCTGAGTGCCGAACAACAAGGTGAGCTCCTGTCTCTTTCCCAGCTTCTGCCAACCTAACAGTTCGAAAGCAAGAAAATACAAGTAGATAAACAGGTACCTCTTCAGCGGGAAAGGTAACAACATTCCATGTGCTCCAGCATCTAGTCACGCCTGCCACATGGCCATAGTATCATCTGAGGATGCAGACAGCATTGGGTTGTTAGATGTAAATGGAAATGAGCACCGCTTCCAAGAGTTGGATATGACTGGCTTTTCAACAAGGGAGACCTTTACCTTTACTTGTTGTCAGCTGCAAGTCGTATCCAAGATTGTCGCGCCACTACGGCCTGTCCCTGCTCTCCCCCCTGGTTTACAGAGGAACTGAGGGAGCTTAAACATTCAGAGATGCCAAGAGCGCCATTGGATGAAGACTCAAGAGTGATTCTGGCTGAACAATGGCTAGAGCCACGATTAGAGCCTACCCCGTGGCAATTTGATTGTTGTTGTTCAGTGGCACAGTCGATTCCGACCCTCTGCGATGACCCCAAGGAGCACTGTCCGCCAGGCACTCCTGTCCTCCACCATCCCCCTCAACTCACTCAGCTCTGTGTCCATTGTGTCTACAATACCATCTAGCCATCTCATCTTGGGCCGTCCCCTTCTTCTTTTGCCCTCCACCCTTCCCAGCATCAAGGCTTTCTCAAGTGAATCCTCTCTTCTTATTTGATGTCCAAAATACTTTAGCTTCATCTTTATTATTTGACCTTCTAAGGAGCAGTCAGGTTTGATTTCTTCTAAGATTGACCTATTTGTTCTCGCTGTCCAGGGGACTCTCAAAACTCTCCTTCAATACCACATCTCAAAAGCATCTATTCCTCTGAGCTCAGCTTTCCTAATGGTCCAGCTCTCACAACCCTACATTGCCACCGGGAATACCATTGCTTTGACTATGCGAATCTTTGTTTGCAATATGATGTCTCTCCTTTTCACTATGTTCCCCAGGTTTCTCATCGCTTGCCTCCCAAGAGTCAGTCGCCTTTTTATTTCATGGCTGCAATCACCATCTGCAGTGAGCTTTGATCCTAGGAAAGTAAAATCTGTCACTGCTTCTACTTCTTCCCCATCTATTTTCCAGGGACTGATAGGGCCTGTTGCCATGATCTTGGTTTTCTTGATGTTGAGTCTCAAGCCAGCTTTTTCACTCTCTTCTTTCAACCTAATCAGGAGCTTTTTTTTAGGTCCTCCTCACTTTCTGCCATTAGGGTGGTATCATCTGTATATCTCAAGTCGTTGATGTTTCTCCCATCAATTTTGATCCCAAATTGTGATTCCTCCATTGCTTCATTGTGCATTATGTGCTCTGTGTATAAGTTGAATAAGCAGGGTGACAAAATGCAGCCCTGTCTTACTCCTTTTCCTATTCCAAACCACTCCGTCCTTCCATATTTTGTCCTAAAACTGTTGCCTCTTGATTCATGTACAGGTTTCTCATGAGGCATATAAGGTGTTCCGGTATTCCCATCTCTTTCATTACTTGCCACATTTTGTTGTGGTCCACACAGTCAAAGGTCTTGGTGTAATCAATGAAACAGAAGTAGACTTGTTTCTGATATTCCATTGTTGTCTCCATGATCCATTTATGTTGGTGATGTGGTCTCTAGTCCCCCTGCCTCTTCTGAACCCTGCCTGCACTTCTGGTAATTCTCTTTCCACATACTGCTGCAGTCTATCCTGTATTATCTTGAGCATCACCGTGGCAATACAGGTGGTGAAACGGCAATATTTCACCATCCTTATTGCCTGTGCAGATCACCGCCCAGCCCTGTTCCGGGTGGGTGACTAGCTCCCTCCTTGGCAGAGGGGGAACTGGCCCCGGTCGGCAAGGGTCAGCTGAGGATTTCGCTGATTATCTGGGGGAGAAAATAACTCAGATTCGCTCGAAATTTGACCCTAGTGTAGTTCCTGTGGATCTGGAGTTGACTGGAGTGCAGTCGGGGAAAGTTGTCTGGGATCAGTTCAATCCAGTTGTCCCTGAGGAAGTGGACAGGCTTCTTGCATCTGTCCACACCACTGCCTGTCTATTAGACCCTTGTCCTGCCTGGCTAGTCATTGTGTCCAAGGTGGTCACAAGTAGTTCGGTTGGGGCAATAGTCAACGCTTCCTCGTGGGAGGGGGTGTTTCCTGCTCTATTAAAACATGATTTGGTACGGCCCCTCCTGAAGAAGCCAGCGCTCAACCCAATGATATTGGCCAACTATCGGCCTGTCTCCAACCTCCCCTTTTTAGGGAACGTCCTGGAGAAGGTAGTGGCGCTACAGTTGCAGGGTTTTCTGGATGAGCCGGATTACCTGGACCCCTTTCAGTCAGGATTCAGGACCAGATATGGTAACGAGACTGCATTGGTTGCGCTACTGGATGATTTCTGGCAGGAGAAGGATGGAGGTCATCCATCCGTCCTGGCTCTTCTTGACCTCTCAGCGGCCTTTGATACCGTTAACCACGGTATCCTTCTGGGTCGGCTCCGAGGATTAGGGATCCAGGGCACTGTGTGGTCCTGGTTTTCCTCATTTCTGAAGGGCTGGAGCAAGTCGGTGTGGTTGGAGGGTGAGAGGTCCAATATGGGGTGCCTCAGAGCTCGGTGCTCTTGCCTCTCCTATTCAACATCTACATGAAGCCTCTGGGTGAGATCATCCATTCCCACAGGGTGAGGTATCACCAATACGCAGATGACACCCAGCTGTATATCTCAGCCCGTGGGAACACTAGTGATGCAGTGGAAGTCCTTTCCAGGTGCCTGGAGGCTGTGAGGGTCTGGATGGAGGACAATGGACTACAACTGAATCCCGCCAAGACTGAGTGGCTGTGGGTTGGGGGTCCTGCGTTATCTGGGGAGCTACCATCTTTGGTTCTGTATGGGGCTTCTTTGCCCCAAACAGACCCGGTGCGTAACCTGGGGGTCCTCCTGGACTCATGACTCCTGTTCGAAGAGCAGGTGGCAGTCGTGGCCAGGAGGGCTTTTGCACAACTCCATGTCATACCCCAGTTACACCTGCTCCTAGATCGGGACTCCATGCTCATGGTCACACACGCTCTGGACATCTCCAGACTTGACTACTGCAATGCGCTCTACATAGGGCTGCCCCTGATGTCCATTCGGAGGCTGTAACTGGTCCAGAATGCGGCTGGTTGGGTGGTGATGGGGTGTGGGTCTTATGCCTGTGCCTCGCCACTGCGTCGGGAGCTGCACTGGTTGCCAGTGTGCCTCTGGGTGCAATTCAAGCTGCTGGTGGTTACCTTTAAAGCCCAGAGACCTTCCTGGGGATGTTTCGAGGGCCACTCATACCTGGTTCTCTTTGGCGGCGTAGAGTCTCTGAGGCAGAAGCAGCTGCAAGATTTCATTCCTCTTCCCACGTTCATATCCAGCGACACAGACACCTAAAGACAGAACCCCGAGCCATCGTAAGAACTTCAGGCCTTCTAGAAAAACCACCGACTCACCACGCTGGACTACAAGAATACTTTCTCAGCCACTCAGACAATCCCACAACTGCGGGGTTGCAGTGGCTCAGTGGTTAAGAAGCCCACCTTGTTAGCTGGAAGGACGGCAAGTCGCCAGCTCAAGACCCGGGTACTGCATGATGGTTTGAGCACCCGATGTCTGTCCCTGCTCCTGCCAACCTAGCAGTTGACAAGCAAGAAGTTGCAAATAGATCAACAGGGATTATTTTGGTGGGAAAAGATCTTGGGGACATGAAAGGAGCCCCATCCCATTCAGGCATACCCTAAGCAAAGTTCCTCCAGCAAATATCCTTTCAACCCTGCATAATTTCTGGCATGAAATTATTATTGTTACAACTGGCAGCTTCTGAGATTGCTTCAACCCATCCGGCCAAGAATCTCTCCAGCCTATTACAGTGGCACCTCGCATAACGAACGCATCGTGTAGTGAAAAATTCACACAACGAAGCATTCATTATGCAATGGCGATTCCCCACATAATGATTTTTTCCCGTTATGTGGGGTTTTGGGTAACCCTAGTCACAATGTGGACCGCTTATAGAGTGGCCCCTTGCCATCTATTTCATGGTGACCACGCACTGTGCAAGGAGATGCTCTCCAGCCTGACCCTTGCCTGGGCTTGACCACTTCCTTGGCCAAGGGAAGGGTTGCTTGAAAGGAGTGGTTCCCAAACTCTTCTGGCCATGCGGCACCCAAGCCTCTCTAAAACCCTGGCGCCTCAAACTGCCCACCATTGAGAAAGTGAGCTCCTAGTCAAAAGGAGGAATGGCCTAAAAGGCCATTCACTGTCAATCACTCATTCTCAAATTACACCCACCCACACACCCGGCCCATGAGATCATGAAACATGCAGCTAAGAAGAGACACTTGGCCGTACAGGTACATGATTAAGCACAGGGGTTAAACAGCTGTCACCCTTGCTCCAAAGCCAGTCGTATTCAACTCTAGGGTTCAGTGCTCATCTCTGTTTATAGCCAAAGAGCCCAGTGCTATCTTCATTTGCAGAGCTTTCTGTAAACATGTGGCAGGCATGACGAGATGCTGGAGTGCAAGGAATGCTGTTACCCTTCTTGAAAAGCAGCAACTATTTAGCTACTTGCAATTTCTTGTTTTCAAACTGCTAGGTTGGCAGGAGACAGAGACAGGAGCTCATTTTGCCATGCAGCACTCGGGTCTTGAACTGCCAACTTGCTGACCTTCCAGTTATCAAATTCAGTGTCTTGACCAATCGAGCCACCACAGTCCCTCTATAAACAGTTGTAGAGCAGCCAGAATGTTGTGAGTTTGATCCTAATGGGACACAAGGTTGACTCAGCCTCTTTCATCCCTCTGAGGCCCATAAAATCAGGACCCAGCATGTTGGAGGGGGCATGCTAATTAACTTGTGACCTGCTCAGAATGCAAACGCTGACAGCCCTGATTCTTTGTCTGCAAACAGATGAGCACCGGGCCCTAGAGTCAGACACAACTGGGTTTTGAGCAAAGGAGACCTTGACCTAGTCTAGCCAAAGATTACCAGCTCTGGCTGTCACACCTGGTCCAACTCTTTAAGTCAGGGGTGCCCAAACTTTTTGGGCCGTGGGCCGCTCACGTGGTTCCTCCCACTGGAGGTGGAAGTAAAACACGCCTTGCAATCTGTTTTGCAACAGGATGAGATAGATTTTAAGCTGCAGCTTTCTCTGCTTAAAGTTTAAGTACAAGAATCCTGTCCTCTCCCTTTTTCTGTCCTGGAGGTCCAAAGCAGTAACCTCTGTCCTGGCCCTGCTGGTCAGATCCTGTGTCATGGCCATCCACATACCCATTCTCCATCCAAGTGGATGGGGCGGCGGCGGAGGGGGAGGGCTGTTGTGCTTTATCCCCAAGCGTGGAGGTGCTCCTTGCGAGCAAGAGAAGGTGGAAAAGGCGCAAGCCTGGAGAGAAGAATCACCACTCACTTTTCTCTCCTGTCCACTCGATGACCCTGGTGGGATCCTGCAACTCAAACTCGTGGAGGTCGTTGTATCTAGGGAACAAGAGTGGGGCTGGGTTTCATCTCATGCGCAAAGAGATAAAAGTACTGTATCCCAAAGCCCATGATGCACAAGGCCTTCTCTGAGGAAAGGGGAAAGGAACCATTACTCTAACACCCAGATTCTTGCGGGCACAAGGATTTATCCCCTGCAGTCCCTTCTCGGAGGGGGGGGGCAGACCAGTAGCTTGCAGGACTCCAACTCCCATCATCAGCCCCCTCCCAGGGAACAGAAGCCCAGCAGTATTGGGGTGGGTCGCCAACTGACCCCCCCCTCCAATAAAAACCAAGGCTCCTGGCAACCCAGCAGAACAGGGGGAAGAAGGCAGGAAGGGGGCGCTGCCTCTCCCAACCTTGCCAGGGGATGATAGGGAGTGTAGTCCCCAAACGGATCCCCCCTCCAGAGCCCCCCTGGCTACTTTTTTGTGTGTGGGGGGAGGTGTTTGCAGAGCAGGTAGAAAAGTGAAACTAAAACATGAATTAAGAGCCACCAGGGGCGGGGGGGGGGAGGGGAATTAATGAGCCATTGATTAGAGCCCACGACACACACACACACACACACGAGGCACTTCTTCTTACAGCCGCAGGGAGTCCACCAGCCACGCTTCCTCCTCCTCCATCGCTGCGCTTCCTCGCTTCTCCCGTGAGCCTTTCCTCGCGTGACATCCGGGCGTCACGTGTCATAGCGACCCTATCGCGTGCGCACGTGGGGACGCGGCTGAGACGGGTGCGTGGGCGAGGCTCCTGCGTTCCGGGGCGGGGAGAGGCGGGCACCCCCACCCCACGGTCCCACCCCACCCCCGCTCGCTCATGGCCAGTGAGCCGCCGCAGTGGTGGGCATCAGCAGGGAGCACCGTGATGGCGAACCTTGGCACTCGCCCAGAAGAGTCTTAACCATACGGTGCGTTTTACTTCCGCTTCCGGGGGCGACGAAGGCAGCGTGGGCCGGATGAATCGCAATAAGCCCGTGACTCGTGTGGATTCACAGGGTGCTGCTTGGAATCGAAGTCCAAGAACATCTGGAGCGCCAAGGTTCGCCATCAGCAGAGATTCCGGCTGCTGGCCCCGCCCACCCAAGTTTCGAAATGAAAGTACTGTACCGTAGACCTAATTCGGGGGCTACTTCTGAAGGGCTTTTCCCCCTGGCCACGCTCACCATGGTCGTAAAATAAAAACGGAAAATCCCAACACTACAATGAGGAGGAGGATGATGAAGCACCCGCCTTGATTCTGAGATATTATAAAGTACTGTAATCCGGAGTAGTTTAATGTTCCCAATGTTGGAAGGTGCTCCAGGATCCCACCCTGCGCTCTCTTAGGAGGCCATGCAGTGAGGAACCGAACTCTTGACTGTCACTGTGGCTCATTGCAGTTGTTCGGCAAGCAACGTCAACAGCGAGACACAGTCGGATCCTGCTCTAGGGATCGCTGCTCCTCTCTGCTTTTCCAGATGTTTCCATGGTTTTGTGGTAGTCATGAGTTAGACATTGGAGTGCACGGAATACCTGCCACCTTTCCCACCAAATCAGTACCTATTTATCTGCTTGCAATTTCTTGCTTTTGAACTGCTCGGTTAGCAGGCTGGGACAGACAAAGGGCAGGTCTTGAACTGCCAACCTTCTAGTTGTCAAGTTCAGCATCTGATCCACTAAGCAAGCTACCCAAGAAGACCAAGCTGCTCTCCTGTACCTTGCCTTATAGCAGAAATCACTCGCCCCCCCTCCCCACAGCTGTAGGGGTTGTACTTAAACTCAAGATAAGAAAACCTGAAGGGGTGGGCAGATGGTGCCCTGGCTCAGTGATGGTGAACCTTGGCACTCCAGGTGTTTTTGGACGTCAAATCCCAGAAACCCAAGCCTGTGAATCTATGCGAATGGGTTTACTGTGCGTGGATTCACAGAGGTTTGGGCTTCAGGGGACTGAAGTCCAAGAACACCTGGAGCCCTGACTAGTCCTTGTGCCTCCAGAAGGTCTGGCTCCACTCAGCAGTGGAAGAGGAGGCCGCCCGCCTGCAGTAGTTTAGTTTGGTCAGAGCGTGAGAAACGGCAAGGATGTTGGTTGGGAAATGCTGGAGGGAATTAGAAGAGAAGAAAGCCTCCACAGAAGCCAATTAAGGAAGCCACAAACCCGAGCAAGCAAATCCAGAGCACGTCTATATTGATAGAGCATAGCAGAAAGGATTTGCCAGTACGTAAGATGAGATCTTTGGATGATGGTGGGCGAGGAATAAACAGGGAAGCTGATTTGTAGGGTTGCTGTAACTCTGGGACTGCGGTGGCTCAGTGGTTAAGAAGCTTGTCTTATTAGCTGGAAGGCCAGCAAGTCAGCAGTTCGAGACCCAAGTACTGTATGAGGGAGTGAATGCCCAGTTCTGTCCCAGCTCCTGCCAACCTAGCAGTCTGAAAGCAAGAAAATGGAAGTCAATAAATAAGGACAAATTTGGTGGGAAAAGATCTTGGAGACATGAAAGGAGTCTTGTTCTTTTAAAAGATTTTAACTAGATTTTTAATTGGTGCGGGTGGGAGGTAGTTTTTCAGTGTTTTTAGGAATTTTAAGGGTTTCTATAGTTTAAACTTAATCATTTTAATCTTTTGTTTTTAAGTTTTTAACTTTTTAAAATCATTATTGGGACCTGTGGATTTTTATAAATTTTAAAAACTTTTTAAATTTTATAATTGTAATTTTGAAGTTTTTAACAATGGGTTTGGGTTGGGTTTTAATTATGCTTTTATGATGTTGTAAACTGCCCTGGGTCGCCCCGGCGAGAAGGGCGGTATAAAAATGTAAATAAATAAATTAAAATAAATAAATAAGCATTGGGGATTTTATGTACACCGCCCAGAGTTGCATGTCAATTGGGGTGGCTATAGAAATTGAATAAATAGATAAATAAATTTGGGCGTCCTCTGAGCAGTGTTTCTCCAGCAAAAATCCTTTCAACCCAGAATAATTTCTGACACAAAATAATAATAATAATAATAATAATAATAATAATAATAATAATAATAATAATAATAATAATAATAATAATAATAATAATAATTATTATTATTATTATTATTATTATTATTATTATTATTATTATTATTATTATTATGAAGTGACCCAACAACACATCACAACAGTTGAAGTAAACATCCCTCCTGCTACTGTGTAAAGATACAGGGTGATTCATTCCATCCTTGCAACTAAAGCGTCAAAAGAGTCCACGCTTGAGGCAATTTCACACCCCCTTCCCTTCTACTCCCAATCTAGACCTACTTCTTGGTGTCAGGACAGGGTCCTCCAAAATACTGAGAGGCTGGAGGAGGGAATGTGTGCAGTTTTTAAAAAGGGAGGACACAGGAAGTCCAGTCCTGGATAACAGCAGATTTAATTGCTCTTTCCATGTAGCTGGTATGGGTTGGAGAATCAGCTTGGCTCAAGGGTGCCCAAACTTTTTGGGCTGTGGACTAAACAAGTGGTTCAGTGGACTAGTCACGTGGCTCCTGCTCCTCCCACCAGAAGCGGAAGTAAAACTCACCTTGCCATCTGTTTTGCAACAGGACGAGACATTTTAAGCTGCCTTTTTCTCTGCTTAAACCAGGAATGCCCAAACTACACCCCACAGGCCAGATCTGACCCCCAACAGCAATTCATCCGGCCCACACCACCCCCGTCACTCCCGGGCTTGTTTTGCTTCCACATCTGGGAGCAATGAGGGCAGCTTGGGCCGGATGAATCTCCATAGGCTGTAGTTTGGGCACCCCTGACTTAACTACAAATGTGGACTTCTCTTCTTCAGGAGGGAGGGGGCACATTCAGAAGGAAGAGACTGTTGTGTCTGCACCCCTGGGCACCTGCTGCCTGGAGGTGGTTGCATCGCTCTGTCCAGGGGCAGGTGGGTAAATCTGTGAATTTATCTGTGTGTGTGTGTGTGTGCGCGCACGTGCGTGCGTGCGTGCGTGTGTGTGTGTGTGTGTGTGTGTGTGTGTGTGTGTGTGTGTGGAGGGAGGCATGTATGTGGAAAATTAGTTTTAAAGCAAAATAAATCTGACAATCTCAAAGTGGGGTTAATACTTGGTCTATTTTCCACCTTGGAGCCGATGTTTTTACTCTTTAGAGACCTCAATTAGGAGCCCTGGGGGGTATTCAGAGAGGGGACACTTTGTTTGAAAACTGATTGTGAAATGAGGAAAATCAGTGGAGATCCAATAGCAGAAAACCCCTGGAGAGAGGGCAGAGGACGGTGCCCAAGGGAGCTTCCTTCACTTCTGGACCATCTGCTGAAGGCCGCAACCTGCTTCTGAGCAGAATGGGATACCTCCTGGCAACATTTAGCCCTCAGTTGCTGATCCCTCAGTTGCTGATCCCTACAAGAGAACAAAGAGACATCGTCCTACTTGGCCTTCTAACTCTGGAAAACAGCACAGCTCGGTCAGTGCCCCCAAGATCCAGCTCTCTCTGCTCCCAGAAGCCATGAAGGGAGGTGCTCTTCTAAAGCTTGAGAGCTTGTGGTGTGGGTATCCAGCTGTGGAAGCCAGCAGTTGGGAATCCTCCCCCCCCCCGCCTGCCTGTGCCTCCTGGGAGAAGACGGAAGAGCCAACCTTTGTTTCCTTGGGCAAACTGCCCCAATCAGACCCAGTATGTAATCTGGGGGTCCTGGATTCGCGACTACTCAATGGCGTAGCGTGGGGGGCGGGGGGGGCGGATGCCCCGGGCAGCGGCTTTCAGGGGGCGGCACAATGTCCCCTCCCCACCGCTTTGGCCTCCCTCTTTGGCTTAGGAAGCAGGACTTCCCAGGCGGAGGGCGGCCCTTTTCCTGGCGAGGGCCCCGCGTGCGATAGGAAGTCTCCCTCTTCTCTCTGACGAAGTGGACTTGATCCACAAAAGCTCGCATTTAAATAAAGCCGTTCCTCTTTAAGGTGCCACAACGTTTGTTTGTCTTTTGTTGTCGTGTTTACTCTCTGGGAGGGTTGAAAACTTAATGCAGGAGAACAAACTTGTGCCTGCGGGCGGCAATGCCTCTCTAAATACGACGCCTCCGCCCGCCCGGCTGGCCGTCGGTCGGGGACTCCCCGCTGCCTGCCCCTGGCGGGCGCCCCATGTGCACGCACACGCTGCTCGCCTCCGCCCGCCCAGCCACCCACCCAGCTTGCCGTCAGACGGGGCGCTCGTAGGGGGTGGGTGGCGCCGGAGCCCCTGGCGGCTGGCTGGGTGGGAGGAGGTGGGCAGCGTGCGCGTGCACGCGGGGCGCCTGCCAGGGGCAGGCAACGGAGAGCCCCCGATGGCTAGCCGGGCGAGCGAGTTGCCGGAGGTGTGCGACACGCGCAGTGCGCTCGTCGGGGGTGGGTGGCGGGTGAGCGGGCGGAGGTGTGCGGCGAGCGAGCGCGCTGCTAGTCAGCAGGGGGGCGCCTTCTGCCTGGGTCCTGGGGCGGCGGCGGCGGCGAGCCAGGGGGGGCGGCTGCTGCTGCTGCTTTGCTTTTCGCCCCAGGCGGCTGAAGACTGCGCAACGCCACTGCGACTACTGCTCAAAGAGCAGGTGGCAGTCGTGGCCAGGAGGGCCTTTGCACAACTTTGTATGATTCACCAGTTACGGCCGTTCCTAGACTGGGACTCCTTGCTCATGGTCACACATGCCTTGGTCACCTCCAGACTTGACTATTGTAATGCGCTCTACATGGGGCTGCCCTTGGTGACCATTCAGAGGCTTCAGCTGGTCCAGAATGCGGCTGCATGAGTTGTGGTGGGATGCAGGCGTAATGCCCATGCTTCACCGCTGCTGAGGGAGCTGTACTGGCTCCCAGTTTGCCTCCGGGTGCAATTCAAGGTGCTGGTTATTACCTTTAAAGCCCTACATGGTAGTGGACCAGGATACTTAAGAGACCGCATCGTCCCAAGGACATCTGCCCATCCCACTAGAGTGGACCGAAGGGTCTCTCTGGTTGTGCCATCAGCCAGAGAGGCGCACCTCGCTGGCACGAGAAGGAGGGCCTTCTTGGTGTCCGCTCCAGCCCTCTGGAACCTCCTCCCAATAGAACTACGCCTGCAGACGGAGTTGCTGCCCTTTAGAAAAGGAGTGAAAACCTGGCTGGCAAGTTTGGTTTGGGGAGTGGATGGTTAAATTTCCCCAGCCAATTGGTTGGTTTGACCTCAGTGCAGTGATGGGATGACAAAATTTTTACTACCACTCCCTGACGTCATGGACATCATGGGTGTGGCCAATGTCATGACGTGATGACATCATGGGCGGAGCCAACATCATGACATCATGATGTTGTGGGCGGGGCCTAAAATAATAATTTAAAAATAAAATTAAAATAAAATAAATACACACACACACCCCTCTACCCACCCAACCACAACACAGACCTGTAAATAAATTAAAGAAGTAAAATAAATAAATAAAATAATAAATAAATAAAAATATACTCACCCACCCAAACACCCATCTACCCACCCCAAACACAAAACCTAGGTCACTTACCCTCGTCCGGGAGCAGAAGAGGCGGTGGAGCAGCGTCGCGGCTGGCGCAGTGACCTGGCTCCGCACCAAGGAAAGGCCACCGCCACTTAAAAAATTTTTTTTCCCGGGCAGCCAAAATGGCAGCCTGTAACGGCGCAGCAGCACATTGGTGCACCAGCCTGATGCCACGCCGTGCCAAGGAAAGGCCCCCACCTTAAAAAACATTTTTTTCCAGGCAGCCGAAATGGCTGCCCATAACGGCGCGGTGGCACACTGGCTTGATGGCGCGGTGCGCCAAGGAAAGGCCCCTGCCGCCACCTTAATTTTTTTTTTCCAGGCAACCTCTATTTGATGCATGCTCAGTTCTATTTCTTACTGCACATGTGTCAAATCGACGTTTGACGCATGCACAGTAACAGACAACCATTTTGGCTGCCCGGTAAATTTTTTTCAGAACCGGATCTCCTGGGGTTCTAACAACCCCCACGGAGAACCAATTGTGATCGGAGCTACCGGGTCGGCGGATCCGGGCTGACCGGGTATCATCCCATCACTGCCAGCATGCCTATGTTACAATTTCTAGCTTTTAATACTAAGCTTTTTAAAGTTTTTAAAGTTTTTTAATTCTTTTAAATGGTTTTATAATTGTTGTAAATCGCCCTGGGTCCCTTTTGGGAGGAGGGCGATAAACAAATTTAAATAAATAAATAAAATAAATGTCTTGCTCTGTAGTACTAGGTCCTGGTTGTTTCACTTCGGATCAGGCACTTTGTTACGCTTCCTCATATACGCATTTATGCTAACCTTTGTAGTTGATGTGTATAAATGTATGCCATGAAGCCTCACTACAATGTCTGACAAAGTGGACTGGATCCACGAAAGGTAACATTAAAGTACATCAGTTAGTCTTTAAAGCAGGGGTGCCCAAACTTTTCGGGCCGCAGACTGGTCACGTGGTTCAGCGGGTCGGTCATGTGGTTCCTCCCACTGGAAGCGGAAGTAAAACGTGCCTTGCAATCTGTTTTGCAACAGGATGAGATAGATTGTAGGCTGCCATTTTCTCCGATTAAAACAGGGGTGCCCAAACTATGACCCGTGGGCTGGATCTGGCCCCTGATACTGTGCAGGCGCATTTTACTTCCGCTTCCAGGAGCAATGAGTTTGGTACGGGTTGGATGAATTGGCATCAGGGGCACCCCTGCTTTAAAGTGTCACAATGTTGTTGTTGTTTACTCTCTGATATGCATTTTCCATGAAGCAGAAAGGTTTTTGATAACTAGAACCTTCCAGGAAAGATTTTTCAGATACTTACAGAATATTCAGTAGCAGACTCCATTTCTGTTTCAAAATCCAGTGGTTCTGTTAATGCAGTTTTCGCAATTCTAAACCTGTTGCAGCAAAAGGAAAAATCATTGGGCCATCTTTCTGCATTCAAGGAAGAGAAATGCGGAACTTTGCTTATACAGTACTGGGTATTAAATCTAGAGACTGGAAAGTTAACAAATACTGTATTGCTCCATGCTATATAAATCATGAGTAGGTCTTTTTAAATTGAATTAAATTACGTTTATATATATCTATATCTATATATACAGTGGTACCTCTATCCCAAACCTGACAAATTTACCACTGGAGTAAAGTTCATGCAACCCCCCCCCCCCCCCCCGTAAAGTTAGAAATGAATCAAAGTGCCTGAGCTCTGATTATACAACTAAAGGGATCCATTTCACAAATTAATATTTTCATCCGCTAAGATCAGGGGTTCCCATTTCATGGGGACCCACCCCTCCAAAGGCATTTGAGAAACAAAATAGACACCCCTTTGAAGCTGTTGGGACAATATGGCCACCCCCTTTGTGCAGGCAGTGCAAAATGGCCATCCGGCCCTCAAAGCTGATTGAGAGCGTGTGACCCGGCCTCCGGTTTCAAAAGGATGGGAACCCCTGGCTAAGAGATTAAGGAAGGATGTCATCTGATAAAGCATGATGAGCAAGGATGAAGGTCAGGGGAAACTTCCTTATCTGTGTTGGTCTTGGAGTGTTCTGTAAAGGCAACGGGGTGGCGAGCAAATAAACAACAGGAGTCTGGCTTTCTCCTATATGGAGAGAGAATGAAAGAAGGTTTACTCACCAAAGGTAGATGTACTTCCTCGTCACTATACTCAGAGTCAGCAAAAGGAAGCCTACACCAAGGATAGAACCTAGCAGGAGGGTCTTTATGGTTTCTGGAAGAAGAAGGGGAAGGAGAGGAGTCACCTCTGCTTCCTCAAGGAAGGTCGCTCGGTGGAGTGTTCAGGACTCGACAGGAGAACAGGTGGTGGACACTGAGCCTCCCTCCATAGTTTAGCATGGTATCTTAGGCTGTGGGGTGAGCTCCCGTCGACTGTCCCAACTCCTGCCAAGCTAGCAGTTGTTGTTGTTGTTGTTGTTGAATTTATATGCCGCCCTACTCGGTGAAAACCGACTCAGGGCGGCTCACAACATACAATCAAATACAATGTAACAATTCAATAGAACAACACAATGTCACAATATAGTGAAATATACATCAATAATTCAAACAATAGAATATCATAAAATACAATACAGTAAGATAAAACCCCAATATACATCATAAAGTTACAAAAATATTACAAAAAACATAGGAACAAAAGCAAGAAACTGCAAGTAGATAAACAGGGACCACTTCAGTGGGAAGGTAACAGCGTTCCGTGCAATCCGGTGTCTAGTCATGCCTGCTACTTGACCAGGGTAACATCTGCAGACGCAGACAGTGCTGGCTCTTTGGCTATAAATGGAGATGAGATGATTTGTGTCCGCTCAGTGGTGGGATGTCAAATATTTTACTATCCCACCGTGATGTCATCAGTGTGGGCTGAGCTAACATCATGATGTTATGACAACATGGGCGGAGCCAAAGAAAATAAATAAATAAATAAATAATAAAAATAAGCACACACACACCCCTCAACCCACCCACCCACAACGCAAACCCGTAAATAAATAAATTAAATAAATAATACATTAAAATACACCCACCCACCCCAAACACAAATCAACCAGAGCTTTTAAACCAGAGCTTAAAGCTTATTCTGGCTAATCTTCCTCACACTCGGTCAGATGGAAGAAACTACAGAATGAACTCACCACAAGATGGCTTCATTTTGGCACTTTTCATTTTTGGCACTTTTCAATTTGGCAATTCCATAAAGTGAAGGGGCAGAAGCAGGCCTGCTGCCCATTTCTGTCCTCATTTCTAACAGGTGAAAGAGGGCAGAGGCACAGGCAACCTCCCCAATGCAAGCCTCCCTGTTAGCATCAGGAGTCAGCCCTTGCCCTTCTGACTGCCTAAGAAGCTCCTGGGGAACTCTCCGTGACTCTCTTTTCCAGCCAGAGAAGAAGTGCAGGCTCCTCTTGGGTGCCAGGAAGGATGACTCCCTCTCCTCCGACACAGCAGTGCCCAGGCCTTCCATGCCAGGAATGGAGCCCTCTTGGTTGCTTCTCCAGCTCATAGTTCACTAAGTAATTCACAATGCATGGGGTCAGATCTCAGGGAGGGACCACATTTTCCAAGATATGGGTGCTGTCATGATGACTAAGGCCTCTGTCTATCTAATTGATATGGCGGATTAGATCTCAACTCTAAGAACATCAGGGTGAGCACCATACATCTCCTCCCCATCATCATCATCATCATCATCATCATCATCATCATCATCATCATCATCATCATCATCATCATCATCATCATTATCCAATTTCCCAAAAACATTAAGGGAGCCTCTTATCTGTGCCACATTTGATGTCAAATTAGTTGGGGTGGAGGGACAAAAGCCACTTTTCCTTTACAAAGGAGATTTGCTTTTAAATAAGACACAGGCTGCCCTTCCATCTTGTTTCCTCTCCAGGTGAACACTGATTCCAAAAACGGGTCTTGGGAGTGGTAGACCCACATCGGCCCGTCTTTTGACATTATGATGGGAAATATCGCCAAATAGCAGCTGCTGAAGTGTTAGCTTCCCAGTGCTGAAAAGGGGGAGAGGGACACAGAGGGGTTTGGGGTTTCCTGGTACTCACTGGCACGTTCTGGAGCGGGCCCACTGTCAATGCTTCCTCCAAAGCCCCGGGTGGTGCAGTCAGGAGGTGCCCACCCGTAATGACAATGACAGTTTTTGTTACTGTTGCACACCTGGAATATACAGAGCCAGATAACAAGGATTTGTCTCCAGGAAGGAACTGTACTTGACTGTCTTCCACACAGGTGAGCGGCAAGACTAGGACATGGAGAACTAGCTTTCTCCACATCCAGATCAGAAGCTGCCTTCCCAGATGTTTTGGGCTCTAAATCCCAGCAAGCATGACCAGGTGTTTGATGACATCAGCCAGGGACCTCAGGTAGCTCCTGTTCTATCAGGAAATTTGGGGCCTGTCTTTTCTTCTTGAACATTCCCTCAAAGGGAACTGAAATATTTTAAATTGATAAATGCTACTTCAGATTTCGTCATACTGGAAAACCCTGACTTACAAATGCCCCGAGTTACATAAAATTCGACTTACATAATGATTTTCTGCTAAAATCATGTCCCGATTTACTTGTACATAAATTTATGTAACACGATTTCCTATGGGTTTGCTTCGATTTACATAAAGATATCATTTTTCTTATGGGTTTACTTCAAGTTACATTTAAAAATGGGTTTACATAAGAAACCAATTTAAACAAAAGCCTACGGAACAGACTTTTTGGTAAGTAAGGGTTTTACTGTACTGTATTCATGTGCCTTAATTCCCTCCTTGGAATTCCTTTTATTTTATTTTTAATTTGGAGGGTCAGGAACATTTTTTTAATTTTAATGCATTCCTATGGGAAATTGTGCTTCGGTTTATGGAAAAACCGCTTTGCAGAAAACTTTCTGGAACGGATTAATTCTGTAGCCTTGGGTTTTACTGTACAGTATATGCCTTTCCTCCCTTTGTACACTTTGTTGCAATGTTTTTAAAAAGTACTAAATGCCAACCTATTTCTTCCAACAAAGTTTGATGAGCTTTGTCAACATAAAGAAGCTGAGGCTGTTAACTGGTATTAATCATACAGACAATGTTGATTTTAAAAAAAAAATCCTTAAAATACCTCAAGCACCACTCTTTCTAACACAGTTTGTGACTGCTCAACAACAATAAAACACAGTAAAGCAATTCTAAAAGCCAATACAGGTGTCAGTAAAAATACATAAAATCATGTGTTTTAGAGTAACTTTAAATCTTTTTTTTAATTTTTCCTTTTGGTATTTTCTTCTGCAAGGCTCTGTGTGTCTTGTGTATGTCTGTTGTTTTGAAATACAACATCTCGACCGCAACATCTTCAAAAGCTGGCAATTGAGAAATACAGCAGAACCTCATACAACAATCACCCCGTATAGCAACGGAATCGTATAACAATTAGGTTTTGGGGGGAAATGGCGTCCCGCATAACAATTTTCCCTATGGAAAAAATCATACAACAATTTTTAAATGGGAAAAACCATTTAGCGAAAAAAATTGTTGTACAATGCATCCCATAGGAAAAATTGGTATATGATGCATATAGCGTTGTTTCGTACAACAACGAACCCCGCTGTATGAGGTACAACTGTACCACAAACACACTTCACACCCTGATCTGGGAAAATTTACATTATTTTTACTTACCCCCTGGTTGTTGCACTTTGAGGAATCACAATCATAATTTAGAATTGTCTGACTGACACATGCTCTATTTACACATATCTACAAAATGAAGGCATAAATGTGTTAAATATTCCATGGGCAGTGGAATAGCTTAAACTCCTATTAAAACCTCCTCAGAACAGTTGTAGCAAAGCAGATGGTAGCCAAAAGACAGAGCTATTTCAAAATTAACAGAATTTGCTTATCTTTTTTTCTTCTAATCTCAAACTTTTCTCAACCTGTTTAATCAAGATTCATTTACTAAGGTAATTAAGACTCAGGTCACAAATCATGAAGAATTGTCATAGCACATCATGACAGAAAAGAAACTGTTTAGAAACATATCTGAGAGTAAACAAAACAGAACAGCAAAAGAAGCCAAAAAATATTGTGGCACCTTAAAGTCTAACTCCTGTATTTAAGGCATATCAAAAAACAAAATAAACAAAACAAAATAGAATAAATAAAATAAAAAACACTGTAGCACTTTAAAGACTAACTGCTTTATTTTTATTGTTAGCTTTCATGGATCAAGTCCACTTCTTCAGACAAGGAGTGAAACTTACAGGCATGGTTTATACACACCAAATTCAGGGGGTCAAAGGGAGATGGGTGTTGTCATCCATGAAAGCTAAAGGCAGGTTGTACTTACCAGTAACTGTCGTTCTCTGAGTATGTTGTTTGTGAATCCACACTTATGGGTTCTGTGCTCGCGTGGAGTTTTCAAGCTGATTTGGATAAAATTTCAAAGGTTAGGACCGCCCACCATCTCCGCCCACTTTCGGCACCATTTTGCACCTCTTCCCTCAGATCAATGGCAGCAATGAGGGGAAGGACGGGTAGGTAGTGTGGATTCACAAACAACATACTCGGAGAACAACAGTTACTGGTAAGCACAACCTGTCTTTCTCCTTCGTGTTGTTTGTGAATGCACACTTATGGGTGATTAGCAAGCTCACTTACTTGGATGGCGGGCAGCTGGTGGTGAGATATCTCACGAAGATCCCAGGAGATGGTCAGGTACAGGCGGTCATCCCCGAAGATGCTCGGAGACCCGCAGTCAGGATGGATCGCCCCAGATGGGCTTCAGGGACCACTCTGATGTCCATCCTGTAGTGTCTGGTAAAGGTAGATGACCTGCACCATGTCGCCGCCTGACAGATGTCATCAATCGGTATGCCCTCCAGGAAGGCGGAGAATGCTGCAAAGGACCGAGTTGAATGAGTCCAGACATGAGGCGGGGCTGGTAGAGAGGCCAGCTCGTAGGCCAGGTAGATGGTGGCAGTGATCCAATTGGAAAGGCATTGGGCAGACAGGCCCTCTCCTTTCGACCGAGGGGATTTTCTAAACTCTGCTGTTCTGGTTGAGTAGAACAATAAAGCCCACTTGACATCCAGCGAGTGCCATGTCCTTTCTTTTGCCGAGGTCGGATTTGGGAAAAAGGTCGGTAGTGTTATGGCTTGTGCCAAATGAAAGTCAGTCAGTACCTTAGGTAAAAAGTCTATGTCTGTGTGGAGGACCACTCTGTCGGCGTAAAACTTGAGGATCAATGGGTCATGCCACAGGGCCGCCAGCTCACCAGCCCTCCGGGCGGACATCACTGCTACCAAGAACGCTGTTTTCCACAAAAGCAGCTTGATGTCCGCAGTGGCCATCGGCTCGAACGGTGGTTTCATCAGGGCCTCAAGGACCGTGGTGAGGGACCATTGTGGTGGTGGTTTCTTGATTGGAGGAAACACATTCTTAAGTCCCTGTAGGAAATGTTTCACTGTTCTGTCTCTGAAAGCCAATTCGAGGATGGAACCGGGCGGTGCAGAGGCCACTATGGCTGCTAGGTGCACTCACATGGATGCGTGCACCAATCCAGATTCAGCCAGGCTGAGAAGGTACTCCATCACATCTGTGAGGGTTGGTTCATTCAATGGTCGCCCCACTGATTGCAGATGGGTTAGGAACTTGTTAAACTTGGACTTGTACGACCTGGACGTGGAGGCTCTCCTACTCAGGTCCAGGATCCTCCCGATCCGGGCATGATGAGCCAGGCGGTGAGGAGGAGACTGGGCAGGTCTGTGTGGAGAAGCCGCCCTTCTGCCATCTGAAGCAACGACGGGTCCAGGGGTAACTTTCACGAGTCCGTCGCCATTCGGTGCAGTAGTGGGTACCACGGTTGCCACGGCCAGACTGGAGCAATGAGGATGGCTGTGGACCAATGCTTGCTGATGCGAATTAGTGTTTTCTGAATGAGCAGTAATGGAGGGAACGTGTATAGAAAGTCCTCCCTCCAGGACACCATGAAGGCATCCCCTTCTGAGTTGCGTCCTATCCTTGCTCGGGATCAGTACCTGGGGAGTTTCGTGTTGAGTTGCGACACGAACAAATCAGGGCTGGAGAGCCCCACCATTCGCACAGCACTGCAAACACTCTGTCGTTGAGTTGCCACTCGTGAGTGGTGACCGTTTGTCTGCTGAGACTGTCGGTGAGGCAGTTCAGGGTTCCCTGGATGTGTACCCCGATCGGGAGGACATGGTGCTCCAAGCACCATTCCCACATCTGGACCGCGAGGTAGAGAAGGGACGCAGACCTGGTTCCCCCTTGTTTGTTCAGATACACCAGGGCAGTCGTGTTGTCCGACACCAACTGGACCACCTTCCTAGAGACAGATGACTGGAAGGTCTTCAGGGCTTTCCAAATCGCCAGTAGCTCCAGGTAATTGATATGTTTGGATTTTTCTTGAGGCGACCAAAGGTTGTTGATCCTCAAGTGTCCACAGCAAGCCCCCCATCCGAGGTTGCTGGCATCCATGGTAACTTGCACCGAAAGCGAGGGCAGGCTGAACGGTTTCCCGAATGAGATCTTGCTGCTTCTCCACCACCAGCCCAGTTGGCTTTTGAGATCTGGTGTCAAGGGCAAGGGTGATCTGTTGACGGTTTGAAAAGGTAGAGCAGCCAGGCTTGAAGAGACCTCATCTTCAGTTTGGCGTGAGGGATGACTGCAGTTGTCGAGGCCATGAGGCCCAGTAGGCACTGATCGTCTTTTGCTCTGATCCTGTCGGAGCTTCGAAACTCCTGGACCATGGATCGGATGTCTTTGAGACACTTCTCCAGGGCATAAGCCATCGTTGGGATGGAGTCCAGGATGGCTCCTATGTACTCTACCTGTTGTGTCAGGACAAGGTGAGATTCTTTTAAGTTCAATCGTAGACCGAGACCCTCCATGAATGCGATGCAAAACGTGACATCCTCCCTGACCTTGAGTTCGGACGGTGCACAGATCAGCCAGTCATCTATGTAAGGGAATACTCGGATCCCTCTGAGTCTGAGGTAGGCCGTGACCGGAGCCAAGCATTTGGTGAACACCCTCGGGGTGGTGGACAGACCGAATGGTAGACTGGTGTACTGGTAGGTCTGGCACCCCACCTGAAACCTCAGGAAACGTCGGTGATGTCTCCTTATGGAGATGTGGAAATAATCGTCCTTGAGGTCTATTACCCGCAAACCTGTCAGGGGGAGGATGGTTTGGATGTCACCGTACGGAACTTCCTTGTGCGGATGTGAAGGTTGAGGTGGCACAGGTCCAGAATGGGTTGGAAGTTGCCGTCCTTCTTGTCCACAATGAAGTATCATGAGTAGAAACCCGTTGACAAGTCGTTGGATGCGACTGTTTCTATGGCACATTTCTCCAGGAGAGTTGTTATTTCCTGGAGCAAGAGAGGAGATGGATCGGTGGTATGCATCTGTCCAACTGGCGGGAGGCTCTCGAATTCTAGAGCGTAACCCAACTCTAAGACCTTTAGGACCCACTTGTCTGTTGTTATGCTGGACCAAGCGTCAAGGAAGTTCCGGAGTGGATGGTACGGGAGTGGAGAGGTCTCGGTCAAGGAGTCAAACCTGCTGTCTTTGGCGGCGGTCAGCTTTCTTGTTGTGGCCCAGCTGCTGCTGCTGGAAACGCTGATGCTGGTGCTGGCGCCTGGGCCTGTAGGAGGACTGCCTGTTGTAGTCCTGTGCTCAGTACTGCTGAGGTTGCTGCCTCTGGTACGATTGGTAGGACTGGTATTGCTGGTAGCCCTAGTAGTTCCTCCTGGGGAAGGAGGAGGACGAGGCACCCAGCCACAACTTGTTTGTGGAGGTGATGTCCCTGTGGAGCTTGTTCAGGGACAAATCTGTGTTGGCTGTGAAGAGACCCTGCCCGTCAAAGGGGAGCTCTTCAATGAGTTTCTTTACCTCGTCTTGGAGGTCGTACAGCGGAGGCAATGTTCTTGGCCTCGGACTCTCAGACGTGGCACACGATCCTCATCTGTTGGAGAGCAAGATGGTCGCCCTCCTTGCACAGCGTCTCAAACTCACTACAAAGACCCTTGAGGAGTTTGGCCAGGAATGTCTTGGCTTTGGCCCACAGTTTACAGTTGTAGGCGCCCATGGCCGTCGCATAATTCACTGCCCGGAAGGACAGCGAAGTGTTGGCATAGACCTTTCTGCCCAGGGTGTTGAGCTTCTTTCCCTCCCTGGACGAAGGGATGGGGACACTGCTCCCTAGGGTACGGTGCTGGGAGGCCTTGACCACTCGAGAGTTGGGCACAGGGTGGGTATGGAGGAACTGCCCATCCTCACCCAGCATTTTGTACATGCTGTCCACTCTCATGGAGACAATGTGCGCTGAAACTGGTTTCCGCCAGACCAGTTTGGTCGAGTTACCGATGGCCGGGAGCAGAGGCAAGTGGACCGGCAGGATCTCCTTCTTGTCCGCCATGCCACACATATTGTCCACGCACAGATCAGCAGGTTCTCTGCTCTAATGCCCAGCGTTGTCCCCAGACGCATGAGCAGGGTGGTGAAGGTGAACTGGTTCTCCGGCTGGGACTGTTGGGTACTGCCAATCTGGTCTTCTGGAGACTTCTCGGTGTCTACTGCCGGCAGATCGTCGTCCAACAAATCGCCCGAAGCATCCGATACTCCCGAGAAGTTGGGAAGTGGGATGAAAGTCTCAGAATCCAAGACAGACCAGTACGGCCTGGCTGATTTCGGATCGGTGCCTGGTGAAGGCGGCAGGGGCGGCAGGTTACTGACCTGTGACCGCACGGACTCCCTCCTTTGCCTCTTTTCTGGTGGTGGTGCCTCCAATCGGTATTTATGGGTCAGTGTCTCAGACGGCTGTCCTGCAGATGGAAGAGCAGCTCTCACTTGATCATAAATCTCCCTCGCCATGATCTTGAAGAGGGGCGCCAGAAGATCAATCTGAACAGTGACCAGAGACTGATCGGTGTACCGTACCATGGACGCATCCATGGGCGGAACCGTGGACGGATTGGGTCTGGAGGATGGTAGGAGAGAGGCACCGCACAGTGGTGGCGGTGGTGGTACCTCCTGGTGAGAAGGAAGGCTGGAGGAGTCTTCCGGCATGGGGGAGATTGAATGTTGCGACGGCAACGCCGAGATGAAGACCGCTGAACCAGGGGACGCCAGAGGAGAAGGCCGAGGAGCTCTGGGAGTCGGTGGCAGAGACGAAAAGGCAGGCCGATGCTTCTTAAGCTTCTTCTCCTCCTTCCTGGCTAGGTGATCAGCGGCGGAAGACCTGGCGTTGGATGCTGAGGAGGAAGCTACCGATGGAGTCTCCTGGCTCGATCGTGGGGGTTGTGGTGCGAGTGCAGTTGCCATGAGGTAGGCCTGGAGTCTGTTCTGCCGGTTCTTTAGGACAGCCTTGGAGAACTTCCTGCAGACACCACACAAGTGGACCGGGTGGCTTTCATCCAGGCAGAGGAGGCACTTTTCGTGTCCGTCAGTACTAGGGTACTTCCTCTGGCAAGCTGGGCACTGCTTGAACACCGCGACGGAGGCCATCAACTGGCCCCCGAGTGAACAAAAATTGCGCCAGAGCAAGGCGTGAAGAGGAAAAGTTTCTTCTTTTCACCTTTTACTGCCTGCAAGAGGCTGCAAAGCAGATGGAGGTGGACCAAGAGTGGTAAGCTCCTGGTCCGAAAAATTTGTTTTTAGTGAAAAAATTGAGGGTTCGATCGGGTTGAAAACCGTTAAACTGACGAAAGCTATCACAGAGGCTCCTGCTGCTTCAGCGGAAAAATGAGAACTGAGGGAAGAGGCACGAAATGGCGCGGAGGGGGGCGGAGATGGTGGGCAGTCCTAACCTTTGAAATTTTATCCAATCATCTTGAAAGCTCTGAACTGACTCCGCGCAAGTGCAGAACCCATAAGTGTGCATTCGTAAACAAGACGAAGGAGAACAATAAAAATAAAGCAGTTAGTCTTTAAAGTGCTACAGTGTTTTTTATTTTATTTTGTTTTGTTTTCTGATATGCCTGAACCACAGACTAACACGGCTACTATTCCAAAAAAATTCCTGTATTTAAATGTGAGCTTTTGTAGACCAAATCCACTTCATCAGACATATTTAGAAACATGTTAAACAGCCCATTCGAGCAATGAGATCATTAAAATGGCGCCACTGTTTGATGGCTCTCTGAAAAACAGTGAAAGATGAAATTACAAGCAACTGTCCTTATTTTAGCTATGTTAAAGCATGTAAAATGTCTTGCCTTTGTAGATCTTAATCTCTCAACAGCTTATATGTGCATTGCATGCAGAAATAAGCCAAAACTATACTCTCTGGGGGAAACAAGTGGAATCTACAGCAACTCCTGTCACTCCCTGTATATGAGGCTAAGCCCCACTCAAAGTTAAAAATGGTGTCCAGCCCACATATTTTTGCTCTGGCTTTTACATTTGCCCCTAAATAAGAAAGTGACCTGGTACAAAGTGAACTAGACATGGGGTAGAGCGGTGATGATAGGTGAAGAAAGGGGTCTGCTGCCCACAGGCACAGAAAAAAGGCACAGCTTAGAATCATAACACATTATAACTCGGGGCATATGTTGTTCCAAGGGGATTTGCACCTGTTTGCAGCTAACCTGCAATAAAGACTTTTATTCAAGATAATAGTTATATTTCTAGCCATAGAATGGACCAAGTGGCTTCAGTTCATGAGGATTCCAACAGATTCTAATTACAGTCATTATGATCTCAAAACTACCAGTAAACTGAGCTTTGAATTTTGGCAGAGCTATTCACCATGCAAAGATGGTATAAAATATGGGGTTCAAACAGAAATCCCAAACTAGGGCCAGATATGACGCCCATCCTCCAGGTCGTGAGAAGACCAGGAAAACAGCAGGGAGCCTCAAATGTGGCATGAGACAGTGGTGGGGAAAGTAGCAATTGGTGGACTCTCCAATGGAAACAAAAAGCCACCCAAGCTGTTCTTTCCCACCTCCCTGGCGCGAAAACACTCCGTAGGACTGCATTTCAGGCCGTAGGTAGGCAGCACAGCACAAAACCATGAAGCTGGGGTCAAATCTTTAGACCAGCAGAAGAGGAGAATTGGTTTAGGTATGACAGGAAGCCGAACAGTCATTTACAGCCTAATGGACTGTCATAGTGTAAGCCCCTCCCCCCCTTTTTTTACTGTTTTAAAGATTTTACACTTTAAAATTGTTTTCTACAGCTTTTTAACCCACCCTGAGATCTTGCGACATAGGGTGGGCAAAAATGAATGAAAATCAATACTTCCTTCTGGCAGATTGAGTGCATGGGTTATCACATCTAATCCAATTTTTGGTCCTTCTATTTAAACTGCCCTAAGGAACCTCCTGCCAGTTGAGCTGCGTCTCCAGACATTGCTGCTGCTCTTCAGGAAAGAGCTGAAAACCTGGCTTGCGGGGCAGGTGTGTTGGACGTGGAGAGGGAGCAATTCCCCCCCCCACACACACACACACACATGGGCTCATTTAGAGCAGGATTATTCATGGTTTTAATAGGTTTTAACTAGATTTTTAATTGGTGCAGGTCGGAGGTAAATAAATAAATAAATAAATAAATAAGTAAAATACTACCTTTGTCTGATCAACAGTGCAGTGGAACTCAGAAGCTCACTTTGTTTGTAACTTTTTAGTGATCCAATAAAGGTGTTGCTGAACCCAAAACTTTGCTCCTATGAAGGATGACATGACTGTTCTCCAAAAAATGTGCAACCTCTGCCATGTTCACATATGTTGCTAGCTATTATTACATTACCTTGTCAATGCCACACTTTGATCCATTTTTTATTGCTCCAATATCATACACATCTTCATTATCATGAAATTCTGTGCCCAGACACAAGACATTGCCCATAGGCGTCTGAACCACACCTTGTTTGGCTGAAGTTATTGGGATATTTTTTACATTAATGCACTGGATTCTTCCGCACAACACATCTCTGAAGGGAAAGCAAGAAAAAGACATGGAAGACTCATACCTCCTTCTTTACTCTATATAAGAGCAACTGAAGAGCACAGGATGCCAATTTCTGAATAGCTTTTCAGTCCTACTGTTTGCTAGGGCAAAGCAAGAGAGTGGCAAATGGTTGTATGGGCTTTAATTGGGTTATTTTTTGTACAGTGCTGCTTCCATAGCAGAAGGTGTGATTTCTCTGTGTGTGCATGTTTTAGTAGAAAAGAGTGAGGAGAGGAAGAAGTGTAGTATGCTGTGTATGAAAAATGTGACAAGTTTTTCTACTCATACCCAGTACAAGGGAGGAAGCAAATTCCAAAAAGGCAGTGAGCCATATCCTGCAATTAAAATTTACTATGAAAGAATTAACCATACTAGGGAGCGACAATGTGATGGTATGTTCTGAATATGGAGTTATATTCTGAGTATGGAGTGGTGGTGGGCAAAGTCTAGCATTCAATTCCTCATCCAGCCTGCAATGTCAATAGGTTTCCTTGGCTCATCAATGCCTCTAATATAGTCCTATCTGTGTTGGGGCTGTGGTGGCTCAGTGATTAAGAAGCTCTCCTTGTTAGCTGGAAGGCCAGCAAATCAGCAGTTCATGACCCGGCTACTATATGATGGTTTGAGTGCTCGTCTTTGTCCCAGTTCCTGCCAACCTAGCAGTTTGAAAGCAAGAAATTGCACAATGACCTCAGCCTGCTGGTTGGTTTAACACACACACACCCCGCTCCCTTAAGTTTTTAAGTTTTAAATTGTACAAAGATTTAGTTGTAGTTTTAATTTGTTTTACTTGTAGATTTTAAGAACTTTTAAATTTTTAATCTATATTGTTCCAATGTTTTTATAATGTGTTAAACCGCCCTGGGTCGCCTTCGGCGAGGAGGGCAATATAGAAATTTAAATAAATAAATAAATAAATAAATAAATAAAGATAAGTCAATAAATAGGGACCACTTTGGTGGGGAAAGATCTTGGGGACATAAAAGGAATCTCATTTGGTTGTTTCCTGAGCGGAGTTTCTCCAGCAAAAATCCTTTCAACCCAGAATAATTTCTGACATGTGTCACGGGATTATTATCCCATGAATGTAATTGTATTAAGAGACACTCACAAAGAACAGAAACACCAACAAGGAACAGAGATCTGAAAGAGGAAGAGAGACCTGAACAACATGCATCAGGCATCACTCGATCCTCCCAGACAGCACAGCTCCAAGTGCCGACGCAGAGATTGGCAAAGAAGGCCATGACTTAGAGAAGAGCCTTCTTGGTGGCGGCACCAACTTTATGGAACTCCCTCCCAAATGAACTACACCAGGCCCCATCCCTGTCTATATTTTAAAAGCAGCTTAAATCGTTTCTTTTTAAAGAGGCCTTTGAGAATGTTTCAACAATGGCTCAGTGCGAGGTTTTCTATTTGGTCTCTCCCCACTATCAATAGGGCTTTTGTACTTTTAAAATGTGTTTTTAATATGCGAGTTTCATCTTGTCAGCCCCGCAGAGGAGGAAAACCTCCTAGATGAGCTGGGTATAAATGAAATTTTAAAAAAGGCTAAGTAACTTGCTAAGAT
Source organism: Furcifer pardalis (assembly GCA_030440675.1). NCBI lineage: Eukaryota > Metazoa > Chordata > Lepidosauria > Squamata > Chamaeleonidae > Furcifer > Furcifer pardalis. The sequence goes on from CP126895.1 coordinate 117,321,457, forward strand.
GGATGCAGAAGTTAAAGAACGTGATTATCTAAAGAGATAGGCTATTTTGAGTTTGGATGAATGTGTATATTCTTTTGTTGTTGTTCAGTCACACAGTCGACTCTGACCCTTTGCAACCCTATGGACCATTGCAGGCCAGGTACGTCCACCATCCTCCTCAATCCACCCAGCTCTGTGCCCATTGCATCTACCTTCCAACTATTTCTGATTAGAAACTGATGTTGAAAAACTGAAAACCTTTTATACTTTTACCTATGTTTTAATTACAATAAAGAAACCTTTACCTCATCACAATGTATCTGCAAGACCTCTAAGGCAGTGGTTCCCAATTAGTGGTACGCGTACCCCCAGGGGTACGTGAGATTGCATCAAGGGGTACTCGCAGCAATCTCTTAACTAAAATATTAAATCCTTAAAAAACAATAATGCAATAACAATTGCCAAAAATTATTCAATTTAATTAAACAATCAGTAGGTAAGTCAATCGTATGCATCAAGCGCTTTCTCCCGCCACGGCAGTTTTTCCCGCGCCTCCCGCATCTTGCGTCACCCGATTGCGGCCACCCCCGTTCCCGCCTATTTGCTCGTCGTTGTCAACGTGCACATTTGTCACATTAATGAAACGTGTTCTCTGTCATTAGAATGTCTTTTGATGATAATAAATATAAAATACACCTGGTTTCATTTTTTATTTAATGTTCCTGCAATAAGGGGTATGCGATATTTAACGTTCCTGCAATAAAGGGTACGCAAGTTTGAGGTCTTTCTTGAAGTGGTACGTAGAAAAAACTAATTGGGAACCACTGCTCTAAGGTCACAGCTACTGAGTTAAAGTATTTGTACATTTCTCCTCTGAGACAAAAGGATATCTCAGGCAGCTTGGAAAGTCTAGGCAGACTTCTCCGAGGGAGTCTTAGGAGACCCAGACTGACCCTGGTAACTTTAGGGCAGGTGTGAATCAGTTGGGTCATAGGAGAGTCTAAGGAACGGAGCCCTGTCTAGCAGCCATCTGTTCTGCCAGGGATATTTATGGCTGGGAGAAGCCAAAGAATACGGTGGGCAAGCCAGTGGTGACAATTTATTATTATTATTATTATTATTATTATTATTATTATTATTATTATTATTATTATTATTATTATTATTATTATTATTATTATTATTATTATTATTATTATTATTATTGTCATCGTACTCCTTGCTGTCCTCCCAAGCGGGGAGGAGGAAGAGAAACTGCTAGCCTGAAGCTCCCTATAGCCTGCTCCCCAGGGTAAGTGACTCTCCTTTGGATGTGGTGTATCTGTGTGTATTTCAATGTGTATTTAATACCTTTACCTATATTGATGTACTACCACAGTTCCTAAAATGACCTGGTGGCCTGGCTTGGGGTTTTTAAGCAAAGTCTTGGAGTTACTTCATCAATAAGCTACACCTGTGCTGTTCCAATTGCTGTTCCAATTGGAGAACCCCTAAGGAAGTACAGCTGTTTTACATTTACATTAAAGCATATTATCCTAAAGAACTGGTTAGGCAAAGACTTAGTACCTAACTTCTTTAACTGTTGAAAATTGCCAAAATGAAGCCATCTTGTGGTGAGTTCATTCTGTAGTTCCTTCCATCTGACCTAGTGTGAGAAAGATTAGCCATTGTAAGCTTTAAGCTCTGGTTTAAAAGCTCTGGTTGATTTGTGTTTGGGGTGGGTGGGTGAGAGGATGTATTTTAATGTGTTTTTTATTTTATTTATTTTATTTATTTATGGGTTTGTGTTGTGGGTGGGTGGGTGAGTGGGTGGGTTGAGGTGTGTGTGTGTGCTTATTTTTATTTTATTTGGCCCCACCCACAACATCATGACGTCATGATGTTGGCTCTGACCATGATGTCATGACATCATGATGTTAGCTCCACCCACACTGTGATGACATCATGGTGGGGTAGTAACATTTTTGACAGCCCACCACTGGGTACATGCCCTTGCAGTAAAAATATACAGTATGTTTGGTTTATTTAACCAATTTCTGATCTAGTTCTCAAACCCTGAGAAGAAGGGACCAGAGGGGAAAACTGAAGAGAGGAGACAAAAGACTGAAGACTCAAAGGAAACCCGGAAAGAAAAGAAGCCTGCTATAATGTTGGAAGCAAACAGGAAGGGTAATGATCAAAGTGCAAAAGAAAGGAAAGCTGCCTTAGTGCAGCAATGCAGAGTAAGGGGGAATGGAAGGTCCTTTATATATTTATACAATCACAAACTTGAGCACAAGCTGGGAATGCAGAGGTCAAATCAAAAGCAGGAAAGGATCTGGCCCCAAAACCTAGAATGCCATAAAAAGAGAAAGAGATTTAACTCCACCAGGCCAGCAGAGGGGACTAGCCCAGGGGCCCTCAACTTTGGGCCTCCAGGGGTTCTTGGACTTCAATTACCAGAAGCCCAAGTCAGCATGCCTGCTGATCAGTGATTCTGGAAATCAAAGTCCAGGAACTTCGGGAGAGATACGTTTGCCGACCCCTTGGCTGGCCTGAATGGTATTTTTCACAGAGGAAATTGTTATTTCCAAATGACAGAGAAGACTCCGCTCTCTGCATGTGTTGCTCTCTGGGCAAAGAGGAAAAATGGTTAATGGCATTGACCCAGTGCCTAGGGGAGTGATGATGAACCTTGACACCCAAGGTGTTCTTGGCTTCAATTCCCAGAAGCCCAAGTCTCTGTGAATCCACACGAATGGGTTTACTGTGAGTACGTGCAGCAAACCCATCCACGTGGATTCACAGAGACTTGGGCTTCTGGGAACTGAAGCCCAAGAACAGCTGGAATCCCAAGGTTCACCCTCATGGGCCTAGGGTAAAAGATTGGACACTCCAGATTCAAGAGCAGTATAAGGATAACAACATCAATATGAAACTGTGCCATCATCCTAGCATGGGAAGGGAAGCAGACACAAGGACACCAAGTTGCAGCTCCTGCACAGCAAAAGCCTATTTACTCTTTAGGTGCCACCAGACTCCTAGCTGCTTTGCAGTGCCCGGTTTTATTCCTCCTCCAGGTATGAACCAGCAGACCGACCGGTCCTCTGCCCAGCAGCTTAACTTACTCTTCGCTGCATTTCTTGTATCCAAACTTTGACTTGCCGCAGTTGCCCGTCCGATCTCCCCGCATGTTAACGCTCTTAAAACAACTCAATGGAGCCGGGTTTGCATCTGCATTTTTTTGGGGGGAAAGGGAGGGCAGGAAAGGGAGGAAGGAGAATCTGTGAAGATCTAGGACCATGATGGTGAATCTTGGCACTCCAACTGTTCGTGGACTTCAGTTCCCAGAAGCCCAAGTCTCTGTGAATCCACACAAATGGGTTTACTGTGCATACTTGCAGTAAACCCATTTGTGTGAATTCACAAGAGACTTGGGCTTCCAGGAATTGAAGTCCAAGGTTTGCCATCACCTGTTCTAAGACAAGCACAAAGGCATACTTAGTAAACTTCCAAGGGGGGTGGGGTGGGGTGAAGAACATAGCTGGCCTATTCAAGAGCACTAACACAGACAGCAATATTGGGCTCCTATTTTTGCACATTCTGTTTCGGAGATAAAAATGAAAAGAGCTCTCTTTTGAATCAGGAGGGAAACCATGGGATTCTCAGACCCACAGCATTGGATCAAACTCCTGCTCCAGGCACAATGATTTGGATGTTAAATTAATACCTCAGAAAAGAATTAACTTTACGACATTGCCGCTTGACATCAGCCTATAATGAGACATTTCACAACAGCTATTATTATGTAAAGCATTACCTTGTTTCCATTTTTATGGAATATTTTACATAATGAAACCCCCCAATCCATTTTAATAGAAGAAAGGCCATCACAAATGTGTACCTTTTTTAAAAGTCAGGCTTTCTTCCTGCTTTCTTATTTTGAAATGCTGTGGTGAGGAAAATTCTAAAAACTGCCTCCTGAGTTTTGGACAAATTGATGCCGAAAGCCCAATATTGTATTGGCTTGCACCAAAATGGCGGAGTATAAATGTGCATAAATAAATAAATATGTCTTTTCAGGCTTGTACAGATCAAAAGCCTATAGCAAACCAATAGTCTCTTTCCTACCACCAATGAGTTCCTTTCAACCTAGTCTGATTGCCCAGTTACAGTCTCTTGCACGCAAAGTGACCAAATGACCTGACCTATACTTGTGAGGACACTTCCTTGGAAAGGATTCCACTGAACTGAGTGGGAGCAACGTGTACAGGATTATTTATTTATTTATTCCTTACATTTCTTACCTCTGGGTGGTCTACCCACTCTGGGCAGTGTACAATATTTTAAAAATGCAAGAAGATATCCCGTTCCTCCATCATGAAGACCTGGAGGATTCTAATGCTTAGCCATGGCTATTGTTGAGAAAGGATGTTTCAGAGGAGACCTTCTTGGATGACATAACTAGAATCAATTGGTTGGACTTATCTGGAAGCTTCTTTTCTATTTCATTTGCCTTGGTTGGAAATAACTTGGCCAGTTTCCTGCAGGGGGTTGGACTCCATGGCCTAAAATGCCCCTTCGAATGCCCCAGTTATCCTATGATTCTATGACACTGCTACAGGTCTGTAGCCAGGATTCTAGACAGGAAGGTTTTCGACCCTCTGCCCTCCCCTCTGGCTACGGCCCTGCACTGCTACAAGTTCCAAGTGAGTGCTGTCCTTTGAAAAAGAACTAAAAACAAAAGATATTCCCCTACATTTCAGTTTCTAGTGACACCCTTTGTTTGGACCCCACTCCCCACCCCTTCTGCAGTTTCACTGTAGCATTATCACTTCATCAAAGTTCTTACACTTTTAGTTGTAACCTACTCTAGCCATGAGGGTTAGGGGAGTTGAAACCCAACACATCTAGGGAGCACTAGATATGGGTACAGAGAAAAAACATCTAGGTAAAGAAGGATTAGGCAAGTCACCCCATACCCTGTTGTAATAAACATCCTTGCCTTTGCCGAAGAGAGCTTTGCAGTGTTGGTGAAGGTCAAGGCATTTACCCAAGTAACATCTGTTTTCGTTACCGCATGGCATCCCGTCTTGTTTATAGACATCGGCTGGGCACATGGCAGAATTCCCAGTGCAGTACTCCGGGAGGTCACACTCTGTGGCTGCTTCCCTGCACAGTTTCCCTTCATTTGAGATCTGGAAGGAACAATAACCCTTGCCTATGACTTAGAGTGGTTTCCAAGAACCCCAGCCCAGGGACTAGAGAGCTATTGCTGTTACCAGGAAAATACTTTGCCTGTGTGGAAATGGCTCCACCTGTGAAATGCTATGTGGTCACAGGCATGGGGTAGACAACTAAGAAAATAGAACAATGCAAATCCATCAGGCCAAGCTCCTCAGCCAAACATCATTTTTGGAGGCCCAATAAAAGACTAATGTTACTGAAAACACCACACACACACACACACACCCATCATCCTTCTCCATGAGCTGAAAAGCTGATTGGATAAAGTTTTGAAGTTAGGACCGCCCACCATCCCCAACCGCCTCTGGCGCCATTTCACGCTCTTCCCTCAGTTCAATACTAGAGCTGCCTGCGAAGCATAGAGCCATCTCAGGACGGCAGCATCGAGCGGAAGTCGGGTTGGGTCATGTGAATCCCCAAACAACATACTCGGAGAACGACAGTTACTGGTAAGTGAAACCTGTCTTTCTCCTTCGTGTTGTTTGGGGATGCACACTAATGGGTGACTAGCAAGCTCACTTACTTGGATGGTGGGCAGCCGGCGTCCTGAGATGCAGGAGAGCGTGTTGACATCAGGGATGGGCGGTCATCACCGAAGAGCATCGGAGACCAGCCGTCAGGATGGACCTGCCACGTCTGACATCAGCTGCAGACCTCGTATCAACCCGGTAGTGGGTGATGAAGGTGGAGGACCTGGACCAGGTAGCGGCCTTACAGATGTCCTCCATCGGGATGCCTTCCAGGAAGGCAGTAGACGAGGCCAATGTCCTGGTGGAGTGAGCCCGGATATGAGGCAGAGGTGGCAGTGATGACATCTCATAGGCCAGGTAAATGGTATCTGAGATCCATTTAGATAGTCTCTGGGCAGACAGAGGCTGTCCCTTTGACTTGCCACCATAAGCTACAAGCAGTTGTTTGGCTCTCTTGAAGGACGCAGTCCTTTGGATGTAAAACAGCAAGGCCCTCCTGACATCCAACGAATGCCACACACTCTCTTGTGCAGACGAAGGATTCAGGAAGAACGCTGGCAGTGTGATGGACTGGGCCAAGTGAAAGTCAGTGAGGACCTTTGGTAGAAATGCAAGGTCCGGGTGCAACACTACCCTATCGGGGTAGAACTTGAGAAAAGGAGGGTCAGACCTCAGGGCTGCAAGTTCACCTCCCCTCCGGGCAGAGGTGATGGCTACAAGAAAAGCAGTTTTGTAAGACACAAACTTAATGTCTACTGTAGCCATGGGCTCAAAGGGCGCCTTGGTGAGCGCAGTGAGCACAGCAGTGAGGGACCACTGGGGAGGTGGTACCTTAACAGGTGGATAGGCATTGCACAGTCCCTGAAGGAAACAGTTTAACAGTCTTGTCCCTGAAGGCAGAGGACAGCACAGAGGAAGGTGGAGCATTGGCAACCACTGCAGCCAGATGGACTTTTTTTTTTTTTAATTAGGTATATAAGACATTACAAACCAGAAAAAAAATACATAGGACAAAAAACATTACATAACTTTTTTTTTAAATATATATAAAGGAAAATAAAAGAGAAGAAAAGAAATAGATGTTCACATAAACAATAGTTCTACATTAATATCATCAATCGAATATTATTATCTCGTTATAAACCAAAATTTGAAACTACAAGTTATAAGTTATATCTCCACATATCTCCTCTTAACCAATATATATTATTCACTAACTCTACTATCCTTTTTAACTTTAAAACCACCCTTGTGTTATATACATTGTCCCTTGTGTTATATACATTGATTTATGTTTCCTTATATTTTCCAAAAGTCATTTTGCTCAGATACAGGGGGTATGCCTTTATTCTTAACCATTGCGTGATCAATAAAAGGTTTCCAAATCCTCCAAAAATTATTGCCAGATACTTTACCCTTTTTAGAATTTATCTCCCATGTGAGCTTTTCATTAAGTGCCAAATCCCACAATTCCTTATACCAATCCCTTCTTTTTAACTTTTCGTTGTTTTTCCAATTTCTCGCTATACATTGTCTGGCCACCGATAACATTATTGCCATCAGTTCCTTGTTTTCATTACTCATTTTGTATTTATCCACCTCAGTTAACAAGACTGTATTTGGCCCCAGTTCAAACTGCATATCCAATATATCCTTAATGTCATTCTCAATTTTTCCCCAAAAATCTTTCAAGACATCACAAGACCACCACATATGCTCATATGTACCTCTACCTTTTTTACATCTCCAACATTTCTCACTCACATTTTTGTACATTTGGTGCAGTCTTACCGGGGTTCTATACCATCTCCATATTAGTTTATAATTATGTTCCTTCACTCTTATCGACATAGATCTCATAATGCGTCTTCTCCACATTTTTCCCCATGTGTTCTCAGTGATTGTTATGTTCAATTCCTGTTCCCAGCTTTCTTTCAATACTTGTTGAGTCTTCCCCCCTTTATTCAAAATCTTGTATATTTGACTAACTATCCCTTTTAACCCTATGTCTCCTTTTCTTAGTTTGGCCAACAATGTTTCAAATTCTGTAAGCTCCCTGTCTGATCCCATTTCCAAAAGAAATTCCTTATTCCAATTATTCATCTGGAGGATGAGACACCATGATCACAGATGGACTTTCAAGGAGGAATGCGCGGATCCTGACTCAGCCAGATGCAGGAGGTAGGACATGACATCCTGCAGTGATGCGGCATCCACGGTACGGTCGTTGGATGTTAAAAAGTCAAGGAAACGATGGTACTTGGCATCATAGGACTTCCGCGTGGATGGCTTACAAGAGAGTTCAAGGATCCATGATAGGTCAGGTGGATAAGCCAGGCCATCAGATGGAGGCTCGGCAAGTCCGAATGTAGGATCCGACCGCCCCCCATGTGGAGGAGGTTCGGATCAGTGGGCAGGCGAAGAAAGTCGCAAGCCAGAGACTGAAGCAGTGGGAACCACGGCTGACGCGGCCTGGACGGGGCGATCAAAATCGTCCATGCACTCTGCGCACGGATCCGTCATCGATGTATGGGAATACCTGGATCCCCTGCAGCCAAAGATGGGCGGCCACCGGCACCATGCACTTCGTGAATACCCTTGTAGCGGTGGAGAGGCCAAAGGGTAGACACTTGTACTGGTAGACGTCGCTGCCCACCTGGAAGCGGAGGAAGCGGTGATGTTCCCTCCTGATGAATACGTGGAAGTACGCATCCTTCAGGTCGATGACTGCAAGCCAGTCCCCGTGGTTGATCAGTGGGAGGATGGACTGAAGGGTTACCATCCGAAACTTCCTCCCGTCGATGTGCTTGTTGAGAAGGTGGAGGTCCAAGATGGGGCGGGACCCTTTGTCCTTCTTGTCCACGAGGAAGTAGCGGAAGAAGAACCCGTCGTGAGACTCCGACGGCACGACCGGCTCTATGGCGCCCTTCTCCAGGAGAGCTGACAGTTCCTCCTGGAGCGGTGGAGATGGATCAATAACACGGACCCGTCCGATAGTAGGGCATCTCTTGAACTCGATCGCGTAGCCAGAGTCTAAGATGGTTAAAACCCACTTGTCTGTGGTGATGGTGGACCACACCAACAGATTGTTCACAAGGGGACGGTAAGGAAGAGGGATGAGAGTCTCGGTCACGGAGGAGTCAAACCCGTTGCTTGCTCCTCTGGTCGGTCCGCTTACCAGTCTGTTGGCATTGCTGGTAACGCGGCCATGGTGCTTGCTGCCTCGGTTGGTAGAACTGGTGCCAAGAGTAGTACTCCTGCCTCTGTTGTGGGTGAGGCTGGTAGGACGGACCTTAAGATGAGGTCTGGGGCTGGTCTGATTGGTACCGACCCGACCCTCGGCGTGGAGGACAGAGCTTATTGATCGTTGTCATATCGTTCTTAAGCTCCCCCAAAGAGACATCCGCCTCTTTAGGAAACAAACCCTCGCCGTCGAAGGGCAGTTCCTCCACCAGTTTCTTGACCTCATCCTGGAGGTCGGCCAAGCGCAACCAGGAGTGCCGGCGTATCTGGATGGCGGAGGCCAAGTTCTTAACCTCCAACTCCGTGATATCTCTCCCAGTTCGGACCTGTTGGAGGGCCAGCTGGTTACCCTCCTGGCAGATGGACCCGAACTCAGCCTGGAGCTCCAGCGGCAGCTTGGACTTGAAGGCCTCAGCCTTCTCCCATAGGCGACAGTTGTAACCGCCCATGGCCGTTGCATAGTTCGTTGCACGGAAGGACAGGGAGGCATTGGCATAAACCTTCCTGCCCAGAGAGTCCAACTTCTTCCCCTCCTGTGATGAAGGGAGGGGAGTGCTGCTTGCCAGAGTCCGGTGCTGGGCGCTCTTCACGACCCGCGAGTTGGGTGCCAGGTGGATGTGTAGGAAGGTGGCATCATCTCCAAGAAGTCTATACATCCCGTCCACTCGTGTTGACACCGAGTGGGACGAGACGGGCTTCTGCCACACAGCCTTGGCAGCCTTGGCGATCTTCGGGAGAAGGCCCAGGTGGACAGGGACCAACTCCTTCCTATCGGCCATGGCGCAGACAACGTCCTCGCACTCCTCCGGAGGGGCCTCCGCCTTGATCCCGAGCGTGGATCCCAGGCAGGTGATCAGCGCCGTGAAGGTCCGTTGGTCCTCTGGCTGGGAACTGTGGACGGAGCTGATGTTGTCGTCCGGTGACTTTTCGGTGGCAACCGACGGCGGCTGATCCTCCTCCTCGACCGACAATCCGTCGGAGCCTTCTGACCGCTCCGAGATGCTGGGCGGTGGAAAGAAGGCCTCGGGGTCCGAGTCCGACAGGTATGGCCTGGCGGTCCTCGGATCACTCCTCGGCAAAGGTGACTGGTGCGGAGGGAGAGAGACCTCTGACCGTTCCTGCTCCGTGCGTCACCTCTTCGGTGGAGCCGGGCCCTCCTCACGGAGTGGTGGTGCCTCTGGAGCTAGTTCACGAAGCGGTGGCGCCTCCGAAACAGCCGACGGTGGTGGCTGAGGGACCCGGAACTGCTTGGCCATCTTCTGCACCATTGCCTCCAAGAACGGGGCGATGAGGCTCAGCTGTATGGACGGCTCGGGAGCCGGAGCCACAGAAGGGGCCGACAGAGATGCAGTCCTCCGCGGTGGCGGTGGCGGTGGTGGAGGAGTCTCCGGTAGAGGCGGCAGACTTGGGACCTTCTCCGGGGAGATGATGACCGGAGAGGTCGACGACAAGCTGCCCGGCGAGATCGCGGCCATGATGGCAACGAAAGCCAGCGATCGAGATGGCGATGAGCGCGTCGCGCACGGAGTTGGAGGGAGAGAAGTCGAAGAAGTCCGGTGGTGTTTCTTCTTCTCCTTCTCCTCCTCCTCCTTCTTCCTCTTAAACAGTTCTGTGGTGGACGGCCGCGAAGAAGGAGCGGAGGTAGATGCAGCGGGCGCCTCCCTTGAAGGGGGAGGCGGTGGTGCCAGAGCGGCCTCCATTAAAAATGCTTGGAGGCGGTATTGGCGGTTTTTAAGGGCAGCCTTAGAGAAGCCTTTGCAGACCGCACACGTCTGGACGGGGTGATTTTCTCCCAGACAACGAAGGCACTGCAAGTGTCCGTCCGAGCTTGGAAATTTCACGTTGGAGGACGGACACTGCTTAAATGCTGCGGAGGCCATCCACCAGAGTAGATGGCCTAGAAGAAAAAATTGTCCCGGCCAGGAGGCCCTGACATGAGGTTTTCTGAGGTAAAATTTACCTCAAAGAGTCTTTTTTTTTTTTTAACCGGCGGCTGAGGGAAATCCCCCAGCCGCACGAGGACCAAGGGACTGCGATTCCCCTGGTCCAAGAAAAATTGTAAGAACTAGAAAAAAAATTTAGGTTCTGAGGCAATCTCAGACTGAAACACACAGCTCTTTTTCCAGGCTCCTGCTCACGCAGCGGAAAAAAGAGAACTGAGGGAAGAGCGCGAAATGGCGCCAGAGGCGGTTGGGGATGGTGGCTCGGATTCAGTGCAGGTGCAGAACCCATTAGTGTGCATCCCCAAACAACACGAAGGAGAATTATAGTTCTAGAACACCTGGAATGCCAAGGTTCACCATAACTATCCTATCTCATATGATATGTAAAATGCCATCCATAGCCTGAGAAAACATTTTAGCTTTGAATTTCAGTTTTCTATACCATGACCTTTGCTGGCAATTCTCTCCCATTCCTGGAAGGAACATGATTCTCTTATGTTTTTATTCTCTTAGTCATTTTTATTTACATCCAGCCTGATTGTTTTGCAACTTCTGGGTTGGCTCAGATAAAAGGATTATGCTGTCCATTTTTAAACTATTTTATTTGAACAGACCATCTGGGAGAGAATTTGTGGAAACTATACACACTGCCACCTTCTGACACAGATGTTGCTAGGCATTGCATTTCTTTAAAATACCTGCGAGAACATTTTCATCACAGGCAAAATACTTTCTTTAGCAACTTGTTCAGTCTATCAGTCCTCGGTCTAAAAGCAGTACCCGATTAACATTCTCCTGCCCACATTCCTGTGAGGGTAGAAATAACCTGAGGATTGGTTGTAGTTCTTGGGGAGCGTATCACATAGAGAAGCAGAAATCTTTCTGCTGTGTCTCCCACCACAAGACCCAGTTTAATTGCACAAGCCTGGAGTAGGCTCTGAGCAAGTGACTCCCTGTTCCAGATGTTGGCTGTTGTGTTCAAATTCTCTTTATGACTGGGCCAAGCAATTTTCACTTTCTGAAATATTGGGGGGGGGGGGGATGGTACACCGTATTAAAAATACCAGATCTGCCCTAATTTTGAAAAGTGCTGAATGCTTAATGAGTGGCACATGTCATAATTAACTGCAAATGTTCACTATGTGTTGGTTCATAGTGATACATGTTCTGTGAATATACATGACATATGAATCCACATGTGTTCTGCCGTGTTCAATCAGTGTGCAGTATCACCAAATCTGCTTGTGCATCAGAGTGTTACATCAGGATATTTTGGCCTCTCTCATGTCACTCTGCATTTTTGAATATGATTGTAACATATCATCTTTGTAATATACCAGTAGTTATCACTGGAGTAAAGTCACTACTACTACTACTACTACTACTACTACTACTACTACTACTACTACTACTACTACTACTACTACTACTACTTCTTCTTCTTCTTCTTCTTCTTCTTCTTCTTCTTCTTCTTCTTCCGTGTCCCGATCAAACCCTTGACTGCCAAAATGAAGCCACTTTCTTCGCTTTGCTGTTGCCCAAACCCAAGTCCTCAAGTCTCTGGCCGCAATTGGCCACTCATAAAATAAAATTAAATCCTAGACGAGTAACAAGCCTACCACCCCGAAACAAAGAGCAACACAAAGTAATGCAACATAAACTTAAAAAGACACATGCGGGCAAAAAATGTCTCCAGGAGGCAAGAGGTCTCTAAAAGCCTCCCTCTCTGCTTGGCAAGCCTTCACTTTCAGCGTAACACAGAGACAAATGAACAGCATCTGCCGGGACTTACCTTGCAGTCTCCACAGCAGTGTCCGTAATGGCAGTTGGCTCCAGGTTTGCGTTTGCAGTTCTTCATGCAACAATCAGTCTTTCGGCAATCCTGTCAGTTCAAATCACTGGGTGATGAAGTGCTCCTGGAGACCTGGCCATCAAGCACTCTGGGCTGCATCACCTTCCCAATCACTCTTCCTAGCCTCCACGAGGCAAATGTCCCCCCTACTGCGTTCTGATCTACAGATCAGCCCAGGAAAGGCAAATAAGGAGTGCTTAGCAGCGCAGTCCAAACAAATCCCCAAAACACACCACCTTGAGGTTTACTGTCTCTATTGTGGCTAAATTGAATTTGGAAGCGCACATCTCGATTAAAATCCAGATCAAAGTGTAAACCTGGGGTGCCCAAACTACAGCCTGTGGGCTGGATCTGACCCCAAAGCCAGTTCATCTGGCCCATGCCACCCTTGTCGCTCCCGGAAGCAGAAGTAAAACACACCCAGATAGGCATGGACAGGAAGAATTGGCCATTGGGGGCCATGGGCTGTACTTTGGGCACCCCTGGTTTAAGCACAGAAAATGGCAGCCTAAAATCTCATCCTGTTGCAAAACATATCTGTTGCAAAACAGATTGCAAGGTGCAATTTACTTCTGCTTCCAGTGGGAGGAACCATGTGACCAGCCCGCTGAACCCTGTGACTGGCCCACTGAACCACATGACTGGCCCATGGTCTGAAAGGTTTGGGCATTTCTGGTGTAAATGGTTTTGTTCTCACCCAAGGACGTTCAAGACTTGTACTTCCAGGAATAAGAATGATCAACATGAAATGGGTTTTCAGTACCATGCAATAGGAATGACATCCTATGCCTGATACTCTGGAAAGCTGAGACTGCTCAGCTACATGGAGAAGTTACAATTCGGGCTTCTGCTTTAGCAGTTGAGGGCCCTTTGGCAGCTGTGATACAAAAAGCAAAATTTCCAAGCTTGAAAATGGGGTAAGACAGTATCCTATCGCACCTTATTGGATTGTATCCTCAACATTTGAGAAGTTGAAATGACAATTAAAGTGGAAATATACAACCCCTGTATATTTCCAGGGGTAAAATATAAATATTCAAATGGACCTTGCAGGATGCAATTCTAGCGCTTTCCTCTTTACCCTCCTCTTCCTCCCAACTTATCATTTCCTACTGCAGCTCCCTGGTGGTTCAGTGGGTAAAAGCACTGTGCTTGGAGACCAAAAGGATGGGGACTGATTCCCTGAGAGCTGGGAGACATGAAAGGAGCCTCATTCGGGTGTCCCTTGCAAAAATCCTGAGGATGTCACTGAGAAAAGAGAGGATAGCAAGATGTGGAAAAAACCTCCTGGCCGTCCTGGAAGTAAAAACGTCTCATTCTTAACTCTGCAGAATGGGGTTTGGCTGAACACACATGCTCTAACCTTATCTGTACCACAGTCGCATTCTTCGCCACTTTCCACCACACCATTTCCGCACATCGTGGCAAGAGACTGATCTTTAGGCAAGTTCAAGAAACATTCTTTTCCTTGCTGTGCTAAGAAGGTGAAATAGGCATTTTTGCTGCAATTACTTAGTCTGTAACACTCTCTGAAACAGAAAAATACAAGAAGGTATTAAACGCAATACGTACCAATCTTTTCATTCTGCGTATTACAACCAGCTGTTAATCAGCACACTATTATACAGTACAGTGGTACCCCATACAATGATTTTAATCTGTTCCATTGGGCATGTTGTTGTATGAAAAATTGCTATACAATGCATGCATCGTATAGCGATTTTCCCTATGGGATGCAACGTACAACAAATATCTCTATGGGAAAAATTGTACAACAAAAATTTGTTGTACGATTTTTCCCATAGAGATGCACTGCAACGTATAACAATTTTAGTTGTTATACTGGGCACAATGTTTTTTCAAATCCTTGTTGTTGTACGATTTAATTGCTGTACAAGGCATTCGTTATACGGGGTTCTACTATAGTTTTAAAAAGATCACAGCAACGTACTGGTAGCTGATCTATGTTGCCCCCTGGGTGTATAAAATGACAGTTCCTGCCAAAGACAATGGCCGACTTTGCAGGGGTGAAATATAAATATTCAAATGGGCCTTGCAGGATGCAATTCTAGTGCTTTCCTCTTTCCCCTCCTCTTCCTCCCAACTTGTCAATTCCTACTGCAGCGCCATGGTAGCTCAGAGGGTAAAAGCACTGTGCTTGGAGACCAAAAGGATGGGGACTGATTCCCCGAGAGCTGGGAGACATGAAAGGAGCCTCATTTGGGTGTCCCCTGCAAAAATCCTTTCATCCTAGAGCAATCTCTGACACGAAAACACATACATTTCCTACTGGCATTTGCACACACCTCTTTCTACTGACCCAGTGAGCCCTGGATGAAGTTATGTTCCCAGGGCTTTAGAGGCTGTCCAATACCCAATAATCACAACTGTCTACTGCTCTTGCATCGCTCGTCCTGAGCTCTGCCTGGAGAACTGGAGAAAGAGAGTAGCTACTTGAAGCTTTTTTAGCTGCTGCCCTGAAAACCAGCAACCCTATCTAGACTCTGTGCTCTTCCTTGGTGTACATGGACTTAGGGAAGCTGAAAGCAAAAAGCAAAGCAATCACACTTCTATACCGCCCCATGGCCCTTAGTGCCCTCTCTGGGCAGTTCACAAGTTAATTAGCATTTTGCCTCCAACATGCTGGGCACTCATTTTACCAATCTTAAAAAGATGGAAGAGGCTGGGCTAACCTTAATTGAATTCACAACATTTTGGTTGCAATACAGCCATTTCAACTACTGCGCCACCAGAGCTATACACATCTTAGTGGGCCATGTCACTCAAATACTCTGGAAAAACAGTGGTGGGCAGCAACAGGTTCACACACACCTGGGAGGGGTGGTGGTAGTAAAATTGGGTGACCTCTGGGCAGGAGGGGGTGAAATTGGGTGGCCACGCCCACTTCCCTGCACAGGTGTAGCTTATTGATGAGGTAACTCCAAGACTTTGCTTACAAACCCCAAGCCGCCTGCCGGCCGCCAGGCCTTTTTAGGGACTGTGGTAGTACGTCAATATAGGTAAAGGTATTAAATACACATTAAAATACACACAGACACACCACATCCAAAGGTGAGTCATTTACCCTGGGGAGCAGGCTATAGGGAGCTTCAGGCTAGCAGCTTCTCTTCCTCCTCCCCACTTGGGAGGACAGCAAGGAGGCCGTGCATACGTGCCAAGCATTGTAGGCATGCATGCACACCAAGTCTTGGCGCGCATCCGCAGTGAAAAGGTAAGCCCCAAAGGTGGTTCCCCCCAAAGGCTGCTACCGGTTCTCTGGGGCACTGGGAAAAGTTACTACCGGTTCTGGAGAACTGGTGAGAAAGACAGGTTGTACTTACCAGTAACTGTCGTTCTCCGAGTATGTTGTTTGTAAATTCACACTAATGGGTTCTGCGCCTGCGCTGAGCCGTTATCGGAGCTGAAAAGCTGATTTTGCGCTCTTTCCCTCAGTTCAATACTATAGCTGCCCGCTAGGCCAAGAGACATCTCAGCCCGGCAGCCTAGAGGGGAGGGGAGGTGAGTTGTGTGAATTCACAAACAACATACTCGGAGAACGACAGTTACTGGTAAGTACAACCTGTCTTTCTCCATCGTGTTGTTTGTGAATGCACACTAATGAGTGACTAGCAAGCTCACTTACTTGGATGATGGGCAGCCAGTGAGATGAGATGAAGGAGAGCGAAGTTAATCAGGGATGGGCGGTCATCACCGAAGAGGATCGGAGACCCGCCGTCAGGATGGCTCTGCCATGTCTGATGTCAGCAGCAGACCTGGTATCCACTCTGTAGTGAGTGATGAACGTGGAGGACCTGGACCAGGTGGCAGCCTTGCAGATGTCCTCCATGGGAATGCCTTCCAGGAAGGCAGTAGAGGAAGCCAAAGTCCTGGTGGAATGAGCCCGGACATGAGGCGGAGGTGGCAGTGATGACAGCTCATAGGCCAGGTAGATGGTACTCGAAATCCACTTGGATAGTCTCTGGGCAGACAAAGGCTGTCCCCACCATAGGCAACAAAAAGATGCTGTGCTCTCCTAAAAGACGCAGTTCTTTGGGTGTAGAACAACAAGGCCCTCCAGACATCCAGGGAGTGCCACGCTCTCTCTTGTGGCAACGATGGATGTGGGAATAATGCCGGCAGCATGATGGATTGGGCCAAGTGAAACTCAGTGAGGACCTTTGGGAGGAAAGAAAGGTCTGGGTGCAACACTACCCTGTCAGGGTAGAACTTCAGAAATGGTGGGTCAGACCTCAGGGCTGCAAGCTCACCTGCCCTTCTGGCAGAGGTGATGGCTACCAAGAATGCAGTCTTCCAAGAGACAAGTTTGATGTCCACTGTAGCCATAGGCTCAAAGGGCGCCTTCGTAAGCGCATTGAGGACAGTAGACAGTGACCACTGAGGAGGTGGTACCTTGACAGGTGGATAAACATTGCGCAAGTGCTGGAGAAATTGTTTGATAGTCTTGTCCCTGAAGGCAGAGGACAACGCAGAGGAAGGTGGAGCATGGGCAACCACCATAGCAAGGTGGACTTTCAGAGAAGAATGTGTGGATCCCGACTCAGCCAGATGCAGGAGGTAGGACATGACATCCTGCAGAGATGCGGAGGCAACAGTACAGTCGATGGAGGTTAAAAACTCAGCAAAACAACTGTACTTGGATTCGTAAGATCTCCGCGTGGAGGGCTTCTGAGACATTTGTAGAATCCGTGCTAGGTTGGGCGGATAAGCCAGGCCATCAGGTGAAGACTGGACAAGTCCGAGTGTAGGATCCAGCCATCCCCCATGTGGAGGAGGTCCAGAATGGTGGGCAGTCGAAGCAAGTTGGACGCCAGAACCTGCAGCAAGGGAAACCATGGCTGTCGCAGCTAGGACGGGGCGATGAGAATCGTCCATGCATTGTCTGCACGGATCCGAACAAGGACCCATTGGATGAGAGGGATCAGTGGGAACATGTAAAGGAAGTCCTGATGCCATGGAACCATGAAGGCATCCCTTTCTGATCCGTAACCGATCCCCGCTCTGGAGCAGTAACGGTGGCATTTGGCATTCGTCCACGTCACGAACAAGTCCAGGACAGGCATCCCCCAGGGACGGCAGAGCCTGTCGAACACCAATCCGTCCAGTTCCGACTCATGCATTGCCATCCCCTTGCGGCTGAGCAAGTCTGCAGTGGTGTTCAGAGTCCCTTGGATGTGGACACCGATCGGGAAGACGTGCACCTTCAGGCATCATTCCCAGACCATCACGGCGAGATGAAGAAGGGAGAGAGACCTCCTTCCCCCTTGCTTGTTGAGGTAGGCCAAGGTCGTGGTGTTGTCGGAGGCCACCTGTACCACGCAGCCCGTGATAGAAAGTCTGAAGGACTGCATCGCGTTCCACACCGCCAACAGTTCTAAAAAGTTTATGTGATGCCTGGCTTCCACGGGAGTCCAAACCCCGAGGATTTGTAGGCTGCCACAGCACGCTCCCCATCCATGAGTGATCTGTACCGTAGGCAGAGAAAGGGTGAAGAGCTTCCCCACACCAACGTTTTGGTCCAGCACCCACCAATCCAGCTGTTCCCGCAACTCGGGAATGGGAGTGAGCAGTTTCCTGTGGTGGTCGGTGACCAGATCGAACGAGGCGAGGAACCAAGACTGAAGAGACCTCATCTTTAGTTTGGCGTGGGAGATCACTGCAGTGGTCAACGCTATGAGTCCCAGCAAGCGGAGGCCATCCCTCGCCCTGACGCGGTGTCTGTTCTGTATCCGTTCCACCACCGAACGGATGTCTAGAAGATGTTTTGGAGGAGTGTAGGCTCTTAGAGTAAGTGAGTCCAGTATGGCTCCTATGTATGTCACACGCTGACTTGGAGACAACTCTAACTTTTTGAAGTTGACTCTCAGAGCGAGGCTCTCCATGAGGGCAAGGCAATAAGAGACATCGTCCATGGCCCTGTGTTTGGTCAGGGAGCAAACCAACCAGTCGTCGATGTATGGGAACACCTGGATTCCTTGTAGCCGAAGATGTGCAGCTACCGGCGCCATGCACTTCATCAATACCCTCGGAACGGTGGAAAGACCGAACGGTAAACACTTGTACTGGTAAATGGTGCTGCCCACCTGGAAGCGGACGAATCGGCGATGTTCCCTCCTGATGGATATGTGGAAATACGCATCCTTCAGGTTGATGACTGTGAACCAGTCCCTGTGGTTGATCAGTGGGAGGATGGATTGGAGGGTCACGATCAGGAACTTCCTCGTGTCTATGTGCTTGTTGAGAAGGTGGAGGTCCAAGATGGGACGGAAGCCTTCGTCCTTCTTGTCCACGATGAAGTACCGGGAGAAGAACCTGTCGTGAGACTCGGTCGGAGCGACCGGTTCTATGATGCCCTTCTCTAGGAGAGGTGACAATTCCTCCTGGAGCTGTGGAGACGGATCAGTGACATGGATCCGTCTGACAGTAGGACATCTCTTGAACTCTGTCACGTAGCCAGAGTCTAAGGTAGCTAAAACCCATTTGTCTGTGTTGATGGTGGACCACACAGTCAGAAAGTTCCACAGGGGACGGTATGGGACGGGAGTGGGAAAGTCCTCGGTCAGAGAGGAGTCAAACGTGCTGCTTGCCCCTCTGATTGGTGTGTTTACCAGCCTGTTGACTCTGTTGCTGGTAGCGCAGTCGGGTAGACTGATGGCGAGGGCGGTAAAAAGTCTGCCGAGGGTAGTCCTGCTGCCTCTGCTGCTGTTGTTGCCTAGGCTGGAAGGATTGCGCCTGGTAGGAGGACTGGGCCTGGTACGGTTGGTACTGCCCAGAACCTCTACGAGGAAGACAAAGTTTGCTAATGGTGGCAATGTCTTTTTGAAGCTCACCGAGAGAAGAGTCCATCTCCTTAGCAAACAAGCCCTTGCCATCTAAGGGCATCTCCTCGATTAACTTCTTTACCTCGTCTACAGGTCCGCCGACCGTAGCCAGGAGTGGCGACAAATTTGAATAGCCGAGGCCAAATTCTTGGCCTCCGACTCTGTGATGTGCCAACCTGTACGGATCTGCTGGAGGGCGAGATGGTTACCCTCCTGGCAGAGTGCACCGAATTCAGCACGGAGCTCTTCTGGCAGCTTCCCCATAAACGACTCCGCCTTCCCCCACAACTTACAGTTGTAGCCACCCATGGTTGTAGCATAGTTGGCGGCGCGGAAGGACAGGGAGGCATTGGCATAGACCTTCCTGCCAAGGGAATAGAGCTTCTTGCCCTCCTTGGAGCAAGGAATGGGGACGCTGCTGGCTGGTGTCTGATGCTGAGCGCCATTGATTACTCTGGAGTTGGGCGTCGGGTGGACATGAAGGAAGCTGGCATCATCCCCCAACAATTTGTACATACCGTCCACCCGATTGGACACAGAGTGGACGGAGACGGGCTTCTGCCAGACTTCCTTGGCAGCCTTGGCGATGGACAGGGACCAGCTCCTTCTTGTCCACCAATCCGCACACCGCATTGTCACACTGCTCCAGAGGAGCCTCCGCCTTGATGTTCAGCTTGGAACCAAGGCGGGTGAGCAGCGCCATGAAGGTTCTCTGGTCCTCAGGTTGGGACCTACGAGAACTGCTGATTTGGTTGTCCAGTGCCATCGGCATTGACTGGTGGCAGCTGCTCCTCCTCATCCGACGAATTGTGGGAGCCTTCTGACTGTCCCGAGACAGTGGGAGGTGGGAAGAAGGGGTCCGAGTCAGACCAGTACGGCCTGGCTGAGCTCAGATTGGCCCCCGGCAAAGGCAGCGGTTGTGGAGGAAGAGATACCTCCGACCGAACCAACTCCGTGGGGCGCTTCTTCGATGGAGCAGGGCCCTCATCACGGTGGAACCTCTGGCGTGA
This sequence comes from Furcifer pardalis, assembly GCA_030440675.1. NCBI lineage: Eukaryota > Metazoa > Chordata > Lepidosauria > Squamata > Chamaeleonidae > Furcifer > Furcifer pardalis. Next base: position 117,342,019 of record CP126895.1, read on the forward strand.
CTGAAGGCTGGGGAAGAGCTGCCCAAACCTGGTGAGAGATTTTCTGCGCCATTGCCTCAAACAGCGGTGCAAGCAGGCTTATCTGGACCAACGGCTCGGTGGACGGAGCAGCACGAGGGTCCGTCAGCGATGCAGTTCATCTCGGCGGTGGCTGTGGAGGAGTCGCCTGACAAGGTGGAATACTCGAGGCTTTCTCTGTGGAGACGACCATTGGAGAAACCTGAGAGGAGGTCCCTGACAAGATGGTTGCCATGAATATGGCTGACGCCAGAGACTGAAGAGGAGATGGATACCCCGGCCGGGGTGTTGGAGGCAGCAAATCCGAAGAACGGTGGTGCTTCTTCTTCTTTTTCTCCTCCTTTTTCCTCTCCTCCTCCTCCTTCTTCTTTTGAAACAGCTCCGCTGTTGTGAGCTGCGGAGCAGCAGAAGAAGATGAGGTGGAAGCGGATGGAACCTCTCAGGGTCGTGCAGTCGGCTGAGGTGCCAAGGCAGCCGCCATAAGGTGAACCTTGAGTCTGTTCTGCTGGTTCTTCAAGGCGACCTTCAAGAACGCCTTGCAGACCGCACAGGCATGGACTGGATGTACCTCCCCGAGGCAAAGCAGACACTTTTCGTGACCTTTGGTACTCGGAAACTTTGTGTTACACGACGGGCACTGCTTGAAAGCCGCAGAGGCCATCCACCGGAGTAGATGGCCGACGACAAGAAAAAATTATCCCGGCCGGGAGGACCCGGCCCCGAGATCGTGAGGTAAAGTTCAGGTTTTTTTTTTTTTTTTGAAACGGCTGAGGGAGAACCCTCTCAACCGCAGGTGGACCAAGAGGTTGAGAGCCTCCTGGTCCCAGAAAAATTATCGGTAGTCAAAGACTAGAAAAATTGTATGAAGCAATAAACACTAAGCTCTCTAATATGGCTCCTGCTAGCGCAGCGGAAAAAGGAGAACTGAGGGAAAGAGTGTGAAATGGCGCCTGAGGCGGGTGGGGATGGTGGGCGGTCCTAACTTCAAATCTTTTTGTCCAATCAGCATTTCAGCTCCGATAACGGCTCTGCGCAGGCGCAGAACCCATTAGTGTGCATTCACAAACAACACGATGGAGAACTTGTTATATGCCCACCACTGTGGATAACCATGATGCTAAAAACAAATGCAAAAACTGAGCACTACTCACATAACAGATGAATGCATGAGGCAATGGCCCGGCTTGGAGCTGCAGTTGCAATCACAATGTTGACCTCTGTATACCAGCAGATCATCATGGGCAAAGCCAATGGCATGACCCAGCTGATGGGCAGCAGAAATGCCGTTCTTTGTTAATGAGGACAAAATCTGTCCATGGGAGGAAACAAGGTTGGGAAAGAGCTGATACCAAACGAAAGGAAAACATCTTCAGCTATTACATGTAGACGTGTGAGTGAATAAAATAGTGAAATTGTCACTGGAAGGCTGCCTTCATCCAAGCTCTGAACTTTAAGTAGCAAAGATGTTCTTGCTCAGCCTCTGACTGACCACTCTGTAACCAGCTGACCAGGCTTGGGAAGGGGCAGAGTCCCTGCCTGCTTGGAAGATAGGCTGTCAGGGCAGTGCTGGGCCTTTTACCTTTCAGATTTTTCAGGATTCCCACCCTATAAAGTTAAGTTGTACTTACCAGTAATAACTTTCGTTCTTTGAGTATGTATTCTGTGAATTCACACTTTTGGGGTCTGCACCTGCGTGGAGCCGTTAACGGAGCTTTCAAGCTGATTGGATAAAAGTTTGCACATTAGGGCCACCCACCGTACCGCCCACCCTTTGGTGCCATTTCACGCTCTTTCCTCAGTTAATACTTAAGCCAAGCACAGAATAAAATAAGTAATTTCATCCATGCAGCTCAAGTGGGGAGGAAGGGCGGGAAAGTGTGAATTCACAGACCACATACTCAAAGAACGAAAGTTATTACTGGTAAGTACAATTTAACTTTCTCATTTGTGTAGTCTGTGAATCTCCATTTATGGGAGATTATTAAACTCACACTTACTTGGTAGGTGGGCAGCCAGATGAGATGAATCCACATAATACACACTGGCACGTCAGGTAGGGGGGAATAGACCTTCACAGGCGTGGAGCCTGGAGCCCTCTAGCTAGGATGACTTGACCAAGTCTGGCGTCCACGGTGGCTTTGGTGTCCATCCTATAATGCTTGACAAATGTAGAGGGTCTGGACCATGTGGCCGTCTTACAGTTGTCATCAAAAGAGGTGCCTTCGAAGAATGCAGTTGAAGTGGCAACAGCTCTGGTGGAATGTGCCCTGATGTGAGGAGAAGGAGGAGGTAAAGAAGAGATCTCATATGCATGATGGATGGCAGCTGAGACCCATTTGGAGAACTGCTGTGATGTGATGGGTTCACCTTTAGACTTTCCTCCATACACCACAAAGAGTCGTTGAGTCTTTCTGAATTCTCTTGTTCTGATGATGTAAAACAATAAAGTCATCTTTACATCAGGCAGGTGCCACATTCTTTCCTGGTCTGTGATTGGTTAGGAAAGATTGTGGGAAGAGAAATGGAGTGTCCCATATGGAATCTCGAGACAACCTTTGGTAGGAAAGTGACATCTGGGTGAAGGACCACACTGTCATTGAAAAACTTTGCAAAAGGTGGGTCTGCACGCAGTGCTGTCAATTTGCTTGCTCACTGAGCTGATGTGATGGCTACGAGGAAGGCAGCCTTCCAGGTTAAGAGCCAGAGGTCGGCGGTGGCTAATGGCTCGAAGGGGGCTTTAGTCAATACTGTCAGAACAGTGGCACTTTCCCCCTCAGCTTCTTCCCAGGCTTCGCGTCCTCCCGCCAACATCTTGGATGGCTTTGCTCTTGGTCGTGGAGGCGATCAACCAGTTGTCAATGTACAGGAAGACCTGTACACCTTTTTGCCTCAGAAAAGCCACTACGGGGGCCAGGCATTTGGTGAGGATCCGGGGTGCAGTGGCCAGACCGAACGGAAGACATTGGTACAGGTAAACCTGGTTGCCTATCTGAAAACGGAGGAAACTCTGGTGCTCCTTGCAGATGTTGAGATGGAAACAGGCGTCCTTGAGGGTGATGACTGTGAACCAGTCCCCTTTGTTGAGGAGAGGAAGGATGGAATGGAGTGTCACTATTCGGAACTTTCTGACATGGATGTGTTTGTTGAGGCAGTGGAGGTCCAGGATGGATCTGAGACCTCCATCCTTCTTTTGCACCATGAAGTTCCGTGAGTAGAACCCTCTGGTCCTTTCCAACGTGGCTACCATTTCGATGGCCCCCTTCGAGAGCAGCGTTGCCACTTCCTTCTGTAGATGAGAAGAGGGAGGTGTGCGGCGTAGTTTACCTATTCTGGGAAACCAGTCGAATTCAATGCCGTAACCAGCAGATAAGATTTTCAAGACTCATCGGTCATTTGTGATGCCTGTCCATTTTCATAGAAAGTTGCAAAGGTGGATGTAAGGGAAAGTCCTGGCCTGGAGGAAGTCAAACGTACTGCTTGGACTTCCCCCCGGCATGTTTTGTTTGGGACTGCTGATACGGCTGATACCGATGGCGACCCTGTTGCCGACATAATCGATAGAAAGATGACTTCGAAGACTCACCATGCTGCTTTGGCTGGTACTGATAAGAAGGGTTTTGATACCTCATTGAAAAAGGTTGGTATTGGGGCTATGAGGTTGAGTAGCCTGTAGAGGAGAGACCAAATAACTTCGCCGTCATCTTCATTTGGCAAAGCTCATTCAGAGCTTTGTCAATCTCTTGCACAAAGAGTCCCTGTCCATCAAAGGTCATATCCTCAATAAGCCTCTTTGTGGCATCCTCCAACTCGGTAGAGCGTAACCAAGCATGATAGTGCAGGAGGAGGGACGTTGACATGTCCTTGGTTGCTGCGTCATTCATGTGTCGAGCGGTCCTCATTTGTTGCTCGGCGAGGTAGTCGCCCTCATCACACAGTGAAGTAAACTCGGTGTGGAAATCAGCTGGCAGCTTCACCAAAAAGGACTTGGCCCGTTCCCAGAGGTGGAATTGTACAGTCCCATAGCTGATGAATAGTTGGAGGCCCGGAGGGAGAGCAACACTGTAGCATAGACCTTACGCCCCAGGGCGTCCAGTTTCTTGCCTTCAGGTGAAGACAGCAGTGGGTCGACTGCTCCAATGACGGTATCTGGAGTCTCCGCATCGACCTCCATATCATCATCCAAGGAGGAGGAGGAGGATTCATCCGAAGTCGGTGAAGGGACCCTTGCTTCAATGTCAGAGCCGCACCAGTAATGCCTGGGCTGGTTGATGGAGCAGATGCTCAATGCCAGGGATGGTGGCGGAGCAGCTGGCTGCTGGGCCGGAGTGACTGAAGTGGCTGAGCTTTGAGATGCTGGGCAAGTTGTGGCAGAGGCCAAGGTAGGTTGATGAGCCACAGTCACAAGTAATTGGTCCCCGATCTTCTGAACCATCGACTCTAGTAGTGGTTGGAGGAGGTCCATATGGCTGGATGTTTGAAGTGAAGAACACGGAGCAGATGCTGCAGATAGTATGGTCAGTTTGGTGCTCTGTGGTGGCACCAATCTGGAAGTCCTCCGACAAAGAGATCTCCCTCTCGGTGGAGGAGGTGGTGGAGAAGGAGATCACTGAAGCGGTTGAGGAGGAGGAGGAGGCAGTGGAGACGATGACGAGCCATCTCCCCTCCGTGGTGGAGATGATCTGGTTGGAGAGCGCTCATCGGATGAGGAGATGGAGGCTCTCCTGGGAAACACGGCAGAGGCTGGCGAGTAGGAGGACGAAGGCCAAGAAGATCCATCTGGTCAAGAAATTGGAGGAAGAGAATGGTGAGACCTCTTAGCTGCCTTCTTCCTATCACCGCTCTTCTTCTTTTTCTTCTTTGCGTCGGCCATCTTGGCTCTGTCCCCTTCAGGAGCGGCCATCTTGGACACCAAGGTTTTGGCAGGAAGATGCGAAGCATGGGAAGAAGCTGAGGGGGAAAGTGCCTTTTCCATCAGGTGGGCTTTAAGCCAGTTGCTCCTGTTCTGGACGGCATCCCTAGTAAATTGTTTGCAGTTAATGCAAGTCTGCACCTGGTGTGCTTCCACCAGACAAAAAAGACACTCGCTGTGATCGGCAGACGTAGGAAGCTTGCTCTTGCAGGTTGTGCAGTGCTTGAAGGCTGCAGATGCCATGAGAAATTGTTTTGAAGAAACTGACGATCCATCCAAGTGCTTTCCAAGAGGCAAAGAAATGGCTGCAGTGCTGGTCCTTTCGGGGGGAAAGATGGGTGGAGAAAAATTGTCGGTAGACACCACTTGGCCTGCAAGGGACAAACAGCGAAAGCAAACATGTACGAGGACACAGAGGCACTCTCGGCAGGAAAGCACCTCACGTACGGAAAAAAATACCAAAACTGTCCCTTTGCAAGAAGAAGCAGTCTGGGGTGCGTGTGATCCAGTCCAGAGGACAAGATCATCAGAAAAATTGTTGAGAATAAATGTATTTTCCGAAGAATTGACTAGGAAAAATTGTTGAGAGCTCTCAAAGGTCTCCTGCTGCTAAGGCGGAAAGAAGAGAACTGAGGAAAGAGCGCGAAATGGCACCAAAGGGCGGGTGGTACGGTGGGCGGCCCTAACACTCAAACTTTTATCCAATCAGCTTGAAATCTCTGGCAATGGCCCCGTGCAGGTGCAGAACCCGAAAGTGGGGATTCACAGAATACACGAAGGAGAACTGTTCAGTATTTACATAGAACTGATAAGAAATCTGCTTAGAATCATAGAATCACTGAGTGGGAAGGGGGCCTTTTAGGCCAGTGACGGCCAACCTTGGCACTCAAGTTGTTCTTGGACTTCAATTCCCAGAAGCCCAATTCAACCCAGCTACTGATCAGGTCTTCTGGGAATTGAAGTGCCAAGCTTGGCCTTTGCTGTTTTAGGTGATTGAGTCCAACCCCCTGCTCAATGCAGGACTTTGAATCAAAGCAGATATCGGGCTCTGGTCATTGTTCAGCCTTATGGGAGGACAATGTTAGTAAATAATGCTCTTCAAAAAGGTTGTGATATTGTTTCGAGTTAGAATATATCCTATCTCATGAAAGAAATCATTTCTTGCTTCCATGCTGTTTGGATGCTGTCTGGGGTTTGTCCTTATGAAATTTCTAGAAACAGTAGCTGTTATTAAGCCAAGGGGTGAGGATCTTGCTATTTGAGACCTGTCTTCTCACATTGTTCCAAGCCCAGTTGAAGTTGGCAGCTATTGGAGGCTGATTTGTTCTTTGCTAAGGTTCAGTAGGATGATTTTTGCTCCCTATCCTACCTCAGTGATGGTAAACCTTGGCACTCTAGGTGTTCTTGGACTTCAATTCATGGAAGCCCAAGTCCTTGTGAATCGACACAAATGGGTTTACTGTACATACACAGAGACCTGGGCTTCTGGGAATTGAAGTTCAAGAACACCTGGAGTTCCCTTCCAAAGTGGGGTTAGGACAATGATGGTGAACCTTGGCACTCCAAGTGTTCTTGGATAACATGCAGTAAACCCATCCGTCTGGATTCACAGAGACTTGGGCTTCCATGAATTGAAGTCCAAGAACACTAGTAGTAAACCCATCCATGTAGAACAGGGATTCTCAACCTGCGGCCCATGGGCTGGATTCATCCCGCAGCACCATTTCATGTGGCCACCCACATCCTCCACCACACCAGGAAATGCCCTGTGGTGTAGGAAGGATGAAATGGCCATCCAGCCCCCAAAGCTGTCTGAGGGAGCATGACCCAATGGCCCCCAGCTTAAAAAGGTTGAAAACTCCTAGTGTAGATTCACAGAAACTTGGGCTTTTGGGAATTGGAGTCCAAGAACACCAGGAGTGCCAAGGTTCACCATCACAGTCATACCTCATTCTGAAATATAATGGGGACAACTGGATGGCACAGTATCTGCAACTCCCCTCCGCTGCTCTACCTGGTCCTGTTACTTCCTGCTAAACAGTTCTCCCCCAACCTCAACCCAATGTTGTGGGCTTAAGGTGCAAAAATGGTTGAATTGAGGATGTTGGGCACAGAAACACTGAGTGTGATCCTCCACTTACTTTGACAGCAGAAACTGAGACCTTCTTGTGAAGGCACGAATGTTCCTGCCACGACTTTCCAAAGAAATAGTCTTCATTCACCATCCTACAATACAGAAAATGGTAACATTAACAGCACACTTTTGTCCTTAACCTGAGGGGGAAGGAGAGATCACCTCTAGATTCCCCTGAGATAGGGCACAGTACCATTATGTAACTGCTGACACAAAGCACAACTGGGAAAGCTATTTAATAAATAATAATTTATTTTAATTTGAAAGAAACTTTATTCAGTGGTGTTTTAGATAATGATTTTTTTAAAAAAAATCAACTCTTTACTTTTCATTTTTAATATGCAACTAGACTAGATGCTTTAAGTTATTTTCATATGGTAGAAAGTGAGGAAGACCTAAAGAAGCTCCTCATTAGGTTGAAAGAAGAGAGCGCAAAAGCTGGCTTGAGACTCAATGAAAAGAAAACAAAGATAATGGCAACAGGCCCTATTAGTCCCTGGAGAATAGATGGGGAAGAAGTAGAAGCAGTGACAGATTTCACTTTCTTAGGATCAAAGCTCACTGCAGATGAAGATTTCAGCCATGAAATAAAAAGGCGACTGATTCTTGGGAGACAAGCGATGAGAAACCTGGGGAACATAATAGTGAAAAGCAGAGACATCACATTGCAAACAAAAATTCGTATAGTCAAAGCAATGGTATTCCCGGTGGCAATGTAGGGTTGTGAGAGCTGGACGATTAGGAAAGCTGAGCACAGAAGAATAGATGCCTTTGAGATGTGGTGTTGGAGGAGAGTTTTGAGAGTCCCTTGTCCAGCAAGGAGAACAAATAGGTCAATCTTCGAAGAAATTAACCCTGACTGCTCCTTGGAAGGTCAAATATGAAGGTAAAAGATGAAGCTAAAGTACTTTGGACATCAAATGAGAAGAGAGGATTTGCTCAAGAAAGCCTTGATGCTGGGAAAGATGGAGGGCAAAAGAAGAAGGGGGTGGCCAAAGATGAGATGGCTAGATGGTATTGTAGACGCAATGGGCACAGAGCTGGGTGAGTTGAGGAGGATGGTGGAGGACAGAAGTGCCTGGTGGACAGTGCTCCATGGGCTCATCGCAAAGGGTCGGAATCGACTGTGCGACTGAACAACAACAAAAACCAATACTGTATACTGATTATTTTCCCCATCTTGATTTTGAATAGTATCTATTCTACAATTTATATCACATGTTCTTCCACGTTTAGATAAAAGTAAAGGTCACCCTTGCTCACAAGCCAGTCATATCTGACTCTAGGATTCGGTGCTCAATTCTGTTCACAGCTATCTTCAGACGTTTGTTTCCATGGCCATGTGGCAGGCATGACTAGACCCCAAAGTGCACAGAATGCTGTTTACCTTGCCACCGAAGTGGTGCTTATTTATCCACTTGCATTTTCTTCCTTTTGAACTACTAGGTTGGCAGGAGCTGGGACAGAGATGGGAGCTCACTCCATCATGCAGCACTCGGGTCTCAAACCGCTGACCTGCCAACCTTCCAGTCACCAAGTTCAGTGTCTTAACCACTGAGCCATTGCAGTCCCTTCTTCTAGGTTTACTGCCTTATTATTGTTTATTGTTTACCACTCCCACAGTGTGGTAGTAAAGATTTTTGGAGTCCACCACTGGTTGAAGCCCATTTGCCTGTCCAGTGCCAGTGAGACTGCAGACAACTTGATAAAGTTCTACCTGTTGGCTTGAGAGACCTCCTTTATTAAACTCATATTATAAGCTCTCTTCACAGTTCTCATCAGAAGACCTACTGGGTATGTTCTTAACTGCAGCCCAATGATAATGCTAGGGAACCTGGCTCCATTTGCTCTGCCAACTACTTCATCATTTGGAGTTCACTTGTAAATAACAGAGAGAGTCGAGCTCTGCAGCAGAAGGGCATTTAGAAATGACCACGTCAACCGCCCTGGTCACCTCTGCATACCCTTTGGCAGCCTGAAGAGGCTGGACTTATTAGAGGAGGAATGAGCACTGTACTGCACGAAATCAACAGATTTAGAAATAAATGAATAAATAAGAATGAAAGAGTCTCACATGAATAAAGAGGCATGGTCAAAATGCACGTAGTGCCGAAGCTCAGTAGAAACGTAGTTGTAAAAGGCATACAACGTTTCATCAAGCTTATCGCTGGGTGCCAAATAATCTTGCCTGCTCCATATTTCTATTCCTGTCAACACAACGTGAAGACCCACGTCATCGTAGATCTGAAAGATAGAAAGCAAGAAGGTAATTAAATTCATATTGGAGATTACTGGCTACAAATCATATTCGAAAATGCATTTCCCCCTGAATCAGGAAAAATACCATTGGCATGAATTTGTTTAAGGTGGATCCCAGCTTGCCATGAAGTGACCCACACAGTATGATCATGGAGCCCTCTCCTGCAGCACACATGAAATGAGACATGCAGGATTTAACACTGGAGCTGCAATGGACAGCCACAGCCTTCAGGAGATTATCATGAAGTGCCTTTATAGGCAGTCCATCTGGCATGGCCTCTTCCGCCTCCATGACTATTGGGAATCAGCTAGTATCCTAAGCTAATTTGAGCTGGAAGAGCCCATTGATTCTTTGGATTTGCCTAAATTCCCCAAATGATTCAATTAATGTACTCTTAGCTAAGTGGGCTTGATAATCTCACCACGTTTGAGGATTTGTGGAGGGGTCTCCTGAAGAACTGCCATACACAAGAAACATTCCAGCAGCAGCTTTCTCCCAGGAAATGGAAGGTCTACAATCCAATGGAGCCTTGGACAACTAAGGTGCTGGTAGGTGGGTTGAAACACCCAAAATACGGCCCGGGCGATCTCTGGAGTTCTATCTTTGAATACCAAACCCCTAATGTTCATGGTGAGGTTGTACTGATTGTTGTCAGACTGCAAGTCCTCTTGCCCACAGCCAACTCAGTCAAAGAGGAGGCATGCCAGGGGCTGGGTTCCATCCAATTAGCTTTGCCCAACCCTACCCTCTAAGCTAGGGGTGCCCAAACTTTTTGGGCTATGGGCCAGTCACGTGGTTCAGGGAGCCAGTCACTATGGCTCGGGGGCTGGATCTGTCCCCCGATGCCAATTCATCCAGCCCGCAAAGGCCTCATTGCTCCGTACGGGTGCGTTTTACGTCTGCTTCCAGGAGCAACGAAGGCTTCGTGGGCAGGGGTCCGAATGAATTGGCATAGGGGGGCAGATACGCCCCCCGGGCCATAGTTTGGGCATCCCTGCTCTAAGCATCCAACAACCTCCTTTCCACTTAACCAACCAGTCCAGAATAGTGAACCATCTGTTCCTGAGACAGGAACAGCTCTGACCAGGGTGGATCCTCACTGGCATGTCACCCACTCCTCTGGGCCAACAACAACGGCCTGAGGGGAGTTAGTCTGTGTTCTGGTTGGGTTGTATTTTGTGAGGTTATATTTTATAATGTTTATTGTACTGTTGCTGTTTTGACTGTAAGCCGCCCTGAGTCGCTTCGGCGAGTGTGCAGCAATATAAATCTGAATAAATAAATAAATAAACCCAAGACTTGTCTGCACGCTTTCTCACTGAGCAGCAGTGTTCCTTCACCTTCACCACCAACTTCTTCCCACCACCACCACTCTTAAGGCTTTCCCCTTCACTACTTTATAGGGAAAACCAGGCCATGACTCAGCTCCTTGACTCCAGGTCAACAAGGATCGGTTGAGCAGCAGAGATCTCTCCAATATACTCTCCTTTGTTCTCCACAAATGACACTTATTGCCAAACGGTCAGGCACTTTCAAATATTTTCATACTTGCTAGGTTTGTTATAAATGAGAGCTCAGAAAATGAATTGTTTTGCAAACAAGTTGTTGTTGTTCAGTTGCATAGTCGAGTCTGACCTTTTGCAGCCCCATGGACCATCGCACGTTAGGCACCCCTATCCAGTGGTGGGTGCCAAAAAAATTACTACCACACTGTGGGTGTGGTATGATGGGTGTGGCCAGGGGAAAAGCCCTGCGTTGCACCCGAATTAGGACTACTCTATTTCAAAACTTAGATGGGCAGGACCAGCCAGAATTTCTGCTGCTGGTTCTGGTGAACTCGTGCAAACCTGCTGATGCCCACCACTGCCCCTATCCTCTACCATCCTCCTCAATCTGCCCAGCTCTGTGTCCATTGCATCAACATGCCGTCTAGCCATCTCATTCTCTGCAACCCCTTCTTCTTTTGACCTCAACCTTTCCCAGCATCAAAGCTTTCTCAAGTGAATCCTCTCTTCTCATTTGATATCCAAAGTACCTTAGCTTCATCTTCATAATTTAACCTTCCAAGGAGTAGTCAGGGTTGATTTCTTTCATGATTGACCTACCACAGTTCCACCAGTTTCTAAAAAGGCCTGGCGGCCGGCAGGCCTGGCGAGAAAAGCTGCATGCCTGGGCAGCACTATGTTGCAAGATGGATATGGTCATCGTACTGGTTCTCTAGGATAATATGCCTTAATGTAAATGTAAAACAGCTATACCTCCTTAAGGATGCTCCAATTGGAACAGCAATTGGAACAGCACAGGTGTAGCTTATTGATGAGGTAACTCCAAGACTTTGCTTAAAAAACCCCAAGCCAGGCCGCCAGGAGGAAACGTGCCAAGCACTGTAGGCGTGCATGCACACCAAGTGCTTGGTGCGCATGCAGTGAAAAGGTAAGCCCCGAAGGTGGTTCCCCCCAAAAGCTGCTAACGGTTCTCCGGGACACTGGGAAAAGTTACTAACGGTTCTGGCAAACTGGTGTGAACCCGTTACATCCCATCACTGAGACTAACTTTTCTTTATGTTACCCATGCAATCAATTGTGCGAACCACACCAATGCAATGTGAACTGGGCAATGGATTGAGCAATACTGGGTGCTAGGGTGTGAGTCCTGGTACACAACTTAATGCCATTTCAGTCTGAGCACGACTTCAGCTGTGGTATTTTTATTTTGTGCACTTGTTGCATTGCACAATATATGACTGCTGGATAGTACTATACAGTACTTTGAAATCTTCACAGTAGATTTTTTCCTACAGAGTTCCAGAAACATCTTTAACAAAAATATGCATCTAGAACATGGGGTTCCAGCCTACAGCCTGTGGGCCAGATCTGGCCCATGGTGCCATTTCATGTGGCTCCCCACCTCTCCAAGAGCATTCTAGATACAAAATTGCTGTCCCTTTGAAGCTGTTGGGACAAAATGGCCACCCTCATCATACAGTCAGGGCAAAATGTCTGCCCAACACTTGAAGGGGACTGAGAGAGCATGACCTGCCTCCTGGCTTGAAAAGGTTGGGAACCCCTGATCTAGAACTTTGAGGGGGAGAAAATGTGAGGCGAAATATTAAGCCCCTCCCCTAAAATGGAAGGTCCTTTTTCTCACCTCACTCCCCCTCCTCTCAAGTTGCAGGTTCATGAAGTGGCTTTTCATTTAAAACCTACAAAGTCCACAAACAGCCTGCATTTGCATATAATGTGCATTTTCACCTGCACACTGCAATTTGGGATAGCACTTTCCAGCACAGAATCCTGGTCAGGATGGTTCCCATCAAGAAACTTACATGGTGAAGAATAAACACAATTTGAAGCACTGCCTGTATCACTCGACTTATATTTTGCTTTTCTCTCTGAAACTGAAAGGCAAAAACAGGGAAACATCTAAGAAGTTGTTCCTGTAGTAACTTACAAAACGTGCTATGCATTTTTGTAGAACATGCTCCCATCTCTCCAGGTAACAGTCTTCAAGCTGAATTCATGTGGTACAGTGGTGGGGAGCAAAAAAAATTCACTACCACACTGAGGGCGGAGCCTATGTCATGGGTAGAGCCTATGTCATGGGTGACCAAGTCCTGTCTGCCACATGGCCATGTATACATCTGCAAACACAGGCAGCACTGGCTCTTTGGTTATAAATGCAGATGAGCACTGCACCCTAAAGTCGGATATGACTGGCTTTTGAGCAAGGGAGACCTTGAACCACTCGCAGGGACAAAACCTGATGTCAAATTTGAATACCAGTCAAGGATCTTCTGTTATTAGGTAAAGGTTGCCCTTGCTCAAAAGCCAGTCATTACCAACTCTAGGGTTCAGTGCTCATCTCTGTTTATAGCCAAAGAGCAGTGGACTTTATCCACAAAAGCTCACATGAAAATACAGCAGTTAGTCTTTAAGGTGCCGCAACATTTTTGTCTTTTTGTTTTGTTTACTCTCTGATGTGCTTGCACAGAATAAAACTTTTTAAATGATAGCTGTGTTAGTCTGGGCAGGGCAGGGAGGTAGGGGACATCTCCTCCTCTGCCACCCCCTTCTCCTTTTGCCTTCGATCTTTCCTAGCCTTCTCCAGTGAGTCTTCTCTTCTCATTTGGTGGCCAAAGTCCTTGAGCTTGAGCTTCAGCACCTGTCCTTCCAAAGAGCAGTCAGGGTGGATTTCCTTCAGGGTGGACTGATCGGATCTCCTGGCAGTCCAGGAGACTCTCCAGAGCCCCCTTCCGCACCACAGACTTCAAAAGCATCTGTTCCTCTGCACTCAGCCTTCCTAGTGATACTTGTTTTATTTTGGGCTAAACCACACAGGGATGCCTCAGCCACGCCTGGAAGGTCTTAGTGGAGGCCTTCGGCTTGGTTTTGTAAGGAGAGCACAGCCTTCTGGTCCATGGCGACGCTCGTCTTTGGAGAATCTGAATGCTTCAGAAACATTCAGAATGGCCAAATGTCTCCTAAAATCAGTGCTGGGGAGCATGCACAATGGGCTAAACAAAAGGGCCTTATTGATGCTCACCCAGTGCATCTAATAGGAGGTTCCTTACCAGCAAATTGCACTTCTGAGAACTCAGAGGACTCCATGGTAGTTAGACATTATGCCATTTTATCAAAAGTAACTCCGTTGTCTTCTAGGGTGAGAATTCTTGTGGCTCTCTTGAGAAGCAAAGAACATAAAAGCGATTTTCATGGAAGCAGCCGTGCCAGTCCACTCCAGGCGAATGGCAGGCGTGGGAGAAAAGAGCCCCACGTGGCACATTACAGATTTATTTTAACATCATGGTTTTTTCTTGGATTATCGTCCATCTCCTCCAGTGCTTCTGAGGAAGCGGACGGCCACCCATCAAAGCGGAGGCTAAAATAAATCTGTTAGTCTTAAAGGTTTCATAAAGCCAGCTGCTTTCCTAGCCAAGACCAATTTGGCTTCCATTATGCCCAAATCTACATCGGCTCCTCTGGTATCCAAGTCTAGTTGGCTTCTTCATTCATGCAGCCCTGCCTGGCCATTTTGCTAACCAAGCCCTGTCTATATCCTAGTCAGCTGCCCTTGAATTCTGAATCCGCTGCTCTCTTTGCTTGTGACTTTGCCCTGATCTGATTGGTTGTTCCTTTCCCCACCCCACCATAGATCCAATACTGGGTGGGTGGGTTAGATCAGGGATCCCCAAACATTTCAGGCTGTGGGCCGGTCATGTGGTTTAGCGCACCAGTCACGTGGGGAAGTAAAACACGCCTTGCAATCTGTTTTGCAACAGACATGTTTTGCAACAGGATGAGATAGAATTTTTTAGGCTGCCATTTTCTCTGCTTTAACCACAGGGGTGCACATTTTACTTCTGCTTCTGGGAGCGACAAGGGCGGCGTGGGCCAGATGATGACTCACAGTCTGTAGTTTGGGCACCCCTGTTCTAAGCAAAGAAAATGGCAGCTTAAAATCTATCTCATCCTGTTGCAAAACAGATTGCAAGGCACGTTTTACTCCCGCTTCCAGTGGGAGGAATCACGTGACCGTGACTGGCCCTGACACCAATTTATCTGGCCCATGCCACCCTTGTAGCTCCCGGAAGCAGAAGTAATATGCGGCACATTTTACTTCTGCTTCTGGGAGCGACAAGGGTGGTGCGGGCCAGATGAATTGGTGTCAGGGGTTAGGCCCGGCCCACAGGCCATAGTTTGGGCACCCCTAGGTTAGATGGATGGATAGATAGATGTTGCATTTGACTGACTTCCAGGTGCTCAAGTTCAGAGGTGGGCTCAAAAAAATTTTACTACCACACTGTGGGCATGGTATGGTAGGCGTGGCCAGGGGGAAAGCCCTGCATTGCACCTGAATTAGGACTATTTTGTTTCAGAACCTGGATGGGCGGAAGGGCCAGCCAGAATTTCTGCTACCGGTTCGGGCGAACTGGTGCGAACTTGCTGATGCCCACCACTGATGTGGTGCAGTAAGTTATCTGTTGAGTAAATTTCTGGATGTTGTCTTCCCAAACCATAGTTTTGCCATTTCCCTCAGGCTGGGGAAATTCCTGCCTGTGTTCTTTTCACCCTCGCTCTCCACCTGTCCATATTTTGAGTGGGTTGAGTGTGATGGCATTCGGGGACAGTACGGGAGAGTCTTTGTCACAACGAGGAACTCTTTATGGCCTTCCCATGCATTATTTCCCCACTCTAGGCAGCCTTCCAAGGGTCTGCAGGTATTTTCAGTGGATTCCCCAACTAACCCCAGCATTAACTTGTTTCATCAAGAAGGCTGTTGCATCCCAATTGTAACCCATGCATTCCTTAACCTTGTCCTCCCCAAACTATGTGCCTCTGTAGCTGCAAGATGAGGAAACAAGACTTTGCTTTAGCGTGGGATCTGAGCCTCCATTCTCTTTACCTAAGCCATGCAATTAGTGACTTATTTGTACTCTAATTTGAAAACCATCCCATCTTTCTTAAACACATAATAATTGGAAATAAGTGATAAAAATAGTCAAACATATATGAGCATATGTACACACCTAACTAACAGCACAAAGCTTAAAGGTTGGGGTAATAACTTACCATGGAATTGTCACAAACAGCAAAGTATTCTAGGTACCTTGTTGGTGCATTTGGTCCAGGAAACTCTGTCTAAAATGAAATACAAAATAATTAAGGTTTGGAAGAAAGCAGCACACAAGCAATGAACTACAGTCAAACCTCGCATAAAGAGCACCTCGCTTAAAGATTAACTCACTTAAAGAGCAGAATTTTCTCTGAATGTTCACTTCGCTTAACAAATAAAACCAACCAAAAACTCGCTTAACAAATAAATCGGGGTTCACAATCCCCCCCACAATTATTATTATTATTAGTTCAAATTTATATTGCCGCCCACTCGCCGTGGTCATTTACAGTGGTGTTTCGCTTAAAGAGCAAGCTCGCTTAAAGAGCAATCCTGTGGAACGCATTATGCTCTTTAAGCGAGGTACAACTGTATACAGTTGACTGATATGACTGATGTAACCTTGGTTAGATCTGAGTCATATCCATCAAGATAGCAGAAGAACTTGCAAGTGAGAAGTCCAATCACAGTATTTATTAATTTAAATTTATATCCCACCGATCTGACTATACAGTCACAGTTTGACATATAGATACTCCTCCATATGATGTCGGCCGGACATCCCGCTATGGTAATGGAGTCGACTGTACAGCCAACAACTCAACACCAGGTGTTGGGCAGTGGTAAATAAACTGACTCGATAAAGTGGCCAATGGCTACGGGTGGATGAGGCCCTTTAGGTGGCGTGATGGCCTCCTTCAGTCAGTGGCGGGATGTCAAAAATTTTACTACCCCACCATGATGTCATCACAGTGTGGGCAGAGCTAATGTCATGACATCCTGATGTCATGGGCGGAGCTGACATCCTGATGTCAATATGTTGTGGGTGGGGCCAAAGAATAATAAAAATAAGCACACACACACCTCAACCCACCCACCCACAACACAAACCTGGAAATAAATTAAATAAATAAATAATACATTAAAATACACCTACCCACCCAAACACCCACCCACCCACACCAAACACAAATCAACCAGAGCTTTTAAACCAGAGCTTAAAGCTTATTCTGGCTAGTCTTTCTCACAATAGGTCAGATGGAAAGAACTACAGAATGAACTCACCACAAGATGGCTTCATTTTGGCACTTTTCAACTTTTCAACAGTTAAAGAAGTTAGGTACTAAGTCTTTGCCTAACCAGTTCTCTAGGATAATATGTCTTAATATAAATGTAAAATAGCTGTACCTCCTTAAGGGTTCTCCAATTGGAACAGCAATTGGAACAGCACAGATGTAGCTTATTGATGAGGTAACTCCAAGACTTTGCTTAAAAACCCCAAGCCAGGCTACCATGCCTGCCGGCTGCCAGGCCTTTTTAGGAACTGTGGTAGTACATCAATATAGGTAAAGGTATTAAATACACATTAAAATACACACAGACACACCACATCCAAAGGAGAGTCACTTACCCTGGTGACCAGGCTATAGGGAGCTTCAGGCTAGCAGCTTCTCTTCCTCCTCCCCACTTGGGAGGACAGCAAGGAGGCTGTGCATACGTGCCAAGCACTGTAGGCGTGCATGCACACCAAGTGCTTGGTGCGCATGCGCAGTGGGGGAACCAGTGAAAAGGTAAGCCCCAAAGGTGGTCCCCCCCCCAAAAAAAGAGAGAGGCTGCTACCGGTTCTCCAGGACACTGGGAAAAGTTATTACCAGTTCTGGTGACCTGGTGCGACCCTGTTACATCCCATCACTGCTTTCAGTGGAGGACATGCCACTGGAAACCATCCTACAGGGCCCAATGGCAAAATGAGTGGAGGAGAAACTCTGATTCCCAAAGGCCATGGAGGCGGAAGAGGCCATGTCTGATGGATTGGCTGTTGCTATGAAGACGCACCTTGTCCATATTCTCAAGGCTGCGGCAGACCATTGCAGTCCCTTTGTTAAATCCTGCATGTCTCATATCATTCGTGCTGCAGGAGATGGTTCTGAGATCATATTGTGTGGGTCACTTCATGGCAAACTGGGATCCACCTTAAACAAATTTACACTAATGATATTTTTCCTGCTTCAGGGGTAAAATGCACTCTCGGATATGAGTCGCATTTGGCGACTTTCCCCATGTTTGGATAACTCTGTTTCTGGATACTCTCCTGCAGGCCAGGGAATTGACTCTGCAGCCAGGAATTTTTCCAAACACCCCTCTCTGCCCTTTCACCTTCTTCTGGCAGTGGTTCAGCTTGATTTCATGCCATCACCGCTGATTACAGCTACCAAACATTTCAGTTAAAACTATTAATGCTATTACAATTGTGACATTTCCAAACAGTGCTGGGAAAGATCGATGATAATGCTACCCCATATCTGAAAATTGCCCCTTTTATTATTTTTTTAAAATATTTTTATTTTCAATAAAAATGTTTTATTCTTTATTTTCATTTGCCTTCCATGACAAAATTAGGCTTACATGTCCACAAACACCACACTGCACCATGATTCACTTTCAGGTAAGATAACTGCAAGGAAGATCTCAAACCGCTATTTAAAAAGGCCATGGTCAAGGGTCTCCCCCTCCCCCCCCTCACTTTCTGTTTAAGCCAAGCCTCAGAAGTAGTGAAAAGCAGTGATGGGCAGCCAAAATTTTACTACCACACTGTGGGCAGACCTGACATCATGGGTGGAGCCAACATCATGATGTCATGGGTGGAGCCAATGTCATGATGTCATGGGTGGAGCCAATGATGTGGGTGGAGCCAAAGTAAAAAGAAACATAAAAATACAGTACAGGCTGGGTGGAGGTGCCTGACACCCCCAGCCAGCCCGATCTCAAAACAGGCAGGTTCCTTCCTTTATGATCGGGCTGGCTGGGGGTGTCAGGCACCCCCAGACAGCCTGATCTTAAAGCAGGGAGCCCGGGCAGGCTAGCACATGCGTCAATTGGTATTTTGATGCATGCACACTCACCAGCAGCCATTTTGGGTTGCAGCGTCAGGTAGCTGGTGAGGCGACCGAACCTGTTGCCTCAAAAAAAAATTTAACCATCCCAGGTGGCCTCCCGGAGTCCCGGGAAGGTTACTAACCACCACCACCCCCCGGAGACCACCCAGGATTGTTACCACTGGTTCTACAGAACCGGAGCGAACCGGCCCATGCCCACCACTGGTGAAAAGGCTCTGGGAACTGCAGTTTGGTTTAAAATGCATTTTTCCTTTCTGCCAAATAGACACAGCAGACTTTACCCTTTTACTCCTGATTAATTTTATTTCATTAGCAGTTATACCTAGGATGTCAAATAAATTAATAAAAATGTTTTTATGTACAGTATTTTAAACTGTTCAATTCTTGTCTATTCAAGCTAGGATCTCTTAACTTCCTCTTCATATGCTCAGACCCTATTTAGGCAAGCAGGATCTCCGCCAAGGAAGCTCCATTCATCACTAAAGCTTCTCAAGACTCTCCTGAGGTTCTGTTTGCCTTAAAGCCTAATTCTATTGCTTCTGGGGAAGTGGAGGTTAGGAAATTAGCATATGTGTACACAATAAGTGGTAGGATTTTTCTGTTTGGGGGATATTCAATAACAGGGGGCACATTAGGTAATATTATTTTGCTGAGCTGTTGGTTCTTCCTTATAAACTGCTATATAAGAAGGTAAAAACTAACATTTTAAATTTGCTTCATGTTAGAAGGTCAAGTTGAAAAGGAACTAAAGCCAGAGATATTGCTGCAATCTGGCTGAATGGAGAGGCCAGAGAAAGAACAATGGGTGCCATTTTAGCCCATCAGGAAGGAGGAAACCTCTTTGTTAAGAAAATTTGCTGCCTGCAGCTGTCTGCAAGGAAGATGACAAACAACCAGGAAACTTTGGGCTGGGCTTCTGGATGATCTCCTCCAATCAAGAGTGTGTTTTGGGGGAAATATCATATATGGACATTTGCAGCTGACCTCAACTCCTCCCATACCAGCTTCCATGCTGGCCACATGCAAAATCACCCCCCCCACACACACACACACACACCTCTCCATGTGATATCCTGGGCCAGCCAAGTTTGGGGGTGGACTTCTCCTCTTCCATTGTGGACACTCCTGAGTAAATCAAATGTGGGGGCAGACCCATTCCCCTCCCATGTGATGCCTTGGATCAATAGTGTTTGTGCAAGCCCCTTTCTGTTCCATTTGAATGCACATATAAGCTGGCTTCTCCCATTGTCTGGTGCAGAACCTTCTTCCTTTCTGGTTCTGCCCTGTGGTAGCAATATCCCATAGCATATTGGCCATGTGTTATGGAGGTGATTAATGTTCCTGTTTTTCTTTCTCTATCCAATGTTTAATTTTGCTTATTGTTTTCTTATTGTCTTATTTGCTTTCTAAGTAAACTTCTCTAATTTGCATCAAGCAATTTTCTGTGGTTCATTTAAAAGTTTTGGGCTCATTTTGTGGGTGAACTCAATTAAATTGGAATGGTACTTTTACTTTAGTTCAATGATCTCCTTTCTATTTGAATCCACAATTTAATGTGGTCTTTTGGTTCCTGATTCAACCCTACCTGTGGGACGTTCCCCTAAATTTAAAAGGTAACAATTTTTCAGGTAATAATACAAACACTCACCGTACTGCCATATATCTGTGCAACCTCAGTTTCCCTCTGTTGTATATCCATGTTTCTCAATTCATCCTCTTTTTCCATAGTTCCTCTGCATGGTGCATCTTCTTCTGAATTTATTTGATAAATAAGGTGTTTAAATCCAAGGGAAAACTCAACAGGGTGTATTTCATACTTCAGACTTCCAATATGAATGTAACCCCTGAAAAGTTTCAAAACAGTCACTCAGGTGTAGTTGTATTCATTAAACATACAGCCAACAGAATTTGTCCAGCACAATTTTTGAAGTGATAGATGGGTTAGTCTGTGCAAGATTATCAGAGAGAAAAGAAAATGAAACAACGACAAAAAGACCTTAAAGATTAACTCCTGTATTTAAATGTGAGCTTTTGTGGATCAAGTCCACTTCATCAGCAAAAGAGTGAGCCCTCATGAGATCAATTTATGCACATCAGGTACAGAGACACACAATGGTTGGCCAGCCTAAAAAAATAACATTTCCAGCACAATTGACATTCATTAACAATGACATTAATGTCATTTCTTGTGTGGGTTTTTGATGGGAAAAGATGTGTTCCTCATCTGCCTCAATGGAGTCTGGTGTTTTCTTTCCCTCTCTTCAAACTTATTTCTCACCTCCCAAGGAACAAGGGTAGCTTATAAGACAGCATTAGGGCAATGCTGGAGAAGGAGGAATTAAAAGAAATAAAAACCCTGGGCCAAGCATACTATCTTTAAAGATGAGGTACTACTTACTTAATTTTACAACATGCTCACCCTGAAAAAGTTAATACAATATTCAGGAAAGTATTTTGCCTGGTCCTCATGGGGAAAGAAGTACCTGTATTCAAGAGATTCTCTGAAGCTGTCCACATGAACAAATGTTTTTTTGAAAAGCACAACTGGCAGAAAGCGCAGCTGTCCTGTTCCTGTGGCCTGCCTGCAAGAGCATCACTACGGCAGACCAACTACTCTAACAGAGAAACAAAGGTCAAAAACAAACAAACAAAACAATGGGAAGAAGAAGAGCCAAAACAGAACCACGATGCCTCTTCTGTATGGTCTTCCAGGAATCCCCAGAATATCATCATCAGTTCTACAGAGCCATAGCCAGCCAGCCCCCCCCCCATGGGGGGGCTTTGCCCACCATAAATTAGCAGTTTGCCCATCCTCAAACTCCCTGCTGTGGGCCATTACCACAGCTGGCCACTAGAGGTCACAAAGTGCAGTTTCCCATAGGAATGTATTGAAAAGAGGCTTGCTTCCCCGCCCCCTCAATGCATTCCTATATATGTATGTCATTCTTGCCCATCCTGAAAAAAATATTCACCCACCCACATCTAGAATCCTGGCTAAGGCCCTGGTTCTCTATGTATGTCAATCACAATCCCATCTGTTCTATGAACTCTCTATCTGGTCCTAAGCAAACCACTTTTAAGCAGTTAAGAGTCAGTGGTTTTGAACCTTTGACATTCCAGGTGTTCTTAGACTTCAAATCACAGAAGCCCTGATCAGCAGGAGTGCTGACTTGGGCTTATGGGAATTAAAGTCCAAGAACACCTGGAGTGTCAAGGTTTACCGTCACTGAGCTAGACAGTTGGCCTGTTTGCAATGTGGAGAACATGATTTAATTTATAGGGTTGCAACTGGATAATGAACATGAAGCATTCTGAAAGCAAGGAAATACTGTACTATTCAAATATTAGGCATCATCATTAGACGTTGCAACCAGAGTTTTGGAACCCCACTGCTTATGTCCTAGCCCTGGACCTAAGAGTCATTGAGATATTGCCTGATAAGGTGTAGTTGGTTCCTAGTAGTGCTACTCTTTGCAACAACTCTTATCAATACCAATCACACTTCAATGTCTTTTTCAACTTGGGGGAGGGGGGGATTTCTAACAGTGCTTCTATCACTACTGGCATTGCTCTTGTTCTTTTCTCACAGAGATGCTGTACTTCAGTTCTCAAATTCTGATATCTCATGATGTTTTCAATCTCTTTTTTTCCCAACCGACTGTCACCTGGGGTTGCCACATCAATCAACTTAACCAAATGTTTCTCAGTCACTGTAATGTCTGGAGTGTTGTGTTTGAGGTCCTTATTGATTTGGATCTTAAAGTCCCACCAGATCTTAACTGTCTTATCCTCATTCTCAGCCACCTTTTCAGGTTTGTGTTCCCACCAGTACTTAGAGGATGGCATAGCATAATTCTTGCACAGATAACATTGCCGCGATTAGGTGATGGTGTCCTTTGTACTCAGTCTGTATAATCTCCCTGCATCTACTGGTAATATAGTCCTCTCTTTCATCCACTTCTTTGCAAAGTCTACTCTTACTGCTAGTTCCATATTTTTCCATTTTTGATTCAATTATGCTGGTTCATAGCGCTTGTTCTTGGGTAGCAAATAAAAGTATGTTTGTCTCCTGTTTAAGGATACTATATTTTAGCCATACCCAATTATTAGCCCAATCCACTTTACCATCAATAGTACAGTAAGGTTATTATTATTCCAAGCATTTATTTTATCCCTTAACACTTCTTCCCTGCATAAATCTTTGAACTCCCCTAGAAACTTCATTCACCATCTTCTTGTTAGTACTACCAAGAGACCTCCCTCACCCCTGGGTTCCACTTCCACCATTTGTTTCGCTTGCAGCAATCCTTATCCTCCATTTTCCTATGGCAGATATAATCTATCCACATTACTTCATGGATGAAAAGCATGATTTGCCCCTTAGTTGGGATGATGATTTAAGTTAGAGCAGTTGGTGAATACTGGAACTGAATCAAGAACATGCTTGTTTTGTATCTCTTTAGATATCTTAACTCCCTCTTTGGCAGCGATTTTTACCACCATCCTTCATACTGCTTTGCCATTACCAAAGCCCAGCACAGGTAGAGAGAGCAACATCAGAGTCTGGGGCATCTTCCACTGATCCACTGTAATAGCAATCAACCTGCAAGATTCAAAAGTGCTGCCTCAGAATAGATTGAAACAGACATGAATTGGACAAAACAGATCTATCAGAACACCTGGGGAGGGCCAGTGCCTGTTTAAAAACTGCTTGCTGCCAGATGCTGGCCCCTTACCCACCCAGCATGAGGAAGGAGGAACACCTGGGGAGGGTTGGTTGCTGATTCAGGAGATGATGGTGCCTTTTGCCACAGTTGCCAATGTATGTGTTGGTCTTTTACGTTTTATTGCACTGTTACCTTTTATTGTATTCTTATATTTTATTGCTTTGTTATTTTTATTGCATTGTTGCATTTTATTGTATTGTTATATTTTATTGTGCTGTAATGTTTGATATGTTGTGATTTTTGTGAGCCCCCCTGAGTTGGCATATGCTGAGCGGGTGGCATACAAATCCAATCAATCAATCAATCAATCAACCAGCCCCAGGTTTCTCAAGGTCAGGAAAGCTCGCCAATTGACACAAGCCATGGTACCTAACTGATGAGCTGTTAAAATACAAGTAAAGTACAAAGGTGAGGAACCAAAAATAAATAAAATGTCACAATTTGGCTTCTTCTTCTGCTGTATCCAAATCCAAATACTGTATTGGTAATCATCATGGCGATCAGCCATGAAGACTGTCCTGAGAATATAACACAGTGGTCTTTCATTTGCCTTCTGCATCACAGTGTGACATTCACAGTACCACTGATCTAGCTCCATGAGTCACTTTCTGGCACTGAGTTCTTCCTCCTCCTCAGGATGGATGAAGCTGCTGCCCTCCGTCGAGATGGATTCAAGCGGGACCATTTACTCCACTTGGGGACCATCACCCTTCCTTCCCTGTGGACTTCATCACCCAAGGCTGTTAGTCCTCAGGGTTGCCAGGTTAGTTAACCGCCGCCTGACACTCTGTGTTGAGTCACTGGCAGTAGGGTCTACTCTATTACCATGGCAGGATAACCTGGCCAGACAGAGAGTAAAAAGTGCAAGACCTCTGGCAGCCTCAAACTCTAGAGCTGCTTCTTTTTCAAATTAAAGTGAGGAAGACCCCATATAGGCTTAAACCCTGGGGGACATTTGGACAGGAATAAGAAGGTCCCCTTGAACCAACTGTTTCCATGTACACTACAAGCAGGCAGCCTCCAACATCCATGGCTCCCATCCAGCAGTTGAGACTAAATATGCAGAGGTAATTATGACTATTCTGCCCATCATTTGTTCTTCTAGATAAGAGTGGGTGTGAGACTCAATTCCAAACTAGATCAAATGTTAGAAGCAGAGATCTCCTAGGAGAAAAGGGAATCTGTTTAGCCTATCCAGGGATGGGGAACCTGTGGCCTTGAGGGAAGCCTGTGCTCCTGGGAATTAAAGTCAAAGTACACCTGGAGGCCTAAAATTGAGAAACTCCAGCCTAGAGGAAACAGGAGCACAAGGATTCGAAAGAGTGGATAAAATTGTCTATTTGGGGAGTATGCTAAATTAAAATTGGGATCTTGAGGTAGAAATTAAAATACGAATAGAAAGAGCAAGCTTCACCTTCATAAAAAGGCAACATTTGTTATGCAGTAGAGATCTAACTCTTGCTACAAAGATCTGAATAGTGAGATGTTACGTATTCCCAGTGTGGCTCTATGGAGTCAAAGCTTGGACATTGACTAAAGCATCTTAAAAGAGAATCAAAGCTTTTGAAATATGGATCTACAGAATGGCTGCTAAGGATATCATGGGCTGACCATGTGACTAACGTAGAAGTCTTACGTCCAATGGATAAAGAACAAGAACTTTAAGACCATTAAGCAAAGAAAGCTCCAACACCTTGGCCATATCATGAGGAACAACATAAAGTATAGAATACTCCAACTCGCTCTTCAAGGAAAGATCCCAGGGAAGAGAAGAAGCCCTGGACGTAGATGGACTTCATGGCTGAAGAGCCTGAGAGGCTGGTGTGGCAGGTCCTCAGAAGAACTATTCTGAGGAGTTAAGAACAGGAAGACTCTTGCCATTATGATAGCCAATATCCAGAATGGATACGGCATCTGAAGAAGAAGAAGAAGAGGAGGAGGAGGAGGAGGAGGAGGAGGAGGAGGAGGAGGAGGAGACAGGCTAGTCGTCCAGGTGTTCTTGGACTTCAATTCCCAGAAGCCCAGGCTCCCCTCAAGGCCGCAGGTTCCCCTCTCCTGTGTAGCACAAGGCTAAATAGATTTCTCCTGGTTTATTTTGTCTTTATTTTGCCTGTTGTAAAGAAGCTTGATTTTGTTTTGGGGCGATTGGTCATTGGGAGTTAAGCACCGGCTTCGTTTATAACTCAGACTAAGCTTTGAAAGAATTGTGTGCTTGGAGATGCAACCAGTAATACTGGAAGGAACAGTTTGGATTACCCTTAATGTGTCATGTGACCCTAAATCCCTTCCCAATTTGATGTCATTTTTTAGGCTGCTAATCAGACGCATAAAACAATTATTAATGATGGCAACTGCAACTCTGCAGCCTCTCTACCCTCCTGTGGGTGCCTTAAGAGAGATGAAGTCTATGCGGGCAGTAGACCTTTCCTGACTAAGACTAGGGTTCGACAGAGGAAGCTCTCTTGCCTCACATGTGCCTCTCCTTCCACACCTCTTAATTAGTTTAGTTCTGCCTTGCCCTTTTCTCAACGCAGGCACCATAGGTAAATATTTTGCTACTCCAGTTTAACATTAGCAAAAACTAAAAGAGCTCAAGGCAACAGTATATTTCAGTAATACCCAGTGAAACAAACATTGGAGACATGAAAATATCTCACCAGCATAAAAATATTGGTATAATTATAATTGCTAATCCTGATTGAGCAATCAGAGCTCTCTTTTTTGTACAATATATGAGCCATTAGTATTTCCAAAAGCATCCTAATTGTTACCAACTATTTTGTGAGACATCTTTTGTGAAGAAATGACTAGTTATAGATGAAGAAGTCACTAAGGAAAATGATTTATTTCTCAGGTTCAGTGAGAAGGGGTTTACTGCGCAGCTGTTTTACAATCTGGTGCTCTCCAGATGTGTTATAATCCCCCACTTCTAGAAGTGACCTCCCCTTTTCACTGGTCAGAAGTGGTTGAGAATATGACATGTGCCCTTTATTAAGCAGAACAAACAGGTGAAACAGCTTTCCCTGCTCACAGTAACTACACATTATGACAATAACAATAGCAATTACACTTATATACCTCCTCATAACAATTAAAGGACTCTCTGGGCAGTTCACAAGTTAATTAGCATTTTGCCCCCAACATGCTGGGTACTCATTTCACTGATGGAAGACTGAGTCAACCCTTGATCCCTGTCAGGATCAAACTCACAACATCAGCAGTTTGGGCTGCAGTACAGCAGTTTAACCACTGTGCCATTAGGGCTCTTAACCTTCACACAGATGGGGTAACAAAGTATCATTAAAAATATAGTAGGCCAGATTCAGAAATTTAGAAAATGAAATCTGCAAAGATGAAGCAAAAAATACCTTAATATGTGGACGATTTTCTTGACGGTTTCTGTTTACATCAAAAGTGTAAATAGGCATATTCCGAAAGATAAAGGACCTGTTTGTAAAAAGGAAGAAACAGGAATACAGTATAGCTGGTATTTGCCATATAAGCTGTTTCGTGGATCAACAATGATTATTGACTATATGCCACTGCTGCTTTTAATCTGAATTAAATTGTCTAGGCTGACATTTTATTTTTTGTCTCTCTTATCTGTAGACAGAAGGTCAAAAGCAACAAGATTATACTGGCAGTGCCCCAAACATCAAAGAATTAATTTTGTTGGACACAAACCCCACAATTCTAAGGAAATTATTTTCAAGATATGCATGCTCATAGCCATGACCAGAGTTGTAAATTCATTAACTATAGAAACAAGGTAGTTTTTACTGTCACAACACAGTTCCAAAATCATCAGAAAATGAACTAAACCATAACAAAACGTGTGCATCCTTTTGTCTCTCTTGCTTTCTGCTTATCAAATTACTGGTAGCATTGATATGCAACTAAATGCTTAAATTCTTAACCCAGTTCCTTTGAGTTATCTCTGACCATCTTTAATAATAGAAGTTCCCCCATTCCAATCAAAACACAAATCCTAGGGGGTGGGAGGAACACTTACTGTTGATGAAGGTGGAGAATCCTGCTTTTCCCTTTGATTACAATCAAATAAGATATTTCATTCTAAATAAAGTATTCAAATGAAAAACACAATTACAGTACTGTACTTGAAATCCAAACTAGTTCAGCCTACATTATAATAAATTAATTCTCACAGTACACTAGTTTTACAGTATCCGTGGACTCTTCTGCATTCACCCCACCCCACCCCGGCCCATCTATATAGTTTGCATTCAAATGTTTGTTTTTAAAAGAAAAGCCCCATTTCCATTTTAGATTGTTTTGGCTTTTACGTAGGCTTAACTAGGTTGCCCTTGCTCGAAAGCTAGTCATATCAAACTCTAGGGACCAGCATTCATCTCTGTTTATAGCCAAAGAGCCAGCGCTGCCTGCATTTGCAGATGTTTCCATGGACATGTGGGAGCATGCATGGAAGGCTGTGGCTCAAGTGGTTAAGATGCTGAACTCAAAGACTGGAAAGTCGGAGTTTGATTCCCGAGTACTGCACTACAGAGTGAGCTCCTGTCTCTGTCCCAGCTCCTGCCAACCTAGCAGTTCGAAAGGCTTAACTACAGAGATCTTAAAAGCTAGTGTGGTGAAGTGCGTTGGAGCACACCAGGACTCAGGAATTCAAATCTCCATTTCGCCTTCATGGAGAACCAGCCAAGGTCACCCAAGGGGTATGTGGCTGATGTGGTCTTGGGTAAGATGCAGGATGATGGCAGACTACCACCAGAAAGAGGGATTGGTACACAACTTTTTATATCTAGAAAAATCTAGGAGGGTTGACATATGTTGGAAATTATTTGATGGCAGTTAATTCATCATTCAATCCAATTTAACTATATATTTAAGGAATGTATTGCTACCTCATCCATTATACATCCAAACCTCGCATAAAGAGTGCCTCACTTAAAGAGTAACTCGCTTAAAGAGCAGAATTTTCTCTGAATATTCACTTCGCTTAACAAATAAAACCAACCAAAAACTCGCTTAACAAATAAATCGGGGTTCGCAATCCCCCCCCCCATTGGTCATTTACAATGGTGTTTCGCTTAAAGAGCAAACTATCTTAAAGAGCAATCCTGTGGAATGCATTATGCTCTTTAAGCGATGTACCACTGTACTCCATATCTATATGGGCTTCAACTAGCCCAGATCTATTTATTCATTTAGGCAATCAATAGCTCACTTCTCACTCC
The DNA here is from genome assembly GCA_030440675.1 of Furcifer pardalis. NCBI lineage: Eukaryota > Metazoa > Chordata > Lepidosauria > Squamata > Chamaeleonidae > Furcifer > Furcifer pardalis. The sequence goes on from CP126895.1 coordinate 117,370,789, forward strand.
AAATGGTTTTCAAGGGACCATAAAACTGCAAAATAAATATGATAAAATCAGTAAACAACAATAAAATTATAAGGACAGGCTGGTTGTTTTAACCCACTGGATAAGGAATGCTAAAGAAAAGATTAGAGTTCTTAAAGTTTTAATTTATTTAGAAAGAAACGGAGCACCCCTCCCTTAATGTTTTCTTATCCTTACCATATCATAGGTTTTGAGAATTCTTGGTACAACAATTTCAGAGTACAGGGAGTCTGAAGCTCCCACAAAGCCTGGAAAGAAAAGCAATTTCAAATAACATGAAAGGTTTGTCTTGGCACTTGCAATTCATGTACTGTAATGTGCTTTGAGCTAGCTTCATGGAGCAGGTGATAGCTCCAAGGTCAAGCTAACTCCCATCTCTGAGCCAACCGGGAGCCCCTTCTTAAGGCCAAATGAGATGTTACAGAAGGGGACCTTTTAGGCCATTGAGTCCAACGACCCCCACTTCTGCTCAAGGCTGGAATCCAAATCAGATATGAAAGAGGGCTGTCCAATTCTCTCTTGAATGCTTCCAATAGTGGAGATCTCACCACCCTCTGAGGCAGTTGGTTCCACTGCCCTACTGCTCTAACCGTTGAGAATTTCCCCCTCATATTCAGGCTTTATTTGGCTTCCTGTAGTTTCAGCCCATTATTATGCATCCTGCACTCTGGGACGATGGAGAACAGATCCTGCCCCTTCTCCTCTTTATGATGACCTTGCAAGTCTTTGAAGAGTGCTATCATCATCCTATCCCCTCTCAATCACCTTTTCTGCAGGTTAAACACGCCCAGTTTCTTCAATCTTTCCTCCTAGGATTTGGTTTCCAGGTCTTTGATCATCTTTGTTGCCCTTCTCTGTGCCTGCTCTAATTTGTTTGCATCTTTTTAGAGAGCGATGCCCAGAATTGGACACAGTACTCTAGATGTGATCTAACTAGTGCTGATTAGAGGGAGACTAGTAACTCATGGGTTTTGTTCTCAAAATCCCCACAAGTTTTTCTAATCATGCATAGCTGGCAAATTAAAAAAAGAGCATTAAACACCAGCTTAATTTGCATTCTAATTACTCACTTGAGCAATGCTTTCTTCTTCTAATGATCTGCAAATATTTGATTTCTTCCTCAGATTCAAAGCCCAATCAAAAGCATAGCAGGATTATTTTATTTATCTACTTATTTGTTTTCTCTGCATTTCTGATAAATCATAACACTTAATGCTTGCAATAAACTAAAATCAGATTGAACAATAAAACTAAAATGAAATAAACAATACAAATCCATACAATAATGAGCTGACATGGAAGCTTTCGAGTGTTTCCGCCTAAAACAGTCACCCTTCATCAACGCATGGTCTGAGGGTTTCCAACCCCGAGGAAGCAAAGAAATTGAAGACAAGGAATAGAGCCTTTTCCATGGTGAGTCCTTTTTTATGGAACATCATTTGAACAGAAATTGGGTTGGCTCCTTCTTTGCAATGTGTTTAAAAACACAACAACAGCTGAAGATGGCTCTCTTTAGGGTAGCTTTCAGGGACTTCTCCTGAGATTTTTTTTGTTCTGAGCCAATATTATTGTTTTACTGACTTAGAGTGACAATATAGTTGCCATTCTCTCTGTAAATTATTTTGTAACTCTTGTCTTTTTGGATTTGTATCTATAGCTGGTTGTTTACACTTGTTATTTAGACCTTATAGTGCACTGTCCAGTGGCTTGCTTGGCCCATATACAAATACGTACATAAATTTCTCAAAAGCCAGTTGGAAGCAGTTCCTGTGACCAGCTCCTTGGCACACCTACTTGCAAACAAACCCCACACTGAGTTTGAAGATGTGTAAGAATTTGTCCTTATCCTTTGCACATATACTCACAGAAAAAATACCTCTTGCTTCCAGTGGGGCTTTCTCCCAAACAGGTGTGCATGGGGAGAAGTCTCTTTGTATTTGGTGCTCCTCTCTAAAATGGGAAGGGAACTTACCTGGCTAGTTTGCAATAGGCAAACTAAGAAGAAAAAAAAATGCCTCTGCTTTAAAAATTATGTTGCCAATGATTCTCAAAGAGCAAAGACCGGGTTTTGCAAACCTCTTGGGCAGTGATGGGATGTAACAGGTTCTCACCAGTTCTCCAGAACCGGTAGTAACTTTTCCCAGTGTCCCAGAGAACCTGTAGCAGCTTTTTTGGGGGAACCACCTTCGGGGCTTACTTTTTCACTGGTTCCCCCACTGCGCATGCATGCCAAACACTTGGTGTGCATGCACGCCTAGTGCTTGGCACATATACACGGCCTCCTTGCTGTCCTCCCAAACGGGGAGGAAGAGAAGCTGCTAGCCTGAAGCTCCCTATAGTAACTAATTTACTATAGTAACTATATTTATTAATTGAAATATTTATAAGGGATGAGGACTTTCCCTATTGCTTTGTACTGTATATCCATGATTGTTTTTTGCATTTCTTTGACTGTAATGTATTTATATTTTTATTATTTTTTGGAAGGTTTTGTTGACCACATTGATTGTATTATTCTTGTTATATTGTATGTATATTATGTTTTCTATTGCAACATTGTTAGCTGCTCTGGGTTGCTTCGGCAAGAAGAGCGGCATATAAATTTGAATTTAATAATAATAATAATAATTTTTATTATTTTGTATTTTTTTCTTTGGCCCCACCCATGACATGACATCATGATGTTAGCTCTGCCCACACTGTGATGACATCATGGTGGGGTAGTAAAATTTTTGACATCCCATCACTGGGCACACATGTAGAAGTGCTATCGATTTTTCTTGTGCCATTTGCTCAGGCTGTTCCTCCTCCCTGAACACATTTGGTTTGGACAGAAGAAAAAGCTGGGTCCCAAAAGCATCTTGGTTTGCTTTATGTGCAGAGAAAGAAGACAGAGCATAAGACAGGCTGACTCCTTAAAGAAATCCACAGCCTTGAATTTGCAAGAACTGAGCAGGACTATTCATAGGAGTGCACAGAAAGAGCCTCCTCGAAGATTGTGGCATTTTTGGACCACAATCAGGCATACCTTGCAGTGATGGGATGTAACAGGTTCTCACCAGTTCTCCAGAACCAGTAGTAACTTTTCCCAGTGTTCCGGAGAACCGGTAGCAGCTTTTGGGAGGAACCACCTTCGGGGCTTACCTTTTCACTGGTTCCCCCACTGTGCATGCGTGCCAAGCACTTGGTGTGCATGCACACCTACAGTGCTTGGCGTGTATGCATGGCCTCCCTGCTGTCCTCCTAAGCGGGGAGGAGGAAGAGAAGCTGCTAGCCTGAAGCTCCCTATAATTTTTATTTTTTTTATTTATTTAATTTGCAGGTTTGTGTTGTGGGTGGGTGGGTTGAGGGGTGTGCGTGTGTGTGCTTATTTTTATTTTATTTTCCTTTGGCCCCGCCCACAACATCATGACATCATGACATTGGCTCTGCCCATGATGCCATGATGTCATGATGCTAGCTTCACCCACACTGTGATGACATCACGGTGGGGTAGTAATTTTTTTGACATCCCACCACTGATACCTTGGTAATAGCAACCTTGTGTTTGTGGCTAATCTTTCTCACACTAGGTCAAACAAAAGTAACTGCAGAATGAACTCACCAAAGGGTGCATTCATTTTGGCAGTTTTGTGTTTGACCTAGACACTGAAATATAGGATACTTGGGAGGTAACTCATTCATAGGCTTGCCTTAGGTCACTGATGGCGAACTTTGGCACTCCAGGTGTTATTGAACGTCAATTCCCAGAAGCCTTGATCAATGGGCTTCTAGGAATTGAAGTCCAAGGACACGTGGAGCGCCAAGGTTGACCATCACTGCCATTGGTTGTGGGCCACTTGGTAACACATAACACTGGGATGTTCCTTCTTCCTAGGTCCGTGGTGGCGAACCTTGGCACTCCAGGTGTTCTTGGACTTCAAATCCCAGAAGTCCAAGTCTCTGTGAATCTACATGAATGGGTTTACTGCGCAGATGCATATCCGTTCGTGTGGTTTCCACAGAGACTTGGGCTTCTGGGAATTGAAGTTCAAGGACACCTGGAGTAGCAAGGTTTTCCCTCACTGCCCTAAGAAGGAGAGAAAACAAAACAAAGATTTTTTTAAAAATTCCCGTTGTGGCAGGCACTGTAAAGACTAACTGCTGTATTTTGATGTTTGCTTTCGCAAACCTCCTTGAAGATTGTGGATACGCTCGGGCATCTCCTGGGAGTGGCAATCTTGCTGGATTATCTTGAACACTAGGTTGGACATGAAAGAAGAAAAAGAATAAGCTTTCATGGGTCAAGTCTGATCCACGAAGGCACCCATCAAAATACAGTAATTAGTCTTTAAGGTGCCACCTCGTTGTTTGTCTTTTTGTTTTGTTTACTCTCTGATATGCTTGCACAGACTTAACATAGCTACCATTTTGAAATTTTTACCTAGGACAGTGATGGCAAACCTTGGCACTCCAGGTGTTCTTGAACTTCAATTCCCAGAAACCCTGATCAGCAGAAGGGCTGATTTGGGCTTCAGTGCAGCCTGGAGGGACTTTCTGACCCACAGATTTTTATTTATGGAATAGCAGCCTTGTTAGCCTGTGTTTCAAGCATAACAGAGAACAAAACAAAAGACTGTAGCATTTTGAAGACTACTTTAATGTTAGCGTTTGTGGATCAAGCCCACTTCTTCAGACTTGATTCTAGAACAGTCTTCAAAGTATTTACTACGACGTTTTTGCTTTTATTCTGATATATGCTTGGCCATGAGCCAAAGGTTGGGTGTTCTCAGCCTCCCTGAGAGAAGGCCCAGCCTACTTAGTCTTGTGCAGCCCTAATTCAGAATAGGCTTTACAGGAAGCCCTTATTATTAATTATAGCTATTATTATTAATAATAATAAAGAGAAGGCCCTCTGCCTATGCTCAGAGGCACTCTGGTTTGTGACCTCACTTGACACCCAGGTTAAAGGACAGCTCCCCCTTTTCCACCCACCCAGGCTGAGGAGGACCAGGAGCAGCCGCGCCCCAGAGCCCGACATGCCCCGCTGTCTGTGCAGAAAAGGCGGGAAGCGGCGGCGAGGCCAGAGAGGCAACCACTTCGCCTCAGTCCCCTTTTCCCGCCACAATCCCAACTGCCACAGGCTTGGCTCTCTTCCCACGCCTCTGCCACTCAGGCCGAGGCCCTCGCTGGATTGGCTACCCCACTTTGAGCTCCACCTCCTCAGAGCGTTGGTTGGGAGGTTTGAAATTCCAACTGCCGCCATGGCACCAAACCATTGGGCATCCCAGCTGCCAATCAGCTCCAAAATCCCTCCCCTTCTAAGCATAAAGGCAGGTCTCATGGTACGCAGCTGGCTATCAGTGGGGAAACTACACCTCCCAGAATGCCCCCAGGAAACCATGCTGTGAGGGGCATTGTGGAGATTGGAGTCCAAAACGAATAACCTCCAAGCTCTGCGAGGTTATTTGTTTTGGACTCTGCGGGTGGCGCAGTGGCTAAACTGATGTGCTGCAACCAAAAGGTTATGAGTTCGATCCTGGACAGGATCAAGGTTGACTCAGCCTTCCATCCGTCCAAGGTTGGTAAAATGAGGACCCAGCATGTTGGGGGGCAAAATGCTCATTAACTTGTGAACCTCCCAGAGAGTATACTAAGTGCTATGGGGCGGTATTTATTTATTTAATTACATTTTTTACATTTTATGTAAGTGAAATTGCTTTGCTTTCTCTGCTCAGTCATAAAACTTTCTCTTTATTTGCCCCCATCTGGTTGCCACACTCTTCAGCCCCAGAGCCCAAAGCCTAAAAGTGTAGCCGTCCAAGACATTCTGCCAACCGTCCTGCATTCTGCAGGACGGTCCAGCAATGGCAGGTAAAATCCTGCATTGTCCAAGGCGTCCCGCATGTCCTGCATTCCTTGGACGCCGGCAGGAAATTTTTTTTAAAAAAAATTGGAGCCAAAATGGCTCCAATTTAGTGCGCATGCGCAGAAACTCAATCTGATGCATTGTGCATGTGTCAGATTGAGTTTCTGCACATGCACACTAAATTGGCTCCAATTTGTTTAAAAAAATTTCGGAGTCGGAGCCGCAGCCTTTCAGAGCGGCTCCGATGGCAACCCTCAGAGGAGGGCACCTCCCCTGGGGCCACTGAGCTCCCACAGGCAGGTTGAGGCCTGCCCAGGCCATCCGCCGCCGCCGCGCCCCCATGGCCTGGGGATGCCCGGCGGAGCGCACTGTCTCCTCCTCCGGCTCCGGCGGCAATCGCGGTGGCAGCGGTGACTGCAGCGGCGGCAAGCGGCTCCAGAGGAGGAGGAGGCTGCAGTCAGGGGCAGCACGCCTTGCCGTGCGGCCCCGGGCCATGGGGGCTCATCGGCCCCAGGAGGGTAACTGAGGGTTTTGTGTTTCAGGTGGGTGGGTGGTTTATTTGTATGTTGGGTGGGTGGGTGTATTTTTATTTAATTTTTATTTTATTTATTTCTTTATTTTATTTATTTAAGTTATTTACTGGTTTGTGTTGTGGTTGTTTGGGTGGGTGGGTGGGTCGAGGTGTGTGTGTGTGTTTGTTTGTTTATTTTAATTCTATTTTATTTATTTATTTATTTATTTTTATTTTTGGCCCCGCCCACGACATCATGACGTCATGACGTTGGCTTCCCCCCACGATGTCATGATGTCATGACTTTAGCTCCGCCCCACTGTCCCGCATTGAAGAATTATAAAGTTGGCCGCCATTGGGCCTCCTCCAGTCTGGCCCTGATTGAGCTTCAAGGGCCACCCTGTTACCAATCCACTATGGCTGTGATGCCGAACCTTGGCACTCCAGCTGTTCTTGGACTTCAATTCCGAGAAGCACAAGTTCCTGTGAATCCACACGAATGGGTTTGTTGCGTGTACAAGTTGAAGTCCAAGAACAACTGGAATGCCAAAGTCTAGGCTTCCTTGTCAAATTCTTTATAGTACAAGACCTCATGGAGCTCCTTTGAAGTGTTATAAGGACCAGCTGGAAGAAACCATGCAGGGGTCAGGTATAAACCCACAAACCTGGGAGGCAGCAGCCATAGATCGGCAAACCATCTCTGCTGCTACCAATCACTTTGAAGGAGAATGCTGCAGACATGAAGAGGCTAAGCGAAAAGCATGGAAACTCAGTCAAACTCAACTATGCCCTCCACCATCTGTTCAGTGTAATGTGTGTGGTCGCATGTTTCATGCCACTATTGAGTCACCAGAGACACATCCATCAACTGAGAAAATGACTTCCAGGAAAAATGTATGCTTGGATACGAGTAGCAGCCAACAAGGATGACAAATGGCTCATATTTGTGTTTTGTTCTGTGTTTGCAATCTGTTTGTGGTTCATAGTTGTTATGAAAGCCAATGTGGCCCAATGAATAGAGCGTAAGGTTAGAACTACTCAGGAGGTCCGAGTTCAAATCTCTGCTTGGCCGTAGGAACTCACCGGAGAGAGTGGTCAACCACTTGTTGGAGAGCTCAACTACCTAGAAGACCTACCAGATTAACAGTGTCAAAGTCATGTTAACTGTTCTGTAACTCCTGGTTAGGACAAGAATGAGACAAAAACAAGGAAATATTGTTAATTATTCTCCCCAATTTGGTTTACTGTTTACATTTAATTTTATACTGTTGTAATTTTAAATTTTTTTGTTGTACACCACCCAGAGTGGAAGAATATCCCAGATGGGCATGATATAAAGGCAATAAATAAATTAAATAAATAGTTAGAAATAATACAATGTAATAAAGGAAATTTAATTGCAGCATAGGACATATAATAACATGCTCATAGGAACAAAGCAAGGTCATGATGACCCAGAACATATTGGTGGCTTGGCATTAGTTTAAGACACTTCTTATAAAGAGTTGGGAAAACTTCCAAGCATTAGTAAGAACTCTAGCTGTCCTTTTGAATGATATATCAAGTATTTGGACCTGCTGATGAAAACCTCTGCTAAGCACACTCCAAGAAGAAACGCTAAAGATACGAGTAGCCTAGATTTGAACCCCACACGTGGGTGAGTCTATAGTTGGGGGTAAGAGAATCATGTAACCAGGACTGGGCCAATAGGCCACTCCAAGTGGAATCTAACCTCCTTTGAGGAGGAGGGTTTTTGGTTTTCCATTTCCATGTGTAAGAGGATAAAAGGGGCCAACTTATCTACAGCTTAATTGTGCCTTCTTGAAAAGACACCACAAGCTCATTAGTTAAAGCAATGAAATGCTGCTTCATTTACCCTCAGGGTAAAATACTGTATCCAATTTAGTCAAGTCTGTTGATAACATACAGTAAATAACTGTGCCTCGGAGTAGGATATGGATAGAAATTGTGTTTTTCCGCAAAATGAATAAAGAGATATGCTTTTCATAAGGCAAAACAGTACAACTAAATAAACGATTCCAAACATTAGGACAGTAGAGCAATTGCCAGGTGGAAATTTAGGATAAAGGTAATGATCGCCCTTGCTCAAAAGCCAGTCATATCTGACTCTAGGGTTCAGTGCTCATCTCCGTTTGCAGCCAAAGAGCCAGCACTGTCTGTAGGACTAGACACAGGAGCATACAGAATGCTGTTACCTTTCCCACGAAAGTGAAACCTATTTATCTACTTGCAATGTCTTGCTTTCAAACTGCTAAGTTGGCAGGAACTGGAACAGATGACAGAAGCCCAATCTGTCACATAGCACTCGGGTCTCAAACTGCTGGCCCACCAACCTTCCAGTCATCAAGCGTAGTGTCTTGACCACTAAGCCACGGTCAGCCCCCAACCCAGCTCTACCTCCAGGGAAGTTTCAAAAACACAGACAACAGAAGATCTGCATATGAAATTTATTAGGAAAAGAAAATATTCAGTTTTGCCCCTTTCACATCTATTCAGGGGAGGAAAATGAGGCAAAACCTCCCAAACCAGAATGAGTGAACTCTCATAAGAAAAGACAGTAAAGTTTGAAAAGTCCCCTCTCCCCCCCACCACCACACACACACGCACGCAAATAGTATCTCCCTATGGATCAGACTCTTTCAAACGTTATCTACATATGGGGAAATATTTATATATGTATATATCTGTACACACGCAACACACACATACAGGAGGGAAAGAGGGTGAAGAACTTACACGCCCGCATTAAAACTAGTTAGAACATGGCCACAGCAGGGGAAGAACATCTGTGTAACAGGGCAATCCAGTGTTCTTCCTTGAGATTTTTTAAAAAATCATTTAAACAGGACAGCTATGCAGCAGGATTTGACCATAAGCACGGGGAACTCCCGCCAGTATGAGGTGGAAAGATTGTGACTTTTTTCTTTATACTGTGTAATAAAAACATGTGACTTTTGTGTATTTCATGGGAGCCCTTACTTTGTGGCAAGAGTGAGTGGGAACTGATACCAGACCCGTTTTCCTCAATGTAGAAACTGGCAGTGAAAAGGGGAAGCAGTTGATGTAAAAACCAGTCAAGACTTGAAAATGTCATTTAATTCTTTTTTTTTTTAATGAAATGGCTGTTGGCCAAGGTGGTGAAAAAATAATTAAGAGGGAGCAAAGTTGGACCCAAACTCATGTCTAACCTTGCATCTATAAGATGCAAAGGTTACAACACACTGAACCTGATAATCAAATTTTTGAAGTCCTCGATTGCCTTGGCCCATAGATGCATACGAAGAATTTTGATATTCCCATCATCCAGAGTTTCAAACAGGATCAACTTAAATTGGAGTGTGTGTCAAAGGCAAAGGAGACTCCAAAATGTCATCATGTTAAAATTAGTGCTGGTCCCCAAACCATCCTGTTTTGATATAAAATTTTGCAAAGGGTTAATTTGATGCAACCAAATCATTTTAAAAACCACTCTTCATAGCCAACATTTTGCATCGTTTTTGTGTTTATAAACCCTTACTCCACAAACAGTGCCTTCTGCTTCTTTACACCTTATGCCTTCTTGGAGTGGCTGAAGAAGTCCATGTGATTTTGTTGTGTGTGTGTGTGTTTCCAACTCACTCTCTCTCTCACACACACACACACAGTTTCTATTACATCAACAGAAGAAATGCAGCATCACAAAGTCAGCATCAGAAAGACTTGTGAGTTATCACAGCAAACATTGGATGGAAGGTTGGAAAAAGCAACTTTTTGGAAACAGAACTTCCAGGATTCCCAGTTGACTCTGCCCCTGACATTCTGAGAGTTTAACCCCAAAAGACACTTTTCCAAGTTTTAGGACGGTGGATAGATGAGGAGAGATATGGTCCAGAGAAGCAGAGCTTCTAGAAAATAGCATGAATAATGTTTGCAACGCAATTTAGTTCAGGGAAGAAATGGAGAAAGGCTTGCGAGGTAAGTTATCAGCTGAGCCCTAGTTGTTGTTTTTTAAACCACTTTAAAAAGTACATCTGTTTTGAAAAAACAAACAAACCACTTTTGGCACACATATACACACACGCACACACAAATACACAATTAACCAAATTTGTTTTCAGGTGCCACATTGCCCCCAGCTAATGTTTCCAACTGCAAATTGTTTTGTTCTTGGGTGTGGTCCAGAAATGGAGACTTTAGCATCCCCCAGATGTGTTTCTAGGGGTGGAGGAGGGAATTGGCTTTCCTTAATTTCGCAGACGTTTCCATGGGACCTCTTGCTTCCAAGGAGATAGAAAAGGGTGTTCTGTGTTACATTCTTGTGTTGAGACCAAAATATAAAAGTCACCTGAGGGTCTTCAGCATATCTTGGACCCTAAAAACTCTCTCCTTCCTAGAGAGAGACAGAGAAAAATCTTGCATTTTTTTTGCCTTTCCCTGCTTCACAAAGCTTTTGCTGTCTTTCCCTCCAGTCTTGCCTCAACATTGTTGTCCCTGTCAAGTTTTTTTTTTAAAAGACAGATGCAACCCTTTGTCTTAGAGGTGCTTTTGTCGCCATTCAGCTGGCAAAGAGATGTGCAAATGCGACAGAGGGTCACTGGCATAGCTTCGCTCAGAAGGCAACTCAGAGAAAGTAAGGCAAATGAAAACACAGCTGCCACTTGGTTAAAACATCTCCAAACCCACTAGAGCTTATTTACACCACCAGAGCGTGTGCCAGAAGAAGGCGTCGTTCCCATTTGCAGCCTGAGACAGGAGCTCCTCCTGGAAATGAGGCTCATTAACAACTTAAGTCTCCAGAACAGGGGTGCCCAAACTTTTCAGGTCACGTGGTTCAGCGGGCCGGTCCCGTGGTTCCTCCCACCGGAAGTAATACGTGCCTTGCAATCTGTTTTGCAACAGGATGAGATCGATTTTAAGCTGCCATTTTCTCTGCTTAACCCAGGGGTGCCTAAACTATGGCCCATGGGCCAGATATGCCCCACAATGCCAATTCATTTGGCCCACACCACCCTCCCAAAAGCGAAAGTAAAATGCACCCAGATGGGTGTGTTTTACTTCTGCTACTAGGAGCAACAACGGGAGTGGGCCGGATTAATTGACATAAGGGGCTAGATCTGGCCCACAGACCATAGCTTAGGCACTCCCTGCTCCAGAACCATCTCATTTTCTCTGCTTAGATCCACTGTAATGTCCAAGAACCTCATCACCACCTTTTTAAAAGCAAAATGTGGTTAAAACAGAAAGAGCGACTACTCTATTGTCCAAATCCATCTTGAACCAATGTCAAAAGAGGGCTCAAACCTAGGACAGACTGCTACTCAAGCTTAGAGTGGAGACTAAGAGCTGGACTACATGTTACACACCCCAGAGCAAAAGTGTGGAACCTGTTCTGATTGCTGCAGATTTTGAAAGCTGGCCCTCAAACAGACAGCAAAAAGTGCAGGGAAATGGGCTGCTTCTAGCTACTTTTCCCCCTGCTTTGGTTATCTCTGTTTATCTTCTTTCTCTTGGCAGTTGTTTCCCCCATGCTCCTCCTCCTCCTCCTCCAAATTCACAAGGGAAAATGTGTGGGAGAGATAAGCAATGGGTGGCTGTTCTACCACCCCCTGCACCACCGTATTGCTAAATTCTTAGCAGTCACTATAGTACAGGTGTAAACTGTGTGTGACCTTTGACATGATGATCCATAAAATCCTCTCTCTTTGGACCTACTTAGGACAATGGGTAGATTCCTCACCTTTCGGTCCGTATTGTTTTTGTTTGTGAGCCTCCCAAGGGCTCTTTCGGTTCTCTACATCTGTTTCACTTACCCTTTTAAAAAGTCCAAGGGCTACAGGCTACTGCTTTTGTGCAATCAGAGGTACACAATCTTTTTGTACCCCTACAAAAGATCAGTCCTTATGTAGATAGTCGGGGCAAGCAAAGCAAAAGCATAAAGCAAAAGAGGAAGTCAGGTGTGTCTCTGTGGTAAAAATGGCCCCTGTCCATGTGGTTTTCCATCACAGGTGTTATGATACAGTCTGCCTATCAAATGAAAATTTCAGATTAAAAACAGCCATGTCCCATTTTACTCTCTCAAACACTTTCCACATAAGATTAACGTACGCACTTCCAGTGTCAGGAAGGAGGGAATAACCCCAACAGCCCTTGACGCAGCAAAGGTAGCCATGAAAGCTGGGGCACTCTAGGCTAAAAATGCAACTTTTCCCAAACTCTGGCGTAACATCCCTTTCCCATCCAAGGGCCAGGGTGGCTGCAGCCTCTCTGGACAACTGGTCAGCCAGGAGTACATTCAACGGTGGAGATGGGCGCTGAACCACAGGACCTCCTCTGAAGGTAGTGGGGATGAGGCTGAAGATGCCCTTTTTGCTTGCTCGTTTCCCATAGCATTAGTCAATCACACAAAGGCACCCCAAAATCCATTGAGATGTTGTGCCTGCGATCCAGGAGTGGTTTGGTTTCTAGCCACCTCGTCAACAGACTTGGCTTCGCGGTCGCCTTACACTCAGACAGTCCAAGATTCTTAAATGGATGGGCCTTCGCCTTCAGAGGAGACACTTTGCTTGATGGTAACAGGCTACCTTGATGACTTGAGCGGGCACACAGGTGACAAAATGAACCAAGATGGTGGAAATTGGAGCTGGATGAGCTCAGAAATGGGAAATTCCCAAGAGACAATCAACCGACTCCATAATTCCTCTCATCCAATGTAAGGAAATCCAGGGTCGGGCAACCCAAGGGAGCTTTGAGGTCAAATTCTTGGAACCTGTTGGGTAGTTGATTTCTCTTGGCCGAATCTACTTCCCAGATCTTCTCAGATCTTTACAGGAAGTACCAACATGTCTTAAGCCCTTGCCCCATGCACAAATAACTTGATTAAAACCTCGGAGGAAAGGAAGCAAGAACCCTTGAGATAATGTTGATGGATTATACCAGTGTTTCCCAAATGCTAGTGTTTGGACTTCAATTCCCAGAAGCTTAAGTGAATTCCCCAAAGCACTGATCAGTCAATATACTGGCTTAAGCTTCTGGGAACTGAAGTTCCCCTGTGGGGCCTGTACCCCACATTGGGAACCACTGGATTATACCCATGGGCAAGAAGGTGCTATCAGGTCCATGAGGGGGTTCTGCCCTCCTCCTAACTGTTTGATCTGGCAAAGGATGAAAGGGGAAAAGAGAGATCCCCAGCCAGAGAGAGCCAAAGCTTTACACAGGTGTTCTTGGCTTTGACATGAATGGGTTTACTGCTCCTACGCATGGATCCACAGAGGCTTGGGCTTCTGAGAACTGAAGTCCAAGAGCACCTGGAGTGCCAAGGTTCACCACCACGGCCCTAGGACCACCACCAATTTTATGTAGAAAAGAAGGAGGCATTTTTGCAAGCCCTCTTTTTTTGTTGTTGCCAACCCAGACTGGCCAGGCCTGATGGATGGGCTTTATAGGTCCTTCTTAGGACCTCAGAGACAAAATAAGGATGCAAAGCAACCACACTTCTAAACTCTGTCCATAGAAGCGCTTAGTGCACTCTCTGGGCGGTTCACAAGGCAATTAGCATTTTGCCCCAAACATGCTGGGTCCTCATTTTACCCACCTCAGAAGGATGGAAGGCTGAGTCAACCTTGATCCCTGGTCATGATCGAACTCATAATCTTTTGGTTGCAGTACAGGATTTTAATCACTGACTCTCCTACTTTAGACAGCCAAGTCTAATGTTTTTACAACACGTGTGGCAAAGTCCTTTCCAAGAAGGGCCATCTTGCATATTAGGCTGATAGCTAACCGAAAGGAGAAGAAAGCAATAGCAAATCCAGGTGAGAAACATCTGCACCCTCCAAGACGTCACAACACAAGAGAGAGCAAAGCGTCTCCTCTCTGGGCTCCCAGTGGGGAAACAGGAAGATGAGCTCGTAGATCAGGGGTGCCGAAACTTTGTGGGCTGTGGGCCATACAGGCACATTTTACTTCCACTTCTGGGAGCGACGAAGGTAGTGTGGGCCCAATGAATTGGTATCAGGGGCCGAATCTGGCCCCTGGGACATAGTTTGGGTACCCCTGTCGTACATGGAGGTGATGCTGAGAAACCATGCTCCCAACCCCTGTCAATGGGCTGGCTACAAACTAGAGAGGGAACCAGTGGACCTCCGCACATATAGGCTTGGGCAACTGTGGCCTTCCCGGTATTGTTAAACTCCAGCTCCCCTGGTCCTCAACACCAGAACAATGGTGCCTGTGTGCAGCCAAGAGGAAATATACTCTTGCGATTGTGCAAAGGCAGTGATCAGTGCAAGAGCCCTTCATTCTACTTGTTAAATCTTCCTTGGACTGGTGCTGTACTAGTTCTGAGGCGATGGGAGTTGTAGTCACACACATCTGGAGGGTAGTAGGCTATAGAAGCCTGAGCTGTAAGTTAATTGCATTGCAATTAAAAATGTGGGACCCTATCCCCTGAAAGCATTCCTTGCAGAAGCCGTTCAGGTCCGGGCTCTGCATTACTCAAGGAACGTGCTGGTCTCTGGCTCTTCTTAGTAGACCAATATAGTTATTTATTTTGAATTAAGAGGCACTCAGAGGAGGCTGTTGATGTTGGAATGCCGGCAGGGGGTTAGAGAAGGGCTGCTGAACGCTTCCATTTCTCACCACAGTCTCCTCCAAACTGCTTGCTCTAGGGCAGCGATGGCCAACCTTGGCATGCCAGGTGTTCTTGGACTTCAATTCCCAGAAGCCCATGTCCCTGTGAATCCACACGAATGGGTTTACTGCGCGTACGCAGTGTGGATTCACAGGGACTTGGGCTTCTGGGAATTGAAGTCCAAGAACAGCTGGCGTGCCAAGGTTGGCCATCCTGGGGCGAAGAGATTTCCGCTCCTCGTTCAATGGACTGTCTGGACACCGTTAACTCTACATGTGACTCCCAAGCTGCGTTTGGAACAGACGCCAGAAACAGAAAACAGGAAGCCAAGGTAGCAAAGTCATCCGCAGGGATTGAACTACTAGGGTCTGTCTTTTCCTCAACCTGTAGAAAACAACCTGGGTGGCCCGGTTTTTCAGACTGGAGAGGCAGAGTTACAAAAAGGGTCCTTTCAAGGGAATCCTCCCCCCCCCCTCCAAAATGCCTCCTCCTACCCTGCAGGGTTTGGTGGGAGGAACCCAGGCATACCATTCCAGTCTTGCAGGAGGGATCCTCTCGCACCACCTACCGCCTCTTTTCCGTAACCCAGAAGGGCCGAGGGAGCCCACCTGCATTTGACCTGAAGGCTGGCCACCCAAAACATCTTGATCTGCCCAACATCGGGCGCTGTTGGTTGCAGAGGTAGGGGGGTTGGGATTGGGAAGGCTGTGCATTCATGAAGCCCAACAGCAGGAGGGAGCAATAAACAAAGGTAAGCTGGCAGAGGTTATTGGGTGAAAATGGTCCGGGAGGGGAAAAGCATGGCAATGCGGGATCAGTGGGTTGGAGGTGCAGAAGAAAACACCTGCAGCAAAAGAGAGCTCAAGGTAGAATCACACATCAGAGCCACGTCTGTTTGTTGGCTTGTTTGTTTCCAAAATCAACCCCATTCCTTCTTCCAGAGGGGCAAGAGTTGCAAAGTGGCAGCACACATATCCAGCCTGTGCCAGCGGAGGAAGCAGACCCTCCTCTTCCTCCTCATCCTTCCAGCCCGGCCTCCATGTGGCCGTCTTCGGGGTCCAGGCAGCCGTTCATCCGGACCCCATTGCTCTCGTCGCTGCCCATGGTCTGCAGGTCATACTCCTCGTCCAGAAAGTCCAGGGAGTTATTGCTGGGCAGGCCTCGGATGGTGAACTTGTGCGAGACCTTCGTCCAGTGCTCCCGGTTGCTGGCAACGCGCTCATACAGCTCGGTGGCCTCCGGGAAGAGATCTTGGAGCAGCCTGTGGGAGGGGAGGAAGGAGAAAGGAGGTCTGGCGCTGAGCTCCACTCGCACCTGCAGGGACCCTGAAGCCCTGTCTGCCAACCTTTGGTGTTTGGACTTCAATTCCCCAAAGCACTGTTCAGCCAATGAACTGACTTAGGCTTCTGAGAATGGAAGTCCCCCGGTGGGGCGTGGGGCCCCCGTTGGAAGCCACTGCCCTACAGTCTCATGGCTGGAAGGAGAGTGTGGAAGCCTCGCTCTTCCCACAAACCCCTAGTCTGCACGAGAGCTGAGTGGTTCTGAGTAATTTGTAAGGTCAAGGTCTCCCTTGCTCGAAAGCCAGTCGTATCCGACTCTAGGGTGAAGTGCTCATCTCCATTTACAGCCCAAGAGCCAGTGCTGTCTGTGTCTGCAGATGTTTCCGTGGTCTTGTGGCAGGTATGACTAGATGCCAAAGTGCACGGAATGCTGTTACCTTTCCCACCAAAGTGGTGCCTATTGAACTACTTGCAATGTCTTGCTTTCAAACTGGAGCTGGGACAGATGATGGGAGCTCACCCTGTCATGCAGCAGTCGGGTCTTAAACTGCTGACCTGCCGACCTACTGGTCGTCAAGTTCAGCGTCTTAACCACTAAGCCACCACAGACCCTCCTTAGGAAGCTTTAAAAGAAGAACATCTACATCAATGGAAGAAATGGCTCCATGTCAGGATGGCTGAAATGAGCCTCCAGGGTTAGGAGCAGTGTAGCATGCAATACCTGTTGGCAGAGAACTCCAGCGAGAGACGGTTGCTTTCCTTCATGCTCCCTGGCTGGGTTCTCAGAGGCAAACCAGCTCCAGTTTACCCCAAAGGGAGGCAGGTTTCAAAGTCACAGGTGGCAATTTTGGCACTGAGAAAAGCTGCACCATCTCCTGCCTAATCTAAGCTATAGTAATAATTTCATGTCAGAAATTATTCTGGGTTGAAAGGATTTTTGCAGGAGGAATTCTGCTAAGGGGATGCCCAATTTAGGCTCCTTTCATGTTCCCAAGATCTTTTCCCACCGAAAGTGGTCCCTATTTTATCTACTTGCAATTTCTTGCTTTTGATCTGCTAGGTTGGCAGGAGCTGGGACAGAGACAGGTGCTCAGTCTGTCATGCAGCACCCGGGTCTTGAACTGTAGACATCCTGGCCTTCCAGCTAACAAGGTGAGCCTCTTAATCACTGAGCCACCGCAGCCCCAAATCTAAGCTAAGACATAGGGTACAAGCCAAAGCAAAGCAATGAGACTTCTCTACTGCCCCATAGTGCTTAGTGCACTTTCTGGCCGGTTCACACGTAAATTAGCATTTTGCCCCTAACATGCTGGGTCCTCATTTTACCAATCTCAGAAGAATGGAAGGTTGAGTCAACCTTGAGTCCTGGTCAGGAAGAAATTCACAACCTTCTGGTTGCAAGACAGAGGTTTATCCACTGCACCAGTCTATCCACCATCAAGAAAAAGTAGGAAAGGTTAGACACTGAATAAGGTGTTACTATTCATTTCCCCTAAGTTTACCTCTAGATTTTGGTGCCCCCTAAGTTTTGCCACCCTGTGAGAAAGGGCCTCTCTCTGAGACGGATCACTCACTTGTAGATGGGCATTGCGATATGCTCCATGAAGCTGATCTGCAACTCAGGGATGTAGGCTTTCTCCCGGTCCATCATCTCCATTGGCCGGTTGCCCATGGCTTTCTCCTGCACAGGTCAGACAACTGGGTCATTTGAGGCTTCTTGTAGCCAACATCCTGCCACACTCTTCCCTTTGTGCAAAAATCACTGGGCAAGAAACAGCCCCCAGGGAATCACCCACTACAGGGGTGCCCAAACTACAGCCCAGGGGGCTGGATCCGGCCCCTGACACCAATTCACCCCGCTCACAAAGCCCTCATCGTGCCTGCAAGTGGAAATAGAATCAGCGGGTGCATTTTACTTCTGCTTCTAGCAGTGACGAGGGATTTGTGGGCCGGATTAATTGGCGTCAGGGCTGGATCCGGCCCCTGGGACATAGTGACTGGCTCCCTGAACCACGTGACTGGCCCATGGCCCGAAAAGTTTGGGCACTAGAATCCAACCCATGGCACACACTGGCTGGGAGCAAAGGGAGCCACAGCCAGTGGTTAGGATCAATCCCTATAGCCTTCTGGGCAGCAGGAACTACTGTCCCATTGCCGATTTCCTTTGGGCTGAGCTGACCTGCGATTCTCACAGTAGCTGGGAGAGAAAGGTGTTTGCCCAGGAACAATACATAGGAACTGCAACCTATTCCAGTTGCAGTGGAGAGATGAATGGACAATGAAGAGCCAGTAGCTTTACAAAAGACCTGCTCTTCATCATTTGATATGGGACAGTCCAACTGCAAGTACAGTCAAACCTTGCTTAGTGAAAAACCCGCATAACAAGTGAATTTTCGCTATGCGAGTTTTCCCCCTTGAAACGCTTGTTATGTGAGTTTCCCCATAGGAATTTTCGCTATGTGAGTTTGTTTTGCATAGCGAAAAACTCGCATAGCGAGCAGCCTCACAGAACGAATTAAATTCGTTATGCGAGGTATAACTGTATCGGAGTGGGGAGGCTATGAAGACTGCCATAATGAGCCTATACATTTCCAAATCGACGATGACTCCTCCAGTTATGGTCCAGCCTAAACGGAGATGACAAGGTTTAGGGAAGCTGAGCCAAGCCTGCTGCAAGCCGCTGCTCAAGGCCTGACGCTTCCCACCTGGGGGAAAAGGCTGATGTTACAGTTACATTGCCTTGCTGTGAAGTTTCTTCTCTTCTTTTTGCATTTCTTCTCGGGGTTCCTATTGAAACACCAGCCTCCCCCCCCCCCCCGGTGGCCTCCAAACTTCATTCTCTCATGAGCTTGAAAGGTTCATCTTATTGATCTTTTGGTCTTCACTCAGTGGCCCCTTGAGGGCAACTCCAGTGAAGTATTTTAATTCGATGGGTAAAATCCAGAACTGAAAACCTTGACGCTGGCTGGAATTAACCGCAGCTAAGGATAAAGCCACCTGCAAGGTCACCCAGCAATGAACATAGTGGGGCATACTCCTGAGTAATGGTTCCCAAGGCTGTCAGCATTTTGCCCCAAACATTCTGGGTCCTCATTTTACCACTCTTGGAAGGCTGAGTCAACCTTGAGCCCTGGTCAGGATCAAACTTACAACTTTTTGGTTGCAGGACAGCAGTTTAAACACTGCATCGCCAGGGCTCTTCCTTCACACCTGGTGTCCTGTTGCAAGACAAGTAGTAAGAGAGGAAATCCATAGGTCCATGATGACGAACCTTGGCACTCCAGATGTTCCTGGGCTTCAATGCCCAGAAGCCCAGGTCCTTGTGAATCCACATGAATGGGTTGACTGCACAGTGTGGATTCACAGGGACTTGGGCTTCTGGGCACTGAAGTCCAGGAGCACCTGGAGTGCCAAGGTTCGCAGTAAACCCATTTGTGTGGATTGACAGGGACTTGGGCTTCTGGGCACTGAAGTTCAGGAGCACCTGGAGTGCCAAAGTTCGCAGTAAACCCATTCATGTGGATTGACAGGGACTTGGGCTTCTGGGTACTGAAATCCAGGAGCACCTGGAGTGCCAAGGTTCGCAGTAAACCCATTTGTGTGGATTGACAGGGACTTGGGCTTCTGGGCACTGAAGTCCAGGAGTACCTGGAGTGCCAAGGTTCACAGTAAACCCATTTGTGTGGATTGATAGGGATTTGGGCTTCTGGGCACTGAAGTCCAGGAGCACCTGGAGTGCCAAGGTTCGCAGTAAACCCATTCGTGTGGATTGACAGGGACTTGGGCTTCTGGGCACTGAAGTCCAGGAGCACCTGGAGTGCCAAGGTTCGCCATCAGAGGCCTAGGTGATTTTTATCCCCCCTCCTTGGGGCCTTGGCTGATGATGTTTTGGCAGGACCCCAAGGGTCGCACGGCCCCTGGGAAAGGCATGCGTGGCTGGCACTCTGGGGAGTCTCTCTGCTGGGGCTGCCCAGCATGGAACCTGGGAAGGTCCTGACCGGGGGGGGGGGGGGCAGCAGGGTTTTCTTGCCTGCTCACGTACCAGATCTCCCTGGGAGAAGAACTCCTTGTAGATCAGCTCCTGAAAAGCCAAAGCAATGGGTGAGACACACTTTAACGAGGAACCCTCCATGAGTCTGGGCTTGGGCTTTTTGTCTCCCCCCCTCCCGGTGACTCCGGAGCAAAGGACCCCCCACCCCTATAACACTTCGTTGGGATGCTTGTCCCGTCCACCCTTCTTCTTCCCTCCTCTCTGAAATCTTCCCTCGGCCTGTGGCCTAAAGGTCTGCTCAAGTTCTCTACCCAGAGACTTCTGCAAGCAGAGCACATGCCCAAGAGAGCCGTCGGAGCTCAAATCCATTGCCTTGCCATGACACTGGTGCGGAGGTCCCTACTGCCATTAGGGCGGCCGGTTCTCTCCCCGTCTGCCAGCAATTCAACAGATAACAACCACAACAACAACAATTTCATGTCAGAAATTATTCTGAGTTGAAAGGATTTTTGCAGGAGAAACTCTGCTCAGGGGACGCCCGAATGAGGCTCCTTTCATGTCTCCAAGAGCTGGGACAGAGATGGGCACTCAATCTGTCATGCAGTACCTGGGTCTCGAACTGCCGACTTGCTGGCCTTCCAGCTAAGAAGGCGAACTTCTTAACCACTGCAGCCCCTATTCAACAGATGAAGGAGCCTGAGGGAATGGGGTGGATCCTACACATCAAAGAGGCACAAACCCCACATTTCCATATGGGGTCCCTGATTGTTTTCAGTGGGTTTCTATCACAGGAGTGATGGCTGAAAGCCCAATGGGGTTTGGAGTGAGGGGAAAAGATATACACGAATACCTCGGATAATGCCGAGATGGGAATCCTCCTCCAGATGTGAACAGCTGTGCTCAAGAAGTCCCTGTCCATCCCTGCGCCCTCCTCCCTTCTCTCCCTCCTTCTCTCTGCCTGCCTTTACATTCCTCTTTACTCACGGCAATCTTGCGGGTGGTCTTCCAGCCTTTGGTCTGGTCCGAGAGGTCACAGGAGGTCATGAGGAGGCAGAGGAGGAGGTTGTGGTGCTGCTTGTTCTTGGGATCGTAGCCCACTTGGAAGGGGGCAGAAGAAGAAGAAGAAGAAGAAAAGAGAGAGGGTTACCCGGAGGCTGAAGTGGAACAAAAGTCTCCACATGGGAAACTGAGGCCTCCTTTGCTGCTGTTGCTTCTGACTTTCAGGGATCCTGATAGAGTTCTTGAGGTAACCCATTGACCCTCCCAATGCCCCCCTCCCCCTCAGTGACTTTCCATGGCACTCGAACCCAGGTTTCCTGGGTCCTAATTTGAAGCTGTGCCTGCCATTCCACAGCTGGTCGACAGTCTTTGAACCTGGCTTGGTTCGTTCTGGGAGATGTTATGGAGAAGACACTGTACATTCCAGTGGTGGTGAACCTATGGCACGTGTGCCATCGGGGGTACTCAGAACCCTCTCTGTGGGCACACGTGCCATCCCCCCAGCACAAAGTTCACCCTGCCTCTCTGCCCAGCAGCCCAATGGGAGCACTTCCTCCCTCCCCTGTCTGGGGCAAGGCAAGTGGCTCACAGGTGGCATTTTCTGCAGTTTATATATGCCTTATTATTATTATTATTATTATTATTATTATTATTATTATTATTATTATTATTATTATTATTATTATTATTATTATTATTATTATTATTATTATTATTATTACGACTACTATTTTGCTCTATTTCTTCATTGGTTACTTTGAGCCCCTGAAATTCTTAGCATCCTGTGTCAAATCTGCATCTTGGATATGCTGCTCTCTTTTTCACAGTTGTTTCTGCAAAGCCTAGAATATCCTGCTATATAGGTATGTAAATATAATTAGTCATGGCTTGAAAGCAATGAAATACAAGTAAATTGGTTTATCGAAATGAGTCTTTTTCTTCTTCCTAGCAGTAAAGACACAACACAAACACATTTGAAAAGTAGCTTGGATTTAGATAAAGTCACAGTATTCTGACTTGCTGCATTTTACATATGTTTTATTATTTTTGCCCTATTTCTTCATAGGTTCCTTTCTCTGTCCCTGAAATTCTTAGCATCCTGTGTTAAATCTGCATCTTGAATGCTTCTATATTTTTTATAGTTGTAGCTTAAAACTTCAGAATAATGAAAATTCACTATATTTAAGAGTCTCCAAAGTTCTGTAATAAATGCATGCCTAAATTTGAAGGTGTGCATGTGGGTGTACAGATTTTGTAGAGGGAGGCAGAGGGTGGTGCAGTGGTTAAACTGTTGTACCGCAGCCAAAACATTGTGAGTTTGATCCTGACCAGGATCAAGGTTGACTCAGCCTTCCATCCTTCCGTGGTTGGTAAATTGAGTGCCCAGCATGTTGGGAGCAAAATGCGGATTCCTCTGTAAACCGCCCAGAGAGTGAACTAAGTGCTTTTATTTATTTATTTATTTATTTATCATCATACTTCTATGCTTGCTGATATGGGGCAGGGTATAGAAGTGTGATAGTGTTTTTCCCATTTTAGTTTTGCATACAGTTGTACCTCGCTTAAAGAGCATAATGCGTTCCACAGGATTGTTCTTTAAGCAAGTTTGCTCTTTAAGTGAAACACCATTGGAAGTGACCAATTGGGGGGGGGGGGGATTGTGAAACCTGATTAATTTGTTAAGCGAGTTTTTGGTTGGTTTTATTTGTTAAGCGAAGCGAACATTCAGAGAAAATGCTGCTCTTTAAGCGAGTTACTCTTTAAGCGAGATGCTCTTCTTTGTGTGAGGTTTGACTGTATTTTTTTAGCAAAGCCTCTCCCAGGCGCCAGAGGGAGGAAGGTCACCTTACCTTCTGCCATTTTCTGCAGGTCTTTGAAGATCCTCAAATGATGAGCAAGGTCAGTGGCCAGGATGATATCTCTCATCAAATCCAACATCCTTTGGTAATCCTATTGGAGTCAATGAGAACTCTGCTTTGTGCCACCCTTCACTTTGGGCAAGCAAATAGCCCAGTGGGGACAGGCTGGCTCAAGGGATAACAGACAGAGGTCCTATTGGGTCTTCCTTCCCCACCAGATTTGAAACACCACTAGCAGATTGGCAGATGAGCATGGAAAGTCTTCATGATCTGAAATCAACCGCTTTTGGTCTCAAACCTTCTTCTCCAAAACACTTCTGGACAGTAGCTTATGGGTCAGACTCACCTTGCGGGAGAGATGGTCAAAGATGTTACAGCCATGGGTGTTCAGGATGGCAATGGCTTGTGCAAAATGGTGTCTCTGGACGCAGGAAGGAAAGACACAAGAGAAAGGTGAGATGGTGCAAGAGACCAACAAAAAGAGGGATGAGATGAAGAACTAGGACAGGGTGCCCAAATGTTTGGGGCCATGAGCAGGTCATGTGGTTCCTCCCACCGGAAGCAGAAGTAAAACGCACCTTGCTATCTGTTTTGCAACAGGATAAAATAGATTTTAAGCTGCCACTTTCTCTGCTTAAACCAGGAGTGCCCAAAGTACAGCCCATGGGCTGGATCCGGTTCCCGATGCCAATTTAT
Organism: Furcifer pardalis; assembly: GCA_030440675.1. Classification (NCBI taxonomy): domain Eukaryota; kingdom Metazoa; phylum Chordata; class Lepidosauria; order Squamata; family Chamaeleonidae; genus Furcifer; species Furcifer pardalis. The sequence continues at coordinate 117,394,620 of CP126895.1, forward strand.
CCGGCCCACACCACCCTCATCGCTCCCTGAAGTGGAAGCAAAATGCACCCATACAGGGCGGTGTGGGCCATATGGGCACATTTTACTTCTGCTTCCAGGAGCAACGAGGGTGGCATGGGCTAGATGAATTGGTGTTGGGGGGCAGATCTGGCCCGTGGGCCATAGTTTGGCCACCCCTGAACTAGGACTTTCAAGATAGGTAAGATATTTAAGAAGTGGTTTTACCAGTGCCAGGGAGTTTCCATGGTGAAACAGGGATTCGAACTCAGATTTCCTGAGTTCTAGTTCCTCACCCTATCCACAATACACAGACTGAGTTGTAGTTCTTATACTACCTCTCCCTAGATACTGCTGTGTTTAGGGATATGGCCATGGTTCAGTTTCTGCTGGAAATATTTGCTTCATGTGAACAGGATTGGAGAATGGCTGCCTCTTCCTTCAGGACTGTCCCATGAGAAAATGGAAGGACCACCACTTTAGGAAGGATGCAGATACTTTAGGAAAAGCAAACCCCATCATGGTTTCCTAAAGAGATTTTCTCAGATTAGCAGACTGGTGCAGAAAAACTAGAGATTTCTGACCATTGACTCATTGAGGAGGTAGCATTCAGCATGTCTGGTGCACAGTCAGCCGTGTGGCCAGGGCATTTAGGCAATAAGCTGCAATTAGCTCCAGTAAGTTATGCGAACCTGGCCTGAAATCTAGCTGGGTTTTGGCTAATGAGTGAGGCATGATAGTCAACCTTTATGTCAGCTCCCCCCAAACTTTGTCACCAACCAACCAACCAACCAACCAACCAACCAACCAACCAACCAACCAACCAACCAACCAACCAACCAACCAACCAACTCAACCAACCAACCAACCAACCAACGACAAAATAGACAAATCGGCAACCATTTTCTACCCTCCTTCTTCCACCCTACCCAGAAGGATGAGAGAAGACACTTAGGAACCTAGGTCAAATTTACCTCCATAACAGAGCCTTCAGAGCTGTACAGGGCAGCCAGGACAGATTTCTGAAAGAGAGGGGGAGATGTAAGAGAGAACCCCACCATCAAGGCAAAGGACCCACTCCTAGGGAAAGTTGGGTGGCAGAGGTGGGGAGAGACGGGGGCTTTGGTGGGTAACTGCCTAAGGAGAAGAGGCTGTTCAGAGCTGTGGTGGGAAACAAGGTGGCCTTGATAACAGGAAACTCTCACTACACCCACCCCATTCTCCTCCATGCCTGTTTCCTTGACTGTGACAGTGGAGTAACATCTCAAGGTACACAGGTAAGAGTGAAGATGTAGGGACCACATTGGGCAAGGGAGTAGCATCCATACACCCCATGTTTGTTTCCCCCCCCATTCCCAGACCCATAGGATGAGGGATGCTAGTCAGGGAAGAGAAAGTGCAGGAAGAAATGGCCCAGTGGATGCAGGGAGTGGTTTTGCTGGGCACAATGCAAGTCCTCCCAAGGCATGTCAACAAAAAATCCTCCTCCGCCAGGAGTAGAGTCGTTTTAGGATTCTTCTAATCCAGTTTTCACCTACCTTTGGTTTCCCAGAAGCCTCAGTCAGTCCATTGGCTGATCGGTGCTTTGGGGAATTGATTGAGGCTCCTGGGAATTGAAGTCCAAAAACCAAAGGTGGGGAAACACGGTTCTGATCCCAGCGCATCACTCTCTGGGTTTCCTGCGCTTAGGAAATATCCACCTCTGTACTATAGCCAAGTTCAATCCTGATGGGGGGGGGATCAAGGTTGACTAAGCCTTCCATTCTTCCGAGGTCAGTAAAATGAGTACCCAGCATGTTGGGGTGGGGGCAAAATGCTCATCAAATGTGCTCAGAGAGTGCTCTAAGCGCTATGATGTGGTATGGAAGTATAATGATTATTGCTAATCTCAAGTGGCAGGTTCCCTCTGGACGTCTTAGAGGACATCTTCTAGGGTAGGAGTTCTCAGCCTTTTAAAGTGTGTGTGGGGGGGAGCATTGGGTCACACTCCCTCAGACAGATTTGGGGCCCGGACAGCCATTTTGCCCTTCCTCCACCACATGGCACTTCCTGGTGTGGAGGAGGTGGGGAGGACATGAAATGGTGTTGTGGGCCACATCTGGCCCGGAGGCTGCAGGTTGAAAATTCCTGCTCTAGGGTTTCCCATGTTTCCAAAATGAATAAAGCAAGAAGCTCCCCAATGAGGCAATTTTCGGTTTACTATTTTTTAAAAAAAATCCAGAAACTTTCCAGTGCAGCCTGTGGTGCAGGGGAAGGGGAAGGGCGAGGGGGAGGGGAAGGTGGAGAGAAGGGGGAAGGGGAAGGGCAAAAACGTGACCCCAAAACCACCACCAATTAAAGAGACAAGAAGGAGGAATTTTGCCAGCCCTCGCCTCACCTTCTACCAGGGGAACCAGCTGTCATAAAGACTGTATTGGAAAATATTGGTCTGCTCCTATTTGGCTGGAGAGAAAGTAAGAGGAAGGCCCTGGCCCGCCTGCCGGCCCACCCTTCATTTCCTCCCTCCTTTGCTGAGGAGTAGCTCCTTCAAACCGTACCGATGCCACCTGGAAAGAATTATTGGTGCCCCGGTGGTCCAAGTCGTGGCACATGCAGGAGATGAACAATGCAAGTATTTCGATGTCCCTGCAGACAGGAGAAAACAACACAGATGCCCAGAGCCATGCATGAGTGGCAGAAGCATGGTCCAAGGCCCCAAGACCAACACCTCTTGTAGTGGTCATGGAGGGGGGTGGATGTGCTCTGGACAGATTTCTGCCCTTAATGAGGGTGGCATAAAAGAAAAAACTGGACCCGAAGAGATTGCCTGCTCTTTGGGGGAAGCATTTGAAAGGGAACCTCCTCAGACTATGGATCTGAGATAAGTTGAGGACTTTGGAGAAGCGGCACTTGGAAGGGAGATGAGCCACACCAGCCCCTGTTTGCAGATCAGTCCGAAGGCACGAGATTTGCACCTTTGGCCGTTTGGATCCCAACTCCCATGTTCCCCTGCCCCCTTGCAAGGCTTTTCCAAGGCTGACCCCTGGCATCACAGGAGCCCCAGAAGAGAGCTGAGCCTCCTCCTCCTCCTCCTCCTCCGTGTAATCCACCAGATACCTACTCCAGGTAATTGACCAGCCCCAGGTTTTTGTAGAGCAGGTAGCAGAAGTGGGAGACCGAGAAGGCATGCATCCAGTTGTGGTATGGAGGGTCCCTGTAGCCCTTCTTCACCATCAGGCAGAACCTGAGAGCAGTAAACAGAAGTGGGTTGGGGGTAAAGACCGAGCTGGCGCTCTCTCTCTGCCCCCAAAGACCGGGACGAGGGAAGAAAGAAAGCTTAGCTATCATTATGACTTATTTGCAAAGGGTCCCATCCTGTTAAAATGTGCACATTTTGAGTTGTTCTTCCTAAATAACTGAGTTGGAGACTCACGGGGGAGGGAGGCAGAATCACAAAACAAAGTCAGAAATAAACCAGCTTTCAATCAACATTCAAGGAGCCCAAACGATGGCTCACAACATAAGCCTTGGTTTATCAAAAGAGATTTTCATGCCAGACAGCCTAGGCCCTTGATGGCAAACCTTAGCACTCCAGGTGTCCTTCGACTTCAATCCCCAGAAGCCCAGGTCTCTGTGAGTCCACACAAATGGTTTCACTGCACATATGTGCAGTAAATCCATTTGTGTGGATTCAAAGAGACTTGGGCTTCTGGGAATTGAAGTCCAAAAACACCTGGAGTGCCAAGGTTCGCCATCACAGGCCTAGGGGCTGGATTCACATCTGGGTGTGGCCAAGGAAGGGGCTGCCAGAAGAGAAGGGGCATAGGTTCAATGCTTTGGGGAATGCTTCATGGCTAAGACACTGAACCCGACGACTGGAAGGTCAGCAATTTGAGACCCGAGTCCTGCACAATGGAGTGTGCTCCCATCGTTTGTCCCAGCTCCTACCAACCTAGCAGTTTGAAAGCAGGAAATTGCAAGTAGATAAACAGACACTGCTTCATCAGGAAATGTTACAGCATTCTGTGTGATCCAGCATCTATTCATGCCTGCCACATGACCACGCAAACATCTCTAGATGCAGACAGTGCTGACTCGTTGGCTGTAAAAGTTGATGAGCAGCAAACTCTAGAGTCCAACATGACTGGCTTCCAAGCAAGGGAGACGCCTGTACCCTTTATTTTTACCTGGTTCACAGGCCCATTGAATTCAAGGCCTCTGGGGTGCATCCATGGGAAGAAAGCCATTGGGAGAGGCAGTGCATTATTCCTCCGGGATACAGAGAGATGCTCTGCCAGGTTAAGGCTTCAGCCTTGGCCCTGGGAAGGGGTTGGACTGAGTGTCCTCCCATGGGTTTCTTTCCAACGCATCCCAGGGCAAAAGGCTCACTGTGAGAAGGAGTTGGAGGAGGAGGAAGAGTTGGAGGAGGAGGAGGAGGAGGAGGAGAAGAAGAAGAAGAAGAAGAGTTGCCCACCTGACAAGTGTCTGGTGATCGATTTTGTAGCTGCTGATGAAATTCATGTCGTGCAACATGCTGAAAATGGCCTGTAGGGAAGAGAGAGAGAGAGAGAGGGAAATCATCGCAGGAGGTGCATTAAACATCGGAGCGCTTGCGGATCGGGGTTATCAGAGCATGGCAGCCTCTTGCCAGGGGAAAAAGAGAGCTCTGGCAACCAGTGCAACTTAAAGCAGCCGGAAAGGTAACCAGGGCCATCCGTCCTCTGTTCTTGTTACCCAGTGCCTTTACAGTGACAGGAGGATGCCTCAAACTGACACCAGTGGAGAAAACAGACCCTCTTGTGGGTACGGCTCCACATCTAAGAGCAGGAGAGAAGGAGTAGCGTGGATGCTGAGAGAACGAAGCAAGCGAAGGACCCTTCTCGACACCCTCTGAACGGAGATGAGCCACAAGTCCACTGGCTCAGATCCAGGAAGAGCTTTATGGCAAGAACACACATTTTTGAGAGTACTGTACGCAAGAACAAAACCAAACTAGAAGATGGAGGAAGGAGCTCACTGGACAAGGAAGGACATGAAAGGAGGATTTGGCTGAGGAACTCAATTACCCCTATATGGCACTTGGAGGACCCTGAATAGGATGCTGAGGGTCCGAGTCCCTAAATGTAAGACCAAAAGGCTCAAGTGGGGGCTGCTGGCAGACAACAATCCGCTGTGTGAATTTGGAGAAATACAGAATCTGGCTAATTTGCTGGCCTGCCAATTAACACTGGAAACATGTACAGTAATACCCCGGATAACAATTGCATCGGATAACGCTAGAATTGGATAACGATGCAAGTTTTTTGGAAAAACTTGCATCGGATAACGATTCTGGATAATGATTCTTAGCGTTATCCGAGGCAATGGTCTGCGGGTGTGCGGTGGTTTGGGTAGAACTACCCAATCCACCCCCCACCCGCAGTGGTCTCTGCGACTGCAGTAAGGTCGGGGAAAAGCACGCGCCTTTCCCCCTACCCTACTGCAGTCGCAGAGACTGCTTGTGTCTCTTTCCCTCCCTGTATTTAAAGTACAGGGAGTGGAAAAGAGAGAGACGTGATTGGGTCTCTAGTCTCTCTCTTTCCCCCTCCCTGTACTTTAAATACAGGGAGGGAAAGAGACACAAGCAGTTTCTCTCTCCCTGTAGTTTAAATACAGGGAGGAAAAAGACAAGATCGAGAAGCTTCCAGAGGTCCAACGACAGCTGACCCAAAGGCCTTATTGTACAAACAGGTGATCCAAGCCCAATGCTCACCTTGCAAGTGTCATCCTCTGGCAGGGAACGGGGGGTGTAGGTGAACTTGTCAAAGTTGTCATCGATGTTGGACACGGACAAAATCCCATCATTGAGAAGCTTGATATATTCATCATCGGATACCTGAAATAAAAGAGGAAGCCAGGCTTGCCTTTTAAATTCCACACCTTGATTTCACTGGGGATTTTTTAAAATTGTTTTAAAATTTATGTTATTTAAATTAGTGTAACATTTATTTTTAACAACAAACACAATTAAAAAGAAAAAAGTATAGCAATAATGTATTTATTTATTTGAATTTCTATTCCGCTGTATTGGCATAGGCGACTCAGGGCAGATTACAAAGGGTCATGAAGACACATGGAAAATCACAGATCATAAAACAAGATTAAAATCTAAAAAGCAGTTAAAATAACAGTTAAACAAGCTAAATACAATTCCTTAACATTGATGAGGGAGAGGGTGGGTGTAAGATGTTAGATAAATCAGTAGGGTGGGGTCAATGAGCCATCAATGACCCACACCTGTCCCACCAGCCAAGTTTTCACACCCTTCCTAAAGGCCAACAGGTCCATCTGAAGACACAGCACTAAAAGCAGGCAGTTCCAAAGTGCCGGGTCAGACACAGAGAAGGCTCTCCTTCTAGTGCCAGAGAGGGTCTGGCAAATGGCACCACTAGGGAGCCTCTCCGGTCCACTCTGGTGGGACGGACAGATAACCTTGGAGAGATGCGGTCTCTTAAGTATCCTGGCCCACTACCATGTAGGGCTTTAAAGATAATAACCAGCACTTTGAATTGCACCTGGAGGCAAACTGGTAACCAGGGCAACTCCCGGAGCAGTGGGGATGCACGCGAGTAATGCTCACAGTCCAACACCATCCGGGCAGCCACATTCTGGACCAGATGTAGCATCCAAATGGTCATCAAGGGCAGCCCCATGTAGAGTGCATTACAATAATCCAATCTGGAGGTGACCAGAATGTGGGTGATCATGAGCAAAGAGTCCCTGTTGAGGAGTGGGCGCAATTGGCGTATTACACGAAGCTGTGCAGAAGCCCTCCTAGCCACGACTGCCACTGCTCTTCAAGCAGGAGTCGTGAGTCCAGGAGGAACCCCAGATTGTGGACTGGGTCTGTTAGGGGCAAACTAGCCCCATCCAGAACCAAAGATGGTAGCTCTTTAGTTAACACAGGACCCCTGACCCACAGCCACTCAGTCTTGCCAGGATTCAGTTGTAGCACGTTGCCCCCCATCCAGGCCCTCACAGCCTCCAGGCACCTGGAAAGGACTTCCACTGCATCGCTTGGGTCCCCCCCCCCCCCCGGCCGAGATATACAACTGAGTTCATCAGCATACTGATAATACCTCACCCCATGGGAATGGATGATCTCACCCAGAGGCTTCATGAAGATGTTAACTAGGAGAGGCGAGAGTACCGAGCCCTGAGGCACCCCATATTGGAGGGGCCTAGGGCTGGACCTCTCACCCTCCAACCACACCGACTGGGTCCGGCCCCTCAGGAATGAGGAAAACCAGGACCATACAGTGCCCTGGATCCCGAATCCTTGGAGCCGCCCCAGAAGGATACCATGGTCGACGGTATTGAAGGGTGCAGAGAGGTCAAGAAGAGCCAGGACGGTCGGATAACCCTTGCCCCACTCCTGCCAGAGATCATCCACCAGTGCGACCAATGCAGTTTCCGTACCATATCCGGGCCTGAATCCTGACTGGAAAGGGTCCAGATAATCCGCTTCATCCAGGATCTCCTGTAACTGCCGCACCACCGCCTTCTCCTTCGAGCAAAGTTTTTTTAAGGAGGGGGCGAACCAAAGCTTGTTTTAATGAGGCCGGAAAGACCCTCTCCCGCAAAGATGCATTTAAAATCGCTCCGACCCAGCCACCTGTCACCATCCTGGCAGTTTTTATTAGCCAAGCAAGGCATGGATCTAAAGCACAGGCGGTGGTGCGCACAGATCCCAGGAGCCTGTCCACTTCCTCAGGGACAACTGGATTGAACCTATCCGAGATAACACGGCAAGGCTGCACTCCAGACAACCCCAGGGCATCATTCTCCACACCAGGGCTGAGCCCAGAGTGAATCCGGGCGATTTTCTCCGTCAGATAATCCGCAGACCCTCGCCATCCAGGGCCTGATCCCCCCTCCCAAGGAGGGACCTGGTCACCCAAAACAGGGTCGCTGGGCGATTATCTGCAGAGGCAATAAGGGAGGTGAAATACTGATGTTTCACCTCACCTATCACCACTAGATAGGCTTTGATAGCAGTTCTAACCAGTGTTTGATCTGACTCACTCCGAGTCCTCACCCAACGATGCTCTCGGCCTCTCTTTGCCCGTTTGAGTTTCCTCAGCTCTTCCGTAAACCACGGGGAGGCTCGATACCCATGGACATGGAGAGGCCGTAGTGGCGCGAACACATCCAAGGCTGCCGTCACCCTCTCGTTCCAGAGGTTGACAAGCGCCTCGGGTGAATCGTGCCGCTGATCCAGAGGAACATCCCCCAGTTCCCTTTGGAATCCATCCAGATCCATCAGTCGCCGGAGGCGCCGCGGGGCAATCTAATGGGCCCCACCTCCCTGTGGTGAAGCTCCATCCCCAGAAAGTCCAGAGTCACCAGATAGTGATCCGACCATGGCACAGGAGTAATGTCTAATTTCTGCGGTTTCAGATCACTTTCCCACTGCTCCGACAAGAAAACTAAGTCTGGTGTGTGGTCACTGAGCCAGGCCCACAGCTGCCATGGAAGCCATGAACTCCCGTGCCATGTCAGAGCCAGCCCCCAATGAGGGCACATTGAAGTCCCCCAGGACCATAAGTCCAGGGAGCTCCAATGCCAACATGGCGACAGCCTCAAGGAGCTCAGGCAGGGAATCGGCTACACTGCAGGGAGGCAGGTACAGGGGCAGGATTCCCAGATGATCCTTAGGGCCCAAAAGCAGGATCAGGGCCTCACAACCGGGGACTTGCGGAGCCGTGGCTCTGGCGACTCCCAGGGACTCTCCGCAGAAGCAAATTAGCCAAATTTAATAGCACTCAAAAAGAAAAGAATAAAAAAAAGTAAACGGGGGGAAAGGATAGAAAAAATATAAAGCTGGGAAAAAAGGAGGAGAAAAATTATTTATTTTTACTAAAAATAAATTCAGAAAAATCTTAAGATTAAAATGGAAATTAATACTCTGGAGAATTGAAGGAAGTTCCTTTAAGGTGATTTGTTTTTCTCTTGTTTCCATTTTTACTTCCCTTTTCTTAAAAATAAAAATAAACTTGATTTTTCTTAGTGTAAATAAAGACTTTCTTCTTCTCCGTTGGGGATTTCCTGGGGCTCCAGACTGGCTCACCCATCAACCTTCTTGCACAGGTAAATGAAGATGGGCTTCTTAGCCCAGTGAGGGTGAGCCTTGACACTCCAGCTCTTCTTGGACTTCACTTCCCAGAAGCCCAACTCCTTGTGAATCCACATGTATAGGTCTACTGTGCGTACGTGCAGTAAACCCATTCATGTGGATTCACAGGGACTTGGGCTTCTGGGAACTGAAGTCCAAGAAGAGCTGGAGTGCCAAGGTTGGCCATTTCTGTCTAGGCCTATCGGTGCCGGGACCCCCACCCTGTCTACCTTTGCCTGCCCAGAGGGGCTCCTTACCTTCATGTGGTACATCATCATCTCATTGGCCAGGTGACTTCTGTACTGGGCTTCGTGGACCTTCTTGTAAAGCAGAGACTGGAACAAAACAGAACAGAACCCAAAGTCACCCAAAGTGGTGGTGTGTGTTTCTGAACCCAGATTCACTACCAGCTTGGTGCCCCTCTCCCCCCCCCCACCCCCCGGTCTGGAAATGCACAGAGACAGGCAAGGCAGAAGTCCACACTTACGTGGGCAATGCTGATGCCACAGTAGATGGAGAACGCTGTGGCCAGGTCCTCATCAAATTTGCTGAACCATGGCCCATTGATTTTGTTAACCAACTCAGCCACTCCGATAACCTCTGGAAAAAAAACAGAGGAAGAAGAGAGTGGCCAGACTAATAGAAGAATGTCTTGAGACACTACTGGTCGAGGGACCAGTGAGTGGCCATGATTTCCCAGTGGTTTCACAACAAGATGAGAGACCACAGCTACCTCCGCATCTCAGGAGACTCTCCCAGCCAGCTACGACAGAGAAAATTGCCCTGCTTAAGAACAAAGGGTCATTGGTCTTTGGATAGGGAGAAAATAATTGTCACATGAAGAGATACCTATAAGAATCAGAGAAAGAACAGGTGAGATGCCAGCTTCAGAAATGGAAGGTGAGAAAACATTATTTCTCTGAAGATGTGTTTTTCCAAAGCTGCAACCAGCTTGTATATGAATCCCGATCACCAAACAAAAACAACTTCATTTGCAACTAGTAGAGATGTAAAACTCCATGGTACGAAGAACAAATGTCTTTTGTGTCATAAAGGAGTTCTGTTCTTTATTGTGAAGCTTGGCATCTCACCTGTTTCCACTCAAGAAAGAAGGATGAAGTACTTCTCAAAGAGGCAGTGATTTGAGACACCAGCTCTTCTTGGGCAGAGAAGGAGCCTGGAGAATAGTTCTATCTCTGTTTTTTTTAACCAGAAAGTTGGCAGTTCATCAGTTCAAGACCCGAGTGCTGTGCCACGAAATGAACTCCCTGGGTCGGTCTCACCTCCTGCCAACCTAGCAGTTCGAAAGCAAGAAATTGCAAGTAGATAAACAGCTACCACTTCAGTGGGAAAGGTAACAGCATTCCATGAGCTCCAGCATCTAGTCATGCCTGCTGCATGACTCTCTCTGGTTGGCTTTCAAGCAAAGGCACCCTTGACCTTTACTAGGACTTCACTTCACATGCTTCACACGCTCACCTTGGTTCTCATCCTTGATGGGGAAGCAGAGGATGTTCCTGGTCCGGAACCCCGTGCTGTCGTCTACACCACGGTAGAAGAGCGGGTGGGAGTAAGCGTCCTGGATGTTGAGGATCTTGCCCGTGGTTGCCACGTGCCCAGCGATGCCCTGGTCTGCTGGAATCCGGATTTCATAACTCTTCATCCCAGGAAGGAAAGAAAAGTGAGAAATGCACCGGTTGTTCCACACACCAGAGATGTCTGCCCAAAGAACAGCCACCTTACCATGGATCACACAAGGGGGTTCACCAAGGGAGAGGAAAGGCAACCCAATCTGTGGGGCAGAGACCCGTAGACTCTCCCCATTAACCCCTTCCTGAGGGGATGGGAGAGAGGTCGAAGTGCATTTGGGTGAGAAGGAGGTCCTCTGTTTTTACAGCCTTAAAATCCATGTGCTTTTCCTCATGTTTGTTATTCCTTAGAGTATCTACCTACACCCAAAATTCCTTTTTAAAATATAATAAAGAAATAGAATCCAGGGAAAACAGTGTACAGTACTGCCTTTACACCAGTAATACTGGCTGACCAAGGAATCAGAGAAAAAGTCAAGCCCGCCCGTTGCTAATTTAGATTTAAAATGTCAGATTAGGTGAGTCTGTGTCCCAGACCCCAAAAATTTAAAAATGCCGATTCTTTGGTCCTATAGTGGATCTCCCTGAGCTTTGCTCAATGTTTGGGTATTCTTGCCCAAACTTGGTCCTGATGCCCAACTGTAAACTGAATGACTCTGATAAAGACACGAGAAGCCGCCTCTGCTGAGCTCATCGATCACATGTAAGAGCAATTAAGCAATTACACTTGAAGGTTTAAGATTAGACAATAACAAAGCCAAGAAAGTGGATTTCTTTTGTCAGTCCAGGGCTTGATTGGGACAAAGAAGGAGAAGAAGAATGAAAAGGAAGAGGAGGAAAAGGAAGAGGAGGAAGAAGAAATAATTCCACATGTACACCATCCCATTGTGCTCCGCTGTACTCTCTGGGTGGTTCACAAAGTAACTGGCCTTTTGGCCCTCAACACACTGGGTCCTCATTTTATTGACCTTGGAAGGACACAAGGCTGAATCAACCTTGTGTCCCATCAGGATCAAACTCAGATCATGAGCATAGTTTTGGCTGCAGTACTTTGCAGCTTAACCTTGTGCTCAACCAGGTTATTTTGGCCAGAGATATACCCATGTTCCATGTCTGAATCCTTATCTTCAACTGGAGACTCAGCACATAATAAACCATACTCGCTGTCAAAGTGGCATCTCCCCTTGAAGGCAAGACCCAGAAGTCCTCTCTGGAGGAGACCCCATCCAATGCAAGCTCTCTGCCCGTTGAGTGTCCTCCACCTCGTTCCTGTGGCTCTTACCTCATCGTCCACCACGCCACCATCAAAGACCTTGGCCACCAGTTCGTGGCTGACTCTGTCCAGCAGGAAGACCGAACATCTGCAAGATAAAACCCCACCAAGACCCCCCCAAAGTGAGAAAAGGCCACTTCAAAGATGGAACGATGGGAGCCTTGAATCTCTTAGGAGGGGAATTTGTAGCTCCCCGATCCTTTTTTTCTGGTTCTTAAAGGGAGACAAGCCAAATCTGCTCAGGTCCAGAGTGTGGTGGCAAAATCGCGGCTACATTTCACAGAATGGCCAAGTGGGGAGACAAGAAGCAGCAAGTAGATGGGACGGGTGGACTTTGGGTGGAGAAAACAAGGGTTCAAAGGTGAATCCTTTGCTTTCTGCAATTACTGCCTCTAATAACGATTATGATATTGGCTGACCACGAAGAAGAAGAACCGTTACAGGTAAGCAGCCTGTCATTCTCGAGCCCTAATGGCGCAGGGGCTAAACTGCCATCCTGCAGCCAAAACATTGTGAGTTTGATCCTGATTGGATCAGGATCCTGTTGGACCAGAGAGAGATGCAAGCCCCCCTTCCTTCCTCCCATCCATCCTTCCTTCCTTCCTGGAGAGACTCACATTTCCGCATTGCTGAGATTCCGCGCTTCTGTGATAATCTCTTGAAGCAGCACCGAGACATCGTCTGCGAGGGGAGGTGAAAAATTGACCGGTTAGCAAAGAAAGGCAATTCAGAAGGAACTCTTTTTACCCCGTCCTGTGACTTCTTAAAATAAATGTTGATAAAGGATTTCTGCCCTGGGCAAAGTTCAAATATTCAGTACTGCAAAAGCAGTACAAAACTGAACATCAGTCCATGAACAGTCATAGGTATATGAGAACACACATTCTAGCCTGCTTAAGAAAAATATATATAAATCAAACTTTAAAATTAAACTGCTTGGGAGAATGAAGAGGTTGTAGCCTGACACTAAAGCCAAGTGATCAGACATCTATCCTGCCCCATACGCACTTAGTACTCTTTCTGGGCGGTTCACAAGTTAATTAGCATTTTGCTCCCAACATGCTAGGTACTCATTTTACTGACGTAGGAAAGATGGAAGGCTGAGTCAACCTTGAGCCTTGGTCAGGATTGAACTCACAGCCTTTGGGTTTCAGGACAGCAGTTTAATCTCTGTGCCACCAGGGCTTGTAAAAGGGACGAGGCCTCCCACTTGCATGTCCTTGTGTTAGAAAGGAAAGTGGAAATGGGGTTTCTTGTGCAGGTCAAGCCAGTGTTTGGGAGCAGGACTTTCCTGGAAACCTCGTTCCCAGAACCCACCAACCAGCACTGCTGCCAGAGGGTCCTGGGAACGGCAGACCCCAAAGGGGTACGAGTGGAGAAGGGCTGGGGCTGCCAGTGGCTTAACGCGACGTGAGGGTCTTCATTCTGGACATCAATGGGAGACTTTGCTTGACCACAGATACGGCCATGGGGTCTCTTGGTGGGCAGCATTCAGGCCCTTAAGGTCTGTCTCCCATTTCACAGAGGGAGGAAGAAGGCAAAGCGAGGCTAATTAATGGCCCAAGAGAGCACAGTGTTTCAGCGCCGGCTCTCCCCTTGGGTGGCTCCTGGGGGGTGGGGGGCTGGGGGGGCGACTTTGCTTCACCCCGAAGGAGGCTTTCCCCGAGGCACCTGCCAACGGTAAACACTCCGTTGGCACCATCACAGCCGCCAGGATACCTACCCAGGTGGGTGAAGAGGTTCTTGGCCACTTGCAGAAGAGCCTGTGGGAGGCGAAAAACGATTCCGTGTCAGAAATTATTCTGGGTTGAAAGGATTCTTGCGGGAGAAACTCCACTCAGGGGACGATGCCCAAATGAGGCTCCTTTCATGTCCCCAAGAGGTGGGACAGAGACAGGCACTCAAACCATCATGCAGTACCCGGGTCTCGAACTTGCCAGCCTTCCAGCTAATAAGGTGAACTTCTTAACCACTGAGCCACTGTAGGGAGATGAAATGGTCTCTTCCCCCACTGCTGGTAAGTCAGATAACCATAGCAATGACACATTATCATCATCATCATCATCATCATCATTATTATTATTAGTTGTATGTGTGTCTTTTTTTGTTCTGAATCCATCCTGTTTCAGATCCCCCCCTCTGTCCTGTCCTGCCAGCTTCTGCCAGAAGAGGGCACCCCATGCCCACAACTGGCACCGATGCCCTCTGGACAGTCTGGCAAAGTTTGGCAACTGATTTCTGGAGGCAGTGACGCCCCAAGCCTTGCCAACACCCCCCCCCCCGGGTGCCAGGGAGATGTTTTCTTTTTAGCCTTCCTTGAAAGCCAAACCCCCACACCACCCCCCAATTTCCACCTGTTCTTCTCTACATGGCTTTGAACCTCTCAGGATTTTCTTTTTAGGAACTCTGCGAAGGAAAGCCGTCCTGTGGAATCGTAACTAAGTATGCAGGTTGGTCTTTCTTCCAGGGGAAAACCAATGCCCATGAAATATCAAAGAAGTCCTCTTTCTTCCTCTGCCATATCTGAATCCAAATAGTGGCGATCCTCACTGTGATTAGACATGAAGACTGTCCTGAGAATATAATGAGGTGGCCTTCCAGTTGCCTTCCGCATCGCAGTGACACGGATATCCCTGATCCAGTTCCACGAGTCACTTTCTGGTTCTCAGCCCTTTTGGGATGGAAAGTCCTCCTCTTCATCAGCCCAGGGCCAGGATGGGTGAAGCTGCTGCTGTCCTCCATCAAGAAGGATTCAAGTGGGACCATTTACTCCTCTTGGGGACCCTCACCCTTACTTCCCTGTGGACTTTGCCACCCGAGGCCATTAGTCCTCAGGGTGGTCAGGCTAGTTAACTGCCACCGGACACGCGGTGTGGAGTTGCTGGCAGTAGGATCATAGCAGGATAACCTGGCCAGGCTCACCTGAGACTTCCTGGGAGGAAAGAAAGAGATTTCCCGCAGAGTGTCCTATAAGTGTAACTGCTATTGCTCTAACATCCAAAGCAGTGATGGTCTAAAACATTGACAGCCAAAGTCACAGAGAATTGTGCTGTGCCTTGAAGACTAAATTGGGAGTTGCAACCTGAACTGGGAAGCGCTCTCCAAAACTTCACACTAGAGTAGACCTGCTAGAGAGCTCTTGGTTGATTTCACTGTGCAAACCTATGTACATCCTCTGTGAAGTACGTCAATGGGCTGAGCGTGGAGCAAATGCAAATCAAAAGAATCCTGTATTTGGAAATGCCCCAAAAGTTCAAGGAAGCAACTTGAATGTCCAAAATCCCGATGTTCCCTCCGGAACAGGTGAAGCGGATGGGACTGATCCGCCTGTGTCCCTCCTGCTGCCCTGAAGCAGTTTCCCTGCCTCTTTGTACTCAGCTTCCACCCTGGGCCCCTGCCTTCCATGCTCCCTATTATATCGGTAGTTCTGAGGCTGCTTTTGAGTTCACCTCCTGCTGGTTCGAGCCCTCCCTGTCCTCCCTCGTCTTCCCACGTGCTCCATTTTGCTCGGGAGATCTCAGGAGCCTTTGGACAGCTCTTTCTGCAGGCTGGCATGAAGGTCCCAGAGTTGGACATACAAAGGAAGAGCAACCTTGTAGGGGTCATTGGAGAGGGTGCCTGGAAAGCGAGCGGCTTCTTCCATAACGAATCTAGATTGAGGCTTCCAGGCAGGACTAGATTGCTATGTTGACTTCCACATTGTACAGCCTCACTCAGAAGTCACAAGAATGAAGGAAATATATAAATATAGTGCCTTTTAAGGAAAACAACATAATAACTGTGAGCTGAGAATTGCATGATGACGGGCAATCTTTTTTCTCCAAAACCCAACCCAGTTGCAAATTGGAAGTTTAGCAGAGGGAGGCCAGATTCACCTCTACTGTCATTCCCAAATACCTTCTCTGGTTCTCCTCAAAAGAATTGGAGCAAAGAGTGTGAGTTTTGGAATGTCTGGTCCTGAGTGAGATTCAGCCCAGATTTCTCTCTCTCCTGAAAAGCCTCTATCATGCTCCCCCCACCCCCACCCCGAAAGGAGAGTTCATTTTGGACCTATCAGACCTGGGAAACACAAGAGGGGACTTAAGTCTATTTTACAAAGCTTGGCTTTCCCAAAAGAAACACCAGAGTTGTAGTTTGAAGTTGTGCCAAAATGTCACAATGAGTCAATACACCCTGGTGCAAAACTACGGTTCTGTGGTTTTGTAACTAAAAACAAACAAACTACCCTTCAGTGGTTGAAGGATATGCTGTCCCTCTGAGTAGTCCCACAGAGCAGAGCAGACCCAAGGGAAAGCATGCACGCTTAAGAGTGTGGATGCATTCCACTTACCTGACATTCGCATTTGAGTTTCTGCTCCTTCTGGAAGGCCAAGGTGCTGGTTAGGACTGTGGAGGTATAGCAGAAGCAGTGCTGGATTTTGTGCTCATCTACCTCTGTGTAACTGCAGAAGGAAGAGGGACAGGGAGAATCATGCTGGGGGCTGGGCTGTGACACTCCCTGCCACCAGGCGTTTGTTGGATTCCTTCTCTTTTGACCTTCTGTCATCTACTGAAAATCTGCTTACTATTTGAGCTGTAATTCTGCTTTTTACACTAAGGGGTTTTTAGAGGCATTTCCATCAGTGGTCCCAACACTGTGTACTGAAGTACCAACGTTATGAACTTCTTATTTTTGCTAGCTGCCTTGAACCATGCAATTGCAATTGAAAGGAAGTGTTACAGAAAAGCAAGTAAATGACTTCATACAGAGCTTGAGGAACAATCCACACAACTAACTCAAATACTTTTCAGTGAGTAACACATTTGTGAACCATGTTAAGTCATCACATAACACAAAACGGCAATCTAAAAACCCAGCCATGGGAAGAGATGGGATTTAAATGAAGGCACAAAGTTGGTGCCAGGTTCTCAAAATGCAAAGCATCTCATAACAACAGGGGCACTTCCAGACTGTGGGGTGGGACAGCAAATTGAAAATATTTATCTCCTCCTTTTACCAACCAACCAACCAACCAACCAACCAACCAACCGGTAAAAGGACTCAAGGTGGCAAGGAGTCAGCCAAGGGTGGATGGGAAGAGTTGTTTCCTTCCTGTGGTACCAACTCACCTCTCTCCCCCGAGTTTGTTGAAGGTACAGGCCAAAGCGACCACTTGGGAGGTGGCCCTGCTGATGACTGGGACGCAGAGCATGGAGGTCACCTCAAAGCCCAGTAAATTGTCCAACTGTTTGTGCTCCTCCTGGCGAGGAAAGAAGAGGACACTGAGAGGAGAAGATGCTGCGTGATCCTTCTTAGGACTTGGGTCACACACTAGATTTCCACATGCAGGGGTTCCTCTTCCCACCCTAAACTTCAACACTTTTAGAGCAGCTAACACAAAGCAATTAAAATTTTATATAAGTGTTTGTTTGTTTGTTTGCAGTAAAGCACTGTGCAAAGAGCAGGAGAAAAGAAAAGAAAGAGGGAAAATGTGTCCATCAATCTTTGGAAGGGGCTGGGAAAACAAGACAGGAGTTGCTCTTGGGCTGTAAATGAACAGAGATTGACCAAGATTACCTTGGCATCCATCCAGCCTTGCCAACTTTGACCAGGAGCAACAAGAGCTCTTCAGAGTTCCTGGACAAATTCTATCCCAGCCCTGCTTGGATATGCTGGGGGTCAAACCAGGACCTTTCCCATGGAGGCTCATTCATACAAAACAAATGGACATCATTATTAATAAAGCCATTGGTATAGCGACAGGATGCCCCAACCCTACACCAGTTGAGAAAACAGACCCTCTTGTTGGTATTACTCCACCTAAGATCAGGAGAGAAGCCGCAGTGGATGCCGAGAGAACTAAGCAAGAGAAGGACCCTCAACATCAACTGAATGGAAATGAGCCTCAAGTCCACCAGGGCTCAGCTCCAGGAAGAGCTTTATGGCAAGAACAAACATTCTTGAGGTTACTCAAGAGCAAAACCAGATGAGAAGATGGAGGAAGGAGCTCATGGGGCAAGGAAAGACATTAAAGGAGGATCTGGCTGAAGAGCTCAACCTCCTCTACTTCACTTGGAGGACCCTGAATAGACAGAGGGTCAGAGCGCCTAAATGTAAGGCCAACGTGCTCAAGTGGGGGCTGCTGGCAGACAACAACACATGCTGTGTGAATAGGAAGAGATGCAGGGTCCATCTCATGTGCTGATTACTGCTAGAAACATGTTGTGATAGAATCGGTCACAAGTTATTCAACATGGAGTCTCTTTGGTTTCTAAACCGTATTAGAATGTAGCTTTGCTTCTTTGCAAAGGCCTCCTAATTCTTTCTGCTTTGCTTATCTAGCAGGTGGCTGAATACCACCTTGTTTTGTCTTCCACGCCAAGCCTGGAATGTTCTTCTGCGTCAACATCCAGAGCTGGGAAAGGCAAGACTGTGGTTGTATATACAAACCCTGGGCTCTAATTGGTGGTATGCTAATTAGAAGGGCCAAGCTCATGTCTTTCCTATAGGCACACAGGTATGGGAGTTAGCTCGAGTTCAAGTTTGGGGTTTCTGGGGGCTACACCAGAGTCCCTAGTCCAACCCAACACGGTTACTTAGAGGTAGTCAGGTTTCCCTTTTGTTTCTGGGGGGAGGCCTGAGTGTGGATTTCCCTAACTGTCTCTTTTGATTAGTATTTTTGTATGCTGTAATTCCGTCTCCTGAACCTACAAGTGAACTGTTATTTCTTCAAAAATCAAAATGCTTCGAGAACAATAAACATCTTTACTTCATCAACAACGCCTGTTCATTGGAAGAGGGAGTAAGACAAGAGTTAAGCCACAAACCACACACTACCACATATTACACATTACTCTCCACAATACTGCTGGGCTCTCTTAATACAGAAAAGTCCCGGGTTGCTGCAGGCTTTGCAGGGCGACATCTAGGCTCTGGGGAAGCTCCATAGGGCAGGCTGGTAAAAATTGCCCGGAAGGAACGGGAGAGCCCCAAGGGCCAGGGCCAGGGCAAAGCCTATCTGCCACACATGCAGCAATGAAGAGTTAGGTTTGGCCAACAACAAAGCCAAGAAAGTGGCTTCATTTTGGCAGTCCAAAGTTTGATCTGGACCTGAAAACTCGGAGCTCGTAAAAGTTATTTTTTTAGATTACAACCCTCCGAAGAGCTGGTTGGAGGTCTCTGGGAGTTGCAGACCCCCCCCCCAATGGGGAGGGGGTTTCCTAAGCTTTGCCCATTGGGTAGCAAAAGGGTACACCAAGTTGACCTCAACCCCAGGTGCAGCAAATGCCAACCTCAGCTTTGCAATCCATGGAGGCAAAATGAACTGCTTGGACAGAAACGACAATTCACATTCAACTTTGTGTTTTTGCTGTTGCAGGCAGTTGATTGAAGACTTTCCTCTTTCCATAAAGGCAGGGCTGGGGTTGGCAGACCTCGTCCCACAGCAAGCAGCTCAGGCTGTGCATATTTTGGTGGCAAGCCACATTTTAAGAAATGTTTGGGGATCTTGAAGGGTACAACAATGAAAAAGGTCTTGAATTGCAAAAAACCTCCAGGCTCCTCCTTATGTGCAAAAGGATTGTCTTGAGGAAACTATCCGTCTTACTTAGCCCTGCAAATGTTCATCAGGATTCCTGTTCACTTAAGCAGTGATTGATTACAACGAGAGGCTACCGATCCATCAGCGCAAATTGAGCTTGTTTAAGAATCTGTTTGTGTCCTTATCAAGGCTTTAAAGGAAATCAGGTAAAGCACTGTAGTTACGGGAAAGAATACAGTAATAGACACCAAATGAGAGTTGCTTGAGGATTTCTTCCAAGATCAGGCAATACCTTTGTGTGTATTTTACTCTACATGATGGTCCCAGGCTCTCAAATGGTATCAAATACTGAGGAATGGATATAAAGCTATGGTCTTGAAAGCAATGACATACAGCAGCGAAACGTGGGCCTTAACAGCTGCAGAAGAAAAACAGCTGCAAGTAACACAACGAGCAATGGAGAGGTCAATGCTCAGAATCTCACTTAACAAGAAAGTTTTAAAAAATGAGAATAAGATCACTGCTAAAAGATGCAGTAACAGAATTTTAGTTGTTCGGTTGCACAGTCAATTCCGACCCTTTCTGACCCCATGGACCACCACACCCCAGGCACCCCAATCTTCCACCCTCCTCCTCAGCCCACCCAGCTTTGTGCCCATTGCGTCGACAATGCCATCTCACCATCTCATTCAACATTCCTGGTGAACAAATGAAGGTGGGCTGGCCATGTTACATCCACAAGGGACAATAGATGGAGCACCAGAATCATGAATTGCTATCTGAGAGACTGCAAAAGACCCAGAGGGGAAGACCAGCTTGCAGATGGGGAAAATGTTGACCCAACATGGGGAAGAACTGCCAGGGACAGAAGGTAATGAGGAGAAGGTGTGTGGAATGTTGCCATGGAGACTTCTACTCCTAGGAGGACTCCTCGCTGAATAACCACTCCAAGGTATACAAGGAGATAAAAAGGGAGCCCATGTGCAGGGAAGCCCATGTCTAGTGATGGCGACCTGTAGAGGGACACATTGGGTCAGGTTCGCCATGGATGGACTTACCAAGCTGATGTCCTCGAGAGAGATGGGTTTCTTCTCCTCCACAGCCTTTCCCAGGTGCCCGACTGTTATCTATGTACCCAAAACGAGAACGAGAGAGTGGATTTTGGTGTTTTAAAAACTGCATTTCCCTGCAGGTAGGGAGGATTAAGGGACTGCTGAGGCTCAGTGGTTAAAATGCCGAATTTGAGGATCGGAAGGCCAGCAGGTTAGCAGTTTGAGACTTGAGTGCTGCATGGCAGAGTGAGCTCCCATCTCTGTCCCAGCTCCTGCCAACCTAGCAGTTTGAAAGCAAGAAATTGCAAGTAGATAAATAGGTACCACTTTGGTGGGAAAGGTAACAGGGTTCCATGCACTCTTGTATCTAGTTATGCCTGCCACATGACCACAGAAACATCTGCATATGCACAGACAGTGAATGGCTGTGAACGGAGACGAGCACTGACCCCCTCGAGTCTGATATGACCGGCTTTCAAGCAAGGAGATCTAGGGAGGATGAAGGGAGCGACTGTCCAAGCTCTGGCTCAACCAGAGGACCTTTCAGAGGAAGGATGGAAGGCCTGGCAGCCCATCGATCTCAGTGGCAACCACCGGCCTCTGTTCTCTCCCCTCCAAAGAATGGGGCTCTTGGGCTGTTCCTAACTGGCCAGCAGCCCAGAGAGTGGAAGGTTGGCCAATGCAGTTTTCATCCCTGGCAGCCAGCGAGGCATTTTCTCTGCCTGAATCGAAACCCTGGCATGAGAGAAGAGTTGAGAGTGGCCTGAAATGGACCACGAGGGATGTAAACAAACTCTTTCCCCCTTTAGGTCAATGGCTCAGCCATGGAGTTCATTAAGGGAAACTGGCTGAGCTCTGATTGGCATTCACCCGGCATCCCATCCCATCCTTATCGGGTGCCGGGAGCAACCACCTGGCAGCCTCATCCCTAAAACACCCCTGCATATTTTAGCTGGAGGAGATAATAATGTGCGGCACATCATTCAAGGAGACAGATGCTGAGCAGCTCCCCGGCACGAGATCTTCTGCACAAACACTGTTTGCCCTTCCGGCCACCTCCGATTCCTGGGCCAGCATCTGTCCCCATTATCTTCCGGCGTGGATTGATGGCTCTCCATTAAGTCATTTGGATAAGCCATCTCAGGGTCTGGCTCACAGGTGGGGGCAACCATTCAGCCAGTGCTGTGCCCGCTCATTTCTCTCTCTGCTGCACACTGGCCACAGGTGGGACTCACAGAGGATGGCTGGGTCATTAAGAGCCACTTCTAACGAAGCTTGTGGGGGGGGGGGGAGTTTGGCCAACGAGAAAGGCCAGATTCTATCAATAAACTGAAAAGGGATATTGGCATTCTATCCCAGCTGTGGCAGGAACATCAGAAAAGAAATGGGGGCGAGAGTGAGAGAGAACATGGTGCTTTTTCTGGAAAGAAAAATAAACAATGCCCTTGAAAGAGATTGAGCCAGTTGAATGGGGCCTCTGGCTTATGTTGGGAACAGGCAGCCAGACTTGCTCAAAACCCTGCTTAGTTTCCTATCCCCGAGGAGCAGCTGAGCCATTATTTACCTTCTCTGTCTTTTGCTATGCACGAACCTGAAAAATGCTCTTTTCGGGGTGTTACTTTAAGTACATCTCTTGCTAACCTCAATTCGTTCTCTGCTTTTGCCTTCCTGACACCATCCCTGCCATTCTTTGCTCCTTGTCTGCCCTTTTTCTTTGCTGCCTGGCCTTCCTTCCGCTTCCGTTATGTGTCCTTCTTTGGTTTTTGGACCACGCTGAGCCTTTAGTGATCACTTAACATTTTTACAGCAAATGGCACTCATTTCATGTGGTGTTGGCTGCATTCTCAAATGCATGTAAGGTTGCACACAAGCCCAGGAACACAACCAAGCTTTATGTGAGTTCCCATTTGTTGTTGTTCAGTCGCACAGTTGTGTCCGACCCTTTGCAATGCCCCCATGGACCACCACATGCCAGGCTCCTCTGCCATCCTCCATAGCCTGCCCAGATCTACACCCACTGTGCCAATGATGCCATCTAGCCATCTCATCCTCTGCCGCCATCTTCTTCTTTTGCCTCCCATCTTTCCGAGCATCAGGGCCTTCTCAAGTGAGTCCTCTCTTCCCATTTGGTGGCTAAAGTACTTGAGCTTCAGCTTCAGCATTTGTCCTTCCAATGAACAGTCAGGGTTGATTTCCTTTAGGATGGACTGATTTGATCTCCTTACAGCCCAGGGGACTCTCAAAGGTCTTCTCCAGCACCACAGTTCAAAGGCGTCTTTTCGTCTGCACTCGGCCTTCCTTAGGGTCCAGCTTTCAGCCATGCATGACTCCTGGGAAGACCATTGCTTTACCTCTGTGGACATTGGTTGGCAGGGTGATGTCTCTACCTTTTACTGTGCTGCCTAGGTTTGTCATAGCTTGCCTCCTGCAATTATTTCCCATTGCAAGAGAGTAAATCCTCTATAGGACTATGGGTCTTCTTGTATGCATCGTTTAGACACAGACCCTGGAAATGTTATCTTTTAGATCCCAAGAGCCATTTTGGGAGCAGTAACCCCTAGCAGTGATGGTGAGTGAACCTTGCCACTCCAACTTTTCTTGAACTTCAATTCCCAGAAGCCCTGATCGCCAGGAGTGATAACTTGGGCTTCTGGGAATTGAAGTCCAGGAACGCCTGGAGTGCCAAGGTTCGCCATTACTGCCCTAGAGATTAACTATTTAAAGCTTGGCATTCAGTGATGCATGAATAAGGAAAAGAAGAGTAGAGTAATGTTAGGAACTGGAGTCTCCCCTCCAGCATAAGGAGGCCTCTGTTTACAAGCGGTAGCTGGAAGGTGTTGGGGGTGTACCTATAAGTATAATCTGCTCTTGAGTGTTTTCCCAACCTAGACCCAGGGTGAGAGACCATGGGGGCCTGGGACTTGAGATAATTGGGTTCCTCCTCATCTATGAAATTAATTAGGTGACCTTGATTTTCTCCCTCCACCTCTCCTACAACACAAGGTTTTGATGTGAGAGCAACGTGTGTCGCAGAGGAGAGCTGTGTTTGAGCTCTTTAAAAGAAAAGGCACGATGTCAAAGCAAGAAAAGTTGGCCAACGTCTAAGCCAAGGACGGGGCTTAGTTTTGGCAGTTTCAAGCCTGACCTGGACATGGAAGAGAAAAAACTTTGCAACAAAGCAGTAATAAAGATGAAAATGGCAATTAGGTTCACTCATTCTCTGTGCAAAATTAACAGTAATGGGCAATAAAAGCCTAGATGTACGTGGCAAAGACTTTGCTTGTGGAACATAAATAACAGTTGGGTGCCATCAAAACAATTCTGCCTTATGGAAACCTTTTCCAGAGTTTTAGAAGTGCCAAATAGATTGCCCTTGCCCAAAAGCCAGTCGTATCTGACTCTAGGGTTCAGTGCTCCTCTCAGTTTATAGCCAAAGAGCCGGTGCTGTCTGCATCTGTAGATGTTCCTGTGGATATGTGGCAGGCATGACTAGACAGAGAGCACGGAACACTGTTACCTTCACACCAAAGTAGTACCTATTTATCTCCTTGCAATTTCTTGCTTTCAACCTGCTAGGTTGGCAGGAGCTGGGGGAGAGATGGGAGCTCACTCCATCATACAGCACTCAGGTCTCAAACTGCTGACCTGCCAATCTTCCAGTCCTCAAGTTCAGCATTTTAACCACTAAGCCACCAGAGTCCCTAAGTGCCAAATAGGAAAGGTAAAAGTAAAGGTCACCCTTGCTCAAAAGCCAGTTGTATCCAACTCTAGGGTTCGGTACTCATCTCTGTTTATAGCCAAAGAGCCAGTCATATCCAACTCGAGGGTTTGGTGCTCGTCTATGTTTATAGCCAAAGAGCCAGAGCTGTCTGCATTTGCAGACGTTTCCATGGACATGTGGCAGGTATGCCTCAAAACAGGAGTGCATGGAATACTGTTTACCTCCCCACCGAAGTGATACCTATTTATCTACTTGAAATTTTTTGCTTTCAAACTTCTAGGTTGGCAGGAAATTGCCCAATACATGTGAGTAAATACTAGAGAAGGATTGTGGCTCTAGGGAAGGACATTGCCAGATAATATTACCAGACACTAAAGTACTGGGTGGAATTTTTGGAATAGTAGCCGTGTTAGTCTGTGCTTCAGGCATATCAGAAAACAAAATAAAAACACAGCAGTTAGTCTTTAAAGTACTGGGTGAAATGTTCACTTTACTCCTGCTTCAAGCCAGTTGTGTAAAACTTCAGCACTGCTTAAAGGATCTAGTGTGAAAACTATCTTTGCCTTTCCCTTTATCCCAGTTCTTCCGTTATACATGCCACCCTACCCCAAGCATACACTTGGAGTGGCAAATGCTATTGGGGGGTGGGGACTCCCTCCTCAAACTCCTGGCCTTTTCTCTCTCTTGATGGAGAGGATTACAGTTCTTCTGCAATCCCTGGGATTCCCCCTCACCTATAGTTCCTTCCAGAGGTAGCAAACATGGATGCCCTGAGCTACCATCCCCTCGTTCTAGTAGTAGACAGGTTGGGCAGTGAGAGTCTAGAAATTGTAGTGCAGAGAAGAAATGTTCCCTAAGAGACTTCCTACTAGAGTAGACATGATGTCTAAGCATGTGCAGATACATGTTTATGGATTATAACTCCCAGCATTCCCCACTCAGGATTACCCCAGAATTGCTCTGAAACTTCCAGAATTGTTGAAGAATTTTGGGGAGGTGAATGATAGAATCACAAAGTAACTGAGTTGGAATGATCCGGTCCAACGCCCTGCTTTAGGCAGGAATCCAAATCAAAGCAGATCTGAAAAAATGGTTGTCCACTTTTCTTTTGAAGGTCTCCAACACTGGAGCCCTTACCACCTCCCAAGGTCATTGCCTCTATTGTACTACTGCTCTGACAGTTAAGAACTCTCCCCCCCCCCCCGGTATTATTCAGCCTATATCTGGCCTCTTGTAGAGAACTGTAAGCAGGGGTTGCCTCAGGAAGTCTTGGTGTTATCATACAAAAACACAAAAGGGAAGATCTCTAGTGATCCCACGCCATGACGTGCTACAGAACCATTGGGGAATACAGTAAAACGCAGGATAACGCTAAAACTTGGTTCCACAAGTCTTAGTGTTATCCGATTTTTAATGTTATCCGATGCATGCATCACATAACGTTAAAATCCTATGGGACGCGTTGCATAATGTTAAAACTCCATAGAGATACATTGTAACTGGCACAGGCTTTAGCGAACGTTATCCGATGCATCCCATAGGATTTTAATGTTATGCGATGCAATTTCACCCCCAGATTGCTTAGCGTTATGTGGTTTTAGCGTTATCTCATGCAAACGTTATCCGAGGTATTACTGTAAAAGGAGGGTGTTGAACAACTCACAGGGAAGCTGATCTCCTCTTCCAAAACTTTGTCTCCAACAACCTGTAAGAAACAAGGCAAGGACAAATGGGAAAGAGCAGGAATTAAGGGACGCCTGCCTTGAAAGTGGCAGTGGCACCAACCATACTGAAGTCTTGGGTGCCAGAGGGTTGCCTACTAAAACCCATCACCCAGCATGGCAGGGAAAGTTACTTAGAAAAAGCTCTCTTTTCAAACATTCTTGAAGATTGTGTGATCAGGTAATGCAAAACGAGTAGAAAAATGTTAGCTCTCAACAAATCTCATCATCCTTTCTGATAATGGAGATGATGCCTAGCCTTTGTACTCAGCAGCCTCGGAGAGCTGCATTCTCCAGGAGTTTCCTACTTATTGTGGCAGTGAGTTCCACTATCGAACTCTGTGAAGGAGGCGTTCTTCCTTTGACTTGTCCTCTGTTTCCTACATCTTAGCTTCAGTGGATGACCCCATTTGGGTTTGAACTCACCACCGAACATGGTAATAATAGGCAGGTCTGTAGCGTATGTATGTTAGGGAGGAGGCATCTGTAAGGAAACCACAACCCAGTTTCCCACCACTGGGGGACCCTTACAGCTCTTAGCAATCCTGCCACCCTCATAAGAAGCCAGCTCTTTGGACACCAGTCATTTTGATGGTGTGGGTTCGAATCCCACCTCTGCTACCATGTAAGAAAGCCATAACCCAGTTTCCCACTATCAGGAGACCAGCTCCCCCCTTGGCAAATAGTGGGGAGAGAAACTGCCAATTGTCCCCTTTGTCAATCTGCATTTCAGGTGGGAAATAAACTCCCTTTTGCTTTCTTAGCTGTTTGGGTTCAGGCACCAACAATGTCCATCTGACCTACCTGGCCCAGTTTTTGAACTCAAAGATTGATACCTGGCAGAAGAGTTGGTGGTTATCCTCAGATACCAAAAGAAGGCAGCAACAGGACGACTGGGTTTCTTGCTTCAGCTGCAAGAGAGGGACACGGTTAGAGATCCAGAAAAAATATCCATATTCCTCCTTGGCAGAATAACCTGTCAAGAATAATGTTAGTGGGTTAACTATAACAGAGGAGAGAATCCAATGGCCCGAGCTGACCCCCTGAACTTTATGCAAAGGTGCCGTTTTTTAACTTGCTCAAAATTTCCACCTTTCTTGGGATTATACTTAGAGATGCAAACCCTTTGCATAGATATGGAGAGCAATTCCCAGATTTCCACCAGACTGGAGAACTCTGAGGGTCTAAGTTTCCAAAGCAGTAAATTTCTGCTCTTAGTACAAAGGGGATGGTGGGGTTTGGGCAAATAAAATGGCTTTGTTTTACATAATTTTGGCCCATTTGGATGATAATCTGTCCAGAGACACCCAATGTTTCATTTTGAAAAATCCAGGTTGGAAACAAGGAAGCTGCACAGAGATGAAGGGGGAGAGGAAGAGAACAAGAAGACACAGAAGGGAAGGGGTGGCATTCAAGGGATTCCACAGTAAGAATTTGGGTCTGAGGCACCGGCAGCTTTGCAAAAGCACAGAAGAATTTTCAGTCCTTAATTCATAGTTAGATCCTGCACTTTCATAAATGGGGACATCATAGTTCTAATCTATGCCCCAGATCACAGCAGTGCAAAAAATAAAAATAAATCAAGAGTTCAGGGAGGGCCATACAAAATCTGGAAGCAAAAGAAATAAAGGTAGCACAGAGCCTGGTGAAAGACATGTCACCTGGATGTGACATGACTCTAGGGTTCAGTGCTCATCTGTGTTTATAACCAAAGAGCCAACGCTGTCAGCATCTACAGATGTTTCCATGGTCATGTGGCAGGCATGGCTAAACACCAGTGAGCACAGAATGCTGTTACATTTCCTGCCAAAGCATTACCTATTTATCTACTTGCAATTTTTTCCTTTTAAACTCAAGGTTGGCAGAAGGTGGGACAGAGACAGGAGCTCACTCCATCATGCAGCACTCAGGTCTTGAACTGCTGACTTGCCGACCTTTCAGTTGTCAAGGTCATCATCTTAACCACGAAGCCACCGCAGTCCCTTCTTAAATGGGTACAGAAGTGTTATTTAGCAGTGATTTACGGAGGGGCAATATCTTTGCTGTCCTTTCTTGTTGTGGCCAAGTCATCTCCATCTTATGGCAACTCTACTAATGGATGACCTCTAAATGGCCTTATCATTCTCCAATGCTGCTCAGCCGTTGCAAACCCAAGGCCATGGCTCCCTGGAGGGAGTCAGCTCATAGCTGAGTTAGTCTTCATCTTTTGAGGACTTGTTTAGGAACAAATGAAATCGATGCAGGAGAATTGGGGTAGGCTCTCTTACTATTTTGCCAAGCATTCACAAGAACTGGAGTCAGAAGCATGGAAAGCGGTCACACCGGTAACAAGAGAGATGTGAAGCCACATGTCTGTTAAATAGTCTGCTCCTGTACTATGTTCCAGGTGAAGTTGACCCCAACCCTACTGCACTCAGTATTCTTGGCTCTGCAAGGGAAAATGAGAGGCAAGTGGGAATCTCACCTGGTCTGATTCTCAGGAGATCTCAGGAGGGAATCCATTTTTTAAATTGTTTTTACCTGCAATATTATTTGGTTTGGTTTATAGTTTATGTTTTATTTTATACTGCTATTGTAATTTTTGTGAATTACATTATTGTAGATTTGTTGTACAATACCCAGAGTGAGAGAATATCCCAGGTGGGCAGGATATCAATCAATCAATCAACCAACCAACCAACCAACCCACCCATAAGAGAAAGGGGAACTTGACTGGCTCCTGGGTTCGCTCCCTGCTTCAAAGCTTGTCACTTCACTGCAATCAGATTGAGCCCAGGATTAAAAGGGAACCCATTCTGGATAGCCCAGTGGTTGGGGTACTGGCTACAGAGTCGGAGTTCGGGAGTTCGATTGCTCCCCCCTGCTTCTTTAATAGGGGCTGGGTTTGATGATCCATCAGGTCCCTTCTGGGTTTGCAGTTTTAAGGTGATGGTGATGATAAGGTACTATCCCCATTTCCATCACCACCCCTGTTCTGCAAAAGTCATCCTCTAGTAAAAGCAACGGCCAAGACCCTGAGCTTGAAGACTGGAAGGTCGGGTTTCGATACCCAAGTGCTGCATGACAGATCTTGGGGGCATGAAAGGAGCCTCATTTAGGAGGTCCCCTGAGCAGAGTTTCTCCAGCTAAAAACCTTTCAACCCACAGTAATTTCTGATATGAAATTTATTTATTGCCTTCTTCTTCCAAAGACCTTCTTCGCAAGGAAGAGCCAGGTGTAAGGGAGGGCTCACCCTCTCTAGACACACCTGTGTCTCTCTCAGCTGCCTGAGAACGGAGTTCAAGAAAACATGGGCCGAGACATTTTATGACGCTTTTAAAAGGGAAGCCATAAAAGACTTTACGTAGCAGATGGTAAGGATGTGAGCCTCCAAATGATACGCTGCTATCCGGCTGGTTGCTTTTACTGTCTCTCGCTTCCTGAACTTGGAAGAGGATCAGGGCCAGCTGTTTACAAACCCCTCTCTTGTTAACAGGATGGCAATGGGGTTTAAATTGTTTTTATTTGCCACGCTACAGAAATAAAAGGAAAAGCACAATTTTGCCATTAAGAGCAGCGGTGGGCATCAGCAGGTTTGCACCAGTTTGCCAGAACCAGCAGCAGATATTCTGGCTGGCCTCTCTGTGGCCCATCCAAGTTTTGAAATAAAGTACTGTAGTCCTAATTCAGGTACAATGCAGGGCTTCCCCCTGGCCACGCCCACCACACCACACCCACAGTGTGGTAGTAAATTTTTTGGGAGCCCACCACTGGTGAAGAGTCCCTGGGAACAGAAACCATGTCCTTCTTTCTTAAGCTAGAGTTGCCATTTACGGAGCTTTCCTGCTTCCCCTCTTTTAATGTTGATGTCGTGCTGCAGGCAAGAGTGCCAAGGGTAACGTGTTAGCAGGAGGAACTGGTTGGCTTCATTCCTGGCATGGAGAGGCTTGGTGGTTAAGATGCTGAGCTTAATGACGGGAAGGTTGGCAGTTAGCAGTTCAAGACCTGCATTTCTGCACAACAGAGTGAGCTCTTGCCATCTGTTCCACCTCCCGCCAACTTAGCAGTTCAAAAACAAGACATTGCAAATAGATAAATAGGTACCGCTCCAAAGGGAAAGGTAACATCTTTCCATGTGCTCTGACTTCTAGTCATGTCTGCCATGTGACCACAGAAACGACTGCAGACACAGACAGCACTGACTCGTTGGCTGTAAACATAGATGAGCACCAAGCCCTACAGTCAGATATGACTGGCTTTTGAGCAAGGGAGACCTTTTTAAAAGGGAAGCCATAAAAAGCTTTATGTGGCAGTGGGGCCAGTTCTGGATCATCCGTTTCTTTCTCTGGTTCCAAAGCTCTTTTCCTCCACAGATGTTCCATGGCTGGTAACCTTTCCAGGACAGGCAGCCACCCTTTCCACATGGCATGCCAACCTGGCATCATGCAGAGGAGAAGTGGGGAGGGAGACAGTTTCTGAGAAGTGATGGACTGCTACCATCCTGTATTGTGATCCACATTTCCCTTCAAATGACATAACCCCAGGCATGTCCATTTTCAGCCACGCAAGGGGAGGCGCTGCAGGATTAATTGTTCTCACCATGCAAAGCATTTTGTGGCTCCCTTCATATCAGAACAAGAACAAGAAAGGCTTTTGCACAAATTAAATAAACTTGCACCAGTGACACTTCAGCAGGAACAGACCAGGATCCTAACACCAAGGTACACTTGTGCAAGGGGAAGGAAGCTTTCAGAGGAGGCTGCAGAGGAACAGAAAGATGTCCAAGCCAGACCAATGGGAAAACAGTGGTCTGAAATACTCACGTAATTAATGACTTTGAGCTGGAGTGAGGCTGCGTCCAAATCGTAGAGCTCCCCTGGAAAAGCAAGAGAGCAGGAATGGAAAGGGTCTCTGACCCAAAAGGCACTCAGGTACAGTCACTGAGACAGGCTCAAAAAGAGAGAAGAAGACCTGTCAAAGGTCTGAGACGACGAGTCATGACATGAGCAGCCCCTCGGCATAAAGAGAGTTGCAACAAGGAGGAACAGGATCCGCTTTCCATTATCCTAGGGTGCAGGACACGTGCAACGGGCTGAATATCAAAGAAAACTCCCTTACTGTTAGAGCAGTAGGACAACAGGGCCCATGACCTTGGGAAGCAAGTGAACCACTCCAGCCCTAGAGGCCTTCCAGAGCCATCTTCTCAGACCTGCTTTGGCTGGGATCCCTTGTTGAGCAAGGGATTGGGCTTTGGCCCCCTTCCAACGTAATGGCTGTATGCTCCCATGATTCTATGCGTCTCTGAGAACAGAGCCATTGAATCCTGGTTGCTTGAGACCAAGCTTGCTGAGTGGATACCTGAAGCACCCAGGTTTGCAGGCTCTGAGTGGTGATGTCTAGAGAGGCAACAAAAGGCAAGAGCCATGTCAAGAGCTTTCTCTGGCGTAGCCCATAGGATGAAATGGGCCACGAGTCATTCCATAGGGAGCCTCTTTGGTTTTTACACTGTCTTCGAATGTAGCTTTGCTTCTTTGCAAAGGTCTGATGATTCTTTCTGCTGCTGCGCTTATCAAGCGGGTGGGCTTAGAAGAAGCCTCTCAAAGCTTCAGACCCATCTTTGGTCTTTTCCTCCAGGCCTGGAATGCCCGGTTATGTCAACATCCAGAGCATGGGAACACCAGACACTTGTTGTGGGAACCAGTGGTTGTTTATACAAACCCTGGGCTCTAATTGGCTGTATGCTAATTAGGAGGACCAAGCTCATGTCTTTCCTATAGGCACATGGGTTTGGGAGTTAGTTCAAGTTAGTTCTACAGTAGTTGGCGTTCGAGTTTGGGGTTTCCTGGGGGCGACACCAGAGTCTCTACTTCTACCCAGCAGGATTACTTAGAAGTAGTCAGGTTTTCCTTTTGTTCCTGGGGGGAGGCCTGAGTGCGGATCCCCCCAACTGTCCTTTTTGATTAGTATTTTTGTATGCTGTATCCAGAAACAACGAGTGAACTGTTATTTCTTCAAAATGCTTTGAGAACAACAAACATCTTTACTTTATCAGCAATGCCTATTCTTTGGAAGAGGGGGTAAGACTAGAGTTAAGCCATAAGCCACACACCACCACATTGCATACAATACTCTCCATAATACTTGCCGGGCTCTGTTGATACAGGTAAGCCCCAGGTTGCTGCAGGTTATGCAGGGAGGCATGTCGGCCTCCTGAACTCAGAGTCTTGGGGAGTCCCACTCTTGGAAGCTCGGAAGGCATGGGGAGAACCCCAGGGCAAGGGCCAGGTCAAAGCCTATCTGTCACAGCCCTCACCCTCTGAGACAAATGGCCAGTAGAGATTATTAGAGCAACTCCTACATCAGTGATGGTGAACCTTGGCACTCCAGGTGTTTTTGGACTTCAATTCCCAGAAGCCCAAGCCAGCACTCCTGCTGATCAGGGCTTCTGGGAACAGAAGGTCAAGAACAGCTGGAGTGCCAAGGTTGGCCATCACTTCCCTACACTATTAACAGTTCTTAAGTCACTAAAGACTTACCCATGTCACAATCCTTTTCACGGGCTATATGCTCATGAAAACTGCGTAGCATTAGCCCTGGATTCATTTTGATTGTTATCACCTGCTGATAGTGTTTTACTATGAATATGGAGATTATGATGGTCTGGAGATTATCTGATGCTACCTGGTTTTGGCTCTTTGGATTATTTTTGGTTATTTATTGGGATGGCTATTACTGTGGTTTTTTTAAAAAATACATACTTTGTTTTATGATGATGGTTATTGGTCGTTTGTTGTTTTATATATTTGTGAGCTGCCCTGAATGGTGCTTCCACCAAAAGGGTGGAGTCTAAATGAAAATGTAGATAGATTAGAGATAGAGATAGAGATAGAGATAGAGATAGAGATAGAGATAGAGATAGAGATAGATAGATAGAGATAGAGATAGAGATAGAGATAGAGATAGAGATAGAGATAGAGATAGAGATAGAGATAGATAGATAGATAGATAGATGGATAGATAGATAGATGGATAGATAGATTTCACCCACCCACCCTTTCTTTTTGTGAGCTCTGTTTTGCAAAATCTCAGAAGGGAGCATGACTAGGCTTCTTGCAGGAGTTAAGAGCACAGGATGCAAATTCTTGTTTTGTCTTCTTTTCACACAAAAATAACAAGAATGCTCTCCCTCCATGAAGATAGCTTGGTTTTCCCTCTCTCAATCTTCCTCTTCTCTTTCTCTCTTTTGTAGATTAGATATGGGCTAGACATTATTGATCCTGCATTTCACAGCCAGCGTCCAAAGAATGGCATAAATCATACATGAGAACATGAAGCTTCGATTTCCTTCTCCTCACCCACAAGATAGCAAGATCTCTTTTATTCGTCTCAAAAGCATTTTCACATTTGCAGGAATGTGCCTGAGCAAACAACATGAATTATACATATTGAGCAGATTTTACAGACTGGGCAGCTAAGAGAGAGGTGTGGTTCTTTGGAAAGCCATTCCTGAAGTTGTCCAAGAATCCCAGGAATTGCACCCTACAAATCCAAATTGGAGTACAGTAGCTGTAAGTTTCAGCCTTCTAGAAAAGGCATTTCAAGTTATTTACCTGCCCCATTAAGGTTGGTGTTTTTTGGGTGGGTGGGTGGGTGGGTGGGACTTTGCTTTCTGCCATTGATTTGCATTTTTAAAAAAGCTGTCGAAGAACTACAACTCCCAGGAATCATTACAGCAGGTTTCTTTTTTTCTCTCAACAATTCAAGAATAGGAAGCAAAGGTGTGGGGGGGATTTAAACCTTCAGACTTAAACAGACTGGAGATGTAAAACAGAAGTCGAGACATATTTTCATTTATAGTGGGAGTGTAAGAATGTGAAGAAAATATGGAAATTATTTTTTAAAAAATCTATCTAATATTGTCTTTAAAACTGGAGATGTCTCCTAAAATAGCATTATAAATGGATTTTGGAAATATGCAGATAGAATGGAAAAAGAAAGAGATGATTGTCATATTTGTGACAGCTTTGAGATTGAATATTGTTTTTTAAAAATGGAAAGTAGGTTGGGAATTTGAATTGGGTAACTGGTATAAAGAGATACGGAACATAGCTATAAAGAATAAATTAACATGTCTGTAAAAAAGGGACTAGTTTAAAAAATATGATAAATATGGGGAGAAGTTTTAGATTATGTATTAGGGAAAGGAGTAAAGCAAGATCAAGATGTAATATCTCTTTTGGGACAAGGGGACGTATGTATAAAAATGTAACAATTTTAAGAACATTTAATTGAGAAGGTTTATAAGTCCTACAGGTAGCAGGTGGTAGCAGTTATATTGTACTATATGTAATTTGGTCAAGGTTTTTGTATGTTATTTGCAGTTGTTGTGATTTTTTCGCTTAATTGTGTGTGTGTGTGTTTGTTTGTTTTTTGTATTTTAATTAAACAAAATTACCGTATTTTCTGGTGTATAAGATGCACTCCCCCCCCTCTTAAAATACACTTGGAAAACAGAATGTCTCTTACACACTGATGTGTCATACGCTGGCAAATATCATATTTGCTGGCATATAAGAGCACCAGAAAAACAGAGTGTGTCTTATACTCCGATGCGTCCTATACGCTGGCAAATACGGCACAGTATTTTGAAAAGAAAACAGTTGTACTACTGAGCTGGAGTGGAATAACCTTGCATAGTTCATGAGCGCTAAAGAGGTTGCCTTGACGTGTCATGAGATGGAAGGGTTGCTTGAAGGGCGATTGCCCCTGTGCAAGAGGCCAGGGATATGCTTTGGCAGATGCTTTTGCCCTTTTCAACCATTTATAAGTTTTCTAAAGTGCTCCTGTGTTCGGCTTCTCCATCTATTTTCTGGCATTTTATGCTTTCCAGCCCTCTATCTTTGGGAGCAAAATTTGCCCAGTCCCCCACACTCCTTACCGCATAACTGGAGGATTTTGCGGTCTAGGTCACTATAGCTGCTTTTGGGCGATGCCTTGGCTTTTGCAATGGAGTTCTGCGATGAGCTGGTGGACAGGCTGACCTGCGGCCATGGCGGCTGCTTCTGGAGAGCTTCGATGCGCTTGTAGGACACCAGAATCTGCAAACGACCACAGGGGCAATCAGGTGAGGCGGGTAGATTTAGGATCAAATTGCAGCTAGCTAGGTGGCAGAACAGAAGCCATAAAACCCAGTGCATGGAAATCTCCCAAGATCTAGGGCAGTGATGGCGAACCTTGGCACTCGAGTTGTTCTTGAACTTCAATTCCCAGAAGCCCAAGTCCCAGTGAATCCACATGAATGGGTCACCATGGACTTGCCAGGTGGGCTTCTGGCACAGGGGATTTGAGGCCTGAAATCTTCCACAGCTGTGGACTGAAGCCAAGAGCTACAGAGGGGCTCTGAGTTTTGTGACACAGAAAACCATCATGTGTGACTGCCCAATCTGTCCAAGGAGGTTTGGGTTACTAAACCAACTGTGTAGAATGGGTTGTGTTAGACTAGAGCAGTGATGGCAAACGCCCAGTAAACCCACTTGTGTGGATTCACAGAGACTTGGGCTTCACCATCACAGAGACTTCACCATCACAGGACAAGAGGGAAGTAGGACAGCCAGCCAGTCAACAGATGAGTGGGGCAATAGGGCGAATACTGGCTAGACTGGGAAGGTGCATAGCTGCCAGCCGTTCCATGGCAAGCAGGAGGTCAACAAGCATCAGAAGCAACAAGCAATGCAACAAGTTGTCATCTTGCAGAAATGGCATGTGATCGACACACAAATATCTCAATGCTCACAAACACAGATAAAGGAGTCAGGGATGCAACAGCAAAATGAACCTTATGAAAAGAACCCACTGCTCTTAAGGGGGGAGACACAACCATAAATGGGTATCCAAAGCAATTTATAAAAGGATGATCTTTGGGGGGGGCGGAGGGAGCGGAATCTGCCTTTGGGTTTACTCACATGCTTCTCCAAAGCCCGCAGGTGTCGCTCATCGGACTCACAGAGCTGGCCACAGTGGACCTGTGGAGAGCAAAGAGACACAAGACCAAAGCTTCCGAATGCTACGCGGTGCACATGAAAACATCACAAACTACTATGGGGAAACATATCAGACCATTCTAAAGTCAAGGAATCAACTCTCTTGGATTCAGTAACAGAAGAAAGGAGGGTTATGAGGGGCAGAATTCAAAGAGTGGAGCCAGTGAATGAATAAGGAGTTGTGTAAGTGTTAGTAAGTATCATCCATCCAATGGGCAGAGTTGCTGTCAACCCATGGAAGGAAACTCTCTCCCTCTCTCTCTCTTGGGTTCTCTTCCCAAGTCTCCTTGAGAAGACCAAGAAGAAGGACCCTGATTCTTAGGCAGGCTGAGATGGTGACCGGCTGGTCTCCAAAGGAATCAAAGATAAACAACCACACATCTATACCACCCTATGAGACAGGATGCCTTAAACGGACACCAGTTGAGAAAATAGACCCTCTTGTGAGTATTGCTCTGCCTAAGATCAGGAGAGAAGTAGGAGTGGAGGCCGAGAGAACTAAGCAAGAGAAGGACCCTCTGAACAGAGATGAGCCTCAAGTCCATCAGCTCAGATCCAGGAAGAGCTTTGTGGCAAGAACAAACATTCTTGAGGGTGCACAAGGGCAAAACCAAATTAGAAGACGGAGGAAGGAGCTCACTGGACAAAGAAGAAGATTAAAGGAGGAAAGTGGTTTCATTTTGGCAATCCAGGGTTTGATCGGGACATGAAAGAAGAAGACCACCGCATAGTGCTTCGTGCACTCGCTGGGCGATTCATAAACTAGCATTTTGCCCCCATTAATATATTGGGTCCTCCTTTGACTGACCTTGGAAGGATGGAAGGCTGAGTCAACCTTGATCCCTGGCCAGGATTGAACTCACAACCTTTTGGTTGCAGTATAGCAGTTTAACCACCGCACTACTGACGCTCTGTTTGGTCCAATGTGCTTAGTACAGTAGACATGAAGTTTGCTTTTCAGATCAGGATTGCAGGGCTATTTGGGTGGTCATTTTAAACATCATAAAGAGAGGAGGCTTAACTGGGCACTGGGTTAAATTTTGTAAAGAGTGCCAGGCAGGGCTGCCGGGGATTGTTAGAGAACAAAATCCAAGGCTTGGAAAAGTTACACGTTTTGACAATGCCTCCATGAACTTGAAACAGTCAACGTGGGTCGGTGGTCCTGGGAACTCTCCTCCATAAGAGTTCATTTTCCAAGTTCTGAGAAGTTGAGGAGGGTTGTCAGCATTAGGAGAGGAACATGGCATCTCTCTCTCCCCTCAAGTTCTCTCTTCCGATGGGTTGTGTGTGTGTGTGGGGGGGGAATCTCTAGACCAGGGGCGCCCAAACCTTTCATGCCACTGGCCAGTCATGTCGTTCCTCCCACCGGAAGTGGAAGTAAAACGCGCCTTGCAATCTGTTTTGCAACAGGATGAGATAGATTTTAAGCTGCCATTTCCTCTGTTTAAACCAGGGCTGCCCAACTATGGCCCGTGGGACAGATCCAGCTCCCGGCGCCAATGGATGAATTTGGCTCATGGGCCGTAGTTTGGCCAGCCCTGCTCTAGACCCTGATTCCTGGGGCTTGGCCCTTTCCCATGCAAGGCACACCTGGGATGCCTCCTTCCTGGCGACAGGTGATCCCTGGCTACCAAAAGGGATTCTTCTTCTTCCAGGTCTAGGGCAGAAGCGAAACTGCCAAAAGGAAGGCACCTTTCGGTGAGTTCATTCTACAGTTCCTTTTGCCCGACCTACTGTGAGAAAGATTAGCCAGCAACACACGGTTGCCGTTACCAGGGTATTACGTCCAATTGTGGCTTAAAAACAGCACCGTCTTCGAGGAGGCTCTTTTCTGCCCGAAGGGATGCTGGAGACCAAGTTCCAAGTGAAGGCCAATACAGATGGGGGGATGAGTTGAGGCTGGCCTGGGCTGCAGCTGCCCCCCCCCCCGTGGCCTCAGGGCCCAGAAGAGGCAAAGGTCAGGGCCGTTGCATCAACTCAGCACCTTTTCTTTAATAAGCCCTGTTGAGATTCTCTCCCCAGCCCTGGCTGTCTGGGCAGAATCTCTCATTAATCCATTTAAGGACTTCTCACTCGCTTGCTGGCGGCTTCCCGGGGGCCTTGCGCTCCCTGATGCCGCCACCATGACCTTTCCTGGATGCAGTGAAATTAGCTGTGGGGCTTCGTTAAGCTTGTCTTTCAACCTTTCCATGTCTGGGCAAAAGCTGCATTAAGAAATGCTGGGAAGAAATCCCTGCTCATCTTTGGCCTCTGGAATCTTTGGGGAGGGGGGGCACTTAATTGGCACCCCAATACTCATTGCATCGGAGAAGTGAGGGGGGGGGAGAGTCTATCTGATTCTTAATGGTTAACACACTGAGATTGACCAGCAGACGGCCAGTAAGTCAGCAGTCCGAGCCCCAAGTGAGGCACAACAGAGTGAGCTCCCGTCACTGTCCCAGCTCCTGCCAACCTAGCAGTTTAAAAGTAAGAAATTGCAAGTAGCTAAATAGGTCACAGTGTTGCATGCACTCCAGCATCTAGTCATGTCTGCCACATGACCACGAGGATGTCTGTTGATGAAGACAGCTTTGGCTTCTTGGCTGTAAATGGAGATGAGCACCAAACCCTAGAGTCGAACACAACTGTCTTTCTCTCAAGGGAGACCTTGACCTTTACAATCCTGGGTGGGTGGGTTGCACTGATCTCACTTTAAACATAGACCCCCCCCCCACTTCTCTTTCAAATCCTAAAGGGCCTTTTCAAAATGACCACCAGCAACTCGGAGGAGGGCAGTGGAGAATTACGTGTCAATTTGGGGCAAAGATTTCTGGTTGGTCGTCAGAGACAGGAGCCGGTCGCCAAAGAGCCAGAGGAAAAAAGAAAGGAGTCTGAAGCCGCCGTTCAAGGTAAAGAGCTCCTTAAATGGCTCACAGCGACTATCCAAGATGCCGAAAGACATGCAGTGAAACCAAACTCATCACAATGAAAAGGAATATATATGTATGTCAGGGGTGCCCAAACCTTTTGGGCTTCAGGCCGGTCATGTGGTTCAAGGGGCCGGTCCCTATGGTCTGGAAATCAGATCTGGCCCCCGACACCAATTCATCCGGCCCCCAATGCCCTCGTCGCTCCCAGAATCAGAAGTAAAATATGCCTGTATGGGTGCATTTTTACTTCCGTTTCTGGGAGCGACGAGGGCAAAATGGGCCGGATGAATTGGCATTGGGGCCCCATCCAGCCCCCAGGCTGTAGTTTGGGTACCCCTGATGTATGTTTTTTTTAAAAGAACATGGCTTTCTTCCTGCCCATTTCTCCACAGTCTTCTGTTTCCACTTACCAGAAGGACACAAACCACCGTCCCTGCATCTTTGTCCACCAAGGGGATGATTAGAACTGCAAAGCAAAGAGAGCTCCGTCAGACCAGCAGTTGAGCAAAAGGGGGCAAGTGTTGGGGCTGCCAATTTTCTGTGGAAATTTTGGGTGAGGAGAGATTATTATTATTATTATTATTATTATTATTATTATTATTATTATTATTATTATTATTATTATTATTATTATTATTATTATTATTATTATTATTATTATTATTATTATTATTATTATTATTAATAATAATAATAATAATTGCATTTGCTACCCTGCCCCAATCGGGTGAACCCGACTCTGAGTGGCTTACATCAAGGTTAAAACATAGGGTAATCTATATTAATGCTATTTATAATTAAAACTTAATGTTTAACTCTAAAAATCATAAAAAGTTAAAACAGTGTACAAGTTGCACACAAATTATATAAAAATTCAGACCCAAAAGGGTGGTAGTCCATTAAATAAGCCACCTAGTATGAGAACCCACGTTCCCGGGTCCCCAAACTTGCCCTGCCAGCCAGGTTTTTAAGCCCTTCCAGAAGGGCAGGAGCTCTGTCTGAAGGCACAGTTCGGTGGGCAGGAGGTTCCAGAGGGTCGGGGCGGATACGGAGAAGGCTCTCCTCCTAGTACAGGCGAGGCGCGCCTCTCTCGCCGAGGGAATAACAAGGGAGCCTCTCCGATCCGCCCTGGTGGGACGGACAGATGTTCTTGGGGTGACGCGGTCTCTTAGGTATCCTAGCCCACTACCATATAGGGCTTTAAAGGTAATAACCAGCACCTTGAATTGCACCCGGAGACATACTGGCAACCAATGCAGCCCCCGGAGCAGCGGTGAAGCACGAGCATAACACCTACACCCCATCACTACCCGGGCCGCCGCATTTTGGACCAGCTGGAGTCTCCGGATGGTCATCAGGGGCAGCCCCATGTAGAGCGCATTACAATAGTCAAGTCTGGAGGTGACCAAAGCATGTGTGATCATGAGCAAGGAATCCTGGTCTAGGAGCGGGCGTAACTGGCGTATTACACGAAGTTGTGCAAAAGCCCTCCTGGCCACGGCTGCCACCTGCTCCTTGAACAGTAGCCGTGAGTCCAGGAGGACCCCCAGATTATGCACCTGGTCTGTTTGGGGCAGGACTGCCCCATCCAGAACCAAAGGTGGCAGCTCCTGTGTTAACACAGGGCCCCTGACCCACAGCCACTCAGTCTTGCCGGGATTCAGCTGTAGCCCGTTGTCCCCCATCCAGACCTTTACAGCCTTCAGGCACCTGGAAAGGACTTCCACCGCACCGCTTGGGTCCCCACGGGCCGAGATGTATAACTGGGTATCATCAGCATATTGATGATACCTTACCCCGTGGGAACGGATGATCTCACCCAGCGGCTTCATGTAGATGTTAAATAGGAGAGGAGAGAGTACCGAGGTGAGGCACCCACTATTGCAGGGGCCTAGGGCTGGACTTCTCCTTCTCCAGGCACACCGACTGGGTCCGGCCCCTCAGAAATGAGGCAAACCAGGACAACACAGTGCCCTGGATCCCCAGACCTTGGAGCCTTCCCAGAAGGATGCCATGGTCGATAGTGTCAAAGGCCGCTGAGAGGTCGAGAAGAGCAAGGACAAACGGATCCCCTCCATCCCGCTCTCTCCAGAGATCATCCACCAATGCGACTAGTGCAGTTTCGGTACCATATCCGGGCCTGAATCCTGACTGAAAAGGGTCCAGATAATCCGCTTCATCCAGGACTTCCTGTAACTGCTGATGGAGCCCTTTCCCTTGGAGCAAGTTCAGGTCGCTTGCAACCCCCTGGTTATGGTTCCAGCCAGACCTCCAGGGAGGGATTGAGAGTCCGGACAAGAAAGACACAACAACTTGACTTCTGGACATCAGAGTTAGCTGAATTCCCTCTTTCCTCTTCCCATTTCCCAAAGCAGCTCAGAGAAGAGAATTTGGAAGGGGGCAGGTGGAAAGAGGCAAGGAGCCCAAGCAGAGTGGGAAACACCTCCACCCCCTTTTCTGCCACATCATTTCCTCCCTCCCTCCTTCCCTATTACAGGCATGAACCAAACTCCCGCCTGAGGCTTTTCTTTCAGTCTCTGAGTGTGTCAAAAATAAAATAAAATTGTTTGCTTTTGTGCAAAGACATTCATATGTAAATTTGCGCACATGGGGGCAATGGAGGCAGAGGTATCGGCATGGGTCAGCATTTCTCTTGACAGGGGCAGCGCTGTACAGCTAGGGGCAGGGGAGAAATTTCCCAACATTGGGAATTGGGTTTAGATTTTTGGCTTTGAGATTTGGCAATGAGGTTGCCATTTTAGTTTAGAAGCCAAACTATCATCTGGGAAATGAAATTGCCAGTTGGCTGGATGGATGAACGGATGGACAGCTGGACATACAAATGATAGATAGATAGATAGATAGATAGATAGATAGATAGATAGATAGATAGATAGATAGGGTGGGAGAGATTAGATAGATAGATAGATAGATAGATAGATAGATAGATAGATAGATAGATAGATAGATAGATAGATAGGGTGGGAGAGATTAGATAGATAGATAGATAGATAGATAGATAGATAGATAGATAGATAGATAGATAGATGCATGCATGCATGCATGCATGCATGCAACTGCAATCAGTTTATATTGTGAGGACCTTTTGCCCTGGTCTCCTTTTGGTAAATGCAAACACAGCCATTGGATATAACAGAGTGCAATCAGGGTGAAGGGGGGAGGGGTGAAGGGGGGGTCCCCACCCCACCCTTTCTCCTTCTTCTGCCCCCATCCCTTCTCAGGGGTTTACCTTGTTTATCCGGGGGGAGCGGTGCAGCTAAGTTGGCCACTGGTTGGCCCTGCAGCTCCGCCGGAGGCAGCCCGTTGCATTCCACCCTCTTCTTCCCCAGGACAGCATCTCTGGAAGGAGAAAAAAGCAAGACAAAGAACTGAGGTCAACAGTGGAGAAGGCCAGACAGTGTCCAGGCATCAGCTGAATACGGAGCTCTTGAAATGTCACCTTTTTTGGAGAATCCCCAGGACTCTCTATGTATGTGGCCGGGAGGTGGCATGGGGTTTCCATGTAGGACAGGAGTGCCCAAAATATGGCCCACCTGGGTGTGTTTTACTTCCAATTCCAGGAGCAGCAAGGCAACATGGGCTGAATGAATTGGTGTCAGGAGCCGGATCTGGCCTGTGGGCTGTAGTTTGGGAACCCCTGATGTAGGAGAAAGAAACAAGGAATGTTGAAAGGTGAGGGCAGGAAGAAGTTTGCACAAAGGAGACTCCTGTGGGGTCAGGTGCATTTCAGGCAACCCAAGGCCCCTCCTGGGCCAGGAGCTTCGGGTGCAGAGAAGCAAAGGTCAGAAAAGTAAATGATGGGAATGCTGTCCCAGGGCCCATGTTGGCTGCCCAAATCTCTGTGTTGTCGCCCCAAAAGGGCAAAAAGACCAGAGAGACAAGGAGGGCAATGCATTTGCCTGCCAGGAATGGGCAGAAAACAACAGCCCCCCCACCCCAATTCGTCATTCATCTGCTACAAGGGCAGCTGTTAAGTGTTCATTTCCAAAGCATGTGCAGTGTGCTTTCAACCAGTTTCATCACAATAAAACAGAAGGTGCTAATATTCGAGGTAATTAAAGCAGCATCAGTCAAAATCTCAGTACACAAAACAGTGAGACTTGAAGATTGTTTCTAGCATAAATGAAATGAAATGTCCATGTAAAATCCCTGGGCCAAAAAAGCCATCCTAACCTGGGACCGAAATAGAATAAATAACTGGATAAATAAATACAGTATCCCAAAGGTAGAAAAGCACCAGGCATAGAATCCTCTCTTGAGTTGAGGACATGAAAGAGCTCAAAAGGAATTGCTTGGATTGCTGGCCACAATTCTGCTGCTTTCAACGCTCTGCCTCCATCTAGTCCATTTTGTTTAATGATGAGATGGAGTGTTTTCCACTCCCTAAGTGTGTGAGATGCCATTCTCTTTGGTAAATAAATACACAGGAACGGATGGACTATAGTTGAATTATATCAGGCTACATTTGCACTTCCAGCAGATTAGATTATTTTTGAGTCACAGCCAGACATACCTGCATCCATCCAAACATCCTTGTTCGTGTGGCTGCGAGAGGAAGACCGCTAACTGAAGCGCACCCTGAGATGCCTGATGCTCAAGGGAGTGGGGAAGACATTGGAATTCCCTCCAGTTCCTGCCCACCAATGGGCTCCGTGCCCAGGAAGGCAGTGGCCTCCTCTGATGCTCACTCCAAAGAACTGCATTGCTCAGATAACATCAATCAGTAATATTATGAGCGAGAAAGAGCTTGGAATTGTTGTAGATCCCAGGCTAAATGTGAGTCAGCAGTGCGATGTGGTTGCAAAATAAAAAAGACTAATGCAATTTTAGGCTCCATTAACTCGAAGGATAGTCTTCGAATTCCATGAAGTACTA
The DNA here is from genome assembly GCA_030440675.1 of Furcifer pardalis. NCBI lineage: Eukaryota > Metazoa > Chordata > Lepidosauria > Squamata > Chamaeleonidae > Furcifer > Furcifer pardalis. The sequence goes on from CP126895.1 coordinate 117,438,451, forward strand.
GTTCTCCTCCATTTGATAACTGGTTAGGCTTTATCGCCAGTACTGTGTCAGGTTCTGGACACCACACTTGAAGAAGGATGCTGGTTAACTGGAATAAGTTTGGAGGAGGGCAACAGGGATGATCAGGAGACAGGAAGCCAAAACCCTGTGAGAGAGGACGGAACGCACTGGGCATAGTTAACATTGAGAACAGAAGGCAGGATAGGAGGAGAGCATTTTTCAAATCCTTGGAAGTTCTTCTGTTTCTAGGCCAGATGTGAAACTGCCAAAATGAAGCCACCACTTTTGGAGAGTTCATTCTGAAGTTCCTCTCGCCTGATCTAGTGTGAGAAAGACTAGCCAGCAACACAAGGTTGCATTACCAGGGTATTACGCCCGATTGTGGTTTAAAAATAGCACAATCTTTGAGGAGGCTCTTTATTTTTAAAAATTTAATTTTTTAAATTTTTATTTTATATATTTTTTATTTCTATACTGCCCTACTTGGTGCAACCAACTCAGGGCGGTGTACAAAACAGAATACAACCAACCAATAGAATACAATAATAGGGCAAACAATGCTGTGATAGAACACCACACAGAAAAAGAACAACAATGTGGCAATGTGGAATGTGGGATCTTATGTTAGGTGGCTGATCTAATGGGACAGCCACCCTTTCGGCTTCTTGCCTCCGCTGTTTTAATTTTTGTAAATTTTTAAAGTTTTAAATCTCTTTTAGTATTTTATCAATTACAGTCTCCACTATTTGAATTGTTAAGTGAATTTTTTTTTGTATGCAGAGGGCAGGATGGGACTGTTTAGTCGGTTACACTTAATGGGGAACTGACTGTTTAAATTATATATTTTTTAATAGATGCCCAGAGTTGGGTTTTACCTGATTGGGGTGGGATAATAAATTGGAATAAATAAATAATATAACTGTACAATCCAACAATACAATGTGTACCCCTCCTTGAAAGTTGAAGGAGAGTCATAATGAGGAGGGTCAGGATCCATTCTCAATCCTCCAAGAATACAAAACATGACGTATTTGTTCAGGTTGGGTAGATCAGATCATCTTAATATGGGATCTACACAAATTGCTTCTCTTTTCCAATATTGAGCCTCCGAGCTTAGAAACTTTGTCCTTGCAGATGATATCTTCCAGAATCTCACACTGGGGGATTCTGGGGTGGTGGTGGTGGTAGTCTGAAATATGTACCATTTCTAAGCTGTGGATTAGTGTCCAGACATCCTAAGCATCAATGCTTTGTCCTTGAGCTCTACCTCCCTGCTCCCTTCCCGATTGTTTCATCTGAGGCATATTGAGGAGGGAAGGCAAAACTGCTATTTGCTATTTGCTTCCCTCAGCAAGGTACAGATAAGACTGCACGGTGACCGAATGATGTTTTAGGAAGGGAAATATCACTGGCCATAAATCAAAATGTGGCAGAAGATCAAAAGCAGCACAAGTCTCAAGAATGGAGAAAATGTCAGCCGTCATGCAGATCTGCTCCAGCCGTAGCTGTTCCCAAGCGGAGCTGCTATCTGCGTACCCTGAGTCGGTGTTCATTCATCATTCTCTTCCACATCCAAGAAGCAAGAGAGGCCTCCAGGATCCAGGTAGCCTCACCTGGATGCACGATTCCTTGTTTCCCGGGGTGGGGGTGGGCAGGGACGAGGCAGTGGGTGATGGAGATGGTGATGGAAGTTTGGCAAATGCTGGCAGAGAGAAGGCTGGCTCAGCACTGGTGTCCACCATCCACAACTGGGAATCCTGGCCCTTTGCAACATCTCGATACAAAGTGACATGCCTTCTCCACCCATCTCAAAGGCTTCTTCAAGTGTTTCTGGGACTTCGTCAGATTTGATGCACCACAACTAACAGGCCATTCTATGCTGCAATTTCCCACACCCCCTTTCCAGAACAAAGGACAGAAGGATGGCTAGTGACTCTCATCCATAGCCTCAGGCCACCACACAGAACAAAGGAAGGACTTGATCACTCACACCATGGTCAACTTTCATACAGCATGGTCGAGAGATGCTAGGGCTGAAGGGTAAGCTCCTTAGCAAAAATGTCATGCCACAATGCTTGTTTTGCATCCATCGACTAACCATTTGCAACTCAACTAGTGCCAAACTTCACAGCAAATCTGAATACCAATCTGGGATCATGTTATTATCAGCTGTAAAAAGCCACACTAATTTGTAAACCTCTCTGTTATGCTGGCCAACCCTTGTGTGCCTTGGTGCCTGATGTGTATCAATTGATGCCATGAAGTCTCACTCTTATGTCTGGTGAGTTTGCAACCCCATGGACCACTGTCCGCCAGGCACTTCTGTCCTCCACTCTCCTCCTCAACTTGTTAGCACCTATTTAAGGCAGCTTCTGCTGTTGGGGCTCTGTACTAATACTGACTCTTGCAAATTCTCATCTGGATGTTTACTATGATTTCATAATGGAAACTTGATTTCCATGGGTGTGACTCATGGCTGATCAAAGGATATTTGCCCAGCTGTGCAGCAGCATCCTGAGCAATACGATGCAACTTTGCTGGTTTAGAATTCCTTTGAATGGAGCTATTGGGGGGGGGGGGGCTACTAAATTTCCTTTGAAGGCCAGAAGCAGCCCACAGTGGTTGGGGTTTCCAGAAGCATTGGAAACAAGTGAAATGATAGCACCGAACCTCTATGAGCAGAGAAAATGGCAGCTTAAAATCTCTCTCATCCTGTTGCAAAACAGATTGCAAAGCATGTTTTACTTCTGCTTCCGTTGGGAGGGACCATGTGACAGGCCTGCTAAACCACGTGACCAGCCCACGGCCCAAAAAGTTTGGGCACCCCCTGCTCTATGAAGGGAGATCAATTCTCTCTTGAGTGTAATTGTCCGTGTAGCAGAGGAGACAGAATGGAGAAAGGAGGGAAATGTTCTTTGTGTTGCTCACATGCAGGTGCGAAATCTTGCAGTAGCAAATATCCTTCACCTCCCAGCATGAGGTCAAGTCACTCTTGCTCGAAAGCCCATCGTATCTGACTCTAGGGTCTAGTGCTCGCCTTTGTTTACAGCCAAAGAGCCAATGCTGTCTGTATCTGCAGACCTTTCTGTGGTCATGTGGCAGACAGGACTAGACACAGAACATTGTTTACCTTCCCACCAACGCAGAACCTATTTCTCTACTTGAAATTTCTTGCTTTTGAACTGCTAGGTTGGCAGGGTAAGTCTGGCCAGGGTAAGTCTTTTCCTGCTGTGGTTACAGAAAAGACAATACTATCAGTGACTCAACACCAATCATCTGGCAGCAGTTAACTAACTTGACCACCCTAAGGACTAATGGAATTAGGTGGCGAAGTCCACAGGGAAGGGTGAGGATCCCCAAGTGGATTATTAAATCCCATTTGAATCCATCTTGATGGAGGGCAGCAGCTTCATCCAGCCTGGCCTGGGGTTGAGGAGGAGGACTTTGTGTGCCAAAAGGGCTCAGAACCAGAAAGTGATTTGCGGGACTGGATCAGTGGTACAAAGCAGAAGCAGAAGCAGAAACAGAAGAAGCAGAAGAAGCAGAAGAAGCAGAAGAAGAAGAAGAAGAAGAAGAAGAAGAAGAAGAAGAAGAAGAAGAAGAAGAAGAAGAAGAAGAAGAAGAAGCAGAAGAAGCAGAAGCAGAAGCAGAAGCAGAAGAAGCAGAAGCAGAAGCAGAAGCAGAAGCAGAAGCAGAAGCAGAAGAAGAAGAAGAAGATTGGCAGGATCTGGGACAGAGATGGGCACTCACTCTGTCGTTCAGCAGCTGGGTTTTGAACTGCTGACCTGCTGACCTTCCACTCATCAACTTAGCATCTTAACCACTAAGCCACCGTAGACCTGCATGAAGACGAAAGAACTGAACCCCTGTCTTCTCCCCAAGTGGCCTATGTTGGATTCTCTCCTGCTGCCTGGCCTTCTGTGAAATTATTCAGGCCCCCTGGGTTTTCTGCTTGCAGATGAACCTGCCTGGACACAGCACTGACTGGGCAGTTCCCCGTGTGTCAAACCCCCACATCCTTCTTCTCTGGGACAACTTTTCAACTTACAAACAACAATAACAACCCTCAACTCCACCCCTGGATCTCAAAGGAAGGGATAAAAACTACACTGAATGAAATGTGCCTCCCGTATATTATTGTTGTCGTTATATGAAATAGGCAAGCGAACTTGTGAAATGGGGAGGTGATCAAGTGAAGTAGCATTGAATTAGTCTGTCTGTCACTGGCATTGCAGCCGTGGGAGAAAGTTCTGGCCTCTTCCCACCCGGGGGGGGGGGGAAGGGGGGGAGAGATGGACACAGCTGGTACTGGGACTTTTGTATATACAGTAATACCTCGGATAACGCTAAGACTTGGTTCCACAAGTCTTGGTGTTATCCGATTTTTAGTGTTATCCGATGCATGTTAAAATCCTATGGGATGGATTGGATAATGTTAAAGCTCCATAGAGATACACTGTAACCGCACAGGCTTTAGCGGTCGTTATCCGATCCATCTCAGAGGACCTTAAGGTTATTCGATGCAATTCTCCTCCCCAGATTACTTAACGTTATGCGATTTTAGCGTTATCCGAGGTATTACTGTACCTTTTGATGAGCTTTTCTGTGAAAGGGAAACAAAGGCCACAGTTGCCAACCCAAAAGGCTTCCGATTTTTTATTCATCAGGTCTCAACATGTTCAAACAATGGGTTCCGAAGTCACAGGGTTTCTTGTTCGGTATACAGTATATGGAAAAGAATAATATATTTCAGGCTTCTTTTGTTTGCAATTCATATGCTTGATCCTCCAGGGCATGCCATGATTTTCATTATTTTTTGCCAGGGAGGGGAGTGTGATGCAAAACTGACAGCTGTGATTTTCATCAACTTCAGCAGGTCAGGTGGTCACAAAACTCAAGAGTGCTGTAACTGTGCAGTGCAACCATTCCCAGCCATGTGGTTGTTGTTGGTGTTCCGTCACACAGTTGAGTCTGACCCTTTGCAACCTCATGGACCACCACACGCCAAGCTCCTCTGTCCTCCGCCATTCTCCGTAGCCCACCCAATCTACGCCCACCACGTCAAAGATGCCACCTAACCATCTCATCTTCTGCTGCCCCCTTCTCCTTCTGCCTTCAAGCTTTCCCAACATCAAGGTCTTCTCCAGTGAGTCCTCTCTTCTCCTTTGGTGGCCAAAGGACTTGAACTTCAACTTCAGTATTTGTCCTTCCAAAGAGCAGTCAGGTTGGATTTCCTTCAGGATGGAATGATCTGACCTCCCTCCAGTCCAGGGGACTCTCCAGAGTCTCCTCCAGCACCACAGTTCAAAGGTGTCTATTCTTCTGAGCTCAGCCTTGCTTAAGGTCCAGCTCTCACAACCATACATTACTACTGGGAAGACCATTGCTTTAGGATGTTGAGTTTCAGGCCAGCTTTTGCACTCTCCTCTTTCACCCTCATCAAAAGGCTCTTTAGGTCTTCTTCGTTTTCTGCCATTAGGGTATTGTCATCTGCATATCTCAGGTTGATGATATTTCTCCCAGCAATCTTAATTCCAGCCGACAGGGCAGACTAGGCAGCCCCCACCCCACCCCCGGGAGCTTCTCAGCTTTCTGAAAACCCTGTGGCTGAATCAGACATTGCCAACCTTACAAAGAGATCTCGGGACGTTTCCCAGCCTTGGAGCAGTGAAGAGGTGGGACTCTGTCCATCACAACCAACATCAGCACCAACGGTCAGAGAGCCCCTTTCTTTTGAGATTATGCTTTTACTTAACACCTCTGTTTTTCTTGCATTTTCAAAATGTATTCTTATTCTGCTTCCCTGCATTTTAATGCATTTTTTGGGTAGTGATTTCAAGGTAGTGCAAATCACCTTTAATAATGTACATCTAGGCAGGAGGTGATCAGGATGGAAAATGACAAATTTGTTATAGGTCTTCCTTGCTTGAAAGCCAGTTGTACCCGACTCTAGCTCATCTCAGTTTACAGCTAAAAAGTCAGCACTGTCTGCATTTGCAGATGTTTCCATGGTCATAGGGCAGACATGACTAGACACTGAAGCACATGGAATGCTGTTACCTTTCCTGCCAAATGCAGTACTTATTTATCTACTTGCAATTTCTTGCTTTCGAACTGCTAGGTTGGCAGGAACTGGGATCGAGGGCAGGACTTCACTCTGTTGCACTGCTTACCTTCCCACTGAAGTGGTACCTATTTATCTAGTTGCAATTTCCTGCTCTTGAACTGACAGAATGATAGGAGCTGGGACAGAGACAGATACTCACTCGGTCATGCAGCACTTGGGTCTTGACCTGCTGACCTTCCAGTTGTTAAGCTCAGCCTCTTAACTATTAAGCCACCTGAAGTTACCATGGTGAAAGCACAAGTGGAAGGTACAAATGTAACGCAGGGGGAGAAATGTAGACCTTTCCCCTCTGCCTGTCAACTCACTCGCCGTGCCTGTCTCACTTCTGGAACAGGTTTCTGGACAGGCGTTTCATTTTCCATCCTGGCCAATTAATACTGGAAGGCATTTCAGCTGCCAAGAAATATTTGCAGGGAAGCCTCAGCACCTGGGCATCCAACACAGCCGCTTCACCAGGCACACCGAGAGAGGCAAAGGAAATGTTTTCCTTCCACAGCATTGTTTACAGTGGCACATGTGTGTGCATCTGTCCTCTCTGCCACAAGAGCTTAATTCAAACTGAGCCCAAGAGTGCAACTATTTGCTGAGGGAGTGCGTTGGCCTTCCATATAAAGTTGAGAGCACCTGAAATTTAGCCTCAGGCCTTACGCTCCACAACATTTCCAACGGGAGAAATTGCACCATTGTTGAGCTGAGAGGGAACTCAGCTCAGTTTGGATTCATGAATCAACTCGAAAAGAAAATCTCACCTTCCCCCAGTAAAGGTGCAGAGATCACAGCAAATAGGATCAAAAAAGGGGTTTCGGAAACTGAGTTGCTCGTTTTTTAAAAACGGAATGTGCTCAATGGCTTCAAAGGCCTTTTCCAACCCAGTTATTCTACAATTTTATGATTCTATGCTAGCCAACCTCTGGTGGAAGAGAAACATCAATGAGTAGTACTGTAGTTTATTATCAATTGAAGTGGCAGGAGTGGCTGGAGGAACCACGCCTCCGGCCCGCTGACCTGTCTGAGGGCGCATGGTTGGCCGTCCCTGCTTTAAGGTATCACAACACTTTTTGTCTTTTTGTTTTGCTTACTCTCCGATAACCACCGGGTGTAGCTCTTCACTGCAAAACTGGGCAAGAAGTGAGGGGCAGTTGGGGAAGAAAAAAGAGACTTGTCTTTTAACCACTCCACCAGAATCAAAAGGAAGCAAGAATCGGAATAGTTTTTGGTTGGGGTTTGTTGAGAACTATGGCCTCCTTTTCCTTGCCACCGCTTTCTTCTCCAAAATCAAAGCATTGATGGAGACGTCACATGCCAGGCAAAAATCATGTGAGTTTTTTCAGTGCCCACCACCTCCCAGATGGTACCTTTGCTGCTAAATGCCAGCTGCCACCCTACCCCACCGGTAAACAGAAACACAACCCGTGCCAGAGAGCAAGATCCATCTGCGGGGGGGGGGGGGGGAATCAAGTGAGCCGCTTTCTTGAATCTCTTCATTACACTCTTTTTTTTACACCCCCCCAAATCCACTTCTCTCTGAAAGGAGTTACTGTATTTGCAAGTGACTCTACCCTGGCTTTGAATGTTTCATTAGTGCTCTCTGTCTTTTTGCATTTAAAGCCTGCTCCCTGGGATGCTGAGAGCTGGCAATTATAGCTCGAGACGTTACAGATTTCAGAACAAAAGATGCTTTAGGAGCCACAGACCCACCGTATTAGCTGTGGGAGACTCTTCCACTTGTGGGCACTGCAAATTCATTAAGAGCCAAAGATGTCGCTCAGTGCCTGGAGAGGCGCTGCGCTCAATTCCTGATCAGGAAGCGAAGCCAAATCTGCCCCAACTGATCTCTCTCTCTCTCTCTCTCTCTCTCTCTCTCTCTCTCACACACACACACACACACACACACACACACACACACACACAGAGACAGACAGACAGACAGACAGACAGACACAAACACAAGCACACACACCTCCTGAGAAATAAAAGCCAGCCTCAGAGCTCAGAAGGTGGCTTTTAAGAAGCAATGCCATGCTGGCTGCTTCTTTTTGTGTGCAGGTCAGACTTTGAACAGGCTTTGCTGTTGGCCAAACTTAAGTCCTCATTGGTGCATGTTTCTGGTAGTGATCAGCAGACCAGTGCCCAAACCAGGACCCATGGGCTGGATCTGGCCCCCAACGCCAATTCATCCGGCCCACACCGCCCTCGTCACTCCCAGAAGCAGAAGTAAAACGTGCCCATAGGGGTGTGTTTTACTTCTGCTTCCAGGAGTGACAAGGGTGGTGTGGGCCAGATGAATTGACATTGGGGGCCAGATCCTGCCCACAGGCCTTAGTTTGGGCACCCCTGGTTTAAGCAGAGAAAATGACAGCTTAAAATCTATCTCATCCTGTTGCAAAACAGATGGCAAGGTGTGTTTTACTTTCGCTTTCAGTAGGAGGAACCAAATGACCACCCATCAGATCTGCTTTGATTCGGATCCCTGCCTTGATCAGGGGGGGCTGGACTGGATGGCTTCAAAGGCCCCTTATTCCAACTCAGTGATTCTATTACAGTACTCTAATTATTTGCTTGTTGGCCCAAAAAGTCGGGGGGGGGGGGCTGCTCTACATTCACACAGTGTTTTGCCACAAAGTGTGGCGAAAACAAGCAAATAATTAGAGTAATAGAATCACTGAGTTGGAATAAGGGGCCTTTGAAGCCATCCAGTCCAGCCCCCCCTGATCAAGGCAGGGATCCGAATCAAAGCAGATCTGATGGAGGGTTGCTTTCCAATTCTCTCTTGAAAGCTTCCAGTGTTGGAGCGCTCACCACCCCTTGAGGCTATCGATTCATGCCTGGCTTCCTGTAGTTTCAGCCCATCATTATGCATCCTACATTCTGGGAATTTGTTGGAAAAGTAGCCGTGTTAGTCTGTGGTTCAGGCATTCTGGGGTGATGGAGAACAGGCCCCCCTCTTCCTCTTTATTATTATCTTTCAGGGATTTGAAGAGTGCTGTCATCCTATATCCCCTTGCAGCCTCCTTTCCCCAAGGCTAAACATGCCCATTTCCTTTGGCCTTTCCCCTTACAGCTTGGTTTCCAGTCCTCTGGTCAACTTGGTTGCCCTTCTCTGTACCTGCTCGGGTTTATTTGCATCTTTCTCAAAATGCATAGCCCAGGACTGGACACAGAACCCTAGGTGGGGTCTGATTCGTGGGGGGACTAGTGGTACCTCACGGGTTTTGGAGGCTCGGCTCCTGTGAGTTCAGCCTCAAACAGCACTGGCCTTTTCTGCAGCCACGTCACCCTGTTGACGCATCCATAACCTGTGATCTATTCTACAACAATCCCAAGGTCCTCCTCGCTCGCCAAGTATTGTCGCCCCTCTTGTGTGTCTGGGTTTTCTTCCCTAGGTGTAGAACTTGGCACTTCTCCCTGTTCAGTTTCATGCTCTTGCTTCCAGCCCAGCGTTCGGGCCCAGCAAGACCTTTTGGCATTCTGCTCCTGTCTTCCAAGGTAGGAGCTTTTCTACCCAGTTTTGTGTCATCTGCTAAGAATTCCCTCCACTCCCTCATCCAAGGCATTCATGAACATGTTGAAGGGCAGAGAGGGCCCGGGGGGGGGGGGCAGTTGAGCCTTGTGGGACTCCACTGGTTACCCACTCTCCGGTTGAGAAGGAGCCATTCATTTGTCTCCTTCCCAGCTGCACTGGAGCTTGATTCTTCTATCATCACCCACATTCTGCCCTACCTGTGTGGCCCATGTATTTTGGTGCACAAAACTCTTGAGTCTGAAAATGTTAAATTCTGCAGACAACATCTCCCAGGCTTCTTCTGCCACAAGGCAGTCACTGGCCCACCTCTCAGGTAACTATATCACACACACACACACATACATACGCGCACGCACACACACGCACACACACACACACACCTCCTTACTCACGAACAGCTCTTTACATCATTGCCCATTGAAGGCTGTAAGCACCCTTGGGGCAGAGACCTTCCAAGACTTGCCTTTTGGATACTGCTGCCCTATCGGTTCTGCCTAAATACCAAAGCCAAAGTAAGTACAAGGAACAGCATCATCAGGAAACTCACAAACAACAAATGGGGAACTCAACCATCCGCACTCCATACATCAACTTTGGCCCTGAGCATCTTCACAGCAGAGTATGGTTGCTCCAGTGTGGAGTGCATCGACACATGCAAAACAAATTGACATGGCTGTTAATGAAGCCATGCACAGAGTGACAGGATGCCTCAAACCTACACCAGTTGAGAAAATGGATCCTCTTGTTGGTATTGCTCCACCCAAAATAAGGAGAGAAGTAGCAATGGACTAAGCAAGAGAATGACTCTTGACACCCTCTGAACGGAGATGAGCCTCAAGTCTGCTGGCTCAGATCCAGGAAGAGCTTTGTGGCAAGAACAAACACTCTTGAGGGTCCCACAAGAGTGAAACCAAATTAGAAGATGGAGGAAGGAGCTCACTGGGCAAGGGACAACATTAAAAGAGGAGGAGGAGATGGCTGAAGATCTCAACCTCCCCTACATGTCACCTGGAGGACCCTGAACAGGCTGAGGGCTGGAGTCCCTAAATAGCAAGGCCAACAGACTCAAGTGAGGGCTTCTGGCAAAGAACAACGTGCGGTGGAAATGTGGAGAGGTGCAGAATCCATGGGGGCTCATTTACTGGTCTGCCAATTACTGCCAGAAACATGTAACGATGGGGGCCTAGGTTTGGTCAATGACAAAGCCCAGGAAGTGGCTTCATTTTGGCAATTTTGGCAGTTTTCATCTGGGTGCAAAAGAAGAAGAAGAATTGGTTCTGCAAGAGCAAAGGCATGCAGGCCTTTCCTAGCTCTTAAGACAGACTTTTTCCCCCTTTAGGTCTGCAGCTGTACAGCCCTAACCTGCGGGCAATTCTGGGAGAGGTGCCAGGCGCCGGCAGCAGATTAATGCCCTCGCCAGGCTGTTTATAGCCCCCGGCTGTTATTGACAGCAAGCAAGACATCAGCCGGCTGAGAAACCATTTTGCGGGTTTTTCAGCACCAGGACAGAAGGTTTGACCACCAAATTTATAGCCAGAGTTTGGGAACATAATTTTTAAAAACTACAAGCCCCCAGAACCTCCCAGGTCACAGGCAGCTGTGTGACGCTCTCCCGGTTAATTTTCACCTGGAGCTCCGCAGGTTATCCTCACAAGTTAAATTTTTCTTAATATCCTTTGTTAAGGGGATTATTTGAGCTACAACAGGTTGTCTGACCATCAGTCCATTCAACACTTCTCTGGAAGCTGTGGGTCTCCTTCCCCTGAATCACTTCTTTGTTGTTGTTCAGTCGCACAGTCGATTCCGACCCTTTGCGATGACCCCGTGGACCACTGTCCGCCAGGCACTCCTGTCCTCCACCATCCCCCTCAACTCGCTCAGTTCTGTGCCCATTGCGTCCACAATACCATCTAGCTATCTCATTTTTGGCCGCCCCCCTTTTTCTTTTGCCCTCCACCTTTCCCAGCATCAAGGCTTTCTCAAGCAAATCCTCTCTTCTCATTTGATGTCCAAAGTACTTTAGCTTCATTTTTACTATTTGACCTTCAAGGGAGCAGTCAGGGTTGATTTCTTCTAAGACTGACCAATTTGTTCTATTTGTTCACTTCTGCAAGTTTTTATTCCTAAATTTACATCGTCGTCATCCTACTACATTAACGGTGTCCTTCTGCCTTTATGAGAGACTGTGGTGGCTTAGTGGTTAAGATGCTGAACTTGACGGCTGGAAGGTTGGCAGGTCAGCAGTTCAAGACCCGAAGGCTGCACAACAATGTGAGCTCCCATTGTCTGCCCCAGCTCTTGCCAGCCTAGCAGCTCGAAAGCAAGACATTGCAATTAGATACATAGGAACCACTTCAGCAGGAAAAGTAACAGCATTCCATGCACTCCAAAGTCTAGTCATGCCTGCCACGTGACCTCGGAGACATCTGCAGATGCAGACAGTATTGGCTCTTTGGTTGTAAATGGCGATGAGCACTGTTTCCCTCTAGAATCAGATACGACCGGTTTCTGAGCAAGGGAGATGTTGACCTTTACCACCTTTATGGTTCTCTCCCCACCATGGCCAGCGGAGCCCACTATTTCTACATCTCTGCCTGGGGTAGAAACATGAACGATGAGAACTGCTTTCCGTGCTTCTTCTTGGTTTCTTCTTCCCTCCCCAGGCCTCCTCCTCCTCCTCCTCCTCCTCCTCCTCCTTCTTCTTCTTCTTGTGTCGTATTGGGTTTAACTCTGATCCCTAGGGCTGTATCTTTCTAGTCTGTTTTATGGATCTCAAAAACAGGTTTAAAAAGCTGACAAATGGAGTCCAGTGGGGTAGAAAAATGTTATAAACAAGTAAAAAAAAACCCCTCCTACGCATGAACATTTGACAGGGAAAATAAATTCATTCAACAAAATGCAGAAGAGCTTTATAGATACAGTCAAACCTCACATAAGGAATTTAATTTGTTCTGTGAGGATGCTCGCTATGCGAGTTTTCCCCATAGAAATGCTCATTATGCGAGTTTTCCCATAGGGAAAGTCCAACCCGCATAGCGAAAATTTTCGTTATGCAAGTCGGATCGCTTTGCGAAAAACCCGCTCGCTATGCGAGTTTTTCGCTAAGCGAGTTACTCGCTAAAGCAAGGTTTGACTGTACAAACCAAAAGAAAAACAAATATTGGCATGAATATTCTCCTCTATCATCACCAGTGCAGTGGCGCAGTGGTTAAGCTGCTCTACTGCAGCTAAAACATTGTGAGTTTGATCATGACAGGGATCTAGGTTGACTCAGCCTTGTCATTCTTCTGAGGTTGATAGCGTGAGAATCGAGCATGTTGGGGTTAAAATGCTAATTAACTTGTAAACCGTCCAGAGAGTGTTTTAATTGCTATGGGGTATAAGGGTAATTGCTATTTCCAGTTGCTAATATACCCCTTCTTTTGGCCGAGAACTGCCCTGCAAAAAAGCCCTCCAGTCCCCTGCATTACCTGTCTGCCAGGTAGGCATCTGCTATTTCCACCAGCCACCCTCCAGGACCAAGTCACAACCCATTGAATCTGTGGGTTTTAACGGAGGACTGGATTCACCAAATTCCCTCTGATTCAGTGACCCTACTCTAGTTGCTGGTGGGGTTTCCTCCGCTTGTTTATCCTTCCTTGTTTACTTCTAAATGCCTCAACGGCAGCCGGGGTCCCCTCCCTCCCCTTTCTGCAAGTCTCTCTTTTATGAACATATTTTTTTTTAAAAAAGGAAAACATCATTAGTAACCGGAGTCCGCAAGATATCCTTTCATGTGCTGGTAAGCTGATTTAAATTTGCCCAAAAATGCTTACCATTTTTTAAAAGGATGTACTGATGCATGGCTCTCTCACAGCAGGAAAACCCACCTACCCCTGTGTTAGAAATCTGGTTTCCCTTCTGATTAGGAGGATGCAAAGAGCTCCGTTAATAGCAAGACCAAATTATTCCTGGCTAATCTAGGAGCCTGGGTGGAAGGCTTAGCTGGAATTCTGCACAAGGGCCGGCCAGGCTAAAATGCCCGTTGATTTGCACAGGAGGGAAGGAAATTACATCTCTTTTGCATCTTTTTAAAAGAAATATGTCTATATCTATGTAACAAATCACGAACAGCCTCAAGATGCCAGAAAGTCCAGTAGGGAGGAATTGACAGGCATGGTTTTAGCTCCAAGGCTGACCTGGATGTCCCCTTTCAGGAGAGTGGAAACGGTGGCCAGCCTGTCCACTCATCGCTGGGCAGGTGGGGGAACCTTAGCCACATCTCCAGCATAAGCAGACCATTCCATGTGTGGATGTTGTTGAGACTACGGAGGCTGAATGCATACTTGCCATTCATCAGTCTCACAGCTGATGGGCCACCATGCGCCAGGCTCCTCTGTCCTACGCCATCCTCCTCAGCCCACACAGAGCTATGCCCATTGCATCACCTATTCCATCCACCCACCTCATCCTCTGCCACCTCCTTCTCCTTTTGCCTTCGACCTTTCCCAACACCAGGGCCTTTTCAAGTGAGTCCTCTCTTTTAGTTTGGTGGCCAAAGGACTTGAGCTTCATCTTGTGCATTTGTCCTTCTAATGAGCAGTCAGGGTTGATTGCCTTTAGGTTTGACTTATTCACTCTCTTTGCTGTCTAGGGTACTCTCAAAATTCTCCTCCAGCACCGCAGAGTTCAAAGGCGTCTATTCTTCTGCACTCAGCCTTCCTTAGGGTCCAGCTCTCATAGCCATACATGACTTGTGGGAAGACTTGTGGGAAGACCATTGCTTTGACTAGGCAGACTTTTGCTGGCAGGGGGATGCCTCTACTTTTTATGATGCTGCCTAGGTTTGCCATGGCTTGCCTCCCAAGATGGAAACGTCTTTTTATTTCATGGCTGCAGCCACCCTCTGCGGTGATCTTAGGTCTCAAGAAGGCAAAGTCTGCCACTGCTACAAGTTCTTCCTCTTCGATTTGCCAGGGAGTAATGGGGCTGGAGGCCAGGATCTTGGGGGGGGGGGGGGGGTTGGATGTTGAGTTTCAGGCCAGCTTTTGCACTCTCCTCTTTCACCCACATCAAGAGGCTCTTTAGGTCTTCTTCACTTTCTGCCATTAGGCTGGTTGGAACTTACGGAGGCTGAACACACAACAGAGTTTTCTGAATCCTGGACTGAAGCGATTTCAGCAGTTCTGGGACTAGCCACGGATAGCCTTCAAGGGCTGCTCCCTTGGCCAAGCAGCTATTCCATGATTCTATACTTCTATGACAGAGACTTCCTAAGATGCATGTAAAAGTCCTAGTAAAGGTCAAGGTCATGTCGAATCCGACTCTAGGGGTTGGTGCTCATCTCCATTTACAGCCAAAGAGCTAGCGCTGTCTGTGTCTGCAGATGTTTCTATGGTCATGTGGTAGGCATGACTAGATGCCAGAGTGCATGGAATGCTGTTGTCTTTTCCACCAAAGTGGTACCAATTTATTTACTCACAATTTCTTGCTTTCAAACTGCTAGGTTGGCAGGAGCTGGGACAGAAGATGGGAGCTGAACTGACAACCTTCGTCAAGTGCAGCATCTTACCCAGGAAGCCACCTTAATTTCTAAAATTGTGCTGCAGGTAGGAGCCCAGCAGACACATCTGGACACATCTGGGGCTTGGGTGGCTGATTACAGCTTTCAGGCTGCTTGTTGTCAACCGCTGCTTTAAACCGACCACTAGTCATTAGGATTCTGGCATAATTATTTTAATGATAGCATTTGCCCCCTGATGCCATGATCGTCTTTGGAAGCAACATCTCTTAGGGAGGGAAAGGCCAAACTCCTTCTCTTGAACATGTAGTGGCAAACACTGAATTCCATCCTATTCCATCCCACACCGATTGCATGGCCATTAGAACCGGTTCACACCAAAGCTAAAGCGTGGTAGCTGCAGGGTAGCCACAAAGAAACCACAATGGCTGGCCTCCCTGGATGGCTAACAAGGGACAGAATACACCTGGAAAGCAATAGCTGACTATTTGTTTCCCAATGTGGTCACAACTTTAGACTGCCTTGGCAAGGAATGCAAATTCTGGCAATTGAGGAGATGGGACTGCAAGAATTTTCTCTCCATCCCTATGAGAGGGGGTTGATATTTTGATGTTGTGAGCTGGGAAATTGCGTGCAAATTGCATTATCTTGTGCAAGTGAGAAGACTTGCACAATTTGTCCAAAATGCTCAGAGTTCCAGTTGCTGCTGCCCTGTTGGGCGAACCTTTTGAGTGTCACAAGCACCTGATGGGTTGCTTGTGTCCCCTCTAACAATTATCGGACATTCCTTCTGGCCTTACTCAGTGTTTGTTTGCATGTGCCTGTGTGTACGTATGCAAACACACACCCTTGCACACTCTTTCCTTCTTAAATGGAAGGAGCAGTGATTCACAGACAGCTGCAAATAACAGAAATTATGGGATAAAGAAGCCCTCCCTTGGGTTTTGGAAGTTACTCCTTGAGGTGTATCGTATTGTCAAGATAAGCGAAATCAATGTGAATGAGGAATTTAATGAGCCTTCTTCACACCTGTATTTTTGACATTCTGAGACACCTCAGCAAGGAACATTTAAGTCCCAGAAGATTTCTTAACGCCAAGCGACAGCAGGCTAATTTTTTATAAAACCATTAGCGTCTCTGTAACCTACACAAACTACGAATGGAAATAAAGATTAGTGTATTGTTTGTGTTAAAGTGCTGTTGTGCTTAATTAATGCAAGAATAGTCCCAGTTTGATTTCTTACGCGGGAGGAGGGATGTAAACCCATATTCTTCTTGCCTGCTGGCATGAAGGTGAGAATGAAAAAATGCCACAAGTTTTCTTCCCACTTAAGTGAGATCACGAGAAAAGTCCTTTCCCACAATACGGTACTTAAGGTCTTTGCTGTGAAACGTTTGCAGAAATGCTTTTTGCACAAAGAGAAACCGCAAAATGTGAGGTTTTTAATGCACAGATTTTGCCAAAAACAACCAACGAACCCCCACTTCTAGGTCGCCTTTGCTCGAAAGCCAGTCATATCCGACTCTAGGATACAGTGCTCCTCCCTGTTTATAGCCAAAGAGCCAGGACTGTCTGTATCTGCAGACATTTCCGTGGACATGTGGCAGGCATGCCTAGACATCATAGTGCATGGAAAACTATTTACCTTCCCACTGAGGTGGTACTTATTTATCTATGTACAATTTCTTGCTTTCAAACTGTTAGGTTGTCAGGAGCTGAGACAGAGAGAGTAGCTCACTCCATCATGCAGTACTTGGGTCTTGAACTGCTGACCTTCCAGTCTTCAAGTTCAGTGTCTTAACCACTTGAGCCACTGCAGTCCCCCCTCTGTTTTTCAACAAAATTGTGGCTGGGGAAAAGTTTCTAGTTCTTTTGCGCATGAGAGAAAAGCCTCCCCCACCCCACCCTTCTTTGGTGGCCTATTTCAGTGTGTCAAAACACCCTGCGCACTGAGGATGGGAAGTTTATTCTTTACCTCCTTATGCACATGGCCTGATATCACAGACAATGTCCAACTGGTCCGTTCCACAGCTGTTTCACTTACTTTACTTGTAGAAGAATGTTATGGACTGATTTGCAAATCAGTCATATCTGTAGGCTTGGCCTCTCCTGTTGGGGCCTCTAATTTTTACAAAAGGGATCCATTCATATCGCTTTAGTTCTGTGGCTCCCAAGGTGGGGCCCAGGCCCCGGAGGGGGATGTCAGTTCCCAGAAGCCTCAGTCACTCCGTTGGCTGATCAGTGCTTTGGGGAATTGACTGAGGCTTCTGGGAATTGAAGTCCAAAAACCAAAGGTTGGGAAACACTGGTTTAGATAATCTGATTGTTTGATCTCATATAGAATGCCTTTGCGCCCGCATGCACTTTGCATATAAAATTGTAAGAACAGTGAGCAAACCTAACCATGTTAGCAAAGAAGCTATTCATTTCAGAGAAGTAAAACGTGAGAAAACCTGCTCAAAAAATATGTATAGTCTAACAAATGCCTCTTACAGCAGAAAAAAAAATCATATAACAAAGAGGATTTGGAAAAAAAACCACTGCCCCGTATCACAAAAAAATTCATTATATGATGCAATGCATCTTTTATGGGGGGGAAAAAATCATACAACGAAAATCTCTATGGGAAAAATTGTACAATGAAATTTTTCGCTGTACAATTTTCCCCATAGAAATTTTCATTGTACAATTTTCCCCCATAGGGATTTTTCTTGTATGATGCATGCATCGTATAACGAAAAAATCGTAGTATGATTGTGAGCCACCCTGAGTCGGGCTTCCTGATTGGGCGGCATACAAATGGGAAAATTAAATTAAATTTAAATTAAATTAGAATGAATTATTTTCATTATACAGACAGCACTGGCTCTTCGGCTTTGAAACAGAGATGAGCACTGAACCCTAGAGTCAGATATGACTGGCTTTCGAGCAAGGGAGACCTTTACCTTTATGAGGTTCTACTGTATGTTGATTCCATCTGTGAGAAAGAATTATGAGACCCTGCCGTGGTCAGCAATATCTCTTTCACTCCTGCAATCTTTTAATTTCATTTTATTTTTAACAGTTTGGTGTCAGAGCTGTCACTCTAGGGCAGCTAGACACTTATCCAAAAGAAAGATAATGAGAAGAGGAAATTGCCACTCCCCTCTTGTTTGCAGCTTATTAAGGTGGTCCTCCTGCAAACATACCTTCTACTGGGCTCCAGGAGAGCTACTCTAACAAGCTGCAAACAAGGCTGTTTATCTGATTTCCTCCTCACTCTGTGTATGGCCAGTTAATGCAAGCAGATGCAGACAAGCCTGAATTCCCCGGGGGCAACTTTCTAACATACAGCACCTGTCATTGTGTAGTCACATCCAGGAAAACCTAAAGGATGCGGAATGAATTTCCCCATCTTTGTCCTACAATCAGTGCATGCCCTTAAGATCTGATGGTATTTCTAGTCTTTATACCACCACCAAAATGGCATCCCTCTCAGCTCTAGCATCAGGACTACTACTGGTACTAGTACTGCTGCTGCTGCTGCTGCTGCTGCTTCAGGTGTGTGTAACCCACAGCTGACATAACAATAACAATTGCAATTATATGCTGCCCTGTAGCACTTAGCACACTCTCAGGACAGTTTACAAGTTAATTAGCATTTACAAGGCCCTCGTATCTGAAAAGTTTACTCAGCCCTTCCCATCCACCCCTAGCCAGCTCTCTGGCTGTCTCCAAGTGTTGATAGGACACTCATTCATCCCTGCTTCACCTTTATGGGTCTTTCCTGCCATGCTGGGACCCTGGAGAAGGGGGACACGAGTACCCAGCGCTTAAGAAGACCTTGGACAGATGGGTCAGGCTGCAACACCAAATGGTCTTTAGCCATCCCTGGGGGGTGGGGGTCATGCAGCCTCCAAAAAAGTAACTCACACGAACAAAGTTCCAGTTTGCAATCTCTCCAGAAAATAGCAATAGCGATATATACTGCCCCGTAACGCTTAATGCACTCTTTGGGTGGAGCACAAGTTAATTAGCATTTTGTTCCCAACATGCTGTATCTTAATTTTACTGACCTCAGAAGGAAGGAAGGCTGAGTCAACCTGGAATCCCATCAGGATTGAACTCACAACATTTTGGCTGCAGTACAGCTGTTTTAACCACTGCACCACCAGGAAAACAAAAACAGCAGGGAAAACCAGGGACCCACTGGACTCTGACTGTGGTGGCTGGGAAATTCAGGCCACGGGAGTGCAGAAAAGCTACTTTGCCAAGCTCTGTACTCTCTGGATCACAATAGGAAACATACTACTACTACTACTACTACTACTACTACTACTACTACTACTACTACTACTACTACTACTTCTTCTTCTTCTTCTTCTTCTTCTTCTTCTTCTTCTTCTTCTTCTTCTTCTTCTTCTTCTTCTTCTTCCAATTACTGGTGATCCTCGTGGCGATCAGCCATGAAGACTGTCCTGAGAATTTAATGCAGTGGCCTTCTATACTTCTGCAGTGCAGCATGGCACCTATAGTACCACTGATCCAGTTCTGTGAGTCACTTTCTGGTCCTGAGGAGCCCTTTGGGCACACAAAGTCCTCCTCCTCCTCATCAGCCCCAGGAGGCCAGGATGGATGGAGCGGCTGCTGCCCTCCATCGAGATGCATTTGAGTGGGACCATTTAATCCACTTGGGGACCCTCCTCACCCTTCCTTCCCTGTGGACTTCGCCACCCAAGGCTGTTAGTCCTCAGGGTTGTCAGGTTAGTTAACTGCTGCCTGAAGCTCAGGGTTCAGTGCTCATCTCTGTTTCAAAGCTGAAGAGCCAGCGCTGTCTGCTTCTGCAGACGTTTCCGTGGTCATGTGGCAGGCAGTTGAGTCTACTTTATTACCATAGCAGGATAACCTGGCCAGACTTGTAAACAACGATGGTGTGAAAATGAACGACAGCTGTGGCTCGGCTCTGGCGCCCCCGGGTGCCCAAAAGGTAGTACTGCAAGGGCCCAATGACGTCCAACTTGACCTTGGCCAACTTGGAAGACAACTGATGGGTCTTCGCACTCACTAAACCCAGCCACTACTAGAGGATGAACAGACATCACCAGAGGCGTAGCCCCATGGTACAACTGCAGCCTTCCTCCTCCTCCTCCTCCTCCTCCTCAGCTGGCTGATGACGGGCAGCCTTTAACAACCCTCAGCCTTGCTTGCTTGCTTCCCAAGTCCACCACTCCCTACTAGACAAATGTTTGTTCACCAGCCAGCCTTTTATGGCATTGCAGGTATCAGACCAGGATGGAGTTTATAGCCTCTTCTTTGATAGCGGGACTGTTTGCTCACAGGTCGTTTAGCACTTTTCTGGGGTTAATGGCAAGCGGGAAAGAAAGTCGGAGCAAAAGTCTCCACCAGGTAGCCAGCCAGCATCTCCACCAGCAAAAAGGCCACATTATGCCCCCCCCCACCATATTTTATCACTTTCTCCCTTTTCTACACCCTTAAACCTTCCAGGTGAATATGGACTCCTTCCCTATCACACCAAAGGACTGGGAATGATGGGACAAAAAGCCTGGGAAGGGTAGGATGCCCCAAGTTTATGAAGTGGGCAGAATCAGCTTAGGGGCCATGGTGGCTTAGGGGTTAAGATTGGTGACTGGAAGGTCAGCAGGTCAAGACCCGAGTGCTGCACAACAGAGTGAGTTCCTGTTGTCTGTCCCAGCTTCCGCCAACCTAATTATTCAAAAGCAAGAAATGGCAAGTAGATAAATAGGTACCGCTTTCATTAGAAAAGGTATCAGCATTCCACATGCTCTGACATCTTAGTCATGTCTGTCACATGTCTATGGAAATGTCTGCAGATGCAGATAGCACTGGCTCTTTGGCTGTAAACGGAGATGAGCACTGCACCCTAGAGTCAGATAGAACTGGCTTTTGAGCAAGGGAGACCTTGACCCTTGACCTTTACCTATAATCAGCTTATTTCAGTCAAACTGAAAGGACATTTCCCATTTCTCTTCTTTACTGAAAATACACGTGCAGCCATCCCTCCAGAAGTTTGGACCTCTCTCTCTCTCTCTCTCTCTCTCTCTCGGGGGATTGTCTCTGGTAGGAAACCAATTCCAAGAAAGGTAAATGAGGTGGCCTTTCCAGCACTCCGAAAGAGCCACAGGGAGCTGCATTGCACACCAGCAAGGAAACAGCATTTTTTTAAAAAAATAAAATAAAAAATGAGTGATTGTTATTGGCAGCATTTTCATCTCTCTCACTTTCTCTCTCATGGGTTACTTTTGAGACCACATCAAAACCAGAGAACATTTGGCACCTAACGGAGCCCCAGGCAATGCGTGGAACAGGCTCCAAGTCCTTTCTAGTGAACTTCATCAATGTTTCTTCCTGTGCTCCTTTCCCAAAGTGAGTGAGAGAGGCAGCGTCTTCGGAGCGGAAGAACCCGGACTTTGCATTCCAGGAACAGCCGGGTTCAAAAGCCACCCTGTGCCAGGCTGGGTTTGGGCAACGGAAATGCCGATTGCACACAAGACTGGCAAAGCAAGCGAGAGGGAGAAGCTATAAAACCCCTTATCTGCTGTCTAAACAGAGAGGATGCTTTTCTAAATAGGAAAAGTCATCAAGGTGAAAAGGCTTTCTAGGGCCAGGTGGGACTGAGCAAGTTGCCGTTAAGCAGTGAATTGCAGTGCAGGGAACAGCATTCCCTATGAAGAAAGGGGGGGGCAGGTACGGTCTGGGATGCAAACCAGAAAATTAAGCTCCAAAAGCTCAATTCCCATGGCAACAGCAGAACCAGCGACTCTTGATTGAATTCTTCTTGTTGCGTTTGGTCCCCCTCAAGTGATAAATCATCTTTGCTGATCGGTCACTTTCTTCATCCACCTTACTGGGGCATTTTGGATGAACACTAGTGCTACCCAAATGGGGGTGGAGGAGGAGGAGGAGGAAAAGGAAGAGAAGCGGAAGCAGCAGCAGCAGAAGAAGAACTCCTAATCATGGGGAATTAATCATCCTCATCAAAACTGGATGTTCCATCAGGAAATGGAAACTTCATGGCAAAAGTATGTCAGAAAGAATAGCTTTAAAACCTGCTATTTCCCACCATGGACCAACTTTGTTTTTCAGAAATAAAATACTAGGTTTTAGAGTCACAAAATAGGTTCCCTCCCCCCCAAATTAAACAAACAAAATTAAAAAATGCTGGGCCAATGTAGAGTGGCTTTTAAACAAAGGCAATGAGGACAACGATGGCGATTATACTGTATCACTATCCAGGAATCCGGGATCAGGTGTGTTGAGACGGTGTGATTCAAAGTTCAGCCTTTTGCTTCAGCCCTAATGCTGAATGCATTAATTCCCTCCACAGAGTTGCTACCAACCTGGATCCAGTCTCGCTGCAGGATGTCCAAAGACAACGATCAGAGGAGGCATTGGCTTTCCTCATAAATATTTCGTTAACCCTGGCAAGGAGTTGACAGACCAGCAGCCGGTGTGGGAAGGTTTCCGATCAATACATGCAATTTATCCGGGCTTTTCTACGTTCCTTGTTCTTTGGTTGCTTGTGGGTGTTTTGCAATAGGTTTTACACAGAGACAGGTTTTTGAAGGTAAGGAAGCTAGTGTGGAAACACAACCACAATCAACGTCCCCTTCCTTTTCTTCCCCAAGATTCAATCCGGCTGCACACATTTGCCAAAATATCTGGCCGTGAAGGAGATTGATCAGCTAGTTCCGACAACAAGGTCCCAATTGCTGTAATTTCAATCTTCCATTTTGTTTTCAAATAGTCAGGAACAAATACAGGGTATGTGGATGTTTAGGCAGGTATGGTGATGTGGTGGGTGTGCATTAGTCAGAGGCGTAGCGAGGGGAGGCGGCCTGCTCCAGACGCCACTTTGCGGGGCGTTGGATTCCCAGGTGCGCGGCTGCCCCGCTTCCTAGCCCGGTGAAGTCCTGAAGGTAGGACTTTCCTACCTGGGAGGTGGGGTTGAGCCGGGGGTGGGGGCAGCAAGTTTGGCCTGCAGCCCTGGGCAACTGAAACCCGTCCTACGCTACTGCCATGAATGCATTAACATGCATGTGTGTGTTTTAATATTGGACCAAACCAGAAGGACTGATTTCACCCCTGTGATATCTCTATGGTTTATTCCTAGAATCCTGAGATCTGCCAGCTAGCTAGACTCGGGTGCAAAACCATGAGTCAGGTAGACAGACATCCCCTAAGACCGTGATGGCGAACCTTGGCACTCCAGGTGTTCTTGGACTTCAATTCCCAGAAGCCCAAGTCCCTGTGAATCCACACAAATGGGTTTACTGCACCTACACTGAGAGTTAAGCTTCTGGAAACTGAAGTCCAAGAATACATGCAATAAACCCATTTGTGTGGATTCATAGGGACTTGGGATTCTGGGAATTGAAGTCCAAGAACACCTGGAGTGCCAAGGTTCACCATCATGGTCCTAAGAATTAGGGAAGAGAATGCCTCTGTGCAGATGTTTATCCCTTGAATTTCTGACTAGGATAAATTTTACAAAGCAAAAAGAAAAAGAAAAATTAATAATGGACGAATTACATAAAGCGTGGGAAGAAATCAAAGTCATTACTAAGAAGGGGTCAGGAACGGCCATGCCTCCTCCCAAACCCATAGTCACAGGAAAGAAGTGGAAGACTTTGCTATCCGCCACTCCCCCTCCGTCCCCCCCATGGGTTTTTAAAATATTATATGAAAAGGCAGGATGTAATCAGAAAACACTCTGTTTTTCAGTCAATCAATCTCTACTCCATCCTTTCTTAAACAACAATTTTAGCAATGACATAAAATCTTACTATTGCCATTATACTTTTGCATCTTTCTGTCTCACCTTTGACACACTCATACCATGCACACGCACACGCGTGCACGCACACACACACAGGATGTGACTTACTTGAGCTTTCCATCCCGGGGCAACTCATGGGGTGGGTCATCACATGTTAGTCGAGCTTCGCCATCCAGGAGGTAAACGTAGACCCTTTCCTGTGAGATACAAAGAATGCATTTATTGTCCAAATTGACCAGGATAAGGACATTTCAGCATAAATGTGTTCTTAAAAACTAGCATTAACCTTGGCATTGTTTTGAAGCTTTGAATGCCACCTTTTTCATCAGTCAGGGGGGAGGAAAGGTGACTATTGCCAGAAGAAATCCAAAGTATTTTTGTATTCCTGGTTTTTTTTAAGAGTGCTAATTTTTAAAGAATTTTGTAAAAGCTCTGTTCTTAAGTAATATTTAAAAATCCCTTAGGCATTCCCAGTTAGTTGAGAAACAATGAATAAATGTTGCAAATAAATGAATACATGAAAACATGGCAGGTAAAACATATAAAACCTGGAAGCCAGGGGGACTTCTCTAAAGCTGAAGACAGCAGTATCTTTTTTTTTTTTAAAAAGACTTTTTAATAGAAATACTCTCAACCCTTTGAAGAATGGCTGTATTTGGCAGTTGGCTTTGTGGCCACCATCCCCCCCCCCCCTTTCATGCTGTGGTACTCAGACAAAGCTCACTATGGATTTTTCCCAGTTTCCTGACTTACAAAGGGATTGAGAAAAGGTTTTCAAAAATCAGGCATGATTTAAAAGGAAGGAAGGAAGAAGAGATGAATGGATGGATGCATGGATAGATGGATGGATGGAAGGAAGAAGAGATGAATGGATGGATGGAAAGAAGGAAGGAAGGAAGGAAGAGGAGATGAATAGATGGATGGATAGATGGATGGATGGAAGGAAGGAAGGAAGGAGAGATGGATGGATAGATGGATGGATGGAAAGAAGGAAGGAAGGAAGGAAGGAAGGAAGGAAGGAAGGAAGGAAGGAAGGAAGGAAGGAAGGAAGGTCATATTTATGCCCTGCTTTTTTTCCTGAAAAAGACCTAACACGCCTTTAGATAAGCTACCTATAAAATCTACTGTAGATTTTGGTAGCCCTTAAAATGCACTTAAAAAAATACCCACAGTGTGTTTGTATGTTGGAGAGGGAGAGACAGAGAGGAAGAGAGGAAGTCATCCATTGTAGGGCAGGGTTGTGTTGTTGTTGTTGGCCCCTGGCAGCGGGGAGTCAATGATTGTGAACTGAGGGGGTGGTTGGGCAAATTGGGTCCAGATGAAAACAAAGGTATGTGTGCTGAGAAGGTTCCCCCCCCACACACACACACACAAGTGTTATATACCAAGAGATGGGATTTTAGCAGGTGGACCTTGCCTTGCGTGACAGTTATTTGTCTTCCGTTTGGGGGTTGAGTCTGCATCCTTTTTTGCAGGGGAAATTCAGCATTAGAGTTTTGCGTGAATCCTTCTGCCCAGGGCTTTGCTGATGGTCAGACTGATGACCCTTTCCAAGACGAACCATATACAGCCGTTGATTCCAATGTTAATTGGCTCCAACCCAGGCATTTGCTGAAGCCTATTAAGCCTAGCAGTGATGCTGGCAAAGGCAGCCCAAGTGGAGCCAGGCCATGAGGTGCCGAGAGATGCTTGGGGAACCAGCGGGTTGCTTGGCGCCCATCTGCCTCTCAGCTTCCTGTGCACCTCCCCAGTTCACTCACATCTCAACTCCCAGGATGGCTTAATGTTACTTGGCAGCTAATTATCTCCCAGTGTCTCCGTCACTAACGAGCTACACAATTAAATCTCTTCCAGGGCGGCTGAGCTGGACAGGCGGCAGATGTGGTTGAGGAAGGGTGGCTGGCTGGCTTGCCGGCCAATTTGGTTTTGACAACCTCATTTGATTTGATCCTTTCCTTCCAAGAAAACCCAAAATAGCTCCTGTGAGTGGCAGTGGGAGCTCAGGAGGGGAAGGATCCAGAGCCACCCAACCCTCCCTCCCTCCCTCCCTCAAGGATGGTGGCTTTCCACAAAATACATTGTCACCATCAAAAATATTGGCTGCGTCAGTGGAACAAAACTGCATTGTGGTCTCCAACTTTGGTATCAACAGGCAGGTGGCAAATGTGGACACGACCCCATGCAATCAAGTCACATGCTAGATCAGGGGTGCCCAAACGTTTTTGGCCATGCAACAGGATGAGATAGATTTTAAGCTGCCATTTTCTCTGCTTAAACCAGGGGTTCCCAAACTACGTCCCATGGGCTGGATCTGGACCCCCAAAGGCAATTCAGCCATATGGGTGCATTTTGCTTCCACTCCCAGAGCAAGAAGGGTGGTGTGGGCTAGATGAATTGCCATCGGGGGCCGGCTCTGGCCCACAGGCCGTAGTTTGGGCACCCCTGTCCTAGATATACACACAAGTTGTGAAGGTATAAGCAGAGATACAATTCACTGCTAGCCCTTTGGCTTTTTACCATGCAGAGGCTGCTTGGGAAAGCTGCTTTGAATGACGACCTCTCCCAAGACAAGCCATAGGCCTTTTGTGGCTTCAAAAGTTTATTTTACAAACTCTGTACTAAGCGCAATGTCCGTCCCATCCTGCCCCAAAGCGAGCAGGCACCCACGGTGTCTCCTTCGATCCAGGCCAGTGTGTCCTGACCTTTGGTTTTGGGACTTCAGTTCCAAGAAGCCCAAGTCAATTCCCCAAAGCACTGATCCACCAATGTCCTGACTGAGGCTTCTGGGAATTAAAGTCCTCCTGTGGGAATCTGGGAAACCCTGATCTAGAGATACAGATAAAGTGTCTCTTAAGGTTGGCTGCCTTTGTGAAGGTCAAAATTAGTCTTGTGGGTGGAAAGCAGAAGATGCTAGTTAGGACTCTCTCATACTTTTTGTCTCATGGCATCACTGCTGTGGGAAGGTGACACTGAAGGATGAATTTTATTTCTTTTACCAGCTGTCTCCTAATCTATTTATTTTATTGTATTTTATTTTTCAAATTTGTATACCACCCTCCTTACCAAGGCAACTCAGGGCGGTTTAACATCATATAAATCATCATAAAAGTATGGATCAAAAAACTTTACGTTTAAAAAAGACATACAGTATTAATAACGGAATAAAAAAGTTAAAACTCACTCTTAAAGTTAAAAGAAGTTAAAAGAGAGGTTAAAAGAGAGGGGGAACGTACACCTACCAACGGGCTGGGAGCGTCGTACAACCCGTACCCCATACCTGCCCCACCAGCCATGTTTTTAAATTCTTCCTAAAAGACAGCAACTCCGTCTGGAGATGCAGCTCTGTTGGCAGGAGGAGGTTCCAAAGGGCCGGAGCGGACACGGAATTGGGCCCTCCTTCTCTGTCCCAGTTCCTGCCAACCTAGCAGTTTGAAAGCAAGAAATTGCAAGTACAGTAATACCCCGGATAACGATTGTACCGTATAGCGCTAAAACCGCATAACATTACAAGATTTTTGGGGAAATCTTGTATCGAATAATGCGATTTTTAGCGTTATCCAGAACAATCGTGTGTCTGTGTGTGTGTGTGGGGGGGAGGGGTTTGGATTGGCCCGCCCACCCGATGAAAATCTCCGTATGCTCCCCAAGCCGCGTTTGACATGCGCACGCCAACGCGTCCAATGTTTGGAAAGGGTATGGTCCCATACCCTTTCCAAACATCGTGCGAGCGCGTGCCTGTCAAACGCGGTTTGGGGAGGATATGGAGAAAATCACCGTATGCTCCCCAAACAGCGTTTGACACGCGCGCGCCAACGCGCCCAATGTTTTTTAGTGTTGTTCGGTGTATACCCCAGACAACGCTAAAAACCAGATAACAACATGACTTGTGGAACCAAGTCATAATGTTATCTGGGGTACTAGTGAAGATAATTTTTTTCTCCTCCTCCTCCACACTTGGGCTGATGCCAAGGAAGGAGAGCGCCCAGGCCACAGCAGTGGTGGCACGGCCATGCTGGGCCCAACCATGCTTCCTCCTCCTCCTCCTCCTCCCAGCATGGCACACAGCATGGGTGCCCGCCATGCGTGCACATGGCATGCAGCATGGTGCACAGGGAGAGTGGGACCCCAGGGGAGGCGACCACACCAAGGCCAGCCCCCCCCCAGGTCATCGACTCCACT
This sequence comes from Furcifer pardalis, assembly GCA_030440675.1. Classification (NCBI taxonomy): domain Eukaryota; kingdom Metazoa; phylum Chordata; class Lepidosauria; order Squamata; family Chamaeleonidae; genus Furcifer; species Furcifer pardalis. Next base: position 117,466,578 of record CP126895.1, read on the forward strand.
CACTGCTCGGACTTGGAAGTGGAGGAGGAGGTGGGCAGGGCAGGGCAGGGCAGGGAAGTGGCCATGGTTACCCGATTTTACTACCACCCCACCCAGAGGCCACCCAATTTTGCCACCCCTCACCCAGACCAGTGTGGACCGGTCACTGTCCACCACTGTGGCTAGTCCCACTCCAGCGGTGAAGAACGTGGAAGTCACTGCACACAGAGAGCAAGTTGCATGGCACACAAGACATGGCAGGCCACAGTCCCTGCATGGACTGGAGAGTTTGATCTTAGCCACGGCGAAGAACCTCCTTTCCCTCCACCTCCACCTTGTTCCACAAGGATGAGAAGCTGCTTCCTACAACACTCCCTGCTACAGGTTATCCCTTCATTATCTTTTCGTTTCAGCTGCTGATTAGTTTTTGGCACATTAATAGCCACTCTGGACACTCAGTGTTTTTCCTGACCCTCATTTTTCTCATGCTATTTATCCTACTGCTCTACAATTACTCTAACATCCATGCTCAACAGCATTACTGCAATCTTCAGTTGCTAATGGAATCATTTTTGTCCGCTGGCATTTACTCCCCATAATACTGTTGCAATTTTTGGCATGCTTGAAACCTGCTGTCAATGATAAATCTCATCACAGAATGGGTCCTTATCACAGAAATCTTTCCTGCACCATGGTCGGGATCCTCAGCTGTGCTTGTATGGACAGCTCCCAGAGGTCTCAGCCAACACAGTGAATGGCGGCGAGAGGTTCCTGAAGTTCCATTCCGAGAACATGTTGAGTTCAAAAAATTCCCTACCACACCATGGGTGGAGCCTATGTCATGGGTGGAGCCTATGTCATGGGCGGAGCCTACATCATGGGTGATCTAGTCATGCCTGCCATATGGCCATGTATAAATCTGCAAACACAGACAGCACCAGCGCTTTGGTTGTAAATGGAGATGAGCACTGCACCCTAGAGTCAGATATGACTGGCTTTTGAGCAAAGGAGACCTTGAACCACTTGCAGGGACAAAACCTGACATCGAATTTGAATACCACTCAGGGATCTTCTGTTATTAGGTAAAGGTTGCCATTGCTCGAAAGCCAGTCATTACCAACACGAAAGCTAACAGTGAAAATATAGCAGTTAGTCTTTAAAGTGCTACTGTTTTTTATTTTATTTTATTTTGTTTATTTTGTTTTGTTTTGTTTTCTGAGATGCCTTGTGTAAGGTTAAGAATTTGAGCACAACATGACCTGGCCAGCCTGAAGCCTGCTTGCTCATTCATGCTCTATCCATCAATAAATCTGAAAATACGATTGTGAATCATCTGTTCCGGTGTCTTATAAAGGTGGCAAAGGAGTGATACTGATCAGTAGCTTTTGGAGTCATCTGGGTCTTTGCTGGGTTTCAATAAAGCAACAACGCTAGCCTGTCTCCACAATTTAGGAACCTTAAGTTCATCTATGCAGTTGTTCATTAATTGCAGGAGCCATTCCAAAGTACAGGGACCAATTTGCTTTATCTGATTTGTTCTCACATCATCAATACCTGCAGCTTTATTTGGTTTCCTGCAGTTTATAGCTTCCTCCAATTCAGATGCCACAAAGTCCCCCCCCCCTTTTGTTCCTCTGGCCGAATAGTTTCCCCCTAGCATCCTTTTGTGTGGATCAAATATAAGGGAAAGGACTGAGTGTTTGCACCATGACCTTTGTTTCCTGAGCATCTGTACTACACTTTTGCCTTGCATTTTTCCATCCTTTAGCAACTGGTTAGCTATTTGGCCTGCTGTTACTCCGGTATATTTTTGCTGTGGCTGGGTGAAATCTCCATCTAAATTTTTTAGCCGTTCCCAAGCTTGTCTATTGTTCTGCTTCATATCCAGCTTCTCAACTAATGTGCACCATTACGATTTCTGATTTTCAGCTCGAGCCTGCATCAGTTCTTCCCCAGAAGTACACAGAAGGAGCCTCCACAAAGATTGTGACCACAGTTGGGTGTACCCTGGGCAACAGCAAGCTTGTCAGCTATAATCTTTCTAAGACCACAGGAACCATATGCTAAAAGAGCAGCAAAATGGCGGTCTCAGAAATGCAGAGATTTTCTGTCTTCCTTCCAAACAGCATTAATCATCTAGGTACTGATGCATGCATTTACGATATTTCTAGAGTGCCTTTTCAACAGATGCTCTCGCAGCAGTTAACAAAATGACATTTAATTATTTTTTAAAAATGAAAATGTTCCCATTGCAACTCTTTTTTAAAAAGCAAAACAAAATGGTAAAAACCTTGACTAGCAAGAAACTGCCTGTTTGTTTCAGAAAAGAAAATGAAAAGTTTTCAGAGAAGAATCTATTGCAGAAAGGGCCCTTGTTCCTGTGTATACTAATCTTTGAAGAGAACATTTGTTTGCACGGGGCATGGCTGGAGAGATTAATTTAACTGACTCCAATAGGGTTTTGTATTTGATGTTCCAAAGTAGGCAGAAATGGGGGGCATGGGGGAGGAGGAGAAGACCCTGCCAATTTAATCTGGTACTTCCCACTTGTGAAGCAGATATTCTGCCCTTCTGCCCTGTCTTCTTTTTGCTTGTCTATGTTCAGTGCTTTATCTCAGGGGGCTCCAAACTATGGCTTGTGGGCCAGATATGGCCCCTGATGCCAATTCATCGTCACCACCATCGTCACTCCCGGAAGCAGAAGTAAAACACTCCCGGAAGCATTTTGCTTCCAGGAGTGACGAGGGTGGCGTGGGCCAGATGAATTGGAGTCAGGGGCTGGATCTGGCCCATGGGCTGTAGTTTGGGCACCCCTGGTTTAAGCAGAGAGAATGGCAGCCTAAAAATCTATCTCATCCTGGCGCAAAACAGATTGCAAGGTGCGATTTACTTCCACTTTTGGTGGGAGGAACCACGTGACTGGCCTGCAACCCGAAAAGTTTGGGCACCCCTGCTTTATCTGCTACAGCGCTGCCTAGGTGACACCCCCCCCCCCGGTCATTTATCCCAAAGGGCACAGAACTCCCCAGTCTGCAAAATTTCCAGGATAATCAGGAAGGAAGAGAGGGAAGGGACTTCTGCAAAATAACAGATAAGGTAGCCAGCTATGGAAGGGAAAAAGCCATGTCTGTCATGAAAAAGGGCACTTGAATGTGGACATGTTTACAAAGCAAATTCTAATGCATTCACTGGCCGTAGGCTGGAGTGAAAGATCTCTGAAAATTAACTGGCAGATCCCTCAGAGATAATCAGTATTATCAATTATTTCTCCATCAAATGGCCAGGGGGCTGAGATTGGCTGTTAAAATGACATCTGTCAAAATAGAGAGACGTGTTTGCTAAGGAAAATGGTAGTAGGGGCTTTAAAAGCATGCAGGCAGCTTTTTCAAAGCTCCACTTTTGTCACTGTAGTTAACATGCCCTCAAGTTACTTCTGACTTATCCCATGAATGAAAGATCTCAGAAATGTCCTGCCATCAACAGTCTCAGAAGCCTAGGTCAGACCACTGGCTGATCAGTGCCTTGGGGAATTGACTGAGGCTTCTGGGAATTGAGGTCCAAAAAACCAAAGGTTGGGGAGCACTGCTTTAGAGAGCCGATCCTCTTGTCTTTAGCCTTCCTCGTTTCCTACTAGCTTCAACTTTCTCTAGCATCATTTTGCTTATCTGGTAGTTATCCGCTCAGCAGTCCTATAATTCAAGCACATTCTCCCGTTAATGCCAGTGGGGAAACTGAGGCTGTCAAGAGAGTTCTCGGTGCTACAGAGATCAAAACTGGCATGTTCTCTGTCCCAAAAGATGTGCTATAGGTCAAGGAAAGGATGGGAGGGAGAGTTAGAAAGGAGATCAGAGGTCAGGGTTTTCTCTCAATGATTTCCTTTGTGACCAGGTGAGCAGATAACCGTTCATCTCACAGTCCTCTTTTACTGGCTGCTCTTCATTGTCCAACTTGCAGCTTTCACCCAAGGCTCTGAATTGGGGGGGGGGGGGAAACAGAGTAGCCAAGGGTGCTCCCACTCCTGTCCAAAGCCTGGAGAGACAGTTGGCCTCCTAGTCTCCCCTACTGCCTTCCAACTCTACACCTCCACGCTCAGGACTTGAGACAAATCTGAACCCGGCTCTAGAGCAGCCCGTGCTGTGACCCCTCCAGAAACAAACAAGATGGTTCACTATTCATTTTAAGGAGGGGTGACAAACCAGACACTCTTTCTCGTCACTGCAGTTCAGGGACCTCTGCTTTCCCAAGGACTCACAGTTCTTCTGATCCAGGCTTGATGGAAATAATTTAATTAAAATACCTGAACACATTCATCCAGCCTCCTTGCTCACGGAATAGCAATAATTCCATGGAGTACAAAATTAAAAACAAAATGCTGTAATGTTTCTCTCCTATGCCTGGGAAGAGCTTCAGAAACACTGCACAATGATGCATGGGATTCCATATATTATACAGACACCTCTTTCTAACCTAGTGATTTTTTTTTTCACTTAAAAATAATTTTCTGTGTTCCCTTTGTTTTTAAGTATACACTTCAAGCATCTAGAGATCCATAGTGAAAGGATGCCTCAAACCTACACCAGATGAGAAAATATACCCTCTTGTTGGTATTGCTCCACCTAAAATCAGGAGAGAAGTACCAGCAGACACTGACAGAACTAAGCGAGAGGAGGACCCTCAACACCCTCTGAATGGAGATGAGCCTCAAGTCCACCAGCTCAGATCCAGGAAGAGCTTTCAAGGAACAACATTAAAGGAGGAGGAGGAGATGGCTGAGGAACTCGACCTCCCCTGCGTCACTTGGAGAATCCTAAATAGGCTGAGGGTCAGAGTCCCTAAATGCAAGACCCATATGCTCAAGTGGGGGCTGCTGGCAGACAACAACACATGGTGGGAATGTGGAGAGACACAGAATCCATGGGCTCATGGACTGGTCTGCCGATGACTACCAGAAAAATGCAGTGGTGAGGACTTAAGTTTGGCCAACGAGAAAGCCAAGAAAGTGGCTTCATTTTGGCAGTCCAAAGTTTGATCTGGACATGAAAGAATGTCAATGTCCAAGCTTCAACTCTATATATGAAATGAAATATAGCAACACTGGGAATATGTAACATCTCACTATTTGGATCATTGTAGCAAGAGTTAGAGAAGAAGATCTTAAGATCAAACTAAACGTACCCCAGTATTGTAGCCTCCATTTTCCTCTTTCCTTGTTTTAACAAAGAGTCATAGAGATCACCAAAGAAAAAGCAGAAGGACTGATGAATATATAACACCTTCCCCCAACCATTACTTGGCTGAACTAAAATATCCTTACGACTGTTTTTCTTGTTGCAGAGGGTTTCTCTGGGTGACAGGAGGTGGGGAAGGAAAAGAAACATGAACATTCCTGCCATACCTGTGCATTCTGCTGACCCTTCTATACCTACCTACCTCTCATAAGCATGTTCGAGCAGGAAGTGCCATTTTAAGGATCTGAAACAAAGGGGCTGGGGAAATGGCTTGATTTTTGCAGCTTAGCTTTGAGGCTGCTAAAACCCTTTCTCTGTTAGGGAAAATAGAAGTCAAAGAGTGCTCAGGTGGCTTTTTATATGGAAGACCTGGATTCAAGTCTCACATATTTCAGGGTTTAGAGGTAAATACAGTAGTTACAAATGCCTTTATACAGTGTTAGTTCCTTTTTGGACCATAAGTAATTGAACAAATAGTGGATGAAGGAACACCCAAGTGACTTGGATGTAATCAAGGAGTACTTAGAAATACTTGATAAAGGTGGAGGAGGATGTTTTAAGAGGAATTCTTCAGGTTTTTCTCTTCTCAATTCTAAAAGCAAAGGAAGTCTTCTCTGGCTGAGTTTTTTACATCCTTAACATTCATGTTTAGAACATATTCTTAATTTACTTCATCGGCTTTACCGAGCAATCTTTGCAATGCCATCTGTGCTGTGACCTCCTGCTTCATTGCCTAACCTTGGGCAACCTTTCCTTTGCCAATGAGGCCATGGTCAGAATCGCAGGAGACTGGTGGAAAAGAGGTGGAGAGAGAGAGAGAGAGAAAGAAAGAGATGATACACTCTGGGTCTGGGTGAGCTCGTTTTCATACCCCAACCCACTTGGCCCCCACCCTACAACCAGAAAAATAGAGAAAGGCAACGTTTCCCCCGGATTAGCCACAATCTCTGAGCAGTACGGCAACAGCAAGGAAATAATACCTCTGAGAGGTCCATGATGGGACTTGTGGGGAAGCCGGACGCTCGGATTAAGAGCACAAATAGACTCTCAGAAGGAGAAGGGGGTGGGGCGTACAAGGTGTTCTCGTTTACCCATGGCATTAAAGCTGTAATGCCAAGGGATTAGGAGCACAAGGGATTTGAAAAGCACTGGGAGGGGTTGAGCATTGTGCTACCAGAGTGCGCAAAAGCAATCCACAAATGTCAGGAAGAATGATTTCATGCTCAGAAATGATGTGCAACACATCAAAGCAACATGACCACCGGGCAGAGAGGGACAGGGCGGCATTTAAATGGTAGATGACACATAAACACACTCGCATGTCTGGTCTGCAGGCAGGTTCCAGGGTGACCTTTGCTGTCCTGTCCTCTGGGTTTGCAAGCAAGGAATGGGAGCAAAAGAGGAAGCTTCACAAGTTACTTTTTTGGACTTCTGTTTTGGCTCCTCGAAGACCTCAACTTTGCATGCCTGGGTCATTATGGCTCATGATTCTGGGAGCTGTAGTGCAAACAAAAAGTAACTTTTTCCAAAACATGATAATGGTTAGATTATTTCTCTGTCCAACTCAGTACTACATATTCTGACAAGCAGAAACTTCCCAACATCCTACAGTCATAATGGCCTGCTCTTTGGGGGTGCTTTTGGGGTAGGTTAATCTGCAAGGGGGGGGGAATGTGCACACATTTTATATGCTGGGTTGGGGCAATCTGTCCCAGCCTGTCCCATTTTGAGCCCATCAGAGTAGCCTCCTAAATTGGAGCGTATTATTTCCGCACATTCCCAGCACATGTGCCCATTGGGGAACGGGATAAAAGAGGGAAGAAGTTGCTTCCAGCGTAAGCTTCTGGATCTTGCAGCAGATCATTAAACACTTCCCCTGATTGTTCAGGGGGTAGTCAGAGGAAGTGTAAATTGTTTCTTAAGTGCAGTAGTTGGTTGTATTATTATACATTTGGTAAATTATTGCTGTTTCAATTCATTGCTTAGATTGCCTGTCATCTAAGTGATGCATCAGTAGAGTGTTCATCTAACAAACGGGGGAAAAAATTAATTCACTTCTCATTCCCATCCCCAGATAGTCAAGGGAAGTTTCAAGGTGTTCATGTTGTGAAGCAGTTTCTCAGCCATCACACAATACTACACAATAACTGTTTCGATGGCAGAAGTGGTCTAAATGTCATTTAGTGTCTCTCTGTGTCCTCAAGTGAACCCAGACAGCCTGCACTGGAGGATTTGGTATAGAGAGCCTCATTTAGAAAAACCGTCTCAAATTGCACACATTTTGTATGTCTGTCTTTTCCTTCCTTTGCCCAATTTTTATGTACACTAAATAGTGTACATGTTCAAAACAAATTACAAATCTGGAAGACAATGACACATCTCATTACAACTTTGGTTCTGTGGGTTAAAGATGGAGTGACCATTACCAGCTTAAACTTAACAAGTAGAAAGAATTTGATGGCTTCTTTAAAACTTCTATGAAATGTCTCCCTGTTTTTGATGCTACAGACTCTGGTGGCAATGCTACTGAAATTTTTGGCTTCTCTCTGATTCTCAAAAGTGCAGATCTGACAGCTTTCCAATCCATGGACTCTGGTTGTTAGATAAATTCCTAAAACATGCTTTGGAGGTATCTATAGAAGTGACCTTCCTCCCAGAGGTATTTTACGCATGGTATTTTAAATCTGGGGAGAGCAATAATCATGCACCTCTTGTAAATACATGGATATATAGTTTCCAGTCCCTGGTGACAGAAGCATTAGTTGGCGTTTCCTTCTGCCCTGAAGTGGGAAAATCCCTGGAAAGAGCACGCTGTGTGGTTTTCATGGGTGAGCTGGCTCAGCCATGGATTTCCACCCTGGTGGCAGCATCACACCCCAGTGAACCTAGAGTGCACTTTCAAGCATGTCTGTTATACAACATCTTAGGGGGCAAATCAGACAGCAGGCAGAAGGAGAAGGCAAAACCTCCATGACCAAAGAAGGAAGCCCTACAGACAGCCACCCCACTGGCGGGAGGTCTCATTTCCCCAGGAGACATGCGCTCTTCTCTCCATCATTTCAGTCCTCACCAGAAGAGGCCACATGACCTACACAGTTACATTTTGGACACTGGAAAAGGATCCAAGCATACAATCACAGAAGTTCAGGTCTCAGCCTAACCAGAGAAGGTCCTGGACCAGGCAAAGCAGGTTCCCACTCAATGGATGGTCCGGCCCACAGCCAGCCGTCTATCAGCTGTCAGGTTGTCCATCAAGCATCATTGTGACAAATGTAGGGTTTGGCATTTCACCGACTGTTAGGGCTTATCATGCTGTGGCACGCTCTGTTTGCTAATTAATGAGCTTGCAACACACTTCAGCAACACAAAGAGTTCATTAGCTCAGAAAGAACCAGGGCAGACTTACGGAAGGGTTCTGCTTTGATGAAGCAAACTGAGCCCTGGGACTGAAGCTCCCTGGAGAGCTGCAAGACCAACGCTGCAGGACTGACGAGGATTTGGGAGATTTGCAGATTCTTTGCTTGCTCTTTGCTCCAGGGGTCAGATATAGGGTGGTGTCCATAGACTTTGTTGCATCAGTAGGATGTACAATTTGACATTGGGGACATGTGCTCAATGCAGCAGACAGGGTGAGAGGGGGGAGTAGACTGAGGTATGGGGGCAATTTTCACTGTTTGCAGAATGAAGTGAAGAACCTTTCATACTCTCTTCTTCTTCTTCTTCTTCTTCTTCTTCTTCTTCTTCTTCTTCTTCTTCTTCTTCTTCTTCTTCTTCTTCTTCTTCTTCTTCTTCTTCTTCTTCTTCTTCTTCTTCTTCTTCTTCTTCTTCTTCTTCCTTCTCCTCCTCCTCCTCCGCCACCTCCCTTTCAGGTGTCAAGAGAGATACAGTACAAGGTTCTTGTACTGGCACTTCTACTGGCCTCCACCAGTGTTATATGGTATTATTGTAATATGTCTTTGATGTTATATCTCTCCACCTTCCTCTGGGTCTGCCTCATGGTCTTTGTTCTTCTCCTCTTTCCACATATGATGCCTTGTATGATATCGACTTTCATGCTCTCAGATGACAAAAAGCAGCACAAGGATTTGAGCAGGCAGTCTCTCAACATGGCTGGCAGGAGCACCGTCTGACTTGCAGAATGCAAATATATAAAAGTTTTTGTGTGGGATGAAGATGTGGACTGTTGATCAATCAAAGAAAATCTGTGCATGAATCCTCCGCCTTCAAACATGCATATGAGGTAAACCTCAACAGAGGTTCCTTTCTGAGATGCTGAAGGAAATGTAAGGCACTTGCTTGCAATCCAGGCAACAGGAGGCCCTCCTGCTCATTGCTTGAAGGAGAAGCAATGGTTTCTTTCTTTTGTTTCATCCCTTCCTGTTCAACACACCATAACCAAATGAAGCCCCAAAGAAAAGCATGCTGTGAACAATATTCCCCACTGCATGTAACAGATTAACGAATGTACACCTTAGCTTATTAAGCAACATATTATGTCTTAGAGGTCTAAGTGGGAATTTAACAGAAAGAGCACTGATCAGAATGAAAGGCGAACCAATAGCTTAGCAAGCAAAGAAGACGGGGTGGACCCTGACCGTGGTGTTTGGAAGATGAATTCCACCAAAGTAACATAGCCAAGGTTTTGGGAAGAACAGGTGTTGCCTGCAGAGAACTCTCTCCCAGTGAAGTCCCTCCCTCTAACGCCACAGGTGGCAAGACCAGAAGCATTTGAGTTCTTAGACAGGGTTGAGAAACCAAGAGCCTAACTCTACAAAGAGACAACTTTGTGTTTTCTTGCCAATAAGACTGAGGCAAGGACAAGCAAAACACCCAACTATTGTGTTTGAATGACTGTGTTCAATGTTACAACAACTTAACAACCTTATTGACTTCCACACCTGCTTAGATTGAGTAGAAGGGAAAATAAAACAGCTGGTCCTTAGATTGCTCCTTCCTGGCAGTCCAGGATGCTGCTCAGTCTGGAAAAAGGAAGCCTGTCTAGAAAGGGTTGAAAGAGTCCTGTAGGTTCGGTCTTGAGAAAGGAGGCAAAGACTTGGCTGGCAGGGGAGGTGTGTGGGCTGCCAGCAATACGGTAGCCCTGGCCGGCTGGCTGATTTGTTAATACCCTTCCTCTCTTTTAATCTTTTTAAAGATTTTTTAAACTTTTAAATCTTTAATCTTAAATGTTTAATCTTGTTGTGATTGTGGATTGGTTTGTGTTTTTATGTCAGCCACCCAGAGTCCTTGGGATGGGGTGGCGATATAAATTTAAATAAATACATAAATAAAAGGATAAACAAGGTAGATCAAGGTCTCCCTTGCTCAAAAGACAGTCGTATTTGACTCTTAGAGTGTGGTGCTCATCTCTATTTACAGCCAAAAAGCCAGCACTGACTGACTGTGGACATTTCCCTGGTCATGTGACAGGCATAACTACAGCACACAGCCAAAAAGCCAGCACTGACTGACTGTGGACATTTCCCTGGTCATGTGACAGGCATAACTACAGCACATGGGAGGCTGTTACCTTTTCTGCCAAAGCGGTGCCAATTTTGCTACTTGCAATTTTCCCTTTTGAACTGCTAGGTTGGCAGAAGCTTGGATAGACAGTGGGTGCTCACTCCGTTGTGTAGCACTCAGGTCTCGAGCTGCTCACCTGCCAACCTTCTGGTTGTCAAGCTCAGCATCTTAACCACTAAGCCATCATAGCCCCTATATAAACAAGATAGCCAGCTTCAAATATCTAAAAGGTTATTCTACAGAAGAGAGAGCAGGTTTTCAGCATTTTTTTAAAAAAGGAAGAATCTCTTAGGGTTAAGATTTAACAGACTACCTTTGGAGATGGTGGCTTTTCCTACACTGAAGGTATGTCTCCAGATGCGGAGCAGCCAGTGGTGGGCTCCACATTTTTTTACTACCACACTGTGGGCGTGGCATGGTGGGCGTGGCCAGGGGGAAGCCCTGCATTGCACCTGAATTAGGACTACTTTATTTCAAAACTTGGATGGGCCGCGGGGGGGGGGGGGGAGCCAGAATGTCTGCTACTGGTTCTGGCAAACTGGTGGGAACCTGCTGATGCCCCCCACTGAGGACGGCTGCCTGCCAGGGATGCTGTGGCTACATTCCTGCTCTGAGCAGGTGATGGGGCCTCTCCATCGAAGCCTCTTGCAATTCTACAATCTCTCTCTCTCTCTCACACACACACACAAAACAGTCCATCACTTACCACTTTGGGGAGCACAGAAGCAACGGCATCTTTGATGACTTCCCGGAGGCTGGCGATGTCAATAACGGAGCCCAAGCTCAGCAAGGCATCCTGGGGGAGAAAAGAACAACAACATCAATTTCCAAATCTGCTTTAAATGCTTCCTTGGTTCCTCCCAGACCCTTTCAAGTGAGTGGCCCCGAATTGTAGCATATCCTTCTATTTCTGGCTGGCTTTTCTCCCAACACATTCGGGACCCCAAGGTGGCTTACAGTGTTATGTAAAAGCAAGCAAGTACTCGAAAAACAGAGTAAGTGGTATTAAGACTCTATTGAGCCCACAATATTGCTAAAAGGCAGCACATTAAAAATACAGCACAAAAGCTTCTTTCTCTGAAGCTCATTCAGTTTCCTTAAAATCTCTTTTCTTTGCTGTCTCTTCAGTGACCAAAAAATGCCCAATGATAAAAGTCTTAGTCTGCCATGGAAAGGGCCATGGGAAGAAGACTAGCTTATCCACTGGGAGGGGGTTTTTTCCACATGTCCTCTTTCATGAGACCAAAGAAGCACTTTCCACAAAGAGGTTAAAATGTAGTAGAGTTTGTATAGAGAATACAGGAATGATGGAATCATAGACTAATGGAGTTGGAGGCCATCACGTCCAATCCCCTGCACAAGGCAGGAATCCGAACCAAAGTGGGTCTGACAGAGGGTTGCTTTCCAATTCTCTCTTGAATGCGTCTAGTATGGAAGCGCTCAGCACTTCTTGAGGTCATGCGTTCCACTGTTGTACTGCTCTAACAGTTAGGAAGCTTTCCTTGATATTCAGCCACTATATGTGGCTTCCTGTAGTTTCAAGCTGTTATTACCTGCCCTGCATACTGGGATGATGGGGAATGGATCATGCTTCTCCTCTTCAGGACTATCTTTCAAGTACAGTCAAACCTCGCATAAAGAGCGTTTTGCTTAAAGAGTAATTCGCTTAAAGAGCAGAATTTTCTCTGAATGTTCGCTTCGCTTAACAAATAAAACCAACCAAAAACTCGCTTAACAAATAAATCGGGGTTCGCAATCCCCCCCCACACACACAATTGGTCACTCACAATGGTGTTTCGCTTAAAGAACAAATTTGCTTAAAGAGCAATCCTGTGGAACGCATTATGCTCTTTAAGCGAGGTACCACTGTATTTGGAAAGTACCATCATCATATCCCCTCTCTTTTCTTTCAAGGACACCCAGTTCCTTCAGTCTTTCCTTCTAGGGCAATGATGGCGAACCTTATAGAGACCGAGTGCCCCAAATGCAACCTCAAACCCATTTATTTATGTGCCAACACAGCAATTTAACCTGAATATTGAGGTTTTAGAATCACCTTCACCACAAACTCAACAGGCTGCTGTCTGTGCCTCATATGAACCGCCAGCCTTACCCCAGACAGGGGTGGAAGAAGCGCTCCCATGCGGCTGCTGGGCAGAGGGGCGGATGATGTGAGAAATGGACTGAGGTATGTTTGGAGAGAGGAGCAGCCCAGCCCCACATCCCTCTGGCTTCCTAGTAACAAGTTCTGCCAAACTCTGTGCAGGGGCAATGATGCACGAACGCATAGAAAGGGCTGGGAGTGCCCCCTCTGCCCTGCGTGCCATTGATTCGCCATCACTGTTCCAGGGCTTGGTTTCCAGTCTTTTGACCATCCTCACTGCCCTCCTCTGAACTTGAAGGGTCAGATTAGGGTCCTCCCAAACACACGACCCCTTTCTCCTCCCTCCCAATGGAGCCAAAACATGAATTAAGAGCCCGATCCTGACACCTTCTCTTGAATACAGAAAGCAAGGGGCTTCTGTTGCAAACTCCAGGTTGAGAATCCTAGAGAGGCACAGACTCAGGATCTGAGATTATTCTGGTTCTCAAATATTTTGTTAGGGAACATTCTGTACCTTCAAAAATAAAACCTGATCATGGCCTGGGTTTTTGTTATGAAGCCCCATTCGGCTCCTATATATTTATCTCCTATCTTCTATTGGGTTTCATCCTTTATTTCCTCATTCTTCTTTTCATTTTATAAGTGCAGTCTGCAGGAACATAAAAGGATGGGGTGGGGTGGGAAATAATGTTCAGTCTGGTTTTATTTCCCCATCCCTGCCACATTCTGAATGTCAGCAGAGCATCTTGGATTACCTCTGACATTTCAGCCACTATGAACTTGATGGATATGATACTTCTGAGTCTTTACCAATGACAGCTATCAGGTCTGTGAAAACGCTGCATTTTCCATTCTGATGCGCAGCTGGCATCGGTAAAGAGGGAGCAAATGGGAAGTTACCATAAATGCCCAAGCAATTTGGCCAGAAAACCACTTTTACAAAGCAAAGGGAGAGACAACCCAGAACAATTTGGGGGGTACCTTAAGTGTCAGTAAGGGGGAAAGCAGATGGAGGCTTCACCAAACCTCCACTTGGTGGAGGGACACAGAGGTTATGACTGTGATGGCAAACCTTGGCACTCCAGATGTTCTTGGACTTCAATTCCCAGAAGCCCAAGCCCCCATGAATCCACACAAATGGGTTTACTGTGATTCATCCAGTCCACACTGCCCTCGTCACTCCTGGAAGCGGAAGTAAAACGCGCCCGTATGGTTAAGACTCTTCCAGGCTAACCCTTCCTCTGCTTCTGGGAGCGACGAGGGTGGCATGGGCCGAATGAATCACAGTAAACCCCTTTGTGTGGATTCACGGGCGCTTGGGCTCCTGGGAATTGAAGTCCAAGGACACCTGGAGTGCTGCCAAGGTTCACTGACATCATGGCCCTCGGGTTAGTTCCTTTGCATAGAATCATAGAATGACTGAGTGGGAAGGGGCCCTGCGAGGAGGCCATCATCTCCAACCCCCTGCTCCATGCAGGAATTCAAATCCAAATCTTAGTGAAGCCACAGCATAAGGCAGTACAACAGCTATGGCATTCCAGGAGGGAAAGGATTCTTTACCTGTGAGGTCTATAGATCGAGAGAAAGGTGGGGTTGCCTGTCCCATGATCTAGCAGAGCAGCAGCAGGTATCTGGCTGATCAGGACAGCAAAGAACCGATTCCGGTTCCACTCTACTTTGACTGATTTTTCACTTTCCATTTGTTTTACTGAAATTCATTCCCCACCCCACCAAAAAAATTTCCCCCAACCTTTTTAGGTCCCCAATTCTGTCCTCTGTACTATTAGATATCCCTCCCAATATGGCATCATCTACAAAGCTGATGAGCCTCCTCATCTTCATCCAAGTCATTTATAAAGATGCTAAGCAACCCTGGAGCCTGGACAGAACTCTGTGGCACCCCCACCTTGGCACCTCTCTCCTGGAAGATGAGGAACCACAGCAGAGTGCTCTTCGGATATGGCACATCTACCAGCTGGAAATACTTCTAACAGCAACACCAGCCAATCCACATTTTCTCAGATTGGTTGGAACAATTATCAGTAAGGTCATCCTAAAAACATGGCTGAATTCAAGATATACTACACTACTACATTCCCTTCATCTACTAGGCTCCTGACTGTTAAAAAAAAAAAGGGGGGGGAGAAGTAATATCGGTTGGCTTAGTTTTTGAGAAACCTATATTGCAGTGGTCTCTCTCTCTCTCTCTCTCTCTCTCACACACACACACACACACACACACACACACACACACACACACACACACACAGAAGTGCTCACAGACTGACTGTATCTATTCTGGGACTGGTGTCAGGCTGATCATTCATTAATTGCCTTGAATTTCTTCCTTCCTGTTTTTGAAGAGGGAGAGTGTGGCATTTGCTCACTTCACTCTTCAGGGACTTGATCCATTTTCCAATAATTTACAAAGATTATAGGCAGAGGCTATGAGATTAGACCTGCTAGTCCCTTTAATATCCTGAGATGCGGTTCATTTGGTTCAAGAGATTTGCTTTAATTGAAAGTAGCTAGATCTCCCCATTTCCCCTCTCTACCTAGGGACACCTCCTTCCCTGCATTTTTATTCTACCTGCACTAGACTGACAAACTGTTTTCCTTTTTAAAATTGTATTATTGTTAGCCTGACCTTTTCTTGGTGTAAGAAATCCCATGGCGGGATGGCCATTTTCACCCAATGGAATTTGCTTAAGGTAAAGTCTTTACCTTAACCTTAACCTTTACCTAAAGTCTTATCCACTTCTCAAATTGGCAAGGCTGGAAATTATTTTAAATGATGGTTCCAGGAAAGGTAGGTCAACGTAAAACAACACATATGTACTATTGCCTGTTACAGGGGAAAACTCCCAGAGATTCATGTTCCACTCAAGGGGATAGGAATCCTTCTGCCCAATCTTGGTATAGCTATGTAAAAGGCAGCGTATCCCCACCCCCCCATTATTTTCTCCATTTGTACCTTTTACTTTGTACAAGATGGCATTTTATACAAGGTATTTTGTGCCTTGTACTTTTCTGCCTTTTTTCACAGCGTCTCGTTAGCTGCAGAGAGGAAATCACAGGCTGTCCCTGTTCTCAGCCGCGCTCAGAGCATGTCTTGCTTTGCAGAAAGTCCTACAGTTGTGCTGCTTTTGCCAGGATCAAAATCAATGCAAAGACCGAGGGATGCGCAATGCACACAGTTGAGTTGGACCTTAACCTGCTGAAATGCGGGTTATTTTAAACTCCCCATTGGGGTCATTATTTTTGCACTGTTTCCAGAACTGCTTGATTCTTCTGTGTCAACATATGTTTTGACACATATTGTGCCTCTTCATTTATCGTCATTTATAAATTCAAGAAAAACAGGATCACTAAGTAATATTCTAATTGACTTTATTTTCATTTTGATTTGACTGCAATTGGCATGCCTAGTATGTAAACCATATTGAGACTATCGCTCCCCAATGGAGGAACATGGAGATTTGTGTTCCCTTCGTCTGGCAACAAAGGAAAGCTGGTGCTTCATTGAGGGCCATGTGGGAGGAACATACCCCTGATTTCCTGTGTGGGTGGGTGGGGTGATGCACCAAAAAGCATTTTACTGTTGTTCTAAGATATGTACCTGGCAAGAAAACATCATGCAATGCCTGAAGAAGAGATTTTGGATCTCGAAAGCTTGCAACGTTTTAATTTTTAGTGATTCAATACAAGTACTGTATCGCCTTCCTCCTATATATTTTTTTGCATTTTTAAAAATAATTTAAATATGGATCACATGGCTAATCTCCTTTGTTCATTTATCCTGTAAAGGTTGCAGGATTCTTCAGAGCCCCCAAATGCTTCTCCACCCCCAGCCTTACCGTTATAGCACTACAACAGTTCAACGCTCCATTTACTGCTATGCAAAAGAACCATTGTGGCATCATCACAGTTAAATATAATTGGCAACAGCTGGTGGGTGCAGAGCAATGGCAACAGGAGCTATGCCTGTGGGTGCAGCAGACATGAATGGCAGAGCTAGAGGTAGAGAATGCAGTGGAGGAAGATTGGAACAGAGGCTGGCAGGGGAGAGATTAAGTTAAAAAAACAAGGGAGAATGAAAATCCAAAGGGGGAATGGAGGGGAAGGGGGAAATTGGCAGCGAGTTTGAAAAACCTTTTCAGGGAAGGTTTCATAAAGGACCCACAAGCTGACACCAGCACCCCATGACCTTAACTCTGTTGAGTATTGCAGTGCAATCCCAACATGAACCAGGTGTTAGCACAATAACCACAGAGACAGAAATACTAGCCTAAACTAAAGGAAGTTTTTTATTGTTAGTCCTTGAGTAACCAATTGGAAATGTTCCTGTCTTCTTGCCTCTAGAGGTCGTCAGCACTATTTGCATGTATTAAGGCTTTGCATGTTCTGGCCTTCTCTCTCTCTCTTTTTTTTTGCCTTTGGAAGAAGAAAGGTCTATTTGAGCTCCTTCAGTTTGCAGGCCACATGGAAGGCCTAAAGGACTTAAAAAACCTAAAGACTTGACTTTAACTTTACTTCTTTCTATTAACAAAAATCTCACCAAAAATTCTGAGCACATTACAGTGGTACCTCGCTTAAAGAGCATAATGCGTTCCATGGGATTGTTCTTTAAGCAAGTTTGCTCTTTAAGCGAAACACCATTGTAAGTGACCCATTGTGACTTCTGGCGGGGGAGGGGAATTTGCAAAACCCTGATTTATTTGTTAAGCGAGTTTTTGGTTGGTTTTATTTGTTAAGTGAGGTGACCATTCAGAGAAAATCCTGCTCTTTAAGCGAGTTACTCTTTAAGCGAGGCGCTCTTTATGTGAGGTTTGACTGTCCTAGTTCGGGTGCGACATAGGGCTTTCCCCCTGGCCACGCCCACCATTCCACGTCCACAGTGTGGTAGTAAAAAAGTGTTTGAGCCCACCTCTGAACTTGAGCACCTAGAAGTCAGTCAAATGCACCATCCATCTATCCATCCATCTAACCTAGGGGTGCCCAAACTACGGCCTGTGGGCCGGGCCTAGCCCCTGACACCAATTCATCTGGCTCACACCGCCCTTGTCGCTCCCGGAAGCAGAAGTAAAATGTGCCGCATGTTACTTCTGCTTCCGAGAGCTACAAGGGTGGCGTGGGCCAGATAAATTGGTGTCAGGGCCAGTCACGGTCACGTGATTCCTCCCACTGGAAGCGGAAGTAAAACGTGCCTTGCAATCTGTTTTGCAACAGGATGAGATAGATTTTAAGCTGCAGCTTTCTCTGATTAAACCAGGTTTGCCCAAACTACAGACTGTGAGTCATCATCTGGCCCACGCCGCCCTTGTCGCTCCCAGAAGCAGAAGTAAAATGTGCACCCCTGGTTAAAGCAGAGAAAATGGCAGCCTAAAAAAATTCTATCTCATCCTGTTGCAAAACATGTCTGTTGCAAAACAGATTGCAAGGCGTGTTTTACTTCCCCACGTGACTGGTGCGCTAAACCACATGACCGGCCCACAGCCTGAAATGTTTGGGCATCCCTGATCTAACCCACCCACCCAGTATTGGATCTATGGTGGGGTGGGGAAAGGAACAACCAATCAGATCAGGGCAAAGCCACAAGCAAAGAGAGCAGCGGATTCAGAATTCAAGGGCAGCTGACTAGGATATAGACAGGGCTTGGTTAGCAAAATGGCCAGGCAGGGCTGCTGCATGAATGAAGAAGCCAACTAGACTTGGATACCAGAGGAGCCGATGTAGATTTGGGCATAATGGAAGCCAAATTGGTCTTGGCTAGGAAAGCAGCTGGCTTTATGAAACCTTTAAGACTAACAGATTTATTTTAGCCTCCGCTTTGATGGGTGGCCGTCCGCTTCCTCAGAAGCACTGGAGGAGATGGACGATAATCCAAGAAAAAACCATGATGTTAAAATAAATCTGTAATGTGCCACGTGGGGCTCTTTTCTCCCACGCCTGCCATTCGCCTGGAGTGGACTGGCACGGCTGCTTCCATGAAAATCGCTTTTATGTTCTTTGCTTCTCAAGAGAGCCACAAGAATTCTCACCCTAGAAGACAACGGAGTTACTTTTGATAAAATGGCATAATGTCTAACTACCATGGAGTCCCTTGAGTTCTCAGAAGTGCAATTTGCTGGTAAGGAACCTCCTATTAGATGCACTGGGTGAGCATCAATAAGGCCCTTTTGTTTAGCCCATTGTGCATGCTCCCCAGCACTGATTTTAGGAGACATTTGGCCATTCTGAATGTTTCTGAAGCATTCAGATTCTCCAAAGACGAGCGTCGCCATGGACCAGAAGGCTGTGCTCTCCTTACAAAACCAAGCCGAAGGCCTCCACTAAGACCTTCCAGGCGTGGCTGAGGCATCCCTGTGTGGTTTAGCCCAAAATAAAACAAGTATCACTAGGAAGGCTGAGTGCAGAGGAACAGATGCTTTTGAAGTCTGTGGTGCGGAAGGAGGCTCCGGAGAGTCTCCTGGACTGCCAGGAGATCCGATCAGTCCACCCTGAAGGAAATCCACCCTGACTGCTCTTTGGAAGGACAGGTGCTGAAGCTCAAGCTCAAGGACTTTGGCCACCAAATGAGAAGAGAAGACTAGCTGGAGAAGGCTAGGAAAGATCGAAGGCAAAAGGAGAAGGGGGTGGCAGAGGAGGAGATGTCCCCTACCTCCCTGCCCTGCCCAGACTAACACAGCTATCATTTAAAAAGTTTTATTCTGTGCAAGCACATCAGAGAGTAAACAAAACAAAAAGACAAAAATGTTGCGGCACCTTAAAGACTAACTGCTGTATTTTCATGTGAGCTTTTGTGGATCAAGTCCACTGCTCTTTGGCTATAAACAGAGATGAGCACTGAACCCTAGAGTTGGTAACGACTGGCTTTTGAGCAATGGCAACCTTTACCTAATAACAGAAGATCCCTGACTGGTATTCAAATTTGACATCAGGTTTTGTCCCTGCAAGTGGCTGGAATTCCAGGGCATTTTCTACACATGGGCAAACCACTTCATTTGTGGTGTATCTATGTAATGTAAGGTTGTTTCTACTCCAATTCTTTCCCTAATAATCTCATCTCTGATTTCATCCCTTCCAGTCACTCCAGCAGCCACCTAATTTCTGTGATGACCAACTTCCGTTTATGTTAGGCGTTCCCAACCTTCTCATGCCACAGGCTGGATCAAGCCCCCAGATAGCTGAGCGGGCTGCTCACGTGGTTCCTCCCGCTCTAAATGCTCCCGTAAAATGCATCTGCAGCTGTTGCAAACATGTTTATGACAGCCACAGGTGCATTTACTGCAAGCAGGGGTACATTTATGCATGTGCAGGTGCATAAAAATGTCAATTTCCACTTCTGGTAGCGGCAAGGGTGGCAGCGGGCCACATGAAATGGTGCTGTGGGCCAAGTCTGGCCCACAGACTTTAGGTTGGCCACCCCTTGTTTATGTTTTGTTATCAGTGTCCATGCTTGGCACTGGTCACCTAAGGTGGGAATGAATAGGCTTTCTACAAAGAGTTTCTTTGTGTTGATCGGTGTTGCCTTGTGTTATCAGGCTGTCCCTTTAAGGCAGAAAGTCGAAACATTACCAGGCATCAAAGAGAAGGAGGGAGAGGGCAAAGGAACAGACAAAAAAGGGCACATCCTGTGCACAAAAGTCACAGCTAGATTGCCCTCCACAGCTGGCGCCTGCCCCGTGCCACGTCTCCACTCGTGCCCCGACCTTTTCCTTCTGCGTTGAGCTGTTGTTTGTTTGCTCCCCGGCTGTGATTGACGCTGTGCGCCTGTGCCCTCTAAAAATGTCACCGCTGGAGCACCGCGCATTCTGCGATGCTGACAGATTAAAACTTTCCTGGGGAGTCAACGTACCCGTGAGCCTGCCACTGGGGATGCGCTCCCGTCACTCAGAAACCACCCTGTGCTGCCCCATGGCATAGCCATCCTTTTGCCCCCGGAGCCCCCCAACCTGTCCCAGGGGTGCACAACAACACAGAGTGCGCAAGGAACCACAACAGTTCTCCTAGGCGGGGAAAACAGGCACCAACTTCAACCCTACTTGTTTACAGCAGGCAGAAAAGACAATTCCAAGTCAATTCCTACCCACTGAACGGGTCCCTCCCCCATGGCCATTTCCCTACAATTCCCTGAGAGTTGATGGCAATCCAGGCTGACTAAACCCCGCACACTCTCTGCATTGTGTGTTTTCTGCTCATGCCCTTCCATCTTCCATCCCACACACTTTGTATTGGTTTTTCTTTTTTGCTTGCACGAAAAAACAATATGCCACACCAACCTTCCCCTGTAGCCAGGCAAAGGGACCGTGGAAGTTTATGGAGGCTCCTCCTGTACCTTTAATTAAAAAATCCCCCTTCCCTCCCATCTGAGTTACCAAATTAGGCCCTACCATGTAGTGTGAGCTTCCTATCAGGACACTGCCCCCCCCCCCAACATACCCAATCTATAGGAGGAGGTTTTGAGGTGCTACCTTTGCACATTATTTTTTAAAAAGACCTGCTGCACTTTTGCAGATTCCAAGATTGGTTGAAGGAGGCTGAGAAGGTCCCTTTTCTTTCTCTGCACTGTTCATTGTAGAAGGCAACCTCCAAGAGAAACTCCACAGAGGTGGAAAGCCTATTTGAAGCTTGTAATCAAAGTCCATTTTGCCATGCCAGCCATGAACAGGGTTAGGCCTGGATAGCCTTACTGTATTGCTTTGGAAAGGAAGGACGGACGGGTGGACAGACTATCATTTCTACTCCCATCCTGCTGGCTCTTAGCCCCTACATCCACACAGTGTACAATTAAACTGTGGGACTCACTGCCACAAGATTTAGCGATTGATTCCATTCTCAATCGCTTGAAAAGAGGGTGACACAAATCCCTAGAGAGGGTCAGTGTGCCTGAGTTACAAGAGGGACGTTCGCTCTCTAAGAACTCTGGTTTTTCTTCTGGAAAATCAGCTGCAGGGAAACCTAACCAGAAGGATCCCATCATGTGGACAGCCTGGGGGGTTCGGTCTGATGGGTCTCTCTTAGAGTCACGTTGACCAAAGGGAAGCTGCAGATTTGATGACTTTAAAGAAAATCCTCCCAGTGAGGTCAGATGGGTCTTCTAATGCCACTTGCCTTCCAAAAGCAGGAGTGTTATAGGATGCAGAAGGAATTATCAGGCTCCAGTAAGCGCAATCTCAGTTTTATCTCCTGCCCGTTTTTCTTTTGTGAATGGTGGGGTTTGGGCTCCCAAAAAGCATGAATGAGAACCAAACCTTCCCCTTCTCTTCCGAGAGCTTTAATTGGCTGCCCAGGTCTCGGCCGTTAGTTCTGGGAGGCTGGAGAGACACGGCCTCTCATCAGCCCGGCCATCTGCTCTTAATTTCTCTGGCATTGGCACGCGGCTCCCTCCCTCCTGCCCTTCCACAGGCAATCTCCTCCAAATTCTATTAGCTCTGCAGTGTTAATTGCGGAAGGCAACAGCCAGCAGAAACTCCACAGAGGTGAAAAGAGTAGCTGAAGCTTGCAATCAAAGCCCATTTTTCTATGCTGGCCATGACCTGGGCAGCCTTAATGTATTGAGAGAGAAAAGAAAGAAAGAAAGAAAGAAAGAAAGAAAGAAAGAAAGAAAGAAAGAAAGAAAGAAAGAAAGAAAAAAAGAAAGAAAGAAAGAAAGAAAGAAAGAAAGAAAGAAAGAAAGAAAGAAAGAAAGAAAGAAAGAAAGAAAGAAAGAAAGAAAGAAAGAAAGAAAGAAGGAAGGAAGGAAGGAAGGAAGGAAGGAAGGAAGGAGGGAAGGAAGGAAGGAAGGAAGGAAGGAAGGAAGGAAGGGAAGGGAAGGGAAGGGAAGGGAAGGGAAGGGAAGGGGGAAGGGATGGAAGATCTTGTACGTTGTCTGGCATAAGTGAGCAGAAATACCATGACGTGTCACCTTTTAAATCCTGTCAGCATCATCCTTTAAAGGCTGCTAAATATCATTGCGGGTCAACTATCATATTCTGATACAGTACCATTGCATGTCAACTGACAGATACTGTGAGTTATGAACTCTCTATTCTTGTGCCATTTGTGAAATATTAGTGGTGGCATAAATTCTCCTGGGAAAACCCAAAGTCGTCCCTTTTAAAGTTGGCAAAATAGCTCAGTTTATTCTGAGCTGACTGAGAATCAACCACAGTTTTGGTTCTGCCTCTTGAAGTACGAGAAGAGCAGGGAGGGTTTCTAACTCTCTAATGAGCTTCCTTTTCTGGATCTCTCAGTTAAAACCCCAAGTCAGGGGAGAATCTTTGGGGCTGTAATTCTAGCAAACAAGGAAAACTCACAAGCCTTGTGATAGAAAGACCACTATTGCCATGGGTTGTGACTTCTGAGCAAGGGGACAGCTTGGTAGCTTCCCTGCCCTATGCACAAACTTTGGGAACATCACCCTCTGAGATTATATAAGCATATAAAGCCATAATGGTGAATCTTGGCATTCCAGCTGTTCTTGGACATCAATTCCCAGAAGCCCAAGTCCCTGCACAGAAAATCCATTCTTGTGGATTCACAGAGACTTGGGCTTTTGATGTCCAAGAACACCTGGAGTGCCAAGGTTCACCATCACTGGTATATACCGTGTTTCTCAAAAAATAAGACACCGTCTTATATTTATTTTTCCTCAAGAAGACACACTATTTTCAGGGGGTGTCTCATTTTTATTACGTCAATGGCTCCGTGCTGGGATGCTGCCTATCACTATGTCTTATTTTAGGGGTATGGCTTATATTGCGCAACTGCTGGGAAATCCTGCTACGGCTTATTTTATGGGTATGTCTTATTTTCAGGGAAACACGGTAGCAACTGCAGAAGTGTAGTTAGAACGAGACAAGGAATACAGGAGCCCTTTGCAGTAACATCTGGAATGAAGCAGGGATTTGTACTATCACCACTATTATCCGTCACCTACATAGACAGTATAAACAAAAAAACTAAGCCCATGATTGGAAACAATTTCAACGAATTACCTTTTGCAGATGATCTGGCATTGATAGCAAGTACAATTAAGAGGAACTACAGCAACACCTTACGTCCATCAACCAAGAATGTAAGATAAGTAATATGTTTCTGTTTATACTACTTTGGTTGTAAATCACCATGAGGAGTGTCTCCACTAAATACAAGTGACTAAGATGCTGACTGGAAGGTGGGAGGTCAGCAGTTCAATTCCCGAGTACTGCAGGATGGAATGAGCTCCCAGCTCCTGCCAACCTAGCAGTTCGAAAGCAGGAAATTGCAAGTAGATAAATAGGGGCCCCTTCGGTGGGAAGGTGAACAGCATTCTGTGTGCTCCAATGTCTAGTCATGCTACGGAAATGTCTGCAGAAGCAGACAGTGTTGGCTTTTCGGCTTTGAAACAGAGATGAGCACTGAACCCTAGAGTCGGATATGACTGGCTTTCGAGCAAGGGAAACCTTTACCTTTACTATAAATAGTATAAATAAATAATAATATGTATAAGGGATTGCTTTGAGGTCACTGAGCAGCTGGC
The DNA here is from genome assembly GCA_030440675.1 of Furcifer pardalis. Taxonomy (NCBI): domain Eukaryota; kingdom Metazoa; phylum Chordata; class Lepidosauria; order Squamata; family Chamaeleonidae; genus Furcifer; species Furcifer pardalis. The sequence goes on from CP126895.1 coordinate 117,490,912, forward strand.
TACACCATCAAACATTTCAGGACTTGCTCTGCATTTCTAACAGGCAAATTCAAATTGTTTTTTTTGCTGCCTACATGATGCAACGGCTGGATCAAATCCATACATATTTTCCCCCTCATATTTGGTCTTCCTCTTTTTCTGCAGCCTTCAACTTTCCCTAGCACGATATTGTCTTCTCCACAGAGCCTTTTCTTTTTGTGACGTGAGAACAACAGTCAATTCCATCATTTTTGCTTCCAGAAAACTTCAGGCTTCATTTGCCCTGGGACCCATTTGTTTATCTTTAGAGCACTCCAGGGTAAACTCAAGACTCTTTTCTAGCACTCTCTTTTCTTGTTAGCTTTCTTCACTGTCCAAGTTTCAAATCCATACACTGTGTCCTGTGAAGTCGATTCTGACTTATGGCCTACCCTTTCCAGGGTTTTTTTTGGTAGAGAATACACTGAAATGTTTTCCCGTCGCCATCTTCTGGGAATGTCCTGGGACTCTGCACAATGGGGAATCAAACTCCCTCCATCTGGCTCTACAGCTAAATACCTAATTCATGGAGCTATCCAGCCAACTCTAATTCACATACCAAGAGAACTAAGCAACAGAACGACCCTTGACATCCTCTGAACAAATATGAACCTTAGGTCTGCTGACTTGGATCCATGAAGAGTTTTATGGCATGAACAAACAAGAGCAAAACCAAATGTGAAGATGGAGGAAGGAGCTCACTGGACAAGGGAGAACATTAAAGGAGGATATAGCTGAGGAGCTCAACTTCCTATATCACTTGGAGGACCATGAATTAGACTGAGGGTTAGAGTCCCTAAATGAAAGACCAACAGGCTCAAGTGGGAGATACTGGCCGACAATAACACATGGTGTGAATGTGGAGAGAGACAGAATCCATGGGCTCATTTGCTGGCCTCCTGATGACTGCCAGAAACAGGCACCGATGAGGACTTAAGTTTGGCCAACAAAACAAAGCCAAGAAAGTGGCTTCATTTTGGCAGTTCAAAGCTTGATCTGGACACAAAAGAAGAAGAAAGGATAGATTATCTCCAGCGACATATCCTTTCTAGTTCCGTCACTGCTGCCCTTCCACATCTCAGTCTACTTCTGATTTCTAGGCTGCCGTCTCCATATACATTCATGACTGAACCAAGAAATACAAAACCCGAGACCATTTTAGTACATGCATTCCTGTTATTAAAGTTACATTATCCTTCTGCAATCTTGATATTTGATTTCTTAACGTTCAACTGCAGTCCTGCTTTTACATCAGGAGTCATTTCATGTCACGGCTGCTTTATAGTAATCATCGGTTGCCATCTCTGTATCTTAAATTATTGATGTTTCATCCATGGATTTTTCGCTCCCCCACCCCATCCTGTTCTTTCATATTTGCCCTCACAGCAGCCTCTAATTACACATCAGAGTGATCAAAGGTTATGGCACACACAGTTCTTTTAAATAATCCTTTTACCCAGCAGCTCACAAGCTTTATATTACTATTTATAAACTGTATATAGGTATATCTCCAGCCTGGTTACTATTTTCTGCCCAATCTACCGTACCTTTTCCTGTTTATTGCTATCCTTCCTAATTTATGCTCCTTGAAGGCAGAGAAGGCAGGATGGGCAAAGTGGTGCCACCAAGCTCCTCTTATTTGGACACCCTTCTTCATGCAGACTTCAAATCTGCCCCTTGTTTAAACATTGTTGTCTCATTTGCGATTCCACCCAATCTGCCATAGAGCAGCTTTGCTTGGGAAAGGCCAAGTTCCTTAGAGGGACATTGAGGTCCTTTCTTCTCTGGATTGTGTTCTCCAATGTACTGTTAGCTACCCCAAAGGTTGGCATCTGGAGGGCAGGCACCAGGAGAAAATATGCAGGCACATCTGGTGCAAACGAAGCCTGGCATCTCTCTATCTACCCATGGTCTCTCCCCACTGACAGAGTCTTCTTTAGGGCACCTGCCGGGGAGTGGTTTTTGCTCTCCGGTACTAAGAACCAGTTGGGAGATGCAAAATCACAGAACTGTAGACCTGGAAGCAGTGGTGGGATGTCAAAAATTTTACTACCCCACTGTGATGTCATCACAGTGTGGGCGAAGCTAAGTCATGATGTCATGACATTGTGGGCGGAGCCAACCTCATGTCATGACGTGGGCGGGGCAAAAAAAAAAATAAGCACACACACACACACACAAACACACACCTACCTCCTCTCAACTCCCTCCTTCATAGTTTGAGTTACAGTTGTACCTCGCTTAAAGAGCATAATGCATTCCACAGGATTGCTCTTTAAGCGAGTTTGCTCTTTAAGCGAAACACCATTGTAAATGACCAACTGTGGGTGGGATTGCGAACCCTGATTTATTTGTTAAGCGAGTTTTTGGTTGGTTTTATTTGTTAAGTGAAGTGAACATTCAGAGAAAATTCTGCTCTTTAAACGAGTTACTCTTTAAGCAAGGCACTGTTTATGCGAGGTTTGACTGTATTTATTTTAACATTACATTTATATCCTACCTTTTCACCCTAAACAATGCTCTAGGCAGCAAAAAGACAAAATTATAATTGAAAAATAAAAGGTAAATTAATTAAGAAGGCATACGTTAGGGAGTTAAATAGGGAAATCAACCACAAACAGCATTCCCTTGTTAAAACGTACTTCAGCCCAAATAAAATTAAGTTAAATTAAATTAAATTAAAGAACCCCCAAGCCTTCTGTCCTCATTTAGTTGTGGGTTTTAAATTCCCAAAGAAGCCTCTGTCTTTCTGTGTATGTACGTTGCCAGGTAAATGGCAGCTTTTGCCAAGTGAAAAGATCTGGTACATCCCAGTAATACCACCCTGGCAACTGGGACTGAGCTGGCTTGTTTCTCCTTCATCAGAGCAGATGGACAAGCCAGCCATCAATGGATAGAGAAAACCTCAGGAGAGACATGCCACCGAAAAACCAAAACAGATGTCCCCTGACAGAAGGACATCATGAAACTACCATGTTATTCAAGTCAAACAGAAAACCATTTCTCCACTGCAGGCAGCCTGAAAATGCTGCAAATCTAATAAACCGGGAGTATTAAAAAAAAACCCTCATTTGTTAAGATGTATTATAGCAGCATTGACAACGGGTGTGAGAAGAGTAATTGAGCAAGATTTCAAGCTGAAACAGAGTTTCATGCAGGTGCCAAGATTGGAATATTCAACTGAGCCAAAACACCCATCAGAGCTATTAAGCGTCGTGCATTAAAATGTCATTCACATTTCTGAGTTGAAGTTAATCCATCAAAGCTAGAAAGAACATTGGCTTTACATCACCAGTAACAAGAAATCTGGCCCTTGCCCCATTCTGCCATGGCCAGAGTTCTGCACAATGCACAAAACAGCTCAGCTGAAATCCTCCCGTGTCCATTAAACACAACAGAACCCTTGCCTCTATTAAATATTTTAGTATATGTCATTTTAAACAATCAAAGCTATTAAGATGAAAACATAATAAAACAAGATTTAGGTAATGTGCATTTGGATTCAGAAATATTCAGAATTCACCAAATAAAGCCATATATAGTTAGTTCTGAATATGTCCAAATCAGAATTTGATAGTTCCAAATACAGGTACTGTATCTGTAAAAAAAACAAAAAACAATTCCTAATACTGTATTCAGAGTCCCGTTTACTTCCTTAGATCTGAAAGCAAAAGGTTAGATTTCTGCTTACTGGAGCAAGAAGTGAAAGTTAAACCTATTTTTCAGGCATCTTGAAGTGATTTTCTTGAGAAATGAAACTTGAATTCCTCAGACATTCTGGCAGCAAAAGTAAAGAGGGCAGAGAAATCAGTGTCTTCTGAATGGGAGGGAGTGTGGGTGAAAGCAAATCATGTACATGATACCTAAGTAAAATCTAGAATCAGGTGGGCATAAGGATTTGTAGGTCCCCTATGCATTTGCTGTTAGGTTATGCTGGGTTGCAAGCCTACACTGTAGCATTTTTCTCTGTGCCGTTTTCTGAACCCTCAACTTACATGCATATTCTCTACATTTCATTATATGTTGTTTACTTAATGTGATTAGAAATAAGATTAAGGATCCATAGGTTAGTTAATTTTAATTTGTCCCAATCAAACTTTGGACTGCCAAAATGAAGCCAGTTTCTTGGCTTCAATTTTGGCCAAAATTAAATCCTGATTGGTACATTTTTCCAGTAGTAACTGGCAGACCAGCAGATGAGCCCATGGATTGTGTATCCCTCCACATTCACACAGCATGTTGTTGTCCACCATCAGCCCCACTTGAGCCTGTTGGCCTTGCATTTAGGGATTCCGACCCTCAGCCTCCTATTCAGGGTCCTCCAAGTGTTGCAGGGGAGCATTACTTGGAGGACCCATGATATAGCTGATATAGCAATACCACTCCCTCTCTCTTTTAGCTGTTGGGTAATTTTTGTAGTACTTTTAATTGGGTTTTTATGGGTTTTAAGTTTTAGACTGTGTTGCTGATTTTAACTTTGTGAGCCGCCCAGACTCGTTTCGAGTGGGGGCGGCTATATAAATTGGGCAAAATAAAATGAATGAATGAATGAATGAATAAACGTTGGGCAGTGGATATTAAGTAGCATCAAGGAGTGGGGGAGACACACGCAGTGCCTGCCACCTTTCCATCACACGCAGCAACAGCAGGTGATGAAGAAGGTCCAGCTAGCACTGCAGAGTCTCACACAGCAGGAAGAAACCAGCTGTGCTCATAGCACCCCAAAGAGTGGTCCTGACTCCTGGCAGTTGCATTGTAGAGTCCACATCTCATGCCCCCGTAAGACCAGGTGGGGTGGTCTCGTCAAGCTGTCCTGACATGCCTGGCAGGGGAGTGTTCTCCAGAGACCCCACCCCCACCCCAGAGAGAGGACAGGGAGAGGCGAAGTAGAGGCAAGGCAAGAGAGATCCAGTCCTTGCCTTGCTGTTCTTCCTCTTTCCAGTATGCCTGCCCATGATGCCCACTCGCCAGTGCCACCTGTCCTCTGATTCCCCAATGCTGCTGACATTTCCTGCGGCCTTTCCCACAGTTCTGGCTTCAACCAGCCTGCCCGTGAGAGTTTTCTTCTGATATCTGGGCACTTTTGCTGGCATATCATAGAATCACAGAATCACTGATTTGGAAGGGGGCCTAAAAGACTATAGAGTCCAACCCATTCCTTCTCAATGCAGGAATCCCAACCAAAGCAGATCTGACAGATCATGCTCCAATGTTCTCTTGAAAGCTTTCTGTGTTGGAACACTCACAGCCTCTCCAAGCAGTTGGTTCCATTGTTGTATTCAGTGATGGGATGTAACAGGTTCTCACCAGTTCGCCAGAACCGGTAGTAACTTTTCCCAGTGTCCCGGAGAACCAGTAGCAGCTTTTGGGGGGAACCACCTTCGGGGCTTACCTTTTCACTGGTTTCCCCACTGCGCATGCATGCCAAGTTTCGGTGGGTGGATGTATTTTAATGTATTATTTTATTTTATTTATTTATTTAATTTATTTACAGGTTTGTGTGGTAGGTGGGTGGGTGGGTTGGTTGGTTGAGGTGTGTGTGTGTGTGTGCGCTTATTTTTATTTTATTTATTATTTATTAATTATTTTTCTTTGCCCCCACCCACATCATAGCTCCGCCCACACTGTGATGACATCACGGTGGGGTAGTAAAATTTTTGACATCCCACCACTGGTTGTATTGCTCTAACAGTTAAGAGGTTTTTCCTAATGTTCAGCCTTTATTTGGCTCCCTGTAGTTTGAGCCCATTATTATGCATCCTGCACTCTGAGATGATTTAGAACCACTCCCATCCATCCTCTTTAGGACTACCTTTCAAATATTTGCAGAATGCTATCATCATCCTATCCCCTTGCAGTCTCCTTTTCTCAAGGCTAAACATTCCCAGTTCCTTCAGCCTTCCCTCCTAAGGCTTGGTTTCCAGTATCCTCAGATCATCCTTCTTGCTCTTCTCTATACCTACTCAAGTTTGTTTGCATCTTTCTTAATGCGCAGTGCCCAGAACTGGACACAGGACTCTAAATGTAGTCCAGTTATATGTGCTGTGCACTGTTTGGTTGAGTAAAATCTCTGCCTGTCCCTGTCAAAGGACACCCGGAAACCCTTTTACAATGATTTGCCACTTTCTGTTTTGCTAAAGTGGAAAAGAATGATTATATAGGATTCATATTGACCGTAACGGGCAGTGATGGGATGATAAAAAATTTTGTACCCCACCCTGACGTCATCACAGTGGGGGCGGAGCTAACGTCATGACGTCATGGGTGGAGCCAACGTCATGACATCATGACGTTGTAGGCGGGGCCAAAAATAAAATAAATAAAATAAAAATAAAACACACACACACAAACCCCTCAACCCCCCCCACAAAACCGTTAATTAAATAAATAAATAAAATAATAATTAAATAAAAATACACCCAAACACCCACCCACCCCAAACACAAACCCCACTTACAATGGGGACCGTTGGGGCTGGCCCCCAGCCTTGGTGCCCGGCGCCGCGCCTAGCCGGGCGGCCCACGCTCCCGGCCGCAACGCTCCATGGGCGGCCCCGACCCTCGGCGCCCCGCGGCGCGCCTAGCCGGGCGGCCCACGCTCCCGGCCGCAACGCTCCATGGGCGGCCCCGACCCTCGGCGCTCCGCGGCGCGCCTAGCCGGGCGGCCCACGCTCCCGGCCGCAACGCTCCATGGGCGGCCCCGACCCTCGGCGCTCCGCGGTGTGCCTAGCCGGGCGGCCCACGCTCCCGGCCGCAACGCTCCATGGGCGGCCCCGACCCTCGGCGCTCCGCGGTGTGCCTAGCCGGGCGGCCCACGCTCCCGGCCGCAACGCTCCATGGGCGGCCCCGACCCTCGGCGCCCCGCGGCGCGCCTAGCCGGGCGGCCCCGAGCTGCCCATGGAGAGTTGCGGCCGGGAGCGTGGGCCGCCCGGCTAGGCACACCGCCGGGCGGCGAGGCTTGGGGCGCCCGTGGAGCGTTGCGGCCGGGAGCGCTGGGCCGCCCGGCTAGGCACGGCTCCTCCTCCTAAGCCCTCCGCCACTGCCAGAGCCACTTCAAAATGGTCCGGCTCCGGCAAAAACAAGTGCGCATGCGCAGAAACAGAATCTGACGCATGCGCAATTTAAAATTGCAGCACGCATGCGTCAGATTGACTTCTGCGCATGCGCACTGAATTGGAGCCATTTTGACTCCAATTTAAAAAAAATTTTTTTCTTTTTTTCAGGCGTCCGGAACCGGACGCCTTAAAAATAGATTACCCTCTCGGAGAACCCTCCGAAATTGTTCTTACCGGTTCCAGGGAACCGTCTGGAACCGGTGACATCCCATCACTGGTAACAGGGTTCTGGAGATCCAGAAATTCCAAATTTCGAAAATTCCAAATTTCAAGTTCTAGTTCTGGATACAGATTTTGGTAATACTGTATGTGATATTTTTGTGATCTATGTTGTTAGCCCCTCTGAGTCGCTTTGGCAAATAGAGCAGCATACAAATCTAAAATCCAAAATCCAAATACAAACTATTAATTGATCAAAATGAAAATAAGATGTCAAGATCCTGAAAACCCTTCTCTTTGTTGAGTGAGACCTGCCCTTGCTCTAGAGAAGGGTATCAATTTGAGCAGCAGGTTATCTTGTCATAGAAATTAGGAAGAAGACCTAAGCCAGTTATGGTGAACCTTGGCACTCCAGCTGTTCTTAGATTTCTAGTCCCAGAAGCCCAATTCCCTGTGAATCCATACAAATGGGTTTACTGCACATAAGCTTCTGGGAATTTAAGTCCAAGAACAGCGTGTATGCACAGTAAACTCATTTGTGTGGATTCACAGGGACTTGGGTTTCTGGGAATTGAAGTCCAAAAAAAGCTGGGGTGCCAAGGTTCGCCGTCACTGACCTAAGTACCATTTTCAAAGCCATGCTTCTGAACTGCTAATTTTAACTTCTGTGTGAGAGGGATGGCAGGGGTTGTAGCAACAGGAGGGAGTTTCCTTTCCCCAGGGAATCCTAAAATCATCTCGTGAGATGTCCACGGACAGACACACAATGTTGGGTTGTCATGCCATGTATGCAAATAATGTCAAACATGATGTCGATGCAACTCTGCCCCTCCCCACTCCTCCAAATTCCTGCAGACACTTATGCTTCGGCTTCCAAGATTGGCATTTGTGTGGGGTGGTTGCCTGAGAGACGGAACTGTGTACACAAGCTACAAATTTGTGATTTGCAACTGCTGTCTGTCCAGCCTAATGAGCAGCAACTGGAAATTCAGCTTCCAAAATGCCAAAGCCAGCCTGGCTGCCTGTCAAGCTATCCCAGGGGATTCTGGGACCTGTAATCTTTCTCAAGGGCCTGCAGTGGCTTAGTGGTTAAAACAGAGAATGTGACAACTGGAAGGTCAGCAGTTCAAGACCCGAGTCCTGCACAATGGAGTGAGTGCCTGTCACCTGTCCCAGCTCCTGCCAACCTAGCAGTCCCAAAGCAAGAATTTGCCTGCCATGCGTCCATGAAAATATCTGCAGATACAGACAGCACTGACTCTGGCTGTAAACTGAGATGAGCACCAAACCCTAGAGTTGGACACGGTTGACTTTTGAGCAAGGGAGACCTTTAATCTTTCCCCAATACCTTTAGCTTTCCATGCAGAATAAACGGGGGGCTGGAAAAGAGTCCCTGCAGTCTCTCTCCAGAGGCATGATTGGAACACTCTAAAATCAATCCTATCCATTACCTCCCATGCTAAGCCTTGGAAAGCCCATTTCAGCCTGGAAAAGCGGGTGCTGTTTTGCTCTAGGGCTAGGCAAACGAAGAAGGTTTGATTTGATTTAGGAGTTTGCATCTCGTCAAGCCCTTCTTCTTCGTTGTTGTTCAATTGCACAGTCGAGTCTGACCCTTTGCAACCCCATGGACCATCACACGCCAGACTCCTCCATCCTCCACCATCCTCCTCAGCCCACTCAGATCTATGCCCGTTGCGTCGGTAATGCCATCTATCCACCTCATCTTCTGGCGTCCCCTTCTCCTTTTTCCTTCTATCTCTCCCAGCATCAAGGCCTTCTCTAGTGAGCCCTTGCTTCTCATTTGGTGGCCAAAATACTTGAGCTTCACCTTCAGCATTTATTTATGTATTTATTTATTTGTTCAGATTTATTTTACTGCCCACTCGCCGAGGCGACTCAGGGCGGCTGACAATCAAAACAGCAACAGTGCAGTAACAATCATAAAATACAACCTCACAAAACAACCAAAGCAGTACACAGACTGACTCCCCTCTGGCCGTTGATGGGGGCCCAGAGGAGGGGGTGATGTTCTCAGCCGCCTGCCAGGCCATGGGGTCTTCTCCCTCAGGCCCTCCAATGAGCCGTCAGGGTTGATTTCCTTCAGGATCGACTGATTTGTGCTCCACACAGTCCAGTGGACTCTCAAGAGTCTCCTCCAGCACCACATTTCAAAGGCATCTATTCTTCTGCGCTCAGCTGTAAATTACTTTCACAGTCATACATTACTACTGGGAACACCATTGCTTTGACTATATGGGCTTTTGTAGACAGAGTGATGTCTCTACTCTTTATAATGCTACCTAGGCAGGTTCCTCATTGCTTGCCTCCCAAGAAGTAAGTGTTTCTTTAGTTTGTGGCTGCAATCACCATCTGCAGTGATTTTGGATCCCAGGAAAGGAAAGTCTGTTACCGCTTCTGATAATGCCAAGGTAAACTATGTGCCTGGGGGCAGACTCCACATTATTGTATGTCTCCCATTGGCTACTGGCAATTCCATTTCCTCCATACTCTTTCTGTAACTGATCTTTGCTTCCAACATCCTGGGTACTCATTCGCCCAACCTCAGAAGGATGGAAGGTTGATCCTGACCAGGGTTCGAACTCACAACGTTCTGGCTGCAGTGCAGCAGTTTAACCACAGCGTCACCAGGACTCTTCTTTGCCTCTACTTTGTCTCCCCCCTTCGCTCTCCCCCCCCCTCCGGGCGCATATGCGGAAATGGGGTTATTTGGGCCATGCATCTTCCTCTCTGTCTTCTCTGGGTTCTGTTTGCTGATCTAACTCCTGAGTTCTCCACCACTTGGATGCCCACCTGGCCTAGCATTGTGAATGGACTGGCAGAGGCATGACATTAGAAGACACAGGAACCAGGTCCAACCATTAGCCTCTGGAGGCTCTCCATGAATACATGCATCTGATTTAACGAGGGCAGGACATGTCCCAAGCCTAAGGTGGGATCTGAACCAAGCCCCTTCGCAAGACAACCAATGATTTACACATCACTCCTCCTTCCCCAATCAAGGAAGGGTCCATCTTTGCAGAATTACACCAGTTCTGACCTGGCCACAAAGGCATGGCTCAACCTCTGCAGCATCATTCCCACATTGGGCAATGGACATTTCAACTTTTTAGGGACCTCCACTAATGTCAAGAGGGGACTTATGCCACGTTGAGATAAATGCGGGGGCCATGAGACCTAGCTCTGACTGGCAGCAAACCTTTTATAGTGTTTCCAAGATGGGATTCTTTTCCCCTATCTGTGGCTCCTCTTGTTTCTAAAACAATCTAAGCCAGGCTTTACTTTTTGTACCACCCAAAATAGGTCTTCCTTTCGCCCTCTAAGATTGCTGTTGCCTCTTTCTTGCTGGCCTCTTGGCACATAATGCTCTCTGGGTTGCAAAGTTAGCGAGACTCCTCTCTCTCTTTCTTTCTACTCTCTGCCAGACTGACAAAACACAACTTGGTGTTGGCCAAGTGTGAACAAACAATCCAGCTGAGTGAGTAGGACAGGACTGGCAAAGCCTGGAGCACCATGTCACCTACTAGGCCAGTGACGGTGAACTGTGGCACTCCAGCTGTTCTTGGACTTCAATTCCCAGAAGCCCAAGTCTCTGTGAATCCACACAAATGGGTTTACTGTGCATTACAGAGACTTGGGCTTCTGGAATTGAAGTCCAAGAACAGTTGGAGTGCCAGTAAACCCATTTGTGTGGATTCACAGAGACTTGGGCTTCTGGGAACTGAAGTTCAAGAACAAAAGCTGGAGTGCCAAGGGTTCACCATCACTGTCCTAAGCCCTCTTCCCTGATCTTCCTCCAGACAGAAAAAGCCAATTTCTATCCCATTGAAAATGTGACCAAGGCTGAAGATAAGCCCTCAGAAGATGGTGTCCTTGTCAAAAGTCTCTAATCCCCCACCACAGACAACTTTCTTTTAAGCCTCTGCAATGGACTCCTGTTTATAATAAAATAAAGCTCAGCAAAGAAGATTATGCTTACTGGAAAAGGCAGACCAGAGAAGCTCTCTAGTTGTTCCATTGGCCAGAGAGGCACATCTCTCTGGTACTAGAAAGAGGGCCTTTTCCGTGTCCGCTCCGGCCCTTTGGAACCTCCTGCCAACGGAGCTGCACTTCCAGACGGAGTTGTTGTCTTTTAGGAAGAATTTAAAAAGATGGCTGGCAGGGCAGGTATGGGGTACAGGTTGTACAACGACCCCAGCCTGTTGGTTGGCATGAGCTCCCTCTCTCCTTTAACTTCTTTTTAATTATCAAGAGTGAGTTTTAACTTTTAATCTGTTATTAATATGTCTATTTTAAATATTTTTTAAAATTTTGATTCAGATTTTTATTGATGTTTTTATATATGTTAAAAAGTCCTGAGTTGCCCTGGTAAGGAGGGCGGTATATAAATTTGAGTAAATAAATAAAATTCCAAAGAAAGTTCTCACAAACTTTGTCCCTCTTCTACAGTATAGAGATGCTACTTCTTGCACATGCTCAGAAACCCACCCCTTTACAGTCAGGCTATAAACCATGCGAAAATGCCCTGGGGGGTCATTCCAAATCTGGAAGTGAGACACCTCCCCTCTTGGCAAGAGCTGGGCAGGGAAAGATTGAAGAGAAAGGAGCACAATAACTCACTGAGGGAAGGATGGCTACATGGAGAAGGAGCTGGGCTTCTTTTACAGACTCAGCCGCAAATGAAAAACCAGGTAACTGAAAGGTTTGCTTGGAAAAAATTGAAATGCTCTACATCCATTATAGAGGTCAGTTAAACCCATCAAATTAACCCTTCTGAAGAGGAGAGCAGATGGACATCTCTTTGCAAGTTGCAGATATTTGAAGGGGAAAGACAGACAGACAGACAAACAGACGGGCAGGCAGGCAGGCAGTCTGTTTACTTAGATATTTTTTTTTGCTTTAAATGGGACTTATCCTGAGTAAGTACAGATCAAATCACAGCTGTAAACAATTGGGCTGCCCATGGAAAGATGTAAGAAGAGCAACTTGAATCTGTGTGCCAATCCAAACTAGAATAGACCCACTAAATCAATGAAAGTTTTATATAGCTTTAATGGATTCATGTGTCTCCCTGGGTAGAACTAACAATTTGATTTAGGCCTGTTATTTTTCAAGATATGACTGGTGAGTAGAGGGAGAATAAAATTCCTTCCTTCCTTCCTTCCTTCCTTCTCTCTCTGACCATCTCTCATGCACATGCTACATATTTGACTCACCCGAAGAAACGGACTGGCATCAGATTCAGTTCACACAGACATAAGTACTTTGTCAATGTGTAATTAACCAATTAGCCTATCAAATCCATCATGACGAGATGGCCGCCAACACAAGAGGCTTATAAAAGGATTAGCTAAGTTTGCAGAGGATAAGTTTATCAATAGCTATTAGCCACGACAGCTTGGGCACAGAACATCCATCCATATTCCCAACAAAGCCTATAAAATATGGATTGTGGGATGCTGAAGAAGGATGATACATAAAGATGATGAACATCAGGGGATGGGTGGGGTGGGGTGGCAGTGCTCCTGCTGGCTAGTGTCAACCTCTTAAAATCACAGCTGAGCCCGGAGCCAAATCTACCAGGATTGGGAAATCTTGCAGGAATTTGTGAAAGTTACACCATCTCCCTCTGTCTGTCTCCTTACCCTTCTCTCTTTCTATCTGAAACATGTCCAGCTGAGCAGGAGGGTTAAAATTCCTACGCAGGACAATATCTTTCCTGAGCAGGACTCGTCCAGAAAAAAAGCAGAAGAAGAAACATCAAGCTCTACTAGATAAGGGTAAAGGTTTCCCTTGCTCAAAAGCCAGTCATATCCGACTCTAGGGTTCAGTGCTCATCTCTGTTTCAAAAACCAAAGAGCCAGTGCTGTCTGCTTCTCCAGGCGTTTCCATGGTCATGTGGCAGGCTTGACTAGACACCGGAGCACACAGAATGCTGTTTACCTTCCCACTGAAGTGGTCCCTATTTATCTACTTGCAATTTCTTGCTTTTGAACGGCTAGGTTGGCAGGAGCTGGGACAGAGACAGGAGCTCATTCCATCCTGCAGTACTTGGGAGTCAAACTGCTGACCTCCCACCTTCCAGTCAGGGTCTTAGCCACATGAGCCACTGCAGTCCTAATTCCTATGCAAAATAGCCTCCTTCCTGCACAGAGTTTACCAGGAAAGGCATTCAGCTGCACAAAATGTGCAAGTTTCCCATAGAGAAGAACAGGTAACCACCAAACTCTCACTCTTGCAGGAAGCTCCCATAACTCATGGATACAAGGTGGAAATGACTCAGAAAACTGCAGAGGGTGATCATTTTTTGAGTGCCATCCTTACTCATTTTCTTGCATACCTCTACTCAGCTGACTTCAACAAAGGCAAATTGACACCCCATAAATAGCTAGCTAGGATTTGAGACTGATTTGGATGAAGTTCTAAATCTAAGCTGATCAGCCCTCTTCAGAGCAATTTGGTCATTTTAATTGAGACCAAAACAATTTTTAGGGTAGTATTATTATTATTATTATTATTATTATTATTATTATTATTATTATTATTATTATTATTATTATTATTATTATTATTATTATTATTATTATTATTATTATTAAATCACCCTGACGGGGGAAAGGGTAAAGTTGTGTGGTTGAGAGGTCCAACTTCTAATCCTAGGGCACATTTGATGAAGGACTCTTCCAGCTACTTTGGGCTTTTAAGCAGGAACAAGAACAAAAACTTATTATTACTGTATATCCCACCTTCTCTTGAAAGACGTTGGATCAAGTCAGAGAAAAACAACTTCTTCTTTCATGTCCCACTCAAACCCTGGACTGCCAAAATGAAGCCACTTTCTTCGCTTTGTCATTGCCCAAACCCAAGTCATCATCGATGCATATCTCTGGCACCAATTGGCAGACCAGGAAATTCTGTGTCTCTCCAAATTCACAATGCATGTTGTTGTCCACCAGTAGCCCCCACTTGAGCCTGTTGGTCTTGCATTTAGAGAGTCCAACCCTCAGCCTACTCAGGGTCCTCCAAGGGACATGTAGGGGAGGTTGAGTTCCTCAGCCATCTCCTCCTCCTCCTTTAATGTTTTTCCTTGCCCAGTGAGCTCCTTCCTCCATCTTCTCATTTGGTTTTGCTCTTGTGTACCCTTATGAGTGTCTGTTCTTGCCATAAAGCTCTTCCTGGATCTGAGCTGGAAGACTTGAGGCTCATCTCCATTCAGAGGATGTCGATGGTCCTTCTCTTGCTTAGTTCTCTCAGCATCAGCTGCTACTTCTCTCCTGATCTTAGGTGGAGTGATACCAACAAGATAGGATATTTTCTCAACTGGTCTAGGTTTGAGGGAACTTTGTTCTCTCATTTGTTGCTCACTTTAACTGCTATACTCTATTGCATTGTCAGATTTCCCATTGCACAGATTGAACATTTAGATCAGGGGTGCCCAATTTTTTCGGGCCATGGGCCGGTCATGTGGTTTCTCCCACCGGAAGGGGAAGTAAAACACGCCTTGCAATCTGTTTTGTAACAGGGAGATATGCATTTTTAGGTTGCCATTTCCTCTGCTTAAACCTGGGGTGTCCAAACTATGACCCATGGGCTGGATCCGGCCTGTGGGCCATAATTTGGGCACCCCTGTTCTAGATGGACAGAGCAGTCCAAGAGGTTGCCTGTTGGTTTTAGCTGTGGTTTTGCAAGACCGCATTGCCTCTCCCAGTGAGCCAAACCGTCTCACCAGCTCTGCCTTCTCTACAGGCAATCACAGAAGGCTTTTGAGATCTGCGCCCCGTCTGTTGCATAACCAAAGATATCTCAGCGTTGGTGGGGAAATATAAGAAGCTTTTATAAATGGTGTGGAGGGATTTTTTTTAACCTCCTGAGGACAATAGCCCTCTGTCTATTTTAAGAGTATTATTTTTCTTTTTTTAGGACTGGATCCTGTTGGGGAGAGGAAGGCGGGAGGGTGAAGCCATTTCCCATAATAGCATTCTTCAGTTTTTCATAAGAGATAAGACAGGGGGAAAGGTAAGGATGGATTTCTCTCTAATATGGGAGAAAAATCTCTCCCACAGACGGTACAGGCTTGGCCTTAGGTTCCTCACATACCTTTTCATTCTCTCCAACCATCTATCCTTATTTACAGAAATTAAAGATTCTCGCCTCAGTGATCTCACATGGTATCAGGAACATGGCAACTCTTACTCTGTTCTACTCAGTTTGGACCATCAGGAACATATGCCGATCTTGTTCTTTTGAGATCAGCCACACCCTCCAAATGTCTGCAATCCATGCAAAAGAAGAACAGAACACCTTCTTTACTCCCCACCCCCCAATATGTCATTGTCCCTAGGACAGGTTGAAATAGCTTTATGATGTTGTAGAAGGAAGCCCACAGGTCATGCTGTGCTGAGCCCCTTGATAGAAGTGATGGTGGCGGTGGGCTCTCCATACATTAGAAGTGCCCAAAGAATCACTGCCACCTACCTGTACTCCCAGGTGACAAGAGAAGGGGCAGAAGGAACCTATGCTTGGTATGCTTATGCTCTTGCTCCCGTTTCTTTTTCAGTTATGTTTTGCTTAGAGAACTGTCTGATAAAGCTTGGGTTGTTTACCCACTGAGTGCTTATTGCCTGTGAAATCCTAAAAGAACCTGACCCCGTCTGGCTTGGCTTGTGCTGGCCTGCATGGCAAGACAGGTGCTGATGTGGCTATGCTGCTCACCTTCCAGCTTCAGGGACTCCTAGATAAAACCAACCATCCAGACCCATTTCAATCTGGCTTCAGGCCTGGCTATGTGGCTCTCTTGGGCCATGTACTCCTGGCACTCTCAGTGGCCTTCAATAGGACCCAGCAGCATGGATCGATTCTTGGCTACCTTTCCCAAGATGGGGCAGGCATGACCATTTCCCAGGGGTTCCTAGAAGGATGGACTCAGGTAATGGTCTTTCAACAGTCTCTGGGTGGAGCAGCCCTTGAAGACTGTTTGGAAACCAGCAGCTGCAGCCATACACAGCTGGCTGGGGCCAGTTACAGGGCCCCAATAATAACCCACTTTCTAAAACAACTGGAAGTAAAATGTGCCTTGCAATTTGTTTTGCAACAGGATGAGATAGATTTTAAGCTGCCATTTTCTCTGCTCAAACCAGGGGTGCCCAAACTATGGCCCATGGGCAGGATCCAGCTCCCGATGCCAATTCATCACGCCACCCTCATTCTTACCGGAAGCGGAAGTAAAACACGCCCATATGGGAGCATTTTATTTCCGCTTCTGGCAGCAACGAGGGTGGCGCTGGTGGGATGAATTGGTGTTGGGGGCAGGATCCAGCCCATGGGCCATAGTTTGGGCACCCCTGCACCAGAGGACTCAAAAGCCCAGCCCAATGGAGCCATGAGACTATGGGAAACCACAGTCCCACCCCATCTGGGTTGAACAGGCAGGAGGGGGACTACTGTAATAAGCCTCCCAATGTTTGCAGCGTGCAATGAAATGTTCTGGTTAAGACCACATAATCCTCCCAGGTTGAATAAGGAGCCATTAACAATACAATCATTTTTGGCACCCGTTCAAGCTAAGCTGAGCAGGAAATGTCAAACGTCCCTTCTCCAAAATGCCACAAAACACATGGAATGTCTTCTAGGCATTAAACATTTAAAATTGACTCTCTGGATGTTTAAGTCTGGATGCCCGTGTGGAACATTCGCCCCGAGCCAAGAAATCAAGAACTTCCTTTCCTCTTGCCTCATTTGGGGACTCAAAGGGCCTGGGTCAGCGTCAGAGATTTGCAGGGCAGGTGAGGCAGAGAACAGAGTCCAAAGGAGTCTGCTTTTCAGATGAAGGCCCTGGAAACCTCCCAGCCAGCCTGATGAATCTGAGTTCCTGGGAGCCAGGATCTGTCCAATGGATACTGACAAATTCTGGAACAGGGGCAAGAGCATTTTAAAGCTGTGCTAAGCAAAGCCATTTCATCTGTTCTGTTAACACTTTGGAGGAAGGTTGCAAACTGAAACCAGCTCTTTCCCAGCCAGTTCTCTGCTCTTCTTCTCCTCTGGCTTGTCACATTTCCCCAGTGAGTGGCAGATGAACCCTCCAACCACGTCTCATTCCAGAATCCATCTGAACAAATTAGATAACTCAGCGCTGACTCCCTGTAGACACAAACACACACACTGGGCTACGGAGTCTAATTCTGAAGTGTGGGTGTTCTTTGCATTCTCCACAACGTCACCTTGCTCAGCAGGAACTGCAGGTGGCTGATGGGACATGCCATTTCTTGGCAGTAGATGTCTATAGGAAGGCCATGAAAATTCGTGGCAATAGACCTCTTACAATACCAATCACACAAAGAAACACCTTGTCCAAAGCCTATTCATCCCCAAAACCAAATTAGAAGGTGGAGGAAGGATCTCACTGGACAAGGAATAACACTGGAGGAGGAATAAGACTGAGGAACTCCAACTCCCCTACATGCCCCTTGGAGGGCCCTGAAAAGGATGAAGGTCGGAGTCCCTAAATGCAAGACCAACGGCCTCAAGTGGGGGCTGCTGGTGGACAGAAACACAAGGTGTGAATGTGGAGAGAGACAGAATCCATGGGCTCATTTGCTGGTCTGCCAATGACTGCCAGAAACAGGCACCAATGAGGACATAAGTTTGGCCAATGACAAAACCAAGAAGGTGGGTTTATTTTGGCAGTCCAAGGTTTGACTGTGAAATGAAAGAAAGGAGACTAGCATCTGCTGCTGTGGCTGCCCTTAAATTTGTATCATTTCCAAACTCCACGAGTGGTTTTTCTGGTTGCTCCCAGTAGCCCTTCCGCCTACCTACCTAATCATCTCAAAAAAAGACGGAGGTTGGTCAAGTTGCTATATTGGACTCCAACTCCCAGGTGCCCCCATGGAGCATGGTTCATAGCCATCCTGGCTGGAGGATTCTGGGAAACAGAATTTAAAATAAACCCACCATTCCCTTTCCTGAGCTCTACAATGAGAAATCTCCTTTCCACCTCCCCTTTGTCTCATTTTCTGTAATCCGTCACACCCGTCCCTAATGAGAGCGAGCCCGTGTTCAATGGGCCGTGATTTATTGAAACTTCAAACTGCCGGCTCATAAAGGCAATGCCAGGCTGTAGTTCAGCCATCCAGGATGGGTCCCCAAAGTGCTGGCTTTACATGTGAACTCCATCAAAGTAGCCACGTGTCCCAAAGCCCACTCCCCCCCCCCAGCCCCCAGCCCCGGCTGTTCATAGACGTCTCTGGCTTTTAGCAGTGGCCATTCTTTAGCTGGAACAAACGAATCGATACACTCGCTAGCTTTGCTCCTCTGTGCTCCAATGATGTCTGCGTTTTCCTTTGTTTCGATCTACAGGCGAATGATATTTTACAGCACTTCCCTGCCTCAATGTTTTTAATGCCTCACTCAAGAGCAGGGCACGCAAAGGACAGGACGGGCTGTTTGGTGGAGAGAGATTAGGGACACCCGGGGGACCCTGGGAATTGCAGTCCAAAAATGTAGCATTTCTGGGCTCTGCCTACAATGCTGTCTGTCCATCTGTCCTTCCTTCCTTCCGTCCGTCCATCCATCTATCTCTGTCTGCCCGCCCACCTGCCCATGGATGCCAGACATCCTCCCTCCCCACCTCTCCTTCTTCAAGGGGATAAATCACAGCATTGTCCATCCTCAGGGTGACACTTGAGAGAGCACTCTCTTTTAAGCAGCATGAATACCAAAGCCAAAGTGAATACAAGGAACAACATCATCAGGAAACTCACAAAGTATAAATGGGGAACTCAGCCACCCACACTGCACACATCAGCTGAGTGTCTCTGCAGCAGAGGATGCTGCTCCAGTAGGAAGGGCAAACTGCACGTGCAAAAGAAGTTGACATTGCTGTTGATGAAGCCATGCATATAGTGATGGAGATGTGGGATGAAACTCACTGGACAAAGAACAACATTAAAGGAGGGTATGGTTAAGGAACTTAACTTCTGCTACATCACTCGGAGGACCTCGAATAGGCTGAGTGTTGGGGTGCCAAACGTAAAGCCAGTGGCGAAGGGAGGGTTTTAGCCACCTGGGGTGCAAGCCAAACTCACCGCCCCACCTAGCCTCACCCCCCCCCCCCATCTAGACACTTAAATTGAGACAAAAGTCCTACCTCGGTGGGGACTAGGGAGCACTTTTTCCTCCTCTGCCGCCTTCGTCCTCCTCTTCCTCACGGCCAGCTCAAAGAGCCCACTGGCCATGCCGAGGAAACACCACCACCCCGCAAGGCCTGGCCAGCGCTGCTCTGGCTGCGGGTACTGGGCCACAACGACCACCAGCCTCACTTGTAACTTAACTTAAGTTTGGCCATCAACAAAAAGAAGAAAGTGGCTTCATTTTGGCAGTCCAGGGTTTGATTGGGACATCATCATCATCATCATCATCATCATCATCATCATCATCATCATCATCATCATCATCATCATCATCATTATTATTATTATTATTATTATTATTATTATTATTATTATTATTATTATTATTATTATTATTAATTGGACTTCTATACCGCCCTACTTGGTGCAACTAACGCAGGGCGGTGTACAAAACAAGTAGAATACAATCACCAATACAATACAATAATAGGGCAACAATACTGCAATAGAACACCATACAGGAAAACAGCAATAAAAATAATATAATCAGGCAACAGTACAACAATACAGTCCAACAATACAATGTAGAGGTGTAATCCAACAATATGACATAGCATACAATATAAAAATTTAATAACAAAAAATCCCAATCGAGGAATACAAAATAACAATATAATCAGATAGATACAGCGTCCTCTCCCTGATGGCAGTCTTCTCCTCCTGGCAGATGACGAGGCCCGGAGGAGGACAAGGGGGCGTCCTCTTGCCGCCCGCGTCTAGCGGTCCTTTTATCAACCTCCGGGCCCGGAGAGGGGGCAGCGGGAGAATCCTCTCGCTGCCCGCAGCGGGCGGCAGTTTTCTCCGGGCAGATGACATGCACCAACGGTGCCTTAAGTTTGGCCAATGACAAAGCCAAGAAAGTGGCTTCATTTTGGAAGTCCAGCATTTGAACTGGATACAAAAGAAGAAAAATTGCTCCTTGCTATAACACTGCAACTTCCTATCTACCCCCACCACCCTGACTTTGTCTCCAGGGGTATTTTTTCTTACCCCCTCCCCCCACACACACACCTGCAATGCCCCATTTTCTTTATGCCTGAGTGATGCTTCCTTTGGGTGGCCACCGTGGATGCTCTGGGCACTGACTGTTATTTCAACAGGGCCGTATCTCCAGTCGCTTAGAAACACTGGAGACACATGCACTGTAGAATACAGCCAGGCCGTTCCTTCTCGACAAGCAGCCGTTGCCTACTATGGGGATTCCTTTGGAGGGGCAGGCAGGCAGGCCCATTGGCTGCATGAATGCCGACCCCACTCTGTGGGGTGTTGTTCAGGGTTACGTGACCCAAGTCTTCTCCATCAACCCTTTGATTGAGTGTCCTGTGTACTCAACAGCCCTGCTCAGCTCTTGCAAACACAAGCCTGTGATGACAACGGCCAAGTGCGATGGCGGTTGCTCTTGTCTTGGGTTGCGTAGCACTTTCAATGAAAGCAAAGTCTTCTCTCCAGTATGGTTGCTGGTGGACTATATATGCCAAGGTCTCCCAGTCAGCAAGGCCATGGCTGGTGGGTGGCAGGAGTCCAGGAGTTGCCGTCCAAAAGGAGGAACTTTCCAGATTATTTAGAACAGGAAGAGTCTTAAAGCAGGGGTGCCCAAACTTTTTGTGCTGTGGGCCAGTCATGTGAGCCATCGAGCTGGTCACTATGGCTCAGGGGCTGGATCCAGCGCCTGATGCCAATACATCCGGCCCACAAAGCCCTTGCCGCTCCTGGAAGCAGAAGTAAAATGCACCTGTACGGAGATGTTTTACTTCTGCTTCCAGGAGGGCTTCATGGGCTGGATGAATTGGCATCAGGGGCCATATCTGGCCCCTGGGCCATAGTTTGGGCACTCCTAGTCTTAAAGAGACTGCTAAGAAAGAGCCTTAAGAATCTGCTAAGAGAGAGCCACCGTGCTATGAGGAGAGACCCTTCACTTGTGTCTTTGCAGTGGAATAACCAGCAGGAAGCATAATCATCCTCTTCCTCCAGGTAGCCTCAAGCCTGGCTGTCTGTGATGATTCCCTTGCCTGTGAAAGTGGAATAACCAGCAGATCTTCAGAGTTCCACTATGACTTCCCATTTACTTTTAAAACTCAGAATGGATTTCGGTCGGTCGGTCGGTTGAACAGACTCCAGAGTAGACTACATGACTATGTTAGGCAAAAAAATCCTGAAAGTTATTTTTTCAAACTCTGCCATGTGCTCTGGTACACAGGAACAAACAGGTATGTACACACACATTTGCACATGCAAGCACATGACTTGAACACACACAAACTCACACCTATCAGGAAGCTCTCCCTACCTCTCTCTGACCTTGTTTTGCGCATGACAGAGAAAGCAAGTAAGCTAAACAAGGTGCTCTCTCTCTCTCTCTCTCTCTCTCTCTCTCTCTCTCTCTCTCTCTCCCCCTATATATATATATATATCTTAAAGCTGGGATTCAGGAAGCTGAAAGCAGTGGTACGGGTCCAAAACCTATAGCGGTTGGAAGTAATCTGCCCAGATGGATTCCCTTTGGAGCAGAGCAAACTCTGGAACTGAGTCCTTCTTATCCCTGAAGAAGCTCCCAAGGGTAGAGAACGCCCACCTGTTCTCTGTGTCTGCTTCGACAGAGCCGTTTAGGAGATTAGAAAAGAGAGTGAGTAGAGGGACAAGGCGCACGTCACTCTGCCAGCAGCACAACAGCAAAACTAATGATGATGGCCCTCCTGACAAAATTGAATTGGAAGGCGCTGAAAAGAGGCCCACTTCCTTTCATAACCTTCTATCTGATGTTCCCTCCCAAAGATGACACTGATGGCGGCGGGAGATTCTTGGCACCAATAAGAGGACACAATAGCAGCCTTATCGGAGACAAGACGGTGCTTTCATTAAAAGGGATGCTACACAAGACATGGATACCAAAGCCATTGCCCTTGGCCATTGCCATAGAGAACAGGTGCACATTTTGGCTCATACACTCATAAAGGAGTTGGAAGGGGGGCTATGAGACCATTGAGTCCAACCCATTCCTGCTCAAGGAAGTAATCCAAATCAAAGCCCACCTGACAGAGGGATGTCCAGTTTTCTCTGGAAGGCCTCCAGTGTTGGAGCCCTCAACACCTCCCAAGGCCATTGCCTCTGTTGTCCTACTGCTCTAACAGTTAAGAGGTTTTCCCTGACGTTCAGCCTCTCTCTGGCTTCCTGCAGTTTCAGCCTGTTATTATGTGTCCTGCATAATGGAAAACAGGTCCTGCCCCTTCTCTTTGGGACGACCTTTCAATTATTTGAAAAATGTTCTCATCTTCTCTCTTCTGTCTCCTTTTCTCAAGGTTAAACATACCCAGTTCCTTCAGTCTTTCCCCCCGGGGCTTGGCTTCCTGTCCCTGATCATCCTTGTTGCCCTGCTTGGAAGTTGTTCCAGTTTGTTGTCATCCCTCTTAAAATGGCCCCTGCCACGTTAGCGATTGTGGATACAGGAATGCAAAGAAAAAATGATTCATGGATTCTAAGTCGTGACTCTTTGCAGCGTGGGACTGAAAGGTTGCCTGCCTCCTTCCCAGCTTGTCTGTCCATGATGAGGGACTCCAGAGGTACCCTAGCCAAGGAGGTCCAGGGGAGCAGCATCTGGTCTGCTCCATTCTAGAATCTGAACTTGGGAGAAGTTCTGCAAGGCACCACAGGTCTTCAGCACCTTTGACAGCGGTTGCAACCTTTGGATTAAATATCTGAAAGCATTTACTATTTCCTCTTCTCTCTCAGCCTTTCCTGGTCTGAATTGCTACAAGCAGGGCCTTCTTGGTGTTGACACTTCAGTGGTTGAATGTTCTCCACGGGGAGGTTAAACTGACACCTATCCTCTTATCCCTCCCACACACACACACACACACCAGATGAAACCCTCTTGCTCGCCTTTGTTTAGGAATTTATAGCCTGGGGTGCTTCCAGACAGAGGGCACCTCGTGTCTACAATGAGATATTCCAGTATTCCATCTCTTTGTCCTTGAAAGGTTTCCTCTCTTTTGCTCCTGTAACTGGAGCTCTGAAATCCCATGCAACTAGGCTGGTGGACATGGCCTTTATTAGCATCCTGTCCAAGCAACCCTTTTTTGCTGCCAAGGTCATCGAATCCTAGAATCACTGAGTTGGGAACTGGGGGCTTTGAGGCTATTGAGTCCAACCCCATCTGCTCAACGCAAGAATCCCAACCAAAGCAGATCCGACAAATGGTTGCTTTCCAATTGCCTCTTGAATGCTTCCAGTGTTGGAGGCAGTTGGTGTTAGGTCTAACACTGAGCCACAAAACAAGCCCTGAGTGAAGAACGTGGTGGCAACTCAACCAAGCATCCGGAAAGTGCAAGAGAGGGACCTCTTCAATGGCCACTTCACCAAGGATTTCTCTCATCAGTTCACACAAAAGCAGTCCTCAAACTAAAATGAATGTTCAAGATTCATGCTTGTTGGATGTTGAGACAGAATTCCCCAGCTGAAAAAAGCCAGACAATAATGCGTTCATTTGGAGGAAATTAACCTAACAGTTGATATACTGTGAGGGAAGGGGCGGATACAAAAACCTGTTATGCCTGATAAGAAATATGCGCACTAATAATGCATATATTGGGAACCATCACCAGGAAGGTGAATTTCCATCCAAGAACTCTCAGGTCTGAAAGCATTAGCCTTTATGACTCCAAAGGTCTCTCGGCTGCTTTTTCCAAGCTCTATAATCTTCATATATTAAGTTTTAAAAGGCAGCCATAATTCTCTTTACAAGGGTCAGCTCGCTCTGAGCCTGCACCAGCAACCTGTTATTTCTCCAGGAGAGAAAAGTCAAGGGATGGAAGAGGCTGGAGGAGATGTGGAGCCCGGGGAGACTGGCAGATTCTGTTGGGGAAACTCCATCCAGGGTGAGAAATAGCCAGGTCTCCTTTTTGCAGCCCAGGAAAAAGCCACTGAGTCCAAGAGAGGGCTGCGTTCTTGACACAAGAGGCAAGGCTGAGCCCAATGGCTTTCTCTGGGATGCCACTCCTTCTGGCCATTTAACCAGGGAAGGATGGTTTGGGACCCGTCCACTGGAGAGCAGCCCATTCTTTCTGTGGCATCTGCTCAGCTGATTTTCTACCATGGCCAATTCCATTTGCTAAGCCTGGCTTACAGCCTGGCCAGGTTATCCTGCTATGGTCATGGAGTAGATCATATTGCCAGCAACTCAACGCTGAGTGTCAGGTGGCAGTTAACTTAACCTGACAACCCTAAGGACTAATGGCCTTCAATGGCAAAGCCCACAGGGATCTTCTTTTTCTTCATGTGCCAGATCCGATTCCAAATATTGGGTATCCTCATGGTGATCAGCCATGAAAATTGTCCTGGGAACCATATGAGGCAGTGGCCTTCCACTGAAGACTAACGGCCTTGGGTGCCAAAGTCCACAGGGAGGGGTGAGGGTCCCCAAGTGGATTAAATCCAATTTCATGAAAGGCAGCAGCTTCATCCCTCCTGGCCTGGGCCTGAGGTGGACTTTGCGTCCCAAAAGGGCTCGGGACCAGAAAGTGATTTCTGGAACTGGACCAGTGGTACTACAGGGGTCATGCTGCAATACAGAAGGCAGATGAAAGGCCCCTGCATTACATTCTCAGGACAGTCTTCATGGCTGATCATCACCATGAGTATCGCCAATATTTGAATTCAGATATGGCAGAGGAAGAAGAAGAAGATGCCTGGCTTCTTACTCTTTCATCTCCTACCCTCCATGAGAAGGACCATTCCCACAAATAAAATAAAACCAAAAGCTCAACTTGCTGTGCTCCGTTTAGATAAATAAATAAATAAATTTCATGTCAGAAATTACTCTGGGTTAAAAGGATTTTTGTTGGAGAAACTCTGCTCATGGGGTGCCCAAATGAGGCTCCTTTCATGTCCCCAAGATCCGTCATGCAACACTCTGGTATCAAAACCTGACCTTCTAGTTTTTAAGCTCAGCATCTTAACCACTAAGCCACTGCAGTGCTACCCCCATTTAGATCAGAGAGTCTCAACCTTCAGCGCACAGGCTGGATGCGGCCCACAGCACCATTTCATGTGCCCCCTCCCACTGCCTCCACCAAGCCAGGAAGTGCCATGTGGTGGAGAAAGGGCAAAATGGCCCCTCAAATTGTCTGAGGGAGTGTGACCTGGGCCCCGGCTTTAAAAGGTTTAGAACTCGTGATTTAGATGATGCCTCTATTATTTAGATGATGAAGGCTGATGGTTGTTAAGGTGATGGGCAAGGACCCTCAAACACTCCAATATAAGCCTTCTTCAACCACTTCCCCCCCCCTCCCCGGCCCTTTCCACCAGCTCCTCTGGTCAAGGATCAGAACCAGGAAGGGCGGAGGACAAAGGATGAGAGGGTGACTCAATCCTGCCTCAGGTTTTAATTAAAAGATGTGATGCCAGGACAGTCCTTGACAGCGGAGCCAATGGCACCTTAGTTAGAAGGAGGCCACCCTAGGAATCCCGTGATGTGAGGAAAGACAGAAGGAGCAGGGCATGTTTAGCCTTGAGAAAAGGCGACTGACAGTGGAGAGGATGATGACAGCATTCTTTAAATACCTGAAAGATGACCATGAAGAGGAAGGTCAAGATCTGTTCTCAACAGGTAAAAACAGGCTCAAACGACAGGAAGCCAGATCTAGGCTGAATATTAGGGGAAACTTCTGAATGGTTATCGCAGTACGACAGTGGAGCCCACTCCTGCCTCGAGAGGTGGTGAGCGCTGCATCAATGGAAGCCTTCAAGAGAGAATTGGAAGGCAACCTTCTTGTCAGATCTGCTTTGATTCAGATTCCAGCCTTAGGAAGGAATGGGTTTGGACTGGATGACCTCAAAGGCCCCTTTCCCAAGTCAGTAATTCTAGGATTTTATGAATCCCTATGGACTGTATAACAAAGAAACTAACTTCTAAGGCAGGGGTGCTGAAACTATGGCCTGTGGGCTGGATCTGGCCCCTGACACCAATTTACCCAGCCCATGCCACCCTTGTCGCTCCCAGAAGCAGAAGTAAAACGTGTACGGGCACGTTTTACTTCCGTTTCCGGGAGTGACAAGGGTAGCATGGGCTGGAACCTCTCCTTAACCACTTGAGCCACCATAGTCGTCCCTGTGCAGCCTGTTGATGAAAAGAGCCCCCTTGTTGCCTTCCTTTCCCGAATGCTCATCAGAGTTCAGGAAAGGTGCTCTTTTGGAGATTGGAGTACCTGAGTCGGCCTGGCCACTGGTTCCGCTCACTTTGGGATGCTCAAAAGTGCTTGTACCAAGCTCAGACTCTGATCCACTGCAGCCATGGGCCAAAATTCCCCCAAATAGTCAGCAGGACAAGAAAGTCAAAAGGGTTTACCACGTGCCTGCACAGAAACCATACCAAGCACCTACGTAGTAAAACTGCCTTCTGTCTTTCACCAAAATGATCAACGAAGCTTGTTACATTCAGCAGATTGCAAAGAAAACATATAAGATCTTGTATGGTTTTAGTGGCCCAATCTGGCTGTCTTTTTTTAAAAAATATCTCCTCCAGTGAGTTGCCAGGGTTCAAACAAACACATTTCTCCCCTAGCAGCAGCCAGGCGTATCGCAGGCATCAAGGAGACAAAATACACAATTTGTACGGAAATGTCAACAATTCCCTGACTAATCGCTGATAACACTTTGACACATGTTTGCAATGAAGGATGTGACAGCTTCGGCCCTGAAACGTTTCCTCAACAAGATAATAGAGCAGTTCAGAAAGTTTCCCTTTCCCTTCTCCGGCCAACCTGCCAACCTCCATCCAGCTCCAAAACAGTGGGTCTTGAGGATCCATTTGGAAAACCCCAGGGGATTGAAGAGACTTGTGGCCGACCTAGGATGGCCAAACGACTTCTTCAAAACCACCCTTTGGAACCATTAGTTGCCATCACAGTCTGGCCAGTTTATCCTGCCATGGTAATAGAACATAGACCATACTATACTGCCAGCAACTCAATGCCGAGTGTCTGGCGCCGGTTAAGTAACCTGACCACCCTGAGGACTAATGGCCTTGGTTGCCAAAGTCCACAGGGAAAGGTGAGGGTCCCCACGTGAATTAAATCCCACTTGAATCCATCTTGATGGAGGGCAGCAGCTTCATCCATCCTGGCCTGGGGCTGAGAAGGAGGACTTTGTGTGCCAAAAGGGCTGAGGACCAGAAAGTGGCTCGCGGAACTGGATCAGTGGTACTATGGGTGTTACTCTGCAATGCGGAAGGCTGATGAAAGGCCACTCCATTGTCAGGAGAGTCTTCATGGCTGATCGCCAATATTTGGAATCAGATATGGCACAAGAAGAAGAAGAAGAAGTTGCCATCAGCCAAGGACTGACACAACACTGAGAGACCAAGAAAGGGCCTTGTGGAACTCAGGAGCCTCACAGGTGTTTTCATGAACTTTAGGATTGAAGCTATGCATAATAAAACCGGTTCATCTTGAAGGACCACAAGACCATAATTAGAGACCACACCAATAGCACTTCTCTACCTGCCCCATAGAAGGGCTTAGTCCACTCTCTGGGTCATTCACAAAGTCATTAGCATTTTGCCCCCAGCATGCTGGATACTCATTTGACTAACTTTGGAAGGATGGGTCAACCTGGATCCCTGTCAGGATCGAACCCACAATGTTTTGGCTGAAGGACAGTAATTTAACCCTTGCACCACAAGGCAATAACAATCAACACAAAAGAAACACCTCATACATAGCCTATTCATCCCCATCTTATGTTATCAGAGCCAAACATGGACACTCACAACAAAACATAAGCAAATGTTAGTCACCATGGAAATGAGATGTTTGAGGAAGGCTGCAGGAGTGAATAGAAGAGATAAAATCAGGAATGAGGTTATAAGGGAAAGAACCAGTCTTGCACTACATCCAGAGGCTACCAATAAAGTGGTTTTCCCATTTGGAGAGAATGTCTTGGAATTCCATACCTTACAAGGCATCATATGTGGAAAGAGGGGAAGGACAAAGACTACAAGGAAGACTCAGAGGAAGGTGGAGAGAAAATATTAAAGAAACATTACAAGAATACCAAATAATGTCAGCAGAAAACGCTAGAATCATGTATCTTCCTCAACACCCGAAGGGAAGGGGTAAAAGAAGAAGCAAAGAAACCCACAGAAGCCAAGGCCAGCCTGAACTTTTCAGTCATTCAACTGCCACAAACTGGGGGGGGGGGGACACACCCCACCTTATCCTGTTGATGCTGACAGGGTGGCGGAAATGTATTCAAGGGCAATGCATGAATACCCATCTCATGCCTGAGCATCCAGCAAAGCAGCTGGTTGCTTTGAGTGACAGCAATGGGTCTCTTCCAATGTGCAAGTGTGCCAAAAGGACACGGCGGCCTCTTTAACATCACACCTTCTGTCGTTCCAGACAGACATCATGCATCTTTCTCCTGCTTCGTCCACCCCTGTCAAGTTACACCCTTCAGTCTTCGAGAGGGGAAAGACAGGCGGCGTTTTATGGGAAGTGAAGCAGGAATTTACGATCTGGCAGTGAGGAAATCACCTCTCTAGGAGGTGGAAAGGCCGTCAAAGCACTGCCGGGATAATCATTTCAAAAGATCTATTATTTCGCCCCAACACAGAAGAACATGTCGGAGGGCGCTTGTTTCAGCAGCCAGAGAAACAAAACAGAAAAGTCTTTCTTTGTAAGATGAACAACTTTTGAGCATTTGTGGATAGCAGTCCATTTATTTTGGTACATAGAGCACAGTATATCCATGTGTTGGAAGAGAGTGATCCTAAATAAGAGAGTGATCCTAATTGCTGGATTGGGACCAGCTGGAATGAACCATTAAACCATCACCATCTCCTCCTCCTTCCATGTCCACATCAAACTTTGAACTGCCAAAATGAAGACACCTTCTTGGCTTTAGTCATTGGCCAACATTAAATACTCATTGATTCCAGTAGCAATCAGCAGACCAGCAAACATGCCGGATCCTGCATCTCCCCTCATTTACAGAATGAATTGTTGACTCTTGCCTACTGGCACCTGGTAAGTAGTTTCCAGTGGCTAGAGAGCCATTGGTTTAGATATCTGGCTGTGGAGCCAAAGGTAAGGAATTGAACCTCCATGGAGCCTCCAGTGAGCAGAGCCGCCCTGCTTAGCCTTGGGCAAGATGTACAAGTCGCAGGGTGCCCCCCCCCCCAAAAAAGAAGGGAATGGTTAAACCACTTCTGTGTATTCTTTGTGCCTAAAGAACCTTGGAAAGGGTCACCACAAGCCAGGATTGGTTTGATGGCATGCAATTATGATTAACGGGCTTCCAAGTGATAGTGGCATTACTAATTCAGGTAGTGAACCTCTGAATGTGTTAATAATAATAACATCCTATCAATCTTGATAACAGGAAGATGCTGGAGATTAAATATAGATTTAAAAAAAACCAAACCACACATATTAACAAGCTGCCTTTCTCTTTTAGCTTACACTCAATGAAGCAGTTGTTTGTGATGAAACCTTGACCCCGACATAACCAGCTCTTTGTGAAAACTCAAGTCCTCCAACACAACTCTAGATGACCAAAAAATTTTTTTTTTCTTTCTCTTTTTGTGTAGAGTCAACCAAGAAGCCACCCAGAGCTGTGGTTTCAATTGGCACTACAGAGAAAAAGAAAGTAGTTTTTTTCTTACTAAGTGATGCAGCCCAACATTCAAATAACAGGGGGAAATAATTCCACTTTCCCTGCCCCTCTGCAGAACAGCAGGGGAAGTGTTCAGTTTGTCTGTATCAGGAAGCCGCTTACTAGCCTCTTTCAATACGGGCAGTTAGGTCATTTATGCTGTTTGCACTCAGGGAGAAGGTTGAACATCATTTAGCCCACTCTGCCCATCCTCCAGCAAACCCAGGAATCCAGACCCAGCCTATACCACAAAGCCCAGTGTGGTCTGGCATGGTTTTTTTCTTCTCATAATCCCTAGAACACGCATTGGCACATGCAAAGGACAACATGGACCACGTTCTCAGAGCTCCCACTCAACCTGACCAGGTTGTAACAAAATAAAATAAGAGAGTTCAGGAGGATTTGTAAGGCCAGGGTCAATCAACTGATTGCATCTCGTTTCTAAAGTAACCAGAGAGTAGCAGAATTTTTTGGAATAGTGTAATGAATTTGAAGGTTTAATTAAGCTGCAGAACCCATGAGAGGGTAGTACCATGGTTTAATTAATCACAGCAGGTTCCGTTTCTTAGGGACAAAGCCTTAAAGGAACAGTATAACATAGAAGCTTTCCCTGGGAAGCATTGCTTCACTGGGATTAGCACCCCTAGAGGCCTTCTTGGTCATCAAGGGGAAGATTTCCCATAAACCAATATACAGTACAGTACCTGTTCACATGCTTTGAACTTGTAAAGTCATTCAGCCACAAGAGGGGGGGGGGGAGTTCGACCTTGGGCACTTTGCCAGATGTCATGAAAGGGACCCTCCTTCTGGGAACCTTAACATGCCTTCCTGTTACCCCTCACCATTTTACCTTCTTACCAGCAGTGTCTGCCTGTCCTGTTGGGGCAACTCTCCTTTACGAGAAAGCAAAACAAAATAAACAAAATAAAATAAAAAAAACACTGTAGCACTTTAAAGACTAACTGCTATATTTTTATTGTCCTTTATGAGTTCCCCTTGGCTCCACTTGGCCAGGCTAGTGAGAGTGAAGGGTATCTGAATTAGGTAGCTAGATGTGGCCTCTTTTGCATGGTCCAGTCAACCCCAGTCCCAATTCAAAAGACACAAAGGGTATCTGGTTGATTAAATTTATTAAGAAATTAAAGGAAATGAGTATAGCATAAGGAATCAAAGTTGCAATAATAGTCATTCAAACTAAATACAAAAAAGAAAGAAAACTTAACTGGTTGCTTAAGCCCTTAGGCCTCATCTGACTCACAGTTACATTATGTGAGGCCCTCCCACATAAAGAGAGTGAGTGTTTCCTGGACAGTGATTTTATTATCCTGGTATCATCTTTCCCACATGGGAACATCTAGCCAATAGTGATTTATTTACATACTTCTAAGTCAGATTGGAATGTTTGTAAAAATTCTCCATCTTGAGAGGATAAGCACATGGTGAAACAGAGATCAGAGAAAAGCACATTTTAAAATAGGACTTTCTATGACACAAGATAATCATGACTTTGGGAGAGCTTGAAGAGATAACGGAAATCTTATCTCTCAGATCTATCCTCAAGGACACCCACAAATTCCTTAGGTGGGAGAGAGGGGCCTTTTTTAGGATAAAAAGACCTGCTTTTGCTCAGTTGGGGAGTCCTTTTACTGGAGCCAGCAGGAGCTTTTGGAAGTTGAGAGTTTGGACCATCACCAGAAGAAGATCAGAAATGGGACTCTGAAAAATGCGGCCAGAGCCAGGCCGTTCCTTTGGGGATAAGAGGAGGCTAGGTCTTCGGTCTTAGTCATTTTACCATCAAAGCTACACTTTGCCAAATTTTCAGCATCTTCGGACTTTGAAAATTCTAGGGTAGCTTAAGGACAACTCCTAGACTTTATGCGTTTTCTTATTTTGTAGTCTAAGTTTGTTTAGCTTTGCGTGCTTAGAATTAGCCCAGTGTCTTCAGAAGTTAAGGACCCAGGAATGGGATCTTTTTCTTTGGACTCGCTTAATAAGATTAGCATTTTAGTAATAGCTATGCTTCACATTTGGCTACAACATTTGGATTTATGGACATTGCTTTGCTTTTTATCGTAATAAAAGAGAGAGACCAAACAAGGTCTCTTTTTCGAAAGACAATTGGAAGCATTGTGTCTGTGGCATTGCCTGATCCTGCTGTCGTCCATTTTATCATGCTATCCTACAAAACTCCCATAGCTCATCCTTGAAGGAGTGTCCGGGAGGAGGGGAGATAAGAGGAGACGACTCAGGCTGGATATACAATCCACAGAGCTTGATACGGAGAAGTAGCTGTGGGAGTCAACTATAGCCCTGCAGCCTGAGGAGGGAGACTGGGTTTTCCCAACTGGGTGCACCTGGTTTCCTAACCCTTCCGCCTGTAAGATTCTGTTTTAACCCCAACAGAAGGAGAGTGGCGACAATTAATAGCCGTGTTAGTCTGCATTTCAGGCATAACAGAAAGTAAAAAGAAAAAAGAAAAGAAAAATACTGTAGCATTTTAAAGACTAACTGCTATATTTTTAATGTGAACTTTCGTGGAGCATGTCCACTTCATCAGACATAGGAATGGCATAGCAGGCATGAGATTATACACACCAGATACAACAGAGTCATAGAGTGATTAAATCAGAATGACATCATTATGCAAATCAATACAGCTTCCCACAGCTGGCAGTGGTAGATGATGTCTGGTTGTTATTTGAATCAGCTCTAAATGTCCCCTATTCAATTTGAAATGCGGGGAATTACAAAACAAACACCTGGCATTACAATGTGAGGAATTATAATGTGAGGAAGTACAAAACAAACACCTTGCATTACAGAGAATAGCAAATTACACTTCTATACCACCCTCATAGCGCTTAGCGCACTCTCTGGACGGTTTGCAGGTTAATTCATATTTTGCCCCTGAATATTTTGCTGCATACTCATTTTACTGACCTCGAAAGGATGAAAGAGGCTGAGTCATCTTGGAGCCCCATTCACAAAGTAGCCAAGAATTGTTCAGATAAGAAAGGGGCATCAATGGATTTGTGTGTTCCCAGCATTTAGGAAAAATCTTATTCCCACAAATGGGGAAACATTCGTCAGGATCGAACTCACAACATTTTAGCTGCTGTACAGTAGTTTAACCACTGCATCACCAGAGGAGCAGAAAAAAACTCAGATGCAGGTATCTCACCTTTAGAGATGCCTTCACTAGATTCTCCGCCTGCACATTGCGCATCAAACAATCAGTGTTTCCTGCCTCCTTTCCCTCGTCCCTCTAACCCAGGAGTTCTCAGCCTTTTAAAGCTGGGGACTAGGTCACACTTCCTCAGGCAGCTCCAGGGGCCAGATGGCTATGGGGGTGGCATAGAAGTGTAATTGCTGTTCTCTGTAACACAAGGTGTTTGTTTTGTAATTCCTCACATTATAATTCCCCACATTGTTGCCATTTTTCCCTTCCTCCACCACATGGCACTTCCTGGTGTGGTGGAGGCAGTGTGTGTGTGGGGAGCACCTGAAATGGTGCCACAGGCTGCATCCGGCCCACGGGCTGCAGGTTGAGAATCCCTTCTCTAACCAGCCAACTCAGAGTCTGTCTCCATTCAATTACTTGACATTAAGAAAAGGGTGACCTTTACCTAAGAAAAGTCATGCCCACCTGAACAACCAGCTTCACATTTGGGGTCACAGTAAGACCACAGCACCCGAAAATGCCACTAAAATGCACCAATAACAATTATCGGAAAGGTTCCATACTGCTGGGACGTTTGTAAGAGGCGACCGCCAAACAGGCTAAATAACAGGTTTACTGCAGGAAATGTTATTATGTGGCAGGAGAAATGCCACAGCAAGAGGTCCAAAACCATCTTGGTTTCCCAGGACTTCTGGAGGCTTTGTCGCTTCCCACTCAGTGCCAAAGTTGTCCAGTGCAACAACAAGGTCCACATAATGGGGTTTAAATGAAATTAGGCAAATCAGCAGGGATTATTTTGACTACGGTAATAATCTACCCAAAAGACAGTGACTTAAATCCCTCTGCTAGATTAGGCCTGTGGAGTCAACTGCCCTATGGTGAATCAACACTTTCTCTGAATCCCATTGATTTCAGCTGTTAATGAAGCCATGAGTAAAGTGACAGGAGGCCTCAGACCTGCACCACTTGAGAAAATATACAGGTACTCTCTTTTTGGTATCGCTCCACCTAAGCTCAGGAGAAAAGTAGCAGCAGATGCCGAGAGAACTAAGCCAAATGGGCGGTATAGAAATGTAATAAATACAGTAAATAAATAAAGCAAGTGAAGGACCCTCCACATCCTCTGAACGGAGATGAGCCTCAAGTCCACCAGCTCAGATCCAGGAAGAGCTTTATGGCAAGAATAAACATTCTTGAGGGGAGGCAAGAGCAAAACCAAATCAGAAGATGGAGCTCACAGGAATAACATTAAAGGAAGATATGGCTGAGGAACTCAACCTTCCCTACATCACTTGGAGGACTCTGAATAGGCTGAGGGTTGGAGTCCCTAAATGCAAGACCAACAGGCTAAAGTGGGGGCTGATGGCGGACAACAACACACACTGTGTGAATGTGGAGAGAGACAGAATCCATTGGCTCATTTCCTGGTCTGCCAATTGCTGCCAGAGACATGCACCAACCAGAATTTATGTTTGGCCACAGACAAAGTCAAGAAAGTGACTTCATTTTGGCAGTCCAGGATTTGATCAGGACATGAAAGAAGATTGATTATAGCAGGACAAATTTAATCCAATCAATCCCCAATACTTGGCTGCTGATCTCATCTGATTTTGGAAGCTAAGTAGGGTTGGATCTAGGGAGTACTTGGACGAGGAGGGGAATTACCCTCCAGGGTGGGCAAAGGAAGAATCTTGCTTCAAATCCTGGAGAGCATCTCTTGCTGCCAACCAGCATCGATGATACTAGGCTGGATGGATGAAGGATCTGAGTCAGCGATAGGCAGCAGGTTCCAACATGCCAAGGCACGGTGGGATGGAGAGAAGGAACCAAGGACATCGAGAGGAAGAGGTTGGAGGAAGGACACTGAATGGTGAGCAGAAGCATGTGGAAGAAGAAGAAGAAGAAGAAGAAGAAGAAGAAGAAGAAGAAGAAGAAGAAGAAGAAGAAGAAGAAGAAGAAGAAGAAGAAGAAGAAGAAGAAGAAGAAGAAGAAGAAGAAGAAGAAGAAGAAGAAGAAGAAGAAGAAGAAGAAGAAGAAGAAGAAGAAGAAGAAGAAGAAGAAGAAGAAGAAGAAGAAGAAGAAGAAGAAGAAGAAGAAGAAGAAGAAGAAGAAGAAGAAGAAGAAGAAGAAGAAGAAGAAGAAGAAGAAGAAGAAGAAGAAGAAGAAGAAGAAGAAGAAGAAGAAGAAGAAGAAGAAGAAGAAGAAGAAGAAGAAGAAAGAAGTTGTTATTGAGCCGGTGGGAATCTGTTCACAGAGGCTTGTCTGAAACGTGTGTTTAAAAAGCAAATGGCAAGAGCAGATAAACTTACTGTATATACCACCCCCCCCGGCTTCTCTGGGCTGTTTGTAGGTCATTATCATTTTGGCCCCATAATGCTGCAGACTCATTTTACTGATCTCAGAAGAATGGAAGGCTGAGTCAACTTTGATCAAGATCGAACTCAGGTTGTGAGCAGAGTTTTGGCTGTACCACTGCGCTACGAGGGCTCTCGGGTCCAAAGTCTGGAAATGTTCTCACTTTGGACTACAAATCCCAGGAACCCCCCCCCTGCCAGCCTAGGCTTCGTAGTCAAAAGGGGGAGCATTTCTGGGCTTTGAGCAATGCAGAGGCAAGCTTAGCAATCCCCTGATTTAGTAAACGAACAACCCACCCCTTTCCAAGCATTCAGGAAATCCCAAACAGCAGAGGGATGGGGAATCAAGCAGCGGAAACTCAATTCCCCAAGGAACTGAAAGGGACTCAGAAAAGGCCATCCATGGCCCAGCAGCTTAGAGGCAGAACCAGTCCCCAGAATGGCCAAGCAATGTTGCATGCATGACACCAATCCCCTTTCCGGCCCTCTTAAAGTGTAACCACACAGTCAAATACTATGTGATTTCCTCCGCTTATAAAACGCGTGGATCCAAAGTATTTTTATTGACTAAGTGATGCAAATTGGCCCTTTTTGCTTTCTTAGGGGATCCCCCCCCCCCCCGGTCGCTGCGGGAGGGAGGCTTATGTTTTTTCAAGCTGAAATGATTCAAAGGGCCAGTGGTTAGCTGTGATCCAATTCTTAGTAACCAATTCTTAGTAATGTCTGTAGGTGGCACTTCAGAGATGTAGGCCACTGGGCCGTGATGTTCAGGACTGGGAAAATATTCTTTCCTCTCCTTCAATTAGCCTACTATTTTATTTTAAATTTCTTATGCATATGAGATTAGCGCTGGATCATCCTGTCACCTTGTTACTGGGTCGTTGTTACTGACAAAAAGGATTGGCAGAGGCAGGGCCAGATGAAGGAAGGAAGGAAGGAAGGAAGGAAGGAAGGAGGTTGATAATGGGGTGGAATGTGACTTGCATCACATCTGGTAAGAATGGTGCTTTTCCAAATCAAATAACCATAGGATCCAAGGGCTATTTTCCAACGCAAGGACACCCTTAGTGGCTTTACCATTTAACCAGTTTCTGGTGTTCTCCCTCAAATTGTCCAAAGACCTGAAATTATTTTGTCAATACAGTAGTCCAGTGATGGGATGTAACAGGTTCTCACCAGTTCGCCAGAACCGGTACTAACTTTTCCCAGTGTCCCGGAGAACCGGTAGCAGCTTTTGGGGGGAAACCACCTTCAGGGCTTATAAATATTTCTAATGTATAGTATCGAAACTGTACTTTCATGTCATCTGGCCTACTGGGGATGACAATAGAGTGAGCTAATAATACAGTGGAGGTTGAGTTGTTTGTACAATCGGAGCAGTGGTATCAACCTAGCAACGGAGGAGAAAAGAGTAAAGCAACCAAGTTTAAAATGTAAACTTCTGATTTGTGGGAGGCCCGAGAAGAGGGATTTTCCTAATTCTGTGTGCAAGGTGCAAAGAG
The DNA here is from genome assembly GCA_030440675.1 of Furcifer pardalis. Lineage (NCBI taxonomy): Eukaryota > Metazoa > Chordata > Lepidosauria > Squamata > Chamaeleonidae > Furcifer > Furcifer pardalis. The sequence continues at coordinate 117,528,093 of CP126895.1, forward strand.
AGGAAGCTCAGTCCAATCTTTTGCTGCTTTAAGGGGACAGAGAGACATTTCTCAAGGCAAACGAAATTATTGGAGACTTAGAAAAGCATCCCTCCTAAATTGTGTCAGCAGCTTGCAAAGACAGTTTTGGCAGCGCCTCGATTCCTCCAAACACAGAGAGACAAAAGAGCAAGTTCCTCGATGCTTTGCTTTTCAGACTTCTTTTTGTTGTTCAGTCGCACAGTCGATTCCAACACTTTGCAATGACCCCATGGACCCCACTGTCCGCCAGGCACTTCTGTCCTCCACCCTCCCCCTCAACTCGCTCAGCTCTGTGCCCATTGTGTCTACAATACCATCTAGCCATCTCATTTTTGGCCGCCCCCTTTTTCTTTTTCCCTCCACCTTTCCCAGCATCAAGGCTTTCTCAAGTGAATCCTCTCTTCTCATTTGATGTCCAAAGTACCTTAGCTTCATCTTTACAGTTTGACCTTCTAAGGAGCAGTCAGGGTTGATTTCTTCTAAGATTGACCTATTTGTTCTCCTTGCTGTCCAAGGGACTCTCAAAACTCTCCTCCAACACCACATCTCAAAGGCGTCTATTCTTCTGCGCTCAGCTTTCCTAATGGTCCAGCTCTCACAACCCTACATTGCCACCGAGAATACCATTGCTTTGACTATATCAATTTTTGTTTGCAATGCGATGTCTCTACTTTTCACTATGGTCCCCGGGTTTCTCATCGCTTGCCTCCCAAGCGTCAGTCGCCTTTTTATTTCATGGCTGCAATTACCATCTGCAGTGAGCTTTGATCCTAGGAAAGTGAAATCTGTCACTGCTTCTACTTCTTCCCCATCTATTTTCCAGGGACTGATAAGGGCCTGTGGCCATGATCTTGGTTTTCTTGATATTGAGTCTCAAGCCAGCTTCTGCACTCTCTTCTTTCAACCTAATCAGACAACATTAATCCTTATTTTCCAGTTTCTTCTTCTCGGGTGTCCAGACCAAAGTCTGGACTGCCAAAATGAAGCCACTTTCTTGGTTTTTGTCATTAACCAAACTCAAGTCTTCCTCGGTGCAGGTCTCTGGCAGCAATCGGCAGACCAGGAAATGAGCCCACGGATTCTGAATCTCTCTTCATTCACCTCAGCCTATTCTGAGTCCTCCAAGTACTGTAATGTAATTTGACAAATGCGGAAGGTTGAATTGGAGAAGCACAGATCCGGAAAGGCTCGAAAGCACCAGAGTCCACACAAAGCAAAGTGGGGACCACAGTTTGGGAGAAATGCCGCCGTGTGCGGGATGGCACTTTCAAGGCAGACGTCTCCAAAGTGATCCCGCACCACTTTTGATCCCAAATATGGTTGCTAATCAGAGCTTGGTGTCCTGTTTCGGGGCAAGGATTGCTGGCATCCCTTCTTGCCTTCCTCTTTTGCGAATCTTGCCTTCCCTCCTTTTGCCCAGGCGGTTGGTGTCTCTTCTTGCCTGTCCTTCTTTCCTTCCAGGCACAAACAGTGCCAAGCGCAGAGACGGTCCGATAGAGTTTCTGTTGCCACATTGCGACGCCAGTCGCTAAGCAACACCCTGACCAAATTAGTTCTGGAAACTATTTCTGGGATTGAGCAGCATTGCTGGATACCTTTCCTGGGGTGTGGGCATGCCACACAAAGAGTGGGGTGGGTGGTGGGTGGGGTGGTGGGTGGAGGAGGGGGTTAGAGGGGGGAAAGGGCAAGAACTGGTTATGTTGAAAGCACTGGAGGTCAAAGAATGGATAGTATATTTGAGGCAAACCCCCATCATGCCTTCAATAGTGCATTTTGTGGGACACTGAATTACACTAGCCTAGGTGTGAAGAAAGGAGCGCAATGGCTTAGTGATTAAGACACTGGACTTGATGACCAGAAGGTCGGCAGATCAGCAGTTTGAGACCTGAGTGCTGTGCAATGGAGTGAACTCCCGTCTCTGCCCCAGCTCCTGCCAACCTAGCTGTTCGAAAGCAAGACATTTCAAGTTGGTAAATAGGTACCCCTTCAGTGGAAAAGGTAACTGCATTCTGTGCACTCCAGCGTCTAGTCCTGCCTGCCACATGGCCACATGGCTGTAAACAGAGATGAGCACTACACCCCCCGAGTTGGATACGACTGGCTTTCGAGCAAGGGCGTCCTTGACCTTAACCTTTACTAGGTGTGAAGACCATTGCTCTTCTCTGCACTGACAAAGGACTGTGTTGGTGCAAAAGCCCAATTTTCTTACATTCATTTTACTTCCTTCAACTTTGGGAAGGGATAAAAGAACTGTCGGGCCACGGCTGGCCAAAGACCGCCACCACCGCTGCAGCCGCCCGAGGCCCCCCCTTCCCCTGGCCAGGAAGTGGTAAAGAGACCTGTCGGGCCTTGCGGCTGGCCAACGGCTGGCTGGGAAAGGGACAGAGAAACACCCTATGGTGGCCATGCCCACCACACCATGCCCACTGCATTCAAGGGTCATCTTCTGGATCAAAGCCCCATTCCCCAGCTTGAACCCGAAAAGGAAAGTCCGGGCTCCCCTGCAATGCTACACATTGTGTGTGTTCGTCAGTTAGGTTACCTTTAGGGAAAACTCTAAAACTTGTGGAACCCGCTTTGGATCTGATCTGCTGGACAGAATCCCCTTCTCGTCCAGGTCTCTCTTATCTTAGCAGTGCTGAAGAGTTGGTTTACTGGTGAGACCTGGAGTTATATTTTAGAGAGATCATGAGAGAGACAGCAGGGCTCGCCGGGAAAAGACAAGCGTGTTATGAAATGTGAGTGGCAGATGGACAAAAGAAGAAGACCTAAAATGAGATGGAGTGACTTGGTAAGGAAAGCCACAGAATTGTGTGTAAAGAAAGCCCCAGCCTGAGCTATGGCTTCGAGAGGGTCTTCTGGAGGCGCCTAATTCATAGGATAAAGAACTCAGTGATTTCCATGTCCAATGAACCTTGCCCATCTACTCTGGGTCTCCAATTCCAGAAATGTATTCCATGATAACACGGTGACCCCGGCCCGCTGGCTGATCCAATAATTACCCTCTCTTAATTCTTAATTTTTAATTCTTCTAATTCTTTTTAACATTTTAATTTTTTTAATCTTTTAATTTGTATTGCTTGCTCATGGTTTTATTGTTGATTTTATTATGGGGATTGTGTCTTTGATATTTTGTCCGAGATACCATGTTAGCTGCCCTGAGTCGCTTGCGAGTAGGGCAGCATACAAATGTGAATAATAAATAAATAAATCCACTCTTATGTCGGACGAAGTGGACTTGGGCCACGAAAGCTAACATTAAAATACAGGAGTTGATCTTTAAGGTCCCATAGTGTAAGTCACTAGGGAATGTCCTGCCTTGTAATGGTCTTACAGCCTTTGTTTGATATCCAGCCCTTTTCCAATGGAGATCATTTCAGTAGATAACAGCACAGGTTGCAAATTGTGTGAGTCAATGTGGCATTTCCTGCTTAATAGACTTGATCCAGGATACCTAAGAGACCGCATTGTCCCATGGACATCTGTCCATCCCACCAGAGCAGACCAGCGAGGCTCTCTGGTCGTGCCATCAGCTAGAGAGGCTCATCTCTCTAGCACTCGAAGGAGGGCCTTCTCTGTGTCTGCTCCGGCCCTATAAAACCTCCTGCCAACTGAGCTGCGCCTCCAGGCAGAGCTGCTGCCCTTTCGGAAGGGTGTAAAAACCTGGCTGGCAGGGCAGGTCTGGGGTACCGGAGGCACAACGGCCTCAGCCTGCTGGCTGGTTTGACCTCCTCCCCTGCTCCCTTAAGTTCTTAAGTTTTTTAATCATCCAAAGTTTTAGTCGTAGTTTTAATTGGTTTTAACTGCGGATTTTGAGAACTTTTAGAATTTTAGCCTGTACTGTTTTGATGTTTTTTAGGATGTGTTAAACCGCCCTGGGTCGCCTTTGGCGAGGAGGGCAGTGTAGAAATTTAAATAAACAAATCACAATTTAAAAGCAAAGTGGACTTGATTCATGAAAGCTCCCATTAAAATATAACAGTTAGTCTTCAAAGTGGCTGCAGTGGCTCAAGTCACTAAGATGCTGACTGGGAGGCGGAAGGTCAGCAGTTCGATTCCCGAGTACTGCAGGACGGAGTGAGCTCCCGTCTCTGTCCCAGCTCCTGCCAACCTAGCAGTTCGAAACCAAGAAATTGCAAGTAGATAAATAGGGACCACTTCGGTGGGAAGGTAACAGCGTTCCGTGCGCTCCGGTGTCTAGTCATGCCTGCCACATGACCATGGAAACGTCCGCAGAAGCAGACAGCGCTGGCTCTTCGGCTTAGAAACAGAGATGAGCACTGACCCCTAGAGTCAGATACGACTGGCTTTCGAGCAAGGGAAACCTTTACCTTTACCTTCAAAGTGCTGCAGCATTTTTGTGGGACATTTTTGTTTTTGTTTTGTTTATTCTCTGATATGCCTGAAATGCAGGCTAAACACAGTTGCTATTTCCAAAAAAATTGAAAGTGGTTACTCCATAAGATGCCACAATGTTTTCACCTTTCATCTTTTCCTTTTCCCTTTGGTTTTGCTTCTTGTCTGATACATCTGCACAGACCAACATGGCTACCAGTCCAAACCCAACCATCCCTAGCCCTACAGTCAGCGAGACCTGGAGGGCTACCAGCTGAAGACACACCTGGCCAGTGGAACCTGTTGCCTGTGGCACCGGCTGTTGGGGATTTTCTAACACAAAATGTGTTTTTGCCTTTTGACATCCCTCCCCTAAGCACAGTGTTGATGGAGAAGGAAGGACCAGTGCTCAACTTTTGACTAGAGGCTGCCCCTTCTTGCCTCTGGCCAATCTCCCCTTTGGTTTTGTGGTCACTCACTGGAGTCAAGCGAGAGGTGGTGCTAAATGCTACTTTTGAGAGAGAGAGTGTGTTAACCTGACATGTTCCATCCTAGACACCGTGCGTGTGTGCGTGCATGCGTGTGTGTGCGTGCATGCGTGTGTCCTAGGACTTAGCCCTGGTGGCACAGGGGGTTAAACTGCCATACTGCAGATCCTCCAAGTGACGTGGGGAGGTCGAGTTCCTCAGTTATATCCTCCTTTAATGTTGTTCCTTGTCTACTGAGCTCCTTCCCCTGTCTTCTAATTTGACTTTGCTCTTTTGTGCCATCAAGAATGTTTGTTCTTGTCACCAAAGGCTTCATTCTAATTGACACAGACAACCTTGGACAAAAAGACCAGCAAGAGTTTCCAAGCCCTACCAATCTGCGGTTCTCGAGTCTGAGAAGGAGACAAGGAGTTCTTCCTTCCTCCTTGAGGTTTCCACCCTAGGCCATGCATTTTCTTTGGCTGGGGCGGATTCCTTTCAAGAAGCAAAGCACACACAGGGACTAGAGACAGCCGGGGGGGGGGGAGCGATTATCCTAAAACAAATAACCCATTCACTGCTTTTCTCATTCATGACAACAGAGCAGCTGCTTCCCCTGAAATGGAGCAGCAACAAAGGGGAGCATGGGTTGAGTGGTTATGAGCCCTCTTTTATGACCAGGGAGTGCTGGGTCTCATCAGCCCTGCTCCGAGCATCCTTTCCCCAGGGGTTGGAAGAGGAGGAAGTTGCTGTCGCTGCCTTTGCTCTCCTAGTCTAAGTAGACCCCACTGGTGGGGAACAGGGCATGTCCTTCCCTCTGTCTTCCCTCACTACCCAGGCCCCATTTCCACCAGCAGCTGCCTTGGATATCCCAAATGGGAAAGAATAGACTGGTGACTGTCAAGAAATTCTGGGGCTTAATTAATGGGTGCCCAAGCAATTTCAGCTGGATGCGGCGGCCACCACAAGCAAGGCCCAATGAAACCTCCCAACCTCTGAAAGGCGGCAGCAGCCCTGGTTGGCTTCCATAGACCATGCCAAAATGAGGCAGACATGCGGCAAAAGGATATCAGCCAAGGTGCAACGCTAGCAGTTTTTTAAAAGGTAAAATTGGAGAGGGGAGGCCGGCCACCATCTCACACACACACACACACACACACACACACACACACACACACACACACACACACACACACACACACACACACACACACACACACACACACACACACACACACACACACACACTCTCCATGCACAGTATACATTGTGGTTGTTATCTGTAAAGGCGGGTTTGGAAGCAGCTTGACCTCTATTAAGCCTCTATTGAAACTCCTTCTGGATGTAGAAAGGAGGGAACGCAGGTTTGCTTCTGATGGAAAGCCACGTAATAATCTCCCTTCTCCCAGCCGTCCTGTCCTCCCGGGGCTTTGCAAGTCCACTCCTATGGGGCAGACAATGGAGCCAAAGAGAGAATAGCTCACCTACTTTGGGAAACTTGGTGCCGGCTCATTGCAAACTGCATGTCGAAGAAAGAGATAAGCAGGATGAAAAAAACATTTGCAGATGCGTTGAGCAAAGGCAGCAACAGCAACTTCCTCCTCTTCCAAACCCTGGGGAAAGGATGCTCGGAGCAGGGCTGATGAGACCCAGCTCTCCCTGGTCATAAAAGAGGGCTCATAACGACTCAACCCATGCTCCCTTTTGCTGCAGCTTCATTTCAGGGGAAGCAGAGATTGGAAGTCTTACTGTTTGGATCATGGGCCAAGAAGCAGGACGCAACAGGTAAGCTGGTCATTGTGATAGAGTTACTGAGTTGGAAGGGGGCCCCGTGAGGCCATCCAGTCAGACCCTGCCCAATGCGGGAATCTGGATCAAAGCAGATCTGACACCATAGAGGAGCAAGCTTGGGCCCAGCTGATGTGGCCAGTCAGAACAGGTGTGGGGAAAGAGGAGTGGTCCTCCCCAAAGCAAACCGCATCTACTTATGAAGCCAAGCCAAGCCACTCCTGTAGTAAAAAAAAAAAAAGCCCACTATTCTTACATGCTGTCAAGTCACTTCCACATTACTGTGAGCCCAATAGAGCTTCTGGGGGATGCGAGAAGTCCAAGGGGTAGCCTATGGTTGCCATCATTCAGCAAATTTCTGTGGCAAAGCAGAGATTTGAAGTTGGGTATCCTGAGTCCTGATGGGACTGAGCTTGCGGACAGGAAGGCTCAATAGGTCAGCTGCTTGTTCACCAGAGTCACCTGAAGACCAAAACTACCCACCATTATCCTGACATTAGAAACCAAAATATGTTAGCTTTCCAGAGACGTGATTCAGGCAAACCTTCACAACTGAGCAGTCACACTTGCAAACGAAGCCCCTGCTTACTTGCTTATGGCCAATCACAATCGCAAGAGAGAGAGTGTGTGTGTGACACATTGCAACCTTTACCAGTCAGGTTTAGCCTGGCTCCAAAACTGAACTCTGCAAAGACCAGAACCTACATATCTGCCCCAGTAAGAAGCTTGCCCCCACCCCCACCCCCAGGCCAAATCCGCCCCATCTCCCTTTCCCAGCCATTAGGACCAGTGGAGAGCTGAGCTCTGTCTAGCAACCAGAGATAATACACTGGTCCAGCCAGATTACTAGCTCAGAGAGACAGAATCACTCGGAGATCAAACGCTACCGGCCCAAACTCGGCAGCCGAGACAACCTCTTTGTAGCCGGCAGGTAATCCAGGCATGCGCTCAGCTTTGAGCTGTCATGTATTAAGATACTTATCACTTTCCTGGCCAAGATCAGGCCAGACAGGGAGAAGCACTTTCTTAAATCTCCCAACACAACCGCGCCGGCAGGGCCTGGACTTTGCTCTTAATATAAAAGTATGTTTAACAATCTGCCCAGATAGAGGGTTTTTTAAAAATGAAGTCCTCCCTCTGAGTTATTTTCTGTGTTGGAAAAAGAAAAGGTTCATGGAAGTCATTTAAAAAAAAATCCAGCCTACTTGCAAACTTTACACAAGAATGGTGACATAAAACCCTCATAAATTCTGTATCTTCCTAACAAAATCAACAAGTTTTAAAAACTTGCAGAAAAAAGGTTGTCACCCCCACCCCCACCCCCATAGATTTATTGGTAATTAAAGAGGCATCATGGGCCTGCAGTGGCATAAGACAATGAGCTTGATGACTGGAAGGTTGGCAGGTTAGCAGTTTGAGACCTTAGTACTGTGTGATGGAGTGAGCTTCCATCTCTGTCCCAGCTCCTGCCAACCTAGCAGTTCAAAAGCAAGAAATTGCAAATAGATAAATAGGTACTACCTCGGTGAGAAGGAAAACAGCATTCCGTGCACTCTGGTGTCTAGTCATGCCTGCCATATGACCACAGAAAGATCTGCAGACACAGACAGTGCTGGCTGTTGGCCTGTAAACAGGGAATGAGCACCGAACGTTAGAGTCAGACACAACTGGCTTTTGAGCAAGGGAGTCCTTGACTTTGACCTAAGGAGGCCTCATTTATTGGGCATGGGTCACAGATCATCTCCCAAAGCCTCACCCCAAAGGATGCCACTCCACAGGGAACACCTCCTGCTTTGGTGGTTAATCCCAGGTCTGTGGAGCTGTGGTCCAAAGGTCCTCTCTTTCCCCCTCTCAACGACAGAACATTAAGCAGGAACAGGTGGGATTCCCCCCCCCCCCCATATGTGCTTTAGAAAGGGCAGCCCTGAAGCACACCTCCCTCCCTCCCTGCTTCTCTCCCTACCTGGGCCCTTCCTTAAGATTCTCCAAGGAGCCCTTCTTTGGGAAGTCTTCATGATACAAAGGGGGATGGGGGTTGGGGTGACATCTCAACTGTCATGGATTTCTACCTAGGGATATCCTTCCTTCCTTCCATACACCCATCATCTACTCTTCCTTCCTTCACTCAGCTTATGAAGAAAGTGGTACTAGAGGAGACCAACGAGTGGATGGTGGAGCAAATCAAGCCTGAACCATCTCTGGAGGCCAAAAGGGATGAGGCTGAGAGGAGGCACGTCAGGAGAAAGAGGTCAGGCTCTCTGGAAGAGGCACCCATGCTAGGGAGAGGCAGGACTGGGCAGCCAGAAAGCCTGGAAGAGAAGGCAAGGCCTATGAGTCTGAGCCCAAGAAGAGCCGCCAAGAGGGGATGGAGTCATTCAAAGAGGCCCAATGGGTGGCAGGGAACAACCCAGTGGAGGTCTACCTGGGCAACTCTCTCCCTCTGTCCAGTGAGCGCAAGACCTCGGTAAAAGGGATTTAATTCCCAGTCTTCCCACTGCTTGAGACCCTTTCAGATTGCCTAGCAGCGCAATCCAGTTTCTCCTCCAGCCCTCTAGATCAGGGGTGCCCAAACTTTTTGGGCCACAGGCCGATCATGTGGTTCAGTGGGCCAGTCACATGGTTCCTTCCACTGGAAGTGTGGTTAGAGGTCCACCATCACAGCTGGCCCTTTGAACCAAAGGGTTCCTGAGCTGCCTACAAGCCAAAATGGAAAGACTGCAAGCAGGGGCAGAAATACTGTACTGCAAGTAGAAGGACGAATGGGTCTGAGGTCCCTTGGGTTTTCATTCACCCCCTGTCACAGGACTCAGTCCACCTTCCCAGCCCCCGGTACCCTTTCAAGAAGCCCACACACACCCCGCTTGGTACCTGTGGCCCTGTCCCAGACTAGAGAAAAATCTGTGATAGGTTTCAATCACTGACTGTTTGTGCTTACAAACCAGCCAGATCAGGTTGGACCTGCAATGTGGGTTAACTTAGCGTGAGCATTGCCAACAAAGGAACCAGACTTTCTCCCACCAGCTTAGCTCTATAAGAAACCAAGATGATTTTTCTGGATGCAACCAGGTTTATTTAGAGTACAGTTGTTAAGATTCAGAAGAATAGAACAAAGGAACATAGTTGCCGATCCTGTTCCAGTATTAAAACAAAACAAGCATAATTAGCTGGGTTTTTTTTCCTGGCCTAGCCTGACCTCTTAGCACAATAACTACATATTGCTTTTTAAAAAATCTCACAAGCAACCATGGAGGTAAGGAACCTCACCTGATCCTCACTCCCTCTCTTTGGCTTATGAGCCAGCACTGTTTAGTCAGCCACAGGCTATAGACACCCAACCTGTGCAGCAGCAGATTAAAACCATCAGGCGCTTCTCAGAGCCATTAGTAACACACTTCCTTCTCCTTCCAAGGGCCAAGCATTTACATTCCCTTTAGTGGGGACTGCTGGCTTTCATTTGTCAGGAGCAATGGCATGGCATAAGTTTCAGCGGGATTTTAGACCTGCTAAGAGAAGAGGAGGGCAAGCAGGAAAAGAGGAAGGTTGAATGTGAGACAGATCAACTCACTAAAAGAAACCACAGCCTAGAGTATGCAGGAAGCAAAGCACTTATATATCACTTAGTTCACTCTCTGGTCTGCTTGTAACTCTTCTTCGTGGTCCCCTGTGAACCCACATGCACAGTAAATAAACCCATTCATGTGGATTCACACAGAGGCAATGAAGAAGAACTCAATAGAACATAGGGACAGAAATAGACATTATAGATAGCCCATAATTAGAACATTGTTATATTGAACAAGGATATAGCAATCACCCTCATATACCACCCGATAACAATTATTGCACTCTCTGGGCGGTTCACAAGTTTTATTATTATTATTATTATTATTATTATTATTATTATTATTATTATTATTATTATTATTATTATTATTATTATTATTATTATTATTATTATTATAATATGCCACCCCATTTGCTTTACAGCAACTCTGAGCGGCTCATAGAAAAACAGGATACAGTATCAAAGTGACAAGTGTCACATCACAAAACATATCAAAAACACCTATAAAAAACATATCATAAAACCCCAATCACAATTACAAAATATGAGGTCATCATAAATGGGCCCCACATGCTGGGGACTCATTTTACCAACCTTGGAAGAATGGAAGGCTGAATCAATCTTAATTCTTCGTCAAGATCGAACTAACAACCTTTTGGTTGCAGTTGAACCACTCCACTACCAGGGCCGTCATACTGCTCTAACAGAGAAGAAGATCCCCCCCCCCGCCACCTAATATTCAGCCTGGCTTCCTATAGTTTCAGCCATTATTATGCATCTAATTTAAGATTATTTTGACAATCATTCCCCAGGAATTGGTCCTAAATGAGGAGGGGTGCATTCATGGAGTTTTTTTATATATATATAAATATTTCCAAGGTGCAATAACAGATCTGGACACTAGAGGGAATAAGAAAGCATTTCTTTATATCCGTCTGTCTTCCAAGAGGTGGGAAAATGCAGTAGAAACCAATGCTCTGTGGTGCAGCTAATGATAATAATGGGGCAATGAGTAATAATGAAATGAAATGAAATAATGCAAGAAGGTTTGCTTAAACTAGGCATGTTCTGGTGAGGAATGTGCTTTCTTTCCATAGCTGTCAAAGCAAAGTAATCCCACAAGCACTGCAGGGGAAGGAGCCTGTAAATGTAAATGCCACCTTCCACCAGGGAGTAATCACTTCCTAGGACAGTGATGGTGAACCTTGGCACTCCAGCTGTTCCTGGACTTCAATTCTCAGAAGCTCAAGTCCCTGTGAATCCACATGAATGGGTTTACTGTATATCTTTTTCATAGATAGAGAGTGTGGAACAATGGTTAGATTGATAGATTAGGAAGCTTTGCAAAAAGCTTGACTAAATTGTCCACTGGAATACAAAGGTTTCAGCCGCACCTTTCTATGAAGTCCACGTTTCAGTTTATCTTTAATTTTCAGAGTCCCAAGTTCCTTCCTTGTTCTTTCATGAGACACAAAGCATTTTCTTCACTGCCTCTCTCAACCAATTCCTTGTGCCTTGTGGGGAGAAAACGCTGGCTGTGTTGCACCTTGAGAGGAAAGGGAAGAGTGAACCATGCCTAAGCCTGTCTACAAACCCTGGGAAAGGCTGGCCATTGGTCGGAACTGGCTTGACACCAAATCACGATTCCTTTCCCCCACTTCTGAGATTGGAAACAGTTTTTTAAAAAAAGCAACCCCCTCGTCCCCTTGCTCTGGACAGGGTTCACAACATAGCTCGTGATTGTTCAGATATGAAAATGGCATCAATGGACGTGTGTGTCCCCAGCATCTAGGAAAAACCTTCCTCCCACAAATGGGGAAAGACAGATGATGGCAAAACCAGTTCATGGATGGTGAGTGGGGCAGGCAGGACAGGAGCCCTGCAGCAACATCAGCCTGCACATCTGGGCACTCTAAGGAGGGAATGAATGAATGAATGAATGAGGAACTTCCAAAGGGCAAATGCCACAGTCCTCCTCGTTGATGCCTTGTTAAAAGAGCAATGTCAGGAACCTGATCTTTTCTACAATTTCCATCCTTTCTCTTCCTCCCACCTTTCCTTTTCCCTGAACCAGAAGTTAATGGTGCCATACCCACAGAGTCTGATGATTTATTCAACAACATAGCAGTAGGAAAGGTAAGGAAGGTTCATTTCTCGGGAAAAGAGCACCTCCTTTTTTTCCATTGCCCAAAACTCATCCTGCTTTTTAGTTTACCCTTCCGGGTCCCCGACTACTAGTCATGATGTGTGAATGGCAAATTTGTATTGAAGGGTTGGCAAGGGTGCTGCTGCACTCTGTTTGTGCCTCTGGACTCCCTCGACACCCGAAGGGATAACAGCATAATTAATGGAGGAGGAGAGGAGGAGAAGGAGGGTGGGCACCAACCCCAGAGCCCTCTGTCTTCACCCAGCCTGCTTTCTTCGGGACCATTCCCTGCCGCCACCTCCCAAAGGAGCCCTGTTTGGCTTTTGTCCCAGGCAGGAAAGGCGCTTCCTTCTGGCATCCTGCACTTGATGGGAATGGGAAAAGGAAGCCATCCATTAAGTCAACCCCTGCAGTTGTCCCAGACCAGAGCTCACAACACAACAGCCTCACGTGGAGGAAACACCAAGCCAGAAGGGAGGTGGGCGGGCCACGTGCAGAGTGAGACCTGGCCAGCCGTTGCAATCGGGCACGTCACAAACAAAAGCATCAGCAATTACCTATATATCACTCCATCACGCATAATGCACTCTGCTGTCTAGGCGCTTCACAAGTCAATTGGCATTTTTTGCACCCAACATGCTGGGGACTCATTTTACAGACCTCCATTAGGTAAAACATTCTCACAGCACTTTCCCCCAACCAGCCACACTCCAGACCAAAGAGATGTAATGCAGGGCAGGGCGGAGAACCCCTAGATGGGGAGAAAACGAATTCACTCAGGGGGACCTAAACAAACATGATCTGCCAAAGTAGTTTACTTTGCAAATTAGCTTCCTGGGATCAAATCATCCCTCTAGCCACTCGAGGTACCACTCTTAATTACATCATCTTTTCTAATAGGATAATCAGCCCCAGGACTTGGGAAAGTCTTCCCTCCCTGGTCCCTTTGTCTGCAGTGCTGCTACGTGAATTCGAAAATCAAACTGGAAAGGCTTTTATACCCCAGGCAAGAGAGAGAACCGAGACATACGCACGCACGCACGCACGCACGCACGCACGCACGCACGCACGCACGCACGCACGCACACACACATGGCCCTTCAGCTGTTGATGTCACTTCTACCTACAGCATCTATCTATCTATCTATCTATCTATCTATCTATCTATCTATCTACCTACCTACCTACCTACCTACCTACCTACCTACCTACCTACCTATCTATCTATCTATCTATCTATCTATCTATCTATCTATCTATCTATCTATCTATCCATCCATCCATCCATCCATCCATCCATCCATCCAGCCAGCCAGCCAGCCAGCCAGCCAGCCAGCCAGCCAGCCAGCCAGCCTATTTATATGTAATTACATTTATATGTATTATTATTATTATTATTATTATTATTATTATTATTATTATTATTATTATTATTATTATTATTATTATTATTATTATTATTATTATTTCAATTTATATGCCGCCCTACTTGGTAAAAACCAACTCAGGGCAGCTCACAACATACAATTAAATACAATATAACAGTTCAATAATAATACAATATAAAATACAGTGCAACAAGACAAAATAAATATAACACAATATGATAAGGCTACAGTCCATAATCAATATTCAGTACCAAATGGACAATAAACAATATAATCACAATACAATCCATACCCAATACAAAAATGAAAAAAAGTTATACACTAATCAATTAATAATACGAAATGCTAAGAACAAGAGGAGCAAGAGGTCTAAAATCTAAAGACGGGAAAGAGCAGCGCAGAGAGTCCCAAAGAGGCAGCGGCAATGGCCCTTTTTTTAATGTAATATAATGTAAAAGTAAGACCCACATGCTCAAGTGGGGGCTGCTGGCAGACAACAACATGCTGTCTGAATGTGGAGAGAGGCAGAATCCATGCGCTTATTTACTGGTCTGCCAATGACTGCCAGAAACATATACCAATAAAGATCTAATTCTGGCCAGTGATGAAGCCAAGAGAGGCAGTCCAAAGTTTGATCAGGACTTGAAAGAAGAAAATGTATATCCTGCCCATCTGGGATATCCTCCCATTCTGGGTGGCGTACGACAAATTATTATTTTTTACAACAATAGTATTAATTTTGTTGTTGTTATTGTTCAGTTGCACAGTCAGTTCCTACCCTTTGCAATGGCCCTATGGACCGTTGCCCGCCAGGCCCCTCCGTCTTCCACCCTCCTCCTCCTCAGCCTGCCCAGCTTTGTGCCCATTGCATCTAAAATACCATCTAGCCATCTCATTTTTGGCCGCCCCCTTCTTCTTAATTAAATCAATTTATTAAATTATTAAATTAATTAATTAATTAAACATAAACAACAAACCAAACCAGATAAAATTACAGGTAACGACAATAAACAATAACAGTGCCCCCCAACACCCCCCCACTACATATTAGTAACTATGTAGATTTGAAGAGGAAAGTTTGCAAACACAGCCCCTAAAGTGGAAGAGATTAGTTCAGCACATAGAGCATTGACATTTTTATGCTAAAATTCCAAGCAGCCCTTTGAAAAAGCCATTTTCCAAAGCTCTAAGGCTGGGGGCTGGCTGATAATGTTGAACCTTGTAATTTGTAACTGTATACTGTATTTTGTATCTTTGTTAGCCACCCAGAGTCACTCTGAGAGTGGAGTGGCATGCAAGTATAATAATAATAATAATAATAATAATAATAATAATAATAATAATAATAATAATAATAATAATAATAATAATAATAATAATAATAATAATAATAATAATAATAATAATAATAATAATAATAATGTGAATGAAGTTGACATTGCTGTTAATGAAGCTATGCGTAGACAGAGTGACAGGATGCCTCAGACCTACACCAGTTGAGAAAGCAGCCCCTCTTGTTGGTGTAGCTCCACCTAAGATCAGGTGAGGAGAACCAGCGAAGGCCGAGAGAACTAAGCAAGAGAAGTTCCCTGGCTCAACACCCTCTGAACAGAGATGAGCTTCACGTGGACCAACTCAGATCCAGGAAGAGCTTTATGGAAAGAACAAACATTCTTGAGGGTACACAAGAACAAAATCAAATTAGAAGGAGGAGGAAGGAGCTCAATGGACGAGGAACAACATTAAAGGAGGAGGATATAGCTGAGGAACTCAACCTCCCCCAACATCATATGGAAGACCCTGGAATAGGCTGTGTGTCGGAGTCCATAAATGCAAGACCCACAGGCTCAAGTGGGGGCTGCTGGTAGACAACAACAGGCTGTGTGAATGTGGAGCGATACAGAATCCATCATCTGCTGGTCTGCCAGTTACTGCCAGAAACAAACACGGATGAGGACTTAAGTTTGGCCAATGACAAAGCCAAGAAAGTGGCTTCCTTTTGGCAGTTCAGCGTTCGACCTGGATATGAAAGAATTAAAAGGGCTTGGAAAAGGTTACTTTGGGGGGTTGTAGTTTGCTTGGGGATGCTGGGAGAGGTTGTTCTCCCCAAGTAACTTCTCCGCACTCAGCCTGGGCTGCCCTGCCCATTGCTTTGGCCCGTTTGGAGAGTTCACGTAGGCAGTTCTGAAGTAGAAGAAGAAAGCCGCCTGCTGCAAGGACCTCCAAAGACGAGGACGTGTCAAGGCCGCTTCCTGTTGATCTTTTGCTGTCAGAGAGGACAAACGGGGTGGTGGATGCCAGCAGCCATTCCCTCTTCAAGGATTTCCCGTTGCCCGGAACATTGTGCTCTCCCTTGCAATAGCCTCGAACAAATACCCGGCAGGCAGAGAAGAGGCCAGGGGTTATGGGGTGCCAATAAGGGATGGTGTGTGTGTGTGTGTGTGTGTTGGATTTGCAGGAAGGGACATGAGGCGCTCTGTTGATTTAAGAAGTAAACACAAACCATCAAGGGTGGACAAATGGGGGTGGGGGGGGGAGTCCTGTCCTCTGGTCACCAGTAACTCAAAGCAACACCACCTTCTCCCTGGCCTTGAGAAGGCCAACGCCATTCCTTCCCCTTCCTCCCCTACCGGCACTCATGGTGTTGGCTCACAGTCCCAAGCTAAGCTTTGTTTTTGGAAGTGTCACACTCCCCGCATCTCTTGATTTTTTATTTTTTTATTTTTTGGTTCTGCCCACAACGTCATGACATCATGTCATGACGTTGGCTCCGCCCATGACATCCGCTCCACCCACAGTGGGGTAGCAAAATTTTTGACAGCCCACCACTGATTACAACACACTGTCTACGGCAGCCTTCTTTATGTGATGCATATGAATCGCAAAAAGGTAGGTAAACAGAGATGGAAAGATCTAGGCAGATGGACAGACAGAAGATCAAGGTAGGAGAACAGATCTGGACAGGTGGATGGATGGAAGATCTAGCTGCTTAATGGGTGCCTGTCCTTGCTAGGTAGCATAGGATATCAAAAACCTCCAGGAGGGAACCAAAAGAACAACATCAACAACAACAGCACACGAATGCACATATATGCAGACAGTCACTGTTGGTCTCTGTTTTCACTAAGGCAAGCTTCACATGGTCCAAATGGCTGGGCCGGGATGACCTGAGAACTTCACAAAAGCGTCAGCTACATTTTGGAGCACAGGAGCCCTGCTGAAATGGCCCCTAAGGTTATCTTCTCACCTAAGTTGCCATTGTTATGTGCTGTCAAGTTGAGGTTTCAGGGAGAGGGACCTCACCCTCCACTGATTTCTTCTAGTCTTCATTGCGATGGGGGGAAAAAGGGAGCTGGACTTGGGTGTGAACTTGGCCATTGAGCCGCTCTTTACCCACCCTCCCTTCCACCTGGCATTGTTCAGATTGCAGTACAGTACTGCATTTGCAAACTGGAAACGCAAGGGCAGAGCAAAGTTGATTTGGGATGATCTAGGACTGAAGGGTGAGGAGGCAAATTATCTGATGAATGTGGTTTATCTGAGAAAAAGTAAACAAGAAACGCATTGACTTGCTTTACCTTCTGCAAAGGTTCAAATGAACCCAGCGAATGTAATTAAATCTGTTGGATCTGAAAAGGGGTGTGCAAATTTCATCCCGATGTCTTTCTTGGGTCCTTCAATGTTCTTGGAGGGGTGCAGGATCCCACCTTTGCGCCTCACAGGCTTAGTGAGTGCCATTCCATGTTCTTTCTTTGTACCCTTTGGTTCTTCTTCTGGTACCTTCAGGAACCTTCTCTGATGCTGACGTTGTCTTGGCCAGATCTTGAGAAAGGTCCATTTTCTGGACCACGGGGTCCCGGCTAAGTCTCTCCCAGCTGGCATGCAGAACATGAAGGCTTAGCAGTGCTCCTTCTGCTCTGAGCCCAGCATTGTAATCTTGTCTTCCATCAACTTGTTGACAAGCGTCTTCCTGTAGGCATTGCTGCCTACAGTAGATTCAGGGCGGCCGGCAGGCCAGGAAACTGTCCAGTGACATTTGTCTGTCAGCAGCAGTTTAAGCCAGACTTGAAAAGTAATTGACTGGGAGACGACGACGGAGCCCCCTCCGTTGTGTGGTTGGGCCACATCCACACTTCTCTTGAGTGCAGGACAAAAGGCGGCCCTTCCCAGAGACTCAGGAAGATCTTTAGTCCAATGCCGCCCAGATGGCTTTGTTTGTCTCCCCTGAGATCAGACAGGTTTTTGAAATGACCCACACTAGAAGGTCTACTAGAAGGAGAAGTCAGGGCGCAAGCTGCAACGTCTCCTGCAAACTGCCGTCTATCTCTGTTACATTACTGGTCCAGCTCCCCCCAACAACCACCTTTGCTGAGCTACTCAAGAGTAGCAAACATGGAAGAATGGTGGGATGGGCAGCAAGCAAGGAGGTGCTTAGTGTGCCGTGTGTCACAATGCAACATTAAGTGATTTTGCAGCTGCGGTGGCCGAGAGCTAAGATGTACACCAGAGGTGCCCAAATGATGGTCTGTGGGCCGGATCTGGCCCCTGACACCAATTCATTTGGCCCAATCCACCCTTGTTGCTCCCAGAAGTGTAAGTAAAATGTGCCTGTACAGAACTAAAATGCTTCCGTGAGCAACAAGGGTGGTGTGGTCCGGATGAATTGGTGTTGGGGGCCAGATCTGGCCCAGCAGGCCATAGTTTGGGCATCCCTGGTGTACACAAACACACATTTCCTTCTTGGGACAAACGGCCACCTTCCCTGCCACTCCCAACTCCACTTCCCTTCCACACCAAGAAAACTGGACAGGGATGAAGGACTGAAGAAAACTAACAGAAAAGTTACACAAAAATAATTAGGGTTCATTGAGAGGAACTCCTTTCTGGAGGGGGAAGTTGAGTTGCGAGCGGGTGAGCTTGCAAAGAAGGGGAAGAGAAATGCATTTCTAAGGCTATCCTCCATCAAAGGCACCTCAGGGAGAGGAACAATCCAACAAAGACAAGACCGACAATTCTGACTTTTTACTGGAGCCCCAGACAGGAAATAACAGAGGCAATACAAACCGCAAGTGGCTGAAATCCTGCTGCTTGGCGCAGTAATTTGCACTAAAGCAGTCCCATTGAATCAGTGAGGATTGGGTGGATCCAGTGGTGTACTGGCCCACAGGGATACAGGGGCTCATCCCAGTGCGCCCCAGCGACTGGCGTCCCCCCTCCCCCGAGGCAGGCAGAGGTAATGGGAATGTATAGGGTCTCTCCCCCAATCGGCGCCCCATCACTTCCTGTCCACCGCCCTCCTAAGGTGCCCAGCGCACCCCTGGTTGAACCAACTCCTCCATCAAGTCCATTGATTTAAAAGGGCCTGTGACCCTTTCCCAGGCTCTGCAAAGCAGGCACGGACAGCAATGCAATATTTCTAACTTGGGGACGACGACGACGCCACCACGAAATGAGATCTGTCCATGGGGCATCTATTTCAGGTCAGAGAGGTCCCTGCTGAGAAGCCCCGACTCGGAGAAAGCACCCCTGGCATCCAAAGCATGGCTCTCAGCTGCTCAGTTCCTAGAAGTATGAAAAGGGAGGGCGGCTTGTGGTTTGGGTTGGGGGGTTCATTTGGGAGGGTGTGGCTGGAAGGGAAGCTGGGGAATCTCACGCCGAGGCTGTTCTTTCCACGTGCCAAGGGAGGGCCATTCTGGTCACAAGAGACACAGGAGGGATCGTTCAGGGTCTGACAGAGAGTGAGTTGCCAATAAGGATGGCATCTGTGCCCACCCTATTTCTATTCCAGGATGGGCAGCTTTAAGGGCTGGGGCAGGGGTGCCCAAACTTTTCGGGCCGTGGGTTCAGTGGGCCAGTCACCTGGTTCAGTGGGCCAGTCACGTGGTTCCTTCCACCGGAAGCAGAAGTAAAACACACCTTGAAATCTGTTTTGCAACAGGATGAGCTAGATTTTAAGCTGCCATTTGCTCTACTTAAACCAGGGGTGCCCAAACTATGGCCTGTGGGCCAGATATGGCCCCAACGCCAATTCATCCAGCCCACGCCACCCTTGTCACTCCCAAAGTGTTTTACTTCCACTTCCGGGAGTGACAGAGGCAACGTGGGCAGGATGCACTGGTGTCAAGGGCCGATTCTGGCCCACAGGCCATAGTTTGGGCACCTCTGGTCTATGGGAGAGAGTTTTTCTCCTACCCAGCAGCCTGCCCATGAACCACTTGCTTTGCCAGCTGAGCTCAGGAATTGCCATTAAAGTCACAGTCGAGACTTCTTTAAACAGGAGCAGCTTTCGCTACAGGAGGGGATCCCATCCTGTGGCCTTCCGTGCAGACCAAATCTCCCCTCCCGCCCCCTCCGTCCCATTGATGAAGAAGCATTGAAACTTTTGGTTTTCCATTTGGAGTGAGATTTCGCAGCTCTACAAAGAAAGGCTCATCATGTGGTTGGAAGGCAGACTATCCCGAGCCCTGTTTTAAAATGGGATGACCAGTTCTGCCCAAAGTCCGCTTAACACACCTCAAGATCCTCTCCACCCAAGACCGAAAGGCCAAGGTCTCCTCCCTTACTTGAAAGCCAGTCATGTCCACCTCTGTTTACAGCCATAAAGCCAGCGCTATCTACATCTGCAGATGTTTCCGTGGTCATGTGGCAGACATGACTGGACGTTGAAGCACACAGAACGCAGTTACCTTTCCTGCTGAAATGGTACCTGTTTATCTACTTGCAATTTCTTGCTTTCGAACTGCTAGGTTGGCAGTTGAAACAGATGACAGGAGCTTGTGCAGCACTCGGGTCTTGAACTGCTGATCTTCCAGTCATCAACTTCAGCGTCTTAACCACTAGGCCACCACACCCCTTAGGCAGTACAAATAATAATAACTCCGTGTGAGAAATTATCCTGGGTTGACAGGATTTTTGCTGGAGAAACTCTGCTCAGGGGGCAACTGAACGAGGCTCCTTTCATGTCCCCAAGAGCTGGGACTCAAACCATCGTGGAGTACCCGGGTCTCAAACCGCTGACTTGCCAGCATTCCAGCTAACAAGGCAAGCTCCTGAACCACCACTGAGCCACCGCAGGCCCAGCATGACGAATAACCCGGCATTAAAAGAAGAAAGTCCTGAAGGGTCAGAAAGAGTCTCTGGTTCTCTCAGCAGCAGCTCTTGGCGGCGTCTGCTGAAGTTTGCCCCTTTGCTGGCCCTGTTCTGTGACTGGCCCTGAGGAGGTAAGCAAGGGCCTCATTCACACATGTGGGTGCTCCGTGACAAAGATCTGCTGGAACCCACGTCACTGGAGCACTAAATAGGTTTCACCTTCAAATGATGGGCTGTTTGCAACATCTAATTTGGAGGCCATCCTCTCCCCCCCCCCCGCGCCTGATCCTTTTCAAGGTCAGCTGACAATCCTGCCTTCCTACTGCATGGACCACCTCTGGAAATGCACGTGGACCCAGCATCATGAAGAAGATTCTATAGACCTCCCTGTTGGGCTGCCAAAAATCATCCCAGCCTCGGCTTTCCAGGGATAAGGAACAGAACAAGCTGCTGTCCAGGAACAGGAAAAAGCCTTCCACGACTACCGCTCAACCCCCCTTCATTCACTGATCTCAAAATAGCGCTACTCGAAAGGGATGGAAACCTCAGGGGAAAGAGAGCTTTAAATTTTTAAAAACTCCACCTCCAAACTTAGCTCTAAAATAAAGGTTATTCTCCTTTCAGTTCCACAAGAGGAGGAGGAGGAGGAGAAGGAGAGGAAGGAGAGGAAGGAGAGGAGGAGGAGGAGGACTGTGGCAGAATGTTGAGCAACTTGGTGTGAAGCTAATCACAGGGCTGGGATTTGAACTCCTCCGGGAATTTGAGTCTTACGTTGAGTCCATTCTGGCTTTTGAAGAGCCTTATGAACCAATAGACTCCAAAAAGGCCATGAAATGTCCTACCCAGGTCTTGTAGAATTAAAGGCCATGGTTTCTTTTATGGAATCAATCCATCTCATGTTTGGTCTTCCTCTTTCCCTACCTTCTACTTTTTCTTTGTTTCCTCTTTTACCCCTTAGGGTATCAAGGGAGATGCAAGGTTCTTGCTCTGGCACTTCTAGCAACATCCACCCGCGTTATTTGGTGTTCTTGTAATATTTCTCTGATGTTCTCTCTCTCCACCTTCCTCTGGGTCTGCCTGGTCCCCAGGGCTCTGTAGGCACCCTTTAATTCTCCTTCAACTGGAGGAGTGGAAGGGTCTTGGAGGGCCTTGGGGCACTGGGGCACATTTTGAACCCCTGGTGCCTGGACGGTGCCCGTGGAATTCCAGCTGCTGACACTTGTTTCGGGGTGGGGGTGGGTCCTCTTTACTTCCCCAGGGATCATGACTGAATCCACCCCTACAGCTACATTCAGTCGGTCCCTCCTCTCTCCCTCTTTCACTTGGGGAGTGGTGTGCCCAGTGGTAAAGCCAAGGAGAAGGTTCTCTCCCTCCTGGGTGCCACTGCATGCCTTGCAGAGGAAGCATAGGGAGGGGCCCCAATCCTTCCCTGTGGACGAACTCCCCTGCCCCCCAATATCCTGGCGAGGGATTTGCCCCAAGGGGTTCCCATCCCCTGGGAATACCATGTGTTGCTCAGCAACAATACCTGGGGTGGGGAGAATTACTGGTGTTCTCTGTCTATGAGGATCACCAATATTCAGAATCAGATATGGAAGAAGGAGGAGGAGGAGGAGTATGATTCATTCTTATTAATAATTAGTAAGAGAGCAGGGACTCTCTCTCTTTGCAACAGAGATTTGGTTGTTCTTCTGCCACCAAATCATTCCCAATGTATGGTGACCCTATGAATGAGAGATCACCCAAACGTCCTCTCCTACTCAATGGCAAATCCCAGCCATTTCCTGAAAGGGAAGGGAAGGCAGGATCAAGCCAATGGTATCCCATTCTGGGGCTTCGGGACTAACTGTGGTGCTGCCCTCTCCATGCCGGTCACATCTGTAGCTTCACCCCCTTCTCTTGTCCCTTCTTTCTCCAACTTGGGGTTGGGAAACGACCCCGTTCAGGAGTCGCCTTTTGTCCCTTCTTCAGGCCAGACTCTCCTGTGGGTTTTTTCTCTTCCACAGACCTAGTGACCTCCTTTCTCTCCAGGAAACACATGGGACTTAAAAGCACTCCAGGAGAAGTCAAAGGTCAGGATGCAGGACCTGCTGGGAAGCCCAGTTGGGCTGTTTGTTCCTTCCTCTGAACAAGACGAGAGATTGGGCCAAAACCCCAGCCAGGGAGGAAAAACTCTTCTACCCTTTAATTATCTCTCAAAGTAGCAGCTCCTCCTCCAGTGGCTTAGTGGTTAGGATGCTGAGCTGGAGACTGGAAGGTTGGGTTTCGCTACCCAAGAGCTGCCCTTGGGGACATGAAAGGAGCCTCATTCAGGCATCGTCCCCTGAGTGGAGTTTTTCCAGCAAAAATCCTTTCAACCCAGAGTAATCTCTGACATGAAATTATTATCTCTCTTCAGTCAAGGGAGGTCCAAGTCCTGGGCTGCACATTATTGGGACAGTGAAGGGAACATATCTCCCGATCTGAAGGGCTAGGACCCACAGGTTAACAGTAGTCAAGAGCTCTTTGGTTTTTTGGATGTAAAACAGGGAACCCATCTTTCCTGGAGTGCTTTATTTACGAGGCAGTTTTAGGACAGGCGCAAGGGTGGATCGGGCTCTTTGCAATGCATCAGCACCTTCACAACTGGAGGTCTGTTGGAAAGGCTTCTTCTTCTGTGTTCAGATTAAACTCTGGACTGCCAAAATGAATCCACTTTATTTGGCTTTGTCATTGGCCAAACGTATGTCCTCAACCATAAATGTTTCTGCCGTGACGGCAGGACTTGGTCGCCCCTGCCGCCCGAGGACCACCTGCGGCTGGGGCGGGAGGCCGCCACGGCAACCATGCTGTGTCCACCTCCACCACTGGCTCCCAGGACCCCGCCTCTGGCCAGGCGGTAGGATTTCACCGCAGCCGCACTTGAACTTAATTGTGGTTGGGGTAAAGAGGTTGTTGATTAGCATTGTAATGGTATCTTGTTTGTTTTATATTGTATATTGCTGAATTGATTACTATATAATTTTTGTATTGTGTATTGATTATATTGTGATTATATTGTTTATTGTGTATGATTATTCTGTATTGGGTATTTTGTGTACACACACACAAACACACACACACACACACACAGTATGATTGTGAGCCACCCTGAGTCGAATTTCCCCTGATTGGGCAGCATATAAACGGAAAAATTAAATTAAATTAAATTCTGCACCAGATTAAAATAAATGTTGGGTTACTAATCCCATCATCTTCATTTGCACGAATCTGCAGGAGGATCCAGAGCAAAGTTGAAGGAGCAAATTTAGTTCCAAGGAGAAACAAAGCAAATTCCCAAATCAGTTTGTGTCTGGAACACAAATGAAATGAAAAAAGACCAGCCCCCGCCTAATGAAAAGGGGTTATGCCACCAATAGGTCTCCCGGCACTGCATGCTTCAAACCAAGCAGCCCTCGGGCTCCAATTCACATCCATCTGTGCCCAAACCTGACATGACCTGTGGGGTAAATAGTCACTGCCGTCTCCCACTCCCCTACACTGTAAGCTCCTAGAGGCAAGGACCTCCCATGTCCTCCAGGACGGCCCCACACCCAACTTGACTGCTGTACGTATGAAGAAAAGAAGCAGGTCATCAGCAAGCAAGCCCAGGGCTGGGAACCCAACCTAAACTAGGATGATCCTTTAGAGGTACGGAGGAGGTTCAGCTGTGTCCCTGGTGCTTTACCTCTGAGGCTTAGCAGCCAGCTGGGAGTCTGGTCAGGTTATCCTGCTACAGTCATAGAGTAGACCCTACTACTGCCAGCGACTCAACGCCAAGGTTTATCAGGAGGTGGTTAACTAATCTGACACCTCTGAGGACTAACAGCCTTGGGTGCAAAAGTGCACAGGGAAGGGTGGGCTTAAATGGTCCCACTTGAATCCATCTTGATGGAGGGCAGCAGTTTCATCCATTTAGTTTATTTAATTTTTCGATTTCTACCCCGCCCAATCAGGGGAACCCATCCTGGCCTGGGACTGAGGAGGAGGACTTTGTGTGCCCAAAGGACTCAGGACCAGAAAGGGACTCATGGAAGTGGACCAGTGGTACTATGGGTGTCATGCCGCAATGCGGAAGGCAAGATGAAAGGCCACTGCATTATATGGTTCCCACGATTGCCACGAGGAGAGCCAGAATTAGGACTCAGCTCCGGCACAAGAAGAAGAAGAAGGCATGAGAGGTTCGGAGAGGGGAGGGTGGCCTGAAGAGTGGAGATTTCCCCCTCGAGGCTGGATCAATGTGTTTCAGCCTGATTCCCATGGCAACCCCGGGGAAGGTGGGTGTTCTCTCTCTGCCGGGCAGCCAAATCCTTCCTCCAGCAACATTCATCCAAAGTGACTTCATCATTTGCAATTTCTCCACCTGGTGCAAATGCCAGCAGACAATGGGCGGGAGGGTGGAGAGCACTTTTAAGGATGGCTTTCCAGGGGGGCATCTCCAGATTTTCAAAATGAGAACGGGGGGTGGGTGGGGGGTTCATCCTGGGGGGGGGGGGTTGGACAAGGAGGGCCCTGCCCAACTCTCCCTCCCCCTTCTCCCTCCAAACCTGTGTGAGAGTTTATGGAGACTTGCCAGTGAGTTTAATCCTCCTAACAGTGGGGACTCAAGGTTGACTCATTCTCAAGTTTGGGAGCAAAATGCGAATTAATTTGTGATCTACCCAGAGAGTGCGCCAAGGGCTACGAGGTGAGGTTGCTTTGCTTTGTTTACCAGCCAAGAAGCTGCTCACCATCACCATCACCATCACACACCCCCCTGACGTTGAGGTTTGTCTGGCCACATGCAAAGATCTTTTCCTTCCCAATCCATTTCCTGGGGCCTGGGTGGGCATTCAAGGCCATGCTCTTTACTTCCTCCCGGAAGGCTTTTAAACTGGTTGATGTCGTCAGAGCTCTTGCTTTCACAATATGCCTAAAGTTAGCAGGAAAACTTATTGTGCTTTTGGCTAGCAGCTGTTTGTTTGTGGAAACGCCTGCAGAGTGGTTTGAAAAAACCACTCTGCAGGCTGCCTTAGGTCCTTATCCTGGAAGAAAGGTAAAGGTAGAGGTAAGGGTCGCCCTTGCTTGAAAGCCAGTCGTATCCAGCTCTAGGGTTCAGTGCTCATCTCTGTTTATAGCCAAAGAGACAGGGCTGTCTGCGTCTGCAGACATTTCTGTGGTCATGTGGCAGGCATGACTAAACATCAGAGTGTATGGAACACTGTTTACCTTCCCACCAAAGTGGTACCTCTTTATCTACTTGCAATTTGTTGCTTTTGAACTGGTAGGTTGGCAGGAGCTGGGACAGAGATGGGAGCTCATTCTGTCGTGCTGTACTCGGGTCTCAAATTGTTGACCTGTTGACCTTCCAGTCATCAAGCTCAGCATCTTAACCACTGAGCCGCTGCAGTCAACCTCCTGAAAGAAAGGTAGGACATAAAGTTGTGTTTCCAAGCTGTGGCTCTGAATGCAGAAGGCTCACGGTGGGGGTCGTGTGATGGGGTTTAAGCATCAAGAGCTGAAGGCAAGTGCGTCCTTCAACCCTGAAGAGGTGACAAGGCTGCGCAGAGCGATGTTACAAAGGAAAATGAAGCCACAGCCTCGAGAAGGTGGTAAAAGGAATTCTCTTTTGATATGCTCAGCGTAAGAGCCCCGAAGAGGTTGCTCGCAGGAGCTGCACCTGAGCTCAAATAAAAGACCCAGGAAAGAAGGCACCTTGTAAGCAGCCAAACCTTCAAGCGCAGGGTTCTTCAGGGTGCTCTCCAAAGCTATCATCCTCCGCGACACGGAGCCACACACAATCATCCTTTCCTCTTCTCATTCTGCTGCCGTCATTAAGGCTGTTTGTGTCAGGCTGAAGCTACTGGCAATGTTTGCACCTTTGAAATCTACTATGCACCCTCTCTTAGCAGCATATTTTAGTGTGTGTGCTGCATTAAGCATCACCCCACAGGTCTTCCCCCTTCCCTTCCTAGGAGATTTACAGTCATAACACACTGGTTATGAATTCAGCACTCTAAGAGATTGGCTAAAATAGCAACCATGTAATTATTTTGTTCTGTCCCTAATCTTAAACCCAGTTGCAAATTGTGCAAGTCAATGGGGAATTTCCCTCCTTGTGATGATTTAAAACCCATGTTTGATATTCAGTCTTTTTCCGATAGAGATTAGTTCAGTAACCATGGCAGGTGGGTGCAGGAACCTCAGGGTACAGATAACAACACAGGTGGCAAATTGTGTAAGTCAATGTGGCATTTCCCACCTACTGGGAACAGCAAATATAGTGTTTTATAGCAGACATGAGTGTGGCTAATTTTGCACAACTGTACATTCATATGATACGTTTCTTTTTATAATTGCAGTGTATTGTTAGAAATTCATTAATTTCCCCATGATTTCTTGCACTCTGTGCCTTCATTTCACAGATCTTAATCCTTATTTATCTTCTGTGATTTAAATAAACTTTTTTATTACAGTAATTGTAACTGAAATAGCCTAGTGTCCTCTCTGGGTATGTTCTTATTCCCACTAGGGTAAAAAGGACCTCACTTTCACTGACAACTTAAATAATGTTTCATTGGAAAACAACTGGATATCAAACAAGGATCTTAAGTCATTAGTAGGCACGAAATGCCACATTGGCTCACACAATTTGCCACCTGTGCCATACCAATTGCTGTCTTTCAATCTTGAGTTACATATAAATGACTGCAGTGTAGTCCCACTCATATGTTTGAGGAAGTGGACATGATCCACAAAAGCTCAGACTGAAACATAGCAGTTAGTCTTTAAAGTGTCACAACATTTTTGTCTTCTTTTGCTGTTGTTTTTACTTTTTATGTTGATTCTTTCCTGCACAGACCAGTACAGCTGCTACTTTGAAAACTGAAACAATCCATATATATTCCTATTTTAACCCTTTCAGTGGAATAGTGCATTTTGTCAATTTTATACAGTTGTTTCTTAGTATGTTTACTGCATCAGAATATAACTACTCATTCTTATGCTATTTTTTCCTTCTAAATTTTTTCATCATTGTAAGCATTTTGATTTTTTAAAAAAAATAGAAATAAGAAAAATAATTAAAATACTAAGCTGAAAGAGAAATATTTACGCTTCCAAGGAAATAAATAAAATGAAAGATTTCCACCACATTCTCTTTGAGAGGGAGGTTTTGGTTGCAGAGCTAGGAAGATTTTTAATGACACTGGCCAGAATCTTCCAGGCAGCATGGGATGGGTTGTCCAAAAAGTTACTTTTACAATAACTTGGCTCTAGTTCTGTACTGATGTTCAGAATGCCACTGGGTGCCAATTGACATCTGCAAGCCTGCTATCTATCTGTCCGTCCATTGTTCCAACTATCCATCCATCCATCCATCCATCCATCCATCCATCTATCTATCTATCTATCTATCTATCTATCTATCTATCTATCTATCTATCTATCTATCTATCTATGAGTGAACCTACATAATTCATTCTCAACAAGATTAATGATGGAGATGATTTCTGGGCTCTTTCTTTTACTTTTAGCTTCTTCTTTTCTCCAGCTTTATGGGGACAAAGCAGGCAGAGAAAGACTATAATAATAATTTTGTGCCAGAAATTATTCTAGGTTGAAAGGATTTTTGCCGGAGAAACTCCACTCAGGAGATGCCCAAATGAGGCTCCTTTCACATCCTCAAGATCTTTTTTCCCCACCCAAATGGTCCCTATTGATCTACTTGCAATTTCTTGCTTTCGAACTGCCAGGTTGGTAGGAGCTGGGACAGAGACGAAGGGTGCTCAATCCATCATGCAGTAACCAGGTCTCAAACTACTGACTTGCTGGCCTTACAGCTAACAAGGCGAGCTTCTTAACCACTGACTGAGAGTGACTGAGAGCAATAGAGCAGCCAATGACCATGAAAGGGGCTTCAGCAAGCAGCAGCTGGTGACACATTTGCAGCTGTCTCTCAGCATCCCCACATAAGCAAGTGGCCACAGGGCCTTGAGGGCCACGGCCACACGGGACGGAGGAGGGAGAGGCAGCTGGTGGCCCATTCTTCCAAGGGTCATTTGTCTTCTCAATGAGACCCATTTCCTCTTGGTGGCTCTGCAAACACTTGGGAGGACGTCACTCATTCACACATTGGCCAGCCAACCTCTTTCCAGGGCAGGGAAGGACACAGCCAGGTTCCTCCCAAGCTCCCCAGGAAAAGGATGGGTGGGTGGGTGGGTGACCTCCTACCCACGTCATTGAGAGAAGGGGGGGAGGACAAGAGGCTCCCAGACAGGACTGGATGGTGCAGAAATTTAACCTGACATGGAGGAGGAGAGTGGGGACACATACAGACTTTTCAAGTTATTTTGTATTCAGATCAGACTTTAGACTGCCAAAAGGAAGCCACTTTCTTGGCTTTGTCATTGGCCAGAATTAAGTCCTCATCAGTGCAGGTTTCTGGCAGTCATTGGCAGACCAGCAAATGAGCCCATGGTTTCTGTGTCTCTCCACAGTCACATCCCACTTGAGCATGTTGGTCTTGCATTTAGGGATCCCAGCTCTCAGCCTATTCAGGGTCCTGCAGGTGATATAGGGGAGATTCAGTTCCTCAGCCTTAACCTCCTCTAATGCTGTTCTTTGCCCAGTGAGCTCCTTCTTCCCCCACCTTCTAATTTGGTTTTGCTCTTGCCTGTCCTCAAGAATGTTTGTTCTTGCCATAAAGCTCTTCCTGGATCTGAGCCAGTGATCTTGAGGCTCATCTCCATTCAGAGGATGTCAAGGGTCCATCTCTTGCTTAGTTCTCTCAGCATCCTCTACTACTTCTCTCCTGATCTTAGGTGGAGTGATACCAATAAGAGGTTATATTTTCTCAACTGGCATACAATTTCAGAATGTTTTTTTTCCAAAACAAAAAGGGGCAGAGATGGAGGATCAGGGTCAAATACTAAGCCAAGTGAAGACAAGAGTCTCAGGTCATATCCACCTATGCTCCTGATGTTGCTGCCTACATAGTGCCCAGTTCATTTCATGCTTCAAGGTTCCTCACTCTCCAAAAACAGTGTTCTCCACCTTCACTCCCTCCGAAGCATGAGGAGTTCAGTCTCTGCCTGACCCAATGGTTGGGGCAGCTGGCAAAGGATGGGACTTGTAGTCTAAATCCATCTTCAAGGTCCCATGTTGGGGAAGGCTGTCCTCAAGCGATGCCTTTACTCCTTTACTCCAACTTTACCGCAATAGGGTGTATCAAGTTTTAAGATGACTTATATTTTAATCTGTAAGCCGCTCAGAGTCGGGTTTCCCCGATTGGAGCGGGGTAGCAAATACGAGCAATAAATAAATAAAAATAAGTACCCTGGGCAATGGCAATCTTGTGTTGCTTGCTGGCAATCTTTCTTACACTAGGTTGGGTGAAAAGAACTGCAGAATGAACTAACCAAAAGGTGGCTTCATTGTGGCAGTTTCACATCTGGCTGAGACATGGAGGAGGAGGAAGGAAGGAAGGAAGAAGTTGGAGAAGGAGGAGCCAACGATGACGACGGCGATGGCAACACTGACACCAACAACACCGCCACTACCACCAATGTTTTGACAAAAGTCTGAAGATTGGTTGGGTTTTGTGGCCACTGACGGAACAAGAGGAGGAAAGTGGTTGGCCCATGAGAGGCGCTAAGGCAAGGAAATGTCAGAAAGAGAACACAAGTTTAAAGGAGAGCATCTGCCTCTCTCAGTCATTCCTTCTACTCTGATCAGGATTTAAAGAACAACGTGAGATTGTGAAACTTCTTCAACTCTAGGACTCAGGCCAACTCTGATTCTTAAAATGCCTGCCTAGGTGACAACGCCTTGGCCAGGATGCCAAGGGACTGAGCATCAGGGACTGAGCATCATCATCAGAGAGAGAAGAAAATAGGCTCTCATGACTGCTGGAAAACAACCCTGCTTGGCTCTTGTTACAGAGTTCTCCTTCCCCTCTGTTTGGGGATTCGGTCTCTAACAGGTTCACCATCACTGTTCTATAGGATCTGCATGTTTCCAGAGTTATACAAAGCAGCCCTCAAAAATGCATATACTGTATTCTCCAAAAGCCACCACAAAATTGGATTACATTTGTGAAAGTCTTTGAAATGGCAATGGCAACAGACATAAAACTGCTTCAAACCATTCCAGTCTACCTGGGCACTGTGCACAATACTTGAAAGTTGTCAGTCTTGAACAGAAAAATTAGAAGACATGAATCCAGAGAGAGACAGCAGAGATAAAGTACATCCATATGCTGGACACCCATCACAAAGGTTTGAATATTAGTCAAGGGTTTCTGGGACATTATCAAATTTGACATACCACAACTAACTATATATGATGTATGCTATATTATATCCTCTTCACAGAACCTACTTCAGTTGAATTCTCATCCCCAGCCACAGAACTCACACCATTGTGAATAGATGCTGGGTGTGAAGGGTGAACTCATTAGCAAATGCGTAAGGCCACAATGTTTGTCTTCCATCCATCTAATAACCATTTGCAACTCAACAGGGTGAAGCTTCACAACTGATCTGAATAACAACCACGTTGATTTCTATACATATCTGTTATGCTAGCCAACCACTCTGTGCCTCTCTACCTGATGTGTATAAATTGATGCCATGAAGTCTCACTCTTATGTCTGATGAAGTGGACTTGATCCATGAAAGATCACATTTAAATACAGCAGACATTTTTTGTCTTTTTGTTTTGCTTTGTTTACTCTCTGATATATTTGTGGAAATGATACACAATAAAATGCATTACAGCAGGGGGAATGCTCATAAGCATCGCCTCTAACCTTAGGGGGAAAGCCCTGTGGGATTACGCTTCTTCTGCATGAGAGAGAGAGAGAGCGCTCTCTAGAGCAGGGGTGGCCAAACAATGGCCTGTGGGCTGGATCCAGCCCCTGACACTAATGCATCGGGCCCACACTGCCCTCGTCACTCCTGGAAGTGGAAGTAAAACATGCCCATATGGGTGAATTTTTCTTCCACTTCCAGGAATGACGAGGACAGCGTGGGCCTGATAAATTGGTGTCAAGGGCCGTATCTGTCCCACAGGCCATAGTTTGGGCACTCCTGGTTTAAGCAGAGAAAATGGCAGCCTAAAATCTATCTCATCCTGTTGCAAAACAGATTGCAAGGCGTGTTTTACTTCCGCTTCCGTGGGGGGGGGGGGATCCACATGACCGGTCCTTGGCCCAGAAAGTTTGGCCACCCCTTGCCCTAGAGACTTCTGCTTTCTTTGGAAAGTTTTTTCCACAATATCTAGGAGCAAAATTTCACGGACAGGAAAAGCCATTTCTCCAGCAGGCCCTGAAATCACGGCTCCCACAACAGATGGACAAAAAGAACAGGTGCCAAAACTGCAATGCAATAACTCCCCTCAAAATAATTCCAGCTCAAGAACAGACAGCTCCCCCCCCCCCCCCCCCGGGTCGATCTCCAAATGTAGGAAGAAAACCAAGGGGACAATTTCTCCTCTTCCCTGCTCGCTGAAGAGAGAGCACCAATTGTACCTTCTTTATTTTCTGCTTTCAGAGATGACTGACTAGGAACTTCGCAGTCAACCTACCAGAGCACTAAATTTGCACATCACACCTCCTGCTTTGTGAGTGTGTTCGTGTGTGCGCATGCATGTGTGTGTGAGATGGGGTGGGGTGGAAACTTCTATTGCTGGCTCATGATTTGAGCAGCTGAGAAGCTCATAGTGAGACAAATATGTATTCCAAGCATCGCTTTAACTTAGGTGAATAAAGGACTCTCTGCTTTTAATTATGTGGGAGACAGATTATTTTGCTGTCAACAAATATAGAACAGGAAAACAGGGACAGAACCCAGGCATCCAAAAATATCGCAGCTGAGATCCAGAAGGGGGTGGGGGTGGGGAGTGCCTGGAAGATGAACTACAGGAAAATTAAAAGTCTGTGCCTGCTTTAACATGTGGAGTGGTGGGAAATGTGCTATGTGTCTTCCCATGGGGTAGAGGGGGTGGAGGTCACTGACCAGTTCCCATTCATGGGACATTGGCAAACTCTTCCAGTCTATGAGCAAAGGTTGTTTAAGAAATGCTGGTGCTTCAGCCCTTGTAATGCTAATTTAATTTTAGTGTTGAAAACTGGTGCATTGATCAGTATTCAAATCTACCAATCAAGAGGAGGAGGAGGAGAAAGAAGGAGGAAGAAAAAGAAGGAAGGAAGGAAGGAAATGATGGATGGATGGAAGAAAGGAAGGGAAGGAAGAAGATGATGACAACGACCACAACAATTTACAAGAGGGGCAGTGTGTGATTTCATTCCTGGGCTGATTAACATTATGGCTTTAATATTCATGTGGAAGGATTGGAATCGTCAGTTTTATACAATTACTGTTTCAGAATAGTTCATATGCTAAATGCTGATCTGAAACTTGACATTTGACCCATTTTTTAAACATCATGTTTGCCTTTTCTTCTCAACAGTCATTGCTTGGCCTTGGAAGGGGAGGGGGCTCCCCTGTTCAAGCCATCGAGAGATGGAGAAGGATCGGGGCGTTCCGAGCACAAACAGAATTTGACTTTCCATCATGAACTCTCCATAGTCAGATTGGCACTTTAAAACGGGCACTTGGTAGACCAGGAGCCCTTCCCTCCCCGACCCCTCCGAAGGAATGAGGCCATCTTTCCATTGTCGAGATGCTTGTTGACACGAGCCCGTCTCGGGCCCCTGGGCTGCAGCGCCTCATGTCCTGCAGGAGAAGTTTGGCTCCTGTGACAGACCAAGAGGTCAGTCCAGCGTTTCGTTTGTCACACACTTCGTCATTTGTACCAAACCTACAATTTTACATAACATTCATGTTTCTTTGCTGAACTGATGTTGTTTCCCCATTGTATGCAGTTAAATCAATTCTGCCTCATGGCGACCCTTTCCAGGGCTTTCTAGGTAGATAATACTCTCATCCTCATCCTCCTTGCGCCATATCCGATTCTGAATATTGGTTAATATCATGGCAATCAGCCATGTACCTAGTGCTCTGTTATATTGTATCCTAATGTATTTTTGTTGTATTGTACCTTTGATATTGGTGGATTCTGTAAGCCGCCCTGAGTCGGCTTTCACCGAGTAGGGCAGCATA
Source organism: Furcifer pardalis (assembly GCA_030440675.1). Taxonomy (NCBI): domain Eukaryota; kingdom Metazoa; phylum Chordata; class Lepidosauria; order Squamata; family Chamaeleonidae; genus Furcifer; species Furcifer pardalis. Next base: position 117,562,013 of record CP126895.1, read on the forward strand.
TAACAACAACAACAACAACAACAACAACAACAACAACAACAACAACAACAACAACAACAACAACAACAACAACAACAACAACAACAACAACAACAACAACAACAACGATGATGATGATGATGACGATGATGATGACGATGACGATGACGATGATGAAGGATTGTCCTGAGAATACAATGCACTGGTCTTCCATGTACCTTCCACATCACAGCGTGACACCTGTACCACTGATCCATTTCCACAAGTCACTTTCTGGTCCTGAACCCATTTTGGCACACAAAGTCCTCCTCCTCAGCCCCAGGAGGCCAGGATGGATGAAGCTCCTGCTGCCCTCCATCCAGATGGATTCAAGTGGGACCATTTACTCCACTTGGGGACCATCACCCTTCCTAGTGGTTCTAACCACCCAAGGCCGTTAGTCCTCAGGTTGGTCAGGTTAGTTAACCACCACCACCTGACACTCAGCGTGGGATCACTGGCAGTAGGGTCTACTCTATGACCAGAGCAGGATAACCTGGCCAGACTGGGAGAGCATACTCAGAAGTGATTTTCCGTTCCCTTTCGAGGAGGGGGTTGGACTCAATGACCTCACGGACCCCTTCCAATCCTGTTTTTCTTCACGGGGTGGGTGGGTGTGCCCTGGGACTGTGCAGCTTGCCCAAGGGTACTCAGGTTTGCTCTTCTCCATAGAGGCACAACTGGGGGTCCACCTCCAGATACCTAAGCCACTACATCTCTTAAACTCCGCAAGGTATGCTCCTCTGCCTAAAACCAGCTTTACTCCCAGGGAGTCCCATCTCTCAGCCTTCTCCCATCCTGCCCCAACCCTCCCCATCTGCAGCCACAGTCTTTGCACCAGAATCCTGTTCATTTCTTCCCCAGAAGGAAGCATTTCCTCAACCTGCTCCCATATTGTCAGAGTAGCTAATTACCAACCCAGGCGATAATTAGATCTGCAACGGAAGTCCACTTGTAAAAAAGAGAAGGAGAAAGAAGGAAGCAGGTCCTATTTCATGTTCTGAGTCATTAAACAGTAAGCTGCCAATGGACTTTCCGAGGCTTTTTCCACGGGTGGGAACTGCCTCTCCTGCCCCCCCCCCCCCCGTCGCATCCATCATGGGCTTGGAGAACCATCTCAGAACATTGCAGGTCTTGTTTCAGAGTTCAGGATCCTTTCCCTCTTAGTCTTTTGGACTCCAATTCCCCAAATCCCTTGATTCCTGGGGATTCTGAGAGAGCCACTGAAACAAGTAACAATAATTTACAGTCTTTGCTTCATTTCAATTAGAGTTTTGTTCCTAACAAGCTGGGGACTCATTTTACCAATCTTGAAAGGAGGGGAGGCTGAATCAGCCTTGCACCCATTGGGATTAAGCTTTGATTGAGAGCAAGCTTTTGTCTGAATTACTTCCATCTCAACTGCTGAGCCACTGGATTTCTGGCTGACACAGACCATGCACTGGGAAGTCATATGTCCTTCCTGTTTTGGAACTGGCTCTCTCACATTTCATACTTGACCCTAAAAGTACTGTATTGTACTCAAAGCAGAGTTCACAAAAACATACTCTAACCCTCAACAACTGTAGCAAGAAGAGACAACCATGAGGCCAAAACCACCCACCATTCACCAATCATGTTCCGTAAATGACACCTTCCTGTCACCTTCCATTGCCTTCTTGAGACAGTTGACATGAGTGGCCACACCGACCAATAACAGTTAGGAAAGCCTGACCATGCTCCTACAGATGCTCAGCTGGGGAGAAGCAGATCAACCATTGAGAAGGACTACATACAAGCTTACCTGGCAGGTGTGCACCTTGCCTGACCACCCAGGGATTAGAACCATAGAAGAGCAATAGCAATTACACTTATATATTGCCCCATAGTGTATAGTGCACTCTCTGGGTGGTTCACAATTTAATTAGAATTAGAATCACAACTAGAACTGTAGATCTACAGACAGCTGCTAAGGATATAATGGGTTGACCATGTGACTAATGTAGAAGTGCCCCATAAATAAAGAGCAAGAACTGTTTAAGACCATTAAGCAAAGAAAGATCCAATACCTTGGCTACACCATGAGGAACAACATGAAGCAGAGTGGGAAAATATCTGAGATAGGCGGGATATAAGTGCAATAAATAAATAAATAAACACTCCAACTCATTATGCAAGGGAAGCTCCTTGGGAAGAGATGAAGCCCTGGACATAGACAGACTTTGTGGCTGAAGAACCTGAGAGTGTGGCATGTCCTTGGAAAAATTCTTCTGAGGAATGAAGAACAGGAAGACTATCACCATGATGATATCCAACATCTGGAATGGATACAGCACTTGAAGAAGAAGAAGATTCAAAACCAAACCCTAGGATAGTGATGGTGAACCTTGGCACTCCAGCTGTTCTTGGAGTTCAAATCCCAGAAGCCCAAGTCACAACAGTGTGGTGTTGGAAGGAGCCCATGACTCCTCTGGGCCACACATCTGCCTGCCAAAGCAGAAAAGTCACAGGAGAAGGACTCTTGATGGGCACCTGCCTCACCTTTGTTGGAAGAGCATCAATGAAGGGGAGAGCACCACGCATTGAAGTCCTCCATCCCTCCTCCCCCTCCCCCATCAAACTGTTCTTGGGGTCAAAGCATTCTTCTCAGTTTTGTTGGAAACTGCTTTTTAAAAAAAAAACAATAATGAGATCCACTTCATTTGAAACCTAAGGATGGCTGGCATAGCATCTCTTTTGCCGGCTAAAAACATCCATCTCTCTGAGACGTTGCTTCAGCAGCTCCAGATCTTTTTGCCACCTTGGCTGCCCTCCTCTGAACACATTCAGCTCATCAATGCTTCTCCAAGCCAACATTTAACACAGTAATCCCGGTCAAGTCTGACTAAAGCGGAACAAAAGACTACGATGCTACTTCTGTAAGCTTGGCAAAGCTGTGCCCTTACAACATCCTTCCCTGTAATGCAGGTTGCAAGCCTAAAGGTATGTCTCAGAAATTAGTATCTACTGATCTCAAGGGGGCCAACTTTGGCATAGGTTTCCTTGAAAACTCATATCATCCCCAGATGCAGGGCAGGGAGGCTGGGAGACATGGTCTAGCTCAGTGCTGGCTAACAACCTTGGCACTACAGGTGTCCTTGGACTTCAGGTATCAGAAGCCCAAGTCAGCACTCCTGCTGATCACGGCTTCTGGGAATTGAAGCCCAAGAACAAGAGTTCAATATAGGTAGAGTTTCCATTGGATGCTATTCTAGGTGTTGTAGATTTCCTCCATGTTAAAGATAGAATCACATCAGGTGCCATCCTACTATTGTTTTAAGTGAACTGTCTTAGGGAAATGAGAGTCAGATCACTACAAACCAGGCTTTATATTCATAACACTCTGCTCTGGCCTTGTGGAACCTCTTGCTGACCAAGTTGTGCCTCCAGGCAGAGCTGTCAGCCTTCAGAAAGGGCCTTAAAACCTGGTTAGCACAGCGGGTGTGGGACACTGCAGGTGTGGTAGCCTCACCCCCCACCCCAACCCCAGGCTGGCTTATATAAAGCCGTCCAGGTTTTTCAATTTTATAGGGAGGGTCTTTTAATCTGGTTTTAATGGTTTTAATTGTTTAGTTCTGTATGATGGGGAACGTTTTGTCATTTTGAACTTATGATACTGTTGTGAGCTGCCTGGAGTTGCTTCGGCGAGGGAGGCGGCAATACAAATACAGTAATAAATAAATAAATAAATTGCCATCACTGGTCCAATTCACCTGAAGGACATGACGCCAGGACAGACTGAGGGTGTGTGATCCATGTGGACCGAGGATGTTCCGTGCCAGGCCACGAAACAGTGATCCAAGAGTTCTATGCCCACGAGCTCTAGTTCAAGGCCCCAAGAGCTCTCATTCGGGAAGACTGAGGGCCATGCACTTGTCAGAGACAAACAGTCTGGGACGGGAGAAGAGTCCATACAAGGCAGCTTCTAATACTTCTGTGGGTTCAAATCCAAACTCAGCCAAGAAGCTTATTGTGTGATGATGCCCTCGTCGCAAGAGCTTAAATTCACTTGTTTCACATCTCCATGGCCAGAGTCTGGAGGCACAAGGTGAGACCACACCGCACCAAAGGTCTGATGGCACCAGCAAGGTTTGCTTTAACAGGAGAGATTTCCCTTCTCTCTGCTGGCAGATCACTCCAGCCTGATCCCCAAAAGTAGAAACCCTGTCAGGAAGATCCAACTTGGGCATGGATCAGAGTCGGGCGGCAGCACATTTCCCCATATGCTGCGTGGTTGCTTGGAAATAGACTGCACTGGAATGCAGTCTATTTGACTACAGTATTAGACTGTTTGAAATGCTATCCATTTACCCAGTAAGGTAAAGGTCTCCCTTGCTCAAATTTATTTATTTATTTATTTATTTATTAGTCACATTTGTATTGCCAGTTGTAGCAGTTTGAAAGCAAGAAATTGCAAGTAGATAAAGGGGTACTGCTTCAGCAGGAAAAGTAACAACATTCTGTGCTCTCTGGCACTTAGTAACATGACTGCCATATGATCAGGGAAACATCTGCAGACTCAGACGGTGCTGGCTTTTGGGCTAGAAATGGAGACGAGCACTGCACCCTAGAGACGGATTCCCCCATGTGAAGACACCCTTATTTTGCAAAAGCAATTCACTCCCATAATTCATTAGATAGTGCAGCTTCACCCGTGTAACGGGACTAATGCACCATTCGTGGCAGACTGATGTCAAGATTGCAATTGTCAGTTTCAGGGTGCATGTAACATCAGCTCATTTCACACAAGGAATGCAACAGCCCAAATTAAAAAAAAATTAAAACAAGCTCTTTAAATTAGCCACAGCATCCTGCTGTGAATCAGAACAAGCAGAGCTGCTTAACAAGGTGTTTGCCATTGTTACACACTGCTTACTAGTAAAAAATAATAATAACATTGCTGTGTGTGTGTGGGGTGTGTGTGTGTGTGTGTGTGTGTGTGTGTGTGTGTGTGTGTGTGTGTGTGTGTGTGTGTGTGTTCTAAAGGTATTGAAAAAGCAAGTCCAAGCAAAATGCCTTGAAAATATCCTAAAACAACTTCCGACATAACTTCTAAAAATAGCAACAGTGTGAAGCCCTTTGGTTCCTACTTGTTGCCTTGTTTCTGAAAAGTAATTTTGTTGCGACCTTTTCCCCCTTGTAATGAAAAAAATTAAGTTGATTTAACACAGCCGTGTTACTTGCAACTTGTTGCTGTTTTGCTGAGAGAGAGAGAGAGAGAAATCTGGGCCTCGGTCCAATTCTGCTACCTGGAGCTCCTCCGATTGAGGCGTTGGTTGCCATCGGGCTGCGCTGAGAAACCTTGTGCTTTAGGCTCCACCTGCCATTCAGGAGCTGCTGTTCAGAAAAGGATGCTAGCAAACTGGGGCAGGTTAAGAGGAGGGCGAGAAGGAGGATCAGGGGGATGGAAACCAGGCCCTAGTAGGGGGAAAGACTGAAGGGACTGGGCACGTTTAGCCTGGAGAAAAAGGAGACTGAGAGGGGATATAGGATGATGGTGATGGCACTCTTCAAACCCTTGAAAGAGGTTCATAAAGAGGAGAAGGGGCAGGATCTATTTTCCATCATCCTTAAGTGCAGGATGTGTAACAACAGGCTCAAAGTACAGGAAGCCAGGCTTAGGAGGCTGAATATGAGGGAAACACCTTAACAGTTTGAGCAGTACGTCAGTGGAACCCACGGCCGCAAGAGGTGGCGAGCGCTCCAATGCTGGAAACATTCAAAAGAATACTGGGAAGCAGCCATAGCTGTCGGGTCTGCTTTGATTGACTGGACATCCCGCTACGGTAACGGAGTAGACCATACAGCCAGAGACTCAACACCAGGTGTTGGGTGGTGGTGGTAAATAACCTGACTCCCTAAGGGGGGCAACCGCTATAGGCAGAGGAACCCCTTTAGGTGGGGTGAGGGTCCCCCTCCTCAGTGGAGGAAATGCCACTGGAAACCATCACATTGGGCCCATGGGCAAAATGAGCGGAGGAGGAACTCTGATTCCCAACAGTCATGGTGGCGGAAGAGGCCATGCCAGATGGACTGGCTGTGAAGGCGCGCCTTGTCCATCTCCTCAAGGCTGCGGCAGTCCATTGCAGTCCCGGTGTCAAATCCTGCCTGTCTCATGTCATACGTGCCGCAGGAGAGGGCTCCGTGATCACAGAGTGTAGGTCAGTCACTTAATGGCAAGCTGGGATCTGCCTTCAACAGATTGACGCCAATGGCATTTTTCCTGCCAAAGGCTTTGATTGGGATTCCTGCATTGAGGAGGGGGCCGGGCACGACAGCCTCACGGGCCCCCTTCCAACTCAGTGATTCTAGAATTCTATGGCCTGGCAGAAAGTTCCAGATGGTGCCTTCAGACATCACAACATCTACCTGGTTTGGAAAGTCTGGTGACCCAGAGGGACAAGAGAGCAGCTGCCGGAAGCTTTTAGTTACTATGGGTCACTGGTCTAGAGTCGGGGGGGGGGGGAGATAATACTTTCTGGACAATGACTGCCAGAGTATGCAAGGAGGTGGAGGGCTTCTGGGAATTGCAACCCACAATACGGTCATGACCCCCCCCCCGCCCCCCCAGGTGACAGTGTGGTCCTTCTTCTGTGCCACCTCTGATCTCCTTAGACTTCCCTGCCTTCCGCTTGTGGCCTTGAACTTGGCCATCTTCTGGAAGGAGGCCAGGCTCAAAGGTGTCATTAATCTCTCTCTTCCCTGCCCTGGCTCCAGCCATATCTGGCGGAGGACACCATGGCCCCCACAATCCACGGTCACCACCAGACGGAGGGCGCCGGGCTGATGCACGAAGGTCAGCCTCTCTGCCTGTGTGATTGATATGTCCATCCGGAGGCCACCGTGCCAGGTGGGCGTGCTTGCAGGGATGAGAAGGCCGGTTGACGTTGCTCCTGTCCTTTTGACTCGCCCTCACCCTTCCTTCAGCTGACAGCTCCCTCCTTTAAAAACCAGGAAAGAAGGCAAAACCCCCCCTGCAGTGGTGGGAGGGAGGGAGGGAGCAGCCTGGCCTTCCCGTCGGATTAGTTCTCATTGGGTGGGACTCCTCACACGTATCAATTAAGACTCTGATTTATAGGCGCAACAAGAGATAATTGCATTGGGCTTCCAGCAGAGAGAGTGAGGCAGCCAAGGGCCGAAGGGAACCAAGACAGAGAGAAGACGTATGGTTGTGCTTGCTTGTCTGTTATTCTGCCTTCTCCCTTTGACCCCCTGCATTTGGTGTATATAAGCCATGCCAGTAAGATTCACTCCTTGTCTGAAGAAGTGGACTTGATCCACCAAAGCTAACAATAAAAATACAGCAGTTGGTCTTTAAAGTGCTACAGTGTCTTTTAGTTTGTTTTCTGATAAGAGAGAGGGGGGGGGGGCAATCTTCCCTGCAACACAACATGGGCATTTTTAGCAGGAAAGTCACACACACACACACACACACACACACACGCACGCACGCACGCACGCACGCACGCACGCACGCACGCACGCACGCACGCACGCACGCACGCACGCACGCACACCTAACAAGGGAAGTAGGCCCAGACGAGCTGCTCCAAAGGAAATATGCAGCCTGGCTGTCAATGTAGGCCAAGGGTGCCCAAACTTTTCAGGCCGTGGGCCAGTCACATGGTTCGGCAGGCCAGTCACATGGTTCCTCCCACTGGAAACAGAAGTAAAACACACCTTGGCATCTGTTTTGCAACAGGATGAGATAGATTTTAAGCTGCTATTTTCTCTGCTTAAACCAAGGGTGTTCAAACTATGGTCCGTGGGCCAGATCCAGGTCCCGATGGCAATTCATCTGGCCCATGCCACCCTCGTAGCTCCTGGAAGCTGATGCAAAACTGCCTGTATGGGAGCAACGAGGGCAGTGTGGGCCGGATGAGTTGGTGTCAGGGGCCAGATCCAGCCCACGGGCCATAGTTTGGGCACCCTTGATGTAGGCCATTGTTTTGTATTTCCTTCCCACAGCAGTACAAGGAGGTGAAATCCTTCTGCATTACAGATATGTTCAGTGATCTATAAATGCAAAAGCTAGTCATGGTGCCAGTTATGAACCCCACTGATTTGCTAGGTGGCCTCAGGCACTGCATTCTCTGATGCTCATCCTGACCCAGAGTTGGTGTTCTATCCATTGGAATTACTTATAAGCAAGGCATGACATCTAAACTGGGTGGGATGTGTTAACCCAAGGGCCCACAGTGGGTTAGTGTGAAACACTGACCTGGATGACCAGAAGGTTGACAGATTAGCAGTTCAAGCCCCGATTTCTGTGCATAGGAGGGAGCTCCCATTGTTTGTCCCTGGCTCCTCCCAACCTAGCAATTTAAACGCAAGAAATTGCACATAGATAAATAGCTATTGCTTCGGCAGAAAAGGTGACAGCATTCTATGTGCTCTGGTGTCTAGTCATGCCTGCTACATGAACACAGAAATTTTGCAGACGCATACCGTACTGGACACAACTGCCTTCCTTTCTCAGAATTCCCCGCCAGAGAGGTGACACTCAGGTGAATTCCTGGCAGGCAGACTCGTTCCTTTCCAAAGGCAGGGCCATTCAGCAAACACCCCAATGGTTCTTCGAGATTCAATACCGACATCTGCCTTCCACTGTTGGACTCTTGCCACATCATGCTGGGAGGGGGAAATGCAGCGTTTCCTTGCCAAGACCAGGGAGGGGGGAAGCGCCAGGGGGTTCCCAAGAGGCAGCGTTTTCCAACTTTGGCACAAACACCCTCTCAGGACCCCCTTTCCTACAAAGCTTCAGGTGGAGCAGTTGGTTGAAATTGGGGTCTGTCAAGCTGCGCTTGGCCAGGCCTGAGCATTTGTACAATGGATTTGGGGGGGGGAGGGGGAGGTGCTTTCCAGAGGTTGTAGGCAGCTGGACTCTTGAAGGGCAACCAAGCCCTACCTAACCCTTCTATAAAGTGTGTGTTACGTGGCACAAGTGAAGGTCCGAACAAGCCAAGGGGGCAACAGAGCTTGTCTGTTCTTCCTCTGCTTCTCCAACTGCACTGCTTGTCTTGTTCTCTGATATTTTGTTAGCTGTGATTGTTTCGTTGTGACTCCTGCTCATTTTGTAACTTTGGCTGGGGATGCTTTGAAAAGTTCTTGTTATTTGATATTGTAATTTTGATGTTTCGTTGTGAGCCACCCAGAGTCGCTATAAGCAATTGGGGTGGCATATAACAACAACATCAACAACACCTCACTTATCTTGAAATCCTTGTAAGGGTCACTATCAATCAGCTCCAGCTTGACAGAGCACAACCCAACACAACCCAACACAATGGCAATGGCGGCCATCTGCCACCCTTCCTCCCAAAGGAACCCAAGGAAGTCCATGATGTTAGGAAAATTGCATCATTTACATATAATTAGAATCATCCGCCCGAAGCCAAGCTGGGGTTTGTTTGGAAACCATTAAGCACAGTTTCCCAGCTCCTTGGTCTGTGATGGTGAACCTTGGCACTCCTGTTGTTTTTGGACTTCAATTCCCAGAAGCCCAAGTCCCTGTGAATCCACACGAATGGGTTTACTGCGCATACGTGTGGAATCACAGAGACTTCTGGGAACTGATGTCCAAGAAGAGCAGGCGTGCCAAGGTCCACCATCCCTGACCTAGGTGATCGCAAGCTTGCATGCTTCCTGACCTGTTTCTTTGCTCACACCCCAAAGGGAAGCAGGAGAAGAGTTCAGGGGAACTTATTTTGGAACCTATAGCCCGACTGGATGGGGGCTGCTGGGAGTTGTAGTCAGTGGTGGGCTCCAAAAATTTTACTACCACACTGTGGGCGTGGTATGGTCGGTGGGGTCAGGGGGAAAGCACTGCACGGCACCCTAATTAGGACTACTTTATTTCAAAATTCGTGGCCAGGCAGTATTTCTGCTGCCGGTTCTGGTGAACTGGTGCGGACTTGCTGATGCCAACCCCTGGTTGTCGTCCAAAGGAAGCAACACCTCCAAGCTCTGAGAGGCAGGGAAGGAAGGAAGGCTGCAAGAGTCACATCCTGGCCTATTAAGTCAGCCTTTGGTTTTCCAGATGGGGCCATTCAGTCTCCCACAGAAAGCACACCATGACATCTCAGTCCCACTCTAACAAAGCAGGGCCTCAGGCCACTCTTGGTTGACTCTGAGCTCCACCACCCCAGGCTGGTTGAAGACCCACCTCCCGTGAGGAGAAAAGTGGCCTGTAAATAAGCAAACACATACCACATGAAATAAGGCGTCTGCAGCACATGAAGGATAGCTTTAGATCAGGGGTGCCCAAGCTTTTTGGGCCGTGGGCTGGTCACGTGCTTCAGTGGGCCGGTCACATGGTTCAGCGGGCCAGTCACATGGTTCCTCCCACCAGAAGTGGAAGTAAAACACACCTTGCCATCTGTTTTGCAACAGGATGAGATAGCTTTTTAAGCTGCCATTTTCTCTGCTTAAACCAGGGGTGCCCAAACTACGGCCCATGGTCCGGATCCAGGCCCTGACACCAATACATCCAGCCTTCACCTCCCTTGCCACTCTTGGAGGCAGAAGTTAAATGCACCCATATGAGCATGTTTTACTTCCACTTCCAGGAGCGGCAAGGGCAGCAAAGGCCGGATCAATTGGTGTCAGAGCTGGATCCAGCCCACGGGCCATAGTTTGGGCACCCCTGCTTTGGATTTATAAACAGTGTGCCTCCGGGTGCAATTCAAGGTGCTGATTATTACCTTTAAAGCCCTATATGGTAGTAGGCTAGGATACCTAAGAGACCGCATCGCCCTAAGGACATCTGCCCGTCCCACCAGAGTGGGCCGGAGAGGCTCCCTAGTTGTTCCATCGGCTAGAGAGGCACACCTCTCTAGCACTAGGAGGAGGGCCTTGTCCATGTCTGCTCCGGCCCTATGGAACCTCCTGCCAACTGAGCTGCGTCTCCAGTCGGAGTTGCTGCCCTTTAGGAAGGGGGTTAAGACCTGGCTGGCGGGACAGGTTTGGGGTCAGGGCCAGACAGTTGCATCAGCCTGTTGCCTCATTTGGCCCCTCCCTCTCTCTAATTGTATGGATTTTAAATCTTTTAACTTGTTCAGTTTTAATATTTTAATAATTTTTAAATTGGATTTTATAATTGTGGTTTTATGTATCTTTTTAACCTTTTGTTAGCTGCCCTGAGTCTCTTTCAGGCGGGCAGCATATAAGTCTATAAAATAAATGAAATAAATAATAAATAAAAACCAAAGGAGCTAGAACTGTTTTGCTTTTGGAGTCAGATAAGTAAATTATGAGGGGCTGTGATGGCTAAGTGGTTAGGGTGCCGAATCTGAAGACTGGAATTTTAGCAGGTCAGCAGTTTGAGAATGAGTGCTGCAAGATGGAGTGAGCTCCCATCTCCGTCTCAGCTCCTGCCTCTACCTAGCAGTTTCAAAGCCAAAAATTGCAAGTAGATAAACAGGCACTGCTTTGGTGGGTAAAGTAACAGCGTTCCATGCACTCTGGCATCTAGTCATGTCTGCCATGTGACCATGGAAACATCTGCAGACCCAGACAGCGCTGGCTCTTGGGCTATAAATGGAGACAAGCACTGCACCCTAGCGACAGATTCACCCCATAAACACACCCTTATTTTGCAAAAGTAATTTGCTATCATAAGTCATTAGATAGCACAGCATCACCTGTGGAACGGAAATGATGCACTATTCGCAGCAGATTGATATCAAGATTGCCAGTCATGCACATCCCCATGAGATAGACACGACTAGCTGTCAAGCAAGAGACCTTTATCTTCACCTCAGTAAATCTGGAGCCATCATCTAATCTAAAGGAGTAAATCTGCACAATTTCAGATGGTTCCCTTCACATGTTCGCACGCTATGACTCTGCTGACAAACCATCTTCCTTTGTAATACTGAGCAAAGGCTCATGAGCAGCAGAGCAAGGGGAAAGTTGGGGTGGGTGGGCGGGTGGGACCCCTTTCTTTTCCAGCCCAGCCCAATCCCTTTCATTGCCCACCCTGCAAGAGAATTGGGGGAAGGGCCTTCCATTCTCCTCCTCCTCCTCCTTGCGGGACCTGGGATCCGTCCCTCCCAGAAAACTTCCAGAGAGAGGAAGACTCACCCATTGACCTTTCATCCCATCCTGGAAAGCCTCCTTTCCTTGCTTTTCCCTTGCGTCCCATCATAAACTTTAGATTTGTCCTGAGGCTGCTCTAGCAACCTCCGTGCCATTGAGGAGCATTCTCTGGCCAGAAGGCCCAGCAGGTCAAAGGATCAAAGGAAGAGAGACTTCTTGGGGCTCTCCCTCCGGGCAGACAGGAGACTTTTCCAGAGGTCTGCCCCGCTTCTGCCGGCCCGACCCGCACCACCCTCATGGCATGCAGAAAGCAAGGAATGAGCCCTCTGGCCCTGCAATGTGGGCAAGAAGGCAGAGTCCTGTGACAGGGAGTCCCGTTCCTCCAAAAGGACTCTTTGCAAAAAATTAAAAATAAGAAAAATCACCAGGCAGGCGAGTCAACGTGAGACAAAGTCACCCCTTCCCTGAAACTCCACACTTGGGCAAAACACACCCTGCAACGATAAAGTAAATGTTTCATTCCAAGAAGCATCATTCTGAGAGAATACCAGTAAGATGATAAGCCATGGCCAGTGGAAAGGCTGGGAACAGCAGTAACGGAAAGAGGAGGAGAACGGAGGGCAGGTCTGGAGGCCACCTGCGATCCTCCTCAGGCGCGAATCAAAGATGATTCCTGGCTACACCCGGGCAAAGGATAAGGCCCTGGCTTTGTACAGAACAGCTTGGGTTTGCCACAAACGAGGCTTTCTGATCCCTTTCTAGCTTTCGCATTAGGGCATCATTAGTTATGCCAGCTGTTCCTAAACTGGTGCCACCCCCAGATGTGCTGGGCTTTAGTGGAGCCCGAAACATCTGTTGGGCACTAGGTTGGGGGGGGAGGGCGGTTTTTTTTTTTTGGGGGGGGGGAAGAGATCTCCTCCTCTGTTCCTTCCCAGCAGGATGAAAAAACACGGGGAAGCCCGACAAAGTCGCGTGGCTGAAAATTGCCCTGCGGTTGGAAAAGGGAAAAGGGCAGGCAGCGTTTGAGTGAGAGTGGGAAGAAAGAAAGAAAGGAAGGAAGAAAGAAAGAAAGAAAGAAAGGAGCGCGCCTGGCTCCCCCTGCAACCCAAACCAGTGGCGCAAGGTTCGGAAGAAGCGCGAGAGCGCATGGGAGCCTTGGCGAGGCGCACGGAGTCTCCCGGCCGGAGCGCGCGCCTTCCCACCGCTCCGGGCAGGCACCGACAAAGAAAGCGGCTTACACTTTCCGAGAAGGGGTCCATGTCCAGGTCTCATCGCCAGAGATCTCGCCGGTCCGGGGGGGGGGGAGGAGGAGAGGAGGGGTCTCTCTCTCTCGCTCTCTCTGTCCAACGCGGAGGGTTACCGGAGAGGGAGCGGCTCAGCCAGCCCGTCCGCCTGCCATAGCCCGAGGCTCTCTCGCGTCCTGCCCATTGCCTCCAGCCTCCAGCCAGAATCTCCCCGCCTCCGCCTCCTCTTCCTCCTCCCTCGCTGTTGATGCACATAGCACATGGGCACATGGGCAAGGATGGCAAGAGGCCAGCAGCCCTGTTCCTCCACCACCACCACCACCACCACCACCACCACCACCACCACCACCAGGCATCATGCACATTCTTTGCCCACGGGAGGGCTGCTCTTTCTGCTCCGGTCAGGAAGCAGGGCCATTGCCAGGATTCTCCATGTGGGTGGACAAATTTTTTTTCAGGATGGGTAACAAAACCTCTTTTCAATGCATTCCTATGGGAAACCGCACTTTGCCTGGGTGGGCAAACTGCTAGGTCAGGGTGGGCCAAAGTCCCACACACACACACACACACACACACACACACACACACACACACACACACACACACACACACACACACACACACACACACACACACACACACACACACACACACACACCCTGGCTAGGCAGGCCCTGTCAGGAAACCTGAGCCCCTTGGGAAAAGCATAAATATTTCTCAAGAGCACTTAACCAGTGGTTAAGACACTGAGCTTGACAACAGGAAGGTCAGCAGTTCAAGACCCGAGTGCCGACTGAGCTCCTGTCATCTGTCCCAGCTCCTGCCAACATAGCAGTTCAAAGGCAAGAATTTGCAAGTAGATAATGAGTTAGCGCTTTGGAGGAAAAGGTAACAGTGTTCCATGCACTCTGGTGTTTAGTCATGCCTGCCACATGACCATAGAAACATTTGCAGATGCAGACAGGACTGGCTCTTTGCCTGTAAAAGGAGATGAGCACCAGACCCTAGAGTCAGACAAGAGTGGCTTTTGAGCAAGGGCGACCTTGACCTTGACTAAGATGCCGTGGGCAAAAGGGCCACGTGCCTCACTTACTTTCTCTGACTCTTGCATTCCTTCTCCCTGGAGTGGCTCAGAGGAGTTGGCCACGGGTGCATTTCTCTCACAGGTCCTGCTGTACTGGATTGTCTAGTCAAGGTCCCTCTTAGAGTTCGCTTTTCTCTCTTTTATCCCGTCAAGTCCCACATTCTGTTTTCATATTGTAAATTGGTGCTCTGGGAAGGAGGCGTGAAAAAGGACTGGACTCTGTCTGGTGATCAATGGAACCTCCCCATTCAGGGGCAGTGTATCTCTAAGTATTGGGCACAAGGGTTAAATGACAAAGAGGCAGTCTGGCCTTCATGCTCTATCTCCATGATGGCAAACCTTGGCATTCCAGCTGTTCTTGGACTTCAATTCCCAGAAGCCCAATGTAACAAAATAAGCCCCATTTTAAACAGTGCTTTTTTGTTATCTTTTTACTTACCTAAATGTGTTTTAGTACTTCCAAAATGGCAGTTCCAAATCTGGGGGAGGAAGAAGAATGTAAACAACATGTGCCTCATGGAATTGGAGAAATGGAACTTAATATCTGATTGACATGCCTTGCTGTAAGAGGCATTCTCTGGAATGCTGTGCATTCATTCTGCAAAATGTAGTGGCTTGAGGAAGGATGGGGGCCGTGGGCTTTCCCTGGAACCTTTAGCTTGCCTATTTCTTCTTTGAAATGTTTTCTCATCTTTTGATGGACTGTATCCTGAATCTTGCTATGCTTTCAATATATAGTACAGTCAAACCTTGCATAAAGAGCGCCTCGCTTAAAGAGTAACTCGCTTAAAGAGCAGAATTCTCTCTGAATGTTCGTTTCGCTTAACAAATAAAACCAACCAAAAACTCGCTTAACAAATAAATTGGGGTTTGCAGTCCCCTCCCCCCTTGGTAATTTACAGTGGTGTTTCGCTTAAAGAGCAAACTCATTTAAAGAGCAATCCTGTGGAACGCATTATGCTCTTTATGCGAGGTTTGACTGTACAGTACTTCTAAAATACCTGAAGAGATGGAGTGGTTATTTGGCCTCATGCTACCTTTTCTACATATAGCTGAGGCCTGGGTTGTCCAGCCAGGGGGCTGTAATTCAGAAGAACAATGGGGCCTACTCAAGAGTAAGGCTCCAAGTCTCTGTGAATCCACGCAAATGAATCCCATTCACGTGAATCTCATTCGTGTGGATTCACAGAGACTTGGGCTTCTGGGAATTGAAGTCCCAAGAACAGCTGTAGTGCCAAGGTTCACCACCACTGCTCTATCTGATGGTTTTCAGGAGCACCTGGGCCTTCTCTGCCAGAGGCTAAGTGCTACAGAAGGCTTGGGTCTGATCCTGCACAGCCTCTGCAAAGCAGAGGTTCCTAAGAACATTTGAGGGCAGAATCTCTTCCCAATCCATTCCACCCACCCACCCAGTGGCCAGGTTGGAAGTCTTTCCGCAAAGAAAGCAGGCACCAACTCCACCAACTCCAGGCTGCAGGTGAAGATTTCACCCCTTCCTAACATTTCATTGCGCTACTGTAGCATGCATGCATGCACACTTGCAAGACCTTGGGACACACACACACAGATTTCCCACACTGTCGGGGCTGGACTAGATGACCCTTGGGTTCTACACCACCTCAACTCCATCCTACGATTCTCGGGTGAATCTATAATTCTGTGCATGCTGCAAATCACAGAAACATAGAGGACAAAACAATATGGCTGAGAACACTTGACTTATTTGGCTGCTTCCACTGGAGAAAACAGCTTTATCAATGAGTTTTGCACCCTATCAAAAAGCTCTATAGAACATTATCTGTTTTAATTGAGGTGCCATCTAGCCATCTCATCCTCTGCCAGCCTCTTCTCCTTTTGCCTTTGATCTTTCCCAGCATCAGGGCCTTCTCCAGTGAGTCCTCCCTTCTCATTTGGTGGCCAAAGTACTTCAGCTTCAGTATTTGTCCTCCTAAGGAGAAGCCAGGGTTGATTTCCTTCAGGATCAACTTATTCAATCTCTTTGCTGTCTAGGGTTGTCTCAAAATCCTCCTCCAGTGCCAAAATTCAAAGATGTCTATTCTTCTGCACTCACCCTTCCTTAGGGTCCAGCTCTCATGGCCACACATGACTACTAGGACATTCGTCTGTTTTAATTGAGGTTTATTTTAAAACAAACCAAACAAAATGCTCATTCATTTGTTTGCTCCGCCTACCCTTAGAAATGCCCAAAATATCCAAATTATGAAGCTGCCTAAATTTGTAAACAGTTCAAGAATATCATAATGAAATCAATGAAGAACAGAATAAAACAGCAGCCTATTAAAAACAAACCATAATTAAATTAGAAATCCAAATTTAAACACAAAGCAGCAGAGGAAAAGAAACCATGGGGAAGGGGAGGGTGAAACCCTAGTTGGACAAATGCCTCCAAAGAAAAAGGATTTTTGCCTGCCAGCAAAATGCCATCAACAACACGGATTAGTCAAATTTAATCTCAGGGTTTTGAGAAAATATTTCCAGGCCTCTAATCTTTTAAACAGTACAATCGCCAAATGCTCTAACTGCAGTTTCAACGGACAACAGAAATGCAAGCGAGGTGATACTATTTATTACACCACAAAAATAAAATAAAATAAAATAAAAACATTACCCAGAAATGGAGCTGTCTCTATTTAAATAAACACAATAACCTGTGATCAAAATCTGGGTCCAAAACAGGAAACAGAAGCATGTCATTGTATTTCAGAAAGAGAGAGTGTGTGTGTGTGTGTTTTGGGCATACACCCTGGTAACAGCAACATTGTGTTGCCGGCTAATCTTTCTCACACTAAGCCAGGCCAAAGGAACTGCAGAACGAACTCACCCAAATGTGGCTCCCTTCTGGCAATTTCACATCTGGCCTAGACATGGAAGAACAAGAAATATGCAGATTTTTTTTTTTTGGTTGCTCGTTATTTGCAAAACTGGATGGGTGAAGGTTGGTATCCAGGCCACAAAAAGTCATTTGCAACCAAATTTTGAATTTACTGTGAGAATCACACCTGGCAGACTTCTGCCATAAACTTTTGGGAAACTCCCATTTGTAATTTCTCTGTGCTGTCTACAAAATATTGGTGCACTGCCAGAAGAAGTGGACTTCACCTACGAATGCTCACTGGTAGTCTGATTTTTTAAAATAACTATTGCAATAAAGATATCCCCCAGTCCTGTGTGTGTGTGCATGTGTGTGAGCGTGCGCGCACATTGTGCAAGGCCCTCACGGCTAGCTTTGTTTGTTTTTAACGGAGACGTCAGTAACGTTTCTGAACAGATTAACTAAAAAGTAGATTTTTGCACAACGGTGCTCTCAGGTGTCTGATTAATGCCGTGTGAATAGCAATTACAATAGCAAGGACACCTCTAGATCACCCCATAGTGCTTAATGCATGCTCTGGGTGATTCACAAGTTAATTAGCATTTTGCCCCCCAACATATGCTGAAGAATCGTTTTACCCACTCGGAAGGATGGATGGCTGAGTCAACTTTGATACCCATCAGGATCAAACTCACAATGTTTTGGCAGGAGTTTAACTACTGCACCACCATGACTGTCGTGAACAGCTACTACAAGCGTCTGGCCCTTCCGTGAGCAAATTACAGCACAATTCTAGTTCAAAGGTGCACCGTCGGAAGGAGGTTGGGCTCAGGCACAACCCAACTGATGTCGGAGACCTGCCACTGGGTCTCTTCTGTTGCTGATTCCGTATCTAGAAGCAGTGCTCTCTTCAGAGGAAAATGCCATCTTTTCTTTTTAACAGCAGCCTATCTCAAACCTCAGCTGACTTTGTTTTGTCCTTGGGAATCAGAGGAGACAGCCCAGCTCTGCTCCTGGGTCAGGTAGCTCAGGCATTTGGGATGGAAAGAGATCTACCCCACCACACCAGCTGCCCAGGGCAAGGAGAGTCCAAAGGAATTCCTGATACTCTCAGCCAGGGAAGGGGCAGGCTACACTCAGGGTGGCGCAGCTGATCTTTGGCCAATGTCACCAGTTAAGACTGGTGCTCTTTGGACAGTGATGGGATGTTCCCGGTTCGCACTGGTTCGCCTGAACCGGTAGCAACATTCCTGGGTGCTTCGCTGAACCAGTAGCAACCATCCGGGATTGTTTGTTTTTTTAGGCGTCCAGTTCAGACGCCTCACCGGGGGGGGGGGGGAGGGGATTAAATTTGGAGCCAAAATGGCTCCTGGGTACTGCGCATGCATCAAACCTTCATTTGACATGTGCTCAGTTCTATTTTTTTACACATGAAAGTTTGACGCATGCGCAGTTCCCGGCAGCCATTTTGGCTGCCAGGAAAGGAAGGGCGCAGGGAGTGCCTGAAGAAGCAGTGGCGGTGGCCTTTCCGCGCCTGGCCCCGCCAGGATGCTGTGCCATTGCACTGGTTTGCTGCCACGACATCTGTGACATCACGGCATAGTAGGAATTTTTTTGACACCCCATTACTGTCTTTGGGTATCTTTGATGGAGAGGCCCTTACCCCAAAGCCAGGGGACTTAAGAACACGGCAGCCTTTGATAGCACCCAATCATCACATAGGAGTTTGCTTTAATTTGTATTTCCAATTTAATTATGCATATGATTAGGTTGAAAGAAGCTGGCTTGAGACTCAATATCAAGAAAACCAAGATCATGGCAACAGGCCCTTATCAGTCCCTGGAAAATAGATGGGGAAGATGTAGAAGCAGTGACAGATTTTACTTTCCTGGGATCCAAGCTCACTGCAGATGGTGATTGCAGCCAAGAAATAAAAAGGCGACTGATTCTTGGGAGGTAAGCGATGAGAAACCCGGGGAGCATAATAGTGAAAAGTAGAAACATCACACTGAAAACAAAGATTTGTCTAGTCAAAGCAATGGTATTCCCGGTGGCAATGTAGGGTTGTGAGAGCTGGACCATTAGGAAAGCTGAGCACAGAAGAATAGATGCCTTTGAGATGTGGTGCTGGAGGAGAGTTTTGAGAGTCCCCTGGACAGCGAGGAGAACAAATAAGTCGATCCTAAAATAAATCAACCCTGACTGCTCCTTAGAAGGCCAAATAGTAAAGATGAAGCTAAAGTACTTTGGACATCAAATGAGAAGAGAGGATTCACTTGAGAAAGCCTTGATGCTGGGAAGGGTAGAGGGCAAAAGAAAAAGGGGGCGGCCAAAGATGAGATGGCTAGATGGTATTGTAGACACAATGGGCACAAAGCTGAGTGAGTTGAGGAGGATGGTGGAGGACAGGAGTGCCTGGTGGACAGTGGTCCATGGGGTCATCGCAAAGGGTTGGAATTGACTGTGCGACTGAACAACAACAAATATACAGTCAAACCGCACATAAAGAGCGTCTCGCTTAAAGAGTAACTTGCTTGAAGAGCAGAATTTTCTCTGAATGTTCGATTTGGTTAACAAATAAAACCAACCAAAAACTCGCTTAACAAATAAATCGGGGTTTGCAATCCCCACCACAATTGGTCATTTACAATCATGTTTTGCTTGTGGAACGCATTATGCTCTTTAAGCGAGGTACAACTTGTACGTGTCTGAGTCCAAAATGTGCGCGTGCTTCCTTCCTTCCTTCTTTCTTTCCTTCTCTTGTCGCTTTCTTTCTTTCCTTCCCTCCTCCTCCTCCTCCTCCTCCTCCTCCCTTTTCAACTTCCCAAACAGCCCTAGCCAGGCTGTCTTGTAGCCATGCTGGCTGGCAAATTAAGGCATTGTCACCTAGAAAGAGAAACATTTTGAGCTGCGTTCAGTGAGCGTCTTGTGCAATGTAGGACATGTTTTGCCCCCCTCCGATGTCTGTGTCCCAGATTGCCACCCCCTGCCTGAGTCCTCAGAGCTCTCTGCTTCCTCCAAAGACCTCTTTATTGGGCTGGATCCGTGCCACCACCGCACCTTCTGAACCGCGGTTTTAACTACAGACGGGCTGCTTACACTTGGGCTGTTTTGTTGACAAATTGCTTGCATGACTTAATTGCCTTTTATGGGTCCTCTGCCCCACTTTGGTATTATTTTTAAAAGGCAAGGCAGGCGATCCATGAGTCTAAACAAATAAAAACAGAGGAAAATTAAATAAAAATACCTCGTTATTTTCTCCTCTATGATTCTTCAGGAACTGCTTGGGTTTTGCAAGGCTGAACCAGGAAAAAGGAAAGAAAGAAAAATACAAGCCCCCCCCCCCCGCTTTTCCAGCCCGGGGGTGGGGGGGCAGAGAAAAGGGACAAGAACTTCCATGCGGATGGTCTGCGCACTTGGGGAGATGAACCTAAATCACGTACCCTACAAACCTAAGCAGCTCCTCATTGCAGGTGGGCAATGTTTGTCTTGGTGATGACAAAGCCCAGGACCCCAGGGTCCTGATGGATTATGTAGTCCAAAAACCAACCCTTCCTATCTATTACATGTCTCAGTAAGAGTGCACTCATGGATATACCTCTCCCTGGAGCTTTGGGACCATAGAATCGCAGGACTACCCAGGTTGAAAGGGAGCCCATGAGGGCATCCAGTCCAACGCTCGGCTCAAGGCAGGGATTCAAGTCAAAGCAGCAGATCTGAAAAGACAGTTGTCTAGCTCCCTCTTGAAAGCCTCCAGCATTGGAGTGCTGACCACCTCCCAAGGTCATCGTTCCTGTTGTTGTACTGCTCTATAACCATTAAGGAGCTTTTCCTGATACTATTCAGTTTTCCCCTGGCTCCGTATAATTTGATCCCATTATTATGTGTCCTACATTCTGGGATGGTGCCCCTCCTCTTTATGATTATCTTTCAGGTCTTTGAAGAGTGCGATCTTCCTGTCCCCTCTCAGTCAATTTGCACAAAATTGAGCAACTGCACAAAACTACGTTGACTGTAAGGGGCTGCGGTGGCTCAAGTGGTTAAGACACTGAACTTGATGAATGGAAGGTCTGCAGTTCAAGACCCAAGGATGCATAACTGAGTGAGCGCCTCTCTCTGTCCCAGCTCCTGCCAGCCTAGCAGTTTGCAAGCAAGAAACTGCAAGTAGATAAATAGGTACTACTTTGGTGGGAAGGTAAACAGCATTCCGTGCATCCCGGTGTCTTGGCATGCATGCCTGCCACATGTCCACAGAAACATCTACAGACGCAGACAGTTCTGGCTCTTTGGCTACAAACAATAATGAGCACTGAACTCAAGAGTCAGATACGACTGGCTTTCAAGCAAGAGTGACCTTTACCTTTTATATCGATTGTGGGTTTTGTTTCATGCCCATATCTGGCCCGCAGGGCGGCTGTAGGTTGCCTACCCCTGTGCTAGATTATAACACTGGTAAAAGACCCGGGAGAGGACATTTCTTTTCATTCATTTCACTTGAGTTTATTTTATTCTATTCGTGTCCACCTTTGTGCGAAGCCCAAAGCAAGGGAAACAACACTTAAGCAGCCATCATGGAATACAACCACAAATCAGCATGCAATAAAAAACACTGAGCAATGGAACAGGCAATAAATAATAATAAAGCCATGGAAGATGATGGAAACAACAACCAGCTGCAGCAAAACCAGCACAACTGTTTTGAAAATGCTGGGATTTAAAACAAATGAGTTTTAGGGTCAGAGGACATACAAGGGAAGGGTGCGCTCCCTGCGCTGGCAATGTCCCACCCACTCCTGGCATGTCAATCCTCCAATGCCTCTAGAAATCAGACATGCAAATAGGAAGTCCACGTTCATTTTCTAGTGACCAACTGCGAAGGACAAGGAAATACATAAGTTGCTACGCCACAAGTGGAGGGTGGCAGCAACCTCACGTTCAGATCAGCACCAAACTTGCCAGTTTCAGCACATCGCCCAGTCCTGCTCCATGCTCAACTTGAATGGGAGTTTGGGCAAAGAGGTTTCCAGTCCTGAACTTTTTTAATGCAAAACTGTTCCCTGCCTCCAAATTCAAAAAGTAGACAGAGAAAGCCTTCTCAAAGACTATGGTATTCTTGAACCACAATCTGGTGTGCCCTGGTAATAGCAACCTGGTGTTGCTGGCTAATCTTTCTCACACTAGGTCAGGCAAAGGGAACTACAGAATGAACTCATCAAAAGGTGCCTTCATTTTGGCAGTTTTATGTCTGGCCTAGACATAGAAGACGAAGGATTGGAAGGGGGAGGAGGAGGAGAAGAAGAAGTACAAAGACCATGAGGCAAACCCAGAGGAAGGTGGAGGGAGAACATCAGAGAAATGTTACAACAACACCAAATAACACCAGTGGAGGCCAGAACAAAAACATGGCATCTCCCTTGAAACCGGGGGGGGGGGGGGAGGCTTTAAAAGGAGCAGACAGGCAACAATTCAGCATAGAAGGTAATATAGGCACATCTCTCCAATTTCCATGTAACTCTCTCATATCTTCAGCCATATAACATGTATAAGATAAATGATGGTGGGGAAAGAAAAATGTTGTTGTTGGGACGTGCCATCAAATGGCTTCCAACATATGGCAACCCTGTGAATGTCTGATCTTCATGATGCCCTCTTCTCAACAGCCCTGCTCTGCACATGCAAACACCAGCCAGTGGGTTCCCTTGAAGAGTCAATCTGTCTCACATTGGGTCTTCCTCTTTTCCTGCTGCCTTTCCACCTTCGCCAGCATTATTGTCTTTCCCAAAGAGTCTCATTTTCTCATGATGGACCCAAAGTAGGACAGCCTCAGCTTTATGATTTTTTGCCCCCAGACATAGTTTGGGGAGGGAAGGGGAAACGTCTATTTTAAAAAGTACTGCAATTGTGGGGTATCAGAGTCACAATAGCAAGGAGACTGGGGAGGGAGAAAGCAATCACACTTCTATACACGGCCCATATAAGCGCCTTTGTGCTTTCAATGGGCGGTTCACTAGTTAATTAGCATTTTGCCCCAAACAGGCTGGATACTCATTTGACCAAACTAGGATGGATGAAAGGCTGAGTCCACCTTGATCCCTGTCAGGATTGAACTCACAGGGGCAGAAATAGACATTGTTGATAGCCCATAATTAGAACATTGTTATACAGTATTTAACAAGGGTATAGCAATAGCAATTACTCTGATATAATTGCCTCAATATCACCTTAGTGCACTCTATGGGCATCTGGTTCACAAGTTAATTAGCATGTTGCCCCAACATGCTGGATCTTCATTTGACCGAGCTTGGAAGGATAGAAGAGGCTGAGTCAACCTTGAGCCCTGGTCAGGATCAAACCCACAACCTGCTGACTGCAATACAGCAATTTAACCCCTGCACCACCAGGGATCCTAGACACCATTAGCCAACAGAAGGGCCGCTGTCACCAGAACGACTCTTTGCACTTCCCAGAGGCTTAGAAGTTGTCACCTTCCTGTGAAACTGGCACCGTTCCATGAAACAGGCACTCGGCATCCAACAGCTACAAAAGCTGCATCTTTCTCAGCCAGCTGCATAGAGGCTGGTGCGTTGCGCTGGCTGACTGCCGCCCAGCCCTGTGCTGCTGACTTGCTGCCCATTTAGTCAGCCTCTGAATGGGCTGGTGCAATGCCAGCCATGGTCGTGAAAATGCTGATGAATGGAGTTGCCGACAGACACATAATTCCATAGGCAGCTTCCTCCAAAGGCTGCATTGAACAGCCCACATTTCCCTCCCCTGCTCGACTTCTCAGGCAAACTGAACATTTGAAGCAGTGCTGGGAGGGGGAGGCTAAAAAGTATGCTGGATAAGGGGTCGAAATAAAAATAGAACATGCTGGGTCATCATTTGACCTAGGAAGGATGGAAGATGCTGAGCCAACCTTGATCCCCATCAGGATCGAACTCACAGCCATTTGGCTGCAGGACAGCAGCTTCACCCCTGCACCACCAGAGCTCTGTAATGACAGGTTGCTTACTTGTAACGGCTTTTCTTCTTCATGTTCGTCTGTGAATCCACACAAATGGGTTTCCAGCATATACTGTATGTGTGGATTCACAGTGGCCACTAAGAACTGAATAGAGCGTAGAGGTGGAAATAGACATTGTAGGTAGCCCACAACAATTAGAACATTGTTATAGTTAACAAGGATTCAAGAAATACCAATTACACTTCTATACTGGCCTCCCCCTCCCCTCCCCCCAGCACTCAGCACTCCCTCTGGATGGTTCAAAAGTGAATTAGCACTTTGCCCCCAACATGCTGGGCACTCATTTTACCCACCTCGGAAGGATGGATGCTGAGTCAACCTTGAGCCCAGGTCAGGATTGAACTTGCAACCTTTTGGTTGCAGTACAGCAGTTTAGCCACTGCGCCATCAGGGCTCCTGGATAAAAGAAGCGGTGCCAACCAACAAAGTGATTGTGAGGCACAGCATAGAAATAAAATTTTATCTGTAGCTATAGATCACTTTTTGCAAGAGTTACTGTAGCATGTGATTCTCTGGTTCTGAACACTGTGCTCTACCCAAAGCTACTCTTGCATGCTGCAATCTAGAAGCCTTTGAACCACTGCCATTGGCCTGCCCGTGATGTCACAGCCCCATGATGGGGAAGGCGCAGTAAACCTATTTGTAGTGGATCCACAGGGACTTGGGCTTCAGGGAGCTGAATTTCAAGAACAGCTGGAGTGCCAAGGTTTGCCATCCCTGTCACAGCCTCTCCTGAGGCATCCTGTGAGCTGTAGTTCAGTGAGGAAGCAAAAGGTTCTCTCTGTGTGTGAGAGAGATACAGTATGTCTATTTTAACCTCACCATGTGGAACCCAGAGAACGGTATGCACACGCGCATGCGCGCGCACACACACACACACTCAATTTCCCTTAGAGTGAAGAAATCCCAACTGTGAATCAGTTTAAAGATAAAGATATATGGGATCAAGATGGTTCATGAGGGGGTGGAGACGTGCCTTCTGGGTCTTTTTCATCATTAGGTGTCTTAGTGGTTACGTTAAGACTTTGAATTGGACAACCAGAATGTCGGCAGGTCATTTATTATTTATTTATTTATTTGCATTTAATATCCCGCCCCAATCGGGCGAACCCGACTCTGGGCGGCTTACAGCATAGCTCATAATATATATGGCCTTAAAATTCATAAAATTCATAAGAATTCATAAAAAATTTAAAACGTTAAACAGTAAAAACGGATAGAAACCCATAATAACAGCTACCAGATGGGGGCGGATGGCTGCTCTTAAATTAGCCATCCCGTATGGGAACCTGCATTGCTATGTCCCCATACTTGACCCGCCAGCCATGTCTTCAGGCCCTTTCGAAAGGGCAGAAGCTCCGTCTGCAGGCGCAGCTCTGTCGGAAGGAGGTTCCAAAGGGCCGGGGCGAACACAGAGAAGGCTCTCTTCCTGGTGCTCGTGAGGCGAGCCTCCCTGGCCGATGGAGTAACAAGAGAGCCCCATCAGTTTGAGACCCGAGTGCTGCATGATGGAGTGAGCTCCCGTCGTCTGCCTGAGTTCCTGCCAATCTAGCAGTTTGAAAGCAAAAATAAATAAATAAATTGCAAGTAGATAAATGGGTAATGCTTTGGCAGGAAAGGTAAGTGTTCCATACGCTCCAAATGCCTAGTCATACCTGCCACATGATGACCACAGAAAGATCTGCAGATGCAGACAATGCTGGCTCTTTGACTGTAAACAGAGATGATCACTGAACCCTAGAGTAGGATACAACAGGCTTTCTAGCAAGGATGACCTTGACCTTTACTAATAGTTTGAGGGCAGGACAAAGGAGAATGCAAAAGATACCAAACGGGATGGGGCAGATGAAATTAAGTGAGCAAACGTTACATGGAAACCAGCCAGCACGAGTTCCTCCAGGCTACTCATGGACTCCAAGTAGCTCAGCTGCCAGGTGGCTTCTTCCAAGCCTAACCATCTGTGTAGCGAAGACTCTGGTGTGGCTATACCAGCCAACTCCACTTTGGAACGGAAACGTCTCCTGACAATATCGTGAACTGGCTTAATAAACGAGCCACTTCTGAGTGTTAGCAAATTAATCACTCCCCTGCTTTGACTATTTATGACTCTTGCTGATGCACTGCATCAGATAAAATATATTTTTTAAAAAAAACCCTTTTCTTTGACTTGTCTGTTGAGAACACAGTTTCTTCACCAGCAAGGAAAGAGTTTTAAATCTTTCTTTTAGATTGGATGTAGCACATCAAATGGCAAGTTCAAGCCGGGCTTTTGACTGGCTCTAGTGATTGCCAGAATGATCTTACCTGCACCAGGAAAATAGAAGCCACTTGACAGGGATCAGGGAGGTGCAGGTAGCAAGGCTCAGGGCAGGTATGCGCACCGGTGAGCTCTGGCAAAGACATCACCTGGGAGGCACCCCAGCCTCTCCCTCCAGGGCATAAAACCCCATACAGTCCGCCTCTTTTTTGCCGAGCAAGAAGAAGCAAGAGTCTCAGAGAGACTCAACTGCTTGGCAAAGCATATAAAATTTACGGTCCATAAAGGCATCTCCATAGAGTCTTATTGCATAAATTTTGCATTTTACATTTGCATTTTAACTGGTTGTTAGTCATGCTATGCATTTTAACCTTGATTTTGGTTGTATTATTAGGTTTGTTTTAACTCTGCTTGTCCACTGCTTTGAGTGACCATTGGCAGATAGGGCAGGATACCAGTTCATTCATTCATTCATTCATTCATTCATTCATTCATTCATTCATACAAACAAACAAACAAACAAACAAACAAACAAACAAACAAACAAACAAACAAACAAACAAACAAACAAACAACTATCTGAATTACACCTCAACAGAGACCACCCTGGTCTTCTGGAATCATCAAGACTTCTACTTGAACTGATTCAGTCACATCCCAAGGTCAAACTGGCAAAAGTGCACAAGAAGTGCTTTGGGGCAGGTTTGCCACCACTGTGGAACTCCCTGCCACTGGAGGCTTTGATCTCGAGTACTTACTGGAAGGATCAAAGTTCAGGTTGTGTCTCTTTCTGGAGACACATAGAGGCTGCTGAACCACCACCCTGGGTTTAGGTGCTGTACTTTTTACTTATCTCATTGGCAGTTTTGCTAGATGTTCCTTAACTACTAAACCACCCCATGAATTAGAGGAGAGGCTGATCAGAGGCACAAGAAAGCCACATGCAGGGCAGCCCCATTCGGCTTCTATTCTCATGAACGCCTGCAGAGGAGGAGGAGGAGGAACAGAGGTTGCTCAAACCCAGCCTAACAAACCACCACAAGTGAATGTCACTCACTCCATCCAGAGACTTCACACACTTCCCAGAGCCTGAGACAAACAGCCCTAACTCTGTCCTCCCATGAGGTAGGAAATCACCCCCTGCCCTTGCCATTTTCTTTCAGGTGCGCCTGCCATTTCCAACCTCTCCTTTGGAGATGGGAATAGAAGACGGAAGCGCTTTGGTTTCAGACGGACCTGAAATTCCTCAAAAGCCCAAGACAAGTCACTGTTCTCCTGTCATCATTACACCTTTGCTATCCCAGAGGCAGGGAGGGAGGGAGGGGGAGAGAAGGCTTATTCAAAAGAAAGGGAGCAGCAAGAGAGAAGGAAGGAAGGACCCCCAACCCACTCGAAGTGCTAAACAGCGAAAGCAGTCGAGGAGGAAACAGGGAGGGAGGAAGCTCTTTCCCCCACGCAGGACTTCTCCGTGCCATGACTGGAGACCCACGAGTTCTTCTTGGGGCTTTTGCATTGGGCTGATAGAATTGCTCTGTCAACCTCCAAACTTATTACCCGTCGCTTACACTCCACTCAAACCAGCGCCACGTGAAAAAACCACCTCTTCCTTTCCTTCCTTCCTTCCTTCCTCCCTTCCTCGATGGGGCGCACCCACAGCGGGGGGGGGGGTCAAGAGAGGGGGAAGGAAGGTCTCCTTCCCAAGCCTGAAGCCCCCCCCCGCCCGGCCCTCGTTTGCTGGTTCCCCAATTCCAAACACTTCGGAGGGCGCCGCTGGCTGGGCAGTGGTGATGGGAAGGGGGGTGGGGGCGGGGGAGACAGGTATTGCCTTGGCCAGGTGAGACAGGGGCCGAGAGGTGGGAAGGAAGTCGAGGGAGGGAGGGAAACTTCGCGGGGGGGGGGGTCTTGCTCTCACAGAGGCTGAGGAGCGCTTCGGGAAAGAGTCACCATTCAGCGCGGCCAGAGTCTTTCCGGGGCGTCCGGTTTCAGGCAGCCGTCTGCATTGCAGCCAGCCCGGCCCGGCCCTCCAGCCACGCTGCGGGGGGGGCCTCCGACAGCGGGGGAGGGGGGCAGGTAACCCGGGAGCCTGAACGGGACGTCCCCCTCCCACCCGCCCAGGGAGCCGAAGGGGCGCCAGGGCAGTCGGAAGACCTCCCCCCCCCCCAAACACACATGCAGCCCTTGGCAATCTTGCGCCCCGGGAACCCTGGCCATCTCCAAAGCCGAGCCTCCCCTTCAGACTGGCCGCCTCGTCGGGAAAAAGAGCGCAAGGAAGGGAAGGGGAAAGGGGAGTGGAAGGAGGTTTGAGGTTTGGCTACACCGACGGGGCGCCGGTCCCTCAAAGCGACGCTGCCAAGAAGGGCGCGAGAACGACAGGGTCCCGGCGCAGCGCAAAGTCCGCGCAGACTTTCCCGACGCAGACGCGCGGCCAGGCGGGAAAATTATACTAAAAAGGTACTTCGAGGGGGGGGGGTTGGATGGACGAGAGAGAGAGAGAGAGAGAGACTCACCTGTAGCGCGTCTGCGGAGTCGGGGGCGGCGGCGTCCTCCTCCTCCTCGTCGCCTTCGGCCTTGCGGAAAACCTGCTGGCCCCGTCTGAAAAATTGAAGCGCAGCAATGAGGAGGTGGGGCAGGATCAGGACCATGCCTGCTCCTGCTACGGCGGCGGCTACGGCGCCCGCCGCTGCTGCTGCGCCCCTCCCCGCCCCAAAGCGCGCCCCCGGGGCTCCTCCTTCCCTCCTCCCTCTTTCGGTTGCCCGCTCGACGGACGGACGGGTGTCCGGCGCACCTGCTCCCCTGCGCGCCACCGGCCATCCCGCCCGGACGCCTGGAGGGGAGGCGCTGCCCTCCCCGAGCCCTGCCTGACTCAGGACCATTAAGAAAAACCATGGGGGGGGGGAGGGAAGGCTCTCCGTAGAGAGGGAAGCAGCGGCCTCAGGCGGCAGACCCTGGGGGGACGGCCCTTGACATGGCTTGCAATACCAGCGACGCTCACCTGCCGCTTAGTGAGCGCTTAGTGCTTAGCTGGAGTCCTGGGGGGTGGGGGAGGGGGCTGGGTGTGAACAAGGCTTTAGGACAGGGGTGCTCAAACTTTTTTGGCCGCAGGGTGGTCACGTGGTTCAGGGGGCTGGTCACTATGGCCTGGGGGCCAGATCCGGCCCCAACGCCAATTCATCTGGCCCACGAAGCCCTTGTTGCTCTATGAAGTGGTAGTAAAATGCGCCCATACTTCTGCTTCCAGGGCTTCATGGGTCAGATGGATTTATTTAATTGCATTAAATAAATAAATAAATAAATAAATAAATAAATAAATGCACTTGTAAATGCTATGATTCATCCATTTATGTTTTGCATTTCTCCTCATATGGGGGCCCATGGGGGCCTTTTGTGTTTGCTGCTCTTTTTTGCCTGTGAAACCTGGATCCTACCTTCACTCCCATGAGCTCAGAGCAGCCCCCTTTCATCTCCCTAACACCCCTAAGAGGTAGGTCAGGTCAGGTGAAGAGAGAAGGGCTGTCCTCAAGTCACCCCAGGGAATTGAACCCCAACCCTGCAGTGAGTTACAAAAGGGGTTAAGAAGAGCCCAGAATCCGAACACATCTAAAATGAAATAACAGATGCAGAGAAATACACATTAAAGCCCTGTTAAACACAATGTCTCATGAAAAAAATCCACTCAGCTAAAACACTTTAAAAGCATTTGAAATTGACTCATAAAAATAAAGCAGAAGTAAAAAGGGCAGCAGCCACACGGAAAACCTCTTCCACGCCCACCACAGATTTTGTGGAGGGTTTTAGCATTCCACTCTCTGCACTTTGGATAAATAGATACAGTACCACTTTTTTTTTTGGGGGGGGTGTGCTCTCCGGTGTCTAGTCATGACTACCACATGTCCACAGAAAGGTCTGCAAATGCAGACAGTGCTGGCTCTTTGGCTATAGAGATGAGCACTAAACCCTAGAGTTGGATATGACTGGCTTTCTAGCAAGGGTGACCTTTACCTTTACACTTTTCTTAATTTAATTTTGCAAATCCTTCCCTAAACCTGTGATGGCCAACCTTAGCACTTCCAGCAGTTCTTGGACTTCTATTCCCAGAAGCCCAAGTCAGCACTTCTGCTGATCAGGGCTTCTGGGAATTGTAGTTCAAGAACACCAGGAGTGCCAAGATTAGCCTTCACTGCCCTAAACTGATCTGATGCCCTTTTCCTGCAGCAGAAACAGGCGGGAGCCTTGTTGGAGTCAGCTTTCAATGGAAGTTGTGTTGGTTTTTTTTAATGGGAAGTGTCCGATGGGATGCCTTTGCCTCAGACAGCAAATTGGAATGGGATGGCCCTGGCCCTTCCTACTTGGCACAAGTCCTCCAGAAATGAGGACAGGATAAGGCTGGGATGAAACAGGCCGTCCTCGATGCCCCACCTGAATGTGGAACATCCGGCAAGGCACGAAAGACACAGAAGGAGAGCCAACCAAAAAAGATTCAGGGGTGCAGGAGAGCGTGCAAAGTATTTTTCTGTCTGGAAAAGTCAAAGGAACTGAAAATGGTTCATTCCAGAAGAATGTAGGGAGAGCCTGAACTGGGTGAGACCAAAACCAGCATCTTAAGTCAGGATTGCTCAATATTTCTAGAGCAGCGATGGCGAACCTTGGCACTCCAGCTGTTCCTGAACTTCAATTTCCAGAAGCCCAAGTCTCTGTGAATCCACACGAATGGGTTAACTGTGTGGGTTCACAGAGACTTGGGCTTCTGGAAATTGAAGTTCAGGAACAGCTGGAGTGCCAAGGTTCGCCATTACCACTCTAGAAGGATCTATTTTTTTCTGCTCCAGTTCATTGGCTGCACAAAACCTGCATGTGGCAAAATGATTTATTACGTTCTCCATTTGATGCAAAGGGAAAATAATGTCCCAAGATATAAAAAAGATAGATTTTGCTCATTTAGCCAGAGATAAAGCCCATTTTCATACTAGCTCTCCTTATTTATTTATTTAATTTTTTGGATCACTGGGTTTGCATCCAGTGCCTTCCTCTTTCCAACCTCTTCCTTTCCAGAGCCCCAATCAGCCCCATCCATCACACAAGCCAAGGCACAAAAGGACTCTGAACTTGCGCAGAGTGTCTTTTTCTCATTACTGAGTAGCACCATTAACCATCAGCCCCTATGCAAAGGGAAATCAGAGAGAGGGTGTAACCCAACTTCTACCAGTGTGGCAACCTCTTGGTCAGCCAGGACTACAGAGCCCATCCTCCCAGGCAATCCACACTGCTTGCGGGGTGATGGGAGCTGTAACACAATACGTTTTAACAGGAGGAAGCAGTTGGGAAATCAGGATGTTTCCTCATTTGCAGCTGCAATTCTGGCATTGCTGCAATTTATAATTCGTCCTCTAAGATACAGGAATGAGGGAACTGAGAAAAAATAATTCTTTCTCATATGCGAACTCTAGAGTCTGCATTTTGAAACGAGCAGAAATAAATAAATAAAAAAGCAGGAAGACTTCAAAGACCTGGAAGCTTGTTAAGAAAGTGAATGGCTCCACCTCTAGGATGGACAGACAGACAGACGGATGGACAGACAGAGAGCGTCCCCTTAGTAAATGAAGTTGGAGCAGCCAAACCCTCCTGAAACTCTCCCACCGTCCAGAGCCCACATTCCATGTTGGCCTGAAATTACGGTAGCCTCAGTCTGGCCTTTTCCTCTGTTTTCTTTGCTCCTTTCATCAAATCAAAACCATGCATAGCGCACCGTCTCCTGGGTAACAGTCATCCCATTTAATCAAGATTAAACAGCATATAAGAAAGCAAAGTTACATTTCTGCTACTTTCCTACCCAGCAAAAGAAGACGTATCAAAATCTTTGGGGAAACGGTAGAGAGCAAGTCCTCATAACTCAGGGAGAATTTCCCATTTCATTTCTGAGTTATTGGGCAGAAGTTGACCTGGCGGCTCATTTTAATCCGTTTGTCAGTCCCGCTGTCAGAGAAAAGGTTCCACTTTGTCTTTAACAATTTGCCATCTGAAGGAATGTCTGGCTGTCAGTGTCTGTTCTACCCAAGGTTAATAAAAGCTCTCAACTGCATTATCCCCCCCCCCCAAACCCCAAACCCCCAACACATAGAGATGTGGGTCAGAACTTCAGAGCAACCTTTGCAGATATTGGCTCTGCGATTCTGGGAACTGTAGTTCCTGATGGGACTCAAGGTTGGCTCAGCTGCTTCCATCCTTCCAAGGTTGGAAAAATGAGTAAGCATCATGTTGGGGGGCGAAATGCTAATCAACTTGTGGGTCGCTACAGAGTGCACTAAGTGCTGGGGGGGGGGGAGGTCTAGAGCTGTAATTGCTATTGCTATATCCTTGTTAAATGTATAACAATTTTAAAATATATCTCTATTTCTTTCCCCTGTGCTCTATCAAGTTCTTCTTCGTGGTCACCTTTGAATCCACACAAATGGGTTCATTGTGCATACATGCAGTAAACCCATTCGTGTGGATTCACAAAGTCCATGAAGAAGAACAACAGTATGACAGTAAGTCACGTGTCGTTATAGAGCCCTGGGGCCGCAGGGGTGAAATTGCTGTCCTACAGCCCCAACTGTGGGTTTGATCCTGACCAGGGCTCCAGTTTGACTCAGCCTTCCATCGTTCCAAAGTGGGTAGAATGGGTACCCAGCATGTTGAGGGCAAAAGGCTAATTACTCAATGAACCACCCACAGAGGGTGGTATAGCTAGGGCAGGATTATCAACCTGTGGCCGGGATGTGGCCCATGACACCATTTCATGTGCCGCCGCCCCCGCCCCCTCCACCACACCAGGAACAAGATCCCCAGCTGGTTGGATGATTTGAGGGAGCGTGATCCAATGCTCCCCCCCCCCCCGGCTTTAAAAGGCTGAGCCCTCCTGAGCGAGGGTCACTGCTAATGGCAAATCCTCTCCTCTCTTTGCTTGTTGCCTGTCAGAAGAAAACAGTCTGGAAGCTTTCGCTGGGGGTTTTTTCCAAAAAGGCCCAGTTCCTGCTTCTCTCCAAACCTGACTTGCTGCAGTTCAATTACATTTAATATAGTGAGAACAAAAGGGACAGTCTCAGTGTGGTTCCCGACGATGGCTTCACCCTCGGTAATTAATTACAAATGCTTTTGCCACCCCAACGACTGCTGTTTGGGTGGAAATTCACTCTCCGACTCTGTGCAGCAGGAATGTTATCTCCACGATGAGGGAAAAGACAGAAAGCCCTGCCCTGTGACAAAAATCCAGTTAGATCTGCCTCCATTTCACTGAACGCTTCCAGTGTTAAACGCCACGTGGGGCTCATTCGTGGCCGGCACAGTTCCTGCAACCCGAGTCTCTTAACAGGAGAGACTCAATGTGCTCCTCTGTCACCCGTGATCTTTTTGTCTTCCATCTGTCATGACGTCACTTAGATTCGTTCTGTCGTGCCGTCCACCACCACCACCACCACCACCACCACCCCCGGCTGCCAAATTCACACTGCAGTCCAGATCACATTGTGTCCTGAAACAGGCTTCACACCCGCTTGCCTTCCCCACCCTGTGCAAGTCGGCCCTCTCCTCTCTTCTGCAAAATCATAGAATCCATCGTATCACCACTGAGTTGGAAGGGAGGCCACCAGGCGATCCAGCCCAGCCCCCTGCTCAGCGGAGGAGTCTAATTCAAGACCCAGTTGACAGAGCAGGCCTTCCCAACCTTTTCAAGCTGGAGGGCCATTGGGTCACACTCTCTCAGTCAGCTTTGAGGGCCGGAGGGCCGTTTGGCCCTGCCTGCACGATGGGGCAGATAGTTTGTCCCAACAGCTTCAAAGGAGTGGCCAATTTGTTTACTTGAATGCCCTCGGAGGGGTGAGGTGGGGCACATGAAATGGTACCATGGGCCAGATGTGGCCCATGGGCCTCAGGTTGGAAACCCCTGTGACAGAAGGTTGCTTCCCAGTTTTCCCTTAAATGCCTTCACCGTTGGAGCCCTCACCACCTGCGGAGGGAATATTGGTTCCGTTGTGTTACTGCTCCAACGGTTAAGAAGCTTTGCCCGATATAGTAAAACCTCACCTAAAGAGCACCTCGCTTAGAGAGTAACTCGCTTGAAGAGCAGAATTGTATCTGAATGGTCGCTTCGCTTAACAAATAAAACCAACCAAAAACTCGCTTAACAAATACATTGGGTTTCACACATACACACACCGCCAAAAGTCACAATGGGTCGCTTCCAATGGTGTTTCGCTTAAAGAGCAAACTCGCTTAAAGAGCAATCCTGTGGAACGCATTATGCTCTTTAAGCGAGGTACCACTGTATTAGGCCTTCCTTTAGTTTCAGCCCATTATTACACGCCCTGCACCCTGAAATGATGGAGAAAAGACCTGGCCCCTCCTTTTCAAGTGTTTCAAAGGTACTGTCATATTCTGCCTGTGCCTCCTTTGCTCAAGACTAGACATGCCCAGTTCCTTTGCTCTTTCCTCCTAGGGCTTGGCTTTCAGTATCCTCTGATCCTCCTTGTTGCCCTTCTCTGAGCCTGCTCTCGTTTGTATGCATCTTCCTTAAAGGGCGGTGCCCAGACCTGGACTCAGGACTCTGGATGTGGTCTGACTCCTGCTGAATAGAGGGGAACTAGGAGTATCTCACAGGTTTTGGAGACTAGACTTCTGTCAAGGCAGTCCAAAATAGCAATGGCCTTCTTTGCAACCACATCACACTGTTAGCTCATATTCAGCTTGTGATCTACAAAGAGGGGTGCCCAAACTACACCCTCTGGGCCAGATCTGGCCCCCAATGCCAATTCATCCAACCCGCACCACCCTTGTTGCTCCCATTTTACTTCTGCTTCCAGGAGTGACGCGGGTGACACAGGCTGGATGAAATGGCTTCAGGGGCCAGATCTGGCCTACGGACCATAGTTTGGGCACCCTTGGTTTAAGCAGAGAAAATGGCAGCTTAAAATCTATCTCATCCTGTTACAAAACAGATTGCAAGGCACATTTTACTTCTGCTTCTGGTGGGAGGAACCACGTGACCGGCCCACTAAACCATGTGACCGGCCCACGGCCTGAAAAGTTTGGGCACCCCGATCTACAACAGTCCCAAAATCCTTCTCTCCTGCAGTATTACTGAGTCAGGTTTCCCCGATTCCATAACTGTGCCTCTAGTTTTTCTTCTCTAGGTGTGAAACTTTGCCTGTATCCCTGTTAAGTTTCATTCCGTTGTTTCCAGCCCAGTGTTCAAGCCTATCAAACACTGCTTTTTGGACTCTCTTCCTGTCTTCCAAGGTATCAGACGTTCCACCCAGTTTTGTGTCTTCCACAAATCTGATACGCATTCCCTGCACTCCCTCATCCAAGTCAGTGATGAACATGTTGAAGAGCAATACAACGAAGGAGGTCTCCTCTGACCAATTTGAGCCCCTGGGCAGGAAGATATTGGCAAAGGTGGCCCAAGCCCTGAGACACGATGCGCATTGGCCTCTAAATTCTCCCAGAATCCCTCAGCTCTGTTCTGGTTAATGGATTGTTAAGAGTCGCAGCCCATAAAAGTTACTTTTCCAAGCTCTTTGAGATTAACCTGATGTTGCTTCCTGCTCCAGCAGCAAGACTTTGGAAGGATAATTGAATACTAAGAGTTATTAGAAAATAATTTTAAGTATCAATAAACACTGCTTTTCTCCAAGAGATTTAATTTTATTTCAGTTGCACAAAGCAAATAGAGGGTCAAAGAGAGCCTCTAAAATGCAAGGGCAAAAAAAAAAAGGCATTTACAAATGAGTCGCGTGGCTACTTTACATTTCTGCATGCAGGGCTGTCTGTCTGTTTCTTAAAAATACATCTTGTGATTCCTTTTCCTGACACTGTCCTTGTAAGGACATCGCAGATGGTTCCTCTTTTCTGTCCTTAGCAGAGTCAAAAAAAGGTGGTTGCTTAAGTCTGACTGACAAAGGCACTCCTTTGCAAGACACACGTCTCACAGCCGCCCTTAGTCATCAAAGAGCATTGAGCTCTGGGCCCAGGAAAGGCGAGCGTCACATCATTGCTTATTATTGATTACTGTATTTTTTTACACTGTATTTTATTGTATTGTTTTATTCTTTTTTCTTTTTATGTAAAATTTATTGATTGCATTATCTGTGCTGCATCTGTTGTTATATATATTATGCTGTATTTATATTTGAGATTGCGATACTGTATATGTTGCTTATGTTATGTGAGCCGCTCTGAGTTGCCTCAGTGAAGTGAGTAGAGGGGCATATAAGTCTAATTTAATAATAATAATAATAATAATAATAATAATAATAATAATAATAATAATAATAATAATAATAATAATAATAATAATAATAATAATAATAATAATAATAATAATAATAATAGATAAATATATGATCAATATAATTCTTCTCACAGTCTAGGAGCTGTATGGGGCAGGAGATGGACCTTGGATGGGGGCACGTGTTCCCTAAAAGTGAATAGGCCAGCTAGCCCTGGGGCCTGAAGAATAATTGAATGTGTTGCTGGTTAATCTTTCTCACACTAGGTCGGGTGGAGGAAACTGCAGAATGAACTCACCAAAGGCAGGAATCTGACAGAGGGTTGCTTCCTAATTCTCCCTTGACGGCTCCCAGGGTTGGAGCACCGCTCACCCCCTTTAGAGGCCGTGGGCTCCATTGTCCTACTGCTCTAACTGTTAAGAAGTTTTTCCTGATATTTTCTGCCTATCTCTGGCTTCCTTTAGTTTGAGCCTGTTATTACGAGTCCTGCACTCTGGGATGCTGGAGAACAGATCCTGCCATTCCTCTTTCATTTTGGCAATCCAGGGTTTGATCAAAAGAAGAAGAAGGCATTTGAAGAATCCTGTCATTTTATCCCCGCTCATTCTCCTTTTTGTCCAGGCTTAAACATGCCCACTTCCTACTGCCTTTCCTCCTAGGACTTGGTTTCCAGCCCTCTGGTGATCCTTGTTGCCCTTCTCCGAACCTGCGCTAAAGAAGTGCTTCTTTCCTCCTCCACCCCTTCCTATTTTGACATCCTTAATCCTGATTACGCTCTGTAGAAACGTGAACCAAGCTGGAACAAACGTCCCCACCTGGCAAAGGGTTGGTGAGAGCACTAGTCCACCAAATCCAAAGCACCCGGGGGTAGGGAAGACTAGCTTTGATTATCTCCAAGACCACTGGAGGCTCTACTGCAGGGGTCCCCAAACTTTTTGGGCCATGGGCTGGTCACGTGGTTCAGTGGGCCAGTCATGTCGTTCCTCCCACCGGAAGTGGAAGTAAAATGTGTCTTACAGTTTGTTTTGCAACAGGATGAGATAGATTTTAAGCTGCCATTTTCTCTGCTTAGACTAGGGGTGCCCAAACTATGGCCTGTGGGCCAAATCTGGCCCTGACACCAATTCATCCAGCCCATGCCACCCTCGTTGCTCCTGTAAGCAGAAGTAATATGTGCCCATGCAGGCACATTTTACTTCCACTTCCGGGAGCAGCATGAGTGGTGCAGGCCGGATGAACTGGCATTGGGGGCTGGATCTGGCCCACAGGCCATAGTTTGGGCACCCCTGCTTTACTGGATGACCCAAGGGGCCACCACAGACTCAACTGTGCAAGAGAAAGAGGGTGCCCTCCCTTCTTCTTTCTTTCTTTCTGTTTGGCCACCTATAAAGACCTTCGTGCTTCTTCCTTCAGGCTTTTAGCAATTAAACTGGACAGAAGGGTGGGTGGAGAGCTCCCCTTCATTGCTATTATTACAGTGTGCTTTTAAAGTGTTTCATTGCTAGGGTTTTTTTTTCTCCAATTTGCTTTTTCTTGTGTTGAGCTTTTGTTTTTTAACCTGAGCATGTTTTAAAATCTATCTGCAAGTCTCTCGGAGTCCCTCTACTGGGAGAAGGATAGCACAGAAATCAAACAAATGCATAAATAATAGGAGCTGTAATTCATGTCATTATAAACCGCAGGCAATTGTGCCTATAAGCCCCAGGCCTCTTGCCACCTCTCAAGACAGTCTCTGTAAATGGGGAACTCAACCATCCACACTGCCTACAACAACTTTGGCCCTGAGCATCATCGCAGTAGATTATGTTCTCCAGTATGGAATGCATCCACACATGCAAAACAAGCAGACATTGCCGTTAATGAAACAGGATGCATAGTGACAGGATGCCTCAAACCTACACCAGTTCTGGAAACAGACCTTCCCTTTGATATCACTCCACCTAAGATCAGGAAAGAAGGAGCAGCAGACATGGAGAGGACTGAGCAAGAGAAGGACCCTCCTCAGCACCCTCTGAATGGAGATGAGCTCCAAGTCCACCGACTCAGAGTCAAGAAGAGCTGTATGAGGTTAGAACAAACATTCTTGAGGGTTCACGAGAGCAAAACCAAATGAGAAGATGGAGGAGGGAGCTCATGGGACAAGGAAGAACATGAAAGGAGGAGGAGGAGAAGGAGATGGCTGAGGAACTCCACCTCCCCTACATGTCCCTTGGAGGGCCCTGAATAGGATGCTGAGGGTCAGAGTGGCAAAATGCAAGACCAACAGTCTCAAGTGGGGGCTGATGGTGTGCAGCAACATGCTGTGTGAATGTGGAGAGATTAAGGAGTCCATTGGCTCATTTATTGGTCTGCCAATGACTACCCAAACATGTACCGATGGGGACTTAAGTTTGGCCAATGCAAAGCCAAAAAATTGGGCAGTCCAGGGTTCATTCTGGACACAGAAGAAGAAGAAGAAGAAGAAGAAGAAGAAGAAGAAGAAGAAGAAGAAGAAGAAGAAGAAGAAGAAGAAGAAGAAGAAGAAGAAGAAGAAGAAGAAGAAGAAGAAGAAGAAGAAGAAGAAGAAGAAGAAGAAGAAGAAGAAGAAGAAGAAGAAGAAGAAGAAGAAGAAGAAGTTGTTTTCAAGACCGTTGTTACGTTCGCAACTGGAAGCTTCGGGATACAAATCCACCCAGTCCGAAGCCATGCAGGTGACCTGCGGTCCAAAGGGTGGGAAGGGACGAGTGGCTACAGAGCTTGGTCTTGCCCTCTTGGATGGAAAGGTCTTGCCTTCTCTTCCCAAAGTGACCCTGCCAACCTAGTTGCTGACCAGCACTGGGGAAGAGGGCCTAAGAGGCAGACACAGCTACTCTTGGAAGGGGCCAAGATGTGAAATGCACACTGAAGTGGGATTCCGTGCCAGCATGCATGGCATAGACACGCCTTCCTCCTGTGCAGAAACTACTTTTGCCGTGGAATAATTTAGCACCAGAGAACGGTCAGCACATTGAGGGCTGGGAGGAGGTCTGAGGTACGGAGAGCGGAGCCTCTCAGCGGTCCCAGGGCACCCCCTTGTGGTGGAATTGAACCTTCCTAAGGGTTGGGACTGTGGTGGCTTAGTGGTTAAGATGCTGAGCTTGAAGACCGGAAGGTCGTCAGGTCAGCAGTTTGAGACTGGAGCACTGCTCCCATTTTCTGTCCCAGCTCCTGCCAACCTAGCAGTTTGAAAGAAAGAAATTGAAAGTAAATAAACAGGTACTATGTCAGTGGGAAAGGTAACGGTATTCCGTGTACTTTGGCATCTAGTTATGCCTGTCACATGCTACAAGCACACACGTCACAGCACTGGGAAGGATGCTGTCAGCAAAACATGTCTCCAACACATGGGCAGGGCAGTGAGCCTTCCCGTGTGTGGCTTCAGTGCTCAGTGGGACCACTGGGCAAGTGGCAGGGAAAACCACTTAGGCAGTAAAAGCGCCACTGGAGACCCAGTTTTCACTAATGCCAAAGATGTGCAGCTGCTGGCACAACAGGCTTTTTACGCCAGCGCCATGGACACAATTGGCTCTCGGCTTTAATTTGGGGGTTTAGGTGCCATCCTTTCCTTTCTGATCGAAGGCAATGCTGTGTGTTGACACCCTCCTCAACCCCAAAGTCCTCTCATTAGCAGCCCTGCTCAGGTCCTGCAAAATGAAGGCTGTGGCTTCCTTCACGGAGTCAGTCCATCTCTCGTTAGGCTTTCTCTTGTTTTGATTGTCACACTCTTTTCCTGGCATGGTTGCCTTTCCACAAAGGGTCATTCTGTGGTTTTTAATGTTCAATGGTCATTCTCCTTTTGCACCTTTCCCCTTCCTCAGTAGTCACTTCAAGCCATGGCCTGCTTCCTACTCAAAAGATGGTGTCATTTGCAACCTTTGAACTGTTTTCCTGCTTCGTATGAATCGATTCCAGCTTTCCCTGTGATATGTTCTGTCTGCGCACAGATTGAACAGACCAGGGCATAAAATGCACCATTGTCAGACACTCTGGCCAACAGGAAGCCAGTCTGTCTCTCTGTATTCCATCCCAACAGTAGCTTTATGCCCACCGTATGGGTCAGGGAGGGCAAAACCTTTAGAGACTGAGTGCCCAAACTACAACCCAAAGCCCACTCTGTGCTGGGGGGAGGGAGGGAGGAAGTGCTCCCACTGGGCTGCTGGACAGAGGGACAGATGGACTCTGTGCTGGGGTGTCAGCGTGTCTGCCCACAGAGAGTGCCCCCTCTGGCACACATCCCATAGGTTCACCACCACTGGTATAGATGAGCAATCAAGTGTTCAGAGTGGGATACCACCCAAGTGGGTGATATAGGGATGCGATCAATGAATGAATGAATGAATGAATGAATGAATGTGGAGTCACCCCACCCCCCATTTCTTTCAGGATAGCCCATAGTTTCTCATGAAGTATTCAACAGTTATTTGGCCAACCATTTGCCAGATCTGCTTTGCTTTGGATTCCTGCACTGGGAAGGGGCTTGGACTTGATTGTCTCACAGGCTCCTTCCAATGCAGCGATTCTGAGATTCTATGACCCCCACTTTCAAAGGCTGTACAAAACATTCAGGAGTGGTTGGCCTTCCTTTGCCCTCTTCTGACATGGCTAAGGGAGAGCCTGGACACCTTTGCCCTTGAAAGACCCACTGCTGCCACGACCACCCTCCAGGCCTCCTGCCGTCTAGCTAGGAGATGCGCTTCAGAGGTGTCTTCACTCCTATCAAATTAACTTTTCCTCCAGGTTCAGCCCCCAGAGTGGCACCCAGAATCCAGCAATCCCAAGAGGATCATTTAATCAAGCGACGGCACGGCACCGAGAGGGTGCAGATCAGGGTCAAAAGAATCACCCGTCCTGTCCTGGACACGCACGAGGGCATCTTATTTCAAAGGCTGAGCAACATCCAGCCTGGCTCACTCCAGGCTGGGAGACCAGGAGGGAAACTGAGGAGGGCCAGATAGGAATCCTGCTTGAAACCTTTGCAGGAGGCCGTTTTTGCCAGTTGGATTTGGCAAGACCAAAGGAGACCCCGCAGGAGACGGATGGATTGTTTGGCTCTGATGCAAAGGGAGCCTCGTCCACCTTCTCCTCTTGGCCGGAAATCCAGCAAAGCAGCAGGAAAACCAAGAGGAACCACAAGAGCTCTTTCTGTCTCTAGGTCAAGGTCGCTCTTGCTTGGAAGCCAGTCGTATCTGACTCTAGGGTCCAGTGCTCATTTCCATTTGCAGCCAAAGAACCAGTATTGTCTGAGTCTGCAGGTGTTTCCTTGGTCATGTGGCAGGCATGACTAGATAACAGAGTGCATGGAACGCTGTTACCTTTCCCAGCAATGTGGTACCAGTTTATCTACCTGCAATTTCTTGCTTTCAAACTGCTAGGTTGGCAGGAGCTGGGAGATACAATGGGAGTTCACTCGGGTCTCAAACTGCT
This sequence comes from Furcifer pardalis, assembly GCA_030440675.1. Classification (NCBI taxonomy): domain Eukaryota; kingdom Metazoa; phylum Chordata; class Lepidosauria; order Squamata; family Chamaeleonidae; genus Furcifer; species Furcifer pardalis. The sequence goes on from CP126895.1 coordinate 117,604,234, forward strand.
GACCTTCTGGTCATCAAGCTCAGTGTTTTAATCACTAAGCTATATTCCCATTCATGTACTTTGCACAGGTCCCATCTTCTGGCAAGTGCTGTGACTGTTTGACAAGGTCACCTCTCATGACCTGCTCCTGCATTGCTTTTCATTCCCACAGGTGGTAATCTCATCACTCTTGCCCCCCCCCCTCCGGTTCCAGCTCCTTCCCATTCACCCTCTCCCACTCCAATTTCGTCAGGTGTAAATGGTTGCCATGGAAAAAGGCGAGGCAAGTTCAAATGTTCAGTCAGCTTTAATTAGCTTTCAAGGCTGCCAGTGAGGAGTTTTGTGGTCCAGAAGAGAGAGTGAGGCTGTTTGGAACAGCGAAGGATGGATGGAAGGCAGGCAAAGTCACTTCATCCACCCTTCACTGTTTAAGCTCCTCCGGCTAATGGGGGGTTGCATTGGGATGCAGGTGAGGTGCTACAGAGGCCAACAGGTAAGGATGCGAGCAACTCTGTTTTGCCCGATACAGCTCTCAACAGAGGAAGGGGGAGGGACAAAGCAATGCCGAAGCATTGTGAGTTCCATTCTGGCCAGGTTCAAGGTTGGCTCAGCCTCTTCCATCCTTCAGAGGAAAAAGTCAATAATGTTAGAAACAGTGAGAGGCAGCAGGAAAAGAGGAAGAGAAAATGTGATGGATTGACACCCTTTAGGAAACCACGGGCTTAAATTTACAAGAGCTGAACAGGGCTGTTGAAAACAGAACATTTGGGGGATTACTTATTCACAAAGTTGCCATAAGTAGGAGATGACTTGACAGCATGCAACAACAACAAAATTAATTATTAAACAACCAGGGCTTGATGGCTTTTGAAGGGAAGAAAGACCCCCTCCTCCCCCCCTGTTGCCTGAGGTGGGAAGTCAACATGACAGACACATAATTTGCCCACTGGGTCCAGACCGTCCCAGAAGGCTCCGTTGTCAGTGTTTGGTTCTCTCTGGGCTTGGCACTCTGAGCACTTGTGGGCAGGAGGGATGCCTGTACATTTCAATACAGATTAAAAATAACTTGCCCTGGTGCATACCCTGCAAAACAAGTAAGAACCTGGCCTGGTGGCGCAGGAGTTAAACTGCTGTACTGCAACCAAAATGTTGTGAGTTCGATCCTGGCCAAGGCTCAAGGTTAACTCAGGCTCTTCCATCCTTCCAAGTTCTGTAAAATGAGGACCCAGCATGCATTGGGGGTCAGAATGCTAATTAACTGTAAACCGCCCAGAGAGTGATCTAGGCACTATGGGGCAGCATAGAAGTGTCATTGGTATTGCTCTATCCTTGTTAAATATGACATTTTTAAAGTATAACAATCCTTGTTAACTAGAACAATGTTCTAATGATGGGCTATCTACATTGTCTATTTCTGCCTCTACGCTCTATCGTTGGGGTGCCCAAACTATGACCCATGAGCCAGATCCAGCCCTTGATACCAATTCATCCGGCCCACAAAGCCCTCATTGCTCCCTACGGGCATGTTTTACTTCCGCTTCTGGAGCAATGAGGGCTTCATGGGCTGGATGAATTGGTATCAAGGGCCAGATCTGGCCCATGGGCCATAGTGACCGGCCCCCTTAGCTGCATGACCGGCTCACAGCCCAAAAAGTTTGGACACCCTTGCTCTATCAAGTCCTTCTTTGTGGTCTCTGAGAAACCTCACGAATGGGTTTACTGTGTCTACCCATTCATGTGGATTCAAAGGGGACCATAAAGAAGAACAGTTACAGGTAAGCAACCTGTCATTATGCAGCCATGGCTGCTCAGGGGTTAAACTGCTGTTTTGCAGTCAAAACATTGTGAGTTTGATTCTGATGGGGATCAGAAAGTTGGGTCAGCCTCCCATCTTTCCGAGACCAGTAACACAAGGACCAGGCATGTTGGGGGCAAAATGCCAATGACCTTAAACTGCCCAGGGAGTGATCTAAGCGCTATGGGGCAGCATAGAAGTGTCATTGCTATCGCTATTGTGAATGCAGCTGCCGCCGCCGCCGCCCCCCCCCCCCCCCCCGTTTAGCTGGCCTTTCCCACCCAGCTAAACTGGAAGGAGCTCTCCCGCGACTTTCAGGGCTGCCCAATTTGCCAGCCTGGCAAAAGTGTCAGGGTTATACATTTAATTTCCCAAAGGGTTTAAGCCTCACGCACCAACCCCACTTCTACAGCCACAGTTTGAGTGTTGCCCCTCCTTTCCACCTGAACCGTGACTTGGCTGCAGCTGCAGCAAAACCCGAGAGCAGTTGAGCGCAACGCCATCCGGTAATAAGGAAACATCTGTTGAACATGTTGTTGGCGCAAACCCTCCTTGCTGTGTGCCAGGAAGCCTTGGCGCTTGGCACTCAGCAAGCAGATGTGCCCCTCTTTGGAGGAAGGAATAGGCCAGAGTGGCTTCGTGGTTGACGACTGGAAGGTTGGCAGGTTGGCAATTCCAGACTCAAGTGCTACACGACGGAATGAGCTCCCGTCTCTGTCCCAGCTCCTGTCAACCTACCAGCTTGAAAGCAAGGCATTTCAAGTAGATAAATAGGTACCACTTCTGTAGGAAGGTAAACAGTGGTCCATGCACTCCAGAGTCTATACATGCCTGCCACATGTTCATGGAAACATATGCAAACGCAGACAGCGCTGACTCTTTGGCTGTAAATAGAGATGAGCATTGAACCCAAGAGTCGGATACGACTGGCTTTCGAGCATGGGCGACCTTTCCCTTTCCCTGGAGGAAGAGATGCACCAGAGCCCTTTCGGCCATCACATGGAGATGGGTGGGTTCCCCTCCCCTTGCCAAGAGCCTTTTTGTGAACCCACAACATTCTCCTGGGCAGTTCTTTTGGCACCAGATGTGCCAGCCAATCTCGTGGCATGAACACAGTGTCAAGCATGGCGCACACTAAAGTTTTACTTCTGCTTCTGGGAGTGACGGGGGGGCAGTATGGGCTGCATGAGTTGGTGTTGGGGCCGGATCTGGCCCACAGGCTGTAGTTTGGGTGCTCCGTTTTAAGCAAAGAAAATAACAGCTTAAAATCTATCTCATCCTGTTGCAAACCAGATTGCAAGGCGCGTTTTACGGCACTTCCGCTTCCGATGGGAGGGACCACATGACCAGCCCACTGAACCACGTGACTGGCCCACGGCCTGAAAAGTTTGGGCACCCCTGCACTAACTGATCCCACTCGTCAGCAACAGCCTGAATTATCCACCAACATCTCCGGAGTGTTTCTGTTTTTCCATCCCGGCTTCTCCATCTTCCCTACAACAAAGATTACTGGCAATTCCTGTGCTTAGAAATTTCCCGGTCCTTTAATATCAGGAGTTTTTTTTATATATATAAAAAGTTATATTAGAGTTCAACTTGATATTGGCTTTAAGATGTTTTCTTTTGAATTCTTCCCACCCCCCAACAATGAGGAAATAAATTGGAATTCTTATCTGAACAGATGAAAGATGTACTAATGCTGAACTGAAGATTTACGCCAGACCTCCCACCCCTTCCTCACCCCAAATTGCTCTGGTTTCAAGCCTTATCTCTCTCCAATAATGGGAAGTTTCCTGGATCTTCCCCTATACAACACCTTCTGGTGACCCCACCCTGCCTTGACTACTACCATTATCTCTGCTGGGGCCCTCCTTGCAGACTTCAGATCTCTTGTGCCCTCCGTCAGTTCTACCTTGTCCATCTGGCAATCCGGGTATCTTTGGGAATCGCTCCCTTGACATTTATTCATCCCCACCTGATGTTACCAGTGCCAAACAGAGTCACTTCCAATAAAATCATAAAGGAAGGTTGGTCACCACAGAAATGAGGTGTCTGAGGAAGGCTGCGGGGGTGACTAGAAGGGATGACATCAGGAGTGAGGTTATAAGGGAAAGAATTGGAACAGAACCCATCTTAAACTACATACAAAGAAGACAACAAGTTGGCCAACAACAAGTTGGACAACAAGTAGAAGAGACACTGACTGGGATTCCATACCTGACAAGGCATCATATGTGGAAAGAGGAGAAGGACAAAGACCAGGAGGGACACCCAGAGGAAGGCGGAAGAGTAACATCAACTCCAGGGCCATATCCAGGGGGTGGCCAGGGTGGGAACTGCCCTCTGTGAGCTAGCAGCTTGCCCACCCTCAAACTCCTGGAAAACTATTTGCCCACCCACACCTGGAATCCTGGCTATGGCCCTGATCAAATAGATATTAGATAAAGGTCACCCTTGTTCGAAAGCCAGTCATATCCAAATCTAGGGTTCAGTGCTCATCTCTGTTTATAGCCCAAGAGCCAGCACTGTCTGTGTTTGCAGACCTTTCCAAGGATGTGTGGCAGACATGTCTAGATAGCGGAGTGCACGGAATGCTGTTTACCTTCCCACTAAAGTGGTACCTGTTTACCTACTTGCAATTTCTTGCTTTCAAACTGCTAGGTTGGCAGGAGCCAGGACAGAGACGGGAGCTCACTCCATTGTGCAGTATTCAGGTCTCGAACTGCCGACCTTCCAGTCGTGAAATTCAGCATCTTAGCTGCTAAGCTTTCAGGGTATCGAACCCCAACCTTCCAGCCTTAAAGCTCAGTGTCTCAACCACTAAAGCCACCGCAGATATTACAAGAACACCAAATGACACTGGTGGAGGCTTCTGGAAGTGCCAGAAGAAGCCCCTTGCCTCTCCCTCGACAGCCAAAGGGGCAAAAGGCGGGGGGGGGGAGGGAGAGAGAGAAGATACTTCTTTATCTCCACCTCCCTCTTCTAAGTTTTCATGCACATGGCGAGCACAGCCAAAGGACCAGCATCAGGTCATACGGGCAACCCTGGAAGTGGGAGCCCCTCATGCCAAAGCCATCCTTGCTGCTTCCTCTGACCCTTCCCTGGCTTCCACTGCATGCGTTGCAGAAGGCAAGGGGTCCTAGAGAAAGAGGAGGAAGCAGGCCAACAGGCGCTCCGGGAACCTGCAGGGAGAAGAGCCAGGAGAGCCTCCCGTAGCTTGGTGGGTAGCTTGGAACCCATTGGGATGCCATGGGGACCTCAGCTGACGTGGTCAGGGAAACATCCGACCCTAGGATTCGGTGCTCATCTCCATTTACAGCTAAAGAGCCAGTCCTGTCTGTGTTTGCAGGCATTTCTGTGGTCCTGTGGCAGGCAAGACTAGACACTGGAGTGAACGGAATGCTGCTGAAGCAGTACAGATACACTGACACAGGCATGCACACAAAAGTATACAGCAATGCAAGAAGTGGTGCAAAATAGACAATCCGTCACAGGTGGCTTAAAATAACCCCATGTTTTAGCAGATTAATTAGTAAAGGTCAAAGTCAAGTCAGCAGTTTGAGACCCGAGTGCTGCATGACAGAGTGAACACCCGTTGTCTGTCCCAGCTCCTGCCAATCTAGCAGTCTGAAAGAAAGAAATTGTAAGTAGATAAATAGGTACCCCTTCAGCAGCAGACCCTAAAACCCCTGTCAGGGTTGCCAGAAGCTTCTTGACAGCAGATTCCATGCATCCTTCTGGAAACCTAATTTTCCACCATCAAATGCATCTTATTTTTAAGCAGGGATCATCGCCAGCTCTGTTGCTGATGCTCTGCGCCACTGAGTCGCTGCCAACTTATGCCTGACATTAAGCTGAGACTCAAATCAAATTGGGCATGGCTCAGTTTCTTGGTGGTTTAAGACAGACGCAGCGTCACTCTGAGCTTTATATTATTAACAGCACAATGAAACTGTGCTGGCAGTAAAACTCTGATAAGGTTTATTCACAAGAGTGACGGTGCCTACTGTCGACTTGAGCATAGATGAGGCATGTGCCCTGCTTCTCATGGGAGGCTCCTCAGTTCCATATTTTTGCAGCACTCTCAAGAGGAAAAACGTGAACCTTCTGCGTCAATGGTGGTTTGAATTAAGTAAAGGTAAAGGCTGCCTTTGCTTGAAAGCCAGTTGTATCTGACTCTAGGGTTCAGTGCCCAAATCCCTCCGGCGGCATGGCTAGCACACCAACATCTCTCACATGACTCATGTTGGGTCTGCTGGTTGAAAATCTTGTGCTTCTTGACTCCATCTGTGAACTCTGAAACTCCCAGAATCAAAGCTGCCAGCAAACATTATGTCAATTATCACATTTGTGGCTGGCAAGCATGCAGGGCTATATTTAACACACACCCCACAAACACACAAACATATGCACAAACACATCACAGCTCATCATCTTTTCCTCAGCATGCGTTATCTGTGGGACCAGCTCTCCCTGCAAAATCCCATTACTTAGGGCATGGGTGCCCAAACTACTCCGTGTGGGCCAGATCCGGCCTCCAATGCCAATTCATCCAGCCCGCGCCACCCTCGTTGCTCCCAGAAGTGGAGGTTGGGTGAGTTTTACTTCCGCTTCTGGGAGCAACGAGGGTGGAGCAGGCTGGATGAATTGGTGTCATGGGCTGGATCTGGCCCACAGGCCATAGTTTGGGCACCCATGACTTAGGGCATGAGCCTAAATGGAGATGGAAGGAGAGCATAAAGCCCTCGTCCAGACAGCTCCAGGGGTCAGCCCTGACCCCTTCTCTCCCCACGGAGAAATTAGCCTCACGGCCCACCAACCATCTCTCGTGGCTCGAGAGACGGAGCAAAATGCTCTTTCTTCCTGAGCCGCTTTTCATCTGTCTAAAAACTCACTCAGGCAGTGACACAAAATCTGGAGCACCTCAGGAAGAGCGTCATGCTCTGACACTCTTAAAAATGTGGCAGAAAATAGGGAGGCTTATTTATGGGGAACTCACTGTAGAAGATTAAGCTGGAGAAGCCACCATTCCACCACTGCCCGCCCTGAAAGCTTGGCACCTAACAGGCTGGACTTCACGACCGGAAGGTCAGCAGTTTGAGACCTGAGTGCTGCACGATGGAGTGAGCACCCGCCTCTGTCCCAGCTCCTGACAACCTAGCAGTTTGAAAACAAGACATTCCAAGTATATCACTGGTACCCAATTAGTTTTTTCTACATACCACTTCAAGAAAGACCTCAAACTTGTGTACCCCTTATTGCAGGAACATTAAATATCGCATACCCCTTAATGCAGGAACGTTAAATAAAAAATGAAATCAGGTGTATTTTATATTTATTATCATCAAAAGACATTCTAATGACAGAGAACACATGTTTCATTAATGTGACAAATGTGCACGTTGACAATGACGAGCAAATAGGTGGGAACGGGGGCGGCTGCGATTGGGTGACGCGAGACGCGGGAGGCGCAGGAAAAACCACCGCTGCGGAGAAAGCGCTTGATGCATACGATTGACTTACCTACTGATCGTTTAATTAAATTGAATAATTTTTTGGCAATTGTTATTGCATTATTGTTTTTTAAGGATTTAATATTTTAGTTAAGAGATTGCTGCGCGTACCCCTTGATGCAATCTCGCGTACCCCTAGGGGTACGCGTACCACTAATTGGGAACCACTGAAGTAGATCAATAGGTACCATTGTAGTGGGAAGGTAAACAGTGTTCAGTGCACTTCTGGTGTCTAGTCATGCCTGCCACCTGTTCACAGAAACATATGCAAATGCAGACAGCGCTGACTCTTTGGCTATAAACAGAGATGAGCACCGAACTCTAGAGATGGATATAGCTGGCTTTCAAGCGAGGGCGACCTTTACCTACCCTGATAGTAATATGGACAGCCTTCAGGGTAATCTCTAACAAGTCCTCATTACTAATCTTGTTTGCACGTTACGTAAATCCACGATAGGCCCTCTATGTTCACATGTGGTATAAACTGGGGTTCACCCTCCACTGAGACCCTCAGTCAGTCCTGGCCAGAACTTCCTGGGGAAATGAGGCTTGTATAAGAGGCCTGGAGATGGGCAAAGTTGGCAACCCATTTAATCACGGCAATTTAATCAAGACCTCCCGAACCCGGCTGTGTCCCTACACAGGGAGATTTATTTGAGAGAGAGAGAGAGAGAGAGAGAACCGTTTAGACAGGCAGGCAGGCACCGAGACCTCTGGCCAATTTATGGCTGCTTTTAAGTGGGTTTTACAAGGCATCTTTTTGTTTGCATTGCTTAAACTACAGCATGTTCTGGAGCCTGTCTTTAAATTGCACTTGTATGAAAACTAAATGTAATTTAAACTAGAGTATTGTTCTTCATCTGGGAGTCGGCTTGGGAAGACTGAGCGTCCGAAAGGCAGCTCTTGGCGCGTTCCTAAGAAGGCTTAGAAACCAGATACAGTCAAGACATTAGAGTGCAGCATCGCACATCCATGCGGGAGCAAAGGGTGCACCTCACACCGATTCACCAATGCTCAGCAGTACCAGTTAAGCCACAAACAACTCCCAGCACCACCAACCCCCCTCCCCCAGGGTCTTTTGGTCTTTCCCTCATGTATGTTTTGGAAGGGGAAGCCCAGACAGGGCATGCCCAAGGCCAGGGGAAATCAGCTGGGCTCTTCCTTTGGCTTGGAAAGCATTTTCCAAACCTCATGGCACAGGATGCCCCAAAGAAGGTCAAGGTCAAGGTCTCCCTTGCTTGAAAGCCAGTCATATCCAAATCTAGGGTTCTGTGCTCCTCTCTGTTTACAGCCAAAGAGCCAGTGCTGTCTGCATCTGAAAACATTTCTGTGGACACATGGCAGGTATGACTAGACACCGGAGTGCACAAAATGCTATTTACCTTCCCATTGAAGTGGTACCTATTTATCTGCTTGCAATTTCTTCCTTTTGAACTGCCAGGTTGTTAGGGCCTGGGACAAATGACAGGAGTTCACGCCATCATGCAGTACTTGGGAATCAAACTCCGACCTTCCGGTTGTTGAGTTCAGCATCTTAACCACTTGAGCCACTTAAATGAAGTCTGTGCAGCGCCTGGCACTTGCCCTGCAAAGCGTTGAAAATGAAAGAGTGACGTGGTGATTGGAGGAAGGGACTTCCCACCCCATCCACCTCTCCCAGGGCCCAACGGTTTCTACCGGGGATTGCTGGTCTTCTGGGCAGGATCACACCCGGCAGGGGCCTTCTTTCCATGCAGCAATGCATGCTGCCACCCTGTCTCATGGACTATGGAGGGGGGCATCTCTGCCAATCCCAGGAGAACCGGCCCCTGCAAACCTATATCCATTTTAGTTCTTTGCCCACGCAAATGGGGGGCAGACCCTAAGCCCAGCCCCCCCTCCCTCCCTCCCTCCATCACTATCAGGACATGGGATCCCTCTTCTGCCAGGGATTTTGTCAGTGCTGAAGCAGGTGGCTTCTCCACAAGGACCCTGGCTTCCTACCCCGGAGAGGCCAACGTGTCTGGAAATAAAGAAAGATCCAACTTATGGAACGGAGGGATGTACAGGAAAAAGCACCATCCCAAAGATAAGTGTAAACTGTAGCGGCCTCCCTTTTTCCATATGGAATTGTGTCCAAATCTAGAGGTTGCTGCTCATCTCCGTTTACAGCCCAAGAGCCAACGCTGTCTGCATCTGGGGATGTTTCCATGGCCATGTGGCAGGCATGATTAGATGCTGGAGGGCATGGAATATTATTACCTTTCCACTAAAATTGTACCTATTTATCTACTTTCAATTTCCTTTGGTGTCGAGATGGTCATTTCTCTTTCTTCTCTGCCCTGTTTCCAGTAGGGTCTTCTTGGGCATGAAAACATGGAGAGTTTTGAGAGTCCCCTGGACAGCGAGGAGAACAAAAAGGTCGATCTTAGAAGAAATCAACCCTGACTGCTCCCTTGAAGGTCAAATAGTAAAGATGAAGCTAAAGTACTTTCAACATCAAATGAGAAGAGAGGATTCACTCGAGAAAGCCTTGATGCTGGGAAAGTTGGAGGGCAAAAGAAGAAGGAAGGGGGTGGCCAAAGATGAGATGGCTAGAGGGTATTGTGGATGCCATGGGCACAGAGCTGGGCTGGCTGAGGAAGATGGTGGAGGGCAGGGGTGCCTGGCAGAGGGCAGTGGGGTCCATGGGGTCATCGCAGAGGGTCATAATCGATTGTGCGACTGAACAACAACAACAACATGTTGACATTTTAGGTAAAGTTCGCCCTTGCTCAAAAGCCAGACGTATCCGATTATAGAGTTCAGTGATCATCTCCGTTTACAACCTAAGAGCCACCACTGCAGACATTTCCGTGGACATGTGGCAGGCAGGACTAGACACTAGATTATATCGAACACTGTCTACCTACCCACCAAAGTGGTACCTGTTTATCTACTTTCAGTTTCTTGCTTTTGAACGGCTAGGTTGGCAGGAGCTAGGAAAGACGATGAGTGCTCACTCTGTCACGCAGCACTCAGGTCCGGAACTGCTGACCTTCCTGTTATCAAGCTCAATGTTTTAACCTCTAAGCCACTAGACCGGTAAACTGCCTGCCAGGTGAAGTGCATTTCCAGGCCACTTGCAGAGGCCCTTGAAGCCCTGCTCGAAAACATGGAGGATGCTAGGGTTGCCTTCATCATAACCTCACCGTTCTTTAATTCATGTCAGACAAGCATTACTAAACCTCAGCAGCCAAGGCTAGAGGTGGGGGATGAGGCACAAGGGCCTCCTTCACCTGGGCCCCTCCCATTGCTGGCCAGGAGGCCGGAGAAGGCAGCAGGCAGAGGGGAGGAGGTGGGCCAGGACTACCAAAAGCAGTGGCCAAGAAGATCCCACCCTGACATCACCGTCGCCCATGCTTTGATGAGAACAATTCAGCATTTTTTACAGTGGAGGGCAGCAGCCTAGGGCTGAGCTTGTAACTCCCACTGCCAGTGGGAGGAAGAATAATCTCCCTGGCAAACAGTAAATGGGGAATTTATTGCAGCCAAAATCCATTTAGGGAGAGAGAGCAGGAAGAAAGCAAAATCTCTAATTTATCTACGAAAAGCCTCCAAAACTCCCTTGGATGGTTGCTGTTTCTAAGGCACAGAGAGGGAGGAGTCCAAATAAGCCAGATGGGAAAGGAAGGAGGAACGTGAGAATTTCAGTCTGTATCAAGGCAAGGATTGGAAACAGCCAAGACTGTTTCTTTTCTCTCTCCGTCCATCCGTCCATCCATCTAGTTTTGCAATGCTACGTGTTCATCTGGCCGGCCGGCCGGCCTTCCTTCCATCCACTTTTGTAATGCTGTGTTTCCATCCACCCATCCATCCGTTTTTGCAATGCTGTTTCAATCCATCCATCTGGAACAAATCAACGGCTAACGTCATACAGTATTCTCCTGCTGATGTGTCCACCCTTGTGTAAAATAGGTTAAGCCAATGAGGTCTACTCTAGTTGAGATTGACAATTCAGCGTAGCTCTCCAATTTCTGTAGGGACTCACAGGGGATCAAAGTGACTTGACATTGACAGCCATGCCCTGCTCTACGCCCGTTGTGGCACCAGCAGTGGAAGAACCAAGGCTGCAGTCCCAGCCAAACGAGATCTTGGATGTCATGCATTACAGGTAACTGCATCCTTTGTAATCCAATACCTTACAGGTTGTAAGGGCGCAACACTTTTATTATTTCTTAATAACTCGACAAACGGTAAGATCATTACTGGCTTTGATGTAAGGAATAAGATTTGCTCATTACTACTAACACATGGATACAGGGAGGAATCTAGGGGCATTTTTGTATTTTAAATGTATTTGTAAAAAAATAAACTGTAACTCTAAAGCAGTGCCTTAAATAACAAGTAGCATTAATGGATTTATTTATTTATTTATTGGGGGGAGGGAGAACAGGTAATGAGTGTGGGGATACTTTAACAGAAATTAAATTTACAAGCTATCCACAAAAGCCAGCTCAGATGCAAATGACTCCTGCAATGACCTATGAAGGACAATTCATCTCGAGGGAGCAGAAGCAGCAACAACTCAAAAGTGCAGAGGCAGCTTAGAAAAGTCCTGGGTTCAAAGCCCAGAAACCTCCAGATAGAATCTGGAAATGTATTTATTTATATTTATCTATTAAACTTCTATACCACCTCTCTGGGATATTTTGTTCCAGACAACAGCAGAGACAAAAACAACACCTAGCATGGGGGGGGGGGGGCTGTATTCACATGGGAGGTGGTCAAAGACCTATGTGGATACCTGGAACCTCAGATAACAATGAACCTCATATGTTACATTGTAGACAGTGACCTCTATTGGACAGCTCTGGTAACTTTAACTCTTTAACTTTTTAACCCTTTTAACTTTTAAAATTTTAAATGTAATCAATATGTTTTTAACTGTGTTTTTAATTTTGTAAGCCACCCTGAGTCTTTGGACGAGGGCGGGGTATCAATGTGATAAAATAAATACATAAATAAATTAATTTATAGTGTGAATTTCAGGATATTTTATTGAATATTTTTAGTCTTGCAGAGACCTGAAACTTTGAATGTGGAACTTGTGACTATGAGGGGTGACCATTACATCAAAACTGTATCTCAACCGTTGCAACAAATAGTTTCATGAAATATCCTTTGCCCCACCTCAACATCTTCCACTAATTCATAGTCTTCCTCTTCAAGTATTTGCCTAGAAACACATCCTGATAAGTTGAAGGGACTGAACATCTCATCAGATCAAAGGTTAGAAACATTGTGTGCTTGGTCTACAAGTCCTAGACGTTCTCAGCAAACCATATGGGCTGGGGGATTCTGGGAAATATAACCCAAAGAAAGAATATTTCCAAATTTTGGATTAGACACAAGGAGGACTGCCCTTTTTGTGTGATATTCCTAACACCCTCCCCTGCCTGTTTCCTTTCCTGATTAGACAGACAGACAGACAGACAGACAGACAGACAGACAGACAGACAGACAGATAGATAGATAGATAGATAGATAGATAGATAGATAGATAGATAGATAGATAGATAGATAGATAGATAGATAGATAGATAGCCAAGAGAAGCCATTTCAATATGAATGAAATAGTTTTTGAAGCTATCCTTGATATTTCAAGCTGATGCTTCTCCAGACAAAACATCAGTGGTCTAATTCTGCAGTGCTAAATACTCATTCCATGCTCCTATCCATCTATTTACTTTTTAATTTAAAATAACGACACCTCTCTGTTCCTTATATAATTCAAAGTATCTAATAAAAATGTGATACAAAAGACAATGAAGCATTAAAGCTAGTAATACCATTTACCACATAAATAACAGCAGTAAAAAAAATCATTAAAATGAAATACACACCTATTAGGGCCCTCCATCTATTACATTGAGGAAGCCAAAACGTTCCAGGTTAGAGATTCCAAAATTTTAGGCACCTTCTGCCCTGGTGGTGCAGTGGTTAAACTGTAGGCACAACATTATGAGTTTGATCCTGACAGGGATGAAAGTAGATTCATCCTTCCATCCTTCTCGGGTCAGTAAAATGAGGACACAGCTTGTTAGGGACAAAATGATAAATGAGTTGTGCGCTGCCCAGAGAGGGCACTAAGCCCTGCGGGGCGGTATCTAAGTGTGATGGCTTTTGCTTTCAGCAATACATGGGAAAACATAGCCCTGAAGCCAAAGCTGCCCCCTTGGGCTCATCAGCAGAGCCCCCGCAAATATCAGTTCCCATAATCCCCTGGCAAGCACCGTGGCCATAGAGCTGAGCAATTTAGGGAGCTCCAGTCCACACTTTTCACTGGAAAAGATCCTGATGTCAGGAAAACGTGATGGCAGCAGGAAAAGAGGAAGACTAAAACAAGATGGATTGAAGCCACAGCTTTGGATTGACAAGAGTAGAAATGGTCTGTTGAAGGCAGGATATTCTAGAGTTTGCTCATTTATAGGGTCGTCATAAATTGGAGATGACTTGAAGGAACATAACAACAGATCAAGTCAAACCATCTCTGGAGGCAGAAATGAGGAAGCTGAGGCTGTCCTACTTTGGGCACTCCATGAGAAGAAGGGAAGACTCCAGAAAAGGTGATAATGCTAGGAAAGGTGGAAGGCAGGAGGAAGTGAGGAAGTCCAAATGGGAGATGGATCGACTCCCTAATGGAAGGCACAGTCTATATGTTTCAGGAGTTGAGGAGGGCTTTTTGTGGACAGGACATCTCGGGCATCCTTCATTCTTAGGGTCACCATGGGCCAAGGTGAGTTTGTTGATGGCAGGTAACCACAACTCCATCTCTAAGTAGAAGTCAGATGAAACTGGTGGAGGCAGTGATCTGATTCAGCACATGGAAATCAGGTGTAATGGAGGGCAAAGGTCAGCCTACGGTGGGCAAGCCAATGTCCCAAGCGATGCCGCTGGACATCCTCCCTGGTAGGACCTCAACACCCAAGGTTTCCTTGGCCCAGAGAGTGCTCAGAGGTGGTTTGACCCTTCCCTTCCTCAGCCTGGGGGGAGCCCTTGCAACACCTGTGCCGTTTTCCTCCAATGTGGCCCAGCCTGGCTTTTCTGCCACATTGGCACAGTGTGGGAATCCAACTCCCAGTAGCGTCTCCTAATGAACTGATTTGCCACTGAGCAAGAGAGGAGGAGGCTTCCGTGTCTTCATCACTGGAGACAGAGAACGTCATACTTTAAGGTTTTTTATTTTAAAAAATCATAAATAGAGCAAGTGGTATAATTTCATATGCTAAGTGGATTAAGGAGGAAGCTTTTACTGTTCTGTTATAAGATGCTAAAAATGTCTCAAATCAAGAGAGCGACCGACAAAAGAAACCCTAGGATGAATGAATAAGGAAATTATTAAAAATGACATTAAATGCCGGAATTGGGAATACCACGCTCATAATGAGAAACAAAAAGGAAAAATAAGGACGGTGAACGGCTGACAATTTGAGATAAAATAAATTGGAAAAGAGCCGCACAGGAAGGAGAAATGCATGCCTGAAGAACGAGAAAGGCTGGTTTAGATGCAGCAGAACTTAACTCTTCCGCCTGGAAAGTCTGCACGGCTGTGATGATGTCCAATTTCACACAAGAAAGGAGCAAAATGAAGAAAAGAAAGTGACTATCAGTTTGATGTGAAAGTAGGTATTGCCTGTACTATTTCCATTCCCCACCCCTTGAAAAATATATGTACTTTCGGGAGGGGGAGAAAGACAATTCTCCTCACAGGCTTGACATTCCTTGACATTTTACATTTCTGGTATTAATCATATATTCATCTTAAAATGTGCTCCGAAGAGAGATGCACTCCCAGATATTTGAAGTTCACACCAAGTCTCGCAGCATCCTCTATATGGACCTGTCCAAAGCATGGCTGTGGAAGCCTCCTTTGGGGGGGGGGGGGGTTGGGGGTTGGCAGGGACTTCCTCTTGGTCAGGCCTGGCCAAACTTTTCAGGCCACAGGCCAGTCACGTGGTTCCTCCCACTGAAAGTGGAAGTAACACACACCTTGCAATTTGTTCTGCAACAGGATGGGTTAGATTTTAAGCTGCCATCTTCTCTGCTTAAACCAGGAGTCCCCAGGCGCTACAGCCCGTCAGCCAGATTTGGCCCCCAGTGCCAATTCATCTGGCCCATACCACCCTCATCACTCCCAGAGGTGGAAGTAAAACACACTTCTGGGAGCGACGAGGGCGGTGTGGGCCAGATGAATTGGCATCAGGGGCCAGATTATTATTATTTATTAAATTTGTACAGCTGCCCCAATCGACATGCAACTCTGGGCAGCATACATAAAAATCCCCAACATTTAAAACTATAGAGACCCTTAAAATTCCTAAAAACACTGAAAAAATTACCTCCCATCGGCACCAATTTAAAAAAAGCTAATTAAAAACTTTTAAAAGCATGTGTGATCGTCCACTAAACGAGCCAGGGGTGGTACGGTGGTTTCTCGCCCCCCACCTCCTCTCACCTGCCCCACCAGCCAGGTTTTCAGCTCTTTTCCTGAAGGGCAGCAACTCTGTCTGGAGACGCAGTTCAACTGGCAGGAGGCTCCATAGGAAGGATGGAGTGGATACCAAAAAGGCTCTTCTTCTTCTAGTGCTAGAGAGGTGAGCCTCTCTAGCAGTTGGTATTTTTAAAGAGTCCCTCCGGTCCACTCTAGTGGGATAGGCAGATGTCCTTGGGGTGATGCGGTCGCTTAAGTATCCTGGCCCACTTACCATGTAGGGCTTTAAAGGTAATTGCCAGCACCTTGACTTGCACCCAGAGGCACACTGGGAACTAATGCAGCTTCCGTAGCAGGGGCAAGGCACAGGCATAACACCCACACCCCATCACTACACGGGCAGCCGCATTCTGAACCAGCTGCAGCTTCCGAATGGTCATCAAGGGAAGCCCCATGTAAAGCGCATTACAATAATCCAATCTGGAGGTGACCAAAGCATGTGTGACCATAAGCATGGAGTCCCGGTCCAGGAGCGGGCGTAATTGGTGAATGACACGAAGTTGTGCAAAAGCCCTCCTAGCCACGACTGCCAGGACTCCAGGATGACCCCCAGATTATGCACTGGGTCTGTTTGGGGCAAAACTGCCCCATCGGAAGCCAAAGATAGCAGCTCCCAAGATAACGCAGGACCCCCGACCCACAGCCACTCAGTCTTGCCAGGATTCAGTTGTAGCCCATTGTCCCCCATCCAGACCCTGACAGCCTCCAGGCACCTGGATAGGACTTCCACTGCATCGCCTGGATCACCATGGGCCGAGATATACAACTGGGTATCATCTGCATATTGATGGTACTTCACCCTGTGGGAATGGATTATCTCCCCCAGCGGTTTCATGTAGATGTTAAATAGGAGAGGTGAGAGCACCGAGCCCTGAGGCACCCCATATTGGAGGGGTCTAGGGCTGGATTTCTCACCCTCCAGCCACACCGACCAGGTCCGGCCCCTCAGAAATGAGGAAAACCAGGACCACACAGTGCCCTGGATCCCCAATCCTCGGAGCCTTTCCAGAAGGATACCGTGGTCAGTGGTATCAAAAGCCGGTGAAAGATTGAGGAGAGCCAGGATGGAGGGATGATCCCCATCCCGCTCCCACCAGAGATCATCCAACAACATGACCAATGCAGTTTCCGTACCATATCTGGGCCTGACTCCTGACTGAAAGGGGTCCAGATAATCCACTTCATCCAGAACCCCCTTGTAACTGATCTGGCCCACAGGCCATAGTTTGGGCACCCCTGCCCAAGGTGACTAGTTCCCTACTGCCATCTGGTTTGCCCAGGAAGATGGGCCATTGCAGAAAACGATTGCAAATCCAAATAAATATACGTAGTTTGCTTTTTGGGATACACAGAAAGAGCCTCCTCAAAGACTGTGGTATTTTGGACCCACAATCATGTGCACCCTGGGCAATGGTAACCTTGTGTTGCTGGCTAATCTTTCTCACACTATGTCAGGCAAAAGGAACTGCAGAATGAACCCACCCAAAGGTGGGTGGCTTCATTTGAGCAGTTTCACATCTGGCCAAGACATGGTAGAAGAAGAAGAGGAGGAGGAGGAGGAGGAGGAGGAGGAGGAAGAAGAAGAAGAAGAAGAAGAATTTGCTTATTGGGTAATTAATGTATTTAAGAGGCCATGCTGATGGGAAAGGGATGTTTTCCCATTACACTTGTCAATTAATAAGATTTAGTAGGGCCATAAGGATAGGCAGGGAGGTTTTGGCAGCAGAAGAGGACTTAAGCAAGCACCAGTGAGGACTTAAGTTTGGCCAGTGACAAAGCCAAGAAACTGGCTTCATTTGGGCAGTCCAGTGTTTGATCTGGACATGAAAGGAGGAGGAGGAAGAGGGAAAAAAGAAGAAAGGTTTTCTGCTTCAATCTGCAAACAATGAAAATTACCCCTAAACCTGGGTCTGCTCCCTGCTCACCCTGCCTGCCACAATGAGAACATATCCCCAATGTCAAATTGCACATCCCGCTGATACAACCAGCGCATCCACACATCAGACAACGCCTTGCCCCCAACCATGTGCGGGCCAAGGCCTGTGCCGTGCCTGCCGCTCTCCTCCCTTTGTTAGGACTCACAGTGGCATTTGGATAGCCTTGTTTTGTGGCTTCCGGGGCGAACCAACCACTGTGCCAGTGCCGACTCCCTCCCACGGCGCAGATTCCGCACTCCACAGAGAAGTTCATCAGCCGCCTACGGTCCCCTTGAAGGTGGCCAGCAATTAGCACTTCTAATGAAGGAGCCCTTGAGCGCGCCTGTCTCAGTGGGAGGCGGAAAAGAAGAGGTGGAGGCAGAAGGCCAGGAAGCCTTTGACCTTGGGAGGGATGTGGGATAGATCCAGAGGCAAACCTCCGTTTTGCCTGTGGTTTATTATTATTATTATTATTATTATTATTATTATTATTATTATTATTATTATTATTATTATTATTATTATTATTATTATTATTATTATTATTATTATTATTATTAGCATAGAATTAAAAATAGCAGTAGCAATTACACTTCTATACTGCCCCCAACAGAGCTCAGTGCACTCTCCGGGTGCTTTACAGGTAATTAGCCTTTTGCCCCCAACATGCTGGGCACTCATTTTACCAATCTCAGAAGGATGAAAGAGACTGTGTCAACCTTGATCCAAGAAAGCAAAAAGTGGGGTCATGAAAAGAAAGAGAAAGTCTCTGCTTTCAATCAAGAAAGAAGGAAAGCAAGAAGAAGGTAAAGGTAAAGGTTTCCCTTGTTCGAAAGCCAGTCATATCTGACTCTAGGGTTCAGTGCTTATCTCTGTTTCAAAGCCAAAGAGCCAGCGCTGTCTGCTTCTGCAGATGTTTCCATGGTCATGTGGCAGGCATGACTAAACACTGGAACCCATGGAAAGAAGACAGAAAAGTGAATCTGGCCAGGAGAGGTTGACTTTTATTTTCTTATTATTCACAAGCAGGTCTATTGCTACCTTTTGGGACCCTGGGATAACAACCCCCCCCCCCGGGGCTTCACCCTAGTTACTGCCCCATAGCTGCCCCACTGAAGTGGTTTATTCTCTCAGGTCTCAGGAAGGGCCTTGGCCAACTCTGCCTTCTGGTGGGGTGGTTAGACAGGGCAACAAAGACACATAAAAAGAGCCCTGAGGCCGGATCTGGCCCTCTCAGGTTCAACCTTCTGTTCCCAAAGAGGTCAACCTCACATGTCTTTTAAGAAGCACTGCCTGAATACCAAAGATAAAGTTAGCATGAAGAACAACATCATCAGGAAACTCAAAAAGTAAAAATTTCTTTATTATTTATTTATTCAATTTGTATAGCAGCGCCAATTGACATGCGACTCTGGGTGGCGTACATAAAACCCCCTACATTTAAACTATAGAAATGCTTAAAATTCCTAAAAACACTGAAAACTACCTCCCACCCGCAGCAATTAAAAATCTAGTTAAAAACTATTAAAAGCATGAGTGATCCTGCTCTAAATGAGCCAGTGGGGGGGGGGGCAGGTAGTTGCTCCCTCTCCACCTCCCCACACCTGCCCCGCCAGCCAGGTTTCCAGCTCTTTCCTGAAGGGCAGCAGCTCTGCCCTTCAACCATCCAAACTGCATACATCAGGTTTGGCCCTGAGCATCTTTGCAGCAGAGTATGGTTGCGCCATTGTGGAGCACATCCACACTTGCAAAACAAGTTGACATCACTGCTAATGAACTATCCCTATTGTGACAGGATGCCTCAAACCTACACCAGTTGAGAAAACAGACCCTCTTTTTGCTATCCTTCCACCTAAGATCAGGAGAGAAGGAGCAGCAGGGGATGCAGAGAGAACGAAGCAAGAGAAGGACCCTCCTCGACAACCTCTGGATGGAGATGAACTGCCCAGAGTAGGAAAATCTCCTAGGTGGCTTGGGTGTAAATATAATAAATAAATATGAGCATCAAGTCCACCAGGGCTCAGATTCAGGAAGAGCTTTATGGCAAGAACAAACATTCTTGAGGGTCCCACAAGAGCAAAACCAAATTAGAAGGTGGAGGAAGAAGGAGCTCACTGGGCAAGGAATGATTAAAGGAGGAGGAAGAGGAGGTGGCTGAGGGACTCAACCTCTCCAAGGTCACTTGGAGGACCCAGAATAAGCTGGGACCACCAAGAGTCAGCGTGCATAAATGCAAGACCAACGTGCTCAAGTGGGGGCTGCTGGCAGACAACAACAAGCTGTGTGAATGTGGAGAGATACACAATCCAGCTGATTTACTGGCCTGCTGATTACCATCAGAAACCAAAGAGGACAACTTAAGTTTGGCCAACGGCCAAGCCAAGAGAGTGGCTTCATTTTGGCAGTCCAGGGTTTGAGCTGGATGTGAAAGGAAAACAGAAAAACCTTACATGTCAATAGGAAGCCCAGGGGTAGATCACCAGCAGACCCCACCTTCAAGTTGGAGGGCTGAATCACTGCTAAGAAATCCAGCCATGCCCTTGGCCCAGTTGTTCTCAGGTTAGCCTACCCTGCAGGGTTGTTAGGAGGGTTAAAAGTCTCTGTCATTTTGAGCTTCCTGAAGGCAAGAGAGGCTTCCAGAGAACAGGAGATGCTCAGTTCGCCTTTACACATACAATGGCCAGAATTGGGCAAGGCTGGGCCAAGCCAGTGGGGCATCCATGCTGCCAACTGCATGGTGGTGATTTCAGGTCTGGGGAGGGAAAGGCTGGCCAAGAATTGCTTTAAAAGGAGCAAGAGCCAAGACGGCCCATTATTTTTTAACGGCTTGAGGAAATTCAGTTTGCTTCAATGCATGCAGTGCCTACAGGACAACTTTTCGACGTTCTCCTTGGGCTCAGAGAAGAAGAAGGGTGGGATTCATTTGCTTTGGGGTGAGGTCAAAGGAAGAGACAGTCTGAGTCGCCTGCAGAGCATGCAAAGGAAACTGGCTTTGGCAAAATGAGCCCTTTATGACCGTGGCAATTCCACCTTTGCCCATGCGTTCCAACACCTTTGTCTCCGTTCAGCTTTCGCCTTCCAGAGCGCAGGAGGGCATCAGGGCTTTCTTGTGGAAAGCCAAAGGCTGGCTTTGTAATCAGAATGCGATCAAGCATTTTCCCTCCAGGGACGCTATTCCAGCAAATCTTCATGACAGAACAATTGTATTTGCAAAAGAAGCCTCTGCTAGCTTCCCTAGAATCAATTTCAAAACAGAAGCCAGCTGATTTCCAACTTGTGGGAGCTGTGCGCAGTAAACCCATTCTTCTGGATTCACAGGGATTTGGGCTTCTGGGGATTTAAGTCCAAAGCCAGCCAGAGTGCCAAGGTTCGCCATCATGGTTTTAGGGCAAACATACCTTAAAATGAGTGCACGTTCTCCGTTTTCCAGACCTTAAGGGTTTGGGAGGGGACATATCTCTCTCTCTCTCTCTCTCTCTCTCTCTCTCTCTCCGCCCCCAATGGCCTGCCTGCATTTCCAAAATCCCTCTTTTTAAAAACCAGGAATGGCCACCTTTGCCTCATTCCGTTAATTTTTATTCATTAAGAGTTGGTGCAGATTAGAACCCACAAGGAACTGGCCCTTTGCCTCAGCCAAGGATTCTTAATGGCTCCTGCCTTTCCAATGTTTTCTTGTTTGGTTCGTTATTTGGTTATGGCATTGTAATTTCATTGCCGCCTCTAAGGAGTTCTGGAGTGGCAAATTAGTTCATGCCAGTTCATAATAACCCTTGTGCTCCGTTTCGTTTTGGTTCCACGATTGCCAATACAGTAGTTGCCATTCCATAACAGACACATTTACAGTTTTAAAAATGCTACAAAATAATGGGGCCCTTTAAACACACACACACACACACACACACACTCATGCCAAGAGCTAAGCAGATGAATAGAGCATAGTTTCTTAATGTCTTCATTTCAAATTTTACACGGTTTGATCCAGATTTCCTCTCGCCCCCAAGCAACCCGCTTTTAAATCAACAGTGATTCAGTTAAACCTCACTGGTTTCAAAGGGTTTACTCAGATCTTGGCAAAAT
The DNA here is from genome assembly GCA_030440675.1 of Furcifer pardalis. Classification (NCBI taxonomy): domain Eukaryota; kingdom Metazoa; phylum Chordata; class Lepidosauria; order Squamata; family Chamaeleonidae; genus Furcifer; species Furcifer pardalis. Next base: position 117,626,026 of record CP126895.1, read on the forward strand.
CTGGGTGAAATGCCATATGGTGCAGCGTTCATTAATGAATCCTGATAAAACAAATCAAATTGCATCCCCATGAAATGTGACTGCACTGTCGAAGGGCCTGGCACAGCGAACGTATCTCTTCTGCCCCATTTCTTAAAGATACTATTACATGAACAACAAGTGACATTAACACGCCAAGACATCCCCTTACCCTGACCTCCATTTACCCAGCGGCAGAGGCTAATTGATGTGTGATCCAACATAACGACATTACCAGGATCTGCGGAAATAATTTTAGCTGGGATAAACAGGGGGACAGAATGCATTCACTTGTCACCAAGGTCAACGCCTTGGCTTATGGCCTCAGCGAATCCAGGACTTAAAGATCCCCACTCACTCTTATAGTTCTCCATCTTTTCAACAACTTACTTGCTGATAGCAGTTTTTAAAGTTTCTATAGGGAGATTCGTTGTCACTATGTAAAAATTACCTGAACAGAAGGAGGGAGGGAAGGTGAAGAAGGGAAAGAAAAGAGAGAAAGAAAGAAAGAAAGAAAGAAAGAAAGAAAGAAAGAAAGAAAGAAAGAAAGAAAGAAAGAAAGAAAGAAAGAAAGAAAGAAAGAAAGAAAGAAAGAAATCCCAGTGTAGCTAGTGTGCTGGGCTAGGATTTCTTCAGATCCTTTGCTCTAAACCAGGGGTGCCCAAACTACAGCCTGTGGGCCAGATCCAGTGGTGGCCATCAGCAAGTTTGCACCAGTTCGCCAGAGCTGGTAGCAGAAATTCTGGCTAACCCCACCCACCCAAGTTTTGAAATAAAGTAGTCCTAATTCAGGTGCAATGCAGGGCTTTCCCCTGGCCACGCCCACCATACCACGCCCACAGTGTGGTAGTAAAATATTTTGGAGCCCACAACTGGCTGGATCTAGCCTCTGACGTCAATTCATCTGGCCCACACCACCCTCGCCACTTCTGGGAGTGATGAGGGCAGCATGGGACAGATGAATTGGTGTCAGAGGCCGGATCTGGCCCATGGGATGGAGTTTGGGTCCCCTGGTTTAATCAGAGAAAATGGCAGCCTAAAATCCATCTCCTGTTGCAAAACATATCTGTTGCAACACAGATTGCAAGGCACGTTTCACTTCCGCTTCTGGTGGGAGGAACCACGCAACTGGCCTTTGGTCTGAAATTTTTGGGCACCCCTTTTCTAAATGAGTGGCTATTGTTGTTATTAAGCCCCCACAAAAAAAAAGAAATGTCCTTAAAACCACCCAAAAAGTTATGCATTGAAAATTACTTTGCTATGGTCGCACCTCACCACTGCTCCAGGAGCTGCACTGGTTGCCAGTGTGCCTCTGAGTGCAGTTCAAGGTGCTGGTCATTACCTTGAAAGCCCTACATGGTAGTGGGCCAGGATACTTAAGAGACCACCTCACCCCAAGGACATCTGTCCGTCCCACCAGAGCGGACCGGAGAGGCTAATCTGACTGTTCCCCCCCTCTCTCGCATAGTTTTAGTTGGTAAATTTTAACTGTTAATTGTTTTGATTTTAATCTTTAGATTTTAACTGTCTGAGATGGGTGTCCCTCACGGTTTTATTGTCGTTGTTTTTATTGTTGTTCACCGCCCTGAGTCATTTGTGAGGAGGGTGGCATAGAAGTGTGAAAATAAAATAAAAATAAATGAATAAATACTTTGTTCCTTTTGCCCTTCAAACAATCCTGACCTTAGCAGACCTCAGGCCAAGAGACAAAGTGAGGCACATGGGCATGCCCTGTTCCCAGGGGAGACTCCGCTCGAACCCACTCTCTTGCAAAGCTTCCCTCCTTCTCCATCCCCCTCCTCCTCCCAAATTGCCCTGAAGCAAATTTATCCAAATAAATAAAGGTCTCCTTGACTTGAAAGCCAGTCGTGTCCAACTTCCCGGAACAGTGCTCATCTCTGTTTACAGCCAAAGAGCCAGCGCTGTCTGCATCTGCAGACGCTTCTGTGGACATATGGCAGGCATGACTAGATACCAGAGCGTATAGAACATTGTTACCTTTCCTGCCGAAGCAGTACCTATTTATCTACTTGCAATTTCTTGCTTTCAAACTGTTAGGTTGGCAGGAGCTGGGACAGAGACAGGAGCTCATTCTGTCACGTAGCACTCAGGTCTCAAACTGCTGACCTTCCGGTTGCCAAGCTCAGCATCTTAACCACTAAGACACCACAGCCCCTATGCAAATAAATACGTCAACGCAAGGAACGAGGAGGCGAAAATACAGAGAAGTGTCTCGGATGATTGGCAGGGTCGCATTGTCTTCAATCTCTACCTTCCCCAAATCAAGCTGTAGCTCAGAATGACTTTTTAGGAGCAAGACGGGTAATTAAAGACTAGAGTAGGTGGGGGGGGGAGGTTGCAACCCCCAAGTCAGCTGAGCTGCCCCACCTACCACTAAATGTCAAAGGAACCCAAGCCTTGCCCTCCCTTTTCAACTGGATCGGTTGCAAGCGCCAGATAAAATTTGCTCAAGGAAGACTAAAGCGAGGGGGGGGGGAATCCTCAGGACCCCATCCCAGCCCTTCCCTGCTACCACATGCATTCAAACCACGGAGCTCCTCCAGCAACTAGAACCCAGAATGGGGGGGGGGGTAAATTTCTTCCCCCACTCCCAGCCCCCTCTCCACCATAAAAAAAGGCAAAGCCAAAAAGCAATCCCACTTCTATGCCGCCGCATATAAGTGCTTAGTGCACTCTCTGGGCAGTTCACAAAGCAATTAGCATTTTGTCCCCAACACACTGGGTCCTCATTTGACCCACCTGGGAAGGATGGAAGAGGCTGAGCCAAACTTGATCCCTGTCAGGATCGAACTCACAACATTCTGGCTGCAGGGCAGCAGTTTAACCCCTGTGCCGCCAGGGCAGAAAAAGAAAAGAGAGCATTTCCTGTAATAAACACCTTTCCTTTGCCCAAGAAGGTTTACTCTTAAACACCAGATTCTGTGGGTATCCAGGTGACAGTCTTCAAGGGCAGATCTACAGGCAGAGCATTGCAGCAGTCTAGCCCACAGGCAGGTTTGTGCATGGACAGGCTCAGTTTTCCTAAGGAAGAGCCCCTATTAGTGCCTCTCTCATAGAGGAGCATTGAGCTGAGGCTGCCCATTGAACAAGGCAGAGCTGAGAAGTAGCAGTGCATCATCCGTTGGGCTCTGCTCCACTGAGCACTTTGAACTGAGGTGCTCAAGGCTCCCCCGGGGGGGCGGGGGCTAAAGGGCCAACCTAGACAGCCCAAAGGTACAAACCAGTGAGCAGGACAGACCACGGCACCAACTCCTTGAGTCTTCTCTGCCTGCCATGACTGCCACTTTGTGCCATCGTTTAGCCTCATAGAGTGTGGATGATGGGATTGGTAGTGGAGGGCACCCCATGGAGGGCAGACGGGCCAGGGTAGTACATGGTGCTGCATAAAGTCTCTCGCTGAAGGCGGCACCTGCCCTATGAACTGGCCAGAGCTCCTTTTTAAAAAGCGCTTTGTGCCCCTTCTTCTGCCTCTTTGCCTGGAAGAAAAGCTTCACTCGCCTGTTGCAGTGATTAAAGCTTCCGGTCCATTTTTAAATATATATTTTAAGCCATTTTACAACAAACACATGCTCGTAATGCATGTTGCAAGAGGACTTCGCTATTTTTAAACATGACCTAAAAAAAGCCAAAATAAATAGACTAAATGAGTGTTAAGACGAGATGCTTAATGAAAGATAAAACACTACAAAGAAAATCCAAGAGTGGCAATTAGCCAAATGAGGGGGGGGGGTCCGAGTCTTCCTCTGCTGAATGGGGCTGAACTGAAGGTAGAAAGTTACTTACCTCACCTATTCCAGGCAGATATTCAACAGATGCAGCTCTCCCTACCACTGTGTTTTTGTGGCCCACAACCCATGACAAAGTCCTATGGACTGCCCATGAAGAAGCCATAACTCGAAAAGATGGGAAAGTTGCCTTTCCGGACTAGAGTGCCCATAACACATTGTCCTTGCTCACTGAGTGGGAAGGTTCAGGCAGCTGTAGTCCCAAAAAGTAACTTTTCCAACTTCTGTTATGATGTCAGCAGGCTCTGGCTGATTTTGGTTTGGCCCGTTTGCCCTCTGGCATCGGCGGCAGCCAATGACAATGATGATGGCTGTGAAAGGACCTGTGGTGAAAGGACATTAACATCTCCTTCTGTGGGTCCAAAGGAAGAAGAAAAGCACAATTTGCTTTGGTGTCCCACTCGTCAACACCACCATTCTGCCTGTTTTATTATACGGCAGTGAAACAACATGGTCACCTACAAATGCTGGCACTCAAAAAACCCAACGTAACACAAAGAGCAATTGAGCGAAGGATGCTCTGCATACGATGGATTGACCAAAAATGAAGAACTGCGCATAAGATCGGCTATAAAACAAGCGTCAACGTTGATTGAGTTTGCAAGGCATGGGTGGGCTGGGCATGTGGACTGCTTCAAAGATGGCAGGTGGAGGAAAGCTATCACAGAATGGATTCCACTGGACATAAAGGGACCGCTAGGAAGGCCAGCAACCAGATGGGAAGGTCAGTTCAGGGCAAAGTTCCCAAGGCCCTGGATAAGACTGGCATGGGATCAGAAACAGTGGGAGATGATGCTTCAATCCACCACATCAAACTAGACATGTGAAACATGGACCAGCCAAGTAATCAAATATACTCAAACATCGCATAAAGAGCGCCTCGCATAAAGAGCGCCTCGCTTAAAGAGCAGGATTTCTCTGAATGTTCGCTTCACTTAACAAATAAAACCAACCAAAAACTCGCTTAACAAATAAATCGAGGTTCGCAATCCCCCCCCCCCCGCAGTCACAATTGGTCACGTACAATGGTGTTTCGCTTAAAGAACAAACTCACTTAAAGAGCAGTCCTGTGGAACAAATTATGCTCTTTAAGTGAGGTACATCTGTAAGTCCCTCTAAGCCAGTGTGTCCCAAACCAGGCATCCAAGATGTTCGTGGGTGATGGATCATGGAAACCTTGACTGGCGCAGCCAACAGTGAAGGCTTCTGGGAGTTTCAGCCCAACAAAAGCATTGGGAGTCCCAAACATGGCTCTTACACCTGAGTTGACCCATTTTGGAGATGTCCTTGCCCAGGCAAAAGGGTACACAGATTACTGACGTCCCTAGCAACACAGAAAGTGGCTTTGCACCTAATCAGCGGCTTAGTTGAGCTAGCCTAGAATTGCCCCCTTTCTCTCAGGCACAGAGAAGAGCCTTTCCTAGAAACCAGAGCCTGTAAGCATTGCTTTCTGGATGCCCATGGGCACGATTTCAAAGGAGGCCACTGTGCCAGTCCCTGGCAGCAAAAGCACCCAAGAGATCACACTGCAAAGATGTTGCTCCCCTTCGGCTTCTGCTGCCTTGGGCTGCAGCCTCATCTCCCCTCATTATTTTGTTCATTTTTAATTCCATCCATTGCATCTTTGCCACAAGACAAGAGTCTTTGCTGTTTCTTGGATTATGACAACGGAAAAAATCCCCCAGGCAGCCTCGTTGCCACCCAGGCTGGCACAACGTTGGAGAAGCTGCACGCCCAAAGAGTAAACGTCTAACCTCTGCTGAGCCTTAAGAGGCTGCCCAGGAACTAAACCCAGGAGGTTCTACAGAGAAATCAGTGCTCTGCCGTTAAGAAATGCTCCTTTCCTTTCCATGTGATTCACCTAAATGAAGGCTTTTGGAAAAGGCGCTGTTTTAAAATCAAAAAAGGTAAAAGGCTGCCCTTGCTCGAAAGCCAGTTGCATCTGACTCTAGGGTTCAGTGCTCATTTCTGTTTATAGCCAAAGAGTCAGCACTCTCTGCGGCTGCAGACGTTTTCATGGATATGTGGCGGGCATGCCTTGACACCGGAGTGCACGGAACGCTGTTTACCTTCCCACCAAAGTGGTCCCTATTTATCTACTTGCAATTTCTTGCTTTTGAACTACTAGGTTGGCAGGAGCTGGGGCAGAAATGGAATCTCACTCCATCGTGCAGCACTCGGGTCTCAAACTGAGTTCAGTGTCTTAGCCACATGAGCCAACACAGTCAACCATTACATTAATACCATAATGCCTGAAGAAGTGGGCTTGATCCACAAAAGCTCACATTTAAAATACAAGCATTAGTCTTTAAGGCGACACAACTTTTCAGGTTTTGTTGTTGTTGTTGTTTTAACTCTCTGATACATTATATTTCAAAGACTGAAAGCCAGGTGTAAGATGCAGCTAGAGGAAGCCCATTAAATCAGTGGAGCTTACAGAGGAGTTGCTTCACCAGGTTCTCACCAATTCAGAGGGTCTGTTCTTGATGAGATTTAGTGCTGGGTTTCAGCTTCTGTGCATGCAGTTCTTCAAACTTATCAGAGTGGAGCTACATACAAGATAGGCAAAGAGAATGAGTTGGTAAGGTGACAATAGCACTAAATGGGCAGCAGGTGACAGGGAAGGTGGGATAAGAGGAAGCAGCCCTAAACTCCAATGGATCCTTGCCTGTTCCCAGCCCTAAACATTTTGGAGGCTGATTGCTGGGGGTGCCAATCATTCAAGTCGCTGATTAGATCCAAGATGGTCACATCGCTCAAAAACAAACCTTCCCAACATTTCCCTGATCAGCTATAATTGTGTTTAAAAACAATAACTGCAAGATAAACTCATCTAACTATGAAAACAATTGCCAAAGAAAATGCAATTTTAATTTTCCAGGCTCTGTGCTGGAAGGAATGAGATCAAGGTGGGCAAATTCAGGGTGAGCTGAGCTACAAGATAATGGAAATCTTGGGAAACGCAGGGGAGGGCAAGGCATGAGTTATGTCCGTGCCCTAATTTCAGATCTTATTCTCCCCCCCCCCCCGCACTGGGGGACCAGTTTCCCTCACAGTCCAGCTCTTAGAGAACAAAAAGTTAGCATTTAGAATAGCCAGGGCTGTCCTGTTCTTCCAGGAAATGAAATGCAAATCATTACAAATCATTAATGAGAGAGAAAATAATACTTAGATGCTGAATACTAAGACACTGAACTTAATTACTAGAAGGTCCGCTCTGGCCCTATGAAACCTCCTGCCAAGGGAGCTACGTCTACAGATGGACTTGCTGTCTTTTAGGAAGAACTTAAAAACATAGCTGGTGGGAAAGGTATGGGGGCCTGGTGGTACCATGACCCCAGCTCGCTGGTTAGTTTGAGCTCCCTCTCCCCCCTGGTCTTTTGATCTTTTTTAATCTTTTATCTCTGGGACTTAGTTTTTAATCTTTTAATTATGATGGGAATTGACTGATTTTTAAAAAATGAATCTTGAAAAATTAAATTTTTATAGTTGGGATTCTGAAGCTTTGGGATGTTGGGGTTGGATTGTATTATGTAATTTTTTGTGATGTTATAAACCGGCCTGGGTCGCCCTGGCAAGGAGGGCGGTATAGAAGTATGAAAAATAAATAAATAAATAAGTTCCGAGTGCTGCATGGTGGAGGGAGCTCCTGTCCAAGTTCCTGCCAAACCAGCAGTTTGAAAGCAAGAAATTGCAAGTAAATAAATAGGGACTACTTCAGTGGGAAGGTAACAACATTCTGTGCACCCTGGTGTCTAGTCCTGCCTGCTACATGTCCATGGAAATGTCTGCAGACACAGGCCGTGCTGGCTCTTTCCTCCCCAGCCCGGCTGGGAAGGAAAGGAGCAGCAGCTGCGCAGCTCACCACCGGACGCTCCCTTGGCCAGGTCCCTCGACCAGTTTTTATGATGACTTGATATTTTATAACTGTAATTGGGGATGTTTTGAAATGCCTCCGAAATTTTTTTTGTGATGTGATATCTTGTAATTGTTTCTTTGTTAGCCACCCAGAGTCACTTTTGCGAGTGGGGCAGCATATAATAATAATAATAATAATAATAATAATAATAATAATAATAATAATAATAATAATAATAATAATAATAATAATGATGATGATGATGATGATGATGATGATGATGATGATGATGATGATGATGATAAACGGAGATGAGCACCAAACTCTATAGTTGGATATGACTGGCTTTTGAGCAAGGGCGACCTTTACCTATAATTTCACCATGTATTGGTGCCCAAGAAGACCCTTTTGGGAACAGGACAGATAAAATGACCACCGCAACACTCCAAGGAAGGTGTAGTCCTGAGCCACTGTCTCTATACAAAGCATCCTAACTTCCTAGTCCTCAATGAGCAGAAATGAGCTCATCTGATAAGCCCTTTTCCTTTGCCTGCCACATCCCTTCTCCATCTCACCTGGTTTGTGTAAGTATGGCTTCTTCTACAAGGGTCCCTCACCTGCCTCCCTTCTTCACCTGGGGATTCCCAGATGCACATTGTACAATAGGATGACTGCCAGGAAATGGTGGTACCCCTGTAGCCCAGGCCCTGTGGGGACTGCCAGGTTGGGGAAGACTGCCCTGAAACAAGGCATGAACCAAGTGTCCCCTTCGCAATGCCCTCTCTCTGTCTACACACACGTTTCTACCTCCTCCACATGCCTTTCACTCATCCTTCACGTCTCATGGTTTGTTTAACAGAAAATGGCAGGAAACTTGAATAATTCCTCCAGAGGGATGCATTAAAATGCTATTTCAAATGACTTTCTAAAAAGGCTCAGTTAGTTGTTCCATCAAGGCAGCTGATAAGTTATTACTTGCTATGGTACTCCTGGAATTTAGGAGCCCTGCTGGGGCAGTGGTTAAGCTGCTACTGCAGCTAAAACGTTGTGAGTTCGATCCTGACCGGAGAACAAAATCAACTCAGCCTTCCATCCTTCCAAGGTCAGTAAAATGAGGACCCAGCATGTTGGGGGCAAAATGCTAATTAACTAGTGAATCACCTAGTGAGTGCACTAAGTGCTATGCAGGGGGGGGGGTAGAGAAGTGTGATTGTTATTGCTATTTAACTGTGTTTTGCCCTCCTTTGCTTCCCAAAAAGAACTTGTTGCAGATAACTGTGTTCCTTTAATTTGCCGCTTCCTCTTTGTGTTTAAACACATATTAAGAAGATGCCCAGGGAAGGAGTTGAGAGCGCTGTGATTGTCACTGTGAATCTCACAAGAGCCCCATCTTTGCCGCGTTGAGTGGCAGCTTTCATTCCTGGAAGACCATTTTAGATTTCAGGATGGTGGAGTGGGTGGGGAGAGACATTCAGATTCAAAATGTGAACATGCCAAGCGGGTGTATTTTAAGCACATTGTGATTATCTCTTTTCATATCTAATAGCAGCTATGCCAACATTATCAACTGGTTGACACCCCTCGCGATGGAGCAAAGGCATTTTGCAAACTTGGCAAGTTGAAGATATTAAGCATCCTTAAAACACCCAAGTGCAAATAAAGGTGGCCAGAGTTTCAGGTTACACGGGCTGCACATGCTAAATCTGTGCACCTGATCCCTCTCTGCTTTGGTCAGATCTCAGCTCAAATACCATGTTCAGTTCTGGACATCCCAGTTTAAGAGTACTGTACGTGGAAAGTGGGAAAGAGTCTGACAACCAGAAAGGAAAGAGGAAGATAGATATGTGCCAGCCTGCGAAAGAGAGAGTAAAGCAGGGGTGCCCAAACTTTTCGGGCAGTGGGCCGGTCACATGGTTCAGCAGATGATCGGTCATGTGGTTCCTCCCACCGGAAGCAGAAGTAAAACATGCCTTGCAATCTGTTTTGCAACAGGGTGAGATAAATTTTAGGCTGCCATTTTCTCTGCTTAAAACAGGGGTGCCCAAACTACAGCCCATGGGCCAGATCCGGACCCCAATGCCAATTCATCCAGCCAACACCACCCTTGTCACTCCTGGAAGTGGAAGCGGAAGCAAAGTGCTTCCAGGAGCGACGAGGATGGCACAGGCTGGATGAATTGGCATCGGGGGCCAGATCCAGCCCATGGGCCATAATTTGGCCACCCTGGAGTATTGAGATTATCTCTTCAAATCTTGGCTGTCAGGTGCAAATTATCTATTATTTATTGTGTGGAGGATTTTACACAATCTTTTTCCCATGAAGAGAATCAAGGTGGCTCACAAGATATTGAAGCAAAGGTCAGGGTCTCCCTTGCTCGAAAGCCAGTCGTGTCCAACTCTCGGGGGTTGGTGCTCATCTCTGTTTACTGCCAAAAAGCCAGCACTGTCTGCATCTGCAGTCATTTTCATGGTCATGTGGCAGGCATGACTACACATGGAACACTGTTACCTTTCCCATCAAAGTGGTACCTATTTATCTACTTGCAATTTCTTGCTTTCAAACTGCTAGGCTGGCAGGAGCTGGGACAGAGAAGAGAGCTCACTTTGTCATGCAGCACTCGGGTCTCGAACTACTGACCTGCCGACCTTCCAGTCACCAAGTTCAGCATCTTAACCACTAAGCCACCGCAGTCCCACAAGTTGAAGTAAAAAAGGACAATAAATGCACAATCCAAGAACAGCTAAAATATAAGATAATCTAAAAACTGATGAAACAAAGGCTAGGCCTATCCTTTAAAAGCCTACTTAATGTGGATGCAATGGTGACCGAGTCCCACTGCGGCCGGCGGGGAGGATGGAAGCTACAACTGCCAGGGGTGGGGGTGGGGAGCCAGGTTCAAAGCTGGCAACTCACCTGGACATGCAACTCAGAGGCACCTACAAACACACATTGAGGTAGGCAGGCATACAGGTGTTAATACAGATGTGTAGTTAAATAAATGGAAAAAGGAACCTTTGTCATCATTTATTTATTTATTTATTTATTTATTTATTTATTTATTTATTAGTCATACTTATCAGTTACTATATGAAGTCAACTACAGTACTGTAGATCAATTACTTATCCTATACATGCAGCTACTCCTTTTTTATTATTATTATTGGCTGAAAGGTTTTTTGCTGGAGAAACTCTGCTCAGGGAACGCCCAAATGAGGTTCCTTTCATGCTTCCAAGAGCTGGGACAGAGACAGGCACTCAATCCGTCCATAGAATAAGTTGTAATAAGCATGTCGGAGTTAAGAATACTGTATCTTTCTTGAGGGATTCTAGGGTTTGGGGTAAAGAACCTAATTTTGGTTTTTGAGCAGAGCATCAATATTCATTGTGCAGTTTTGCATAGGGAATATCTGTTTCTCACCCAGGTCTTTTACCTTACAAAAACCCCATCTCAGGAAGAGGAAGGCATTGATGGATGGGGTGGCCTGCAGGAAGTCTGAACCTGAAGTGGGGCAGCTCCCCCCTCCCACCCCCCAGGTGGCTTAATAGATGAGCCACCCCTGGGTAGAAGAGGAAAATCAGCCCCTCAAGATGGGACCTGGATGGGTGGATCTGAATGACCAAAAAAGTGATTCTTCCTCAACGTTAGACCTCATTTCCTGAGGTTAGGAAGTGTTGAGCAGTGACTCTCCTGGCCTCAGAAGGAGCAGATGATTAAACATAGCAAGCAGTGGGTTTCTCTGGAACAAGATTCTCTGCATTTCTAAAGCATTTCTGGGCTTGCCTGCTGCACAATTAATCCTCTACCCACGGCCATCAGAATGCAATCAACACTACAAAAGATCATTACAGGTGTTAATGATCCTATTGGGGCTTTGAAAGTTTATTACCTGCAGCTGATTACCTCTTCACTCCCTCCTGCCCCCACAACCCTGTATAAATCCACAGCTGGATAGTTCACCCCAGGCATCAGAAGGAGTGGATTGTAAACCCACAAAAGCTCCCCCTGAAACACTTCTCTCACTCTTTAAGGTCCCACAACTCTTTGGGTGTTTAGTTTTGTTCTGCCTTCGTCACCTGTGAAATGATCAGTTTCAGCAACAGATGTTAGCCCAGGTGCTGTGGACTGAGAGGGCTCCCAATTGGCGATGGGTAGGCAAAATGCAGGGACTGGGGTGGCTTAGTAGTTAAGATGCTGGACTTGACCACAGGAAGGTCGGCAGGTCACCGTTTGAGATCCGAGTGCTGCATGACAGAGTGAGATCCTGTATTCTGTTCCAGCTCCTACCAACTGAGCAGTTTGAAAGCAAGAAATTGCAAGTAAATAAACAGGTACTGCTTTGGCAGGAAAGGTAAAAGTGTTCTGTGTGCTCAGGCATTTTGTCGTGCCTGCCATAGGGCCAACGAAACATCTGCAGATGCAGACAGTGCAGGCTCTATGGCTGTAAATGGAGATGAACACCCCACCCTAGATCTGGACATGACTGGCTTTCAAGCAAGGGCGACCCTGACCTTGACATAGGCAAAAATGCAGGAGAAGAGGAAGACCACATATGAGATGGATAGATGCCATAAAGGAAGCCACTGCCTTGAGTTTGCAAGAGGTGAGGAGAGCCATTAATGACCAGACTTTTGGACTTCACGCATTCCTAATAAGGTAGCCAGAAGTCAGGGAAGATATTAAGGCGGGTAACACTTGCCAACCTGGCAGTTCAAAAGCAAGAAATTGCAAGTAGATAAATAGGTGCTGCTTTAGCAGGAAAGGTAACACCATTCCCTGCAGCCCAGCATCTGGTCATGCCTGCCACATGACCATGGAAACGTCTGCAGAGACAGACAACACTGGCTCTTTGGCTATAAACAGAGATGGGCACTGAACCCTAGAGTTAGATACGACTGGCGTTTTAGCAAGAGAGACCCTGACGACCTTTAGCAGCAACAACAACAACAACAAAAAGCCTTCACAAGGACAGCCCAGGACCACAATTTATACTCTGGAAAGTGTAAGTTAAGGTTCCTGCCTCCTCCTCCTCCTCCACACCCAGGCTGGTACCGAGAGATTCCAGCCGGCCGCAGGCAGGTACCCCTTCAGTCCTCAATCCTTCCACGGAGGAAAGACCTTCAGCGCCACCGGATTTATTGTGGCTTTTGCTCTCGCAGGGGAATTTCAGAAACCAGTCCTTTCATTCCTCCTCCTCCTCCTGTGAAACTGATGTCAGCGACAAAGTTACCTGCTGGAAGGGAATTGCGAGGAGAGAAACCCAGCCCTGACTGACGGCTCCTGCTCTTCCCACCAAGGGTGAGAAATGTTCAGGAGGTGCTTCTGAAAAGCTGGCCCTTCTAGGAGCCAAGGGGATGGAGGCGGCATCCTGCCTTCGCTCCTCCGCAGGGACCGATCCAAAGCGGGGCTCACCAAGCACAAGACACAGCGGCAGGTTGCATGGCCAACACTCTCGCTGTCTGAAATGTTTCCACCTGCCCTTTAGTTCTGCCAACGCACACAGAGCAAGGCCGGGGGTTCCTTAAAATGAGAAGACGGGGCTACAGTTCAGAAGGAGGACGGGCTTATGCCGGGCGATATTGAACACGATCGGTTGATAAACGAAAGAACATCCTATTCTGGCCAGCCGTTCGAACCAGATCAGAAGGGGAGAGCCTTCCTCTCCGATTCATTAATCTAATATTTATATTGCCAAATTAATTTGCTCAAGCTGGGAGGAACTGTAGAAAGAGGGGCTCTTGTTTAATGAGGCTGCCTGGGAAGCCTCTGGAGATCCAATTGATGCAGTGGAAGTCCTATCCAGGTGCCTGGAGGCTGTCAGGGTCTGGATGGGGGACAACGGGCTACAACTGAATCCCGGCAAGACTGAGTGGCTATGGGTAAGGGGTCCTGCGCTATCTCGGGAGTTACCATCTTTGGTTCTGGATGGGGCAGTTTTGCCCCAAACAGACCTGGTGCGTAATCTGGGGGTCCTCCTGGACTCACGGCTACTGCTCGAGGAGCAGGTGGCAGCCGTGGCCAGGAGGGCTTTTGCACAACTTCGTGTAATACGCCAGCTACGCCCACTCCTAGACCGGGATTCCTTGCTCATGATCACACATGCTTTGGTCACCTCCAGACTTGATTACTGTAATGCGCTCTACATGGGGCTGCCCTTGGTGACCATTCGGAGGCTGCAGCTGGTCCAGAATGCGGCTGCTCGGGTAGTGATGGGGTGCGGGCGTTATGCTCATGCCTCACCACTGCTTCAGGAGCTGCACTGGTTGCCAGTATGTCTCCGGGTGCAATTCAAGGTGCTGGTTATTACCTTTAAAGCCCTACATGGTAGTGGGCCAGGATACTTAAGAGACCGCATCGTCCCAAGGACATCTGTCCGTCCCACCAGGGCGGATCGGAGAGGCTCTCTTATCATTCCATCGGCTAGAGAGGCGCATCTCTCTAGCACCAGAAGGAGGAGGGCCTTCTCCGTGGCCGCCCCGGCCAGCCCTTTGGAACCTCCTGCCAACTGAGTTACGCCTACAGGCAGAGCTCCTGCCCTTTCGGAAGGGCCTAAAAACCTGGCAGGCAGGGCAGGTGTGGGGGTCCAGGAACATGGGGTCCCATGTTGGGTAGCTGATATGATGGGACAGCCACCCCTCACTCACTCTTTTAAACTTTTAAAATCTTTTTAAACCTTTTAACCTTTTTAAATCTTTTAGATTTTTGTAAATTCAGGGTTTAATTCTTTTTTAATTGACTTTTAAGTAATTTATGAACCTTAAGGTTTTAATTTATGAATTTCTGTAAGCCGCCTAGAGTCAGGTTCGCCTGATTAGGGCGGGATAATAAATCTAAATAAATAAATAAAAAAGGTCCCACAGATCAGAGGCGTAGTAGGGGATCCAAAGGAGTCCATCATCCCTTGCTCTGACTAACCAGCGCACCCCTTCCACCCTGGTTTGATGGCTGCCACTTTTTTGAGGTGGCCAGCTTAGAAACTTTAACTGCTTCAAAGGACTAGGGCAAGGGTCAGCAAACTTGGCTCTCCAGATGTTCTTGGACTCAATTTCCCAGAAGCCCCTGATCAGCAGGGGTACTGACTCAGGCTTCTGGGAATTGAAGTCCAGGAACACCTGGAGAACCAAGTTTGCAGACCAGTGGACTAGGGGGAAAGCAGTCTATTAGATTCCTTCTTCTTTGGCTGTTCCTATCAGAACACCAACCGGAGTAGGCCGGATAAGTTACGAGTAGCATACGGCCTTCCTGCTGAGGCACTTTCAGTGCTCATCTTTTTTTTATAGCCAAAGAGCCAGCGCTGTCTGTGTTTGCAGACGTTTCCATGTACACGTGGCAGGCATGCTTAGATGTCGGAGTGCATGGAACACTGTTTACCTTCCAACCGAAGTGGTGCCTATTAATCTACTTGCAATTTCTTGCTTTCAAACTGCTAGGTTGGCAGGAGCTGGGACAGAGAGAGGAGCTCACTCTGTCGTGCAGTACTCAGGTTTTGAACTGCTGACCTGCCACATTCAAGTTAGTGTCTTCTTAACCACTTGAGCCACTGTAGTCCATGAGCCACTGCAGTGGAGCCACTACAGTTTATTAGAAAAATATACCAAGAAATACAAAAAGGACACAGCATTTCAAAGGTCACAGTTAAAAAAGGAAAAGTGGAACAGCTTATTTTTCCAGAGGAAAATAAGAAAAAACTAGCTACTTTCAGGGGGCTGGTCACTAACAAGGAGCTTACCTGCCCATGATGAGGCCCCTCCTCCTTGGGGCAAAGAAGGGCAGCAGGTGGATTTTCTTTAGACCTGCCTAGAATGGAATGGAGCTGCCTAGATAGCTCAGGGCACGGCTACGCTACTAAAAAGTTCTACTTTTGAGTTGGTTTTGCCAGGTTCAAAATCAACTCAAAGATCAAAGAATACACCGTGCACAGCTGAAGATTGTATTGCCTTGCCAAAATGCTAGCTATTTAAAATAATTCACCAGGGTGGTTTAATTTGCACTGATTCCTAAGTCACTATATTCTTCTTCAATTAAAGGTGCATGAGCATATATGTCAGCGTACATGGTGTCTCCTGAGTTTCCCCCCATACAGATAACAGACTTGGAGCATTTTTAAAAATGTTTTTGATCTGTTACAATTATAGCACTTTGAAACTTCAGCACTGATTACTGCAAGCAAATGTATTCCAGTTCATTTATTATACCATACCATTAGAACACTATAGCAATTAGAACAATTTTTTAAAAGGTCCAAAAATTCATACTTAAAACCAGGAGTGATGACTTCTGTACAACATACTGAAACACAGCACACAAAATACAACTGCCACTTTGGGTTAAAAAAAATAATGAAAAGTCAATGTACTCCAATGTATCAAAATACTACACAGGTAAGAAAAACAACCAGATAAGTTTTCATGATGGATATGCAGTGACTCAAATACCACATGACCTTATATCGATTCTACCAAAAAACAAAAACAAAAATTGAAAATCAGTTTATTTGACAGTCAAGTCACACCCTGAATGAATTAGGCATCTGGCTCTATAGCCATGATGGCGAACCTTGGCACTCCAGGTGTTCTTGAACTTCAATTCCCAGAAGCCCAGGTCTCTATGAATCCACATGAATGGGTTTACTGTGCTTGTTCTTGGACTTCAAATCCCAGAAGCCCGAGTCTCTCAATCCATGCGAATGGGTTTACTGTACGTGCAGTAAACCGATGTGTGTGGATTCACAGAGACTTGGGCTTCTGGGGACTGAAGCCCAAGAACATCTGGAGTGCCCCGAGGTTGACTGTGACGGCCATATAGCCACAGGTTGGGAGTTCACTTTCCCACTGTGCATCCTAGGAGACCCAGCCCTGGGCAAATTGCACAGTTCCCAGGGCTCCCCTCTCTGAGCACTCTCCGTTCCTAGAAGGGTGTCCATAAGTCGGAATTGGCTTGAGAGAGTATTAGGCCATTATTATTAGAATTGTAGAAGCTCGTTGATGTGGGTAGACTAGTAGGGATGCTGACTTGGTAGATCAGCCAGAGGTGAACCAGGAACACCAGTGTGATGGCTTTTCACTCCAAGGCACGAGCAACACTTTGGCCTGCATGGCTTATTGCAGGAGGGGGGGGGATGTTTAATGTTTTTGGGGAAACCCGTGATGAAACAGACTTAGTAAAGGTAAAGGCCACTGTTGCTCGAAAGCCCGTCGTATCCGACTAAACGGACAGAATAAGATGTTAAGTCACCTATTTTTCATCACTTAGAAAGTCTCGGCATTCTCCTTCCTTCCTTCCTTCCTTCCTGGCCTGTCACCTTCTAAGCTTTAGCTTGAGGCTGCCACTTTCCCCTCTCTTTTAGCAATGCCTGCTCTTGTGCTTGAAATGACAGCCTGGCGTGCAAGAGGCGTCAAGCCTACTAGCCACCACTCTAGGCTCAAATCAAGGAAAGCTCGCCTTGTGCTCTCTCCTATTAGAGCGAGAACTTACAGTATCATGTACAGTAGGCAGATTTTTAAAAAATATTGTGTACTTCGTTGGCTTTTGAGAAACAAGAAAGTAAAAAAAACTGCTTCCCAGATTTTTTTAAAAACTACAGTACAACTAACTACTTTTGCTTCTTGGAACTACAGGTGAAAATAAAGGTTGCCCTTGCTCAAAAGCCAGTCATATCCAGGGGACAGTGCTCATCTCCATTTACGGCCAAAGAGCCAGCGCTGTCTGTGTCTGCAGAGGTTTCCATGGTCATATGGCAGGCAGAGCGCATAGAACGCTGTTACCTTTCCTGCTGAAGCGATACCTATTTATCTGCTTGCAACTTCTTGCTTTCAAACTGCTAGGGTGGCAGAAGCTGGGATAGCTAATGGGCGCTCAGTCCATCACTCAGCACTCAGGTCTCAAACTGCTGACCTTCCAGTCATCAAGCTTAGCATCATAACCACTGAGCCACCGCAGTACCACATTCTTGGAACTGTTACTGTAACTAATTGGTTTTTTAAAAAAGTAATATTCCAGATCCTGGCAGACATTTATCTCTTTGTTCCTCCACCCCGCCCCATCTTTACCACTGTGACTCCCTTTTCAATATAAAAATCACACTGCATGAGTGATTGTGTCTCATGCAACCGTGTGAAGGATCTGTAGTGGAATTTGTGGCTTCTCCTCTTTCCACCCCCATCTTTTCTTCCTTTCCACATTGCAGGCTCACGCTTTAGCTTGTAAGCCTGCAGGTGTAGACGGTGCTGCTATTTTTAATTTCTGCAATGCACCTAGAAAATTTTAGGTACTTTGTTTTTAAAAAAAATGATGATGGTGAAAATTGGAATGAATTCGGCAACCGTCATTAAGCACTACAAAGGCCCCAGATGTGCCAAGTCTTGCAGTCAAAGTCGGATTTCACAGGGGAGAAAGACAGAGCAAGCGAACAAAAGGCAGACCTCTCCGTTGACCTGAAGGCTCTCCCTCTGGGTTTCATGCCATGGTGACCTGCATAACTACAGCTTAACGGTGTCACTTGTAAAGCCTCAAAACAGGGATCAGCCCCCTGGGGCCACTGTAAGACTGTGCAGCTTGCCCAAGGCTACATAGGCTGGCTCTTCTCCTGGGAGGTACAGTGGGGGAATCAAACTCCCAACCTCTGGTTCAGAAGACAGACACCGAAACCCCTGAGCTATCCAGCCAGCTTATTAATTCATAGGATCGCCTTAAACAAGATGCAATCTAGTGGCATACAATAACCCACTTTAGAAGGCTGAATGGGCTTCAGAAAAAGCAGCTTTTCCGTGGGAGATGCTCCACCTTTTACAAAAGTCTAACATCATTTAAATATGTTTTAAATCACATTTGATGATGTGTTCAATTACATTTTAATAGTATAACTTAGGGCAGCGGTGCCCAAACTTTTTTGAGCCTTGGGCCAGTCAAATGGTTCAGTGGGCCAGAAGTGGAAGTAAAATGTGCCTTGCAATCTGTTTTGCAACAGGATGAGATAGATTTTAGGCTGCCGTTTTCTCTGCTTAAACCAGGGGTGCCAAAACTACTGTCCCATGGGATGGATCCAGCCCCTGATGCCAATTCATCTGGCCCACACCACCCTCGTCACTCCCGGAAGCAGAAGTAAAACATGCCTGTATGGGTGCATTTTACTTCCGCTTTCGGAAGTTACGAAGGTGGCATGGGCCAGATGAATTGGCATCGGGGGCGGATCTGGCCCACGGGCTGTAGTTTGGGCACCCCTGACTTAGGGGGTCTGTTTTGGGTTTCTCATCAGTGCTGCTGGACTGGAAGAAAGGCAAGGCATGAATGAAAGCGAAGAAACAAACAGCTAGAGAAGAACCTGGTTTGGGCATTTAAAAAGCCGTTCTTATGCAGAACAGAGTGTGGGAGAGGAGAGGGGAATCCAGTAGAAATTCTGGGTTCCTCTTTTTTTTTTTTTTTTTTTGGGGGGGGGGGGGTGTTAACCCAGAAAATGTTTCTTTCTCTTAATGCTTCTCTTCCAGGCAAGGTTTTGCTAACTGAAAGCTAAGAAAAGGAATTTTAATGGGGAACCGCTGTGCTTTTTATTTTTTTATTTTTTAAAAATCAGGACTTTAATAATTATTTTGAAATGTTTTAGTTCAATGGTTGTTGTAATATGGTAATACATTAAGTGCTGTTTAACGTTAGTTTATTCTGCTTTCACCAGCACCCAATTTAAAAAACCATTTTAAAAGGGTTCACAGAAAGAGCCTTCTTGAAGATAATGGTAATTTTGAACCACGATCAGGCGTACCCTGGTGATGGCAACCTTGTATTGCCAGCTAATCTTTCTCACACTAGGCCAGGCGAAGGGAACTGCAGAATGAACACACCCAATGGTGGCTTTGTTTTGCCAGTTTTACATCTGGGCTAAACATGGAAGAAGAAGAAGAAAAAGAAGAGGAGGAGGAGGAGGAGAACTGTTTTCTGCTTTTCCCTGAGTCCTTGCATTGGGAGAAAAGTCAGACAGACTGGAATGACAATTGCACTGGCCTGAAGGGAAGGCCAATCAAAGCATGTACAAAGTGCCAGACCTCACAGCCAGACCCATGGGCAAAGGGGAGAGGAGAGAGGATGGGTTTTGGGAGCACAAACCATGACAAATTCCCTTTTATCATTAAGGAACAGGATACTGTCAAGGGCTCAGCCATCGCCATGAAGGCCAATAGGAAGCCATGGAGCTGAAATCAGGGTGGTTACAATCTGTGCATTAAAGCTTAGAAAAATAACATTTTCTTGCTCAGTAATAGATAAACCTATGGGATGCACAAACCAGCCCTGTAGTGTAGAGACTGATAAACAAGCAAGGAAAAGCTGTTTCTTGTGTTGTAAGACGCCTGGAGTCGCCTCGACAAGAGGGAGGCTAAACAAGTCTAAATAGATAAATAAATAAAATAACAGGTGTCAACAACCGTCAGTCTTGCCAATGTATTTTGGAGGGCTGGTTGATAGAAGGTCAATGCCAAGCCTTCCCTTTGCAAGACCACAGACCCTTGGGGAGGTAGTCTGTCCCAGTGGTTAGAGCAGCCTTCTCTCTTCCCACCCCTTGTACCTGTTCCCAGGCTGTGGTCTCAGGGACTGATTCAGCCACAGCTGTTTGCAGGTTGGGGAAGGTTCTTCTTACCATTAGATCCAGGTGAGGGTCACCCTTGCTTGAAAGCCAGTCGTATCCAACTCTAGGGTTCGGTGTTCAACTTGGGTTTATAGCCAAAGGGTCAGCACTGTTTGAGTCTGCAGGCATTTCCATGGTCGTGCAGCAGGCGTGACTGAAGTGGTACCAGTTTATCTACTTGCAATTTCTTGCTTTCAAACTGCTAGGTTGGCAGGAGCTGGGGCAAATGATGGGACCTCACTCTGTTATGCAGCACTCGAGTCTTGAACTGCTGCCAACCTTGGTGTCACCAAATTCGGTGTCTTTACCACTGAGCCACCGCAGTCCCCCTTATCACCACTCAAAACCTTAGCTGTGAAACATATTGTCTGGCGTTGGGCCTGCCACTATCTCTCAGCCTGACCTACTCTGAAGGGCTGTTGTGAGGCTGAGAGATACCCATATTGGCCTCAGCAAGGAAAAGAAACTCTCTTCCTGGGCCAAAGCTTACCTGGGATCCATCCATCCAATTTCCTTCCAATGAGGTCGTGGTATCCCTGGTTCTTCTCTGCCAAGCTCCCTTCCCACAACAGCTTTGTGGAGTAGACCGAGTTGAAAGAGATTGACTGGCCCTCGTTCTGTGGGTCTGGAAGGATGATAAGCTGCCTCTTTTAATCATCCTCCCAAGGAGGCTGACCTTGACCTTCCCTGGCCCACTTGTGCCTTTTTCCTACTTCCACCCAAGGGTTAACCTGTACCAAGGGTACGGTGTGCCATCTAAAAATATACAATGACTTTTCGGTACTTGCTGTAATGAGTCATCCCTTTTTAAGTAATTTATTGCCAGTTACATAATTGCTATAATACGGCAGAGTCGCAAACTGGCGGCGGCGGCAGGAGGGGGGCTGATTTAAAAGGAGGGGAGGAAAACATTTTGAGGACAATTCGGCAAATGTTCCATCAAAATAATAATTGCACACTTTCAAACTTTTATGACCCTAAACTGATTTTGTTTTTAAAATGAGAGGCAAGAAACTGACTTTGTAGGAAGGTGATAGGGTTGCTATTGCAACACAGAGCCTGGAGAAGTCTGCTGCATCTCTTTAGGCGACAAGAGCCACCATCCCTGTGTTGGCCTGAGCGATGGGGTATGTAGTCTAGCACAGCAATTATATATATATATATATATCATAAAGGGTAAAATGCAGTGATGAAGACGGCTTGGCCCAAAGCATCTGGAAGGTCATCAAAGAGTTTTGCCCCAAACAGACCCGGTGCGTAATCTGGGGGTCCTCCTGGACTCACGGCTACTGTTCAATGAGCAGGTGGCAGCCGTGGCCAGGAGGGCTTTTGCACAACTTCGTGTAATACGCCAGTTACGCCCGCTCCTCGACCGGGACGCCTTGCTTATGGTCACGCACGCTTTGGTCACCTCCAGACTTGACTACTGTAATGCGCTCTACATGGGGCTGCCCTTGGTGACCATTCGGAGACTGCAGCTGGTCCAAAATGCGGCAGCCCGGGTAGTGATGGGGCGCGGGCGTTATGCTCGGGCCTCTCCACTGCTTAGGGAGCTGCATTGGTTGCCAGTTTGTCTCCGGGTGCAATTCAAGGTGCTGGTCATTACCTTTAAAGCCCTATATGGTAGTGGGCCAGGATACCTAAGAGACCGCGTCACCCTAAGAACATCTGTCCGTCCCACCAGGGCGGATCGGAGGGGCTCTCTTGTTGTACCATCAGCTAGGGAGGCTCACCTCGCTAGCACCAGGAAGAGGGCCTTCTCCGTGTTCGCCCCGGCCCTCTGGAACCTCCTCCCAACTGAGCTGCGCATGCAGACAGAGCTCCTGTCCTTCCGGAAGAGCTTAAAGACCTGGCTGGCAGGACATGTGTGGGGTTCCAGGGATGTGGGATCCCATGTGGGGTGGTTAGTCTAAGGATTTTACCCTTCTGACGACACCCCCAGATACTGTTTTAGTCTATGAATTTTTAAATTTTTTATTGATGTGTTTTAACTTGGGTTGTAAGCCGCCCAGAGTCGGGCTTGCCCGATTGGGGCGGGTTAGCAAGTGTGAAATATAAATAAAATAAATAAATAAAGATGTCCGAGTCTTGGTCAGAGGACCTCTTGAGCAGGACAGTGCAGCCATTGAGGAGGAGGCCCAAAGACTTCCCACACCATGACCTCAGCCTCGCTCCACATACTTTGCCTGGGCCTCATCTTGCCATGGGCTCCATGTGGGTTTCCCCTTCCCTGGTGCCTCTTCTTTAGTTGGCTGCTTCCAGACCATCTCTCCCCATGGCAAATGTGAGGCACCTGTATGCCCCCCCTCCCTGTTTGGTACCCTGGCATCTGTTGGTTAGCTCCCATCTCTATGGCAACCTTCCTCCAAGACAACTGGAGAAGGATGCTTCCATCAAGGAGGTTGGCCACATTTCATCAGCTGGAGTAGCCCACCACCCACCCACCCCACGGCTAGACCACCCACCCACCCCACGGCTAGATAAGGTCCCAGACTTGGCCTAGACGCCATCACTGGAACTGAGTGGTGGTGGTACTTGTTTGCTCCCAGTGCTCCCAGCAGGCCACACCAAGGATGGCAATGGCCAGAAAATGGAGGGAATGAATAAACTTTTGAATCCTGTAGAACTTCCCATCAAAACCAAAGCATCTTTAAAGCTGAACAAGGAGAACGGAGGAGAGGGTGGGCTGAGAATTCAAGCCATGAAGAAGTTGACATCAGTCTCTGTGGAGTGTTGATGATACATTTTTCAGCCAATAGGTCAAGGTCTCCCTTGCTTGAAAGCCAGTCATAGCTGACTCTAGGGTTCAGTGCTCATTTCCATTTATAGCCAAAGAGGCAGTGCTGTCTGCATCTGCAGACATTTCCATGGACATGTGGAAGGCATGACCAGACACCAGAACACTGTTACCTTTTCCACCGAAGTGGTATCTGTTTATCTACTTGCAATTTCTTGCTTTCAAACTGCTAGGTTGGCAGGAGCTGGGACAGAGATGGGAGCTCACTCCATCGTGCAGTACTCGGGTCTTGAACTGCTGACCTGCCAACCTTCCAGTCATCAAGTTCAGCATCTTAAACTCCAAGCCACCACAGTCCCTTTTTCAGGAAACATATAGTGTTACATAGTACTATGAGCCCTGGCGGTGCAGTTGGTAAAACTGCTGTACATTTTGTTGTTAAACAAAATTTTGGCAGTTGTTAAAACTGTTGTTTTGGCAGTTGTTAAAACTCCCAAAACATTTTGCTTTCAATCTTGACAGGGGATCAAGGTTGACTCAGCCTCCCAGCCTTCCAAGGTTGGCAAAATGAGGACCCAGCATGTTGGGAGCAAATGCTAATTACCCTGTGAACCAATTATATGTGGAGGTATAGAAGTGTAATTGCTATTGCTAGTGTCACAAGCTAACTTGTCTTCAGGACCCATTGATTCTACAAAAGATCTGCTCCTGCGAGAGACAAAGGCGGCTGGAACAGAACTGTTGGTGCAAAACAACCCAGCTGGTTGCCTTTGGACCCTCTTTTATAAGTATATTCGTGCAGATGACTACAAAGAGCAAAACCTGCAGCTGTACGACTACACAATTCGCTTTCTCACTGGACCAAAGAATGTGACCAGCAGCCATGCAAAGGGTCTCTTCTTTTTTCCACCTCTTCACGTCTCTTTCCTTTTCATAAGCCAAGGGTCTCTCCCTTCCTTCCTTCACCCCCTCCTCTCTAGGAAAGGCAGCAGGAGGTCTCTCTCCTGGACTCCTGCTAATTCTTCCACTCCATGACCCTCCAGAGCGGCCTAAAGACATGTGCAGCTGATCCTTGTCTCCTTGCCAGAGAGATGTCATCTTTTACAGCACGTTTGGCCCCGTCAGGCAGGCAACTCGCAGGAGCCCAGGCAGCCACCCTGCCAGGCAGAGTGTTGCCCGCAAGACAGCGGTGGAGCATCCGGGGGGACGGCTTGGCTCAGCATTAGTGCAATTATTACTGCAAAGCGTGATGAGATGCACCAAAGGCCTCTCGGAACCACCACACCCTCCCCTCTTCCAAATGCACACCTTTTCCACCAGTTGTGTTCCGCTGGGAGACCCTAAAGATACAATGGGGTGGAATTTAGGGCAAGCATCACACAAGGAAATTAAACCATCTTCTGCTCAGCTTGGCAAGACTGAGATGAGCCAGATGGAACCTGTAGCTGCTGCAGGAAGAAAATGAGGCTAACCTGCTTTGCATCTGGCAACATCTGGGCAGAGGAACATCTGTTACTTCCAAAGGAGAGAAGAGGTAACCATGGGCGCTTACACAGAACTCTTCCTTTCACAGTTAAAAAGATTTCACAAATGGAATGAAACCATGCCGTGTTGAAGGGAAGGGGTGTAAGTCTGCATTGACCCCTGAAGCTAAAGCTAAAGCTCAAGGTATCTCCCTTGCTGTAAAGCCATCCTTGTCCGACTCTAGGGGTCAGTTTTCATCTCACCCAAAAAGCCAGTGCTGCTTACATCTGTAGACGTTTCCGTGGTCATGTGCCAGGCATGCCTAGATGCCAAAGCACACGGAACGCTGTTACCTTTCAAGACGAAGCAGGACCTGTTTATCTACTTGCAATTTCTTGCTTTCAAACTGTTACATTGGCAGGAGATGAGACAGACTACGGGAGTTTGTTCCATCATGCGGCACTCAGGTTTCAAACTGTTGGCATGCCAGACTTCAAGCTCAGCGTCAAGCTAACCCACTGTAGCCCCTCAGCCCAGAAACATGGTCTTAATTATGGACCTCTCTAAGATGTTCTGCTTCCATCACATTGTGGCAGTGAATCCTGCCACAATGTCCATCTTTAATACCATTTGACCATAAGAACAAGGAACACATAAGCAGCTTTGGGGCGGTACTGGCCCAAGCCCCATTCAGAATCCCATTAGCCCAGAGCCCGAGAAAGCCCCACAAGCAGGATGGGAATTCGCACTCACAACCCTTCAACCTGCAACTCCTTCCAACGAGTCCAGAAGGACTGGGCAGCCACGGTTACGAACAGCTGTCTGTAAGGCCTGTCTGTGCATCCTGCGTGCCTAAACCCCATCAATTACAATGTCCTGCTCAAACCACTAATGATCTTGATCAGACCAGGAAGAGCCTATTGCCATGATGGCGAACCTTGGCACCCCAGGTGTTCTTGAACTTCAATTCCCAGAAGCCCAAGTCTCTGTGAATCCATACAAACGGGTTTATGGAGCGTACGTGCAGTAAACCCATTAATGTGGATTCACAGAGACTTGGGCTTCTGGGAATTTAAGTCCAAGAACACCTGGAGTGCCAAGGTTCACCATCACAGCCCTATTGCAAGAGTCAATGACCCAGGACTGACGACTGCGCGTGCATTCTGTATATCGGTTGAGGGTTAGATTAGATGATCACAAGAAGTCCCTTCTGACTCTACCACTCTAGGATCCTGCCTAAAGTAGTAGGAATCTATATGTCCAGGAGGCCACATGTACAACTGAGTCTATGCCCATATCCACCCATGTTACCGCTGCTTCCGTTCCAGAGCCATAAACCAGACACTGGATGCCAAAGTCTACCAGCACAGCAGCACTGGAACGCCTGCTTCTGGGGACAGAGATTCCCGCTACAGAAACCTGGCCAATGCTCTATTGAAATTTGAATTCTTCTTCATGTTCTCTGTGGATGTGCAGTAAACCCATTCACTGGGGGCCACATAGAAGCGCAGTTACAGATAAGCAACCTGTCATTCTAGAGTCCTGGTGGCAATGCAGGGGTTAAACTGCTCTCCTGCAGGCAGAATGTTGTGACTTTGATCCTGACCAGGAATCCAGGTTGACTCAGCCTTCCGCCCTTCTGAGGTCAGTTAAACAAGGACCCAGCATGTTGTGGAGAGTGCACTAAGCGCTTCTATGGGGCAGAGTAGAGACGTGTAATTGCTACGGGTAAACTACAAGTAACTTGGTCAGGCTGTTGCTCAGGACAACCTGCACAACACGGGGCAAAACTGCGATCCCAGCTAATGAAGCCGAGGTAGAAGGCCTGGCAATTTCCCCCAGAGTCAATGAGACAGTTTAGCAGACCCCACTGGGCTCACAGCTGCACGGTAGAGGCGCGCGCGGGGGGGGGGGGCTTCCTTCTCTCTCTCTCTCTCTCTCTCTCTCTCATGCATTTTGATGGTATTTACTCAACGCTTAGTTAAACTATGTCTTTTGTGCTGCTAATTCTGGTAGCACCAACATTGGAGGCGAAAATCTGCCGGTTGGCATTTGTAGGCTTGGAATTATTCGGCTGAATGTTTTATTTGTACAGAAATGCAATTATGTTAATTAAAGCTTAGCTGCAATTAGGGCGTTTAGTGGCCCATAAGTTTGTAAGCTCTTGTGACAACAAAGGGGATTTTTTTGAAGGCTGTACCCTCCTGTGAGGAGGAACCTGCTCCAGGGAGCAAGAGGAGGCCAGGATAGATTTGGAGCCCTTCCTTGTTTGCAAGTGATAGAAGAATCAAGATTTCAGAGTTCAAGCACCACGTGGGTGCCTGTTACTGCAGAAGGGCACTAATGATCTTGATCAGACCAAGAAGACCCTATTGCCATGATGGTGAACCTTGGCACTCCAGGTGTTCTTGAACTTCAATCCCCAGAAGCCCAAGTCTCTTTTACTCTTTGCTTAAACCAGGAGTGGCCAAACTACAGCCCATGGACTGGATCCAGCCCCTGATGCCAATTCATCCAGCCCACACCACCCTGTTCGTTACCGGAAGTGGAAATAAAACTAGTGGTGGGGTGTCAAAAATTTTACTACCCCACCGTGACATCATCACAGTGTGGGCGGAGCTAACATCATGATGTCATGACATTGTGGGCGGGGCCAGAGAAAAAATAAAAATAATAAAAAATAAAATAAAAATAAGCACACACATACACCCTCAACCCAACCCAACCACCCACCCACCCACAACACAAACCCATAAATAAATTAAATACATTAAATAAATAAAATAAAAAATACATTAATATACACCCACCCACCCCAAACACAAATCAACCAGAGCTTTTAAACCAGAGCTTAAAGCTTATTCTGGCTAATCTTTCTCACACTAGGTCAGATGGAAGGAACTACAGAATGAACTCACCACAAGATGGCTTCATTTTGGCACTTTTCAACTTTTCAACAGTTAAAGAAGTTAGGTACTAAGTCTTTGCCTAACCAGTTCTCTAGGATAATAGGTAGTAAATTTCTTGGCAACCCACCACTGAGTACTAGGGTCTTGAACTGCTGACCTGCCACCTTCCAGTCAGCATCTTAACCACTTGAGCCCCTAAAGGAACTGTGGAATGCACAAAAAGGTGGCTTCATTTGGGCAGTTTAACGCCTGGCCTAGACACAGAAGAAGAGGAAGAAGAATGTGGAAGTCTAATTGGCCTGTGAAAAAACTGCCTGTCTGCAGGGGAAAGATTAGAGCAGCTAGAAAGGCAAATACTGTATCCTGTGAGACTTAAATGTCTGGAAAAGGGATTAAATGACAGCGTAGAAACTCAGGCTATATGTGGCACTAGTAGTGACGGCTGGATGTCGCTGCCTCCAAGACTTTGCTTCAGTCTCCAGGAGGAAAGCCAAGTGCTGTTGTTGGTGGGTTTTTGGGGGGCGGGAGGGGGGATGTTTCCTGGTGGCAACTCCCACCCCCAGCTTGTTGACCTCCTGTTCTGGCCTCTCACTGGCTCCTGGGACTCAATGAACTGACCCTTGGTCTTGCAAGATGTTCCTCAAGAGCAGAAAGAAACGAGGAGGGAGCCAACCATCGGCCAGAGGGTCTTGCGACAATCTTACTTGTCAAGCGAGGAAAGGAATGGCTTCAGGGTCCCACTGGCTGGCAGGTTGTGACGGACGGAAAAGCCATGGGTTCTCAAAGCCACACATGTTAGTTCTCTTCTCCCAGTTGACAAGGGCCTTTCACAGAGCTACATTGTACCACTGGGGACCCTGCAGCCCTCCAGGTGTGGTTGACTGCATCTTCCACCAGCCTTTTGCTGGGGGGAGTTGGAGTTCAGCCGAGCTGGGAGGAGATTTTTCAAAGAGATTTAGTTCTTCGCAGAAATCTCAGGCCTTCCTAGTGAAGGCGCGTCCAACAGAGAGCTACAGCCTAGTGTTTCCCATGGTTGGTGAACCAAATTAGAAGATGGAGGAAGAAGGAGGTCACTGGACAAGGAACAGGATTAGAGGAGGAGGAGGAGGAGGACGACATGGCTGAGGAACTCCACCTCCCCAATATGTCCCTTGGAGGACCTTAAATAGGCTGAGGTTTGGAGTCTCTAAATGCAAAACCAACAGGCTCAAATGGGGACTGCTGGTGGCCCACATGCACAATGTGTATGTGGAGAGGTTCAGAATCCGGTTAATTTGCTGGTCTGCCAATTACTGCCAGAAACATGTGCCATTGAGGATCTTAAGTTTGGTCAATGACAAAGCCAAGAAAGTGGTTTCATTTTGGCAGTCCAGGGTTTGATCGGGACATAGAAGAAGAAGAAGAAGAAGAAGAAGAAGAAGAAGAAGAAGAAGAAGAAGAAGAAGAAGAAGAAGAAGAAGAAGAAGAAGAAGAAGAAGAAGAAGAAGAAGAAGAAGAAGAAGAAGAAGAAGAAGAAGAAGAAGAAGAAGAAGAAGAAGAAGAAGAAGAAGAAGAAGAAGAAGAAGAAGAAGAAGAAGAAGAAGAAGAAGAAGAAGAAGAAGAAGAAGAAGAAGAAGAAGAAGAAGAAGAAGAAGAAGAAGAAGAAGAAGAAGAAGAAGAAGAAGAAGAAGAAGAAGAAGAAGAAGAAGAAGAAGAAGAAGAAGAAGAAGAAGAAGAAGAAGAAGAAGAAGAAGAAGAAGAAGAAGAAGAAGAAGAAGAAGAAGAAGAAGAAGAAGAAGAAGAAGAAGAAGAAGAAGAAGAAGAAGAAGAAGAAGAAGAAGAAGAAACAACAACATGGTTGAGGCCATTCACCAAGGCTGAGGGGTTCAAAACCGCAAGACCTTTCAAGCAGCAGGCCAACTCTGTCCTGAGGGGATGGAGGAACCACTCCCATTGGGCTGCTGGGCAGAGGGACGGGGCAAACTCTGTGCTGGGTGACTGCACGGGTGCCCACAGAGAGGGCTCCGAGTGCCACCTCTGGCATGTGTGCCATAGGTTTGCCACCACTGGTCTAGGGTTTCCCTATTCTTTCTATCTGAGGAGAGGACAACTGACTGACTCCTAGGCATCCGGAATCAGGCTAACTAGGCTAAAGTCCTAACGGTAACCCTTTCCCATTCCAGATCCAAGTCAAGGCCAGGGTTAGGCAGGGCTACAAGGCAGATACAGAGCAGTAGACAAGACATAGTCCAGAGTAAGAGCCAGTCCAGTGGCATGTTTTCTGGGTTCCATTTGTGGACTCCCAACCACCATGCTTGTTAACCTATGGGGTGGCAGCATTTCTCTGCTAGCAACCTACATCTCAAATTGTCTGCATTGGTTTTCCTTGCCGTTCTATGCCTTGTGTTCTTTTTGAGGGCCTTTTTCACCTATTCCCTTTGGTATATATTATCTTCATTGCAATCTTTTATTAAACACTTACTTGTCCTGGGGAAAATGTAGGGTGTCAACCTGTGTTTCATAACAAACTAGAGAGGTATTTCGGGATATGAGGCCTATGGGGCTGTTTCCTGGTGCCTGTGAGTGTCAATTTATACTTGCCGTTAGTCATCCCATCACCACCTCCAAAAAGTCATCTCCTCTCTTCTGAGATGTGGATCGGGGCCCAACCTGTGGAAGCAGATTTTCTCCAGAAGCCTCCCAAAGGAGGCAAGATGAAGGATGATGATGATGATGCAAACCAGAATTAAGCCACCACAGCCTTTCATCCCAGAAACGTGGTCTCAACTATGAAAAATACCTCCCCTTTAATCTTCTTGCCTTTGCCTTTGTTCTCTCTTTGGTTAATAGGAGACTGGCTTTCGAACAAGGAAGACCGTCCTAAGACCTCCCTAGAGAAAAGGCTGGGGGTCATGTTGTCCTGGCATCCCTTCTCCTGACATGTTTTGGTACCAAGGACCTAGGCAGGGGAAGGTGGCATCAGTGGGGAAAGGATGATGGGAGAGAAATCCAATAGCAGAAGGGCAGCAGAAAGGTGCCTGCCTGGTACAAAGACAGTGGGTGATGGGGGGGGGTGTCTTTATTATAAAACCAGGAGAGGTGGGAGCAGCTGCTGTGCCTGAGAGAGAAAAGGCAGGAGGCTTCCATGGGGCAGGGCAGGGGGGTGAAGTTGGAATGTGGGGCCACAAAGGTGAGTCAAAGCAAGGATGCTCCGTCACAGGGAAGACCCCTGGAAAGAGGGTCCTGGGATCTTGGCGTCAAAAGAAGACACATAGAAGTACGAGAAGAATGAATTGTCTCATGAGAGTTGCAGGTCAACGTCTCTTGCGATTGGCCTTGCTAAGGCTTGCCGGGTTTGGGGGGGGGGAGGCTGACCTAGAAACAGGAGGCAATTCACGAAATGCACATTGCGCCCCGCCCCGCCCCCCTTTGCAAGCAGGCAGGTCTTCACATCTCTTCTTTTCCTCCATTCCCCCCCTCCAGAAGACAGGTATGGCTCATCCTCTGTTCCGACACTGTTCAGATCCTTCAAGTTGACTCAGTGCAATTATTTCAATGTGCAAACCACACAACTGTCAACATTTCAAAAAACCGCAAGAAAAAGCAGATTTCACATCCTCTCCTTGATTCGGCACTGAATGCCAACCTGGGAGGGGTGGGAAAGTAGGTCAGGAATTTTAATGTTTGACGCCATTTGGATCATGTATGCAAAAGAGAGAAAGATGCCCCACGAGGGCCTGTTTAAATTCCAGACAGCAAATTGGCATTCGGGGCTCATGTGGGGAGGTAATCTGGAAAGCAGGTTGAATGTTTCAGGAGGTGTTACGTTTGGGGCAATGGTGAAAACACAGGATAAATACTAAGGAGGGCAGAAAAGAAAGAGGTAAGACAAGAATGCGGTCAAGGGCAAAACTTCAGAGAACTTCCGCTGTAACAAGGCAGTTTCCTATCGTTCCTTCCACCCAACAACAGTCGAATGTGAGATCTCTTTGCCTACCAAACAGCCCCCAGAAACTGGGTTTCCCAAGAAGCAGCTTTTTCTAGCAAGGCTGAGCGTTAAATTTAAAGACAGCAGCTAAACAGATCCAACTTTGGGGAAGTGCAGCTATTGACTCTACATAACCCAGAAGAAAGCCAAGCATACCTGGCTTCCTTCCACCCAGAGGGAACGAGTTCCAGCCCTCAGCCAGCATCTCCTCCGCCTGAGAAGATCTCAAGTGGGGAAAATGGGCCTGATCCCCTCCTAAGCTTGTGGCCCAGGAGCACAAGCAATAGGCAGAGTGGAACAGCGGCCTGAATCAGGGGTCGAGAGACACCAGGCCTAACACAATTCCCTCGCTTTCTTCATCAAAGGCAGATGTGCCATTGAAGATTGGCAGGCTGTAAATACATTTCAAGATGTGCAACTCCTTTAGAAACCAGAGAGTTCATCTGAAAGCTCTGGAGAGTAACAACAAAATAAATAGAGAGTAAACAAAACAAAAAGACAAAAAAAGTTGTGGCACCTTAGAGACGAACTGCTGTATTTTAATGTGAGCTTTCACGATCAAGTCCACTTTGTTAGACATAAGAGTGAGACTTCATGGCATCAATTCACCCACAACAGGTGGCAGAGGTAGACAAGGGCTGGCCAGCACAGCCGAGAAGTATACAAATCAAGGTGGCTTTTTACAACTGGTAATGCCAGAAAGATCTCTGGTTGGTATTCACCAAAAATGTGCTTTAGATTTCCACTGAACATCACCTTCCATTTGGGCCGTTCTGTTCCATCTGGGCGGTTGGGACTTATGGCACTCCAATAGTGGCCCTACTAGTGAATTTCTACAGCTGAGCCAGTTTCCAGTAGAGATTTGAAGCCAGGTCTCTTGAATCCAAGCCTCACACAATCTCCACTACACCCACAGCTTCTCTCATTGAGAAGAGGAATTTCCTCTGGCTAGGGGCCACTGGTGTTCATTGTGAAGAGGAGCATCACAAGCAGGGTGGCCAATGCAGATGGCCGTACAGAAAGCAGGTGTACTTGACAAAAAGCCTTTCATAATGAGCAAAAATACAGGAAAGAAAGAGAGAGAGAGAAAGCAGGCAGGCAGGCGGGAAGGAAGGAAGGAAGGAAGGAAGGAAGAAAGAAAGAAAGAAAGAAAGAAAGAAAGAAAGAAAGAAAGAAAGAAAGAAAGAAAGAAAGAAAGAAAGAAGAGCATTCAAGGCTGTTCAGCCTAGATGAGAGTACAGTACTTCTTTTGACAACAGTTTGCAGAATTTGTCAACAGAGTTCAGACAAAATATTCTTCTTCCTCTTCCTCTTCCTCTAATTCAGAGGCACCCCGTTAAGTTAACACTTAGCAGCCTGTATGGCATGAAAACACCATCCAACCCTAACTCTTTCCTGAACCTGCATTTTTATCAACCCTCCACATACATCCTTCCTTCCTTCTTAGGAGGAAACCACTGCAAACCTTGGGATTTTCCTCATTCTGCTTGCCCCTACTCTTGCATGAATGGGTGACATTTTGCCTACATAGGAAGAACAAGCTGGCATTCCTTACAAACATTGGTCTTTTTCAGCAGTGGCTCCAACGCTGTCAACATGCCCTCCCACGACGGCTTCATCTGCTCCCATCTTTGCCTACTTTTTGCAAGCTGGGTAATGCTGAATTGTTTGAGCAAACTTTTAAGAATCTGCTGCCTCTTAATTAATTATTTCCTTTTGCTTTTTCCTCACTTTCCCTGCCTGAACTATTTTTCTGCCTTCATCTTGGCAAAGGTGAAACATTACTATGTATTTTATTTTTATTGTCATTTTTGGGAGGATATTTGTGGCGGGATACCTTGGAGTCATTATTCAGCGATGACACCACACATTGGTACACGTCTCCATTATGACATTCCACACATGCAAATAGACCTGAGAAATCATGCAGTTTTTAGCCATTTGGCTATCACGTCACCCGCTGGCTAGGCGAACCATGACATGTGCCCTCCGCTTTTCACCTTGCCCAAGGGATCCAACGGAGGATGTGTTGGTGAGTTTTAGTCCCAGCCTAACATCATTGACCAGAGATGGGCAACGCTGCCTAGTTAGACCTCTCTAGCCCCCGCGGCCCAACAAGGCTCTTACTTAGCTGGGTTTTTAAAAATTTATACAGGGTTTTATTTACATTTTCCCCCCTGGGGGTTGGTTATTTGTTGTACTGCCACTGCCTACAGTGAGGTATTGTTAAATGGGTGGGATGTAAATTGATTGAATGAATGAGAATAGAACCACTGTTGGAGTGGAACATTGAGTGGATGCAGGTGTTCATCACAATATCCCCACAGTGAGCAAGCCCCCCTCCCCCAACAAGGAAAGTCCAAAATATAGGTAGTGGGATGGGTGCCTATTAACAAATGAGGAGAGGGTCTTTCTGATGTTAACAGGCATCCTTAAATGCTTTAGTTTATAACTAAAGGAATTTACAATGAACATTAGTCTATGGAGTTCACCTGAACTCCTATAGTCATTTGCAGTCTATCATTGGTAACAAGTATTGAGGGACCAACAGCCATATAACATCCAGGCTGGTTCTTCTCCCAAGAGGGACTTAGGGGTGGGGGTGAGATTTGAACTTCCAACCTTTGGCTTCACAGCCAGAGACCTATCACTGAGCTATCCCACCAGCTGTTCTTGTTTCTTATCTTTTACTCCACATGTTTTCGGGCTGGTGGGGTCTTGAACTGGGGTCCCCAAAGGCCCCAGCCAACACTCTTGATTAAGGGACCACTAGGCGGAGTCTCCCTGGGAGTCACGACTCACACACACATGTACAACACAGAGAAGGCATGCCTTCTGTTTCAAAGAGGGGCTGATTCGGAAGTACCAAATTGCATGCTCCTCCCCACACCCAGGTATCCAGTGTGGTGGCCAGTGACTTCGTCTCCAGGAGCACATGCCAGTTCTGAGCCAGAATGTCATCTACAGGAGAAAAGCCCGTCAATCGAGTTCAATCCTGACGGGGATCCAGGTTGACTAAGCCTCTTCCATCCTTCTGAGGTCAGTAAAATGAGTTCCCAGCATGTGTTTGGAGGCAAAATTCTAATTAACTCTTGAACCACTAAGTGCACGAAGCGCTTCTATGAGGCAGATATAGAAGTGTCATTGCTATTGCTATAGCCTTCTTAAATACATACTGTACTTCTAAAATACTGTACCTGAAAAGATGGAGTGGTTATTTAGCCTAATGCTACCTCTTCTGCACATATCTGAGGCCTGGGTTGTCCAGCCAGGGAGCTGCAACTCAGAAAAACAATGGGGCCTACTCGAGAGGAAGGCTTCTGCTGTTACAGGGGAGTTTGGCATTTAAGAAAGAAGCTCCTTCTGTAGCAGGAAAGGAGAGAGAGAGAGAGAGAGAGAGAGACTCGTTCCCATCTTTTAAATGCTATTTGCCCCTTTCCACTGCTGCAATTCAAGGCCCTTCTTCTGGGGAGCATCAATAGATGCATCAATATACACGAGAGCTCCATACAACCATGGCTTCTGTGTCATTGTATTTTTCCCAGAATCCTCCTGCCAACTGGGAGCTGACGTCTGGCAAAGCCCTGCTTCCCAGCTCTGAACCAGAAATACTATAATATACACACAAATTACCCCAATGGTACATCGCATGTTCAAGGAAGATGCTCAAGTGTTCTGAGCCTCTGAAGCAGAGATCACCCCACTTTGCTTTGTGTTCAATGCCATTCGAGAATCCATGCATCAAGCGGAGATTTCATTCCCCAAACGACAACAATTTTCTCCTTGTATTCTATTTAGATTTGCCAGCTAAGAACCTGCGGGCATACAACGCTTAATCCGAGAGAACAGGAGAGTGGGGAGAGGGGGGGGGCAGGCTTTTGTGTGCCTGTGTTTCTCTCCGCAGCCCTGGGAGAAAGGAGAGGAAGCCTCTTGGAAAGGGGAGATGCCAGGGTACAGACGACGTGGTTGCAGAAAGAGACATCCAGCTGCAAATCCATCAACGTGGGATTTAACCCCGTCCTTGTGCAGGAAGGCAATACACAAACCTTCCCTTTATTTCTTAATCAAAGTGTCCCTGGTGGCCTGGAGAGATTAGATGAAATCTATTCAACAACGAAGAGCTCTGGCCGTGCAGGGGTTAAACTGCTGTGAGATCGATCTTAAATAAATAAAATAAAGGGACATAAGACAGAAGCTATTTGCACCCACCGGGGTGGTGGTGGTGGTGGTGGTGGTGGTGGTGGTGACCTAGTGGTTAAAGATGCTGAACTTGACAACCAGAAAGTTGGCAGGTCAGCAGTTCAAGACCCGACAGAGTGAGCTCCCTTCCTCTGTCCCAGCTCCAGCCAAACTAGCAGTTTGAAAGTAAGAAATTGCAAGTAGATAAACAGGTACCACTTTGGCAGGATTGGTAACAGCATTTCATGTGCTCCAATGTCTAGTCGGATAAGACCGGCTTTTGAGCAAGGGAGACCTAGTGGGGTGGGGTGGGGTGGGGTGGGGTGGGGTGGGGGGTGGGGGGTGGTGTGGGGGGTGGGAGAGATCTGCCCCTCCCCCTGAGCTCCCCTTGCAGAAAAACCCCATGAAGTCAATCTATATCTGCCGCAGCCAATTGGCATGGGGCTAAGTGGCAGGTTAAGTCCTACCTAAGGAAAATAAAATACAAAAGGGACAAGTAGAATTGCGCCACTTGCCTTCCTGCCTCTCACCTCGTTTGCAAAAGTAATCCGTTAATTGAAAGATGAACTGACTGATTTAAATAATGTTCTACAGTATTTATTAAACCACTAACAAAAACAGCAGGGGGTGGGAAGAGGAATTAAAGATGATCAGGTGCTTCC
The DNA here is from genome assembly GCA_030440675.1 of Furcifer pardalis. Taxonomy (NCBI): domain Eukaryota; kingdom Metazoa; phylum Chordata; class Lepidosauria; order Squamata; family Chamaeleonidae; genus Furcifer; species Furcifer pardalis. The sequence goes on from CP126895.1 coordinate 117,662,238, forward strand.
ACTTATGCCAGGGGTGCTCAAACTATGGCCTGTGGGCCATATCTGGCCCCAGACACAAATTCATCCAGCCCGCACTGCCCTCATCGCTCCCAGAAGTGGAAGTATAATGCACCATATGGGTGCATTTTATCTTCACTTCTGTGAATGACAAGAGTGGAGTGGGCTGGATGAATTGGCATTGGGGGCCGAATCCAGCCCAGGGGGCATAGTTTGGGCACCCCTGGTTTAAGCAGAGAAAATGGCAGCCTAAAATCTATCTCATCCTGTTGCAAAACAGATTGCAAGGTGCGCTTTACTTCCACTTCCGGTGGGAGGACCCACGTGACCGGCCCACGGCTTGAAAAGTTTGGGCACTCCTGATTTATGCCCTCAAATTCACCCCACCTCTCATGTTTTTTAATCCTGTTGATTTATTTATCGATCCAAGCATCCTCATTAGAATTAATCCAGGGTGCTGAGAGGGCTTTCAATTATTTATCTGAAGCTCTTGTTTCCGCCTTGCCTGCCCCGCAGCAGTGGACCCACCACCACCACCACCACCACCACCGCCACCGCCCCCTCTGGTTTGGCACTTCTACAAAAGCATTCAGCGCGCCGTTGCTTTTAAGGGCACAAAGAGGACTGACCCAAGTGTACTACTCAATGGGTTTGGACGGGGAAGCGCTGGAGAAGTCAAGAAGTCCTGGGCAGCAAAACCCAAGCAAGAACTGCTCCGCATGGAAATGCAGCTTCAAAGTGAGGAATCGGCTTTTCATCCTAGAGGCTAACACAACATGCTAAAGCAGGGGTGCTCAAACATTTCAGGCCATGGGCCAGTCACATGGTTCAGTGGGCCGGTCACGTGGTTCCTTCCACCAGAAGCGGAAGTAAAACGGGCCTTGCAATCTGTTTCGCAACAGGATGAGATAAATTCTTAGGCTTCCGTTTTCTCTGCTTAAACCAGGGGTGCCCAAACTATGACCCATGGGCCAGATCCGGCCCCTGACACCAATTCATCCAGCCCACACCACCCTCGTCGCGCCCAGAAGCGGATGTACGGGTACATTTTACTTCTGTTTCCAGGAGTGACAAGGGTGGCATGGACTGGATGAATTGGCTTCAGGTCCAGATCCGGCCCATGGGCTGTAGTTTGGGCACCCTTGTGCTAAAGCTACACGTGGGCAAATCTTTCTTAGAACCACGTACAAATTGAGGCAAGGTCCTTCAGATCTCCTCCTCAAGAGAGGTGATTTAAAAAAAAAAAACAGGCCCAACAGCCTGAAACATGAATGGAAACAATAGCATCGAATTACTTTTTGCAGATGATCCGGCATCAAGAGCAAGTACAGCTCAGGAATTACAGCAACACTTTACATTCATGAGCCAAGACTGCAGGATAAATAATGTGAGAATCAATATAGAGAAGTCTGAGGAAACGGCAATTGGAAGGAAACAACATGTTTTAAATAGCGAAATAGAGGGATCAGGTAGAAAACAAGTGGCAGAGTTCCAGTACCAAAGATCGCCACTCACTGAACATGGCAAAATGGAGACTAGCAAACCAATGGTGCACTAACTAAGGCAAACCAAAGGAGCTCCACCCTCAGAACTCAAGGCAATGCCAATCAGCAGAAAGAAACGTCTCATACAAAGCATATTTATTCCCACCTTATGTTACCAGTACCCGCCATGGACACTTACAGCAGAACACAAGCCAAAGTTTTGGGCACCATGGAAATGAGATGTCTGAGGGAGTGACTAGAAGGGATGAAATCAGGAATGAGATTCTAAGGGAAAGAATTGGAATAAAGTCAATCTTAAACCACATACAGAGACAACAAATAAGGTGGTTTGCCCATTTGGAGAGAATGTCTTGGGAGTCCAGACCATACAAGGCATCATAGGTGGAAAGAGAAGAAGGACAAGAAGGACCATGCGGCAGACCCAGAGGAAGGTGGAGAGAGAGAACATCAAAGACCTCTTCAAGAACACCAAAGAACGCTGGTGGAGGCCATGAGAAATGCTAGAGCAAGTACCTTGTATCTCCCTCGGCACCCGATGGGGTGAAGAAGGAAAGGGGGGAGGAGGAGGCCCTAACTGGCCCCCTACTGCTAGCTGGGCTGCCCCCTGAAGCCCTCTTGCTCTTTTGGCCAACAGCCTTCTCACGCAACTAGGCTTTGGGATTTCCGCAGTTGTGTGCATGGAATCTTAACTCACTGGAGGGACTTTCACGTCCACAACTTCTGTTACAGAGAAGTCCTACGCATTCCACCTGTGGTTCACCATCCAGCCTCAGAACTGAACAGAACGGCCTCTTTGGGGATGCATTGAGCAGCACATATTGACCCAAAGCACAACAATCAAGGAATGTGGCATGGATGCAGAGAAATATCCCAGGGAAATATCCCAGGGTCCAGCCCATACTCTAAGGCAGGGGTTCCCAACCTAAGCCACATAGGCCGGATCCAGCCCACAGTGCCGTTTCATGTGGGCCCGAAACTCTCCAAGGGCATTCGAGAAACAAAATGGCCACCCATTTGAAGCTGTTGGGACAAAATCACACACACACACACACACACACACACACACACACACACACACACACACACACACACACACACACACACACCATCGTGCAGGCAGAGCAATAAAAAAAAATCCCTGCTTTTCCAGGAGCGTGAACATGCTGACATTTCAAGGCCCAAACCAGTGATGGGCTCCACACCAGCTCCCATGAAACGTAGTGAAAGAGATCCAGGATGTGCCTCATTAGGATTGATGCAACCCTACAGAAGGCAATTGGTCCCTCTGAGAAGGCGAGCACAGCGACAGATCTGTCTGGAAAGCTTGTAGTACCAGCTTCTGACAGGCCCTTTTGATCTGTGGGCCTCTGAATTATGGGAAGTCTGGAGGAGTTTTACATCTCTTAAGCCCAGGCTCTACACGGAGGCTTTGATACAAACACCCCCCTCCCCTCCCGGGTGAAAAATGTGCCATGCATCACTAAATGTTCTCAGAGGGTGGGATACAGGAATGGATGGACCATCACTCCACTCAGCACCATCCAAGAGACCCAAAATATGCACCTGATATGCATAAACCTCCATGCCCCCCAGAAACACACCTTCAGAGCAACCCTCACTGGGACCAAATGCAGGGACCCCTGCTGACTTTCCGGTTACAGCCTGAAAATAGCCAGCCGCTTCTCCCCACAGAGCTATCGTTGTATGTGGGGAGAATAAGCATGTTTAGGGCCAGCAGCCATGACATCTGTGGGAATTCTGGAAACTCCAGAGCTTGAAGTCTAGAAAGCCTTGAGCAGACACTGCTAGTCACTAGCTGGTATTCCGGGGGGATATTTTGCCAGGGCAAAACCAACAGTGCATGCAACTCATTGCCTAATCTGAAACTCTTGGGGGGGGGGGGGAGCTTGGTGGTTAAGTGGTTACTATATCCTGCTATGATCATAGAGTAGACCCAATTGCCATTGACTCAGTGCCATCCCTGGCATCCCTGAGGACTAATGGCCTTCAGTTGTGAAGTCCACAGGGAAGGGTGATGATGGTCCCCAAGTAGATGAAATGGTCCCTCTTGAACCCATCTTGATGGAGGAAGGCCAGCAGCTTCATCAATACTGACCTGGGGATGATGATGGTGAGGACTTTGTGTGCTAAAAGGGTGCAGGAGCAGAAAAGGAGTTGCAGAACTGGATCCGTGGGTTGGGTGTCATGCTGCGATGGAGAAGGCCAATGGACGGTAGCTGCGTTATTATATTGTTCCCAGGACAGGCTTCATGGCTGATCGCCATGAGGAGAGCCAATCGTCAGAACTGGATGCGGCACAAGAAGAAAATACTGAACTTGATGGCCAAAAGGTCGACAGGTCAGCAATTAGAGATCCGAGCACTGTGTGACGGAATGGGCTCCCAGTCTCTGTTCCAGTTCTTGCCAAGGTAGCAGTTTGAAAGAAAGAAATTGCAAGTGGATAAATAGGTACCATTTCAGCAGAAAAGGTAACCATGTTACCACTTCGGTGTCTAGTCCTGACTGCCATGGGACCACAGAAACATCTGCAGACACAGACAGTGCTGGCTATAAATGGAGAACACCAACCCCTAGAGTCAGACATAACTGGGTTTTTATCTTTATCTGTTTCCTGGGAGGGAGGGAGGGTTGGTTAATCACCTGCTTGCTGGAGTTAGGGGCAGGGACAGACTAAACTGCCTGGGGGGCTCCAAAGATCTCTGGCCCTTCTCTGGGAGGTAGGACCATAGGAAGGAATTGGGGGAGTGGGGGGCAGACGCAGAATCTGGAGAAACGACTTCTGAACCACAAACCTGTAAGATTCTGCACACCATGCCGAATGGGAGATCCAGGAACACTCAGCCCAAAACACCGACACACACACACACACACACACACGCCTAAAATAATAGGTGATGCCAGTTTGTGATTTTGACCGACAACTCCCAGCATTCCGCCCAGCAGCTAATTCTAAAAATACTAATCTGCTCTCCTCTCCCTAAAATGTTTCAAGTAGGATGATGATCAGCAGCCAAACCGAGGCTGATGCCAGGCACATCCCTTTAGAAATGCAAGGCAATGGTTGCAAAAGGATGGTTTGTTTAAGAGGAGGCAGGGAGGGAAGGCAGGACTTGACCCTTGTCAACAGGGAAGAGCAGGCCAACAAGGTAAAGCAAGTGGGCATTGGCAGTGGAGAGTTATTAGACCGAGGAAAGGTCAAGCGGAGGATGAGACAACACACAGTCTGGGCCATACGAAAAGGGATTCTAGTAAACTTAAGGAAATCCTAGCCAGCTGAGGAGACCAGAGGCAAAGGTTGGGAGTTCGATTCCCCTGTGGCCAGAGAGAAGGGGGACCATGGTGGAAGGGAGTTTCTTAGAGGTAAGGTGTTGATGGTACAGTTGCAAAGAATGAGTAGAAGAGAAAGAAAAGTGGGAACATCAAACGAAATCAGGATACCTTTCAGAAGAGGTAAGATTTAAAAAGGGGCACTTTTGAGAGATGGAACTGGGACTGCAGAGGCTTAGTGGTTAAGCTGCTGAATTTAATGACTGGAAGGTCGGCAGGTCAGCAATTTGAGACCTGAGTGCTGCATGATGGAGTGAGCTCCTGTCTCTGTCCCAGCTCCTGTTAACCTAGAAGTCTGAAAGCAAGAAATTGCAAGTAGATAAATAGGTACCGCTTTGGTGGGAAGGTAAGCAACGTTCCGTGTACGCCAGTGGTTAGTCATGCCTGGCACTTGTCCACGGAAACATCTGCATTGGCTGCAAACAGAGATGAGCACTGAACCCTAGAGTCGGATACAACTGGTTTTCAAGCAAGGGAGACCTTGGCCTTTACCCAAGAGATGGAACTAGAGGCAAGTCGAAGGGATAATGAAGATTTGTGGGAAGAAGGTCAGGAGGGCTAATTTGCTCAGAGCCAGAGGAAGTGAAAGGAAAGGACGGCCTGAGTCGAAAGAAATGCGAAGGAGTGACTGAGCAAAAGCAGGACTTTGGAGCAGTGACTTTGCTTGTTCCACCTTCTTCCCAAAGGAAGACGAGCTTCAGGTAGACTCAAGGCAGCAAGGAGGGGGCGGCTCTCTAGAACAGGCAAACAGCACAGGTGTCCAAGGCCAGGTGAGCTGCATCCCAGGGAAGGGAACCTGCAGGTGCCATCTTGGAGGAGCCTGCCTTTATCTTCAGGCCAAGGCAATGTTTTCCCCATTTTCAGGACCATTAAACACTCAGTCTCCCAGCGTTTTAATCAGCAAGGGCTTCCCAAAATGGAGTGAGGAAGATCATCAATGGCGGGGGTGTAGCTCTGACTTCAGCAGGCAGCATCAGGGTCTTATCAGATTGGAGAATGGGGCCAGGGCAAAAACAAAAGAAAGAAAAAAGGGGGTTGGGGGGTTGGGGAGTGTTTCAGCAGATTTAAAGAAATGTAGAATTTGGCATTTAGACAGTAAAAATCAGAGACACAAATGTAAGAGAGGTGGCCTCTGGATCAGCAATAATTTTGATTTTGGTCTTGCGTACCCTCAAGAGAAGGGACTGTGGTGGCTTAGGTGGTTAAGACGCTGAACTTGATGACCTATCAGTTCAAAAGCTAGAAATTGCAAGTTGATAAACAGAGATGAGCACTGAACCCTAGAGTTCATAGGACTGGCTCTCAAGCAAGGGCAACCTTGACCTCGACCTTACCCTCAAGAGTGTTTGTTCTTGCCATAAAGCACTTTCTGGATCTGAGCTTGTGGACTTGAAGCCCAAATCTATTCAGGTGATGTCAAGGGTCCTTCTCTTCTGGGTGGCAAAAAGGGTCTGGCAATGGAATCCTAGACTCCCTCAGGCTCGCCTTCAACTGGAGGCTTTCCTTTGGAGATTGGACGGCCATCTCTCAGGGTAGTTTATTTACAGTTTTCCTGCAGCAGAAAAGGGAATGGAGTCAGGTACAATGACAGGACAGAAGAAGACCCAAATGTCTCAATGCTATGGAAGAATCGCACTTCTGGCTGCACCTTCTGAGCCAGGCAAAACCTACCCTGGAGAAATCTGCACGCTTGGGAACAATTAGAGAAACTGTTCCTATTTCAAAGGTGGGGGGGGGGGGAGAGAGAGAATGGGGAACTTGGTGAGAAAAGGGGCAGCCCCCCCCCCGAAAGCAGCACATTCAATGACAGAACAAGCCATTATTAAGGGGTACCCTGGGATCATACACTACAAGGAGAAGCAACAATACCAATGCTTTGCAACAGACACAGCTGTAATTAACACGTCATAATGAGCTACATGAGGAGTGAAGAGATTAACAAAATGAGAAAGAACAAGAGAAGGGAAATGGGGCAAGAGGAAAATACCTAATAAAGTTTTGATTAACAAAACTCGTTTCCGCTCTCGTGACTTGGTCATGGCGCCCAGTGACTCATGCCCAGGGAACATACGTTGATGCTCACTGAAGCATCTTGGGATTTTTGCAGTGCTTTGGATCTGTGCACTGCTCCACATACGCTGCTTCTGTCTGCTGCCGCTGGGTTGGTGTTACACATGGGAAACACACGCATGTGAAGACAGCCTTCCTGTCCTCCTGGTCCGGAAGCCTTTGAGAGGGCGCTACTGGTCTAATAGGCTCCAGACATCCCAAAGTGTGTTCTCAAAGAGATGGGTTGAAATACTTTCCTTTTCCATCCCAGGTTGTTGCAGGGCCACAGATCAGCAGCAAGCCATTGCAAACACCTCCATAAACTATAGTCTCCAGGATTCTTTAGCAAAGCTGTGACAATTCAACTGGTCCCAAACTGCAGCAACTGAACAAATCTGAGAGGATTTCCACCTGAGGCCACTTTTGGTTAGACACGCTTGACAATAACATTCTGCAAGGCATCACAACTGGAAGCGTAGAGGCTTCAGGTTGTGGGAGAGGTTGTGGGGTGACGCGCATTCACCCTCAACCCCATCTGGATGTCAACCAGACCCTTGGGGAACAAGCCCAACCTTCTGAAGAAGGTCCTGCAGGCACTCATGACGCATGTCCTTTCTGGGTGGATGCAGAACATGTGAAGGGTCTTCAGAGGCTATCCACGAGGTGTGTACATTTCTCATTGTTACATGCCATAACTTCACTGAGAACCTCCAAAGATCCTTTCACTGGTAGCCCTGCTCAGATTGGTTTCCTTTATGGAGCCAGTCTATCGCACATACAGTAGAATTTTGGTTAACAATCGACTCAGTTAACATAAAAATCACATAACAAAAGGAAATCAATACAAAATAGTGGCTCGGTTTATAGAATTTCCCCCCAGAATGGATTAATTGGTTTTCAATGCATTCCTATAGGGAAATTTCATTCAATGCATTCCTATGGGGAAATTTGGTTATAGTAATTTTTGCACTATGAAATCTCCCAGAGAACGCATTACCTACATTAAGCAAGGTCCCACTGTACATGCATTTTGGAAATTTTACTTGTTACCTGGAACCTGACAGCTCATGATTCCATAAATGCACACCACTGACGTGTTTATCAGCCAGCAAAACCTAGAACTAACGTCACAACAACACTTCTGGGACACAAAAGAGAGTTTTTCTGGTGGCTGCAGCAAGGCTGCGTAACTCCTGCTCACGGGAAATTAGGTTGGCCATTTCCTATCCTATTTTAGAAAGCAAATAACTTTCTTTTCAGGCAGGGTTTTAAGAAGTAAATCACTGCTCAGGAAGGAGCCTTCACAGAGGAGTTGCATCTTTTAGCTTTTAAATGTGTTTGTAAACTGCATTAAAGGGGTTTTGTTCCATACTGTTTAATGATTAATATGTTTAATAGGCTTGTAATATTGCCATTTATACCATTGTTAACTGTTTTACTAGGGTTTTTTAGGAGTGTTTTTTTTTTAAAAAAACTTGTTTTAGCTCCATCTCTCCGGAGGAAGGCAGGGTATGAATTAAATTAAATTAAATTAGACTAAATCAAATCAATTAAATTGCTCAAACTAAGTTGATGGACTATGAAAATCAAGGTATCAACACACCCTTTGAATCTTGTGGGTTTAAAAAACACACACACAGAATTCCTATAGACAGCAATTAAGTCTGCTAGAACCATCAGTTGAGGAAACTGTTGTGGAAACCACAATGCCTCTTTTGTTCTACTTACTGCCAATGGAAAAAAAACAAAGGAATATCAGAAACAAGTCTACTTCTGTTTCATTGATTACACTAAGGCCTTTGACTGTGTGGGCCACAACAAAATGTGGCAAGTAATTAAAGAGATGGGAATACCAGAACACCTTATATGCCTCATCATGAGAAATCTGTACATGAATCAAGAAGCAACAATTAGGACAGAATACGGAATGACAGAGTGGTTTGGAATAGGAAAAGGAATAAGACAAGGCTGAATTTTGTCACCTTGCTTATTCAACCTATACACAGAGCACATAATGCGCGGTGCAGGGATGGAGGAATCACAATTGGGGATCAAAATTGCTGGGAGAAACGTCAACAATTTGAGATATGCAGATGATACTACCCTGATGGCAGAAAGTGAGGAGGACCTAAAGAAGCTCCTGATTAGGTTGAAAGAAGAAAGTGCAAAAGCTGGCTTGAGACTCAATAGCAAGAAAAACAAGATTATGGCAACAGGCCCTCTCAGTCCCTGGAAAATAGATGGGGAAGAAGTAGAAGAAGTGGCAGATTTTACTTTCTTAGGATCAAAGCTCACTGCAGATGGTGATTGCAGCCATGAAATAAAAAGATGACTGATTCTTGGGAGGCAAGCGATGAGAAACCTGGGGAGCATAATAGTGAAAAGTAGAGACATCACATTGCAAACAAAAATTCGTATAGTCAAAGCAATGGTATTCCCGGTGGCAATGTAGGGTTGTGAGAGCTGGACCATTAGGAAAGCTGAGCGCAGAAGAATAGACGCCTTTGAGATGTGGTGTTGGAGGAGAGTTTTGAGAGTCCCCTGGACAGCGAGGAGAACAAATAGGTCAATCTTAGAAGAAATCAACCCAGAATGCTCCTTAGAAAGTCAAATTGTAAAGATGAAGCTAAGGTACTTTGGACATCAAAGGAGAAGAGAGGATTCACTTGAGAAAGCCTTGATGCTGGGAAAGGTGGAGGGCAAAAGAAAAAGGGGGCGGCCAAAAATGAGATGGCTAGATGGTATTGTAGAGACAATGGGCAGAGGAACTGAGTGAGTTGAGGAGGATGGTGGAAGACAGGAGTGCCTGGCGGAGAGTGGTCCATGGGGTCGCAGAGGGTCGGAATCGACTGTGCGACTGAACAACAAATGTGCAGTAAACCTCTGTGGCTTCACAGAGCCCACAAAGAAGAACTTATAGAGTGTAGGGGTAGAAATAGACATTGTAGATAGCCCATAATCACAACATTGTTATCTAGTCATGCCTGCCACATGACCATGGGGACTCATTTTACTGACCTCGGAAGGATGGAAGCGACTGAGTCAACCTTGCACTCTGGTCAGGATCGAACTCACAACATTCTGGCTATAGTACAGCAGTTTAACAGTACAGCAGTTAAGCTGCTGTAAAGACAAGGGGAAATGTTATGGCTACAGTACAGCAGTTTACAGTACAGCAGTTTAACCCTTATCCCACCAGGGCTCTCATGGTACTTTATGGTACAAGGAGCTTCCTAGCTTGGATCTCATATTGTTCAGGATTTGAACCCAGATCTGGGCCGGTCCAGACGCCTTCTTTCTCCTCTCCCTGCCCACAGACCAGAAATTCTCTCCTTTGCTTCCTTTGGGTTTTGTCATTTTCCCTTCCTTCTTTCCCCCCTTTCAGCATCTACTTTTTATTGCTCTGCTATGAAAGGAGGCAATTTCCCACTCTTTCAGGAGCTGCGAGCAAAGCGCAGCTGGTGGTGAGCAGAAATGCGTGGAGGCAGGTGGAGGCGAGGCACGCAAGAGTGGAGAAATAAATGTCTACGAGGAAAGCGATGTCAGCAGCAGCATCTGTCACGACGACGAGCGCGTTGGTTGAGGCTGCCCAAGGGGTTGGCAGGGTGGAGGAAGGAGAAATGCATGCCCAGGCAGAAAGGACAACAAGTGAGAAGGGGTGACAATGAGCATGTGCAGAGTAGAGAGAGGAGAAGGAAGACAAAACCACATCGGTACCATTTCTAGAAGACTGCTTAATTTTATTGGGGCAAAGCATTACTTGCTCACTAGTTCCTTCTCATCTCTCCATCTCTATAACCCCAGGCCCTCCGTATTTTCCAGCCGCCTCCCCTCTAGGATGTTGCATTACATCCTCCATCATCCACAGATGGCATGGCCAATGGGAGTCTTAGTCAAACACATCCCTGGAGGAATGTTGTGGAGGCTGTGCTGTCCCAGGATGACCAGGGGCTTAGGATGTGGAGCTGAAGAGGAGAGTCAAGGAGGGGAGGGCGTGTCACATAAAGGACACCTGTAGCCCTAAATCTGCCAAGAGGGGCCATTGAGCGTGCAGGTGAGGGGCCAGGTCAAAGGGTGGCAAGGAAGCCCATTCATTCCGATGGTCTTTCCTCTGGGGAGATTTTCCTGACAGGGCTTTCCTCCTACTGCTCTCATGTCCCAGCTCAGACTAGAAGTTTAGGAAGGGGCAGTCCCACCCCTCAGTCCAGGCACCCCCTCAGTATTAGGGACACCCCAGTGACCCTCCAGAGCCGACGTTTCCTCCTCCCTCCCTCACTGGCCCCATCCCGTCCAAAGCCAGCCCTTCTCTATGGGCTTCTGTAGGTTCACTAGTCCTGCATTTCGAATCAATATGCAGCGCAGATAAAGGAGGGGGAAAGCTGCCAAGGGAGGGACCCGAGACACACACACACACCTGGGAATAAAAAAAACATCCAATTAAACCCTGGGGGATCCATTTCCCCGTGGACAAGAAGACTGCAAGTTCTGAAAGCCCTGTGCCTGAAACCCCAGCTGATGTCAATTTTCCCCAGGCTTATGCAAGTGCCTTCTCCTCCAAGAGTGCCTTTTATGCTTTGGCCGGGCTCTGGATTGTCAAGACGACTTGGTCTCATTCATGGGCTGCCTCATAAAGACAGGTAGTATAAGTGAAAAGCTACAGGTTGTTGTTTTTTAAAAGTGGTCCAATAAAAGAGAGTCATCTGTCCCCTTGCTTTTGTCTGGAATGATCTGTTCACACACCAAATGTACTGGTGCAGAATTTACCAAGCTACCCAAACATGTACAAAGGCTATAGCAATTAGCAATTACACTTATATATACTGCCGCCCATCCCCCAAGTGCTGGGTGGCTCACAAGGTAATTAACATTTTTGCCCTCAATCTGCTGGGGACTCGTTTTACATATGCTCAGTAAACCCATTCACGTGGATTCACAGAAACTTGGGCTTCTGGGAATTGCAGTCCAAGAACACCTGGAGTGCCAAGGTTCACCATCACTGATCTAGAGGACTATGAGAGACAATTTCCTATAGCAGACGGGGCATCAGACTATGACTCAAGAGTTGTTGTTCAGTTGCGTAGTCGAGTCCAGCCCTTTGTGACCCCATGGACCACCACACGCCAGGCTCCCCTCCCTGTCCTCTGTCATCCTCCATAGGCTGCCCAGATCTACGCCCACCATGCCAATGATACCATCCAGCCACCTCATCCTCTGCTGCCTCCTCCTCCTTTTGCCTTCAACCTTTCCCAGCATCAAGGCCTTCTCAAGTGAGCCCTCTCTTCTCATTTGGTTGGTGGCCAAAGTCCTTGAGCTTCAGCTTCAGTATTTGTCATTCTAAAGAGCGTTCAGGGTTGATTTCCTGCAGGATGGACTGATTTGATCTCTTTGCAGTTCAGGGGACTCTCAAGACTCCTCCAGCACCACAGAGTCCAAAGGCGTCTATTCTTCTGCAATCGGAGACGCAGGTGTGAATCCTTGGTTGGCAATGGAAACTCATTTTGGGGTGGGATTGGTGGAACCACCCCTTATATATTTCACAAATCTTAAAAAAACCTTTCTAGGAAGAAAACCCTTATCAAGAATCTTCATTTACTACCATTGTAAATAGCCACACAGATTATTTGCTATTACTGGTTGTAAATAGCACACCGATTTGCAAACCTATCTGTTAAACCAACCCACCACTTTGACCCAAGCACTGTGGGCCTCTGTACCTGATATGTACAAGTGGATTCCGTGAAAACTCACTCTCACGTCCATCAAAGTGGACTTGGTCCACAAAAGCTAACTTTAAAATACAGGAGTTAGTCTTTAAGATGCCACAACGTTTTTTTCTCTTTTGTTTTGTAATGTTTACTCTTGGAAACCGCCATAAGTCTGGAGCAACTGTAAAACACACAAGGGCATCCATAGAAGAACACAGAAGGAAGGAGAGGAAGAGGTTTGGAAAGGAGGAATTCCAAGTGGAAAAGCAGTTCTCCCACTGATGCGCCTCTGTTGGTCTCCCTGTGGCATTCAGAGAGGCAACTGGCAGCCTCCTTTGGCTGTTTGCAGCCCTGACTCTGGTCCTGGCAAAAGCCCAACACACCCATCAGCTCTCACATGAGAGCCAAGAAAGAGACAGATAAAAAATGCAGCACTAAAAGTTAAGAGGCTGAAAGGTGCCCTCCGCGGGCAAGGAGTGCAGAGCGGAATAAATCAAATTCCCGGAATCAGCCTGGCGTTATTCTTCTTCCCATCCCCCTTCCTTGCACTTCACAAAAAGCAAAGGTCTTCGATGGATTGAAACATGGGAATCAGGCGGCGTTGAAGTCAGGCCACCGTATCCTGAGCCTGTGGCAGCTGATGACTCCAGTTCCAGGAGTGCAGTGAATCCACTCCGGGTTTTATTCAGCATTTTACCAGTGGCATCCAAAGCTCTGAGTGCATCTCCTCAAAATAGATGCAGCACTTTGGGTGACTTCGGTAAAGTGCAGAATAAAACCTGCTGTGGATTCACTGTACCTCAGGAATGGAGGCACCTGCCTACAGCTTCACCTTGGGCAGCCGACCAAAACTGGTGGATTCAGACCTGAGTTCTGTCTAGGGCTCTAGTAGGCCAAGACTGTCAGTGACGACTGGCAGGTGCTTTCTGGCCATTCCGGGAGGCATCAGCTCCCCTGTCCAACCTGGAGATGCTCAGGACCAAACCTGGGGTCTGAGCCTCAAAACATCCTGCAAAAACACGGATCTTTACCCTATTCCCCCCAAAATAAACCATAGCATGATTTTTCAGGATGCTCAGAATATTTGTTTACTTACTTATTTATTTTATTCTATTTTTATTGCTGTCTCCTCACCAAAGTGACTCCGGGCAGCTTACAATCAACCATAAAAAAACACTCAAGTATAAAAACATTCCTACGGCAATTAAAATCATAAAAACATTTAACATTTAAAAGCCATTAAAATGCCCTCCCAACATTCACCAAAGGGTAAAACTAAAACCAGAATGGCCTTTCATATAAACCAGCGGGGGTGGGGGTGGGGTGGCTGCCCCACTGGCAGCACCCCACCCTTGCTGGGCCAGCTAAGTTTTAATGCCTTTCCTAAAGGTCAATAGCTCTGCCTGGAGGAGGAGTTCAGTTGGTTCCACAGGGCTGGAGCAGATACTGAAAAGGCCCTGCTTCTAGTCCTAGAGACACGTGATGCTCTCTAGCTGATGATGGCACCATTAGGGAACCTCTCCGGTCTGCTCTGGTGGGACAGGCAGATGTCCCTGGGACTTAAAATAAATTATAATACAAAGTATGATTAAATACTTGTAAATACCCAAGCAGGCTTCTTTGGCCAAGAGGTAAACAGATGCACTTGAGACTTATTGACGAATGACCCATCAGAGTCCCCTTCAAATAAGACCCAATGTGTCTTTTGGAGCAAAAATTAAGAGAAGACCAGGTCTTATTCTTGCAGCTTGATGACTGAGTCTGCACTTTTAAGGCCATGCCTGTTGGGGGAAACCAAGGCGATGCCTCCTCCTCCTGATCCCGGGGATTTCAATCAACCAATCCTAAAGGCTTCTTGCTTCCCGACTGAATGCCTGAAAGCAAACGGTGGCCTCTGGTTTTATTTTAATTTTTAAAGACTGGAGGACAAGCCGCTTTCTCCCTTTCTCTTAGCTGCTCAATAAACATGAGTGTGTTTATTTCCAGAAGACCATGGTGCTCCCATTAAGTAATCCATGCTCCCTGTGCTGTGTCAGCCACAGACTGTTTGCTCCATGCAGTCCAGACAAAAATGACATTTGTAACCTAAGTGGCACAAACGGCCCACTGCCTTTGGTCTTAGCCAGCTGGAAAACAGATTTGAGGGGAAAGGCTTCTGCTTGTGTCCAGATGCTCTGTGGTCCCCAGCGGGATAGCAGAACATGTGTGTGCCATTGAGTGAGTTCTGATGGATAGAAACCTCACTCTGGGGCTTTCTGGGCAAAGAGTACAGAGAAGTGGTTTTAAATTCCCTTCCTCGTGTTGTGTGTGTGTGTGTGTGTGTGTGTCACCTGATTGGGGGTGGTGGTGGGGGTGGTGGAAGAAGAACAACAACAAGAACAAGAAGAACAAGAACAAGAAGAACAAGAACAAGAAGAACAAGAACAAGAACAAGAACAGAGTAAAAACAGGTTTAAAGTACAACATTCAACAAGGTATAAAATTTACTCAATAAAATTATCGATAAAATTCATCACCTTTGCATGCAACCCCTATCTGATCAATAATTCATCTTCTCTTTTGAATAGCCCCAATTATAAACTTGGCAGTTCTAATGTTTACATATTTCTTTGTGCCCTGGCAGAAGGAAGTTAGCCTTTTATTAGAGTCCCAGTACTGTATTTCGTTTTGTCTAATAATGTCTGTAGATCAGAGGTGCCCAAACTATGGCCCATGGGCCAGATATGGCACCGGATGCCAATTTATCTGATCCTTGCCATCCTCGTCAGAGGCGTAGCTACCGCCGTATCTGCCGTATCAATTATACGGGGGGCCCGGGTCACGGGGGCCCCCAACGTGCGTAAACAAAACAAATCTTTACCCTTCCTAAGGGCCCCCAAAAGATTTTTATACGGGGCCCCGCCAAGGCACGCTACTCTTCTGATCCTCGTCATTCCCAGAAGCAGAAGTAAAATGTACCCGTGAATGTGCAGAGTGCTGCCATAAATGCACCCATGGCTGTCATAAACGCATTTATGACAGCTGTGGGTGCATTAATGCAGTGTTCTGCACATGCGTGGGTGCTTCTGGTCAGAGGAACCACATGACAGACCCACTGAACCACATGACCAGTCCATGGCCTGAAAAGTTTGGACACCCCTGCTGTAGATACTGGTCTTTTGACAACTCAACAGAATATTTGAGCTATTTTCTAGTTGTGGTATTCCACAGACACATGTTCTCTTGAAGCATTGGACATGGTTAAAGCCAGATACCTAAACCATTGTGGTATCCAGCCAGCTGTGTAGCCGAGTGCAGGACTGCCTAATAAAACCTCTCTTGGACTGGAATAATAACTAGTTGCTTCAGGAAAAACTCACCCTTTGCTCATCTCCTGCCAACAAAATGTGTGTGTGTGTGTATGTGTGGGATCTTTGCAGAGCGCATAGCGCAACCCTCTCCTCTCTCTCCTCCAATATGCTTTGCACGCTCTTTCTTTCTCTGGATTTATTACACAAAAGCCCCTTGTGTCTCTCCACACTGGCCTGCCAGTTGTGCCATGCTTTATGCACGCTGCACCTTATGGACGGATGCTACTGCTTTGCAAGAGCTGAGTTTACAGCCAGGAGGCCTCCTCCAAAATGCTGCATTTTTGCAGAGGGAAATGTCAAAATGCTCAGGCGTTGCAAAAGGTCCCTCTTCACAACCGGGAGACAGAAGAGCCTTCGGCCGCTCCCCGCACCTTTGCCTTCTCTGGGTAGCAAATGAGAATGGGCAGGCAAGAGACACATGCTGCAGGCAGGATGAGCATCACACCAGATTCCCATATCTGATGCAATATGCCAGGAGTGCCCAAACTTTTCGGGCCGGTGGCCGGTCATGTGGTTCCTCTCACTGGAAGCGGAAGTAAAACGCACCTTGCAATCTGTTTTTCAACAGCGGAAGTAGGGCACATTTTACTTCCCGTTTCGGGAGTGATGAGGGTGGGGTGGGCCAGATGAATTGGCATCAGGGGCCAGATCCAGCCCACGGGCCATAGTTTGGGACTCTCCGTTCTATGCAATGCAGAAAAATCCCCGGGAGCGAGGAGCTGAAATCCCATGAGGCCTCAGTTCTCCCTGACAAATACCCTTAAACCCATTCACCTGCAGATGGCCAGGAGATGACTTTTGTCTGCAAGCAGGAGTTAAAACCCGACTGCCTTGTGAGCTACAGTTTGTGGAAACACAAAGCGGGATTTTGAGGCAGGAAGATGAAAGGCGAACGGGTTGTGCTGGCAATGCCATCCACCAAGCTTCCCTGCAGAAGTTTCAAGGCTTTGCTTCTTGTGTTCCCTTTTATCAGAGGGTGAGGATGAAAGTTCACGCAGATGCTCAGAGAAGACCCCTCCAGTGCGGAGGTGGAAGTGAGCAGGCCACTGCACAGTCCTCGGAAGGAAATCACTGTCGGCCAGGGAAGAGCGGTGGCCGCAACCCAGGGAAATGCGGGACTTTGATCCAGTCCAATCAAAGGCATACAAGCTTGGTCTCATCTTAGTGAAGAAAAGGAGCTGGGGGGGGGGATGGGGGCTTCCAAGGTCCAAGCACCAGGAATGCCCCCCCTCCGACCCTTTAATTAGTAAAGTAAAGGCTAAAGGTCTCCCATGCGCAAAAGCCAGTCATATCCAACTCTAGGGTTTAGTGCTCATCTTTGCTTACAGCCAAAGAGCCAGTGCTGTCTGTGTCTGCAAATGTTTCCGAGGTCATGTGGCAGGCATGACTAGACTCCAGAGCACACAGAACACTGTTTACATTCCCACTGAAGTGTTCCCTATTTATCTACTTGCAATTTCTTGTTTTTGAACTGCTAGGTTGGCAGGAGCTGGGACAGAGACAGGAGCTCACTCTATCGCACAGCATTCATGTTTCAAACTGCTGACCTGCTGTCCTTCCAGTTGTCAAGCCCAGCATCTTAACCACTAAGCCACTGCAGCCCCTCCCCTTAATTACTAGATCCAACCTTATCCTCCATCCATCATCCCAGCCTCCTGACTTCACAATTCCTTCCAGCAGCCACCAGGACTGTTTCTGGGAGCATCGGAAGGAGCATGGAGTTTCTTGGGAACAGGTTGTGGTTTGGAGTCCTGTGTCAGATTTTGGCAAGGCTTTGAATGGACATACCAAGATCCATGAGATTTATAAAAGACCTGCTCCTGGTGGAGATGACAAATCCTGCAGGCAGTTGTGTGTTGGCTTTAAGGTGAGGCGGTTCCTTCTGGCAAAGAAGAATGAGCATCTCAAAATTCATCATTGTAGCAGAGGTGAAAGGCAAGATGTTAACTCAGGAGAGGCATGAGTTGAAGCCCCAAGTCATGACTCAACCTCAGGTGGGGAATACAATCATTCTTGAGGCTACACAAGAACAAAACCAAATGAGAAGATGGAGGAAGGAGGAGCTCACTGGACAAGGAGCAGCATGAGAGGAGGAGGAGGAGGAGGAGGAGAGGGCTGAGGAACCCGACCTCCTCTATACTGTATGTCACTTGCAGGACCCTGAATAGGCTGAGGGTTGGGGACCCTAAGTACAAAACCAACAGGCTCAAGTGGGGGCTGATGGTGGGCAACAACATGTCGTGTGAATGTGGAGAGATTCAGAATCTTTTGGCTCATTTACTGGTTTGCCACATGCCTTATTCAACTTATACACAGAGCACATAATGTGCAATGCAGGGATGGAGGAATCACAATTTGGGATCAAAATTGCTGGGAGAAACATCAACAACTTGAGATATGCAGATGATACCACCCTAATGGGAGAAAGTGAGGAAGACCTAAAAAAGCTCCTGATTAGGTTGAAAGAAGAAAGTGCAAAAGCTGGCTTGAGACTCAATATCAAGAAAACCAAGATACTGGCAACAGGCCCTATCAGTCCCTGGAAAATAGATGGGGGGAAATTAGAAGCAGTGACAGATTTCACTTTCCTAGGATCAAAGCTCACTGCAGATGGTAATTGCAGCCATGAAATAAAAAGACGACTAATTCTCGGGAGGCAAGCGATGAGAAGCCTGGAGAACATAGTGAAAAGTAGAGACATCACATTGCAAACAAAAATTCGTTTAGTCAAAGCAATGATATTCCCTGTGGCAATGTATGGTTGTGAGAGCTGGACCATTAGGAAAGCTGAGCGCAGAATAGACACTTTTGAAATGTGGTGCTAGAGGAGAGTTTTGAGAGTTCCCTGGACAGTGAGGAGAACAAATAGGTCAATCTTAGAAAAACTGACTGCTCCTTAGAAGGTCAAATAGTAAAGATGAAGCTAAAGTACTTTGGACATCAAATGAGAAGAGAGGATTCACTCGAGAAAGCCTTGATGCTGGGAAAGGTGGAGGGCAAAAGAAGAAGGGGGCGGCCAAAAATGAGATGGCTAGATGGTATTGTAGATGCGATGGACACAAAGCTGAGCGAGTTGAGGAGGATGGTGGAGGACAGAAGTGCCTGGTGGACAGTGGTCCATGGGGTCGGAATCGATTGTGCGACTGAACAACAACAATGAGGATTTAATTCTGGCTAATGATGAAACACAACATCTGGAACTGCAGAGAGGAAGCTTGCAGAAAATAACTCTGATCTGGTGTGTTCTGATTAGAACTTGAGAAATGTACCCCTTTGGGGGACCCAAACTCCCCCAGTCCACCATGACCCCTGGCTGGGAGACCCAGGGAAGTAACCTGAGAGATGAACTTTGCCCACGCTGTAACTCAGGTACTGCTGAAACCCCAGGATAAGCCTGTCCACTCTGCAGCTGCCCTCACAGTTTCCAGTCAGCTCAGCCAGGGGTTGGCGTGGGCCCTCCTGAGCTCATGCAACCTGCCTGCAGCCTCACAGAAGAAGGCTCAGAGGTGCGCATGTGGTTTACAAAAGTGGGAACCAGAGCCTTCGTTCAAGGAACCTTCGTTCATGCAGGAATGCCAAAACATTTTAGGACCAAATTGGGAGCCATCCTTTGAAAGAGCGAACAGGTGGCAGGCCTAATTGACACACGTCGTTATTTTTAATTGCCACATTAACCTATTAACAAACACAAGTACCACAGGGAATCTTCTCAGCTCCAAGCACCTGTAAATGATGAAAAGGGTCATCTAAGATGATGGGGGGGGGGAGGATCACAGCCTCCCTCTGGCCAACAGATACCCTCCAGATGTGTTCGGTGGCAACTACCATTGTGGTAAATGGCTGTGATGGGCTGGGGAATGTGGGGGTTGTAGTCCAAGGCATCATGGAGGTGTCGGGTGGAGGAAGGCTTGTACGTCAGGCTGGGGCTGAACAGCCTCTGGGTTGATTCCAGAGGTACTGCAGTCCCATAGATCGTCAAACAATGCTCTGCCTGTGTGTTGGCATGGTGTGTGTGTGTGTCTATGTGTACCAGTGTGTACCCTGGCAATATTCTCCATGGCAACCAAGGGAAAGCCAAGAAGAATTGGTTTAAATTGCAACAAGGCAGACTTAAGTTATGTTCCAGACTCTGAGAGGCCTCCAGGGAAGGAGGGGGAGGAGGGGAGGCTCTCTTAGAAGAAGTTGTAATAATCACAGCAGGATGAGAGAGACTCTTACAGATGCTTGGTCTAGATTTTGGGAGGAGGACCTCCCTCGTGGCAGGGACAGAAGGGAGAGGAAGAGCGATCTGAGTTCAAGCGCAGGGAAGAGGGGCAGAAGAAGCAAACCACGGAAGTGATGCCTTTAAAAGGACTGTGTTGGTTTAGTGGTGAAGACACTAAACTTGATGACTGGGAGGTTATCAGGTCTGCAGTTCGAGACCTGAATACTGCACAACAGAGTGAGCTCCTATCTCTGTCCCAGCTCCTGCCAACCTAGCAGTTCAAAAGCATGAAATTGCAAGTGGACAAATAGGTACAGTACTGCTTTCGCAGGAAAGGTAACAGCATTCTGTGTGCTCTGGTGTCTAGTCCTGCCTGCCACATGACCATGGGAATGGCTGCAGACACAAGTCAGCACTGGGTCTTTGGCTGCAACTACAGTGTTATTCTTTGTTTTCTGGCATGCACATAAGAGGTTAATCAGAAACCAGAATGGGCTTTCTCCACACCTTTGAGATTGAAAGGAAAACATTTAAAACTAATATGAATAATCTATTGTTACTGATAGCTGTAGGAAGCTGTATTGTTATGCTTGCTTGTCTGTCATTCTGCTAGAGCACACCCAGCTTCCCCTTTAACCCCTGCATTTGGTGTATAAAAACCATATGCCAGTAAGATTCACTCCTTGTCTGAAGAAGTGGACTTGATCCACAAAAGCTAACAATAAAAATATAGCGGTTAGTCTCTAAAGTGCTACAGTGTTTTTTATTTTGTTTTCTGATATGCCTGAACCACAGACTAACACGGCTGCTATTCCAAAAATAAATAAATAAATCATGTCTTAAAGTATTCAGTCAAAGAACAGGGTAATGGATGTCAGCAATTTAAAAACCTTCCCTCTCAGCAACCTCTATCAAGCAAAGGCTCTTTGGCTCGGCTGTGACTTCCAGCCTGGCCAAAGGTAATCGTGGCGAGGGGGGTTTATCGTCCAACCTTGTAACTTTTCTGAGTTCTGGCTGCCCCTGCCAACAGCGTGTGCCCGATTTCGGGAAGCCCCGGCTAGACAGTCTCAGTGGGTGCCCATCTCCCTTGGAGCACCACCCCTCCTTTCCATGGGCATTGCTGTTCCAGCAACGAGGACTGCTGATGAGCAGAAGCCATACAGAAATACAGTACCAAATGCACATCCCTTTCCCTTTTGCTACTCTGCCAGGTTTAATCATTTTTATTGATCTTTATCTGTATGGCTGTTGTCAGTTTAATTGTTTCCAACCATTGTAAACTACTTTGTAAGTCCTTGGACTACTAGAGAGAGGGGGGGGAGAGGTTGTCAAATCTAAGAGTGTTGTGTGGGTGGACTTCCTGCATCCTACAAAGTGGCCTGTGATATTCCTTCCAGCTCTACGTTTCTTGCACCCAACTGATGACGCATTGCTTTTTATTTAGAGCGCTCCAGCCCACTGCGTCCCGCTGTTGGAGGTCGCCCAACGTGGCCAAGATGCATTGCGTTGTGGTACATAGAACAGCTTGAGACTCTAGTGTGGGCCACTCTCAGAATTAGCAATCAGTATGTCATCTTGTGGCAATGAGTTCTGTAGTCTCCTGTGGAGAAGAAGCACTTTTGTCCAAATTCAGCTTCATTGGATGACCCCACTGGCTTCTAACGTTTCTTTAACATCCAAGGAGGCACAAACAATGCTTGAAATTCCACAGATTATTAACAAAAAAAATATTTCCTTTGTAAAACAGGCTTGACGGTTGGGGGAAAAGTTTCTTCTTACCTCCTTTTCTCCATGAAATGAACAATTTTATGTGCCTTTATTGTCTTCTCCTTGCTCTCTGCAGAGGATGCTCTCAAGTTATGATCATGCTGGTGGGGAGGGTTCATTGCGTTGGTACAGATGTATAATGGGATGCTGTTTTTCTCTGGACCTTCCTCTGGTGATTTAAGAGACTAGAACAAAGGTCTGCCCATTTGGAGAGGGTGTTTTGGGATTCCATCCCATTTAGGGCATCATAGGTGGAAAAAGAAGAAGGAGAAAGACTACAAGGCAGACTCAAAGGATGGAGGAGAGAGAAAAATTACAAGAACACAAAATAATGCAGTGAAGAACCGTATTATATCTCCCTCGACACCCAGAAGGGATAAAAGAAGAAGTAAAGAAGAAAAATAAAAGTTTGCAAACCCTAAAAGTGCAATAAAAAGAAAGCTGAAAGTTTGTGGTAAGGTGGAAAGATTTAAAGTGGGGAGTGGGAGATTGTCATGGGGTTGGGGCAGGGGATTTTTATTCTTGATTGGCTCTGGAAAGTACAGAATGTGGACTGGAAGAGAAACTTCTGGCCACTGGTGTGTGGGCCATTGCAGAACACTTTGCTAAATGCACCCCTGTGAGTCAACCCAAGAAGAGTGACCCTTTTACCAGGCCGTAGTCCTTCCCTCCCGGTCTCTAAGAAGACTGAGCATCAAGGTAGGAGGTCAGGAAAAGGACCTTCTCAAAGAAACATGGAAAGAGAAAGGGACCTGTGTGTCAGGGAAAGGGAAAGGTCACCCTTGCTCAAAAGCCACTCATATACGACTCTAGAGTCCATGCTCATCTCTGTTTACAGCCATTGTTTGCAGATGTTTCTGTGGACACCTGGCAGGCATGACTAAACACTGAAATGCACAAAATGCTTTTGCCTTTCCATGTGCTGTCCTGGACATCTCCATGTCCTGTCCAAACACACCTTTCCAGATGATTCTTTCTAGTGAGCCATGCGCTGTCTTGGAGAAGGTTATTATTCTTTCCCACTGAAGCAGTACCTGTTTATCTACTTGCAATTTCTTGCTTTCAAACTGCTAGGTTGGCAGGAGCTGGGACAGAGACGGGAGCTCACTCCATTGTGCAGTACTTGGGTATCGAACTGTTGGCCTGCTGACCTTCTGGTCATCAAGTTCAGCATCTTAACCCCTTGAGCCACCGCAGTCTCTCCATGTGTCTGAGGTAGAGGCAAATGCCACCCAAGGTCCTTTTGCAGGAGCCAAGGCAGCTTCCAAGACTCCAATGTGGAAGGCATGAGGCATTGGCATGGCCGGATGGAGCCTCTGGAACAAGAGCATGAGACACAACTGAAGCCAATGTGAGTTTCAAATTTAGAAGGCAAGGCTCCATGAATTGGAGCATCCTGCAGGTATCTTGTGACCTCTAGCAGAGCCAACTCATGAGAAGGAGAAATGGAGATTTCCCCCCCCCCCTTTTCCTTTTCTTTTCAAAAATAAAAGTCCTGATCGAAATAAAGAGCTGTATTTGTTTAGCGTCTGGATTCGTATGGACCAACATGACCTCATTATTCCCTGGAATTAGTAGAAAAGAGACAGCAGTTGAGGTCATATTGAGACACAGATGGAGCCTGCTCAGTTGAGTCAGCCATTAGCCCTCTCTTATTAACCTTTCCATCTCTCAATTAATAATAATAATAATGTGCTGTTAGCTTATGGTGACCCTTTCCAGGGGTTTTCTCTTTAGAGGATGTGCAAAAGTGGTTTCTCATTCCCTTCTTCTAGGGTAGTGGTGGTGAACCTTGACACTCCAGGAGTGCTGACTTGGGCTTCTGGGAATTGAAGTCCAAGAACATCTGGAGAGCCAAGTTTGCAGACCTCTGGTCTATAATGACAGGTTGCTCACCTGTAGCTGTTCTTCTTCATTGTCCCCTATGAACCCACATGAATGGGTTTACTGCACATATGCAGTGGATTTACAGAGCCCATGAAGAAGAACTTGCTGGAGCGTAGGGACTGATCTAGACCATGGGTCCTCAAACTTGGCTCTCCAGGTATTCTTGGACCAGCAAGAGTGCTGATCAGGACTTCTGGGAATTGAAGTCCAAGAACACCTGGAGTGCCATGGTTGGCCACCACTGTTCTAGGAGAATGTTCCAGGACTGTGCAGCTTGGCCAAGGTCATCCAAGCTGGAAGGCCTAGCGGGGCATTGAATTCTCAACCTGTGGCCAGATACCTAAACCACTCAGCTATCCAGCCAGCCATCTCTCAATCCCCCCAACTACTAAAAACATACCAGCTTCTTTTAGGATATGAAAAATTACTGTGGGCCATCTTGAAATAATGTAGGCTGGAACTCCTTAACCATCTGCCTCTTCCCAATAGCAGACATAAAAGTTCCCCTTAGCTTCTAAGGTGTTTTCTTGGTCTAGATCAGTGTTTCCCAAACTTTGGTTTTTGGACTTCAATTCCCAGAAGCCTGAAGCAATTCCCCAAAGCACTGATCAGCCTGGACTGACTGAGGCTTCTGGGAATTGAACCCCCCCCCCCCGTGGTGTGTGTGCCCCATGTTGGGAACCACTGGTCTAGAGTGAGACGCCATGCATTTTCATAGGTTCATTTTTTCACATGTCCATGACAGATCTTTCTGTCAAATCCACCCTAATATATTAGCTGGAGAAGTATTACTCTCCTTCTAGCTCCAGGAAACTTTGCAATAGAACTGAAACTTTACCAAATAGAGCTTTTTATTTTAATTTATTTTTGTCTTTCCATTATTATTATTGGGAGAAGACACTGTTTTGCACCTGAGAATCAAGTCTTCAATAGGATAAATGCTTGAAGGAACGAAGTCTCCGTCATAAGCACCAGCCCTGGTGGCACAGGGTTTAAACTGCTGTACCGCAACCAAAAGGTTGTGAGTTCTATCCTGACCAGGGATCAAAGTTGACTCTGCCTTCCATCCTTCCAATGTCGGTAAAATGAGGACCCAGCAGGTTGGGGCAAAATGCAAATTAACTTGTGAACCTCCCAGAGAGGGCACTAAGCGCTTATACGGAGTGGGATATAAAAAATGTGATTGCTTTGCTTTAAATTTCCTTTGGGGTGTAATCACAATCTCACACAGTGAAGCCTTTTGACTACAATGTCAGTGAGACAGTCAGTCCACCCTAGACTGTACCCGAGCTCAAGGGGATGAAACCTATCACCAAAATAGGCTCAGGACCATGGATAGCTCACACAGCCAAAGCAGATTTCTACACCTGCTGACATTCAAAGCAGCAAACTCTAGCAAGCTCTCACACACATAAGTACATGAAGCCTAGTCAAGACTCAGCTAACGTTTGCTCTCCCCTGATATGGTAATCTGTCCATCTGGGTTCCCCATGGCTTTGCAGCTCATGTATTAATTGCTCTGCACGCCTGCACACTCCGTGCTGCAGAAAAACACGATCCATTGCCTTGATACCGGCTCTCCTATGATTGTGCTGTATGAATTGATATGTCAGCCTCCCGTCCCACAGATGTTCTGAATGGTGTGATTCTGTAGGTCCATAGCCAGAGAGTAGAAAGAGAAGCACAGAGGGGCTGATAGCACAACACTAGAAACACACTTGTTGAAAGAATAGGAGATGTGTTCAAAACAGATTTCCCTGCAGTCGGGGGTGAATGAAGATGGCCAAGTGGTCTCTGGTGGGTCAGAGGCCCAACTTTTAAGCACACATTCAAAGGGGAAACCACTCTGTCCCTCTTGGATCACCAGGGGGTAGAAACATTTCATCCTTTGGTAAGACACTGAGCTTGAGGACTGGAAGGTTGGCAGGCTAGTAGTTCAAGACCCAAGTGCTGCCCAATGGAGTCAGCTCCCATCATCTATCCCAGCTCCTGTCGACCTAACAGTTCAAAAGCAAGAAACTGGAAGTAGATAAATAAGTATCACTTTGGTAGGAAAGTAAACAGGTGTTCCATGGACTCCGGTGTCTCGTCATGTCTGCCACATGACCATGGAAACGTCTGCAGGCATAGACAGCACTGCCTTTTGGGCTGTACCTGGAGATGAGCACTGGCCCCAACTTTCCAGCAAGGGAGACCCAGGGCAACTGGGAATGTGTGGCTGAGAGTTCACTTTTCCAGATTCACGAAATATGGCCCAGCCTGGCAGTCAAATGCTCTCAGAAGCACAGAGAAAAAGAAAATAAAAGCAGTCTTGGGCTTTCTAAAAGTCCCCCAACGAACTTGGAAAATTCTGTTTGACTTCTGTCCCAAGAGTGTCCTGCACAGCATGGGCACCAAAACAACTAGATGGCTACCAAATAAAATTCAACGTGGTAGCAATGACCCACCAAGCCACGTCCAACTTGGATCTGAAAGGCTCTGTTTTCCCACGTGACCTTGCCTAGATTGTAAAATCTCTGGGGAAAGGGACGCCTGCTGGTCTCACCAGTTTCCAAGATATGTTGAAGGCAACCCTGCTCCACTGGTATTCCTGCACTCTGGAATGTCTCTCTCCTAAGTCTGGCCCACCCCCTCTCCCCCTCTTGCTGAAAGTTATGGTTTTTTTATTCTTATTATTCTTCAAGCAAACTTTTGGTCTTTTTCTCGGCTCACGCTTGTAGCTTTCATGGGGATTTGTTCCTAAACTGCATCCTTAATTGTTAAAAAAATGACTTTTAATCTAGTTCTATTTAAACAGCCAACATGTGTTTTAATTATACTTTTCTTCCTTTAATGTTATTGTGAGCTATCTTGAGACCAATTTAGGGGATAAAGAATATCAATCCAAATGAATAAATAAAGGAGGTGGAGCTAGAGACATTGGTTTTTAGACTTCATCTCCCTTGGATCCTTTAGCCAGCAAAGCTAGCTGGGGGATTCTGGGAGTTGTAGTCAAAAATATGAACACCCCCAAGTTCTGGCTAGCTGTCAATGGTGCTCCATGAAGGGACAGGACTGAAAGTCTCAGACATCTCAAGGAGCAGCTGCATTGCATTTTTATCTTGAGAGATGCAAGACTAGGTAAAGGTAAAGATCACCTTTGCTCAAAAGCCAGTTGTATCCGACTCTAGGGTTCAGTGCTCATCTTCATTTATAGCCAAAGAGACAGCACTGTTTGCATTAGCAGACATTTCCCTAGTCATGTGGCAGTCAGGATTAGAAACTGAAGCACATGGAATGCTGTTACCTTTCCCGCCAAGGTGGTATCCCTGCTTACAATTTCTTGCTTTCAAACTGCTAAGTTGGCTGGAGCTGGGACAGACACGGCAGCTCACTTCATCATGCAGCACTCAGGTCTTGAACTGCTGACCAGCCGACCTTCCAGTCATCAAGTTCAGCATCTTAACCACTAGTGCAAGATGAGGTTCTTCTAAATACAGTACAGGCATTTCCTCCATGGGTGTGATTTATGAGTTTCCTTGCAGCTTCTGAATTATGTGCACTCTTGATTCCACAATCTATGGCATCACAATTACCTAAAGGATAACAATCCAGCCGTGATTCCAAACCTTTGGTTCTTGGACTTCAGTTTCCAGAGCTCTAAGTTAATTTCCACAAACACTGATCAGTCGATGTACTGACTTAGGCTTCTGGGAATTGAAGCCCTCCTGTGGGGCCTGTGCCCCACATTGTGAACCACTGATGTCAAGTCTTTGCAGCCTCTCTCGCTACCCTGTTTGAACTCTAGTTGCTTAGAGTCTCCATCAAAATGCTCACCTGACGAGAAAGGACTGGGAGATCAGAGGTCGCTTACCTGCCTTGCAAGAGAGCAGTCCCTGGTTCCCTTTTGGGGAGCCTCCCTAGTTAAACAACTCAGGTACCCCATGATTCTGCCAGTTAGAACAAGAAATACTTGGCTAAATGAATAATTAGCCCAAACTGGTCTAGCACAGGGCCAAACTAGATGTTACATCTCCCTTGTCATTAGAAGAGGAAACGCCTTACATGCTGGAAACATCTAACTCCCCACAGGAGAGCTTTTTCCCTTCTTCCTGTCTTTGCAAATGAACTTGCTTTGCTTTGTGAATGGTCTCCTTGGGAAGTAAATACAGGCTTCCTTTAAAGCAGGGGTACATTTTACTTCCGCTTCCAGGAGTGACACGGGTGGTGCGGGCTGGATGGGTTGGTGTTGGGGGCTGCATCAGGCCTACGGGCCATAGTTTGGGCACCCCTGCTTTAAAGCATAACTGCTTAGTCGTCAAGGTGTCCCTGGAACATGAACCTGAAGCACTAACAGGGTTACTGTTGATAGTTTGTAATAATGTACTGTCTGTGATCTGTGCATTTGGCCCGCAGCTTCCTCTGTTCCCATGGAAACATAGACGTAGAGGCTCTGGAAGATTAGTGATGACTTTTAAGAGTCTGGTCTGTTTCCCTTTACTCTCGGGTGGAGTATTATTTGACTTCTGTGCATGCACTCAGAACATAGCAATCCCACAGAAGAGGTTTTCAAGAGTAGGCAAGTGTAGAAGTCAACAAAATGGCATAGCTGCATAGAGCAGAAGGACATCGCTAGTCCACGGTGCCGTCGTGAACCACCCTGGAGATGTGCCAATGAATGAGCAGGTGACAGCATGACTTCCCCACACATGCTGCAAGTGCATGACTAACCAGGGTACCTAGGACCGAAACAAAAGTGAGGCTAGCCAGGTGTTTCTGCTTAACATGATCTGTTTCTAAAAACTTCGGTCACCCTTGCTCAAAAACCAGTTGTGTCCAATTCTAGGGTTCAATGTTCATTTCTGTTTATAGCCAAAGAGCCAGTGCTGTCTGCATTCGCAGACATTTCCATTGACATGTGACAGGCATGCCTAGACATTAGAGTCCATGGAGCACTGTTACATTTCCCACCGCAGTGGTACCTATTTATATACTTGCAATTTCTTGCTTTTGAATTGCTTGGTAGAGGCAGGAGCTGGGGCAGAGATGGTAGAGGCAGGAGCTGGGACAGAGATGGGATGCAACACTCGGGTCTTGAACTGTTGACCTTTCAGTCATCAAGTTCATTGTCTTAACTACTAAGCCACCTCAGTCCTTTCCCAAAACTTAGGAGTCATCTACTAATAGGATGTCTTCAAGTCAGGACTTCTTCATTCTCTCAAACTCTTACATTGAGAGAAGGCCTTCAGAGATGGTGTGGCTTAATGTGAGGGGAGGACATGGAGATGCCTCTAATGTCAACTAGTGCACCCTAATGTGGATCGCATGCTTTCCCTCTATGGGGAACAACATGGCTTCTTACCACTGATACATTCCAGGGAAACTATTTTCTGGGTGTGATGTAGTGGACAGAGGGATTGACTAGAACTCAGGAGACCTGGGTTCAAATCTCCATTTTACTATGCAAAAACACTTAGGGTGGTTACAATGGCAGATCCACTCTTTAAATATCTCATATAGCATCAAAATATTTCCTGTAGGTTGCGTGAAACTTGATGACACATAGCAACGGTTACAGGACTGATGCAGAAAGATTTGTCATCTTTGGTTCAAATATCTGCATTACTGACTTGTAATTGCAGCTGACAAAATGCATATTTTGTAGATGAAGTATTGTTATGACAATGGAAACAAGACGCTTAGGCTTTTCATCTTGTATATGACCAGAACGGAAGGACAGCAGCAACCCTAACAGGGTTTTTGGAGGTCAGTGAGGTGTTTAGGGAATGGTTTTACCCATTCCTGCTGGCTATTGAGCTGGGGAAGAAGAGCCTGGGAGTCTGATTCCCTGCTGTGCCTCCTGGAAGAAAAAACACCCTTTATGGCCTTGGGCAAGCTGCTCCTACCCAGAGCAACCCAGAAGAAGAGGAGGCTAAGACACTTCTTGGTATTCTCTCCCTAAAAGTCCATGGAAAGGGTTACTGTAAATTGGAATTGATTTGACAGAGCAGACTCAGTCTCAGTCTCAGTCTCAGTCTCTGCCAGTTCCACCCCCCTCTATTTCATGGTGAGTTTCCCTGGGCTAATAGGGTTTTGAGCCAAGTTCTCCTGCATCCTACTCTAGCTTTCTATCCTTGACACCTCTACAGCATAAGAAAGTGGGTATCCTTTCCTCCTACAATGGAGCATTATCACAATATCTGTTCACACATATCTGAAGAAGTGGGTTCTCATTTCAACCTTCATTAAACAGTGATTTCCACACTCAGGGTTAACACAACCCTTCATCCCACCACATTATCTAAACAGCAATGAGAGGTCCTAATCTCATTCAGTTTTAACTGAAAAAAAATGAACAAAACCAACTGGGAGTGGGGGGGGGGGCTGCCAGAAAACACCTATCCCTGCTCTAAGTAAAAGAGGTGGGAAGTTTGCTTTGAAAGTACACCATTTCCACCATCCCACTGGCTCCACTGTGGTTTTCTGCAGCTGGCCTGCCATTTCCCCTTTTTATTATTATTATTTTTTATTATTCATAATATTTAAAAAAATTAAAAGAAAACTAGAACAAACCATAAAGCTTACTAAAACCACACTCCTAACACATTCTTTACCAATAGGTCTGCCCATCATGACAAGATATATATTTATATACATTTTTTCAACTTGCTCTCTATTTTGAACATGTTTGACTTGAATGTATCCCCTCTTTCCATAATGCCTGTATTCTTGCTCCTTTTCCCCTTCCCTTAAACACAATCAAGAAATTCTCCCCCTATATCTCTAAAATCTGATTAATTTTTTAACATTCCTTTTTAAAAACTTTTAGGTCTGATGTTAATCTATCATTTATTGCCCTGTTCCATATTTCTCTGTACCAGTCATCCAATTCTATCTTGCAATTAGTTTTCCGTTAAAAAAAAAACAAGAGGAAATCTCAAAGCAGTTATCAACATCTGGCTAAACAGGGATTTGAACCAGGATCTCCTGCATCCTACTCTGGCTTTTCTATCCTCGACACCATCAGAAAGTGGGTATCCTTTCCTACTGTAATGGTGCATTATTGCAACCGCTGTTCACACATATCTGAAGGCGTGGGTTCTCAATTGCAGGAAAGGGGAGATGCTCTTTTTTGGGGGGTGGGGGAGACCCCAGCTGAGCTGAGGGTGGGAGAAGCCCCATCTTTCCCAGACCCGAAGACGAGCCATCATCTTCAAAGTTTGCGCAGCCTTGAAGCTGGAAGTTCAAACTCCCGGGCTGAGGCTGCTCTCCCTGCCCAAGGGATGGAGAGGGACTCGGGGAAGGGGGAGCGGTCAGCACCAGCCCAGCCATCCACCAGCTCTGGGGTGCTGCTGAGGGCGGGACTGCCCCAGATCTGCCCACAAACTATCCACCACACCCACCCAGATCCGGCCCACCTCCCACACACCCCGGTGGCTCCCTCCAGGAGACCCAAACCCGGAGTCTGTGTCTTGGGAAGAAAGGGAGAAGGGGGGGCCTCTGAAGACCTCCCAGCTCCACTCCTGGTCCCGTCCCCTCCTCGGAGCGATGGGGCGTGGGGAGGGGCAGACCCTCCCTCTCCCGCTCCGCCCCCCAAAAAAGCCCTGACGGTCCCGCTTCGTCCGGACGGCACCGCAGGAAGCTTTTCAGCACCACGGACAGAGGTCGCGCAAGGAAAGGGACAGGCGGGGGCACACCTGGAGGGAGGAAGCCCCACCCACGCCCCACCTTGGACAGGTGTGCCCCCCCCCGGCCGGGTCGCCCTCCTTGGGCCTCTCCCTGGCCATCCTTTCTCCTTCGGCTATTAATTCCGGGGAAGGAAACCGAACTTTCTCCTCCGCCTCCCTTCCTCCTTCCTCCTCTTCCTCGCTCCATCCTTCCGTGGCAACTCTGGTCCCTCTTTTGCCCCACCCACCCAGGCGACCCGCCCCTCTTTTCCCCTTGGAGCCCCCTTCCCTTCACCAGCAGGGAGTTTCTCTCTTCTCTCTCCCCACCCCCCATCATCCTCTCTCCTGCATCCTTTTGTTCTTGCGGGTGGTTCTTTCTCAACTGCCATCATCCTTCCTCCCAACTCCCTCTGCATAACCTTCCTCCTTTTCTTCGCCAAACCCCAGCGCTACCCCCGCCCGGCGGTCCCTTCCCCCTTTTGCCCCGGCGCGGGGGGGTGGGGGGGCGACTCACAGGTCAGATGTCCGGGGCTGGTACTGCTGGCTCCGGCAGAGGATGGAGTGGCCGCAAGCCTGGCCCATTTCTCCTCATTCTTTCTTCCCCAGCCTTTGCTAGGAACGGGGTGGGGGAGAGGCCGGGGCGGGGGGCGGGGAGGTGGCCGTCCCAGCCCCGGGCTGGCCGGGCAGCCGAACCAGCACCACCCGCCGCAGGTCCCAGGCTCCGCCGAAGAGGCTCCGGGAGCCCTGCGCGCCTGCCAGGCTGAGTCTGTAACGGAGCCTAATGCGGGTTTGCTGGAGCAGGCGGGGAGATTGAAGGGGGGGGGGAATGAGCGAGTAAGAGAAAGAGAGCAGAGGGGGGGTGAGAGAGAGAGAGAGAGGGAGGGAGGGAGGGAGGCGTGCATGTGTGGCGTGTGAACAAGCCAGCCAGAAAGGGATGCTCCATTAGGCATCTAAGGAAGGGATCGCAGGGCTTGGCTGCTTCTGCACCCCTCCCCCTCCCCACAGGGAGGGGGGATGAGGAGGGGGAGGGGAAGGTTGTTTCTTGCTCATGAGCTCAGACCACTTGGGTCGGGAGGCAGGGGTGTTGTCTTCATTGGGTCCAAGCCGAACCAGAATGTGGAGCAGAGCAGCAACTTCCACTTCGTCTTCCCTGGACTGCACAAAGGAAGCCACTTTCTTGGCTTTGTCATTGGCCAAACTTGCACTGCTTACAATGGAATGAGGAGATGTACCTAGACGACATGACCCTAATGGCAGCAAGCGAATGAGACCTAAAGAGCCTCCTGATGAGGGTGAAAGAGGAGAGTGCAAAGGCTGGCCTGAAACTCAACATCCAAACCCCCCCCCCCCCCCCCGAGCCTGGCCTCCGGCCCCATCACTCCCTGGCAAATCAAAGGGGATGAACTGGAAGGAGTGGCGGACTTTGCCTTCTTGGGCTCTAAGGTCACTGCAGAGGGTGGCTGCAGCCATGAAATAAAAAGTCACTTCCTTCTCAGGAGGTAAGCTATGGCAAACCTAGGCAGCAGGGTGAAACCCATGGTCTTCCCAGTAGTCATGTATGGCTGTGAGAGCTGGACCCTAAGGAAGGCGGAGCGCAGAAGAATAGGTACCTATCCTGCCTGCGGCCTCCTTTCTCTGAGCAGAATAGCAATTATATACCACCCCACAGTGCAGGACTTCTCAACCTTTTAAAGCCAGGGGTTAGGTCACACTCCCTCAGACAGCTTCTGGGGCTGGATGGCCATTTTGTCCTTCCTCCACCACATGGCACTTCCTGGTGTGGTGGAAGTGGTGGGCATGAAATGGCACAATGGGCTGCATCCGGCCCACTGGCTGCAGGTTGAGAATCCCTGCCATAACGCTTAGTGTACTCTCTGTTGGGTCCTCATTTTACCAACCTTGGAAGGATGGAAGGCTGAGTCATCCTTGATCCCTATCAGGATGGAACTCACAACATTTGTTTGCATAATCCCTGCGCCACCAGGACTCTGGTGAAGAAAACACAAAATAGTGATAGTGGTTTCAAAGTGATCAATGTGTCATGAATACAGACCCCCATATTCCCCCTCATCCCCCGCTCTCTCTTGGCATATGCCAGTCTCAACTGGGCAGCAAAGCGCACACACAGACACACCGGCCCTCAGCTGGTTACTTATAGCTATGTACCCCATTCAAGTAGCATCTGAAGAGGCAGGTGGGGTAAGAGGGGTGGGGAATTCCTTGGGGCTAAGCCCCCAATCCTGTGCTAAAGGTCAAGATTCAACTCTGGCACATAAAGGGCCACAGTTCAGAAGGAGGGGATACAGTACCTCTGAGCACATCCAGAAGGTCTTTCATAGAGCCAGCAGTAAGCAACCTTCCCATTTCCTCATATTTCTAGGGTGTGGGTCCTGCACTGAGCACTGAATATGCCTCTTTAGCAGGTGTTAGCTCTGACGTCTCTTTTTAGGGGACTAAGATGCTTAACATGACTACTGGAAGGTCAACAGGTCAGCAGTTCTAGACCTGAGTGCTGTTTGACTGAGTGAGCACTCATTGTCTGTCCCAGCTCCTGCCAAGTGAGCAGATCGAAAGCAAGAAATTGCAAGTACAGTATATACTCGAGTATAAGCCACGTTTTCTAGCCCCCAAAAGGGGACTCAGCTTATACTAGGGTCTGTGACCACGAGGGTCCCAAGACCACGCCGGATTGAGATGTGCCATATTTTCATGTGTTTTGATTATTGAAACTCACCAGCAGCTGCTGCATTCCCCACCCTCAGCTTATACTCAGGTCACTCTATTTTCCTGGGTTTTCAGGTAAAAATTAGGTACCTCGGCTTATATTCAGGTCAGCTTATAATCAAGTATATACGGTAGATAAAGAATTACCTCTTCAGTGGAAAAGGTAACAGCATTTTGTGTGTCTAATCATGTCTGCCACATGACCATGGAAACATCTGCAGCTCTGGCTCTTTGGCAGTGGTTGGAGATGAACACCACCTCCTAGAGTTGGATACGACTGGCTTTTGAACAAGGGAGACCTTGACCTTTGCCAGTAAAGCTGCTAATTGGAGGGATCTAATTGCTCTTTTAGGGCGTGTCCCCCAACACATGCTAAATAGTCAAAGAACTGGGCTAGTCCACTTTGGGCAGATCTCATTAGAGCAGTTGCAGGAAAAGATGAGTAAAGCAGGAGCATTGTTCAGTTAGAAAATGTTCCAACCTCTGGTGTGCAATTGGGAGCGTTCTATGTATATGTGCAATTTTTTGCAGGTGTAACTCTGGGCCTTTGATGAATTCTCGTTCCAATCTGGGGAGACTGAGCTTTTCTTTTATTTACTGCAGTTGAAAATCAAAGTACACAGACAGAGAAAAGGTGAGAATAAGAGTCTAAATTGAATTTTATTCTCTTCATCTCCCCTCTTCCCCCAATTTGTTCCTATATTTTCCCTGTCTTCAATATCTTATTGGGGTCCCTCTTGATTCTCCCTTCAGTCTTACCCCCTTTTCACTGGTGCTTCTGCTTTCTAGCCTGTGCTGAAGCCTACATGGCATTTTGTATAGACTACACAACCTTAACCCTCACTTCCAATCTTCCCCCCCCCCCGCACTTTTCCCAGCCCAGGACCCTAATAATCTCTAGGGCACCAGTGATATCCTCTCTCCAAACCTTAGGATGGCTTCATCCACGTAGCGAGCGAGCGAGTGGGTTCAGTCTGGGGGCTGCTTTGCCGCTGGTGAAATCACTCCAGCTATTATTAGCCGGGTGCATTTTGGTAATTTAATTCGTAAGGGTTTTCTCACATTGTTACAGCAGAGAGCGGGGAGGGCGGGGGAAGTGACTGTGTCTGTTAATCGGGTTTTTCGCCGGCAGCCAGTTAAGAACCGTCGGAGCCTAAAATCGGGTCAGAGAGATTCCTTCCAAGTCTGGAGAAGCTCTGTTGGGGGAGGGAGGGAGAGAGGGAGGGAGGGGGAAGACCCCCACCACAACTCATAAAAAGGCACCTCTGGCAAGGCTAGAAAGCGATCCGTGTTGAGTTATGTGTAGGCGCAGCAGCACATTAAAGCAGAGGAGCTTTTTAGGCAAATGTTAGCTTAATGCAAGTTCTCCCAAGCTTTCTCCTTGTTTAGCCCAGCCAATGAATACACTGACACTCAATGCTTAGAGAAAGAACAAAACATCATTTAGCAACATTTAGGTCAGAAAAATAGACATATGGTCAGGATTCTTGGCGAGATTGTTTTAGAAAGAAGCATATTTAAAGTTTTTAGGTCTTTTAAGTCTTTTAGGCCTGCCATGGGGCCTGAAAACTGAAGGAGCTCAAATAGACATCTTTCCTCTTCAAAAAGAGAAAAGGCCAGAAAATGCAAAGCCTTAATACATGCAAATAGGCCAGGTGACCCCCTAGAGGCAGGAAGACAGGGAACTTTCCAACTGGTTACTTAGGGATAAACAATAGAAAACAACTTCCTTTAGTTTAGGCTAGTATTTCTGCCTCTATGGTAATTGTGCTCACACCCACTGCTTGTTGGGGTTGGACTACAGTACCCAACAATCTGTAGCACTGGTGCTGTAGTTGAGACAAGCACCTCGGAGAGCTAAGCTGGGCCTTTTTCTGCCCTGCTGGGATCTCTCAACCTCCTTATGGCACAAGAGAGACAACCGGCGTCTCCTTTGTCCTAATTGGCCTTCGAGTTTTTTAATTCTCACAATTTCTCCCCTTTTCCCTTGAGAATGAAGAACTGCCACTTCGACCCTCAGCCTATTCAGAGTCCTCCAAGGGACGTAAGGAAGACTGAGGTTCTCAGCTATATCCTCCTTTAATCTCATTCCTTGTCCAGTGAGTTCCCTCCTCCGTCTTCTAATTTGATATTGCTCTTGAGCGGGGGTTCTCAACCTATGGCCCATGGGCCAGACCTGGCCCACAGCACCATTTCATGTGGCCCACATCACCACCGTCACCACCGCCGCCACCAATGGAAGCAGAAACAGACATGTTTACAACAGCCATGGACACGTTTTATGACACCAGGGGGGGGGACCTCCAGTCCTGCTCAGCTGTCTGAGTGGGCATGGTTCAGCGCACGGTTTGAAAACATTGAGAACCCCTGCTCTTGAGCATTCCTTCCAGATGTTTTTAAAAGCTTACCAGTGAGGGAGAGAGAGTCCACCATCTTCCACTGCCAGGAAGTTCTTTGTGACATTTGGTTTTAATATCCTTTCTTGCCACTTGAATCCATTTGTCCAAGTTTCACCCTCTTAAGTAGAAGAGAACAAGTCTTCAATTGATGTCACTTGCTCAAAGGCTTGAAGATAGACACAAGCTAGAAAGCTGATGCCCCTTCTCACTGGCTTGGCGCCTGGTGTGCATCACGCCATACACACAAGGTAGGGGAGAAGGAAATTAGGCATGGAATAGAAGCAGCCAGGAGGGGCAAAGGTAGCCAAAGTTTGAAAAGGTGTCTTTTGGACTCCAGCCTCCCAAATCACCCCACTAGTATAGCCAGTAGCAATGGGAGATTCTAGACCAGTGATGGCAAACCTTGGCACTCCAGGTGCTCTTGGATTTCAATTCCCAGAAGACCTGGTCAACAGATGTGCTAACCTGGGCTTCTGGGAATTAAAGTCCAAGAACACCTGGAGTGCCAAGGTTTCTCATCACTGGTCTAGAAGCTGCAATTAAAAAAACAACCCTTAACTTTTCCAGATTCTTGAGGGATTTAATTAACCAACTCTTTAAAGGAACAATTGAGTTGTAGTGGAGACAGTGACCAGATCAAAGACACCCGCACCCACACACCCTGAAACTTCATTGCAGTCTAGTTTTAATGAAATTAGAAGTATTTGGAGCATGCCAGGATGACACTTTGGGCTGTGTTTCTTCTTCTGGGCTCTGAACAGTTCTCTTGAGGGTGCTGTGTTGAGAAAGAGGAAGCCTTCATTTTCCAGCCAAACGTCAAAGTCTCCTGCAATCCCTTTGCAATAAATGACAGCAGAGGAACAGAGAAAAGGGTGCTAAAATGGGTGGGAACCTTCTAATTCACCCTTATTCACCATAACAAACTTCCCCCATCTGTCGATGGCAGAGGAGGGCAACATGGCTGCAGCCCGGACTTGTTTTACTAGAGAGCCTTTATCTCAACCGTGGGTGAACTCCATCTGTACCCCAAGGCCAGGTACACAGCAGTGGAACATAAAATGTGCCAACTGCACAGCACCAATCCAACTGTGAAATGTCGATTCCTCAAGGGATAATTTATATTTTTAAAAAAGCCACTTGGCACAATTCAGCTTTATGTTGAGTATTTGCCTGGCCCCAGAGGTGATGGAAGGATCCTGCCAAGCACCCACTGATCATATAATTCACATCTGATTGTCTTCTGGTTTCATTTTTGTCTGTTTGATTGTTTCTTGCAAGAGTCACAGATATGACAGACCATTCGGAATCATAGGATTATAGAACGGTGTGGATTCCCAGCATTGGCCAGTGGCCTGGACTGGGTGGCCCCCCTGGGTAGGTTTTCTTCCACCCTGAATGGTCAGCAAGGCTAGGTAAAGTTCTCCCTTGCTTGAAAGCTGGTGCTAGGCGACCGAGGTTCATCTCTGATTACAGCCAAAGAGCTAGAGTTTCTGTGGTCATGTGGCAGGCATGACTAGATGATGCAGTGCACCAAATGCTGTTCCCTTTCCTGCTAAAGTGGTACCTATTGTTGTTGTTGTTGTTCAGTTGCACAGTAGATTCCGACCCTTTGTGACACCTATTTATCTATTTGTAATTCCTTGCTTTCGAACTGCTAGGTTGGCAGGAGGTGGGACGGAGGCCAGGTGCTCACTCCGCCATGCAGCACTCAAGTCTCGAACTTCTGACCTGCTGACCTTCCGCTCATCAAGTTCAGCATCTTAGCCACTAAGCCACCAGAGTCCCCCTTCATCATCATGACTAGCCCCATGCCACGGCTGGAAATCCATGCCATAAATCAGGGCCGGCCACATGGCTCACTGGAAGCAGAAGTAAAACGTGCCTTGCCATCTGTTTTGCAACAGGATGAGATAGATTTTAAGCTGCCATTGTCTCTGCTTAAACCAGGGGTGTCCAAACTACAGCCCGTGGGCAGGATCCATTCTCCAATGCCAATTCATCAGGCTCACATCACCCTCGTTGCTCCCGGAAGAGGAAGAAAACGTGCCTGTACAGGCACATTTTACTTCTGCGTCCGGGAGCGACAAGGGTGGCATGGGCTGGAATGAATTGGCATTGGGAACCG
The DNA here is from genome assembly GCA_030440675.1 of Furcifer pardalis. Lineage (NCBI taxonomy): Eukaryota > Metazoa > Chordata > Lepidosauria > Squamata > Chamaeleonidae > Furcifer > Furcifer pardalis. Next base: position 117,700,944 of record CP126895.1, read on the forward strand.
GATCCAGCCCACAGGCCATAGTTTGGGAACCACAGCCATAAATTATCCCTGACAGATGGCCTCCAACCTCTGCTTGAAGAGTCTCCAGTGAAGGAGAGTCCACCACCCTCCAAAGCAGTCAATGACCTTCTTGAATGGCTCTCACTGTCAGGAAGTTTTTCCTAACATTTAGTCGAAGTCTCTTTTCTTGTAACTTGAATCCATTCCTCTCCATCCTACCTTCTTGAGCTGCGTAACAAACAAACAAGCCCCCACACACACACACCCCTCCATGCGCAACCAACCCTTCAGATACTTGAACAAGGCACTCAACTGGGCTCTCAGGTTTCTCTTCCCCAGGCTTAACCGTGATGCCAATTCTGACGCGGAGGGGTTGGTTTCCAAACCTCTTAGCATTCTAAATATCTGACCATCAGCAACAGCGTGGAGTGCTGGTTAGCAAGCTGGACTTTAGCAGTTCAAGTGGTTAAGATGCTGAACTCGCTGGCTGGAAGGTCAGAGTTCAATTCCCGGGTACTGCACAACAGAGTGAGCTCCCCTCTCTCTCCCAGCTCCTGCCAACCTAGCAGTTCGAAAGCAAGAAATTGCAAGTAGATAAATAGGGACCACTTTGGTGGGAAGGTAAACAGTATTCCATGCACTCTGGTATGCAGTCATGCCTGCCACATAACCACAGAAATGTCTGCAAATGCAGACAGCGCTGGCTCTTTGGCTATGAAACAGAGATGAGCACTGAACCCTAAAGTTGGATGTGACTGGCTTTTGAGCAAGGGCAGTGGTGGACATGGCCGGTTCACCCCGGTTCTGTAGAACCGGTGGTAATAATCCCGGGTGGTCTCCCAGGGTGGTGGTAACCTTCCTGGGAGACCACCCGGGGTGGTTACCTTTTTTTTTTTTAGGTGACCAGTTCGGTCACTTCACCGGCTGCACCACTCCTCCAGTACTCAGCGCACATGCGTCAATTGGTATTTTAACACATGTGTACTCACCAGCAGGCATTTTATTTATTTATTTATTCATTCATTCATTCATTCATTCAGATTTATATTGCCGCCCACTCGCCGAGGCGACTCAGGGCGGCTTACAGTCAAAACAGCAACAGTACAATAAAAATTATAAAATACAACCTCACAAAGCAACCAAAGCAGAAGACAGACTAACTCCCCTCAGGCCGTTGTTGTGAGCCCAGGCAGTTTCTGGAGGAATGGCCACGAGGCTTGCCCTTAATTTGCTCTCTGGGGCATCCAAGAAAATATGCTCCCCTGTGGCTGGCTGGTAACTAAGCCAGAAGGAAAAGATCGACTCAGGAGCTTTGATAAAGCCTTTTGGGCCCAGCCCAGCTGGAAACATGGCTGTGGGTGGTCCCCTCCAAGGGACGGGCGTTACGCAGCAGCGCAATCCTCTCCCACTTGGCTCTGGACCTGAGGGCCACCCTTTGGCATTTACAGCTTTCCATAAAGTATTAGCAGAAGCCACTGTGAATATCTGAGACCAGGCAAGTGAAGGCTGGATGAATCAAGGTTAACTTCAGGGATGAAGCCTGCCAGATGTTAAACTACCATCCACTACTGTACTGAGCTGTGGTGACCAGCATGACATCTGGAGGGCTACACAATTCCTAAACCTGCTTTCTTTGGTTATGGGGTTTTCTTTTTAAAAATACTGCACAGAACCAACTCCTGTTCTAATCAGCTTTGGAGCAAGCCTTTCCAAATCTAGCTTGAGGAAGAATCCTGAAATACACAGAAGCCACTCTGTGTGTCAGATTTTAGTGGTATCATCATCACTGAACTGCATTACCTTACCTGCCAAAGTGGTACCTATTTATCTACTTACAATTTCTTGAGTTGGACACAACTAGCTTTTGAGCAAGGGGGACTTTGACCTTGACCTTTAGGCAGTAATGGGCAGCCAAAAAATTTACTACCACACTGTGGGCTGAGCTGACATCCTGGGCGGAGCCAACATCATGACATCATGGGAGGAGCCAATGTCATGACCTCATGGGCAGAGCCAACAACATGGGCGGAGCCAAAGTTAAAAAATACATAGAAATCCATTACACATAAAAATGCAAATTAAATACACATAAAAATACAAATTAAATACACATAAAAACACATGAAATACAAATTAAATAAAAATTAAATACACATAAAATATAAATTAAATACACATAAAAACACATAAAACACAAATTAAATACAAATTAAATATACATAAAACCACATAAAATACACATTAAAATACACATTAAACAGACATAAAACCACATAAATACACATTAAATACAAATTAAATAGACATTAAAAACACACAAAAGCACACACTAAATACATAATCCACCCACCCACCCACCCCACCCCAAACTCAAACCCGAGTCATTTACCCTGGGGAGCAGAGCAGGCGGCAGCAGTGGCGGTGCGGCATGGCCTGGCCCAGCGGCGCGGCCTAGCCCAGCCTGGCCTGGCCCAGCAGCACAGGCCCATTATTATGCAGCACATTAATTATGGTGTATTGAGTAAAGACAAGGAGGCAAGATCGGAGGTGTGCAAAAAGGCAGGGGGCAGGATGAGAAAGTACTTTCCTGTGGGTTGCAATGGGCAGTTTTTGCATTTTGCAGGAACGGGTTTTGAGCAGATTGCATAAATTATGCAAAGGGCATGGAACTGTGTGAAGTGTGCCAATGGAGTGGCCAAACTGTAATGGCTCTTGCTTGGTTTCGTGGACTGTGAAAATGAGGAACATCAGATGAGGTGCATGGCTCCTTTTCATCAAGCTGCCAGGCCTTCTGTGTTTTCTGAAGGCTTTGCTTCAGGAAGGGAAAAGAGACGAGTGTTATGTACAGATATTTTGAGGAAACTGGGGAGGCTTCTGCGACAACAAAAGGGCTCTACTACTCAGCTTGTTCCCACACAAGAGAAATGTGAAATCTTGTCAGGTCAATACATCTTGGACAGAATGTGGCAGGAAGGATGGGCAGCTGAGTTAGATTCCCAGGCCCCAGTAGTATTCCCAGCAGCAGCAGCAGGAGAACTGTAACCCCAATTTGGAAATTAACATTTTTATTATTATATATACTTTTATTTTCAATAAAATATGCTTCTCTCATTATTTTACATGTTCACAAACACCACACTATACCATGATTACTTGCAGGTAAGATAACTGCAAGGGTTGATTTTTAATAAATTTCTATTTCATTGCAGTTATACCTAGGATGTCAAATAAATTAATAAAGATGTATCCACCTCAGGAAGTTGTCATATTCAGTTTCTAACATGGTTTTCCCTTATATTTTTGCATTTTTGTGACCTCATTTGAGTGGTTTTTTGTAAAATGCTTCATAGTCCCCCCCCCAAGTCCAATTTCAAATGTAATAGTGTCACCACAAAGGTTAATTTTTCCTCTTTCAAATGCACTTTGGGTCACCTGAATCAGTTGTGTGGTTTAGTCACTGGGCTGCCAGAAACCAACCCCCCCCCCCAGCGAAGATTGCATTTTTTTCAAGGCAACTTTCGGAAGCAATGACATCATCGCTTTGTATTTTTGGCCAATGACGCATCATCATCATCATCATCATCATCATCATCATCATCATCATCATCATCATCATCATCATCATCATCATCATCATTATTATTATTATTATTATTATTATTATTATTATTATTATTATTATTATTATATTTCAATTTTTATGCATTCCCACTCGCAAATGCGACTCTGGGTGGCTAACAAGGAAATAATACATTACAAAATTACAATTTCAGAATATAACATCAATACAGCATAAAAACATTTTGAGCTTACATATATCAGAACAATATACATTTCAACATATATGAACACGGTACACATCCACAAAAAATACATTGCAAAGACTCGGACTTTTCCTCTTCCCTTCCAGATGAGCAGCAGAGGGGGAAAAAGTCCAGTAATAGCGGCGAGAGCGTCCATTGTTTTATGGCCGGCTTCAGCCCCTCCGCAGCTGTTTCATCTCCCCCGGGGCTGGGGATTTTACATTTCTGAAAGTTGCCGAGATGAGCTTTCAGTCGATATAACCATTTTTTTCCGTAGGTGCTTTAGTTTTGGGGCGGCAGCTAGTCAAAAGTACATGATTTTTGTTACATCACAAAAGCTGCCAGACACCCAACCAAAACGTAAGATGTTCATAGAATTCACATCAAAAGGGATAGCGATTTTTAGGTAACAAGGTCAAAACGCTTAAAACATCTGTTGGTCTGAAGATTGCCTCCTCTCATCCTTTCCTATGTCTACAAAAGTTGTGTCCAGTTTTTCTTCTTCTTCTTTCATGTCCTAATCCAACCCTGGACTGCCAAAATGAAGCCACTTTCTTTGCTTTGTCATTGCCCAAACCCAAGTTCTCATTGGTGCATGTGTCTGGCAGTTTTTGGCAGACCAGTCAATGAGGCGGACTCTGCCTCTCTCCACATTCTCACAGCGTGTTTATGTTCACCACCATTATTATTATTATTATTATTATTATTATTATTATTATTATTATTATTATTATTATTATTATTATTATTATTATTATTATTATTATTATTATTTCAATTTCTATGCCGCCCTACTCGGTGCAACCGACTTGAGCCTGTTGGTCTTGAATTTAGGGACTCCGACCCTCAGCTTATTGAGGGTCCTCCAGGTGACACCTAGGGTAGGTTGAGTTCCTCAGCTAGGTCTCCCTGTCATGTTGCTCCTTGCCCTGTGAGCTCCTTCCTCCATCTTCTCATTTGGCTTTGCTCTTGCGTACCCTCAATAATGTTTCTTCTTGCCATAAAACTCTTCCCAGATCTGAGCAGGCAGGCTTGAAGCTCATCTCTATTCAGAGGGTGTTGAGGGTCATTCTCTCTGGCTTAGTTCCTTCAGCACCTGCTGATACTTCTTGCCTGGCCTTAGGTAGAATGATACCAACAAGAGGGTATATTTTCCCAACTGGTGTAGGTTTGAGGCATAGTTTCATTAACAGCAGTGTCAACTTGTTTTATATGTGTGGATGCACTCCATACTGGAGCAGCATACTCTGCTGCAGAGATGCTCAGGGTCAAAGTTGATGTGTGGAGGGTTGAGTTCCCCATTTATAGTTTATGAGTTCCCTGGTGATCTTGTTCCTTGTACTAACTTTGGCTTTGGTATTCAGGCAGTGCTGCTTAAAAGAGAGTGTCCAATCAAGCACCACACCAAGGTATTTTGGTGCTGAACAATGCTGTAATAGGTTCCTTTGCCACGTAACATTCAACTTAATCCAGTTCTGACAAAGAGAGAGAAAAGCACATACAGTAAAACCTCAGATAACGTTAAAACCTGGTTCCACAAGTCTTGGTGTTATACGATTTTTAGTGTTATCCGATGCATGTTAAAATCCTATGGGATACATAGAGATACATTGTAACCACACAGGCTTTAGCGGTTGTTATCCGAAGCATCCCATAGGATCTTAATGTTATCTGATGCAATTCTTCCCCCCAGATTCCTTAATGTTATGCGATTTTAGTGTTATTCGATACTAATGTTATCTGAGGTATTACTGTATAAAGCATAAGCAAAGCAATCACACTTCTATACCACCTCATAGCGCTGAGTGAACTCTCTAGGCGGTTCACAAGTTAATTAGCATTTTGCCCCCAACATGCTGGATACTCATTTTACCGACCTAGGAAGGATGGAAAGCTGAGTCAACTTTGAGTCCAGGTCAGGACCGAACTCACACCATTTTGGTTGCAGGACAGCAGTTTAACCACTGCACCACCAGGGCACTTATAGCCATTGGTTTATTGCCCACGATAATCCTTTAGAAGCAGAAAAATTACAAATTTCCAAATCAGGATTTGGATTCAGAGCTGAATCAAACCAGGAGTTTTCCAGTTCCAGGTTGTGAACAGGTTCTTGTTGCTGGCAGCAAATCTTTCCTAAAGGCCGGTTCGTGACGGCGGCTTCTGCTTCTCTTGCTACTACGAGGACTGTGTCAGGTTCATGAGGAATAGAGGTTGCAGTTTCAGCTGTAATTATTTATTCTGCCATATTGTTTCCCCTGCGCTACCGACTGCCTGCTCAGCTGTCGCTGCTGCTGCTGCTGAGTCTTATCCAGCCTGTAATGATGGCTTTAAAATGTACCCTCATTTATTTATTCATTTTATGTCAGTTTGCTGGAGGCCACCCTGGGATGTTTTACCAAAAAGGCAACCTTGACAGATTTTAAATAAATGATCCAGCCATTGTAGTAAATCTTGAGTAGCAATGGAGGCATCAATAGTTTGTTCATTTATCTTGTTAATTAAAGTAGCTAGTCATTTTCCTGCCCCCCCCCACAAGGGCAATTAAGGTAGCATACAATTTAAAAGGGAAAGAAGTGGAAAGAAGTACAGAATCAGTGAAAAAGATGCCCAGCGTGACACGGGGAGGATCGAGAGATGGAGAGGCTCAGAGGGCCTGAGTTTGAGCTTCTGCTCATCCACGGACACTCACATTTTCTCTGCCACTTTGTCACCCAGGGATGCGCACAATCCCACAGAGACACACCAAAGAAAACGGAGGAGGGAAGTGGGGTGGCCACCGAAAGAAAGAGAAAGCCTAGAAAACAAAAAAGTAATAAAACAAAAATACTGTAGCACTTTAAAGACTAACTGCTATATTTTTATTGTTAGCTTTCATGGATCAAGTCCACTTCTTCAGACAAGGAGTAAAACTTACAGACATGGTTTATATACACCAAATGCAGGGGTTAAAGGGAGAAGGGTTTGCTCAAGCAGAATGACAGACAAGCAAGCATAATAATACAGCTTCCTGCAGCCATCAGCAACAATAGATTATTCAGATTAGTTCTAAAGTATTGTAAAAAAATTTTTTTTAAAAAAACCATGTTATTAAGAGTGGTAATTTAGATTTAACCTCTGTCCATTTTTTAAAGCCCTTGTTGCTAAGGGCCCTTGATGCTCTCTGGTTTTTCCTTTCTACCTTCCAGAATGATAAGATAAACTCACAACATTGGAAGGGCCAGTGGTGGCTCAGTGGTTAAGAACCTCGCTTTGTTAGCTGGAAGGTCAGCAAGTTGGCAGTTTGAGACTGGGGACTGCATGATAGATTGAGCGCCTGTCTCTGTCCCTGCTCATGCCAGCCTAGCAGGTCAAAAGCAAGGAATTGCAAGTAGATAAATAGGGACCACTTTGGTGGGAAAAGCTCTTGGGGACATGAAAGGAGCCTCATTCGTGCATCCCCTGAGCAGAGTTTCTCCAGCAAAAATCCTTTCAACCCAGAACAATTTCTGACACGAAATATTATTATTATTATTACAAGATTGCAGAAGCCCTGTGCGAAGCAAGGACACAAAAGGAACAGCAGGTATAGAATACTTTATGTTCTGTTCTTTTCTGTTATGATACGTTAGGTCGTCAGCCTGTCAAGTATTGGGCATCATTTGCATATTTTAAAAAACCCTGCTTAAGCTCTGTAATTTGCTAATAAAAAACAAACCCCTGATTGGGACACATAGCAGTCCTGGCACTCCATGTTTTGCAAAACATTTTGTGGGAGGTGTTATTTGTTCTCACTCTGTTAGAATGCTTGAAGGATTCTGCCAGAGGTAAAGAAGAACAATTAAAATAATTTTCGTAACAGCCTCCCCATGAATCACTGGATGCTGTTCAGAGCATAACTTTCCCAAGCTCTGACCAGGGCTAAAGGATTCCTGCGGCAGCCGTTGTAGGTAGACAATCCTTTGCTAACCTGTCCCTCCCCTTCCAGAGTGGAGTCCTCCACACCACCACCACCACCACCACCACCACCCCTCCAAATCCACTCCTCTGGGTATGAGAAATCTATCATTGTAGCACTGTTCAAAAACGTCTCCATTCATTTCCATGCTTCTGTGCAACAGTGACATAAATGAATGGACAAGGGTAGCTTTTCGATCTACTGTATCAAGTTGAAACTGTATTTCCTGCCTCCGCTCTGGACAGACCCACTTTGAACTGGGCAGAAGTCATTTGAAGCCATGTCTTTTGTTCAGCTCTGGCCACCTTTGATTATGGCTGATCCCAAGACGAGGAAGGGTTTACTTAATCCAAAGCAGACGCATGGGAACTCAGCAGTGGTGGTGGTGGATCTATGTAGAGTGTCTTATGTCCAGCCATAGGGACTGCAGTGGCTGAGTGATTAAAGCAGGGCCATAGCCAGGGGGCGGCCAGGGTAGGCTTGGCCCACCCTGAGTTAGCAGTTTGCCCATCCTGGCAAAGCACCGTTTCCCATAGGAATGCATTGAAAAGAGGCTTTGTTACCCATCCTGACAAAGCATCTGCCCACCCACATCTAGAATCCTGGCTATGGCCCTGGAGTATGATGCTGAGCTTGATAACTGGAAGGTTGGCAGGTCAGCAGTTTGAGACCCGAGTGGCGCACAATGGAGAAAGCACCTTCTCCCTCTCTCCCAGCTATCCTAGCAGTTTGAAATTGCAAGTAGATAAATAAGTACCGCTTCAGCAGGAAAAGGTAACAGTGTTCCGTGCACTCCGGTGTCTAGTCATGTCTGCCAGATCACAATGAAATTGCGCTGGTTCTTTGGCTGTAAATGGAGATGGACGTGACTGGCTTCCAACCCAGGGAGACCCTTCATCTTGACCTTTATGCCCAACCCTCGATTGTCATTTTTCCTTCTGTTCTCGCCCACTTCCCTGTCTGTTGCACTCAGCCCCTAGCGATGGCCAACCTTGGCACACCAGCTGTTCTTGGACCTCAAATCCCAGAAGCCCTGATCAACAGGAGTGCTGACTTGGGCTTCTGGGAATTGAAGTCCAAGAAGATCTGGAGTGCCAAGGTTGGTCATCACTGCACCTGCCTCATAAAGAACTAGTTTTCATCCCCTTGACCTGCTCTATGAGGAGGGAAAGGAGAATCTCTCCTCCCAAAGAGTATTTTACAGCCCCCAAACCTTGCCCTTGTGTCATTCAGTGGTGCTTTAGACTGCATGATAAAGGCGACCAAGACTGCATCATCTTTTGCTCATCATCTTTCTTGGGCTTGAGAGGCTTAAGCACTCACTCCTGCTATTCAAATCCACACCAATGGCTTTATTTAAATCCCCTGGTTTGATTTCTATCTGGACTTTTTATCCAGTGTTTCCGTTAAAAACCGGGTGACATCAGGGCAGCCGCTTTTCAAAAGGCCTCTGAGACAAGATCTCCAATTTAGGGTAAAATCATGGCTTGGTTTTGAGGCTGTCTGAAGACTCAGAAACCTCTTCTCCCACATGAAGCAAGGCAACAACAGAAGGACTGCTTCTGTACATGGGCAGAGTGCCTCTCTGCTGGCACTGAAATGGTGAGCATCAAGCTGGATATTAGAAGGGAACATATTTGCTTGCTTGCTTGCTTGCTTGCTTGCTTGCTTGCTTGATTGATTGATTGATTGATTGATTGATTGATTGATTGATTTCTATTGCCACCCAACTCCGAAGACTCTGGGCAGCTCACAGAAAATAAAACCAATTACATTTTTAAAACCAATAAAAACCCATTAAAACTCCCACCAAAAATTACTCCAGCCCCTACAGATTAAAAGAGGGAGAGAGTGTCCATACTAAATCAGCCAGCAGGCAGGGGTCACCACATTGCTGGTGCCCCACACCTGCTTTGCCAGCCAGGTTTTTAGCCCTTTCCTGAAGGACAGCAACTCCGTCTGGAGACACAACTCAATTGGCAGGAGGTTCCAAACGGCCGGAGCGGACACAGAGAAGGCCCTCCTTCTGATGCTAGAGAGGTGAGCCTCTCTAGCCAATGGCACAGTTAGAGAGCCTCTCCAGTCTGCTCTGGTGGGATGGACAGATGTTCTTGGGGTGAGGCGGTCTCTTAAGTATCCTGGCCCACTACCATGTAGGGCTTTAAAGGTAATGACCAGCACTTTGAATTGTACCCGGAGGCACACTAGCAACCAGCGCAGCTCCCAGAGCAGCAGTGAGGCACGAGCATAACGCCCGCACTCCATCACCACCCGGGCAGCTGCATTCTGGACCAGTTGCAGCCTCTGAATGGTCATCAAGGGCAGCCCCATGTAGAGCGCATTACAGTAATCAAGTCTGGAAGTGACCAGAGCGTGTGTGACCATGAGCAAGGAGTCCCACTCTAGGAGTGGGCATAACTGGTGTATGACACAAAGTTGTGCAAAAGCCCTCCTGGCCATGACTGTTTGTGTTCCCAAACAATGGGTACCCATGTTGCCTTTGATCATGGAGGGATGGTGCAGCTCTCCCCATCCACCCTCTTCCTTGACATCCTTTTTGAAGGCTTATGTGGCATCACAACAATTCAACCAATGGCTGGGAAGTGCTTTCCAGATTACAAGACAACCTCTGTTTACATAAAGTGCCCCTCCTTTTTTCATTTTTGGTGACTATTTCCTTTAAAACACACACATACATGGAGAGAGAATGTGGTGGAAGGTTTGTGATTCTTTCCTTCCTTCCCTTGTCTTCTGTTCCTTCCTTCCTTCCTTCTCTTGTTTTCTATGCTCTCCTTCCTTCCTTCTCTTGTCTTTTATTCCTTCCTTCTCTTATCCTTTATTCTCTCCCTCCTTCCTCGGTTTGTTTGTTTGTTGATTGGTTGGTTGATTCATTCATTGTTTTCCTTCCTTCTTTTGGCTGATCAGTGGTTTTTGTACATAAATTTGACGCTGTCTTTACATCTCCATTTATCACAGCCACAGAAATGTGGAGATATCAGTGGGACACCCTCTGCTCACAGCAGGCAGAAGACCCTCGTCTCCCCGGGCGCTGTAACTTCCTTCCAGTTCTTTTCACTCCTGGCTGATACGGACAGAGGAAATAATAGATCTTGCTCACTGCTCTAGAGGCGTTGGCTGGATCCGCACTGTCACCAACGATTCCCTATATATACACACACAAACACACAATCCCTGCATCTTTGTGGTCTAAAAGCCTTTCATTTTGGGAATTGCCAAGCCCTGCTTGGACCGTGTGACAAATGGCTCTCCGTTAATCAGATCAGAAGTCTGCGTGGAGGTTTCTAATCCAGATGGCTAAACAGCTCACGACAATATAAATGTCACCTAAAAAAAAAAGCGGGGCGGGGGGGGGGCAATTCAAAAGCTCTGAATGCAATTTATATTTATTTTGTTGTACTGTATTTTATGATATTATGATATTGTATTTAACTATTATATTGTATTCGATTGTATGTTGTGAGCCGCCCTGAGTTGGTTTCACCAAGTAGGGCGGCATATAAATCGAATCAATCAATCAATCAATTATTTCATATCATTTAAGAATTAAGGGAACTGTGTTATCATGAAGGTATAATAAGATGCAGTCACTAGTTAAGACTATTAAAAGACTCTTAAAATTGCCTTTGTATTGTGGCCTCATCACAACCTTGGTGTGTGTGTGAGAGAGAGAGAGAGAGGGAGGGAGAGAAGTGGGTTAGCAGCACCAACTGCCAGTGTTTCTAAGTGCTTCAAATACCACATCTGCAGAGGATGGAGAAGATGAAGAAGCCGCGACAGTCAGGCGATGTGGCCAGACCCTCCTCCTCACCCTTGGCCTCTCCCCACTGGTCCCTCCAGTGCTTCCTTTACCAATCTGGGAATTGAAGTTCAAGAACAGCTGGAGAGCCAAGGTTTGCCATCACAGCTCAAGGCCAAAGAGGTTCCCCTCCAGCTGGCTTGCAGGCTCCCCCCCCCCCCCGGCCCATGCAGGAAGCAGGGGGGTAATTTGCCACTTTTGTCTCCAGGCTCTACCCACTCCCCCAGCCACGAGAGGCTCTTGTCTGCTGTCATCATGCGCCCTTTCCAGTTATATAAGCTCTTATCTGCAATCAGCTCCTGATCAGAGATATGATGAGCGGTGTGGACCCAGGGCGGGAGTCCGTGAGAGTCACTCTTGCTCACTTCTCTGGCCTGTCTGTTCTCCTTCTGAGTAAGACTTGTCCTCTTGTCACTAGAACTCTCTCAACAGGGACCATTTCTTAGGTTTCTTGACTCCGTAACTAAAACAGCCAAAGAGGTTTTGAAGGAAAAAGATATTTTTATCATCAAATTCAATTATAAAATAGGCCAAGGGTGCCCAAACTTTTTGGGCCGTGGGCCAATCATGTGGTTCAGCAGGCCAGTCATGTGGTACCTCCAATTGGAAGCGGAATTAAAATGCACCTTGCAATCTATTTTTTCAACAGGATGAGATAGATTTTTAGGCTGCCATTTTTTTCTGCTTAATCCAGGGGTGCCCAAACTATGGCCTGTCAGCCAGATCTGGCCCCCGATGCCAAGTCATCCAGCCTGCATCACCCTCATCACTCCTGGAAGTGTAAGCAATGAGGGCGGCACAGACAGGATGATTTGGCATTGAGGGCTGGATCTGGCCCACAGGCTGTAGTCTGGACACTCCTGACATAGACACATTATTATGTGGTACCCAAGTCAGAAGATTTGGGGCCCTCAATTTAAAATTCACCCATGCTTTTATTCTATTTTTGACATGCTACACACATGACACATGTATTCTTAGCCCAGGTGGGGTGAATCTTTCCCATGTGTTATCTTGGCCTTGCATACATCTGGAATGTATAGAAATGCCTACACATGCAAACTAACTCCCAACCTTGAATCGACCTTCTCCGCCTAGATAAGTGACACAGGATTTGTGTATCACTGGCTGTTTAGAAAATGGCTTTTTCCAGGCCACACTGTAGATCAGCACAAATAATTATTTAAAATGGTTAGGCAAGCTTCATTGTGATCTGAACTGCATGCTTATTTTGTCAAGGGGGAAAGAGTTAATAACTTCAGTTTACACTCTGTATTTCTGTAGAGACTTAAAAGGAGTAAGTGTGTGGTCAGGCAGGTGTTTGTCCTGCCATTTGGTCTACTGCAGGGATCTGGCTGATTCGGTCCTCTCCTCTCCGTAGCCAGCTATTGAGGAGGAGGAGGAGGAGGAGGAGGAGGAGGCAATTTGAGTGGAAGGGCTCCTCCTTTCCCTGGGTTGCCAAACTCTTTCTTTCTCCCAGGGCTTTGGGAAGCTGCTTCCGCTGCCAGAATTTCCCACCGGGCTTGAGCCGTCCTCCGAAGCAGCAAAGAGGAGGCAAGGCCAGGAGTCTCCCGAGTTCTGCTTCCTCTGTTCTCAGGCGCCCAAAGTTTCCTTCTAGCCAAGGAGGAGCATTACCTTGGTGTGTCATTGCTGCATAGAGAACAGATTACATAAGCTCACCCTGAAAGTTCTGCCCAGGCTAATTGGATTCCTGTTAGACATGATTTCCCGCAACTCCGCAGGGAGGGGGAGCAGGAGGCAGGTTGCACAGCACACTCCCTGGCATGGGCAAAGCCACGCGGCCCCCCAATGCCTGTTTCCATCCCGCCGCCCCCCCTTCAGCCTGGAGGCCTCTGTATGTGGGCTGTGCAAACACAGCCTTGGCCAGCAGAAAACCATGGGCCAAGGGAGGGGACTTACATGGGGGGGAGGGGAGGTGCCCAGGGGAGAGGTATGTGCACACTGAGGTCTATGGGAATACTTGGAGCAAAGCAAGGAGCACAGTGGCATCATCACAACTTCAGAGCCTCCTCAATTGGTCCCACCAGCCGCAGCTATTTCAATGTCAAGGTCCAAGGTCCCCCTTGCTCAAAAGCCAGTAGAACCCAACTCTAGCGTGTGGTGCTCATCTCCATTTACAGCCAAAGCACCAGTGATGTCTGCATCTGGAGATGCTTCCGATGGCCCTGCTAATGAATTAACATATTTTACTTCCACTTCCGGGAGCGACAAAGGTGGCGTGGGCCAGATGAATTGGAGTAGGGGGCTGGATCCGGCCTCCAGGCTGTAGTTTGGGCACACCTGGATTAACCCACCCTTGATCAGGGCACCTGTTTCCTGGCAATAGGCCCGAAAGTCTTCCCTTAGTTCATTTCAGAGTCTTGCTTCATTGGTGTGCTGGAAGCTTGTCTTTCCCTGCCCTGCCTTTCTGGGTCCACAAGAGAAGGCCGTGGAGTCCAAAGACCAGCACTTCTTCTTCTTCTTCTCCGGTCCTATTTCCCTCCCCCCCCCCAGCTCCCTCCAATTGGAAATCTCTACAGCAATTAGCACTGGAAAAGTTACACTGCAGTGCATTGATTTGTCTGAGGATCAATGGAAAAGGCAGATCCTCTCCTTGGCGTAGGCAGCTTATTTCATTTGGCAGGCTAAGGCCATGGAAAATTGGAGTCTTGGGGGGTTGGGGGGGTCGAGCACTTGCTTCTCTTCTGCCCACAAAGAGACACCAATCCATATCACTCTCGTGGTGGCACCAGCTAAGACGGGGAGCACAAACCTTTCGGGATGAGGTAGATTGTTAGGCTGCCATTTTCTCTGTTAAACCAGGGGCGCCCAAACTACAGCCTGTGGGCCGGATTTTTTTATTTATTTTTATTTAGTTATATTTATATTTGTTTATCGCCTTCCTCCCTGAAGGGACCCAGGGCGATTTCCAACAATTTTAAAAACGCTTTTAAAAATTAAAGACTTTAAAAAAGCTTAAAAATTTAATTAAAAGCTAGGTATTATAACTTGGACATACTGGGGGTCAAACCATCCAACTGGCTGGGGAAATTGAACCATCCACTCCCCAGACCAGACCTGACACCAGTTCCTCCGGCCCGTGCCATCCTTGCTGCTCTAGGAGTAGCAAGGGTGGTGTGGGCCAGATGAATTGGCACCATTGGCTGGATCTGGCCCATGGGCCATAGTTTTGGGCACCTCTGAGCTAGGAGGGCATCTCTCAGCTGCAGTTCCAGGGATCACAAGATCAGCCGAGTTGGACTAAAATCAGAGGCTCCATAAATCAACCTTCAGTTTTTGGACATGAAAATAGTTGGCTACCTGATGCGTGAGTATAAAACCCACATCCTTTAGAAGAAAATCAGCATAAAACCCATCCTCTCTACCTGCTTCTCTTCCTTTGTGATTGAAATAAACTTGGATTTCTCCTTTTGGCCCTCCAGTGATGCCCAAATGGCCAAAGAAGAGGAAGAATTCCCTCCGTGGGTTTAACCAGCCATCGACCTCAGACAGGCTCCTTCTGTCTTTGGCAAAGGGTTCCCCGAGGGGACAGGTGCGCAGAAGAAGTTCCCAAGCATGACCTGAACTGACAGCTCACCCTCCTTGCTATTCCCTGAATATCAAGCTCGCTCCAAGGAGGTTGGAAGCTGGCATTACTACCACGCCCCATCGTGGCTCGTGGCCTCTGCTCTGGTGCATGTCTTCACCTCTACCCAGCCCAAAGGCCACTCATGCCATGGGCTTTCAGCAGCATTGGTGGCGTGTGGCTAGGAAATGACAATGCTGTGTTTGCAGTTGAATTGGCTTCATTGTTTCCTAACCACACACCACCCAGTCTGCTGACAGCCAGTGGCACGAATGGCCGAGGAAAGGTATGTTTTCAAAGCAATAGGTAAGGGTCTCACTCAGAACAGAGACAGCATTACTCCTAATGCTTGTTCAGTTGCACAGTTGAGTCCGACCCTTTGTGAACCCATGGACCACCACTCACCAGGCTCATCTGTCCATTGTTATCCTCCGTAGCCTGCCCAGATCTACGCCCACCACTTCAACGACGCCATCTAGCCACCTCATCCTCTGCTGCCCCCTTCTCCCTCTGCCTTCGATCTTTCCCAGCATCAGGGCCTTCTCAAGTGAGTCCTCTCTTCTCCCTTAGTGGCCAAAGTACTTGAGCTTCATCTTCAGCGTTTGTCCTTCCAAGGGGCAGTCAGGGATGATTTCCCTCAGGATGGACTGATCTGACCTCCCTGCCGTCCAGGGGACTCTCCAGGGCCTCCTCCAGCACCACAGAGTTCAAAGGCATCTGTTCTTCTGCACTCATCCTTCCTTAGGTTCCAACTCTCACAGCCATACATAACTACTGGGAAGGAAGGCCATTGCTTTCACTATGTGGACTAATTAGAGATAGCAATTACACACACCTTATAGTGCTTAGTGCACTCTCTGAGCAGTTCTCAAGTTAATTAGCATTTTGCCCCCAACATACTGGGTCCTCATTTGCCCGACCTTGGAAGGATGGAGGAAACTGAGTCAACCTTGTCTCCCATCAAGATCAAACTCACAACACTTTGGCTGCAGTACAGCAGTTTAACCACCACCATGCCACCAGTGTGTGTATGATGGGGTGTTAACATCCTTAGCATGGCTGGGTCCCCAATCCAAACTTTTAAGGTGTGAGAACCTTTCTTGGATACACAGATAAGAGTCTCTTCAAAGATTGTGGTATTTTCGAACCACAATTGGGTGTACCCCAGGAAACAGCCACCTTAGTGCTGGGTAATCTTTCTCACACTATGTCAGGCGAAAGGAATTATGGAATTATTTAACCAAAAGGTGCCTTCATTTTGGCAGTTTCACATCTGGCCTAGACACAGGAGGAGGAGGAAGAGGAGGAGGAGTTGTGAGAAGAGATTTTGTCAAGGTCAAATTGGAGCCAGGATGGGAATTAGTATCCCTGATGAAAAACACACAGTAGACTTTAAAAATCAGATTCTAGGTTCTTTGCCAAACTCCAAAATTATCCCGGAAAATTTTGTGTTTCCCACATCTTTGCTGAAGTCATTCGTAGGTGTATACCCTTTTTACAATTTTTGAGAGGTACTAAACATAGCAAAAGAAATATTCCTTTTTAACATTTATTTATTTAACATTTATTTAAGTAGATATGGCGTAACAAACTGCTTCAGAACAAAGTCTCATTTAAATGACAAACACAAAGTATTAGAAGGTACTTTATCGCTTATATCGGTTGTTAACAGAGTATATATTATAGCAAGAATATATAGATTTGTGGTGTAGTTACTAAATTCAAAACTGGCTTAACATACCAAATGGCACTAGCAGAATATAAAGTAATTAATATGCTTTATAATCAAAGTAAATAAGAAAGAAAAACTGTAATGTCTTCAGTGCAATGCTCTGAGGCAAATCTTAAAGTTGCAGAATTAATCAGTAAGAAAATCAAAATAAGCTTTTTATTTACAACAGTGCTATGACTTCTGCTACTTGTGCTGGCCTTCGGGGTCACTCCACTGAGTCTCTCGTACACAGCTGAGTGGGTTCCCATCAGATAGAGAAAGCACATTGGGGGGGGGGGTTGTCTCCTCTGACACATAGGCTACATAGCCATGCACAAAAACAACGTCCAGGGTCCTTGTCAGCACCTCACTTGATTTGTCTTGCAGCATATTTCCATCACAGTTACAAGATGGGGGCAGACGTGGCTGAGTAATACTGCAAGCAAGAAGGATCTTGGCATTGTTGTAGATCACAGGCTAAATAGTGAGACCAACAGTGAGACAAGACGTGGCTGCCAAAAAAAAAGAAGAAGAAGCCCAGTGCTGTTTTGGGCTGCACTGACAGAAGTCTAGTTTCCAAAACCTGTGAGTTACTGATGGTTCCCCTCTATTCAGCACTAGTCAGGCCACATCTAGAGTAGTCCTGTGTTCAATTCTGGACACCACATTTTAAGAAGGATGCAAACACATTAGAGCAGGTACTACAGAGAAGAGCAGCAAGGAGGATCAGAGGACTGGGAACCAAACCCTAGGAGGAAAGACTAAAGAACCTGGGCATGTTTAGCCTGGAGAAAACAAGATTTAGAAGGGATGTGATGATGATAGCACCCTTCAAATACCTGAAAGATGGCCATAAAGAGGAAGGATGCATAATAATGGGCTGAAACTGGATGGGGGGGGGGACCTTAACTGTTAGAGCAATTTGACAGGGGAGCCAACTTCCGCTAGAGGTGGCGAGTGGCACAGCACTGGAAGCCTTCAAGAGTGCATTGGAAAGCAACCCTTTGTCAGATCTCTTTGATTTGGGTTCCAGCATTGAGCAGGGGTTTGGTCTCTATGGTCCTGTAGGCCCTCTTCCAACTCAATTACTGTTTCCTGTGATCTCACACTCTTGAATTGTGTGATCTGTCTTGCTTGTGCATCACATCCAGCAAAGTTCAGCCTGTGTTGAACTAGGACTCTGGCCAAAGTGTCTTGTCGCTTCTTAAAGATTTAAGAAGCTGAGGATGCGATTTATTTATTTATTTAAATTTGTTTATCGCCCTCCTCCCCGAAGGGACCCAGGGCGATTCACAACACATCAGCATATCGACAACAATTTAAAACCAGTTCAAAATTTAAAAGTTTTAAAAGACACTTAAAAACTTAACATTGAAAACTAGGCATTGTAACTAGGAGGCACTGGGTGTCAAACCATCCAGCCGGCTGGGGAAATTGATCCATCCATTCCCCAGACCTGGCCTGCCAGCCAGGTTGTCACTCCTTTCCTGAAGGACAGCAGCTTCGTTTGCAGGCGTAGTTCTATTGGGAGGAGGTTCCATAGGGCTGGAGCGGACACCAAGAAGGCCCTCCTTCTAGTGCCAGAGAGGTGCGCCTCTCTGGCCGATGGCACAACCAGAGAGCCTCTCTGGTCCGCTCTGGTGGGACGGACAGATGTCCTTGGGACGATGAGGTCTCTTAATTATCCTGGTCCACTACCATGTAGGGCTTTAAAGGTGATAACCAGCACCTTGAATTGCACCCGTAGGCAAACTGGGAGCCAGTGCAGGTCCCTCAGCAGCGGTGAGGCACGGGCATAACGCCTGCATCCCAACACTACTCGTGCAGCCGCATTCTGGACCAGCTGCAGCCTCCGAATGGTCACCAAGGACAGCCCCATGTAGAGTGCATTACAGTAATCAAGTCTGGAAGTGACTAAGGCACGTGTGACCATGAGCAAGGAGTCCCAGTCTAGGAACGGCCGTAACTGGTGAATCACACGAAGTTGTGCAAAGGCCCTCCTGGCCACGACTGCCATTTGTCAAGGAGATGAAGTCATCACATAAGAGCGGGGGGGGGGAATGGGTTTTGTGCCCAATGAGGGAACCTGAAGAGCAGTCCAATGGAAACCAGGCATGACTGGCAGGTGGTGGGGGGGTAATTTTCATGACCAGAGTGGTTGTCACAATTGCAGAACAAGATCTATTAAATGGCCGAGATCACACCACTGAAGTAGTACACCTCTGGTCAACAATAGTTTTAATTGTGCAATGCTGTGATATGAATAAAGAAAGACCAGGTATTAAATATAGTTCCTAGTTTTTGGTTTTAGGTGAATCTAGAAGTCCCGAAGCCGGCTTTTTTAACATGGGCTGTAATGACTCTTCAGTTCATTCTGGCCTACCAGGCGCATTAGAATCAATCTCAAGATTACAGCGCCATTATGATGTGCCTATTGTCCCCAACAAAGCAAAGCAATTCTCATGAGGCCAATCAACATGTGCGAAAGGCCCCCACTTAACCTCCGGAGATGTGGAGACTTCAGAATGAGCAGGATTGATCACTGCTTCCTTTCACCGTGTGGCTCTCTCTCTCTCTCTCACTCGCTCGCTCGCTCGCTTGCTCGCTGTCCGACAAAAGAAGAGTGTAATCGACGCAAGGGTGAGCCATCAATTACATGTGTAGAAGGCAGTATCGGCTTCTCTGGAATCAATGCCAGCGAGCGGATGGGAGGGAGGCTTTTGTGAGGAGAGGATGAGCGAACACATTACATGCACAGGCCCTGCTGAGGATACAGAGTTCTGCTTTGGAAGGAGGTGGGTAAATGAGGGCCCAGGGCCAAAAACACCAGGAGGAGGGTTAAATTTGGACTACAACTCCCATATTCCTTTATCCTATGCTAGCTGGAAGATTCTGGGAGCTCTTGTCTGCATTGCAGTTAGTTAGTTAGTTAGGCAGGCAGGGAGTTAGTTTGCATTTATACACATTATGAAATATGTTTTTTAAAAAAATCAGAATAATAATCATTGGAAAAGAGCCAAAAATAACCCAGAGAGGCAAAAATAAAAAGTGTTGGAGAATCTTAAGACCATAAGGATCTCCATAGTAAACACGTTCAGCAGCCATAAGAGAAAGGTTCTAATTTCATCCTTGTGGGTCAGTAGCCATCCTCTCGGCCCCCCAACGATGCTGCCCATAGCCTGACCCGATGGGATGATTGACAAGGCCTGCCCTTCTTTGCAGAAGAGACACAACCTCTGTCAGCTGAGCTGGTGGAAGCTGATGGCACAAGAGGATGATGGCCCTGGGAGCTGCCCCACTGGAAACCTCAAAAGAGGCACCATTATTCGGAACAGTGAAGACCCCTTGGGCTTGGATGTCACTCAGTGGCAGCACTCGGGGCAGGCAGGCGGCTGTCATCTGGAAAGAGGTGATGCGCCCGAGGGATGCACTTTGCATTCAAAAGCTTGGCAGCTGCCACATGCCAAGCTTCTGGTGCGCTTCTGAAATCGGAAAGAGAGGGTCTCAAGGGGGATGGCTTGGCTCCATGGCATAGAACAGGCCCTGCATGGCTTTGCTAACACAATCTTGCCCTGCCCCCTCATAAGATACTCTTGTGGTTTAGTGGTTAAGGCACTGAGCTGGAGACTGAAAGGTCAGGTTTTGATACCCAAGAGCTGCACTTGGGGACATGAAAGGGGCCTCATTTGGGCGTCCCCTAAAAGTCTTTTCAATCCAGAGTAATCTCTGACATGAAATTACTATTACTAGAAAGTCCCTCGACATTTATTGAGATCATTGTTCAGGTTGGTCTTGACAAAGAACTTTTCGATGTCTTCATTCTTCAGCTCCTGTTGGTTTGATCTGGGGTTAGAAAGATTAGCTGGCAAGGCTCGCCTGATTGTATTCACAATCTCCAAGGAGGCTTTCTCTGTGTATTAGCAGTGGACAGACAACTAAACAAGAGAAGGACCCTCGACACCCTCTGGACGGAGATGAGCCTCAAGTCTGCCAGCTCAGATCCAGGAGGAGCTTTATGGCAAAAGCAAACATTCTTGAGAGGAGGCAAGAGCAAAACCAAATTAGAAGATGGAGGAAGGAGCTCACTGGACAAGGAACGACATTAAAGGAGGAGGAGGAGATGGCTGAGGAACTCAACCTCATGTACGTCACTTGGAGGATCCATTGATGCTGCCACTGACACTCTTGGAGTGGAACTTTTGCTCCAGGCCAGTCTTTGAGCCAAAGGCTGTCCAAGGTGCTGACTGGGGTTTGCCTTCATTAGCAACACCCGGTTTCATTGATTTCCTTTAGCTAGCGGTTGGTTTCCAGGCGGGTCGCTGCTGTGTTAGGCTGTCTGTGCAAAAACAACAATGCAAAGAAATAGAAACAATAAAAAGACACATTTGGATACATGGCAGTAATTGCAGATTAAAGAAAACAGGGAAGAAAAAGTAGCCAGACCCTTCCCCCCCCCCACCTCCTCCTCCTTGGCTAAATGGGAAACTGCCAAAATGACTCCACCTTTGAGTAAGTCCATTCTCCTGTTTCTTTGGCCTGACCTAGTGGGAGAAAGATTAGCTGGCAACACAAGGTTACCGTTACCAGGGTACGCCCGAATGTGGTTCAAAAATCACACAATCTTCAAGGAGGCCCTTTCTGTGTACCCGTAACATGAAGACTGTCCTGAGAATATAATGCAGTGCCTTTCCCTTTGCCTTCCACATCACAGTGTGACACCCATAGTCTCACTCAGTCACGTTCTGGTCCTGAGCCCTTTTAGCACGTAAAGTCCTCATCATCCTCCCCAGGCCAGGATGGATGAAGCTGCTGCGCCCCACCAAGACGGACTGAAGTGGGATTTCATCCACTTGGGGACCCTCACCCTTCCTTCCCAGTGGACCTTGGCACCCAAGGCCATCACTCCTCAGGGTTGTCAGGTTAGTTAACCGCCACCTGACGCTCAGCTTTGAGACACTTGATGACAGTTCCATAAAGGAGCCTGCAAATGAAATCTTGCCCCGAAGAGATGTGGCCAAGAAGCCTAGTGGGAGGGTTGGTGATGGAGGAGGAGGCTCACAAGTGACAGCTTCACATCCTGGCTCATGAAGACACAAGAGGCAACCAGCGCCAGCAGAGAAGATAAACCAAGAGCAATTCCTTAGCAGGAGCAGATGGGGAACAGACAGTCCAAGGAGAAAAGGCATTAAGAGAGGAGGGGGAAGGCCCCGAGAGCCACCTGTTGAGGAGGCTATGGGTAACACTGGTCCTTCTCACCCTCTGGAGACCCTCCCTTCCTGTTGCCCCCCCCTTCATCCCTCAATGGTTCATCGGAAAGCCATGGCACATCCTAAGCCCCCGAAGGATGGGGAGCCCAGAGCGCATGGCAGCGGCTATTATTCTCATCCATGTTATGAAACATGTGCGTGACACAATGGGAGGCCTCTTGCCTCCACCTCCCCAACAGGATTCGGTTGCCAAGGTCTCTCAGGTAGCCATGGAAACTTCCCCACGGGGCGCTGCAGCGATGCAGCCTTGGGGAGAGAAAGGCTCCCACCCACCCTGGAGAATAAACAAAGAAGGAAAGACGCAAATAAATAGATAAAGCCATGTGGCAGGGAGGGTTCAGAAGCACACTTGTGGTAGCAACCAGAGTTTTGAAGGCAGGGATTCTATGGCCCTTTTGATGGCCTTTGCCCCGGCTTCTCTTCCAGACCTCTCTCTCTTAGTGGGCATCCCAAGGACGTTGTGGTCAGTAATGGGGAAAGTTAGGTTTTCAGATTGCAACTCCCAGAATCCATCCACTAGTGAAGCCACAGGGGAACCTGGGAGCTGAAGTCTAAAAAATTGACCTTTCCAAATTTTGCTTGGTTGCTCAGGACTTTTTTGTAAATGGCCATAGCTAGAGCGAACACATTGAGATACCTCCCCATAGCACTGAGAACCCTCTGGGGGGGGGGGTGTCAGTTCACAGGCTGAGGGCTCATTTTGCTGACCTTGGAAGGATGGAGAGATGAGTCAATCCTGAGCCAGTTGGGATCAAACTCAGATTCGGGGAAGAGTTTTGGCTACAGGAAGTGCAGCTTCACCACTGTGCTGAGACGGAGGGAGATGGACATTGACCAAGCTGCAAGAGGGTAAGATCCAAGCCCAGTGTCATCTACACCAACCCACAAGTCTTGAGAGGAGACCTTTGTCACCCCATGCCCAAAGACCAAAGATATGGCTGTCTTGGTAACTTCTTGGTGAGAAGAATTCCCTCCCCACGGCGGCGCAACCTGCTCTCCTGCCACATCCCTTCAGAAATCTGGAGTCAGCTTCTCTCAGCATTGGCCAGGATTGGATCAGAGCTAGGAAACATGAGAGGGGGGCTACAGTTTCCATCACTGGCTGGGAGCTCTGATCCCCAAAAGTAACACTGTTAGACCCTGGATCCTGTAACCAAGAATCACGATTTTAGAAGAAGGAGCTCACTGGACAAGGAACAACGTGTCACCTGGAGGACCCTGAATAGGATGCTGAGGGTTGGAGTCCCTCCATGCAAGACCAACAGGCTCAAGTGCGGGAGCCTGTTGGTCTTGAGCTTCTTAACCATTGAGCCATCGCAGCCCCTCATCGCAGCCCCTCAATGATGAGGAGGACTTGGGTTTGGCCAATGACAAAGCCAAGAAAGTGGCTTTCATTTTGGCAGTCCAGGGTTTGATCAGGACACGAAATAAAATGATTTTAGAACTTCAAATTGTTGTCCTTCACCAGAAAACCTGTGCCAAACCTTAGGCTGGTGCACAGAAGTGCTACTAGTCCAGGAAGACAGCCAAGAAGGCCACCTGTAATGGCTCAGCAGTTACCTAAAAACAATCAAGGCTAAGCAAAGACAGGTCAGAGAGCAGCCTACCGAAGCACGTCCCACCTCAAGGGTCAAGTTTAAGAAAAGTAAAATGAACGGTGAATTTCCTGAGCCTGCTTCACCCCAAAAGGGAGCAGCTTTTTCTGAAAGATGGAAATGGCCCTTCGGAGGAGGAAGAGGAGGAGGTGGTGGTCTCTCACTGTGGCTTCTTCCTCGGACTTTCCAGAGAGCTGGCCCTGTCATATCTTTTTAGGAAGAGCCAAATGAAGGAGGAGGAAGGAAAGAGAAATGGCTCTCATCACCCGCTGGTTGGACGGCTGCAGCTGCTCCTCTTTCTGAGCCGGATGAAGAAGGCAGAAGCATCTCCGCACTGAGAAAAAGGCCTGCAGGCAAAGTATGACAACCGAGCTGTGTGCTAATTTATTTAAAAATAAAAAGCAAATTTAAAAGTATAACCAAATCCAAGGCCTACCAAACAAAGACAGACAAAGCCAGGCGGGAGCAGGGAAAAATTCCCCACTTTGGCCGATCAAGATAGGTCAGAGGAGAAGGGAGGCAAAGCCTCATGTGTGGAAAGACAGTGGGAAGGCAGCACCAAGCAAGAGGGTCCTTACAAGGCCAGGGTTGAAATGTCTTCTCTTGAAGAATCACAGAGCTGTACAGCTGGAAGGGACCCCCAAGAACCATCCAGTCCAACTGTTGTGATCCAGTCCTTGTCAGACTCTGGAGATGACCTGGACCAGGAGGCACGTCCGATGTCCAGCCCAGTTCTGCCTGCACCCGAAATTGAGAATGTCCTGAGCCAGGGATCTCAACCTGCTTCTGGCTCAACTGTTTCGCCAGGCAGATGACCTCTCAGATCAGAAGTCTGACTCTGACAATGATCAGCCCTCAGTTAGGGAAAGATTTGGAAAGGAGCTTCACCTGCAACACAAGCAAGCTAGAACTAAGTACCAGAGAAGGCTCCCAGCTGATAGCGATTAGCTGGGAGGGTTTTAAGCAAGCTTGTTGCAGCATTCCAGCATCGGTACAATTCTTCAGCGCAAAGATCAACACCCTGCTTGACTTCAGATACCTCTTGAGATTGCCTGCCTAGACCCTGACCAGGCTGCCATGACCCTGACTTTTCTGCCATCTCTGATGATGCCCCTGGACAGCCTTTGGACTAGACACTCACTTGAACTACCACTAATCAGACCTCGGCTTGCTCTTTGGACTGTCCTTGAATAGACTCTCTGAGTAGCGCCGCTGTGCAGTGACCGTGGGATAGGGCAGCAGACCAACCTCCTTCCAAAGCAGGTGTTGAGTATTCTAGTGCAACCCCAGCATGCAGTGACCAGAGAGATAGGAAAGACTAGCCTGACCTAAAGGAAGTTGTTTTGCATTGTTTGCCTCTAATTACAATTTAAAAGGGATCACCTGACCCTATTTGCATGTGTTAAGGCCTTGGTTTGCACTGGCCTTCTCTCTCTTGCTTTCTGCTTTGGAAAAGGAAATGTCTTTTTGTGCTCCTCCATCCTCTGGGCCACATGGCTGGAAGAAAGACTTTACTTCTTTCTAAACCAACTTTACCAAGACTCATAAACACACATGTATCTCCTGACACGTATGGGCATGTTTTACTTCCGCTTCTGGGAGCAATGAGGGTTTCGTGGGCCAGATGAATTGGTGTTGGGGGCCGGATCCATCCCATGGGTCATAGTGACTGCCCCCTGAACCACATGACCAGCCCACAGCCCAAAATGTTTGGACACCCCTGGTCTAGAGGATCACAAGGTAATTAGCATTTTTGCCCCCAAGGCACTGAGGATTCATTTTACCAACTTTGGAAGGATGGAAGAGGTTAGGTCAACCTCAATCCCCAACAGGATCAGACTCACAACATTTTGGGTTCAACACAGCACTGCCTCAGTGGGACTCGCTGAGACAATGTAGAGAGAAAAGGCTGGAGATTCTGTGGGCAAATTTTGGGAGGCACAATCCCAGAGGAAGAGAAGGCCCAGGGGAGACCGAGGGAGGGGGGGGCGGTGAGTAAAACCTGATCCCTGGTGAGGAAAGAGCTGTCAGTCTGGCATCCCCTCAGCGGCAGGACTTTGCATTTTTCCACAGAATCAAAGCAGGAGCCCCGTGTAGGCAGCTGATGGTGAAAAGACACTACCGCCTAGAAACGGCTTTGCCACGAAGGGTGGGAGGGTTTTCTTTCTTTCTTTCTTTCTTTCTTTCTTTCTTTCTTTCTTTCTTTCTTTCTTTCTTTCTTTCGTTGTTGTTGCACTTTAAAAAGCTCTCCCTGTGTGCTTGGGTACACTGCCATGCTCTCTCTCTCTCACACTCTCTCTCTCTCTCTCTCTCTCTCTCTCTCTCTCTCTCTGCACACAGTTTCCCTGCTGAATTCCAAGCCCACCTCCCTGGGCTTCGCAGCGGCTGGCATCCACTGCTGGTCATTATTTATGGCACCGTCTCCCCAACCTTATCCCAGAGAGTTCAGCCAAAGTTTCTCAGGTCTCTTTTTCCTAACCACCGTCTGAGATAGATCAGGCTGACCAGAGAGGCGGTCAGTGAATTTCACGGGGGGCCACTTTGGCTGGCCACCCTTCTCTAACCATCACAGCGCATGGATTTTCCCCTTTGCCAGGAATGCTAGGCTGGCCTTCAATGGACACACTCCGGTTCCTTCCAGGGAAGGCCACGGTGATGCCTCTCTGGGAGCACCTGCAGGGAAGAGTTCAGCGATTTTGGTTATCACCAGATGTGCAGGCTAGAACATGAACGAAGCCCCTGGCTTTTGGCACTCACTGGTCCCACGGCAACTCCATCAATGTCCTGTGGAGTTCAGGACTGAATTTGTGGCTGAAGAACCTCAAAGGGATGGGTCTCCTTTCTCACTTCTGAGCTTAGCATGTCAACCTCAAGCAGCCCTTCAGTTTAAGCCCTTCAGGCCACTGAGGAGTGGAGGCAGATGATTTTGTGCGGAGGGTTACATCCCTTTATCGCCTTCCTCCTAAAGCGGGACCCTGGACCCCATCTGTGCAGGCCTTTGGTTTTAGGCAGCGCTAGCATGGGGTTAACTAGGTAAGATAAAGGTCAAGGTCGCCCTTGCTCAAAAGCCAGTCATATCCAACTCTAGGGTCCCTTTTACCTGACCTAGTGTGAGAGAGATTAGCCAGCAATGCATGGTTGCTGTTACCAGGGTAGGCCCAACTGTGATTCAAGAACACCACACTCTTCAAGGAGGCTCTTTCTATGGTCCAAAAAAGGTGCTGCCTTCCTCCTTCGTCTGTTTTGTGGATGTTCATCAGCAGCCTGACGTTTCTGAATTGCTAGTCCTGTGACCTGCGTTCCTTGAGACCTCCAAGTCCACCTCCCCAAAGCTGTTCTGTGAAGACAGCCATGTGTTGGGTGGACTTCCTTCCCTCCACCTGTACCAAAAGCCAGTTGGTTTCGTCTTCCCAGCTATTATCAGAACCAGACAAACTGACCTGAAGGCAAAGCTGGATCACCTCCTCTCAAACCTGGATGGCTTTCCTGGCAGTTGGGAGCTCAACAGAAGCAGAAGAGATCTGTGGTAGGACGCGCGTGCGCGCGTGTGTGACAGATGGAAGGAGCATCATGTGACAGAACGCTTCTCCATATGGTAAGATATACTGAAGAAATATTCACCCTCCTGTACAAGAACATTGCACATCTTCTGTTCTCTTGGCAAGCCAGGAACGATTTCTTGTCGAGAAGGGCTGGTGGACCCCGTCTTCCAGTCGAAAGAGGTCCTGTCTCAACATCATGTTACCACTTCTGTGAGTCCCACATTGGGCACTTTGGCCAAAGCTGCCTGCTTTTTGTCAGCAAATGAAGGGTGCCTTGTAAAGCCACTGGAGTGGGAGGGAAAGTGTAGACCATAGACTTGGCCTGCTATTGAGGGGATGGAGAGGTGATGTGAGGGCCATCTCCAGGCAAGTTATTTTAGCACTAGCCATTTACACCTATATATACCGGCCTATAGCACTTAGTGCACCCTCTGGGCGGTTTACAGGTACTGTATATACTCAGGTATAAGCTGAGTTCTTTAGCCCAAAAATGAGCCCCCAAAATGGGACCCGACTTATACTCAGGTCAATGACCACGAGGGTCCCAAGACTGTGCCGGATTTAGACGTGCCAACAATTAAATTGATTTTACCTTATTTTCATGTAATTTGATTATTGAAACTCACTAGCAGCAGTTTTCATCCTTGGCTTATACTCGGGTCAATCTATTTTCGTGGGTTTTCAGGTCAAAATTAGGTACCTCAGCTTATATTTGGGTCAGCTTATACTCGAGTATATACGGTAATTAGTATTTTGCCACCCAAATGCTGGGTACTCATTTTACTGACCTTGGAAGGGTACAGGAGGCTGAGTCAACCTTGATCCCTATCAGGATTGACCTCACAATGTTTCGGTTATAGTACAACAGTTTAACCACTGTTGGTAATAAAGTTCAAAATGGCCTTTCTTTGGCAACAATTGTAAGAGTGAACATAAACAAATTAGGAACGAGTCTTTTGTAAAGCCAATTTCTCTTAACTACCCATTAAAACCAAACCACTTTTTTGCATTGCAAAGTGGATAGCTTGTCGCAATAACATATTCCTGTGAATCCCACCCACCCACCCACCCCTGCTTGTAAGCCTTACACCATCCCCCCTGCTACGGAGCACCAGCAGGGACAGGCCAAGCCAAATGGAGGGGACAAGAGTTGAGGCAGCGGTGGCAGAAGCAGCAGCGATGGAAGCAGCAGCTGGATCCGGCCTGTGGACCTTAGTTTGGGGACCCGGGTCTAGGAAGAAGAGAGCCTGGACTGGTGTCAAGGAACTGGAAAATAGGGGGGTGATGGTTTTGGTAGTCCTTTGAAAGTTTTTACCTGGTTCCTGGGACAAAATGGGCCAGAAGAAACTGCTTGTTGATTGAAAGCCTTTGCTGCGGGTGCCTTATTAGCATTGTGCCAAAAGACTCTCCAAGGCCATAACTCACTCCTGGTTGCACAGCTAATTAAGCCAAGTGATCTCAGCTGAAGAGGGGGGGAGAGAGATTCCCTTCCAGGTGACGCTCTCCTTT
Organism: Furcifer pardalis; assembly: GCA_030440675.1. Lineage (NCBI taxonomy): Eukaryota > Metazoa > Chordata > Lepidosauria > Squamata > Chamaeleonidae > Furcifer > Furcifer pardalis. The sequence continues at coordinate 117,729,708 of CP126895.1, forward strand.
GAGAAGGTTTGGGATGTTTTGACGTTTGAATGGTGCTTCCCCTCAAAAGGTCTAGTCTAGACCAATGACTCTCAACCTTTCTTTGGCCATGCTCCACCGCAGCATCTATAATCCTGATCCCTCCAATTCCCCCCATGACATAGAATTCCTATTATTCAAAAAGTGAACTCCTATTCACACGGAGGAAGCCTCCAAACTGGGCCATTCACTCTTAATAACTCACTCTCAAATTGCCCCTTTGCGTGGCACTCTCCAATTGCCCCATATTGGGAACTATTGGGTCTGGATAGTGGAGTGACAAGTATGGAAACAGAGAGGGAAACTATTTCTTTTTCACCTAGTATCTCTCAGGAGACACTGGCGTTCACTTGCTGCTCTTGTATTCTGCACACACTTTAGAACAGGGATGCCCAAACTATGGCCTGTGGGCCGGATCTGGGCCCTGACACCAATCCATCTGTCCCAAAAAGCCCTCATCACCCCTGTATGGGCGCATTTTACTTCCATTTCCAGGAGCGACGAAGGCTTCATAGGGCGGATAAATTGGTCTCAAGACCTGGATCTAGCTCATGGGCCGTAATGACCAGCCCCCTGAACCACGTGACCGGCCTGCGGCCTGAGAAGTTTGGGCACCCCCGCTTTAGAACCATGCTGAGCTTGTGCTGGATTGTCCGGCTTGGCCTAGAATAGTGAGCTGCTCTTATTTTTCTTGTGGGAATGGCTCTGGGGCTGAACTGCCTTGGAGCTCATTGAACACTTGCCTGCACCACACTTTGCACGTGTTTTCAATTGCTTCGACCTCTATATGCATTTTGAATGGCTTAAGCGCCTTTCATAAAATACAACCACAGTTGGTCAGAAATTATTCTGGTAAGGGGCTGCGAAGGTGGCTCAGTGGTTAAGAAGCTTGCTTTGTTAGCTGGAAGGCCAGCAAGTAGGCAGTTTGAGACCCAGGTACTGCATGACATGGATTGAGCTCCTGTCCAGGGGTGGGCTTCCAAAAAAAATTACTACCACACTGTGGGCATGGTATGGTGGGCGTGGCCAGGGGGAGCCCTGCGTTGCACCCAAATTAGAACTACTTTATTTCAAAACTTGGATGGGGGGGGGCAGCCGGAATGTCTGTTGCCGGTTCTGGCCAACTGGTGCAAAGCTGCTGGTGCCCACCACTGCTCCTGTCTCTGTCCCAGCTCTTGGGGACATGAAAGGAGCCTCATTTGGGCATTCCCTGAGTGGTGTTTCTTCCACAATAATCCTTTCAACCCAGAATAATTTCTGACACAGAATTATTATTATTACCACTGTTGGTTATTTTGAAAATAGGGTTTTAGGTACTAAATCTAACCCAGCCTCCACTATTTATCAGAGGTTTGTATACTCTGTGGGTATTATACTGTTCCTACATTGCTGGGAGGGACTGCAGTGGCTCCGGTGGCTAAGATGCTGACTGAGAGGCAGAAGGTCAGCAGTTCGACTCCCGAGTACTGCAGGATGGAATGAGCTCCCGTCTTTGTCCCAGCTCCTGCCAACCTAGCTGTTCGAAAGCAAGAAATTGCAAGTAGATAAATAGGGACTACTTTGGTGGGAAAGGTAAACAGTGTTCCATGCACTCTGGTGTTGAGGCATGCCTGCCACATATCCACGGAAAGCACTGGCTCTTTGGCTATAAACAGAGATGAGCACTGAACCCTAGAGTGGGATACGACTGGCTTTCGAGCAACTTTTACCTTTACCTTGCAGGTTGGATGTACCATTCAAAGTACTATTTGTCCTTGTGAATTTTTGGTAACTCCCCGAGTGGTTTGTGTAGTTCGCCTCCATCGCAGCCAGAATCTCTATACTTGGTATTTTGTGCAAGTTTGGAGCCTTATCAGGATAGGCGATGACAGGGAAAGCATCTGGAGTCAGCTGTGGGGAAACTGACAATTTAATGGGGCGTCTGATGAAATAATGACTGTTTCAAAGTCTGGCAGAGAGCAGCGGCACTTCTATTAAATCTACGCCATTCTTAATCGTCAGCAGTTATTACAACTTCACGTGGGTGGTGGGTAGGAAGATGGGGGAGGGGGAATGCAATTTCCAGGGCCTTCCTTTGTACGGCAGAGAAATTTTCTTAAACAGGAAAAAGATTTAGTTTGTGTCATCTCTTCAGGTAGTTGGAGTTGGGGAAAGTAAAGGGATCCTGCATGGAGGTTGTGTGGTTGGACTGGCAGGAACGGATTGGGGAGTAGCCATGGGGCACCAGGAAAGCGGGGGGAGTCAGGGACAGGGGACCCCTTGGGGAGATTTTTGCTCCTTCTTTTGTGTCCAGATCAATCCCCAAGCTGCCAAACTAAAGCCACTTTCTTGGCTTTTTCATTGGCCAAGCTTAAGTCCTCATTGGTGCAGGTTTCTGGCAGTCACCGGCACACCAAGTCAATGAGCCCATGGCTTCTGTCTCTCTCCACATTCACACAGCATGTTGTTGACCACCATCAGCCCCCACTTGAGCCTGTGGGTCTGGCATTCAGGGACTCCAACACTCAGCCTAGTCAGGGTCCTCCAGGTGACATAGGGGAGGCTGAGATCTTCAGCCGTACAGTGGTGCCTCACTTAAAGAGCATAATGCCTTCCACGGGATTGCTCTTTAAGTGAGTTTGCTCTTTAAGCAAAACACCATTGTAAGTGACCCATTGTGACTTCTGGCAGGGGGGGATTGTGAGCCCCGATTTAGTTGTTAAGTGAGTTTTTGGTCGGTTTTAGTTGTTAAGCGAGGCGACCATTCAGAGAAAATTCTGCTCTTTAAGTGAGTTAGTCTCTAAGTGAGGCGCTCTTTATGCGTGGTTTCGCTGTATCCACCATTAATGATGTTCCTTTCACAGCGAGCTCCTTCCTCCACCTTCTAATTTGGTTTTGCTCTTATGTACCCTCAAGAGTGTTTGTTCTTATCATAAAGCTCTTCCTAGATCTGAGCTTGTGGACATGAGGCTCATCTCCATTCAGAGGGTGTTGAGGGTCCTTCTCTTGCTTCGTTCTCTCGGCCTCCACTCCTACTTCTCTCCTTAGGTGGAGCCATGCCAACAAGAGGGTCTGTTTTCTCAACTGGTGTAGGGTTGGGGCATCCTGTCCCTCTACGCATGGCTTCATTAACAGCGATGTCAACTTGTTTTGCGTGTGTGTGGATGTGCTCCATATTGGAGCAGCCTCCTCTGCCATGGAGATGCTCAGGGCCAAACCTGAGGTATGCAGCCACCTCCTTCTTCCATCGTAATTTGCTCCTGGGCTTCTGCCTTTCCCGCTGGAGCCCTTCAAAGCCTCTGCCAGGCTGGTCCATCGCTCACCCGCCATGGCATGAGCATCGGAGCTTTAATCATGGGAATGCAGGTGGCGTTTTCACTCCCACTCCTTCTCCGCTACTGCAAGCGGCTGCCATAGTTACTGTGGTGGCAGGAGAGGTAATGCTCCGGCAGTGCCCGTTGCGGGTCATGAGGTCTTGGGGATCAGAACATGAACTGAGTGAGAGAGAGAGAACGTTTACTGATACTGTACATCTACTCTATGAGTTGCAGTAAGATTGAAAATTGTGAAATGGGGTAAAAACCAGGAGATGGAAAACCAGGTGAAACTTCATGGTGAGTTTCAGCCACCAGAGGTGTGACGAGGGCAAGTGCAAGAAGAGGAACCTCTCGCTGAGAAACAACCGATCCTCATGGGAGGCAGTGTGTGAACCTTCGCCTCATGGTCTCCTCCAATAGCAACAGCAACACCAATCACACTTCTATACCTCCCCCATATAACTCTCTGGGAGGTTCACAAGTTAATTAGTATTTTACTCTCAACATGCTGGGTCCTCATTTTATCAACCTTGGAATGCTGGAAGGCTGAGTCAACCTTGAATTCAAAATAAGATTTGCCTAAAAATCGGCCCCACTTTATTGTGCCGCTGTTAAATAGAGGGACTGCAGTGGCTCAAGTGGGGAAGAAGCTGACTGGAAGGCAGCAGGTCAGCAGTTCAGTTCCCAAATACTTCAAGATGGAGTGAGTTCTTCTCTCTGTCCCAGCTCCTGCCAACCTCTAGAGTCGGATACGACTGGCTTTCGAGCAAGGAAAACCTTTACCTTTACTTGTTAAATAGAACTTAACAGTTTTGATGGGTCCTGGGGTGAAACTGTTGGAAACGCAGTGGCATGGCACACCACCAAATGCAACATAAGTTAAGGTGTATAAAGAGAGACACACATACATTTAAAACATTTGTAGGCCACTTTTGCAGGGAAAGCCTTATGACGGCATTATTTCAACCAGGCCAGGCTGAAAGCAAACCCAGCCAAACCATCCCCAGCCTTCGAGGGTTGTCTTCAAAGGATGAGCTTTGCTGGTAGCATCCATGCGCTCCTACTCTCTTCCATGTATACACACCCTGCAGTCATTTGAAAGCAACCTGAGCTATAAATCATTCAGTTCAATAGACTTCCTTCTCCCTCCACACGACTGCAGCTGGTGAACAGATGGCGGCATCTTTGACCGGTAGCTGAGAGTTAAAACTGGAAGCCATCCAATTAGAAATAAAACTCCATTTGGTGTTGATTTTAAAAAAAAGCCCTTGGGAAGAGAAAGAGAGAAATTGCTGACATTTCTCCAAATACTTGCTCCCCAAGAAAAGAAGACAGAGAAGGCCAGGGGGACAGAGAGGATGGACTCAATCCAAAGAGGGAATCCTAGCTAGAGTAGACCCACTGAATAAACTGCTGAATGGGGAGGCAATGCTTATGTGCAAATCTCATTTACTGGTCTGCCAAAAACTGCCAGAATCATGCACCAATGATTTGGCCAATGGCAAAGCCAAGAAAATGATTTCATTTTGGCAGTCCAAAGTTTGATTGGGACACAAAAGAAGAGGAAGAACCAGGTGAATAAACAACTGGGCAATTCACTTCTGCCACGAGAGGAGGGTCTGGTGGTTGAGCTTGTGTGGCTTTAGAAATTGCTGGACAATGGCTGGCTGGCATCGCCAGGCCTTATTTCTCACCCAACACGAAGTAGGACAAAAAAGAGCAGAGGGACGTCACAAAGAGGCCTTGGAAGAGAAAGCCAGGTTTTCTGGGTCCCATGCTCTCCCCCCCCCCTCCAATGGGGTCCAAACGTCCACGTGAATGAAAGCATCTTTGCCTGGCTGAACAATCACCAAGATGCCTTTTCCTCCCCATCGCTCCACAGGTACCTTTTCCTCTTTTATTTCCTGCAAGCAGTGCTTTGAGCAACAACTCGCCTGATTATCATCTCTTGCTTGGGAAGCGACAAAAGAGTTTGTGGCCTTGAAAGAGCATAACAAGCGGAGAATGTGGAGTGGGTGACCCCTGGGGCCTTCCGCCTCCCATCTCCGAATCATCCCGCTTGGATACAAAACATGCTCACGCTGCAAACACCACCTGTGTTTGGTAACCTGGTGCTGCTCCTTGTCCTTCACAGGCACGGCAGACAATGACTGACGTCTCCTCTTCCACTTTAGCCTCTTCACTGGGGCTTCAAGAGGCTTCTTTCTCGCTTTCTCAAGAAAGTTGCGATTCAATGCAGAAAAGATTGCAGAGGTGGAGGAGGAGGAGGAGGAGGAGGAGGAGGAAGAACTGCAGCCAAGAAAAACTTCACATGGTTTCCCTCTGCGCCAGTTATGTGCCATCAACGCAGAGCCGACTTCTCACAACTCTGATAGAGGTTCCAAGGCAAATGAGATATTTAAGGAGTGGTTTTTACCAAAGGCAGGGGCTGCGGTGGCTGAGTGGTAAAGACATTGAGCTTGACGACTGGAAGGTTGGCAGGCCAGACATTTGAGACCCGAGTGCTGCATGACAGAGTGAGCTCCTGTCATCTGCCCGAGCTTCCTTTGTTTTTTCCATGATCCATCTTATGTTGGCGATGTGGTCTCTAGTCCCCCTGCCTCTTCTGGAACCCGCCTGCACTTCGGGTAATTCTCTCTCCACGTGCTGATGAAGTCTATCCTGTATTATCTTGAGCATCACCTTGCTAGCGTGTGGGATGAGCGCAATTGTTCGATAATTTGAACATTCTTTGGCATTTCCCTTTTTGGGGAGTGGAACGTATACAGATCTTTTACAAACCTGTGGCCATTGTTATGTTTTCCAAATCTGCTGGCATATAGAATGCAATAATTTGATTCCATCATCTTGTAGGGCTTTGAACAGTTCAACTTGGATACCATCAACTCCACTGGCTTTGTTGCTTGCAGTGTTTTTTAGGGCCTTTGGGTTGTTGGGAGGGTGGGAGTTTGGAAGGCGGGGGGTGGTGGCTCATGTTCAATGTTCTCATCATTGTGATTATCAGGGGTGTTGAGGTCCTTTTTGAATAGTTCCTTTTGTATAGTTTTGTATAGTTGTATGTTACAGTAGGAGCAGCTGTAATAATAGTACTGGTCAGTCAGTCGGTCGGTCGACAAGCTCTCCTAGCACTCCTGCAGTCCACCTGTTTGTCACCATCAGCACCCTGGTCAGCTCCCGCCAGATCTTGGGCAGAGGGACATGACACGTTGGCCAGGCCACATGGTCCTGGAGCAGGGTGATGAGGGGGGGGCGCTCCACATGCTTGTCGCTGGTGGGCAGCCTCTCTCTCTCTCTCTCTCTCTGGCTCCAAGCCTTTCCTGGTCCTCAGTCCAGTCATGGCCAGTCCACTCTGTCTGCATCAATGCCTGCTCCCCCCCCCCGCCTTCCAAACTCCCACCCTCCCAACAACCCAAATGAGCTGATTTTCTTTCAAAGTTTGGCCTCTCCAGAGCCCCCCTCCCCCCCCCAGAGACCCACCACCCCACCAAACTGCTGGGACCATGAAATCCTTTCCATCCGCCAATCTGAGCTACATGGGAAATGCAATCTGTTGCCTTTTATACCATGTGGACTGGATTTCTTTATGACTTCCATGGAAGTGTTATTTCTGAAATGGCTGTATAATGGGTTTGATTTTTCCCCCCATACACAGATGGCCACATACTTAATTTTTTGCCATGATTATGCTTTGTTATCTGAGTCATTTACTATTCTAGGCAGGATTTAAGGATCCATGCTTCCAATGTGTGTAGGAAAGGAGCGATGGATGGAAGAATCTTTACTTACAATACGTGGGAAAGAGGTGCCGCCCCCCCCCCCCCTTAAGATCATGTTCACTGATACTTGGGTTATGGAAGTATTATTCAGGACAAAAGTATTGTGGAACAAAATTAAGACTGTGGTTAAGACACTGACCTTGACAACCGGAAGGTTGGCAGGTCAGCAGTTCAAGACCCGAGTTCTGCACGATGGAGTGATCTTCTGTCTCTGTCAAAGCTCCTGCCAATCTAGCAGTTCAAAAGCAAGAAATTTGCAAGTAGATAAATAGGAAAGGTAACAGCATTCAGTGCACTCTGGCGTCAAGTCATGCCTGCAATGTGACCACAGAAAGGTCTGCAGACGCAGACAGTGCTGGCTTTGAAACCCATTTCTGCCCAAGGAGACAATATGCATGGCTGGTACCAACCCTGGTGTCTGCAGGGAGGAAGAAAACATACAGAAGAAAAAGGAGGAGGAGGAGGAGGAGGAGGAAGGGGGGCCTCCAGTCCCCCCCCCCCCGGCAGCTTCTCCAGCCACCCAGAGTAATTCTGTTTGTTCCTCCACTTCCATTTTGTTTCCCTTGATTGAGTTCTTCATTTTTAATCTTAATCTTCGCTGTTGTTTTGTTTTCTTGTTGAATATGTTAGGGGAGTAGAACAGTGCCTAATTAATTGCCTCCATCTTTCCCCCGTGCAATTAATGAGTGATGATAGCAAACAAGCCCACTAATGACAGCCATCAGGGCTGAAATGAAAAATGTGAGCCCAGCACATCACCAGCTCTGAACAGGATTCCCACACATACCCACTTCGCCCAGCTCTCTGACTTCACAATCAAATGCTTCTCTGGACTGCTAGAATAATTCTTATTCTTCTTTCACGTCTAGATGAAACTTTAGACTGCCAAAATGAAGTCACCTTCTTGGCTTTGTTGTTGAGCAAACTTAAGTCCTCATCAGTGCGTGTTTCTGGCATTGGCAGAGCAGCAAGTGAGCCGAATTCTGTCTCTCTCCGCATTCACACAACGTGTTGTTATCCTACACCTGCACCATTCCCCACTTGAGCCTGTGGGTCTTGAATTTAGGGACTCCAACCCTCAGCCTCCTATTCAGGGTCCTCCAAGGGACATGTAGGGGAGGTGGAGATCCTCAGCCATCTCCTCCTCCTCCTCCTCCTCCTCCTCCTTTAATGTTGTTCCTTGTCCAGTGACCTCCTTCTTCCTCCATCTTCTAATTTGGTTTTGTTCTTGCCTGCTCTCAAGAATGTTTGTTCTTGCCATGAAGCTCCTCCTGGATCAAAGTCGATGGACTTGAGGCTCATCTCCATTCAGAAGGTGTCAAGGGTCCTTCTCTTGCTTAATTCTCTCGCCATCCACTACTACTTTTCTCCTGATCTTAGGTGGAACAAGAGGATCTATTTTCAAGTTACATCTTTTGATCTAAAGACTGTCAAGGTTTCACAGGGAGATGGGCTGTCACATAACCCAGTCAACACAAGCCCAGAGCAAAGCTGCTTCACTCCTCGTCTCCTGCTTGTTGACCTTCACAATGTCTCCTCCAGCTTCTCTCCTGGTTTTCATTCTCTTCCCTCGCTGAATACCCTCTTCAAGGAGCGCTTATGAAACAATTTCAAGTTGTTCTTCCCCACGCTCAGCGCATCAGCCCACGGCAGAACCACAGATCTAAGGCCCCCTCCTCGGGATGGGAATCTTGTTTCCTGAGCACCTTCCAGATGAACTTGTGAGCCAGTGAGCTGTGCAAATATCAGTGTGGGAAGCACCAAAGCTGAGAAAAAAATTTGAGGTTTCTGAAATGTCACAGCAAGGCTGGGCTTCCAGGGATGGAATCGTCTTGCGCTAAAGCAGGGGTGCCCAAACTTTTTGGGCCACGGGCAGGTCATGTGGGTCAGCGGGCCAGTAACTTGAGCCACCAGAGGTGGAAGTAAAACGCGCCTTGCAGTCTGTTTTGCAACAGGATGAGATAGATTTTAAGCTGCCATTTTCTCTGCTTAAACAAGAGGTAGTCAAACTACGGCCCATGGGCCAGATCCAGATCCGGATGCCAATTCATCCAGCCCATGCTGCAAGGGCATGTTTTATTTCCACTTCCGGAAGCGACAAGGGTGGTGTGGGCTGGATGGATTAGAGTTGGGGCCCAGATCTGGCCCATGGGCCATAGTTTGGGCACCACTGCACTAAAGCAATGGCGCAAGTAGAGAAGGAGGGGAGATGGGTGGCAGTGGAAGGCTGGAGGGTACAAGAAAGCAATGGATCTTCACCCTGTTGTAGGTTCCAGTCCCCCTTTCGTTGCCCCAAAACGCTGTGCAAATACTTTCCTGCCCACGAGTCTGGATCAGCGGGCCACAAAATGTGGACATTGTTGCCAAATCAGGCTTCTCCTAAAAGCCTCGAGAGCCTTTGTTCTTGGTGCACTCTGAAATTAACCTTGGGCTCCTTAGCAGAACCGTTATTCTAAGGACAGGGAACCAGCATTACATCTGGATAAAGGATCAGACGAGGGTCCAGGAGACCTGGGTTCAAATCCTCCCGTGGCTGAAGAAACTCACTTGAAAGTGAGGTGGGAAAAAAGAGAAAGGTCAACTCTAGATGTCAAAATGCACGGAACGCTGTTACCTTTCCCACCAAAGTGGTACCTATTTATCTACTTGCAATTTATTGCTTTCAAACTGCTACATTGTCAGGAGCTGGGAGAGAGATGGGAGATCATTCCATCGCACAACAATCTGGCCTCGAACTGCTGATCTGCCAAACTTCTGGCCATCAAGCTCACCGTCTCAACCACTAAGTGCAGTGAACCCATTCATGTGGATTCACAGAGACTTGGGCCTCTGGGAATTAAAGCCCAAGAACAGCTGGAGTGCCAAAGTTCGCCATCACTGGCCTAGGCTATCCGGAAGAGCGAGAAAGATGAGCAAGTAAGATATAAAAAGCGTAAGTTTTTAAAATTCAGAAACATCTGAGAGACCATTCTAAGGCAAAAAGAAGTACCAATGGGTTTTATTTTAAATAATAATCATCATCCTCCTTTCTAGTAGTAGCCGCCACATCTATCGTAGGGATTTACTTCAGACCATTTATGAAAGGAAACTCCCACGCCTCACATGCCCTTTGAACATCTCCCCATGAGGGATGACCTTGAGCCTTGCCTTTGGTTTGACTTCTGTTGTCAAGGATGAGAATTGCACATGGCGAGAATCCCAAGAGCAGATCCAACCCTCTTCAGGAACAGAACATGTAAGCAGCCCAGGCCCTTCCTCTCGCTCTCGCTCTCTGCCTGGAGCCCTCCCAGAGCAGGCGGTTTCTCTTCAAAGGCTATTCTGCATGCCTCCTGCATCGTTCTGGGCACCTCATTAGCCTCCTCCTCCCCACCACCCGCCCCCATCTGTGGTTACCACAAGAGGTGCTGAAATATCTCAGAACCCGCCACTGTTTCACCTGAATATGGGCCACAGCTGATGCAGGGACCTCTGAAAGGAAGTGAGCTGATGAAGACGCATTAGAAGACAAAAAGCCTTCATCCCTGTTCAAACCCCGAGAGGCAAGACATGGATTTCCTTCCCTGCGTTTGTGTGTTGTTTGCTTATGCTCCAGCTATTCTGGATGAGTTGTGGTTTAATACATTCATGATGTTTGGAAGGATGTTCTTTAAAGGAGATGATAAAAGGCAGCAATCATGGAGTTAAACTCCCGATCCAGCTCATGCTCCATTCCTGAGGATAACCTGAAGCCCCTTTTCAGCCTTTGGACCCTTCCCCAAACAAGGGACAAACTTCTTCTGTGTGATTCTCTACCAAAAAGCCGTAGGTAAAAAGGTCGTGGTCTCCCTTGCTCAGAAGCCAGCCGTATCTGACTGTAGAGTTCAGTGCTCATCTTTATTTACAACCAAAGAATTAGTGCTATCTGTGTCTGTAGATGTTTTCATGGTCATGTGGCAGGCATGACTAGATACGGAATGCTGTTACCATTGCCAGCGAAGCAGTACCTATGTATCTACTTGCTTTCGAACTACTAGATTGGAAGGAGCTGGGACAAACAACGGGAGTTCACTCCACTGTGCAGCACTCGAGTCTCGAACTGCTGAACTGCCGACCTTCCAGTCTTCTTGCTCAGCGTCTTAACCACAAAGCTATAAACAACAGCAATTCAGCAGCAAGAGAAAGACGCTTCAGCTACGCCTGAGCATGCTCAGCAGCCCATCATCGCCTTTTGCTCTGCCAGCGTCAGCTTAAGGTCTGTTTCTTTGGGGTTTATAAGTCTTCCATCTTCCTTGCAGCAAATCTCACCAATGCATCAGCTCTGCATCATCCACCCACACCACAGCCTCGCCTTCCATCTCTGAAAAGGAGGACATGATTCCCAGGCCACCAGCTCTGCCTCCCCCCTCCCCCCCCGGTGCTAATGGAGCATAATAGCCGAGGTACCTTCATGGGGTCTGGGGCCCAATGAAGAGGAAGGGAATGGACCGGCTTCCATTAGCGCAGGAGTGGCAACCACAGAATCAGCATTAATGGATGATGCCAAAAGCGTGTGGGTTTTTAAAAAAGTAGATACATGGATTTGTTTTTTAATGAACAGAAAAGTAGGAAAGACTCTCAGGTCTTGAGCCAATTCTTTCTGTGGCACGACAAGATCCACAGGTGGAACCGGGGAGGAGAGGAGGGGGAGACGCACGCATGCACACCTAAGGCCCAAAGATAGGAGGAGGAGGAGGATCAAGATCATCAGGAAGGTCACAAACCATCAATGGGGAACTCCACCATCCATGCTGGGCACATCAGCTTTGGCCCCGAGTCTCTGTGGCAGAGGATGCTGCTCCACTATGGAGCACATCCACACACGTGAAACAAGTGGACAGCGCTGTGAATGAAGCCATGCGCAGAGTGACAGTAGGATGCCTCAAACCGACACCAGTGGAAAAAGCAGACCCTCTTGTGGGTGTGGCTCCACATCTGAGAGCAGGAGAGAAGGAGCAGCAGTGCAAGCGAAGGAGCCTCAACATCCTCTGAACAGAGAGGAGCCTCAAGTCTGCCGGCTCAGATCTGGGAAGAGCTTTATGGCAAGAACAAACGTTCTTGAGGCTACACAAGAGCAAAAGCAAATTAGAAGATGGAGGGGAAAGGAGCTCACAGGACAAGGAACATTAAAAGTGGACAGAGCTGAAGACCTCAGTCTCCCCTACATGTCCCTTGGAGGACCCTAAGTAGGGTCAGGGCTGGAGTCCCAACAGGCTCAAGTGGGGGCTGGTCTACCGATTGCTGGTCTACTGATTGCTGCCAGAGACGACATGAGGACTTGCACCTGGGCAGTGACAAAACCAAGAAAGTGGCTTCCTTTTGGCACTCCGGGGTTTGATCAGGACATGAAAGAAGAGAAGACTTATCCGCGCACATGCACGCATGCACACACGCACAGAGAGACAACATACAGAGAGTTCCAGCTTAATTGCTATGGTTCTCTCTGCATTTTCTGGAATGAAATGTGCTGAAGGTAGGAAACCACATGCAAGAGATCACAGCCTCCTTGAAGTCTCCGGCCTCTCCATCACTTCCAAGACCCAATCTCTCCCTGCTGAAGAAACCAGAGAAAGAGACCAGCCCCTTCTCACCCCATTGCTAGAGAAGTGTCATGGCTACTACAGTACTATACAGTAAAACCTCAGATAACACTAAAACCTGGTTCCACAAGTCTTGGTGTTATACGATTTTTAGTGTTATCCGATGCATGTTAAAATCCTATGGGATCCATAGAGATACATTGTAACCACACAGGCTTTAGTGGTTGTTATCCGATGCATCCCATAGGATCTTAATGTTATCCGATGCAATTCTTCCCCCCAGATTGCTTAATGTTATGTGATTTTAGTGTTATTCGATACTAATGTTATCTGAGGTATTACTGTATAGCCTTGTTAAATAAAACGACAGCCTAATTATGGGCTCTCAGCAATGTTTATTTCTGCCCCTACGCCCTATCAAATTCTTCTTTGTGGTCTCTTTGAATCCACATGAATGGATTCACTGCACATACACTCAGTAGACCCATTCATGTGGATTCACAGGGGACCACAAAGAAGAACAACAGTTACAGATAAGCAACGTGTCATTATAGAGCCCTGCTGGCAATGCAGGGGTTAAAATTGCAGTCCTACAGTTGGAACATTGTGAGTTCAATCCTGACCAGGGCTCCAGATTGACTCAGCCTTCCATCCTTCCACGGTCAGTAAAATGAGGACTCAGGATGTTAATGAGGGGAAATGCTAATTAACTGTGAACCACCCAGAGTGTGTACTAAGCACTTAGGTGGGGTGGTATAGAAGTGTGATATTGCTTTTCTTTGAACCAGCACCCCGTTAGGATAGCAAAGCTCTGGGAGGGAAGCCAAAGGAATAACCTTCCAAGGATATTTATTAATATTACAAAAAGACCACGACGCGAGGCGACGCTGTTTGAGAAAGACGGTACCTGCCCCCTTGTCACAGCTTTCCAAACACTGGCCTGACTCCCCGTTTCTTAGGGGCAGAAAGAGGACCCTGGAGAAACACCAGTCTCTTTCCCCCCCCCGCCCCACCCCCCATTCCTACACCCAAGGTGGGTTTGAAGGCTCTGCTCTGCCTTCCCCTCTTGGTGGGCAAAGCCTTGGGGTCTGGTTTTTGAGTCTTTTGCCTGGGGGTCTCTTCCATTCCTCTCCTTACGACGAGGGGGGTGGGTTTCTAGCTTGGTCAAGGGACTGAAGGGACTGAGACGTTCCTGGCTGTGGGTTCAACCCAGCCTTACAGGGAAGGCAACCCTTGATTTCTCCTCCCTTCACCATTGGCTCTCCCCAAAAGCAACCCCAAGAGGGCGGTCCGGCTCCTGTCTTTTCCAGGCCACCTCCAAGGACATGCCCCAGGGAGGCTTCTTCAGTCCCACAATGGTTTAATGCTCCCCGTTTTCATCACTGGCCATTCAAAACAAAGGCCAGCAAAGTCCCTCCAGCGGTTGCTCAACCCCCCCCCCCCGGGGTGTGCTTTGTCCCCTGCGGGTGGGCTGGACGGTTTCCATCCGAAATCTGCTAGACAGAAATGATGAGCCAGTGGAAGTCTGCACAGGGTGGGGGGTCTCCAAGGTCACCCAGGAAAGTGGGTTTTGGCAGCACCTGCCGCTCCATCTCTCTTGGCTCAACGTTGCTCTCCGTGGTAGAGTCCCAGCAGAACGGGCGAGTGTATCGGTCCCTTTACAAGTTGTCCCAGTTGCCAGGACATTCCTGAAGTAAACGGTGTGTCCTTTGCCATTCCCTGGGCCTGGCAGGAAGGGAGGGGCGATGCCAATTTAAAAGTCTGCTTCTCATTCTCACAGTCCCTCTGCGCCGCCGAGCCCCCCCCCCCTTTCGATGTTGGGAAAGTGCTTTTTATTATTTATTTTTGGCATCCGCCTCCACTTTTTTTGTCTGTTGCCAACAAACCTGCAGGCAGAAGAAGAAAAGAAAGTGACGCAACTGCCAAGAGTTGGGAGCTGCGAATAGAAACCTTGAACACAGCTACGAGAGGAAGGGAAGAAGGAAAGGAAGGAAGGAAGGGAAGGGAAGGGAAGGGACTCGGGATGGGTGACCAAGAGACACTATAGAGTCATTTTTAGCCTGCGGAGGTCCTTATGGAGATCAACCCACCAGGTAGACTTTAGGGGAGCTTCAGGACAGAAAAGAGCCCAGTGAGACAGGGGCTAAACTGCTGCACTGCAGCCAAAATACTGTGAGTTTGATGGGGATCGAGGTTGACTCAGCCTCTTCCATCCTACTGAAGTCACTCAAATGAGGACCCAGCATGTTGGGGGCAAAACACGAATTAACTTGTCAACCACCCAGAGAGCGCCCTAAACGCTTCTGTGGGGCGATGCATAGAAGCGTCATTGCTATTGCTGTACTGTATATCCTTCGTAAATATAACCATACTTGAGAAATATAACCATGTTCTACTGATGGGTTACCTACAATATCTATTTCTGCCCTGATGTTCTATCCAGTAGTAGTTCTTCTTCTTCTTCTTCTTCTTCTTCTTCTTCTTCTTCTTCTTCTTGGTGGTCTCTGCGAATCTACACGCATGAGTTTACCCTGCGTACACGCAGTAAACCCCATCGTGTGGATTCACAGGTGACCATGAAATAGGTAAGCAACCTGCCATCATAGAGTCCTGGTGATGCAACAGTTAAACTACTGTACTGCACCCAAAATGTCGTGAGTTCGATCCTGACTGTGGATCAAGGATGACTCAGCCTTCCATCCTTCCAAGGTGGGTAAAATGAGGACCCAGCATGTTGGGGGCAAAAGCGCTAATTAACTTGTGAACTGGCCAGAGAGTGCACTAAGCGCCAGGTGGTCCCTGCTATGGCTAGCTAGGGTCCCTGAGAGTAAAGAGCGAGGAGGATCCACTCCTTTCACGGAGACCTCCTGAGAAGCTCCTCTGGTTTACTTTGTCACTGCACTGCTCTGTGGGTGGTCAAATTTTAGACGCTGCCAATTTGGGTGGGTTGTGAAGGACAAAGCCCCCCCCCCCCGGGTGGCCTCTTCAAAAAAGGAACAGGGGGAGGCGGCTTCAGTCCCTTCCCAGCCTAGCCCCCAATCCTCCCCCTGCCCTGCCGCTGCCACTTCCGCTAAGGGTGACCTTTGCCACTCCAGCCCAAGGTGTGCCTTACCTGGCCTGCTGATCTTCCCATTTCAAACATCCCGAAGAAGCTGGAGAGAGAGAAGAGAAGGCCGAGGTCAAGGGGAGGCCGACACTTTCCTTGCTCAAGCTTCATGCCCAAGCTCATCACCCCACATATGCACCCCTGGGGATTTCAAGGGGGAAAGAGATGGACCACAAACAGGGACCAAGGGGGGACCACCTAACCAGCCCATCTCCTGGGAGGAGAGCTCACTAAATCAGCTCAGCTAGGCTGAAACAACTGCAGTGGCTTCACGGTTAAGACCAGGGGTTCCCAACCTAAGGCCCTCGGGCCAGATCTGGCCCACAGCACCATTTCATGTGCCCCCACCCCCACCAAGGGCATTCGAGAAACAAAAAATGGAAGCCGTTTTGAAGCTGTTAAAGCAAGCAAAATGGCCACACCCATTGTGCAGGCAGGGCAAAATGGCCGTCCAGCCCTCAAAGCTGACTGAGAGAGCATCACTTGGCCCCTGGCTTGAAAAGGTTGGGAACCCCTGGTTAGGACACTGAACTTGATGACTGGAAGGTTAGCAGTTTGAGACCCGAGTGCTGCATGATGGAGTGAGTTCCCGTCTCTGTCTCACCTCCTGCCAACCTAGCAGTTCAAAAACAATAAAATTGCAAGTAGATAAATAGGTACCGCAAATAACCATCCGTAGGCATAAGAACACAACAACCAAATGAGGATCCCAGGCAAGGCCCCATTGTGGGCAAAGTCTTCCTTGAATGCCCCAAGTGGAAGAGTGTTCTAATGATGGGCTGCTATCTACAATGCCTCTCTCTGCCCCTATGCTCTAGCAAGTTCTTCTTGGTGGTCTCCGTGAATCCACACGAATGGGTTTTCTGCGCATGCATGGATTCACAGGTGACCATGAAGAAGAAGAACAGTTACGAGTAAGCAAGCTGTCATTTTAGAGCCCTGGTGTCCTGCAGACAAAACGTTGTGAGTTTTACCCTGACTGGGGATCAAGGTTGACTCACCCTCTTCCATCCAATGCTCCAGATTCCTCCCTCGGCCTGTCTGGCCTGGAGGGAAATGGACTTAGTTGTAGGGGGTTTGGTTTTTGAGTTTTTGTAAAATTATATACATTGTTTTTGATATTTTCTTTTTACTGTTGTATTACTGTAAGGTGATGTGATTCTCTGTGGATTTTTCTGTCAGCTGCCCAGAGTCGCTATGCAAGTGGGGGGCGGCATACAAGTTGAACCATTAAATTAAATTAAACCCTTCCAAGGTGGGTAAAATGAGGACACACGGTGGGTTCTAACGCAATGGATACTCCCAGTCTCCTTCCACTTATACCTTTGTGTGTATATATATATACCAACCGTGTTTTCTCACTATAGCCAGTGCCAGTTGTGTTATGCCATAGTGCCTACCAGAATTGTCCATCGCAAGAGCAAAATGATACTGATCTACTGCCCCACGGTGCTTTCTTTAGTGCACTCCCTGGGCAGCTGACGGGTCATTAGCATCTTGCCCCCTCCCCAAAACATGCTGGGTTCTCATTACACCCAATTATAATTGTCTGTGCTTGCATTGTGTATGATATTGGACACCGCCAGAGCGGAGCGACACTACACAGTTGCGATCAGTTTGATCCCACTTTAATAGGCATGAATCAGGAGTCCTAGAGAATCCCAATTTCCCAAGGGAGGGAAGGGGGGGGATTATCACAGCTATCAAGGGGAAGCAGGGAAGCCCATTGGCAGAGAACCCAGAGTCCTTTGCCAACCCACACACTGTGTCCAACGGAGACACGGCCGTTACACTGGGATCAAACTGCTTTAACGGTTTAGTGTAGATACCTGAGGACCTCATCTGTCCTCAGTAGCAACATGAGTTACATGCAAAAGTGGAAACAGCTTGAGCTAATTACAGATCCCTAGAATTGCAACCGTAACGGTCCCAAATATAAGTTACTGTATATACTCGAGTATAAACCGAGTTTTTTTAACCCCAAAAATGAGGTCCAAAAAGGTGACTCAGCTTATACACAGGTCAACAACCACAAGGGACAAAAAAAAATTTTTTGAGTGATTCCACTGCTTAAAAGTTGTGATTCTGCAGCTACAGCAAGGAAATTAAAAATAGCTTTGTTTTCTGAGATGCCTGAAAATAGCTGATTGGTGCACCATTACCACAACTGGCCACAAGAGGGAGCACACTGCAGTTTTCCATAAGATTACATTGAAAATGAGTTTCTTCCATTCCAACCCCTCCCAAGCATAATGAGGGATCTCCAACCCATCTTGGACAAGAGTGCTTCACTTTTTAAAAAGCCCTTGGTGACAGACTCCTACTCGCTTATAGACAACCCTCCAATCTCAAACAACTATTGACACACAACAGACTACACAGAAGTGGAGCAGAGATGGGAACTAGACCCTGCTGCAAATCCAGATGTCAACTATGCCCCCACATTCGCTCTGGAAACAGCATTACTGGACCCAACGGCACCACACACAACATTAAAGGCAGTTTTACTTGTGCATCTGCCAATCTGATTTATGCCATCTCTTGCCAAAAATGTCCATCCGTGCTTTATGTAGGACAAACAGGACAATCTTTACGCAAAATAATTAAGGGAAACAAATCAGATATCCAGAATAGCAACACAGAGAAACCTGTCTCAAACCACTTCAATCTAACTGGACACTCTATCCAAGACCTGAAAGTTACAATTCTGGAACAGAGAAATTACAAAACTAGGATTGAAAGGGAGACAGCAGAAATCAAATACATCCATTTGTTAGACACCCATCGCAGGGGATTAAATATTAGCGAAGGGTTTCTGAGGCATTATCAAATTTGATACACAGATTGCTATATGCTGCTAGATATTTTATATACACTAGTACCTCAGATAACAATGAGGCTTGGTTCCACAAGTATCGTCATTATCTGGTTTTTAACGTTGTGCGATGTATTGATCGCACAACGTTTTAAAAAAAGCCCTGTTCCCCTGGAGGCTGCAGCAAGCCAAAACGTCAGGATTTGAATCCCAACATTTTGGCTTGCTGTCAGCCTCCAGGGAGTTGGGAGAACTTTGGAAACAGCGCGGATTGGGTCCCCCAACACACACACACCCAGAGCCAGCAGGGGGCAGAGACCGAAATGGGCAAAAAATAATCCAGTTTTTTCACCCATTTCGGGCTCTCTGACACACACACCCCTTGCCGGCTCCACGGAGGTCAGGGGACTCTATCCGCACTGTTTCTGAAGTTTCCCCACCTCCCCGGCCAGTGCAGCAAGCCAAAACATTGGAAATAGCTTGGATCGGGTACCCTGACCTCCCTGGAGCCAGTGGGGGGGGGGGGTGTTAGAGAGCCCAAAATGGGTGAAAAAAAGGTCCATTTTTTTACCCATTTCAGGCTCTCTGACCCCCCTGCCAGCTCCGGGCAGGTCGGGGGACCCGATCCAAGCTGTTTCTGGAGTTCCCCCACCTCCCCAGCCAGTGCAGCAAGCCTATTTATCTACTTGCAATTTCTTGCTTTTGAATTGCTAGGTTGGCAGGAGGTGGATCAGAGGATGGGAGCTCAATCTGTCATGCAGCTCTCAGGTCCTAACTCCTTTTCTACCAACATTCCAGTCGTCCATCTCAGTGTCCTTCTTGTAAATTAAATTCATGCAAAAATTCACAACCAAACATCTGGACTTCAACTTGAGACTGATTTGCCTTTTAAGACCTAGGTCTGCCCGCACAAACCAAGCTAGATGGAGTAATTGTCTCAAAGGATGTGCTGCCATGCTCACCGTCAGTGGGTCAGTCTTGAAGGCAGCGACACTGTTCCGCATCTCATTCTCGTTGCCACGCAGTGGGATCAATGAGATGTTGCCCAACCGGGAATCTTGGCGTGCCCGGGATGCCCGGATCTTGGACGACTCCGAAGGCCATATGTTTCCATTGTGCTGGGAAGTCAGGAAAGAGAGCAGAAGGAGTGAGGAGGGGGAGAGGGAGGGGGTTGTCTGGTTTTTCATGGAAGAACTTCCTTGAGCAGGTACTGCCCTTTGCAGAAGCAGCTGTCTCAATGGCTGATGCTTCCACCTTTATTCCGACTTCCTCTTCTTTCTTTCCTTCCCTGCCCGGAAGACCCCCATGTTCCCCAGGGATCCTTCTCTTTCTCTCTGTGTGTATGTAAGTATTGAGTGGAAAATCTAGAGGCTGATGGATATTTGGGAGGAATCGCACGGCCAGTGTTGCCTTTTGCGTCTCCTTCTTGCTAAGTATTGTAGTACAACCCCAGCCTGTGGTGGGTGTGAGCACAATTACCATAGAGACAGAAATACTAGCCTAAACTAAAGGAAGTTGTTTTATATTGTTTGTCCCTAAGTAACCAATTGGAAAGTTCCCTGTCTTCCCACCTCTAGAGGCCATCTGGCCTATTTGCATGTATTAAGGCTTTGCATGTTCCAGTCTTCTCTCCACCACCTCCGGCACCTTTTTTTTTTTTTTTTGGCCTTTTGAAGGAAGAAGATGCCTATTGAAGATGCCATTTTGTGGGCCACATGGCAGTCCTAAAAGACCTAAAGATTGTAATTTAACTTTACTTCTTTCTAACACAATCTCACCAAAAATCCTGAGCACAGATCTATTCATGCCCCCTCTTCCCGGTCTTCAGTGCCATGCCCTCTTCTTCAGTGTCCTCCCTGTCCTCAATTAATGAACTCTATTGCTTTCTGTGCTGGTTTTGTTTTGTTGTTTGAGTTATTTCTGGCTGTGAATAAGGGAAATAGGTTATTAATTACTGCAAGACTCTATAAATTTCCTAATGCTATCGAAGTAGATATTTTATTAATGTTTATCATTTGTTTTTATTTTGTTTGGATTCTTCTGTTTTTATATTATTGTAATGTGACCTGTTCTTTTATCATTGTAAGCTGCCCAGAGTAAATGGGGTATTAGGTAGGTAGGGGTGTGTGTATGTGTGTGTGTGTGTGTGTGTGTGTGTGTGTGTATAGATAGATAGATAGATAGATAGATAGATAGATAGATAGATAGATAGATAGATAGATAGATAGATAGATAGATAGATAGATAGATAGATAGAAAGAATAGGTCACAATTCAGTAATACTTACCTAGATGACAGCCAAAAATAACTCAACCAATAAAACAAAAGGCTTGCACCAATCGGTGTGGGCTATGAATGAATGAATGAATGAATGACTTTTGACTCAGGCTCTCAGGGAGAGAGGAAAGAGGAAGCTTTCTGAGCCTTCGCCATTCCCACAGCCTGAGTGTGACACTTACCTGCACAGAGAGAAAGGTGGCAAACCAGGCCCGGAGTTCCATCTGGGTGTCGCAGCAGAGATACCTATGGAGAAAAGGTGAAAGGACAGGAAGGCCACATAAGGGACCAAGGAGGGCAGGTGGCCTTTGAACTCTCCCAGCCCCCCCCCCCCGCCCCCGCCTGCTGAACAGGAGAAGCCATTAACACACCACAGGGCCAGCCCGGGCGGAAATCCACAGGCAAGCACAGGAAACAAGAGGTGCACCTGTACTTGTGGGCTGCACACTGGCTCATGCATTTGCCCTCAGTGCTACCTCATAGGGCTGCTACCACTCCCAGAAGCCCCAGTGGCTGGGGGCTTCTGGGAGAAGCAGTCTCAGTAAAGGGCCTTTTCCAGGCTTTAGGAAGCAGGGACCAGGAAGGAGAACTTGAGAAGAGACTAGGGACAGAAATAGACATCGTAGATAGCCCAGAATTAGTACTCGCTCTGGGCAGTTCACAAGTTGATTAGCATTTTGCCCGCAACCTGCTGGGTCCTCATTTTACTGACCTCAGAAGGATAGAAAAGGCTGAGTCAACTTGGAACCCAGCCAGGATCGAGCTCACAATCTTTTGGCTGCAATCTTTAACCAGTCTCCCACCAGGGCTGAGGAAGCCTTACCACTCCCAGTGATCCACATGAAAATATTGCCCAAAGAAGATGGGCTTGACCTTGACCACTGCCTCAAATATCCCAGCTGTGGCAAAAATCCTCAAAAATAATGTCTTCCTCCTCCAGCCCTTCTCCTCCTATCCGGCCTCTTGGACTACAGATCCCATTATCAGCCGGACCCAGTACTGAGGAAGCTGCTGCCCTCCTTGTGGACTTTGACACTCAAGGCCGTTAGTTCTCAGGGATGTCAGTTTAGTTCGCTGCTACCTGACACTCAGCGTTGAGTCACTGGCCATTGGGTCTACTCCCGTGATGGCGAACCTTGGCACTCCAGGTGTTCTTGGACTTCAATTCCCAGAAGCCCAAGCCAGCCCTCCTGCTGATCAGGGCTTCTGGGAATTGAAGTCGAAGAACACCTGGAGTGCCAAGGTTCAGCATCACTGGCTCTACTCTATTACCACAGCAGGATCACCTTGTCTCGGGTCCACCAAAAATGGGTCAGCTTACAACCATGCTGTCAAAAAGCCCTTTCTTACTCTGGGAAATCATGGCGGTCTCTCTCTTACCATTGCTGCTTCTCCAGCTTCTCATTCTCAAAGAAGACGGTGAATCCCCAGCTGGAAGAAGACAACACGGAAGAGGTTGAGGTGAGCACAAGAAAGGCTTTCTTTCGTGCCCCCACCCACCTCGAGAGGGTCTCCCCAAAGGAGCAAACTGGCTCTCCTGGGTAGGCTTGTGGTTATGTGGTAAGCCCCAGGCATGACAGTCAGGAGCATGTAGGGAGCGGGGGGACACCAGCTGCAGGCCATACATATGTGCACACATGGAAACATACATCACTCTGGCTTCTTCACCCTGTTCCAAAAGGTTTGCTCTGCCTCCCATCACAATTCCCGGGGGGGGGGGGAGCCAGTGGGTCAATGAAGCAAGCAGAACTGAAGGGGGAGCTGAAACCATGAAACCAAACACTCCCCCCAACTCCACCGGTTTTGGGACTGGCGCTGCTGCGCACTCTGAGGAGGGCAATCCAAAAAGAGCAGCTTTCCCAAGTCCTGGGAAAGAGACTCTTTTTGCCTTAGGAAACAAAGTCTGCCGCTTTCCCAACCCACAAGGTCTCCGACGCAAGGAGGCTCCAAAGCAGCTGCCCTGTGAGAGTTTGGAAAGCTCTCGTAAGATCCCGTAAGATCCCATAAGATCACAGCCTGTGTGCCTGCATTAGGAAGCCCATCCTTCTTTCCTGCAGGCATTTCCATGGTCATGGGGTAGGCTTGACTAGACGCCAGACCGCACGGATCGCTGCTACCTTCCCACTGAAGTGGTACCTGTTTTCCTACTTGCAATTTCTTGCTAGGTTGGCAGGAGCTGGAACAGGGAGCTGACTTTGTCGTGAAACATTCAGATCTCAAACTGTTGAGTTGCTGACCTTCCCGTCCTCAAGCTCAGGATCTTAACCACTAAGACACCGTGGCCCCTTCAGGGACCTTTAGGTAAAGGTAAAAGTCACCCTTGCTCGAAAGCCAGTCCTATCCGACTCTAGGGTTCAGTGCTCATCTCTGTTTACAGCCAAAGAGCCAGTGCTGTCTGCTTCTGCAGACGTTTTCGTGGTCATGTGGGAGGCATGACTAGACACCGGAGCGGACAGAATGCGGTTTACCTTCCTACCAAAGTGGTCCCTATGTATCTACTTGCAATTTCTTGCTTCTTAACTGCTCGGGTGGCAGGAGCTGGGACAGAGATGGGAGCTCATTCGGTCATGCAGTGCCTGGAAATCAAACTCCACCCTTCCAGTCCGCGAGTTCAGCATCTTAACCCCTTGAGGAGCCAGTGCAGTCCCTCCTTAGTTCCATGCGGAGCCAGGGACCCGTGGCCTCCCGCACAGGCTGGTCCTCTTCCCTGTGCATCGGCCAGCAAAGCAAACCCGGAGCCGCTCCTTGTCCAGCTCTGCCCTCTAGCGGCCAAAGGCACCGGCAAGCTTCAGGCGTGGCCTCTTTCTGGCCAGGGCTGGGCTGGGCTGGGCTGGGCTGCTGTTCCTTCCCTCTCAAAGGCATTTGGGGGGGGGTCTGTCCCCTCCCTGCAGCAATTCGCCACCCGTCCCCCTCCCCAAGGGGGCAAACCTGCACAGTCCACGGCCTTGCATGCAAGCAAAGCTAAGCCTTGTTGCCTGTCGAGGGTCAAGGCTGTTCAATGAGGCCTCCTAGAAGAATTGTGTGTCAGAAATTATGCTGGGCTGAAAGGATTTTTGCTGGAGGAACTCCTCCGCTCAGGGGACGACCAAAGGAGGCTCCTTTCATGTCCCCGAGACCAAGGGGTCCCTGTTCATCTACTTGCAATGTCTTGCTTTTGATCTGCTCGGCTGGCAGGAACTGGGACAGACAGCAGGAGCTCAAACCGTCATGCAGTCCCTGGGTCTCAAACTGCCAACTTGCCGACCTTCCAGCTCACAAAGTGAGCTTCTTAACCACTGACCCACTGCAGTCCCTTTAAAGGGCCTCCTGAACCCTTTTGGCATTTGAAGAGAGCAGCAGCAGCAGGAGCAGCAGCAGGAGCAGCTTCTGGGCACAAACCTCTGTGTCTCCACCAAGCAAAGGAGGGAAGGGTCAGCGCCAAACCAAGGATGGGAAAACACTTCCGCTTTGCCCATGTTAACGTCCACCAGACAACGGAATCTCTGCCCTCTGAGCAGCTCCACGTGGGCAGAGCTGAAGGAAAGCTACATTTCAGGACTACCGTTCCCAGACTCTCCTCAAAAGAGTTGGGGGACCATGGGAGTTAAGTGGTTAAGACACTGAACTTGATGACTGGAAGGTCAGCAGTTCAAGACAGACACGCACGCACGCACGCACGCACGCACGCACGCACGCACGCACGCACGCACGCACGCACGCACGCACGCACGCACGCACGCACGCACGCACGCACACACACACACACACACACACCAAGTGCTGCGTGATGGAGCCCAAGGGTCCTGCCAACCTGAGAGTTCAAAAACAAGAAATTGCAAGTAGATAAATAGGTACCACTTTGGTGGAAAAGGTAGCAGCATTCCATGCACTCCTTTGTCTAGTCATGCCTGCCACATGACCATGGAAACATCTGTAGACACAAACAGCGCTGGCTCTTTGGCTGTAAACGGAGACGAGCACCAAACCCTAGAGTCGGATACAACAGGCTTATGAGCAAGGGGGGGATATTAACTCTCCCATCTTCCATCCATTGTCCCACCTTTTTTCTAGGTTACTCCTCAGGGCGCTTTCAAGGCCAAATTCCACCCCAGCCCTGGCTTCTCCAGCAAATGAAACTTCGAAGATCTTACATTCACACACACACCCCTCCGAGGAAGGAACAGAATCCATTTTGAATCTCAAGCCAAGACCCCTTTTTCAATTGCCTGACAGAGCAGCAATCCACAATCAAACTCCGTTTTTCTGCCCTGTTGCTTCCAGTGGAGAAGGAACGGCTGTGCTGCGGCAGTGTGCGCATGAGCGTGTGTGTGTTAATGTGTGTGTCCATGTGCACACATTGGAAAGCCCACCTCTTTCAAGCCATTCCAGCCTAACCAGCATTCCAGTTCCATCTTCTGCGGGCAAGGCAGACGCCCGGCAACACACACACACACACACACACACACACACACACACACACACACACACACACACACACACACACACACACACACACACACACACACACACACACACACACACACACACACACACACACGGTTATGGCCGGACCCCCAAGGGATGCTCACCAGCTAGGCGGACGGACTTTCTTCTTGACGCCCAGGTAGATTTTCAGGTTTTTGACCGGCCATTCCTTCTCTGGCTTATGGCTCTGAGCAGAGAACACAAAGACAAGGGCATGAGAGAGTCCTGTCCAAAGCAAAGACCCCTGAAGTTTTCAAGAATCAACACGGTTGAGTTGACCTTGATTCCTGCCAGGATCAAACTCACAACATTCTGGCTGCAGTACAACAGTTTAACCACTGCCCCTCTGCTAGACGCATGGCATCAGGGTACCATCTGGGTACAGAACCTAAGGCTGCCGTCCCTGGGAACGGGGAGCCTAAGGCAGCCGGAACTAAGGGCCGCAACTGCCAAAGGCAGAGGCCGGCTCACGGAAATGGGCCTGTATGGCCTCCAACGTACCCGGACTTCCTTGTAGAGCCGGAGGCAGTCGCTGCTGAGGACAAAGTATCGGTCGTGGAAGCCGGTGCTGAGCCCCACGCCCAGCAGGTTCTTCTCCTCCCGGAACTTCATCAGCCCATGCTTGGTGTCGTCCCCCTTGCTGGCTAGGGAAGAAGAGGCGGGTTGAGGAGGGGGCAGGTGGGTTGAGGGGGGGGGGTCCAAGCTCAAAGCCCTTCCCAACACCAGTCTTAATCATGGCCCAAGACAGCGTGAGAAGGATACAGACCATCCAGTCCCAAGCCCTTCCCATGAAGATTTCTTGGGCACCTGAAAGCCAAGAGCTCTGATGGCGAACCTTGGCAGCACTCCAGGTGTTCTTGGACTTCCATTCCCAGAAGCCCAAGTTTCCGTGAATCTACATGAATGGGTTTACTGTGTACGTACATTCGTGTGGATACCCAGAGACTTGGGCTTCTAGGAATTGAAGTCAAAGTACACGCGCAGTAAACCCATTCATGTAGATTCACAGAAACATGGGGTTTCTGGGAATTGAAGTCCAAGAACACCTGGAGTGCTGCCAAGGTTCGCCATGACTGCCCTAGTGGTCTGGCCATATGTGCAGGAGGGCTTGGGAATAGATGACCTTTGAGGGCCTTCCCCACCTTACGGTTCTAAGATTCTGCAACTGGAGAAGTGAAGCATATCATGTAACCCAGATGTTCAATCCGTGGCTCAGATCCATGAGGAGCTTTATGGCAAGAACAAACATTCCTGAGGGTTCGCAGGAGCAAAACCAAATTGGAAGGTGAAAGAAGGGGTGTGTGTGGCAATGCCATGCTCCAGCACCACCTTTTCCGTGGCCCTGCCTCTCCCAAATGGAATGGCTCAAAGGGAGACAGCCTCTACCAGCTCCTTACCTAGGTAAAGCAGCATGCTTTCCATGGAGAGCTGCTTCTTCACCACCAGGTAGCTCTCTTTCCCCAGGCCATGGAAAATGGGAAGGACCTTCTCCAAGTAGTGCAATGGGCGCTCTGCACAAGGGAAGAAAGACGAGGGTGCGGGAATTAGGTGGGTGGGTGGGGACCCCACTCTCAAGCGATTGGGGCAGCGTAAGGCAGAGAGAGAGAGAGAGATGCCAAGGACATCAACCCCAGGCAGGCACACACACACACACACACACCTGCCTCTTCCCGTTCATTGACTTCGAAGCAGCTCCAGAAATCTTTCTTTCTCATGACAATATTCCTCCGGTCCAGGATCTCGAAAGTCAGTTCTTCAGCTGTCATTGTGGCCGGGATCTGGGCAGGGGAGAGACCTGAACATGAACCACCTGCCTCCGATTGCCAATTTGGGGCAAAAACATGATGGAGGTGTGATTTAGGGAATCACAGGTTGGGGTGGATTTATTTGTCGCCATTTGTAAAACCCTCTTTTTAAAACGATGCACCCTGTCCAGAGTGGAAATGCCACCCAGGCTGGAGGTACAGTAAAGCCCTGGGTTGCGGGCACCTCGGGTAATGGAAAACTCGACTTACAGAAGGAAATTCTGAGGAAATCACGTCCCAATTTAGTCCCAATTATCTTGAGCGTCACCTTGCTAGCGTGTGGGATGAGCGCAATTGTTCGATAATTGGAAAATTCATTACCCTTTTTTGGGATTGGAACATATACTGATCTTTTCTAATCCTGTGGCCATTGTTGTGTTTTCCAAACATGATACAGGTTTATAGAGTCATGGAAGACAATGGGATCATCATCATCTCCTTCTTCTTCTTTTACCCCATCAGGTGTTGAGGGAAGACAATAAGAACTGAGAAAAAGAGGGGATTTTCCCCCCTCACACAACCCAGTGACATTCAGCAGGAGGGACAAGATGCCATTTCCTACTGCAAGACGTGGAGAAGGCCGTGTAGTCCCTCACCCAGCCTGAGGTCAGCCGGCCTCTCCCACTGGCTCTCCACTACAGGCGAGCCCCCACCGCCACCCCCGACTTCTCCCACCCCCAGAGTTCCCCTTCTCCTGGCTATTCGGACCTTGATGTGCTGTTCAGCGTCTGTCTTCTTCTCCTCCAAGTACACGGTGCAGATGAAGTCCCCAGCATGCTAGAAGGAGAGAAAACATTGAGAAGAAGGACATGGGGTGGGACAGGTTAGGGCAGGAGGGGAAGACCCTCGAGGCTGAGCATTTCCCATGGAATGTTCTGCCATGGAGGTTCCCCAGGCAGCTGCCGGGCATCCAATGCAAGCTCCATGCGCAAAGCTTCGTGGGAGGTGGTTCACCTGGCCGTTACAACCTATAGCCCACAAAATAGCCATCACAGCCATAGCAACTCCGCCTCTATATGCGTCCCATATGAGTGCTGAGTGCAGTCACTGGGCAGTTCACAAGTTAATTTGAATTTTATCCTGAACATGCTGGGTCCTCATCTGACTGACCACGGAAGGATGGAAGAGGCTGTGTCAACCTGGATCGAACTCACACTGTTTTGGCTGCAGGGCAGCAGTTTAGCCCCTGCGCCACCGGGTCTCAAAACCAGCTGTTTCCTCCTTTACATCTTGACCTTCCAGCCTCTGAGACCCATCAGGAGCCCTTCCTGACCTCACACCTGATCTGGCCAGATCCTGCCCCACCTGGAGGAATGAGCTGCCTACCTGCTTTTGCAACAACACAGGTGAACTTTTCTGTTCATCCGGACAAACGCCACCTCCACTTCCATCTGACCAGCTCTGATTTTTCGCACAGTGAGGCAGAAGCAAAGGACCCCCCTCTCTGCCTGGTTTTTAGGCGCTCACCCACCCATTCACCTGCTCTGGGCAAGAGGAGTGGCAGCAGAATCCTTGCATGACTCACCTGCGTCCCACTGGACGAACCTGCGACCCGCATCTTCATGATGGCCGTAATCTCCTCCTGCTGCTTCCTCATCTCCTCCTCATCAACCTGCCCAGCGTTTACAGGTGGGAGACAGAAGATGAGGTTTAAAAAAAAAGGGGGGGGAGAAATACTTCAGTGCCTTTGGATTGATCTGGTCTTAGAAAGACTGCTTAAACCAGGGGTGCCCAAACTACAGCCCACAGGCCAGATCTGGCCCCCAACACCAATTCATCTGGCCCATGCCACCCTTGGCACTCCCAGAAGCAGAAGTAAAATGAGCCCATACAGGCGCGCCCATACAGCTGCCTGTACAGGCACGTTTTACTTCCGTGAGTACCAAGGGTGGCATGGGCTGGATGAATTGGTGTTGGGGGCCAGATCTGGCTCGTGGGCCGTAGTTTGGGCACCCCTGACTTAAAACAACAAATCACAGTGCCATTCGACACAACAATAATAATGAATAATTATAATAATTTGTCTTTTATATTTTTATTTTATTGCAGTAACTTTGGAATCAACATATAATGATTTTTTTTTAAAATTATTAAGTATGTTGTAGTTAGTTTTTTGCAAAATAATGTACATTTTTAATTGAAGTTTCATGAATGCAGCCTTATTTGATTACCGTTAAATTAATGCAACCTCCCATGTGGCTTCATTTGATTACCGTTAAATTAACGTGGCCTTCCAACAGCAAAAGTTTCCCCCATCCCTGGCCTAGAAGGTAATGGAGTGTAAGGGTTGGACCACCAGCATTCAACATTTGGACTTCAACTCCCAGAATCCCCTGTTGGCATAACCTAAGGTTAAGGATTTCTGGCAGCTGAGAAGCAAAACATCTGGTAGGTACAAGCCCAGGTGTCTTTGCATCAGAAAGTTAGGCCAGGACTCAGAAGAACTGGGTTCAAACTTTGGCCATAAAGCTCCTGGGATGACCTTCATACAGTTGTACTTTCTTATCCTGACCTACCTCAAAGGGTTGTATGTAAGGTAAAGCAAGGCAAGAGCTCCTTGACCACCACCATGTGGGCAATACTGGCCCCAAAGAGGAAGGCTGACCAATGGATTCACTCCAGCCTGCCTCTGCCCAGTTAGGGCACCAACTTCCTCTCAAGAGGCCAACAGGAGGACTTCCCCTAAGACTCCATCTCCCGGTCCCACTAAAGGAAGGGCCAGCTCCCACCCTTGGTGGCTTCAACCCCCCCCCCCTCCCCCCTTGACCCCTTGACCATTCATCCTGCACAGGGCAAGAGCTTCTCTCTTACGCTGAAGATGTCCATGTAGCATCGGATGAGGTCTTCCACCACTCGGCCTGCCTTGTAGTCTTTGCCATCCGTCTGGAAGAGCGTCGGCCCAAAGACAATGGCCAGGTTGTGGGTGGTCATCTGGTTCACCTCAGAGAAGCACTGGATTCTGTAACAAAGCTCACCGTCAGTGGGGGATCGGGACCCACCCCATTCCTACGCAACAGAAGAGGCTCGTGGAGGCTGGGCTGACGGCTCAACCAATAAAGAATGGGACCCTCACATTGGGAGGAGAGGTGAGATGCCTAAACTGATGACAAGCAAGAGGGAAGGCCGTCTGAAAGATGAATTAACTCTAAACTTCCCCATCTTGTATCTCCCCCCCCCCCCCCATCATGGATGTGTTTCAATGTACACTTCCACATGGCAGTCTGAAAGCTGTAGTTTGTGGTCCCAATGAGTTATAACCAGTTTGGATGGGACATCACAACGTTGGGCTTTTTCCCATGTTAACCAAAAACCCACGTTGGCCAGAATACAAAACAATATTTTCACCTCCTAAACGGACTGGTGTCCCTGCTGCAGTAGGCCAGGGGTGCCCAAACTTTGGTCTCTGATCCAGCCCTTGACACCAATTCATCCGGGCTGCGCTGCCCTCGTCGCTCCCGGAAGTGG
The DNA here is from genome assembly GCA_030440675.1 of Furcifer pardalis. Taxonomy (NCBI): domain Eukaryota; kingdom Metazoa; phylum Chordata; class Lepidosauria; order Squamata; family Chamaeleonidae; genus Furcifer; species Furcifer pardalis. Next base: position 117,760,285 of record CP126895.1, read on the forward strand.
AAGTAAAATGCACCACCACACACTGAATTGGTGTCAGGGACTGTAGTCTGGTTTAAGCAGAGTAAATGGCAAGCCTAAAATCTACTTCATCCTGTTGCAAAACACATCAGTTACAAAACAGATTGCAAGGCGCATTTGACTTCCGCTTCTGGTGGGAGGAACCACGTGAGTGGCCCGTGGCCCAAAAAGTTTGGGCACCCCTGCAGCAGACAAACACCAACCGAAGAGTCCCTGATTGGATTCCTGGTAGTCTGCCAACTGCATGACTCAAAGGGGGAAGAGGAATTTGAGCAGGGACTTCTTCACCACTGCAAGGTGTGCCCAGGCATTCCCCCAGGTAAAGCCAGCTCTCCACCGGGATTTAGGGCTGCTGTGTGGAGGGGTCTGAAATGGCCCTGGTCAGCCCCATTAGGTAGAGGCTGACACACCTGTCCCCACCCAGCTGTGAATCCAGCCCCAGCCACTGCCGGAGGGAGAATCCCCAGCGTTTCTCTTTCTTCCAGCCAGGCAGTCTGCAGAGGCTCTGCTCGCGCTTGCATGCCGGGACAGCCAGCCCAACCTTCCACCACTTACCGGTAGAGGTGGTTGATGAGCACCTTCAAGGTGGCCCTGTTGACCGCAGGGAGGCTGTTCAGGAGCTCTCGGTACCGACTGATCTTTTCCTTCTCGTCCTCCACAGCTAGCAGGGCAAACAAGAGAGAAACAACTCAGGCATGAAAGAAGGATTTGCAAGGGTCTCTCTGGACAGAAAGTGGGCAACACCAGCAGGTTCACGGGGGGCGGGCAATTTTCTGCCCCAGAATCCTCCATGGCTGCACCGGCTGTGAGAAACATGAACACACACAGCCAAGAATGGGCAGGAAAAGTGGTATTCCTGAGTGCCCTGCGACCCATCTATTGAGACATGGAATTTGACCAGTACTAATAAAGCAAAGCAACCCCACTTCTCTACTCTGCCCCACAGAAGCGCTTAGTGCCCCCCTCTCTGGGCAGTTCACAAGTTAATTAGCATTTTGCCCCCAACATGCTGAGTACTCGTTTTTACAAACTTCAGAAGGATGGAATGCTGAGTCAACCCTGAGCCCTGGTCAGGATGAAACTCACAACCTTTTGGTTGCAAGTACAGCAGCTCTTAACCACTGCACCACCAGGGCTCCTAAAACCACTCTTGCTTCTGCTGAACAAGCCCATTCTTAAATCTTTTTTAAAAACCAACTTGCACAGGATGGCGCCAAGATCTGGGCCCAGGGCGTGGTGGAAAACCTAACATTTGAGTAGGGTCAGGAAATGTCACAAAGGCCCCAAACAAGCCCAAGTTGCTTTGGTCTTTGGAAGACCTGGAGGCATTGCAAATTGCCTCAGCTTGCTTGAGATACCAGCCAATGGTGTGCTCAAGGGTGGAAGAGCTCCAGCAAGCTGGGAGTCATCCACGTGTCCAGGGAAGAAAGTGTGCCGGAGTGTGTGGGCTAGGCCTGTCACACTGAAACGTCTTCATCAACAGGCTGTTACACTAAAGCTGTTTCATCAGCTGGTGTGGAAAGGGGAGCTGCATTCCAGATGCAGTGATCCTGAAGATTTACTGCCCTTCGTAAGCCAGTAAGGCGGGAGTGCCAGTGCTGGATCGTTGGGAGTAATGGTGATAGCTGTGGGTAACCTGTTCTACGGAAAGGTGCCAACCAGTTGTATCAGCAAGACAGAAGACAGAAGACGGTCTGGGTCCTGTGCCAAGGAGGGAGACAACCCACATATACAAGAGTTTGGTAGTTTGCTTTGTTCATGTAGCAAATAGTGTCTTTGGAAAAGTCTAGTGTAACAAGACTTTCCGGGGGGGGGTGTGTGACGTGGAACAACGTCTTTTTCCTAACGTTTCCCAAAGCATGGAAGGGACTTGGTTTTTACTAGGCCCCAAAAATCATTTCCCTCTTTGTGTCACAAGGCTGTGTCACAAGATTGCTTGTTTTCCAGTTCAGTATAACCTTTATCTCTAAGCTAGCTGAGGTCTGTTGTTGTGACTACATATGTATGAAAACACTTTCCATGTTATGAGAACTTTCTCTTTCTATTGGAACTGCTTCTCATTGGGCTACACACGCCACATGGTTAACAATCTCCATTTTGGAGAGGAGAACTTAGTTTGTTTTGGGATGCCTTGGAATTAACAGGTTAGGGGATCTTTCCCTTTACCTGCAAAATGATTACCTAGGATCATTTGTTTTGTTCTGCCTTTGGACTATCTTTGGACTAACTAATGTTACTGGACTTTACGCTTTTCTGGAATATCCTTTAAGAAACCTACTACAGTAAACCTACTTTTTTTTTTTTGCTTGAAGATCATATCTCATTTGTGGGCAAAAGGTAATTACAAGTCTGCACACACAAGGGGCCACGCATATCTCCCCATAAGCTCTGTCGGCTGTTCAAAGCTTGAATGAGCCCAGAACGGAACTGCAGCTACATTTAGCTGGGTTTTTTCCTGCGGCCTGGCCCCCTTGCTGGAGGGTGTGAAGTTCGTGTGGGCCTGGAAGCGTCCATAAGGAACACAGGGGAGACACCCCCAGGGTGAGGCGGTCGGAAGCCTGACACTGAGGGTCGGATTCCCTCAATGCAAGACCAACAGGCTCACGTAGGGGAGCCTGGCAGACAACAACACGTGGTGTGAATGTGGAGAGAGAGATAGAATCCACGGGCTCATTTGCTGGCCTGCCAATTGTTGCCAGAGGCATGCACTAATGAGGACTTGGGTTTGGGCAACAACAAAATCAAGAAAGTGGCTCCATTGTGGCAGTCCAGGATTTGACTGGGACACAAAAGAAGATGACTCACGCCCAAGGAGGGTCTCTTACCGGGGACCTTCAGCCAGGCCTGGGAGCGTTCTTTGGTGAAGAGTCCATCCTCAGTATCCCGGAAGAACCTCTTGAGGGTGTTGGCCACGTCGTCCACCTGGTGCTCTCCCTCCTTGAGCCGGACCCTGCGGGCATCTTTCCTGAGAATCTCCAGGAGTCCAGTTGTCTTGGAGTTCTGCCCGCTCTTCCGGTAGATCCCTTCTGAGGTCAGCCCTGTAGGCAGGAGATGGAGGAATGGGATGAACTTATTAGGGAAAACAATTAGGCCAGACAGATATGACCTAGACAACATCCCTAAGGAATACACAGTGGAGGTGTGGAACAGATTCAATGGCTTGGACCAGATAGACAGAGTGCCAGAAGAATTATGGACAGAGATGCGGGACATCATGCAGGAGGCAGCAAGGAAAACCATACCAAAAGAAAAAAAGTGTAAGAAAGCTAAGTGGTTGTCCGATGAGGCTCTTAAAATAGCAGAGGAAAGAAGGAACCTGCAAAATACAAAGGAGAAAAGGAAAAATACAATCACTTGAATATAGAATTTCAAAGAAAAGCAAGGAGAGATAAGGAAACCTACCTAAATGAACAGTGCAAAGAAATAGAAGAAAACAACACAAGAGACAGGACTAGAGATCTTTTTTTAAAAAAATTGGGGAAATCAAGGGAACGTTTAAAGCAAAAATGACCACGATAAGGGACAAAGATGGCAAGGAGTTAGCAGATGCAGAAGAGATTAAGAAAAGATGGAAAGAGTACACAGAGGAACTCTACAAAAAGGACCTCAACATCCCTGATAATAACAATGATGAGGAAATTGAACTTGAGCCAGACATCCTAGAGAGTGAAGTCAGAAAGGCCCTAAAAAGCACTGCAAACAACAAATCCAGTGGAGTTGATGGTATCCAAGTTGAACTTTTCAGAGCCCTAAAAGATGATGGAATCAAATTATTACATTCTATATGCCAGCAGATTTGGAAAACATAACAATGGCCACAAGATTGGAAAAAATCAGTATATGTTCCAATCCCCAAAAAGGGAAATGCCAAAGAATGTTCAAATTATCAAACAATTGAGCTTATCCCACATGCTAGCAAGGTGATGCTCAAGATAATACAGGATAGACTGCAACAGCATGTGGAGAGAGAATTATGAGAAGTGCAGGCGGGGTTCAGAAGAGGCAGGGGGACTAGAGACTACATTGCCAACATATGTTGGATCATGGAAAAAACAAAGGACTATCAGAAGCAAGTCTACTTCTGTTTCATTGTTTACACTAAGGCTTTTGACTGTGTCGACCACAACAAAATGTGGCAAGTAATTAAAAGAGATGGGAATACGAGAGCACCTTGTATACCTCATGAGAAATCTGTAGATGAATCAAGAAGCAACAGTTAGGACAGAATATGGAATGACAGAGTGGTTTGGAATAGGAAAAGGAGTAAGACAAGGCTGCATTTTGTCACTCTGCTTATTCAACATACACAGAGCACATAATGCGCAATGCAGGGATGGACGAATCACAAGTTGGGATCAAAATTGCTGGGAGAAACATCAACAACTTGAGATATGCAGATGATACCACCCTAATGGCAGAAAGTGAAGAGGACTTAAAGCTCCTGATTAGGTTGAAAGAAGAAAGTGCAAAAGCTGGCTTGAGACTCAATATCAAGAAAACCAAGATCATGGCAACAGGCCCTATCCGTCCCTGGAAAATAGACGTAGAAGCAGTGACAGATTTTACTTTTCTAGGATCAAAGCTCACTGCAGATGGTGATTGCAGCCATGAAATAAAAAGGCGACTGATGCTTGGGAGGCAAGCAATGAGAAACCTGGGGAACATAGTGAAAAGTAGAGACATCACATTGCAAACAAAAATCCGTATAGTCAAAGCAATGGTATTCCCGGTGGCAATGTATGGTTGTGAGAGCTGGACCGTAAGGAAAGCTGAGCGCAGAAGAATAGATGCCTTTGAGATGTGGTGTTGGAGGAGAGTTTTGAGAGTCCCCTGGACAGCAAGGGGAACAAATAGGTCAATCTTAGAAGAAATCAACCCTGACTGCTCCTTAGAAGGTCAAATAGTAAAGATGATGCTAAAGTACTTTGGACATCAAATGAGAAGAGAGGATTCACTTGAGAAAGCCTTGATGCTGGGAAGGGTGGAGGGCAAAAGAAGAAGGGGGCAGCCCAAAATGAGATAGCTAGATGGTATTGTAGACACAATGGGCACAAAGCTGAGGAGGCTGAGGAGGATGGTGGAGCACAGAAGTGCCTGGTGGACAGTGGTCCATGGGGTCATCGCAAAGGGTCAGAATCGACTGTGCAACTGAACAACAACAAAAGGACGTTCCTCCTTCAAGGAAAAGCCAGCCCTAGCCAGGCCGTTGTGTCCATTTCATGATGTATTCTGGCTTTCGAGAGAGACTTCCGAGCGAGAAGACCTCCAGAAGGAATTGCTGGATGCAGAAGGCAAACGAAGGGACCTTCAGACTCTCACAGGATGAGATTGATTTTGAGCTGCCATTCTCTGTGCTTAAACCATATGGGTGCATTTTACTTCCGCTTCCAGGAGCGACGAGAGTGGCTTGGGTCAGATGAATTGGTGTCCAGGGCCAGATCTGGCCCACGGGCTGCAGTTCTGGCACTCCTGGTTTAACCCTGCTGCCGATGAACCCCTCCAGGTTCTGCAGAGGGCTTCACGTTTTGGGAATTCAGAGAGAGAGAGAGAGAGAGAGGTGTTCCTGTCCTCTGCTCTTTCTGCCCTCCTAGGCCTGGGAGACACAACCCTTTCCTAGGAGGACCTAGAGAATATGCCTCCTCCTCCTCCTCCTCCTCCTCCTTTGGGCAGATTCAGTGGCTGGGCCTTTTCTCTCCGCCTCTTGACGTACCACACTGCGTGATGTAATCGATGCATCGGTCCACAATGACAGGAACATCTGTATCGGTGAGCTGCTGTTCCGACAGCGTGTCTCCGGAGCTCCCAGCTGCCTTCTGGATGGCGCTGACCCATCCCAGGAAGTCCAGTTTCCTCTCCCCTTGGAGGTAGAGGGTCCTGGAAGAGGGAAGCGGAAAAGTAGGCAGGCAGGCAGGCGTAAGAGGGTAATCTCTTATGCAGGGGTTCTCAACCCATGGCCCGGGGGCCAGATGAGGCCCTCAACACCACCTCAACCACACCTGGAAGTGCCATGTGTGGCAGGCAGGGCAAAATGGCCGTCTGGCCCCCAAAGCTATCTGAGGGAGCGTGACCCAATGGCCCTCCGTTTAAAAAGGTAGAGAACCCCTTTATTCTTACATATGAATAAAGGCTTTCGTGAGATATGCGTGACTTAAATTAAGCCCAGGGTTTCCTGGGGTGATGGGGGGGGGAGGCATCTCTAAAGGAGAAGGCTCCAGCAGTCTCAGAAGCCAATACTGCTCTTAAAAACTACAGCCCAACTATCATCATCGTCATCATCATCATCATCATCCTCCACAGGTGGTGGAGCTTCATGGGGGGCACCAGGGAAAGCAGGAGAACCCGGAGAGTGGAACCCCATCCCACCCCACCCCACCCCTGTCCCTTGCACAGGCAACCAGCTCAGATATTTCCTGCCACTGTACTTGAAAAAAGAAGCCAATGTCAGGGTTCCAGTGGTTTGCAGATTAGCCATGAGGTCCTCCTGTGAGACATGCAGATTTCACTAAGGAAGTGCATTATTATGCTCTGCCATGTTCTGTAAAGCCCCCTTGAGTTGCATGATACGAAGCAAGAAAAGGAAATGGAAAGGTGGTATATCATTTGGGGGGGGGACCCCTTAATACGTCCCTTTTTACCCCCTTATCATCCAAAGCTCTTTTACCTTCTCCTTTCTACCAGCACAAGGACTTCACTGTCACCCTGGATAGCTGTAAAGCAAACATCAGACAGATTACCTGAGGAAGCACTCTTTCGTTGACTTAAAAGTCCAAACCTCATTTATGGCTATTCAGAAGTAAGCCCTTTCTGAAGAAAATATGGGAAATTGGGGGCTTGGGGGATGGGGGCGGGAGGGGGAATCAATCAAATACTGTCTGTAAAATTGGAGCTGTGTCCTAAAATAGCATTAGGAATGGGTTTTTGAAATAAGCAGATGGAATGGAATAAGAAAGAGATGGTTATTGTGTTGGTAGATGCTTTGAGATGGGTTATTGTTTTTTTAAAAATGGAAAGTAGATTGTGAATCTGAATTTTATTATTGGTATATGGAATACTGCAATAAATGACAAATTAACATGTAAATTAAAACTAAAAAAAGGAATTAATTCAAAAAAAATCATGACTTTGGAGAAATATGGGGAGAATTTATAGACTATATATTAGTGAAAGAGAAAGGAATTAAGGCCGGAGTAAGATCTTTTAACTTTCTGGAACAAGGGACCAAATATATAAATAAAATGCAAGGATATAGAGCAGTGATGGTGAACTTTTTAGAGACCTTTGAGTGCCCAAACTGCAACCCAAAACCCACTTATTTATCGCAAAGTGCCAACACAGCAACAGGGGAGGAAGGAGACGCTCCCATTGCGTTGCTGGGCAGAGGGGTGGGGTGAACTCTGTGCTGGGGGGAGGGAGGAAGCACTCCCTTTGGGCTGCTGGGCAGGGGGCGGGGCAAACTCTGTGCTGGGGTGACTGCACGGGTGCCCACAGAGAGGGCTCTGAGTGCCACCTCTGGTACACGTGCCATAGGTTCCCCACCACTGATACAGAGAAAGTTAAATGAAAATGTATAAAGTCCCACTGGTGGGGGAGGTGGACGTAGTAGTTTTATATAAATGTCAAAAAATATTGTGCATTTTTAAATATATTTGTATTGCGCTGCCTGGAAGGCGACAGGTCAGCAGTTTGATACCCGAGTACTGCATGAAGGAATGAGCTTCTGTCTCTGTCCCAGTTCCTGCCAACCTAGCAGTTTGAAAGCAAGAAACTGCAAGTACAGTGGTACCTTGCTTAAAGAGCATAATGTGTTCCACAGGATTGCTCTTTAAGCAACTTTGCTCTTTAAGCAAAACACCATTGTAAGTGACCAATTGTGGGGGGGAATTGCGAACCCCAATTTATTTGTTAAGCGAGTTTTTGGTGGGTTTTATTTGTTAAGTGAAACGAACATTCAGAGAAAATTCTGCTCTTTAAGCGAGTTACTCTTTAAGCGAGGCGCTCTTTATGCGAGGTTTGACTGTAGATAAATAGGGACTGCTTCAGTTGGAAATGTAAGCAGCATTCTATGCACTCCAGTGTTGAGGCATGCCTGCCACATGTCCATGGAGACATCTGCAGATGCAGACAGTGCTGGCTCTTCAGTTATGAAACAGAGATGAGCACTGAACCCTAGAGTCAGATATGACTGGCTTTCAAGCAAGGCTGACCAATTTTTAATAAGAAAGAAAAAGAAAGACATCGCACTGAATTAACTTAGACTTAAGTCCTTGGTAGATGTACAGAACTGCAGCCTTAATGGTAATTCAGTTAACCAGCTTTAAACGATTGATCAGCGGGAATCAATTTTACCCTGATGTCAGAGTGAGTTACGGACAATGAACTGTTGTGAATGTACTAAAAAAAGATGCTCTTTAGGGGCGAAGGAGGCAATTTTGGCAAGGGTTGGATCCCCTGAATGGAGGAAAGTTTTTAAATTGACAGAGTGTTGCCTTTTCACCAACAAAGTTCTTTGTCAAGGAAAGCTATTTGGAGGCTGTGCAATCCCTGGAGAATCCTTGAGGAAGGCTGGGAGTGAAGAGTCCCACCTCCACCCTCCAGGACATACAAACGAGGCCCACCATTGCCCAGGTGATAAAATGGCACCTTTAGGATGCTGGCTTTTTTAAAATTTTATTTTAGGCCAGGGTCTCCATTCCCAGGTGACTTACAGAGCTCCTGCAGCTTCTTCAGGTGAACCACCTCCTCTTTCTCGCTGCCTTCCAGGAAGACATAGAGGGTCGATCCCTCCAAGGCAAACCAGCCTTCCTTGGCCTGCTCCAGGTTCAGGCCGCCCTTGCACTGCAGCCGCCCGAGTCGCTCAAAGTTATGGCTCAGCAAGACCTCAACGGCCAAAGGGATGAATGACTGGAAGAGAAGACACAAGTCACTCCCCTGCCCTGCTTTCGCCCAGCCCAGCCCAGAACCCCAGAGACAAACTCGTAGGGAAGACATTCCCAGCCTAACCTCAGCAGAAGGCAAAATTTTGCAACTTTACTTTTTTCAACAATATATTTTTAAAAATTAATAGTTCCTGTTTGATTTTAATAATATAGTCAACTAGAAGGGATAAAATCAGGAATGGGATTATAAGGGAAAGAATTGGAATGGACCCAATCTTAAGCTACATACAGAGTCCACAAATAAAGTGATTTGTCCATTTGGAGAGAATGTCTTGGAAGTCCAGACCCTACAAGGCATCATAGATGGAAAGAGGAGAAGGACGAGGCAGACCCAGAGGAAGGTGGAGAGAGAGAACATGCAAGAAATATATTAAAAGCACACCAAATAATGTCAGTGGAAGCTGCTAGAAGTGGCAGAACAAGAACCTTGATATACGAAAAAGAAGTAAAAGAAAGGATGTGGAGACAGAGAAGGAAAACGAGGAGGAAAATTAGGAGGAGGAGAACGAGGCGGAAAATGAGGATGATGAGGATGATGATGAGGAGGAGAATTTATTCAACAATGTTTCACAGTCATAACTAAATGTGCCCTAGGTCCCCCTTGGCATTTCTGGCCCAGAAGGGGTTGGGGTCCTGACCTTTGCGATGCACTTCACCCACTCTTGAATGGCCTGCGGGCTGTCCAGTCCAAAGAGGTAGAGTCTCTCCGCTCCCACATACATCTCAAAGGTGCTTGTGAATCTGCAAGTAAGGGCAGCATCCGAGGGTCAGGAAGGAAGGAAGGAGAGAGTTGGTGGCCGGAGGGGGGGGGGCTCAGCCCTGTGGCCTTTGAGTGGGGAGAGGGAGCCCAGGTGGGGTGAGGACCCCGGGCTGCGCATGGTGGGGATGGGCCTCAGATTGTGTTGTTTGTACGAGAACTCTCGGAGCCAACGACAGATGCTGGTGCAAAACACCACCTCTCCTTAGGACAGAAGTGCCCAAACATTTCAGGCCCCGGGTCTGCCATGTGGCTCCTCCCACCAGAAGCGGAAGGAAAGCGTGGCTTCGCAATCTGTTTTGCAACAGGACGAGACAGGTTTTTAGGCTGTCATTTTCTCTGCTTAAACCAGGGGTGCCCAAACGAGGGCCTGTGGGCCGCATCCGGCCCATAGGTCATAGAAGCAAAGAATGTTGAGCTTAGGGATTTCTTCTGAGCACTTGGGCCTATCCAACTTCACCTTCTGTCCTCTCCTTGCTTAGGAGGTGGCCTCAGAACCAGAGAGAGAAAGAGCCCTTCTGGGTGAGACCCAAAGAATGCCTGGGGGGAACCTCTCTGCCTCCCTTCTCAGCGTGGCCAAGAGGAGGTGGCCTCCTGGGGGGCCCCAAAGCACCAGAGGGAAACGGAGGCCCTCCCCTGCCATTTCCTTTCGGGAGTTACTTTAGGTTGGTGAATTACAAGGACTTTCTGTCTACGGTCTTACTTATTTCAGGGCAGGAGGAAGAGCCTCCTCCAAGAGGAGAGTGTGGTATTTTTGAACCACAACCAGGCGTACCTGGTCATGGCAACCTTGTATTGCTGGCTAATCTTTCTCACACTAGGTCAGGCAGAATGGAACTGCAGAATGAACTCACTCAAAGGTGCCTCTATTTTGGCAGTTTCATATCTGGCCTAGACATGGGAGGAGGAGGAGGAGGAGGAGGAGGAGGGCAAGCTGTTCATGAAGAGGTTTTTTTCCTACCTGTGCCATTCTCCAGGGTGTTCCAATGGCCATGAAACAGACTGGAGGGAGGCACAGGTAGGAAGGAAGCCACTTCATGAACATATCACATACCTTGGAAGCCAGAGGAGGGTTGCTGTAAATCAGAGGTCACTTGATGCACACAAAAGACTAACAAGTGTGATTTGGCACAAGCTTTTGTGGCCTCTAGCCCAGGGGTGGCCAACCTTGGCACTCCAGGTGTTCTTGGACTTCAGTGCCCAGAAGCCCCGATCAGGGCAGATGTGCTTACTTGGGCTTCTGGGCACTGGAGTCCAAGAACAGCCGGAGAGCCAAGTTTGAGGAAACCTGTTCTAGCCTATTTCAACAGCTGCTTGGATCGTGATCCGACTAGGCTGGCATTTTACCACAGCTGACACCAGGACAGGAAATAGATACGGGGAACAGAAATGCCACACACACCGATAACTACCTTCACAACAGCTGTTCAACAAACAGTTGTTAGGAGGTGAACAAGACCACGCTGGCCTAGATCAGGAGATTCACACAAGTGTGCAAGTCCCCCTTTTGAGTAAAATAAAATAAGCAAAGCAGCCCGGGTGAAGCCAAGAGGAGGTGGAAGGGCCATTCCCAAGCAGAAAGGAGGAGGGCCGACCCCTTACCCATGCGTGTCTGGCGGGTTATTCACAAGACACACGACCTCCTGCATCCTGATCTCTCCGTTGGGCACCGTGTTGGTGTTGCTTTCATAGTAGCAGAAGATGCCATCATGGAGACGGCACCATCGGCGGCTGAACTCTGTGGGAGGAGGAGGAGGAAGAAAGAGGACAGGAATAAATCAATAAATGAGCAAAATAAAGCAATCGCACTTCTATACCTCGCCCCATAGCAGCGCTTAGTGCCCCCCTCTCTGGGCGGTTCACAAGTGAATTAGCATTTTGCCTCCAACATCCTGGATCCTCCTTTAACTGATCTTGGAGCAATAGAAGGGCTGAGTCACCCGTGATCCTCCCCGTCAGGAATGAACTCACAACTTTTGGGTTGCAGGGCAGGAGTTTAACCACTGCACCACTAGGGTTCCTGTGGATGGCCGTTTGTATTGGGAAAGGAAGAGGAACATGAGTCTTTCCAGCCACTTTTCAGGCACTGGGGACTCCTTCGGGGAAGGAAAAGCCAGAACTGGATGCTTCCAAGCGGAGTGCCCTCTTTGGGAATTGCAGCAACAACAACAGCTTCCCTTCTGGAGGCTTCTGGGATGCTCTCTCTCTCTGTGGGGCCACAAATAGCTAGACCAATTACACGTCTAGACTAGGGGTGCCCAAACTTTTCGGGCCATGGGCCAGTTCATGTGGTCCAGCGGGCCAGTCACATGGTTCAGTAGGCCAATCATGTGGTTCCTCCAACCAGAAGCAAAACACACCTTGCAATCTGTTTTGCAACTGGATGAGATAGATTTTAAGCTGTCATTTTCTCTGCTTAAACCATTTTCTCTGCTTAAACCATATGGCATGTTTTGCTTCCACTTCCAGGAGCGACAAGGGTGGTGTGGGCTGGATGAATTGCTGTTGGGGCCCAGATCTGGCCCACAGGCTGTAGTTTGGTCACCCCTGGTTTAAGCGGAGAAAATGACAGCCTAAAATCTCATCCTGTTGCATCCTGATGGGACAGCCACCTCTCCCTCACTCTTTTAAATGTTTTAAACCTTTTTAAACTTTTAAATTTTTTAAATCTTTTAGATTTTTGTAAATTCATAGTTTAATTCTTTTTTAATTGATTTTTAAGTGATTTTGAACCTTGAGGTTTTAATTTGTGAATTTGTAGGGGGATTGTTTAATTGTTTTGCATTGTGTATAGTCTCTCCCCCTTTTCTGTAAGCCGCCTAGAGTCAGGTTCGCCTGATTGGGGCGGGATAATAAATCTAAATAAATAAATAAATAAAATAAAATAAAAAACACAGATTGCAAGGCATGTTTTACTTCCGCTTCCGGTGGAAGGAACCATGTGACCAGCCCACTGAACGACGTGGCCCGGCCCATGGCCCAAAAAGTTTGGGCACCTCTGTTCTAGCTTAAGAAGCTCAAAGTTCCCAAATAGGATCAGGACCTTGGAGAGATCCCATCAAGTTACAAGCAAACCCCCCCCCACCACCACCACCACCACCACCCCAGGTGAGATTTCACTTCCTCTAGAAGACCAGAGCCACCAGCCTCCAGGTAATCCCTTTTCCAGGTGTTTCCTCCCAGCCTCTTGGGGCCTCCTTCACCTCCTCCTGTTGGGAGCTTTCTGTCTCCACAGGGGATCACCCACCCTCCCAATCCTAGAAACGTGCCCTGCCAGCCCGCCGTCTCTTTCCAAGCTCGCCTTACCATCCCGGGATTTCCGCTCATGGACCAACTTCGCCATGGAAGGCGCCTTGTAGAGGAAGCCGTTGTGAGCCACAGAAGGCAGGATGACCGAGTAATGTTTCTCAAGGCTGGGGGGGCTAACCTCCAACTGAGGGGTTTCTGCAAAGGCAAGAGACACACAGGAAAGGCATGTAAATCAAAGTCACGTCGTCATTCATGCCCCAGGGACCATCCAAGCAAGGGGCCAATGGCAGGACCAGCCCTTTAAAGCAGGAGTGCCCCAGCTACGAGCCGTGGGCCAGATCTGCCCCCCCCCGGTGCCAATTCATTTGGCCCATGCTGCTCCCGGAAGTAGAAGTAAAATACGCCTCAGCAGCCACAAGTGCATTTGCGGCAGCGTTCTGCGCAGGCGCGGGTGTATTTTACTTCCACTTCCGGTGGGAGGAACCACATGGCCAGCTCACTGAACCATTGGCCCAAAAAGTTTGGGCACCCCTTCTCATCGCTTGCCTCCCAAGAATCAGTCGTCCAGTGACGGCAGATTGGGAGGGGGCAGATTGGGAGGGGGCTGACCCGGAGATAGCTGCGTCCTCCTTCCTCTGCCGGGCAGGCGGGAGGCAGGAGTCATTTTATGTCGTTTTAATTTTAAAAAAATAATATAAAGTAAACATACTAATCCTAAAACTAACAATAATATCAGCCACAATAACAGCAATATTTTAAAAAATAGACAATTACGTAATCATAATGTGCACCCACCACTAACAGGACAATTATAAACCTTCAACCTATTATCAGTATGTAACATTAGTTTACAGATGTATCCGCTCTTTCCAGAAAGTTGTGTATTCTTTTCTTGGTCTTGCTCCTTTTTCTTTAACTAGGACATACTCAATAAATTGTCCCTGAATCTCTTTAAAAATCATTTCTTTTTGTAAACCTCTTATTTAACTTTAATTCACATGCCAATCTAATGGAGCAAGTAGAAGTTATCTCTTAGATAGAAAGATGGAAGAACTTTTAATATGTGTCATAATTGTTCCATTAAATTTTCAATCAGGTATTTCCCTTGGTAGATGGTGGGAATGCTGTAGACATAATATATCTTGATTTCAGCAAAGCCTTTGACAAAGTGCTCCATGATATTCTTATCAGCAAACTCACTAGTTGTGGCCTGAATATCACAAATGTCAGATAGATATACAGTTGGTGACAGAACTGAACCCAGAGTGCTAATGAATGGCTCCTTCTCAAGCTGGAAGGGGTAACAAGGGGAGTCTCACAATGGAATTTACCAGGGAGAAATGCAAAGGGATTTAAAGCCTACCTGATAATCGCCCTGTGACCCTGTTCTGGATAACCAGGTCCCTCCTCAGTAGAAGGGAGTCAGGCCCCGATTAGCAGGGGTCGGCTGAGGCTTTTGCCAATTATCTGACAGAGAAAATTGCTCGGATTCAGTCAAAATTGAATCCCGATGTGGAAAATGTAGAGCTGGGGTTAACTGAAGTGCAGTCTGGCCTATTATCTGGAATAGATTTGATCCAGTTGTCCCTGAGGAAGTGAACAGGATCCTGGGAGCTGTCCGTGCTACTGCCTGCATGTTAGATTCATGCTCCGCCTGGCTTGTCAAATCTGCCAGGACGGTGACAGGCAGTTGGGTCGAGGTAATTATCAACTCTTCATTGCAGGAGGGGTTTTTTCCAGCACCTCTAAAACATGCTCTGGTGCGCCCCCTCCTGAAGAAACCATCCTGCGACCCTATAATAATGGCAAATTATCGGCCTGTGTCCAACCTGCCCTTTTTGGGTAAGGTGTTGGAGAAGGCAGTGGCATGGCGATTACAGGAAATCCTGGATGAAACGGATTATCTGGACCCCTTCCAGTCAGGATTCAGACCTGGATATGGTATGGAAACTGCATTGGTTGTACCGGTGAATGATCTCTGGAGAGAGTGGGATGGTGGACATCCAACTATCCTGGCTCTTCTTGACCTCTCAGCAGCTTTTGATACCGTCGACCATGGTATCCTTCTGGAAAGGCTCCGAGGATTGGGGATCCAGGGCACTGTGTGGTCCTGGTTTTCCTCATTTCTGAGAGGCCAGACCCAGTCGGTATGGCTGAAGAGTGAGAAATCCAGCCCTAGACTGCTCCAATATGGGGTGCCTCAGGGCTCTCACCTCTCCAATTCAACATCTACATGAAACCGCTGGGTGGGATCATCCATTCCCATGGGGTGAGGTATCACCAATATGCTGATGATACTCAGCTGTATATCTCGGCCAGTGGGAACCCAAGTGATGCAGTGGAAGTCCTTTCCAGGTGCCTGGAGGATGGTAAGGCCTGGATGGGGGACAATGGGCTACAACTGAATCCTGGCAAGACTGAGTGGTTGGGGTCAGGGATCCTGCGTTAACTTGGGAGCTACCATCTTTGGTTCTGGATGGGGCAGCCTTGCCCCAGACAGACCTGATGCGTAACCTGGGGGTCCTCCTGGACTCACAACTCCTACTTGAAGAGCAGGTGGCAGTCGTGGCTAGGAGGGCTTTTGCACAACTTCATGTAGTTCGCCAGTTATCATATATACTCAAATATAAACCAGATTTTTAAACACAAAAAAATGAGGTTTAAAAGGGTGACTTGGCTTATACTCGAGGCACCCACTGTGGGTGTCCCAAGACACCCCCAGATTGACCTGTGCCGACGAAAAAGAAGATTGAGGAAGCAGGTGTGCCTCATACTGGCACGGAGAACTTTCTTGCTGCTTCCAGATTGCTGGCTCCCTCCCCTCCTCTTGTGGGTGTATCTCTATAGCAATGGGATTGCAACAACAATGGGGGCAGGCACATTCAAATTGCAGAGGAGAAAAAAATACTGTATCCTTGCTGCTCTTGTTTATCTATTCTGTTGTTGGAGCACCTCTCTATCTGGAATAGTTTGCTGGAAACACGGAAGAGTATCTCAAAACAAAAGCAGCAATGTGTTTTAATTGTGTTTTTTAAATATTGTAAGCCGCCCTGAGTCTTTGGATGAGGGCAGGATATAAATGTGATTAATAAATAATATAAATAAATAAATAAGGGATTAGAAGAGAAATCTTAAAATAGAATTACTTGTACCTTGTGGCTTTTAAATGTGCCTTCATTATGGTTTTTATGCACATTTTAAAATATTTGTTTTATATCTGTCTTAATATTGCACTTGATTTTAGCTTTCATATTGTAATTTTTAATGACGCCAGCTGCCTTGGGTGCTTTACAAGAAAAAGGTAGAGTACTGTACAAATAATTTAAATACATACACAAGCCAAAGGCTCTCCTTTTACAGATTCAGGAACTGTCACATGACCAGCTATGGGCAATAAGGTAGCAAAATTTGGACAAGTTACGAGTTGGACTACAATGCCCAGAATTCCCCCCACACCATGCTACCTGGGGGATTCTCAGACTTGTAGTCCACCAAGAATTTACAACTTTTCCAAGCTTTGGTGCAGAGATGCTTCTGTAATGGCCGCTCACCTATCGTTCTCTCCTCCAGCCAGGATCTTTACCCAAGCTCTCACCGACCCCACCCTGGTCACAGGTTCAAGACCCGCTGGGAACTCCAGCCCAGAGAGACCCTGAGAAAAGGGCCTCTTCATTCAGTGAGGTCAGCTCTTGGCTGCTTTCCTTTCTCTGTGGGTGAATCAACGGCCAAGGAAAATGGAACGAAAGCAAAAGGAACCCCGCCAAGAGGAGAATGTCTTTCTTGAGTCATCCGACATGTGATCGAAGCGACTCCTATTCTGAGCTGCGTCTGCTTGGATGAAGTGGGGAGTGAATGGAAACAGAAGATGATTTCTCTTCCTAAGGCACATGGTGCAGCCTCACCTGATATGCCTTCCTGGACTTGGAGTCTTCCTCACTTCAGTTCTCCCTCTCTCTCCAGATCCAGCTATGCTCTTTGGGGCAGGACACTTTCGCCACAATCCACACTTCCAGGCCAAATAGCAGAGGCTCTGAGTGCCACTGCTCTCAACAGCAAGGATGCCCAAACTATGGCCTGTGGGCCAGATCTACTTCGATGCCAAGTCATCCGTCCCACACCACCCTTGTCCCTCCTGGGCAGGTTTTACATCCGCTTCCAGGAGGGACGAGGGCAGCATAGGATGGATTAATGGGCATCAGGGCAGATCTGGCCCACAGGCTGTGGTTTGGGCACCCCGGTTTAAGCATAGAAAATGGCAGCTTAAAATCTATCTCAAGGCAAATTTTACTTCTGCTTCCAGTGGGAGGAACCATGTGACCAGCCCGCTGAATCACGTGACCAGCCCATGGCCCAAAAAGTTTGGGCACCCCTGCTCAAGAGGAACATTTGCAAGCTGCAGCAAACAGGACAGTGCAGAACATCAACAGCAATTCCAATCGTATGCTGCCCCATATTATTGCCTACATTGGACTATTGTGTTTACTGCATAATATTATGAGAGCCGCCATGAGTCGGGTTTCCTGATTGGGCAGCATACAAGTATGAGAATTAAATTAAATTTAAATTAAATTAATATAAGTGATTAGTGTGCTTTCCATGTGATTCACAAAATCATTAGCATTTTGTCCCCAACACGCTGGGTCCTCATTTGACCAACCTTGGAAGGATGGAAGACTGAGTCAACCTCGATCCTGCCCGGACTGAACTCACAATGGTTTGGCTGCAGGACATCTGTTTAACCCCTGTGCCACCAAGGGTCCTCTTCTTGCAACACAAAACTCACAATATACTGTACTACAGTACAGTACAGTATAGTATATGCACTCTTCTGCTAGGGAGCAATTCTACTTCAACTGGGTTTGGCAGAGTTTGGCAAAAGTGACTCTTCGCAGCTGCAGTCAAATTCCAGAAAGAGATTAACCCCCCCCCCTCTCTCTTCCTCCTCCTCCTCCTCCTCCTCTCCCTGGCTGCCTTGTCCTTCCCACACCTTGTTTAACTTTCGGATCCTGCAGAGCATGAATTACTAGCAGGAAGGGCCAAAGGTCCCATCTCTTCAGAAAGAGAGGGCCTGGGTTAAGTCTGGAGGACTTGAGAAACAAAGGCAAGCAGGCTGAACAAATACGCTTCCTTGCTGAGAGTGTGGCCTGCAAGCCTTTGATGGATCTTGGGTGGGGTTTTTCCACCCTCCTTGTTTTTGCAAACATCTGGTTTGCATCATGTCTCCTTCCTCCCTCTTGCTGCTGTTTGATTTGGCAGTGTTTGCCCCAGAAAACACTCAAAAGCAGGAAGAGGGGAATTAGTGGATTAGGAAGCATCTTAGTCTGGCACTTTATGGAAGGGTGACAAGGAATGGAGGTCCCTTTGGAGCAGGAGTGCCCAAACTACGGCCTGTGGGCTGGATCTGGCCCCCAATGCCAATTCAACTGGCCCACACCACCCTCGTCGCTCATGGAAGCAGATGTAAAACATGCCAGTATGCATCTTGACGACCTTTTCCCTTTCCTTCTTTTCTTTGGGCTCTTCTTTCCTGTCCTGATCAAACCCAGGAGTGCCAAAGGAAGGCACCTTCTTAGCTTTGTCATTGGCTAGACCCATTTCCTCATCGGTACAAATTTTCCAATAGTAACCATCAGAACAGTAGATGAGCCCATGGATTCTCTGTCTCTCCACATTCACACCGTGTGTTGTTCTCTGCCACTAGCCCCCACTTGAGCCTGTTGCTCTGACATTTAGGGACAGGATCCTCCAAGTGATGTAGGAGAGGTTGAGATCCTCAGCTATAATGATATTATTTCTCCAGTGAGCTCCTTCCTCCATCTTCCAATTTGGTTTTGCTCTTGTAAAACAAGGCTACATTTGGTCACCCTGCTTATTCAACTTATACACAGAGCACATAATGCGCAATACAGGGATGGAGGAATCACAAACTGGGGTCAAAATTTCTGGGAGAAACATCAACAACTTGAGATACACAGGCGATACCACCCTAATGGCAAAAAGTGAGGAAGACCTAAAGAAGCTCCTGATTAGGTTGAAAGAAGAGAGTGAAGAAGCTGGTTTGAGAGTCAACATCAAGAAAACTAAGATCATGGCCACAGGCCCTATCAGTCCCTGGG
Source organism: Furcifer pardalis (assembly GCA_030440675.1). Taxonomy (NCBI): domain Eukaryota; kingdom Metazoa; phylum Chordata; class Lepidosauria; order Squamata; family Chamaeleonidae; genus Furcifer; species Furcifer pardalis. The sequence continues at coordinate 117,779,361 of CP126895.1, forward strand.
AAATAGATGGGGATGAAGTAGAAGCAGTGACAGATTTTACTTTCCTAGGATCCAAGCTCACTGCAGATGGTGATTGCAGCCATGAAATTAAAAGGCGGCTGATTCTTGGGAGGCAAGCGATGAGAAACCTGGGGAGCATAGTGAAAAGTAGAGACATCACATTGCAAACAAAAATCTGTATAGTCAAAACAATGGTATTCCTGGTGGCAATGTAGGGTTGTGAGAGCCGGACCATAAGGAAAGCTGAGCGCAGAAGAATAGATCCCTTTGAGATGTGGTGCTGGAGGAGAGTTTTGAGAGTCCCCTGGACAGCGAGGAGAACAAATAGGTCAATCTTAGAAGAAACCATCCCTGACTGCTCCTTAGAAGGTCAAATAATAAAGATGAGGCTAAAGTACTTTGGACATCAAATGAGAAGAGAGGATTCACTCGAGAAAGCCTTGCTGCTGGGGAAGGTGGAGGGCAAAAGAAGAAGGAATTGGAGGCCAAAAATTAGATGGCTAGATGGTATTGTAGACACAATGGGCACAAAGCTGGGCAGGTTGAGGAGGATGGGAGAGGACAGAGGTGCTTGAAGGGCAATGGTCCATGGGGTCATCGCAGAGGGTCGGAATCAACTGTGCAACTGAACAACAACAACAACAAAACCCTCAAGAATGTTTGTTCTTGCCCTCAAGCTCTTCCTGCATCTGAGCCAGTGGACTCGAGGCTCATCTCCGTTCAGAGGATGTCTAGGGTCATTAATGATTGTGCAGAACTGTGGCCTCTTCTTAGCAATAGCGGATATAATTCTATACTCTTCTCTCCCCCCCCCCCGCACCCGCCTTGTCCACAGTACTTAGAGCACTCTCTGTCTGGGCAGATCACCAGGTAATTAGCAGTTTCCCCCCAACAGACTAGGGTTCCTATTTTAATGATCTTGGAAAGAATGGAAGGATGAGTCAACCTTGAGCCCATCAGGATCAAACTTGGATTGTGAGCAGAATTTTGGCTGTAAGACAGTAGCTTCGCCCCTGAAGAACAACAGTTACAGCTAAGCAACCTGCCATTATAACCTGTGGTGGCACAGGGGTTAAATTGATGTCCTACTGCAGTGTTTCCCAAATGCTGGTTTCTGGACTTCAATTCCCAGAAGCCTAAGTCATTTCCCCAAAGCACTGATCAGCCAATGTACTGACTGAGGCTTCTGGGAATTGAAGTCCACTAGTGGGCTGTGTACCCCTTGTTGGGAACCACTGTGTGAAAACATTGTGAATTCAATCCTGGCAGGAATCAAGGCTGACTCAGTCTTGCATCCTTCTGAGGTAGGTTGAATGAGTACCCAGAATGCTGGAGGCAAAATGCTAATTTATTTGTGAACTACCCAGAGAGTGCAGAAAGTGCTACAGAGCGGTATAGAAGTGTGGTTGCTACCGCTATATCCTTGTTAAATATAACAATAACAATTTTAAAGTATAACAACCCTTGTTAAGTACAACAATGTTCCAATTACGGGCTATCTAAAATGTCTATTTCTGTCCCTTTGCTCAATCAAGTTCTTCTTTGTGGTCTCTGTGAAGCCACATGAATAGGAGGTCTAACTTTTAATAGTCCTATGTTCAAGAGAGGAGTCAAGCATTGGCTGACTCTGCCTGCCCAGAGAGTGGGGAAGTTTGTCATTGGTCTCCCACTGCAGTTCGAAGGCCAGGATCCCATTGTTCCCCACTGGTATTTTTAACTCATTCATGTGTAAAAGGGAATGAGGCCCCTGGTTAAGGTGTGATTTCCAGAGCAAATGGTGGGGATGTAACCAGATACTGTACTCAGGAACTTTTGCTGGGTTTGTATAATCTGTATTTCTGCTTTAGAAGATTGGCTGATTGGGAGGCACCTTGGGTTGAAGGTTTTAGTGTTAGATTTATGGCCGATGCATTGGGTTTTCTCCATTGTGTACGTGCTCTTTGGGGCATCCTATTCCTCATGGGAGGAGGAGGAGGGGGCCTGTCCACCAGTAATTTGCCATGTGACCCCTCTTGAGCCAATCTGGGGGTCACCTGGACCTTTGGTTGTCTCATCTATAAAAGGAGAGGTTTTTCAAAATCTTTGGGGCTGCTGCTGCTAATTTTGGGCTAGGAACAGCCAGCAGCCCTGGGCCTTGGCTCCTGCCACACAATGCCCCCCCCCCCAGGGGGGATCTGGTCTAGAACCCAGGACCCAGTATATTTTCATATTGTTATTATATCATCTTCTGTCTCTGTATTGTTGATTGTCATAGTTTTCTCTCTGTCCTGTATTCCAAATGTCTTTCCTCTTTAAAACTCTTTACATTTCTCATTTATTCTTCATAAGGTGCCATTCAGTCCTCTGCCAGGTAGATCCTTCTTTTAAATAAATGCAACGTTTTATTGGAATGTTATTTTCTGATGTATTTTATACAATGCGCCCCCTTATTTTGGGGCACTGCAAAGCTTTGGGTATTCAGGTAATAAAGGTGATGGGACACCCCCCCATGGGCCCCCACAGGAACCCCAGGGTTTCAGGTAACACATTCATGTGAATTCACAGGTGACCTCGAGCCCAGTGGTGGGCTCAAAAACAATTTACTACCACACTGTGGGCATGGCATGGTGGGTGTGGCATGGGGGAAAGCCTTGCGTTGCACCCGAATTAGGACTACTTTATTTCACAACTTGGTTGGGTGGAGCCAGCCAGAACTTCTGCTACCGGTTCTGGAGAAGTGAGGCAAACCTGCTGATGGCCACCACTGGGTTAATCTGCTGTACTGCAGCCAGAACCTTGCAAGTGTGATCCTGATGGGGATCCAGGTTGACCTTCCAAGGTCGGTCAACTGAGTACCCACATTTGGGGGGCAAAATACTAACTAAACGTGAACCCACCAGAGAATGCACTGAGCACTATGGGGTGGTATGGAAATGTTTATTACTATGGCTATTGCCCAGGTTGGCCCTATGGGCAATGGAAGGTCAAAACAAGGACGTCTGTCCTGACCCACAACAGAGGAGAAGCAAAAGATTAACGGTGACCTGGTTTTTCACAGCAACTACATACATACTTCCTCAGACTTGTGGGGCAGAACACGAAGGGGAGACAAAGAGGAAAGCTTACTCCTGTGTAAGAAACTGATCGAAATGACCCAGGCTGAAAACTCCTCACCTTAAAATGGTTCTCCTGCCACGCATCTTCCTTTCGTTCTCCCTCTCTTCTACCCTTTCGCTTTGCAAGAGCAAAAAGAACATTTGTCTATCTCACGGGATTTGTACAGAACACCGAAATTCCGACATGTACCTCGAGTGCTCTGAAAAATCTTATATTAGTGCATGGAACGGAGTCTGGAGTGGAATCGTGGTTCAAGAGACAAAAACAGAGAGAGAGAGAGAGAGAAAACCCTGCGGAAACGGAGGCAAAAGACCCCCAAGCCAGCTAAGACAAGCAAGCAGGATTTGAACTCAAGGCGGTATTCGCGCAACCTTTGCTTCTCTGCAGGAGACCAATTCTCCAGAGTAAAAACACTACAGATTTTGTGAAGGTTGTAATTTTAAAAAGAAAAAAAGGGCAGGGGGTGGGGAATGGCTTTGTCCATATCCCACTTTCCTGGACTAGAATCTGAGTGTCAAAAAAGTGGCAGGTAGAGCCTAAGGACACGACCGTCAAGGATTTAGTGCATGAATTCGATGTGTTGAATTATGCTCATTAGTTCATGTATTTCTTTTATTTCATTCATTAGTTAAGGGTAAGGTTTCAAATGGGGGGAAATAAAGACATTATGTTCATAAAATTAAGGTTTTCATAAAATGTTCATAAAATCTAAGGTTTTCTGAGCTAAGGTAACGGTCATCCTTGATCGAAAGCCAGTCATATCTGACTCTAGGTTTCAGTGCTCGTCTCTGTTTATAGCCAAAGAGCCAGCGCTATCTGTGTCTGCAGACATTTTCGAGGACATGTGGCAGGCATGGAACACTGTTTACCTTCCCACCAAAGTGGTCCCTATTTACCTTCTTGGAATTTCTTGTTTTTAAACTGTTATGTTGTTTTAACCCAAAACCAGAAATCCCAATTTCATTTGTGTTTATTATTATTTTTATATTTTATTTTTCAATAAAGATGCTTTTAACCTTTATTTTCCATTACCTACCCACTATGCACACGTGTCCATAAGTAGCCCACTGTACACACAACAATTCACCCCAGGTGAATAACTGCAAAGGATCTATTTTTAATAAATATTTCAATAGTCAAACTGCAAAGAAAAAGAGTTTTTCCTTCACGATTCCTTAAAATCAGTTCTTTAGTAAGAGGGAAAACCAAAAAGGAAACTGGTTATGACTTCAAAGGAGAAACTTCCTACAGTGTATCCAGGGCCGGATTTACATGAAAAGAAGCCCGAGCCTCGGCTATTCCACTTATGCGGCCCTTTCACCTCCCATTTTTGAGTTTGTAAATTACATGAGAGATAATAAAATACATCATTACTGTGATATATATCAATATATAGGCCCCTCTTGATCTTGAGGCCCTCGGCTGAGAAGCCTCGTTAGCCTATAGGGAAATCCGGCCCTGAGTGTGTCCATTCTCACACCAATGTATCTGTTCTGGAGTGGATAGATTCTTTTTTTGAAGGAAAGGAGGTTAGAAAGAAAGTGTGTTTTTTTGTTTTAAACCTTCATAGAAAATGTTTCTGAAGTCCGATCCAAATTGTACAAGCATCAAAAGAAAGGTTATTCTATCCTCTTTCAAGCACACTTTAGATCACTTTGATCGGTCAATTGGTTTTTTTGTAGGATCACCATCAAACACACACACACACACCGTGGAAATGTCATTTCAACACGTCACATTTTCCCTCAATATCATTTTTTGTGGATTCCTGCTTTGGCATCATTTTTCTCTCCACATGTTGTATGTGAACTGTATCCACCTTGGGAAGTTGTCATACTCACTTTTTAAATTGATTTCCCCTCCTTTTGGGGGGTTTGTGTGACCTCTTTTTACTGGTTTTTAGTAAAACACTTCATAGATTATGTTTCCAAAGTCCAATTCCAAATCTGAAAGTGTCCCCACAAAGGTTAATCTTTCCTCTTTCAAACACACTTTGGATCTGAATTGGTTGGGTAGTTTATTCGCTGGACCCTCAATAACCTACCACCACCACCCCTAGCAAAACTGTCACTTTTCCGATGCTACTTCCGAAAGCAATGACGACATCTCTTTGCATTTTCAGCTTTTGGTTTCTACCAATTCTTAAAATCACGGAGACGATCTTTCAAGTGACATAGCCCTTATTTTTGTGGCTGCCTTAATTTTGGTGTTGCAGCTTCTCAAAAGTACATGATTTTCATTACATTGCAAGAGCTGCCAGACCAGCCAACCGAAAGGTAAGACGTTCAAAAAGCACCAAGGAGACTCCCTCCTTCCTGTGCTTGGGAAGGAAGGAAAGAAGGAAGGAAGGAAGGATGGAAGGAGCGATGAAGATGGTCTGAGTTCCTTGACTTGGACTGAACAAAAATCAAGGAGCTGCAGGCAGAGGCACATAAGCAAAGTTCAGCGCTGCCTTCCTCCTGGGGAGGGAAATGCACTCTGTGTATCCTCAGGGACATATTCTCTCTCTCTCTCCTGTCACAACTCCCACATGTCCCCCAGGTTCCATTCCTAACAACTCTGGCTCACATGACAAATGCAGAAAATTACCTCTCCCCTTTTTGGCAGTAAGGGTGTAATTAAGTCATATTTCAAACACCGTAAAAAGCAAATTGCTCCTTGCATTTGTTTTTTAAAAAAACCCTTTTGCCCACTTCTGAGTCAACTTCTGCAGTTTGTCTCTGACAAGCCTTTGCTCTTGGAGGGTTCCTGGTCCTGATCCTATCAGAATCTGGCCTCAAAATCATTGTTTGGGAGCTGAATGCTTGCAATCCCCAGCGCACAATCGCCATTGTTCTGGCTCACAACCACCTGGCCAGTTTATGCTCCTTGCTTCACCTTTGTCAGGCTCTAGGGGCAGGGGTGCCCAAACTACAGCCCATGGGCCGATACAGCCCCGCTACCAAGTCATCTGGCCCATGTACGGGCGCCTTTTACTTCCGTTTCTGGGGGGAACGAGGGTGGCCCGGGCCAGATGACTTGGCATTAGGGCCGGATCTACCCATGAGCCGTAGTTTGGGCACCCCTGGTTTAAGCAGAGAAAATGGCAGCTTAAAATCTGTCTCATCTTGCAAAACACACTTCAGAAAACTTGATCTCTTAGTAAATGAACTTCATTATTAACCCAAAGAGGTAACATTTGACATTCTGCTAGATATGGGAGAGATATCCAAATAGTTCAATTTGAACCCAATACAATGTTGCATTGGCCATATCAGCCATGCTCCAAATGTTCTCAGAGAATGTGTACATATATGAGCTGATCACCTGTACCACCAGTGAAAAGGAAGTATAATAAAAAGTTATTCAACAAAAAAGTGGGGTACACAGAAAGATCCTCCTTGAAAACTGTGGTATTTTTGAACCACAATCAAGCATATCCTAGTAACAGCAACCCTGTATTGCCAGCTAATCTTTCTCACACTAAGTTAGGCAAAAGGAACTGCAGAACAAGCTCACCAAATAGTTCATTTTGGCAGTTTCACATCTGAACAGGACACGGAAGAAGAAAATTTAAAAAAAGGACATTGCCTTATGTGGATTTCAACATACAGTAAAACCTTTGTTAACATAATTAATGCGTTCTCCAGGACGTTTCTTACAGTGAAAATTACTTAAACCGACTTTCCCATAGGAACGCATTGAAAACCAATTAATCTGTTCTGGAAAAAAATCCTTAAACCAAGGCACTGTTTTCAATGGATTTCTGTTTGTTATGTGATTTTTATGTTAACCAAGCTGTTTATTAACTGAGGTTCCATTGTACTATTCCAGCCTTAGTGGCAACAGACATGATTTGCCCCATGCATACACACACACATGGACACGGACACAGACACACAGACGGACGGACACCCCCCACCCCATATCCCTCTCACCTGAGGTCTTGTTTTGCAGGAGAAACTCCATCTGCAACCTCTGTCCAGCTTGCTCGGCTAAGGCGACCGGGGATGGATGGCTGGGGTCTCCGGAGTAGCAGTTGACCTCAGCGCCACAAAAGACAAGGGCCAGCGTCTCTGCCAAGTCACTCGTGGTCACAGCAGCGCACAAGGCCTGCAGAGAAGGAGCCGGTGGAGAGAATGAGCCCCGAGCCTGGGGTCAAGAGAGGGAAGGAGGTGGACAGGCAAAGGCAGGAGAAAGAGGCGGACACACGGCAGTGTAGAGTAGACCCATACCGTGGAAACCAGCACCTCTTCAGACCAGGATCCATCCCACCCTCTTCCAAGAAGCCTCAGCTCACACCAGGATACCCCAGGGGAGCCAGCTGCGGGAGGCGGCTCAGGACTTCATGGAGAAGGAGAAGTGAGGAAAGAGTGAAGCTCTGGCCCTCTGGGTGGAAGGACGGCCGGACAGCCCTGGAGAGGATGTGGCCGGCCCTCTTTATAGGGGGAAACGGCTGGGCAAGTAAACTGCCCACGGGTGGAATTCCAGAGCCTCTGCGCTGGCCTGGTCGTCGGCCAGATTTCAGCCGGCCAAGGGTGGGGACCAGGCTTCTGTACAGAGGAGGGAAAACAGAGGAGCCCCAGGGAGTCAGTCAGGGAGGGGGGAAGAGGGCCGGGGTAACTCCATTCGGCCCTGATGGAGTCCAGATGTGCTTGCAGGGGGAAAATAAAAAACACACCAAGCAGATTAATTAGCTTCCCTTCCCCCAAATTGGGCTGGAGTCAGGCACAAAAACCAAAAGAACCAGGCTCTGGCTGCAGCAGCAGCAGCAGCAGCAATCTCACTCTCTGAAGCAGGGGTAACCAAACTACGGCCCATGGGCTGGATCCGGCCCCCAACACCAATTCATCCACCCCACGCTGGCCTCATCACTCCCAGAAGTTGAAGTAAATGCAATGTGTTTTACTTCCACTTCCAGGAGCTATGAGGGTGGCACAAGCCTGATAAATTGGTGTTGGGGGCCAGATCTGGCTCATGGGCCATAGTTTGGGCACCTCTGGTTTGAACAGAGAAAATGGCAGCTTAAAATCTATATCATCCGGTTGCAAAATCCAGAATGGCTGTAAAGGTCAAGGTCTCCCTTGCTCAAAAGCCAGTCATGTCCAACTCTAGGGTTCAGTGCTCATCTCTGTTTATAGCCAAAGAGCCAGTCTGCATACATTTCTGTGATCATGTGACAGGCATGACTAGACAGAACACTGTTACCTTTCCCACTAAAGTGGTACTTATTTATCTAATTGCAAATTTCTTGCTTTTGAACTGCTAGGTTTGCAGGAGCTGGGACAGAGACAGACGCTCACTCCGTCATGCAGCACTCAGGTCTCAAACTGGGTGATCAAGTTCAGTATCTTAACCATTAAGCCCCCAACCTTCTGGATCTTCCGTTGCCCTGGAATCCCTTCCCAGCCATGAAATAAGCAGGGCTCCAAACCTCCCTTCCCCACCTGGGAGCCCTTATCCTCAGATCACCTCCGATGGGCTTTGGCACTCCAGCTTCAAGCTTCCAGTCCTCCTTATTTCTAAGGCTCCCCCTGTCCCTTCCTTCCTAGCCTGCCCTGGCCCGTTTCTCTTGTTCTCCGTATCCCAAGATCCCATTAAAATCCACGCCAGTTCAGCTCCTCCGAGTCCAAACCAGTCCCCCCTCCCTAGGCAATACTGTCCCGTTTGTCCAGCGGAGCCTTCCTAGGGCAAAGAAATGCTGCCTTCCAGGACTCCGGAATCCAGTTCCCTCTCCATTGGCCTTCCACAAACGTTCCCCTTCTGCCCACTTGGTTCACTCGCCTCCTCTTTTTCCATTCGACGACAGGTAGGGTGGTAGAGTCCCTGGCCATGTGCTGCCCAACCTCTGGAGCGTGGTGAAGGCTGGCAAACCTCACCTGAACACCAGACCTCGGAGGGGAAACCTCTTCTGTGAAGTCCCAATCTCAAGATCTCTTTCACACACATACACAGAGCCCCACATCATCCACCTGTCAACCACGAGAAGAATGTCCAGTATTTTGGCCAGCAATGCCTTCCGGTGGTGGTGGTGGTGGTGGTGGTGGGACAATCATTCCAACGGGTCAAGCACTCACCTGCAGGGATCCTGTTTTCTCCTCCAAATGATGGGTAGGAAAAGCAATGACACATACATGCGCACACACAAAGTGCAGCCCGCAGGGATCTCCCCAGAGATCTTCCTGTCCAACTGGTTTGTCTGTGAGGACACCTCTTGCCCAAGGAGACCTAGGTGGGCTGGCTTTTTTAATGCAAACAGTGAAAGCTGTTTATTTTAAGACCCTGGCGTTTGCATTTGGAAACAGGGAGCAAAAGGCAGAGCTGAAGAGAATGGTTTAGCCATGCAGAATCCACGTCTGAAGATGCAGCGTTGGAATGAGATTTTGCTTTGCCATCATGTGGATTAGTCCCCTAGTTAACATAGACAGTGGTCAGGGGCGGCAGTGGTGGCTCAGTGGTTAAGAAGCTTGCCTTGTTAGCTGGAAGGCTGGAAAGTTGGCAGTTTGAGACCCAAGTACTGCATGATGGATTGAGTGCCCATCTCTGTCCCAGCTCTTCGGGACGTGAAAGGAGCCTCATTTGGGCATCCCCTGAGCAGTTTCTCCAGCAAAAATCCTTTCAGCCCAGAATAATTTCATATCAGAAATTATATGGAAAAGGTAACAGTGTTCCCGTGCATTCCGGTGTCTAGTCATGCCTGCCACATGACCACAGAAACGTCTGCAGACTCAGACAGCACTGGTTCTTTGAAAGTAAGCGGAGATGAGCACTGCACCCTAGAATCAGACATGACTGGCTTTCAAGCAAGGGAGATTTTTTTTTTTTACCTTTCCCTTTCCCTAATGCCAAGAAAACTTTTCCAAGTTCTGGTTTGTACATGCCCAGAGGCGCTCTGTTTGGTGAGTCAAAAGGCTGCTGGAATGCAGGGAATGTGTATTTAATGATGAAAGCAGCCAGTGCAAGCAATTCCTTGTGGCCAGAAGGATGTTTCCTGTGGCTTGCAGTGGGGTTCAGATGCCCTGCCCGGAACTGGACCTGGCACGGAGTCCAAAGCCCTAAGCGGAGACGGCCCTGCACCCTCGCTCTGCCTCCCCGGCATCACCTGCTGATCCACCTGCATCTAGTCGGAGTTTGTGTCCCAGAATCCCCCTTCGAGCAGGGCCATGCAAGGTGAAGGGAAGGCCAGGGCTAACCCTGACCCTCCCTTGCCATCAGGCTGAGACCAGCGGGGATGGGCTCTCATCTCGGGGTGGGGGGTGGGGATGCTGCCTTCCCGCCCCCCCCCCCAGGGGCACACCTTGTTGAGCTCTTCCTGGTTCCCAAAGAGCGGGTGGTAGCGGCGGTACTTCCCTTCCTTGTACTTGGCCGTCAGGAAGCGCCTCCGCTCCTGGCTGTCACTCCTGGGGTGGATGGCCTCGCTGGGGGGGACATTGGCAGCCCAGAACTGGTTGGCCACAGCGTTGCCGATCTGGAGGAAAAGCTGAGGATACAGGAAAAACAGCCCCATCCATCAGTCACACACTGGCTGGCGCTTGCACAGAAGAGCGTTCAGTTTCCCTTGCATTTCCCTCCCAGTCTAGTCACACCCTCATTTCTGAATATTTGGAGAAGGGAGGGGTTGGATTTGCTTCAGTGGTAATGGAAATGCACTCTGCACGTTTTCCAGCTCAACACTGCTCATTAACCCAGGGTGGGGGTGGGGGGCTGGAACTGCAGAATGGTTAGGTACCAGCTTTCTATATATGCTCAGAGGATGGGAAGCACTAGTGTTCACAAAGTGGCTTTGTTCGGGCTTAGGCAAGGGCACAGGTGGCACCATGCTATGCCATGGGGCTTATTGGGAGAGGATTTGAAGGGTGAGGAGGAAGGCAAGGAAAGGGGGGTGTTGCAGGAAGGGGGGGTCTGCACTTCGCCAGCCAAGAGGTCCTATGGATCTTAAAGAGCGTTTAGGATGAGTGCAGCCCCCAAAGCAAGGAGAAAGACTGGCATGGCAGAAGAGCCAAAGGCTGCCCACGCTCTGGCTTAGTGGTTAAGACGCTGAGCTGGATGACTGGAAGGTCAGCAAGTCAGCAGTTCAGGACCCAAGTGAGCTCCTGTCCTCTGCTCCAGCTCCTGCCAACCTAGCAGTTTGAAAGCAAGAAATTGTAAGTAGATAAACAGGTGCCGCTTTAGTGGGAGAGGTAACCGCATTATTGTGGGTCCCTGCATCTAGTCATGCTTGCCACATGACCACAGAAACGTCTGCAGACCCAGACAGCACTGGCTCTTTGGCAGTCAATGGAGATGAGCACCAGACCCTAGAGTTGGACACGACTGGCTTTCGAGCAAGGGAGACACCTTGGCCAGGACCGAGCAGGCAAGTCTGCCTCTGCCTCGCTCACAAAAGATAAAAGGAGAGCACTGGAAGGAAAGGTGCCCGAGTCTACGCGTAGATCTAGGAAAGACAACAGAGGGGAAACTGACACACAGGCTACTTCTGGGCTCCCTGACCACCTCCACCCTGATCCACTGGAGGTATAATTTTTGCAGGCAAGCTCTATGGATTCCCTGGACTGCCCGAAAGATAAGAAAGTTGGCCTGAGACCAGAACTCTCTCTAGAGGCAAACAGGACAGGTCTGAGGCTGTTGAACATTGAACACCTCACAAGAAGACGAGACTTGGTGGAAGAGAAAAAGCAGGAAGAGATCTTGGGTAGGAGGAAGAGACAAAGACCAACTAGCAGATGGGTCAACTCTAAAAAGGAAGCCACAGCTTTGAGCTTGGCAGAGGGAGAAGAACTGTTAATGGCAGCACCTTTAAGGGATCGTTTTTTGGAATAGCAGCCGTGTTAGTCTGTGGTTCAGGCACATCAGAAAACAAAATAAAAATCACTGTAGAACTTGAAAGACTAACTGCTATACCTTTATTGTTCGCTTTCATGGATCAAGTCCACTTCTTCAGAGAAGGAGTGGAACTTACAGGCATATGGTTTTTATACACCAAATTCAGGGTGTCAAAGAGGGAAGGGTTGGTGTCAAGCAAGGTGACAGACAAGCAAGCACAACAATGCAGCTTCCCACAGCCATCAGCAGCCATCAAGACTCTACTGCCAGCGTTGAGTGGCTGGCAGTAGGGTCTACTCTATGACCACAGGAGGATAACCTGCCCAGACAAACAACAAGATCAACAACAGAGAAGAGGAATTCCTGCACCAAGAGCTGGGGTGCTCAACGTTTGGCTTGGAGAGCTACAGAGGAGGACATTTCCCCAAGCATGTCTTGCTTCACATCCCCATTGTGTGGGAGGCCAGAGGCTTCTGGAAAGTCAAGTCAGAGGTCGTGGAGAGATGTGCAAACCCCCCCCCCCCCATGAAAACATTCTGCTCTTCCCTCCTGGCTAAGAGGAATGGAGAGAGAGAGAGAGAAAGCAATCCACCACCCACCCACCCCAGGGTGACTTTCAATGTGTCACCACTAGAAACCCCCCCCAGCCCCCATCCATCCCCCCCCAGCCCAGCCCCCCAAAGCCACTGGCTAGAGGCCTTGAAGAGCAGTCACTGGAAACCATGGCCTACTTTATTCGAGGTCCCTTGAAAGGAGAAATCCCTCCCTCCATCCCAGAGGACGGGAGACCTTCTCCTCAAAGCAGGCACCCCTTTGTCCAGAATCAAAGCCCAGGCCAGGCTCCCCCACTGTGCCCCCCCCCCTGCCCTCCAGCCTCGGTCAAGGAAAGGCAGGCAACCCTTTGGATCCAGGAGGCTACATTCCCGGGGGGGGGGGGATTTCCAGGGAGCTGCAATTCTGGGAATGGGTGGATGAATTCAGGAATCCATCCATCCCTCTCTCTCTCTCTCTCTCCTGCTGTCTGAAAGGATGCATGCGTGTGTGTGGCGGGGAGGGGGGGACCTTCCATTTTACTGTGCAACTTTATTCTGAGTAACGTGACATTCAGGGTCTCAGACCCAGCTCAAAAATCACATCTCCCCCCCCCCCCAATAACATTTGAAGTGTCTTCCAAGGCAAAAGAGAGACTTAAAAGGAGGCACACAATCATTGCACCATTATTAGACCACTTCAAACAGGCCTCGGACTTCTGAATCCACTCCTGTTGTCTTGAGGAAAGGGGGAGTCCCAATAAGCTGATGGCTTAAAGAAGGAAGAAGGAAGGAAGGAAGGAAGGAAGGAAGGCACAAGACCTCAGCCGAAGAAAAACAAGCAAGTGGAAAGTGGAGAGAGATGGAGAATATTGGGAGCGCACAGGCGGACAATGAGAGCGAAGGCAGGGAGGAGGGTGTGGTGCTGAGGAATGTGGAGACCGGATCCAAGAGGCGCTTATGGGGGGGGGTGCTGGGCCAGTCCTGGCTTCCAACGGCCAGCCGGCTCCTCTGGCCACCCTGTAGCCGATGAGGCCTCCCAGCCCACTGTGAAGGGTCAGGCCGCCTCCCTGGCCAAAGACCTTAAGCCTGAGCCATCCAAGGGAAGGAGAGGGAGAGGGAGAGGGCGGGAGCAGCCCTTCCGTGGGGGCCCTGGACTGAGCAGATCAGCCACGTCTTTCTACAGACGGAGGGTTTTGTTTGCTACGTGCTGCAAAGATGACTTCAGAGACCAAGAACTCAGGACCCGAGTTCAAGAGTGCCACGTGGCTGCAGAAAAGGCCAATGCTGCTTTAGGCTGAATTAACAGAAGTCTAGTCTCCAAAACCCATGAGGAGAAAGATGCCAACACAAGCTGGAGCAGGTCCAGATAAAGGAGGGCAAAAAGGGGGACCAGAGGAGACTGGAAACCAAGCCCTGGGCATGTTCAGTCTTGAGGAAAGGCAACAGAGAGGGCCTAGGACGGCACTCTTACTTCCACTTCTGAGAGTAACGTGGGCGATGCAGGCCAGATGCATTAGCATCAGGGGCCGGATCAGGCCCATGGGCCCTAGTTTGGGCATCCCTGGCTTAGAATGACCTGAGGAAGGAAGAGCCTGGCTGGAAAACGGGCACACAAGTGACCCACAGGCCCGATGCATCAGTGGCTGCTTCTCCTGTGACCGTTGGAAGGCATGCCATGTGCTGAAGAGATCCAAAGGTAACTGGGGACCCACCTTGGGCTACACAAAAGAAATGCTGGTTCTGTCAGTGGTGCTGCGTCTCAGCTGAGAGCCTGGGATGTGTAAATCCTCACCTTTGAACACACAACCACAGGAAATCTCTCCTCGCCCTGCCCAGCTGTACCCATCCAAACACCAGGCATGAGAATACCAGCCCACTTTAAAGCGTTGCTTTATGGACTGTCGTGATAGCTGTTGCCTGCCATCAAGTCACCTTTGACCTACAGTGACCCTATGAATGAGAGCTGTCTAGATTATGTCCTCTCCCAAAAACCCTGCTCAGCTTTTGCAAATTTATTATAGTTTGCGGCTTTCTTCAGGGGGTCAATCCATCTCACATTTTGTCTTCCTCTTTTCCTGTTCACCTTCCCTGGCATTGTTGTCTTGCCTTCTTCTCATGATGTGTCCAAAGTAAAACAGCCTCTGCTTCATCATTTCGACCTTCGGAGGAGGGGTGGCCAAACTACGGTCCATGGGCCGGACCTGGTCCACAGCACCATTTCATCTGGCCTGCTGCTGCCCTTGCCACTCGTGGAAGTGGGTGCCTTTACGACAACTGTAAAACATGCCCGTGCATGCGTAAACGCACCCACACCTCCTATAAATGCTGCCATAAATGCACCCGCGGCTGTCATAAACGCATTTATGACAGCCACAGATGCATTTTACAGCGGGGTTTACAGCAGGAGAAACCCTGTGAGCGGCCCACTCAACTACATGATCGGCCCACAGCATGAAATGTTTGGCCACCTCTGCTCCAGAGGCTTGACTTGCTCTCTAGGGACACTTATTTGTCTTTCTGGCAGTCACTGCTGGCTGTAAAGTTCTCCTCCAGCACCAGATTTTCAAATAAATATGGACTGTAATGCAACAGTTTAGGTTGGGTGAGGAAAACTCTATGAAGCCCCGCCGCCGCCGCCCGCCGCCCGCCGCCGCCCCCACCCACTTTCTCCCCAACATTTCTGGGACAAAAGAAAGGCCTCTTTCTCTTCGGGGGGGTACATTTCACCCTGATTTCTCCCCTCTCCCTCATTTGTTTTAAGCAGTGGTCAACTTTGTTTAAAACCAGAAATGATTTCATCCATGTTGCCGCCTTTGGCTCTCTGGCCAAGCTGGCCCAAGGGCAGAGCCCGACGCCTTCCCTCCCCTCCTCTCAAGCAATGGTGGTGCTACCTTTTGCCACGTCCCATCTGCCTCGTGAGCATTTTCGAAAGGTGCAGAGAGCCAACCCAATGCCAAGGGTGCAAAAACCTTTCCAGGAATGCAGGCTGGCACACACGAGCAAGAGCAATGACACTTCTATACATCGCCCCATATAAGCACTTAGTGCGCTCTCTGGCCAGTTCACAAGTTAATGAACAATTTGACCCCAACATGCTGGGTCCTCATTTTACCCAAATCAGAAGGATGGAAGTGGCCAAGTCAACCCTGGATCCCATCAGGATCGAACTCACAATGTTCTGGTTGCAGTAGAGCAGTTTAACCCCTGTGTGCCCAGGGCTCTATGATAACAGGATGCTTACCTGGAACCGTTGTTTTTCCTCATTGTCACCTGTAAGCCTACATGAATGGCTTTACCTCAGTAAACCCATTCGTGTGGATTCACAGGGGACCACAAAGAAGAACTTGATAGAGCATAAGGGCAGAAATGGACATTGTAGATAGCTCATAATTAGAACATTGTTATGTTTGATAGGGATTGTCATATTTAAACATTGTTCTATTTAACAAGGATAAGAGCAAGAACAATTACAGTTCTCTACCGAAAGGAATACAGTAAAACCTCATATAACACTAAAACCTGGTTCCACAAGTCTTGGTGTTATATGATTTTTAGTGTTATCTGATGCATGTTAAAATCCTATGGGATCCATAGAAATACATTGTAACCACACAGGCTTTAGCGGTTGTTATCCGATGCATCCCATAGGATCTTAATGTTATCCGATGCAATTCTCCCCCCCCCCCCCCCGATTGTTTAATGTTATGCGATTTTAGTGTTATTCGATACTAATGTTATATGAGGTATTACTGTATTGGAAATGTAAACGCACTCACTGGTCAGTTCACAACTTAAGTAGCATTTTGCCCTCAACATGATGGGTCCTCATGTTACTGACCTCGGAAGGATAGAAGAGGCTGAGTCAACCCAGATCCATGTCAGGATCGAACTCACAACCTTTTGGCTACATTACAGCAGTTTAATCACCAGGGTCCTCGCCTTTGCTGCCCATTGCATCCAACTGCTTTGCCAACACTTCATTTCCTCAGCCTCAGTTCCAGGAGGGAGAAGCAGAGGAACCCCCTTGACCCCCCCCCCCGACTAAGCCCTCCTCCTCCTCCTCTTCCTCCTCCTCTTCTTCCTCCCGGCCTCTCTATCTCCCCAGGGCTGCACAGGTACCTCGATCAGCTCCTCCGTCCAGACTTTTCTGTCCATCTTAAGGCTCCGTACTTTGGTCACGCTGGGCCCCAACCCACGGTGCTCACCTGCATCAGGGGGTACAAAAAAAACCAATCAGAAAGAACAAGGGGCTCCCAGGTAGGCTGGTCACCTCACACCTTGCGCATCAGGGTGGGGGACCTCAGGCCATGGGGCCAAACCTGCCCCCACATCAGAAGTCCAGATTTATTTACTTATTTATTTATTTGGTTGGTTGGTTGTCGCCTCTATATCCTGCCTATCTGGGATATTTTCCCACTCTGGGTGGCTTACAACATATTTAAAAAATAGAAAATTAGACGTAAGGAATAAACCAACTATACAGATTATAAATAGCAAGAGAAACAGAAATGATGATACAGACGCACACATGGCCAGATTGCCGAGTGGTCGCCTCCCTTCCCTAGAACACCAGCTTCTTCTGCTGTTTCCCCTAGAATTTGCACTGCCCAACTAAAAAGTTGGGGGAAATTATCTCTCTTAAAGCTTAGATTAGGGTTGCCTAAACTACAGCCCATGGGCCAGATCTGGCCCCCACACCAATTCATCCAGCCCATGCCACCCTCGTCGCTCCCAGACGTGGAAGTAAAACATAGGGACGCATTTTACTTCCAAGGACAGCATGGACTGGATGAATTAGCATCAGGGGCCAGATCTGGCCCATGGGCCGTAGTTTGAACAATCCTGTTTTAAAAAGAGACAAATGGCAGCTTAAAATCTATCTCATCCTGTTGCAAAACATATTGCAAGGCACGTTTTACTTCCGCTTCCGGTGGGAGGGACCACATGACCGGCCCACGGCCAGAAGAGTTTGGGTTCCCCGGCTTAGATTTTTACACTAAGACCCCCCCCCCCAGCTGAAAGACAGCCACAGTAATCACACTTCTATCCCGCCCCATCGCACTTAGCGCACTCTCTGAGTGGTTTGCAGGTAAATTAGCATCTCGTCTCCAACACGCTGGGCCTTCATTTTACTGATCTCAGAAGGATGGAAGAGGCTGAGTCAACCTGGATCCCTGTCAGGATCAAACTCACAATGTTCTGGCTGCAGGACAGCAGTTTGACCCCTGCACCACCAGGGCTCTATTCTTAGCTCCAACATTAACATTGGGAGCTCTTGAAGCAACAGAGCTCCCCCCGCCTCACTGTAGGGAGTGGGCAGATCAGAAGCCCGTTTCTCCCAGGATTTCCCCCGCAGTGGACCCAATCCTTCAGTCCATCCTCCCCAAACCAAAACCATCCTCCATCCCCGCCACAGCTGCTCTTCCTTTCCCCCAGCCTGGTGACCGTACCGGCACATCTCTTGCAGATGACGACGCAGAGGTTGATGGAGGCCCAGTCGGGTTTGGGGGAGCCACAGTCCACGCACAGGCAGTTGGCCTCAGCCGTCCAGATCCTCTCGGCCACCTCCGAGTTGGAGAGGGCTTCGGCCACGGACTGCTGCATGGCTTCCACCCACTCCTCCTTCTCCTGGTCGGACTCGGCCACAAAGCTGGAAGAGAAAAACAGAGGCTGCTTAGTGGTGCATGAGGCAGAGGACTGTGTCCGCATCATATCACAGGAGGAAGGGCAGGAGGGAAAAGTTACTTCTCCCGCCCCTCAAACTGCCCTGGGTGGGAGGGCTCAGGGGTTGGAGGTTGGGCTGGGGGTCCAGGGAGGTCTCTCTTTGCCCACCTCTGCCCTATCTGGGCCACCATGAGCAACAGGACAGGGTCTTCCAGAGCAGCAGGTTGTACCTGAAGATCCGGTAAGGTGTTGTCAAATCAAATCCCCTCCTGTCCACGTCCTTGACGTTTCCGACATTCATTTCGATGTAGGTGATTCCCACTCCGAGGCGGAATTCCTAAGCCAAGGCACAACAAATGCTACAGTCAGCCAATAATCATCATAAGCCGTCAAGCTTCCCGAGGTAGAGGATATGCAGAAGGGGTTTATGCAGGATATGCATATCCCGAGGTAGAGGATATGCAGAAGGGCCTGTGATAGCGAACCTTGGCACTCCAGCGGTTCTTGGACTTCAATTCCCAGAAGCCCAAGTCTCTGTCAATCCACACACATGGGTTGACTGCATGTAAGCTTCTGGGGATTGAAGTCCATGAACCACTGGGGTGCCAAGGTTTGCCATCACGGGCCTAGGAAAAGAGGCTTATGGGGCTGTGCCTCTTGCCCAGGGCTGGACAGACTGGCTCTTCTCCCGGGAGGCACAAGTGGGGGATCCACCACCCAACCTCTGGCTCTGCAGGCAGGTACCTGAACCACCGAGCGCTCCAGCCAGCCAGAGACAGCTTCCTTCCCTTAAAACAAGGAGCTGAACGACGCATGGTCAGCACTAAAGGCAGGTTAAGGAATGGGAGCCCTGGTGGCACAGGGGTTAAACTTCTGTACTGCAGCCAGAATGTTGTGAGTTCGGTCCTGACAGGGATTCCCAGCTGACTCAGCCTCTTCCACCCTTCCGAGGTGGGTGAAATGAGGACCCAGCATGTATTTTGGGAGCAAAATGCCAATTAACTTTTGAACCATCCAGAAAGTGCACTAAGCCCTATGGAGGAGCACTATATAAGCTTCACTGCTATCGCCACATCCCTGTTAAATACGAAAGTGCCATTGCTATTGCTTTATCCTTGTTAAACAGAACAACCTTCTCATTGTTATGGGCTGCCTGCAAATGTCTATTTCTGCCCCTACTACGCTCTATCCAGTTCATCTTCTTCGTGGTCACCTGCATCGCACAGTAAGTGAAGAAGAACAGTTGCAGGTAAACAACCTGTCATTATATTGCCCTAGTGGCACAGGGCTTAAACTGCTGTCCTCCAGCCAGAACGTTGTGAGTTTCATCCTGACAGGATTCCAGGCTGGCTTGGCCTCTTCCATCCTTCCAAGGTCAGTTAAATGAGGGCAAAATGATAATTAACCTCTGAACCACCCAGGGAGTCCACTAAGGGGCAGTAGATACAAGTGTAATTGATATTGCTAAAACTATCAGAACCAACAACCAATACCTGTCGGAACTGATTTTCAATAATCAAGAGAGGGATTCAAATCCCCAGGGGTGCCTTCCCAAGGGGTGGGACCCCAGTGGAGTGAGTCACTTCAGAGCGCGCACACACAGACATGTACCTCCAGGTTTTTGTAGAGGAAAACCTTGTCTCCGGCCACCACCACGTAGAGCTTGTTCTTAAAACCCCGCAGCTCCAGGGGTCCACATTTGTCCACGGAGTCGCAGCTGGTGGCAGCCCCTTGGAAGGCGGAGGCTCTCTCCAAGCACCTGGACTTCCTTTCGTCCACCGTCCTCTGAAGGGCCTTGATCCACTCGTTCCGATCCGCTGTGGGAGAGAACAGGGTGTGGCATTCCAAAGGAAAAAAAGACTCCGCTATGGAACGGACACCATGGAGCATTGCTTTCCTTGGAGAGGACGTAAGTAGCCCACAACTGTGGTGGCTTAGTGGTTAAGAGGCTGAACTTGATGGCTGGAAGGTCAGCTAGTAAGCAGTTCAAGACCCAAGTGCTGCATGACAGAGTGCGCTCCCGTCATCTGTCTCAGCTGCTGCCAACCTAGCAGTTCAAAAGCAAGAACTTACAAGTAGATAAACAGGTATTACTTTGGCAAGAAAGGTAACAGCATTTCATGAGCTCTGTCATCTAGCCATGCCTGCCACATGAGCACAGAAACATCTGCACTCAGACGGTGCTGGCGCTTTGGCTGTAAACAGAGATGAGCACTGTCCCTTAGAGTAAGATACGACTGGCTTTCGAGTAAGGGAAGCCTTTACCTTTAAGTAGCCCACAGGGAGCACTAAGCTGCCTAAACCAGTTGTGATATTTACCAGTTATTGATTCTGAAGGCTTTAGTGTTTCATTTGTTCTGGGGAGGGGTGGTTTTAACAGTTGAAGTCTTGGTTTTTAGCCAAGGTGGGCGCCTTCAGCATCTTTTAGTGGAAATGCAGGCTAGAAATGCAAGAGTTAATAATCTCCCACCAATTCAAGGCCTAAACCAGTTTCACACATGGTTCTTTTTTTTTTCCTGACCTGACCATACCTCCCTTTATGAAGAATGCTGGGCCTCCAGTTAAACTGGGAGCAAGTGGGAGGGAGGAGCAACCGTGCAGAGGGTCCAGGAGGGGTGAAGGTAGAACGAGACCAAATGCAAATGGCTCCGGACCAGTCATTCCTAGCTGTGGATTCTGGGCCCATGATCCGGTCTTCTGCCTGGACCGTGCCAAAGCAACTTCTCACCTCCAGCTTCTTAGAGCCAATGGGAAAGAGGAAGCCAGGGACTTCTTTCCCCCTCCTCCTCCTCCAGAAATGCACTTCCTGGGCATTGGATGCATGGATTAAGAGCCCACAGAGCAAAGTCTATAATTTCTAGTACAGGGTGCCCAAACTATGGTCTATGGGCCTGATCTGGGCCCCGACACCCATTCATCCGGCCCACGCCACCCTTGTTGCTCCTGGCGGCAGAAGTAAAATGTGCTCGTACAGTTGATGCAGAATGACGTGAAGAGTAAAGGGCACCGTCCACAGTTCTATTCTCCTTCGCCATCTCTTCTGCTTGATGCCCCATTTCCCTGCCCACTGGTTGCCAGAGAAGCCTGGGGTCATTCTCAAAAAGCACAGGATGGCAACAAACCATCAGGGAGAAGCAAAGCAGAAACAGATTGAGAGTGCGTAGAATTAGTAAAGGTCAAAGTTGCCCTTGCTTGAAAGGCAGACATGTCTGACTCTAGGGGTTCAGAGTTCATCTCAGAGCCAGCGCTGTCTGAGGCTGCAGACATTTCCATGGTCACATGGCAGGCATGACTAGGCGCTGGAGTGCATGGAACGCTGCTTACCTTTCCTGCCAAACCAGTGCCAGTTTATCTAACTCTCTGGCCACCAAGACTCCAAAAGGGAGAAAGCCCATCTCAAGGGTGGAGTTTTGCAAGGAGACGAGATTCACCTACCATCACTCTCTGCCCGGAAAGCAAAAGTCCTGTTGTTTGTGATCACCTCGAATTTCTGGTCCCCGATACCAGTCACCCGGGTGATAGATGACACTGGGATGAGTCGTTTGGAGTAAACGTCCTGGAATGCATGGAACATGTGGTTTTGAAAAGGGAAGGAAGGAAGAGGCAGGGATCAAAGGAAGGAAGGAAGGAAGGAAGAGGCAGGGATCAAAGGAAGGAAGGAAGGAAGGAAGAGGCAGGGATCAAAGGAAGGAAGGAGGTCAACATAGAGCTATGTCACTCTTCCCCTGCAATAGTTCATTCTTGCGTGGTTTTTGCAAGAGCCATGCTATACATTAGCAGCCTCAAGTCAAGCAGACAGAACCGCTCGGGTGGAAGGTGTGGAATGAGATCCTGGGAAATAAGATGTAAAAAGTAGGAAACATTTCAGGCAAGAATCTGGGTTTTTGCAGCTATGGAAAGCAGTGGCATAGGGCGGGTTAAGGTGCTTGGGGCCCCATGACAAACTTGCCGCAGCCCCCCGACCCCCACCTAGGTAGAGAAGTCCTACCTTGGGGGGGGGGGCTGCTGGGCTAGGAGGTGGGGCAGCTGCATGCCTGGGACCCCGAGAGCACTGGTGAGGCCCAGGGTCTGGGGCAGTGCAGCACGGGCCCAGGAGGGAGCCCACCGTCGGGGTCCCAGGCGTGCGACCGCCCTGCCTCCGAGCCCGGCGGCAGCAGCTTGTCTGCCTTCAGCTGCAGCGGCACCCAGGAAGCGAGGCCGGCGGTCGCCATGGCCCAGCGTGCGCAGCCGGAGGACTCCCCCCCCCCTGCAAGCCCTGGATGGCATTGCTCCAACTGTGGGGCTGCAAAGACCACTGGTCTCACACCTCTGGGCGCCACTGCCACCGAAGGCGGACGAGCTGCCACCACCGGGCTAGGAGGCGGGGCAGTCACGCACCTGGGACGCCGACGGTGGGCTCCCTGCTAGGGCTGTGCCGCACCGCCCCAGCCTCTCGCCGTGCCGTCGGGGTCCCAGGCAGCATGGCCTCCCTACCTCCTAGCCTCGCGGTGGCAGCAGCACCCAGGAAGGCAGGAAGCAAGGACAGCGGTCGTTGTGGCCCGGCATCTGGAGCAGCACCAGCCAGATGTTGGGGGGGTACTCAGCGTGGCCGGTGCTCGGCTGCAGCGACCACCAGCCTCACTTCCCGCCTTCCTGGACGCCGCTGCTGCCAAAGGCAGACAAGCTGCCGCCACCGGACTCAAGAGGGCCCGCGTCCTCCACCCCGGCAGTGACAGAAGGTCCCGGCGCCCGCCCCAGCCACCAGGAAGTCCAGGGCAGCGGAAGCGCCGCCCCTTGCAAAGTGACGCCCGGGGCGAAGCATTGGAAGAGGAGGCGGAAGGCAGCTTTGGCCTTGAGTGGTACAACAGAGGCTCTCCCGCCCCAGTCCCTCCTTCCCGGCATGGCATCCTTCCCCAGGCTCACCTTTTCGCTGTCGAAGTACCGGAGGTAGTTGCTGTCCAGCCTCACCCAACGCTTCTGGTAGATGTAGGACCTGAGGCCAGAAAAACCCTGTGAGTTTGCAGCTGGCAGGGTGGCCGGATCAGGACGTGGAGGACTCCGGATCTTCTCCGCCCCACACACGGAGGTCCCCTCAGTGGCTCGCTAGAGCCAGGCCCAGGCAAGGAAGGGAAGGGAAGGGGTTTTGCGAGAGGGGCTGGCTGGCTCACCCTTGCGGAGGGTTCTTGTCCAGCCACCCTGCCTTGACGAAGGGTGAGAGCTGAGAGGGAGAGCCTGCCCTTCCGGTCCTCTCGCTGTGGAAGGTCGACATGCCAAAGGACATGTTCAGCCCAGGGTCCTCCCAGGGGTGGCTGCTGCAGGAAGAGTGGGAAGAAAACAGGACATGAACTCCGCCTTAGAGGAGGGAGGGAGGGAGGGATCTCGGATAATGGAGCCTAAATTAGGCCAAGGTCTACATTAGGTCACGGCCAAGGTATCCCTTGCTCAGAAAGACAGCCGTGGTCGGTCCGGGGCTCATCTCCCTTTACAACCAAAGAGACAGCGCTGTCAGCATCAGCAGATGTTTTCATGGTCATGTGGCAGGCATGACTAGACAACAACGGGCACAGAACACTGTTACCTTTCCCACCGAAGCAGTACCTGTTTATCTGCTTGCAATTTCTTTATTTCAAACTGCTAGGCTGGCAGGAGCTGGGGCAGATGATGGGCATTCGCTCTGTCATGCTGCACTTGTGTCTCAAACTGCTGACCTGCCGACCTTCCGGTTGCCACATTCAGTGTCATCACCACTAAGCTACCTTGTGCAGATTAGGATTGCAAACCTAGGCGTTTCTCAGACCCCGAGCTTTTGAAAGTCTCTCTCTCTCTCTCTCTCTCTCTCTCTCTCTCTCTCTCTCTCTCCCTCCCCCCCCCCCCCCCCGTCACAGGGGTCTGAAGGCCCTTCAGCATTGTCTAGTGCAGGGAGCCTCAAACCTTTCGGGCCGTGGGCCGGTCACGTGGTTCCTCTCACCAGAAGCAGAAGTAAAATGTGCCTTGCCATCTGTTTTGCAACAAGATGAGATAGATTTTAGGCTGCCATTTTCTCTGCTTAGACCAGAAGTGCCCAAACTATGGCCGATGGGTCGGATCTGGCCCCCAATGCCAATTCATTTGGCCCACACTGCTCTCGTTGCTCCCGGAAGTGGAAGTAAAATGCACCTGCATGGATTCAAGTGAGATTTAATCCACTTGGGGACCCTCACCCTTCCCTGTGGATTTTGCTACCCAAGGCCGTGAGTCCTCAGGGTGGTCAGGTTAGCTACCTGTTACCTGTCACCTGACAGCATTGAGTCACTGGCAGTAGTAGGATCTACTACTCTAGGACCATAGCAGGATAACCTGGCCAAGTTTGTATGTACGCCATAAAGCCTTGACATTTACTGAGTGATCTGCCGCCATTGTTTGCTCTGTGGACCTGGATGCTTCATTATCAAGATAAAGAGGAAGGGAAGGGAATCTCCCACAGCGGCGGCCTGCCTTCAACCTGATGGACAAAAAGCCAGACAGAAATGCCACAGACTAACAAACTAATCTTAAACCAAACCAAACTAAATAAACAAATAATCAGAGACTGAAAAGTAACTCTCAAAAGTAATTTATTCCTGCTATTTGTTATGCGGGTTTAAGTCATTTAAAGGAAACCTTAACCTTTACCTTTATATAAGTGCAAATGGAAATCACTTTTCAAAATTCAAATTGTTCTTCTCACTCTTTCTGAGTATTTTTAAAAAGTCTTGTTACTATTATTCATACCACCATTTTCAAGTTGTTGTTTTTTTAATTGCATTGCCCATTGAGGAGTGAAAACCGGAAAACCCTTTGTCCAAAGGCCTCTAAAAATACCCTTAAAAACTAAACATACAAAGTACAGTGGAACCTCAGTTAACAAATGACTCAATTAACATTAAAAACTGCATAACAAAAGGAAATCCACAGAAAATGGTGGCATAGTTTATGGAATTTTGGGGGGGAACAAATTAATTGGTTTTTGATGCGTTCCTATGGGAAATTCAGTGAAAGTAATTTTTGCTGTAAGAAACGTCCCGGAAAACGCATTGATTGCGCTAGCCAAAGTTCCACTGTACCTGTAAAGTAGTTATTTGTAGGAATAAAGTAACTATCCTCATTCTCAGTGGCTTTAAACCACACACAGCTGTTGCACTTTTGCTACTTTCCCTCCACAGTAATTCACTGCCGGGGACTTGTGCTTCCTGCAACGGGTGGATTTCCTTTCCTAGTCGGATGCCTCCTCCCTCGCCTGCCCACAATGGATCGTCCTCTCCAAAGGTCAGCAGAGCTCCCTGAAAGCCCCTCATTAGACCAAGCTGTCCCTCCAAATACCTTCTCAGCTCCTCATCTGGGCCGCATGATCCAAGGAGAACGAAGGCACCCCAGGTCTCCCAGAGAGGAGCAGAATCAGGCCGCAGGAGAAGGTGTTGCTCTCTTGGACTCTCCCCTGCCTGTGCGCCCATCTGCCCACCTGCCTCCTCCTCTTCTAAATTGCAAATGCCTGCTCCAGGGAGGGCAAACTCAGAGTGTGAACATCGCTCTCCTCCCTCTGCCCCACTTGATCTCACCCCTTGTGGGTCCTGCCCAAAACAATTAGATCCATAAACTATCCAGACTGGGGGGGGAGGAAATGGGTCAGGAACAGCATCCAAAAGACTATTTGGCAGAGCTTGGCAATTATTTCTTTCCTGGCTCGGAAACCTGAGAAGCACAGTCCGGGGGGGGGGGGGGGACCAAGAAACCCTGCCAAGCTCCGGGCAAGTTGGCCAGGCTGGCAGGAAGGCTCGACAGCCACAAACACACTCGCCTCGCCTCTCTTGGGTAATATATAACAAAAGAAACCCCCTCCGGGGTGCACTGATGGGAGAGGAGAGAAAACTCAGCTTTCCTGGAATATAACCAAAGCAAATGGGGAAGCTATTCAGTTATGATCTATCCCGTTTGTTTATTCTTGTTTAATTATAGATTGATATGACTGGCTTTCAAGCAAGGGTGATCTTTACCTTTAGATAGATAGATAGATAGATAGATAGATAGATAGATAGATAGATAGATAGATAGATAGATAGATAGATAGATAGATAGATAGATAGATAGATAGATAGATAGATAGATAGATAGATAGATAGATAGATAGATAGATAGATAGATAGATAGATAGATAGATAGATAGATAGATAGATAGGAAGGAGGGTGGGTGGGTGGGTGGGTGGGTGGATGGAGAGAGAGAGAGATCAATTTTCCTGCTGCCTAAGGCTTACTTTCTACCTTAACTGGCTGTTGAAACATTTCTTAGAGACAAACACATATTTGATGACAGGCTTCAGTGCATTTGGCAACTGTGGGCTTCCTCTGACTTGACCAAATATCTGTAAGTAGCTCTGGTGGCGCAGGGGCTAAATGGCTGTCCTGCAGCCAAAACACTATGAGTTTGATCCTAACAGGCTCAAGGTTAAATCAGCCTCTTCCATCCCTTCCAAGGTCAGTAAAAGGACTCCCCGGCATGTTTGGGGACAAAATGCTAATTAACTTGTAAACCATCCAGAGTGGGCATTAAGTGCTGTGGGGCAGGTTTAGAAGTGTAATTGCAGCATGCTAATTGCTAAGGGAGAAATCCACCTGGCAGAAATGCTAACGATGGGTCTGAGTCCAGATTGATCAGCCCAAAGAGCACAGGTAAGTGTGGGGGAGGGAGCCAGGGATAAAGTCCGACCCTTTGGCTGCCCCAGAGAATGGGGGTGTTTAACCCTACAGCAGCCCTGCACTGCCCCTGAGCTACACAGGTGGAGGAGGAGGAGGAAGCTCTCCCTGTCGTGTCTGACCCTAGTGGATGGTGCTCATCTCCTTTTACAGCCAAAGATCCAGATCTGTCTCTAATTTATTATTATTATTATTATTATTATTATTATTATTATTATTATTATTATTATTATTATTATTATTATTATTATTATTATTATTATTATTATTATTATTATTATTATTTATTCTCCCATTCAATCAGCTGTTCCTCCTCCCAGAGGAATCCCTTCCCCTGTATTTGTTGATGGTGGGTTTTGATTTGCTGTGGGTATTGTTGTTATTCATTCTCTGTTTGTTTACTGCCCAGAGTGGGATAACACCCAGATGGGCAGGATAGAAACCCAATCAATAAATTAAATAAATAAATGTTTCCTCTTCCCAAGACTTTCCGCCTTGGATTCTCCCCCTGAAATAAAAGAGGCAACTGGGTCTACCAGCCCAGTATCACCATTCAGGGCTCATTTGCAAAGGTAGAAGAGAGGAGGAGGAAGAGGAGGAGGAGGAAGAAGAGAAAACAGCCTCTTACTTGGATGGGGTCGATTCGGCCGCGAAGTAATCTTCAATCAGCTCATCTTCACTGAAGAGGTTGCTGAGCCGGCCCGGGTGGAGCCGAGTCTCCGGCGTGGTTTCCCCTTCCTTCTGCAAAGAGAGAGAAAGAACATGCTGACTGGCCCGGCCCTGGGTTTCCTTCCTCATCTGCTGGGGAGACCCCCATGGATCCAGCAAGGAGACCTTCAAAAGCCAAAGCAACCACACCTATACAGCTCCCCCCCCCCCCACAGCACTCACGGACTGCACTCTCTGGGAGGTGGTCCACACGTTAATTAGCATTTTGCTGGGGACTCATTTGACCCACCTCTCTCTGAAGGATGGAAGAGGCTGAGCCAACCTTGAGCTTGGCCAGAATGGAACTCACAATGTTTTGGCTGCAGTTTAACCCTTGCACCACCAGGGCTCTAGAACGATGGGTTGCTTACCTGGAACTGTTCTTCTTCGTGGTACCCTGTGAATCCACACAAATGGGCTGATGGTACGTATGCGCCAGTAAACCCATGCGTGTGGATTCACAGAGACCACAAAGAAGAAGAAGAACTGGATGATAGAGCATAGCAGGGGCAGAAACAGACATTGCAGGCAGCCCATAACAATTGGAACATCCTTCTTTTTAACAAGGCTATAGTAGAACAGCAATCACATCTAAATACCGCCCCATAGCGCTTAGTGCACTCTCTGGGCTGCTGACAAGTTAATTAGCATTTCTGCCCCCAACATGCTGGGTACTCATTTTACCAACCTTGGAAGGACCGAAGAGGCTGAGTCAACCTTGATCCCTGGTCAGGACTGAGCTCACAACCTTTTGGTTGTAAGGCTGCAGTTTAACCCCCGCGCCACTCCGTGTTAGTACTGAGCCCTTCCTGAGGGAAAGCGCCTACCACACCCACACACTTCACCTGGCAAACCCTTCCCTGGACTGCAGCCCAACCTCTCCAGAGGCACCTGAATGCCAACGCCAAACCAGACCGGCCAGACTTCGAGGTAACACAAGACTCCTGGTCACTTGTGCTCCGACGGACTCTCACCCCTGCCCAGCCTTTGACCCACAAAGGATTTGATATTTCAAAAATAAAATAAAAATAAACTAAATCTTTGAGGAAGAAGGAAAAGCAAACTTGCAAACACAAGAGGAGCCCACTTTTTTCAAGATCCTGTTGGAAAACAGTTGTACTTTTAAACAGGGTTTCAAAGCCACCTCTTTTGGCAACGTTAAGAGGGTGAGGCCTAATCCCAAGCCTTCCGGATGGAGGGCAGAGTTAGGCTGACCCTAAACAAAATGAGATGCCCACCCTGCTCACCTGACACCAGAGGTACCAGCGTGGTCGGATCCTGGCCCAGGGCGCCCTGCGCAACAGACAGCAGAACAGTCCAAGGGCGTCACAGAGACGTTCGGGCCAAGCCTTCCCTTTGCTCACCTCGAAGGCCGGAAGGTAGAAGAGTGGCCCTTGACACTCACCTTGTCAGTCATTTCGTCCGTAGGGACCGCAGTTCCCTCCAAGGAGAAAGCATCTTCATAATCTGAATCATCTGTGGAAACACACCCTGTTAGGAAGCTCCTTCGTGCATTTGTGAAGGCTCCACATCATCATCATCATCATCCTCCATCAGGCCACCTGGTTCTGCCTGGCCTAAGAGTGGCTTCTCTAGTGGGTGGAGACCTTTCATGGTCCAAGGAAGGTCTCAGCCCAGCTCTCCACCCTGAGATCCAGTTGACTGGATCTGGGCCGTTTCCCAAGGCATGGAAAGCAACGGAGCACGGAGAATCCTCGGTGGTCAGAAGAGCCAGCATCAACACCTAACCCAGGGGTTCCCAACCTAAGGCCCGTGGTCCAAATCTGGCCCATGGCACCATTTCATGTGGCCTCCCAAGGTCATTCGAGAAACACAATGGCCACCCCTTTGAAGCTGTTGGGACAAAATGGCCACCCCAATCATACGAACAGGGCACAATGGCCATCCAGCCCTCGAAGTTGACTGAGAGAGTGTGACTCAGCCCCTGACTGAACCAAAAGAAAGGACTCTCTAAAAGCGAGATTCAACGTGGGGGGGAACATCCACCTGGAAGCAGCCTGATCCTTTCTTCTCTCTCATCTTTAAGAGACAGAGCCATGAACATCTGCCATGTACCTTTAAAGCAGGGGGAACCAAACTATCACCTGTGGGCCACATCTGGCTCCCAACACCAATTCATCCAGCCCACGCCACCCACATCACTTGTTTTACTTCTGCTTCCAGGAGTGACAAAGGCAGCGTGGGCCAGATGAATTGGCATTGGGAACTGGATCTGGCCCACAGGCCATAGTTTGGGCACCCTGGTTTAAACAGAGAAAATGGCAGCTTAAAAACTATCTCATCCTGTTGCAAAACAGATTGCAAGGAGCCTTTTCCTTCCGCTTTCTGTGGGAGGGACCACATGACCGGCCCGCTGAACCACGTGACCAGTCCCTAGATCAAAAAGTTTGGGTACCCCTGCTTTAAAGGTTTCCCTTCCCTTGAAAGCCACCCACGTCCAACTCTAGGGGACAGGTGTTGTTCATACCTTTTTACAGCCAAAGAGCCAGTGCTGTCTGTGACTGCAAATGTTTTCATGGTCATGTAGCAGGCATGAGTAGATGCCAGAGCACACAGAAAGCTGTTGCCTTTCCCACCAAAGCGGTACCTATCGCTCTACTTGCAATTTCTTCGCAATTTTGAACTGCTAGGATGGCAAGAGCTGGGACAGATGATGGGAGCTCATTCTGTCACGCAGCACTAGGTTCTTGAACTGCTGACCTGCCAACCTTCCAGTCATCAAGCTCAGCATCTTAACCACTAAACCACTTGCCATGAACCTTTGGGAAACCCTAATTTATATACTATGTCCCACTTTCTGCCAACCTGGCAGATTGAAAACAAGAAATTGCAAGTAGATAAATAAGTACCACTTTGGTAGTAAAGGTAACAGACTTTCGTGCATCTAGTCATGCCTGCCCCATGACCACAGAAATGTCTGGAGATGCAGACAGTGCTGGCTCTTTGGCTGAAAATGGAGATGAGCACCAAACCCTAGAGTCGGACACTTTCAAGGAAGGGAGATTGACCTTGGCATCAACTTTTTGAAGTTTTGACACATTTCTCCCCTCTCAACACACTCACACAAACCGACACTTTGTCAGTGACCCAGCGAGGCCACGTTCCTTGTCCACACTGTCATTCATTTGGGTTGTGGGAGCAGAGCAGCAGGGAGCTGCCAGGACTAGCCGGGGCACGAAGCAGCTCCAGAGGAAGCCCTTCAGTTTAAAACTCCTGTCCAAGTGACCATAAGACCAGTTTTGTCTGGAAAAACTTTTTATGTGGCCCACAGGACAGAGAGTGGAGGGGAGGACCCCACCCCCACCCCCGGCCATCCTGGTAGTGTCAGCGGGGCTTATGCTTCCTTTGGGATGAAACAGGATTTTGCATTTGAGGCTTCGAAGCACAATCAGAAACCCAAGAAATCTTAAATTATGGGTGCTCAAACTATGGCCCGGGGTCTGGATCTGGTCCCCGGCCTGCATCGCCCTCATCGCTCCTGGAAGCGGAAGTAAAATGTACAGGTGTGTTTTATTTCCGTTTCCTGGAGCGAAGAGGGTGGCACAGACCGGATGAATTGCCATCGGGAACCGGATCTGGCCCCCAGGCTATAGTTTGGGCACCCCTGGTTTAATCAGAGAAAATGGCAGCCTAAAATCTATCTCGTCCTATTGCAAAAAAAAAATTGCAAGGCACGTTTTGCTTCCGTTTCCAGTGGAAGGAACCACGTGACTGGCCTGCTGGACCACGTAAAGGCCCGTGGCCCGAAACATTTGGGCACCACTGTCTTAAAGGTCTTTGACACCAGAGTAAAACTTTGCAACTCAAAATCTGAACAGAGATCCAAACTGGGGTGAGGGTGCGGATTGGCAGCTTCTGTGGCCCCATGAGACACTCACCAAAGTCTGTCTGGAAGGAAAGGGGAGGCTTTGAAGACACCTCCGGGGGAACGGGGTGTTCCGGGAATTTTGTCCTGGGAAGGAGGGTTGGGGCCGCCGTGGGGGTTTCCTCCGTGGCCTGCGAGATGTCTTTCACGGGGCAGCTGGAATGAGAGAAACCAGAGAGATCTAGCTTCATAAAACCTGGACTCATCCTCCGGCCAAGCCTCCCCCATTTCCCTCGCCCGCTTGTAGGAAACAGCACACCCAGACCCCACTGCAGCCGTTCTCACAGTGGCAAGGAACGTGGCAGATGTCCCCTAGCAGGAAGGCAAAGGGATCCAGACGCGACCCACCATGGTTCAGATCCGGGACCAAAATGTCCCTTCCTTCTCACCCTGCCCCGTCACCGCTTGAACTGGCAAGCAAGTAAGAAACTGCAGTGAAATAATAGAGGGCTGACCCACAGTAGGAAAGCTCCGCTCCTCACAGCGCCCCATGACCCGAGTCAGAGAATATGGGGTTCACCAAGGTGGCCCAAGAGGCTGGGCAGGACTTGACTGCAGGTCAGCAGTTTGAGACCCAAGTGCTGAATGATGGAATGAGTTCCCATTCTCTGTCCCAGCTCCTGCCAACCTAGCAGTTCGAAAGCAAAAAAATGCAAGCAGATAAATAGGTACCTCTTTGATAGGAAAGGTAACGGCATTCCATGAGCTCTGGCATCTAGTCCTGCTTGCCACATGATTATGGAAACAACTGCAGATGCAGACAGTGCTGGTTCTTTGGCTGGAAGTGGAGATGAACACAGTCGCCCAGAGTCCGACACGAAGGGTTTTGGAGCAAGAGGAAGCTTGGTCGTTCCCTTTCTTAAGCTAGAGGTCAAAATCCCACTTTCTGGCACACATTTACCAACATTCTGGCATCATGTTTATCATTTATGGTACATTATAATGAGTTCAAAGTGATATCCGTGTTAGCTGGTTGTTCCTCTCTGCTCAAGCCGAGCGGGATCTCCTCCCTGTGACCAGGCGAGGGAGGGGTGGGGTGAGGTGGGGGGGGGGTCCTTGGAAGCCCCTGCCTTGGCAAGAACCCCCCCTAAGGCAAACAGGGGGCTTCTTCCCTCCTGACCCCTTGGTATTAGTCTGTGAGGGCAAGTCAGGAAAGAAGCAAAGCAAAATAGAACAAAGAAGGGAAATGGCGTATGTATGTATGTATTGTATCTATCTATCTATCTATGCATGCATGCATGCATGGGATGTATGTATGTATGCCAGTTCAAGCTGTTTCCCTCCCCCCGTGCCCACGCCAATGGTCAGGGAAGAAGAGGCCAGGGCAGGTGGAGGACTTTGCCGCCCCTCCCCCTGAGCCCCCATCAACATATTGTATTGTAATGTATTGTCCATGGGGTCGCGGAGGGTCAGAATCCACTGTGCGACTGAACAACAACAACAAAATGTATTGTTTGTAAGCCACCTTGAGTCGCTACGGCGAGTGGGTGGCAATATAAATGTGAACTAATAAATAATAATAAATGTATGTATGTGAGAGTGAAGATTGCACAGAAAGCCTTTAAGGCACCACCACCACAAACTTTGTGCCTTCTTAATTTTATTTCATTTCTTGTTTAATACATTATAAAGAATAGGAAAATATTGCCCTGTTAACCTGGGAAGAGAAACCACAAAACAAGGAAACAAATGAAAGCTCCCCTGGGAACTGAGAATGTGCTCATATTACAACCAATGAATTATTTTACATCCATGTTAACTGGAAACAAGAAAGATAGCAATTAAGCAATTCCATTTATCTACCTCCCCATAACGTTTATTGCACTCTCTGCTTTGGTTCACAAGGTAATGAGCATTTTTGTCCCCGTAATGCTGGGTATTTTTATTTATTGATTGATTGATTTATTTTTCAAACTTGTGCCTCCACGACCACCCCCAGGAACATCATAGAACTCTCCCTGCTGGCCGGACAGGGAGAATGAGGGGCAGCTGGCCAAAGACCTTGCTGTCTCTCTTGACCGTACTGTATTTTTTACACTGTATTTTATTGTATTGTTTTTATTGCTTTTCTTTGTATGTAAAATTTATTGATTGCATTATCTGTGCTGCATCTGTTGTTATATTTTTATATTATGCTGTAGTTATATTTGAGATTGTGATACTGTATATGTTGCTTATGTTATGTGAGCCGCTCTGAGTCGCCTCAGTGAGGAGAGCGGCATATAAGTCTAATATAATAATAATAAATAATAATAATAACATGTCATTAATAACATTCATTTTATCAACCTTGGAAGGAAAGAAAAGGCTGGGTCAATCAGGATTGAACTCACAACATCAGCAGTTTTTTCAAGTGCAGAATCAAGAGATAACATTAGTGAACCTAGAGATGTGAGATCTGGTGTGTGGGGAGGGGGGTGGAGAAGAGGTGAAGAGGACAGAAAGGGAAAGGAAGGATTTTTAAAAGCATTTTCTTGCTCCAGGATGGGGGATTTCCCCCTATGGAGCAAAGCAGGCTGCATTTTGTCACCCTGCTTATTCAACTTATACACAGAGCACATAATGTGCAATGCAGAGATGGAGGAATCACAATTTGGGATCAAAATTGCTGGGAGAAACATCAACAATTTGAGATATGCAGATGATACCACCCTCATGGCAGAAAGTGAGGAGGACCTAAAGAAGCTCCTGATTAGGTTGAAAGAAGAGAGTGCAAAAGCTGGCTTGAGACTCAATATCAAGAAAACCAAGATCATGGCCACAGGCCCTCCTCTCAGTCCCTGGAAAATAGATGGGGAACAAGTAGAAGCAGTGACAGATTTCACTTTCCTAGGATCAAAGCTCACTGCAGATGGTGATTGCAGCCATGAAATAAAAAGGCGACTAATTCTTGGGAGACAAGCAATGAGAAACCTGGGGAACATCGTGAAAAGTAGAGACATCACCTTGCAAACAAAAGTGCGCATAGTCAAAGCAATGGTATTCCCTGTGGCAATGTAGGGTTGTGAGAGCTGGACCATTAGGAAAGCTGAGCACAGAAGAATAGACGCCTTTGAGATGTGGTGCTGGAGGAGAGTTTTGAGAGTCCCCTGAACAGCAAGGAGAACAAATAGGTCAATCTTGGAAGAAATCAACCCTGACTGCTCCTTAGAAGGTCAAATAGTGAAGATGAAGCTAAAGTACTTTGGACATCAAATAAGAAGAGAGGATTCACTTGAGAAAGCCTTGATGCTGGGAAAGGTGGAGGGCAAAAGAAAAAGGGGGCATCCAAAAATGAGATGGCTAGATGGTATTGTAGAGACAATGGGCACAGAACTGAGTGAGTTGAGGAGGAGGATGGAGGACAGAAGTGCCTGGCGGAGAGTGGTCCGTAGGGTCATCGCAAAGGGTCGGAATCGACTGTGCGACTAAACAACAACAAAGCCTTCTTCCCTCTGGACACTAAGAGGCTTTGTGTTGAAGGGACTGAGCAGACCCCAAAAGAGTTCAAAACAAGGGAGAGGAGAAGGTACGGCTATACATCTCAGGCTCAGGGGCACACAGAGACACACACAAACTCACGGGTTGGAACTTGCATTCACATATCAGTTTTAGAATAAGCAACACGAGAGCTTTTAAGCGCCTCATCCACCCTTGCAGTTTCTACAGATCGGTCCAGTCAGTTCTGGTGGTGGACGAATGGGATGCCACATCTGACATGTCTGTGTGGCCTAACACAGCACAGTTCCTTGTATGAGATCTGATCTTTCGGTCGGGATGCTTCTCAAGAGAGACGAGGTTCACTACAAGTACAGTACTTCAGCAACACCACACAGAATCCGGCACCTTTGCCGGCCTGCCAATGACTACCAGAAACGTGTCCCAATGAGGCTTTTAAGTTTGGCCAGTGACAAAGCCGAGAAGGCGGCTTCATTATGGCAGTTTACATTTTGATGTAGACACAAAAGAAGAAGCACCCTATTTAAGAGTCGTCAGAGTCACTGACAAAATCAGTCTGGAGCAACTGGGGCAGGATCCTACGTGGACATAAGGGTATCTTTAAAGGGTCACTTTGAAGACTGCATTCAGTGCAGATGTGCAGCCAGTGCAGATGTGCATTCTGCACCCGGAAAGGATGTGATCCAATCTTTCTGCAATCCAATTTTGATAGCCGTCTGATCTCATCCTAGGACTCAAACCCGTTTGGCCACAGAAACTCGTTAAGCAATGGTATGGGCTCTGAGGAGACAATAGTAGATCACGCCCCAAACATCTCACATACCCCCCCCCATAAAACCCCACAAGCTAGATGTGACCTGTCAGTATGTAACTGCAGCCTTATTTTCCAAGCACCTCCCCTGAGTTCAGCCACTATTTTCTTCACCCACGGAAAGTGGCCGTATTTTGATGGGGAAGAGAAAGTGTCTGGCCAGGTTATCCTGCTATGATGATAGCAGGGACTGTGGTGGCTCAGTGGTTAAGAAGCCCACCTTTTTAACTGGAGGCCGGCAAGTTGGCAGTTCGAGACCCGAGTGCTGCACAACAGAGTCAGCTCCCATCTCTGATGGCTTGATGTTAATGTAGACACAATGGGCACAAAGCTGAGCGAGTTGAGGAGGAGGAGGGTGGAGGACCACAGGGGTGCCTGGCGGACAGTGGGGCCCATGGGGCCACCGCAAAGGGTCGGAATCGACTGTGCGACTGAACAACAACAAAAGGGGACCACTTTGGTGGGAAAAGATCTTGGGGACATGAAAGGAGCCTCATTCAGGCATCGTCCCCTGAGTGGAGTTCCTCCAGCAAACATCTTTTCAATCCAGAATAATTTCTGACATGAAATTATTGTTACTGAGTAGACCCTACTGCAAGCGAACCAATGCCGAGTGTCAGGTGGTGGTGAACAAACCTGACAACTCCGAGGACTAATGGCTTGGGTGTCTAAGTCCACAGGGAAGGAAGGGTGAGGGTCCCCAAGTGGATTAAATGGTCCCACTTAAAACCGTCTTGATGGAGGGCAGCAGTTTCATCCTCCTGGCCTGGGGCTGAGGAGGAGGAGGAGGACTTTGTGTGTGCCCAAAGGGCTCCTCAGGACCAGAAAGCGACACGTGGAACTGGATCAGTGGTAATATGGGTGTCACACTGTGATGCAGAAGGCAAATGCATGGCCACTGCATTATATTCTCAGGGCAGTCTTAATTGCTGATCACCATGAGGATCACCAATATAAGGATTCAGATATGGCAGAAGCAGCAGCAGCGATGGAGAGCTAGATGTAAGAATCCTGGAAGCTGCTTCCTATGGTGTTAAATCATTGGTCCCTCACCCTGATATGGCCAACTCTGACTGGCAGCTGTGGCTCCCTGGCAGGTTCAGCCAGGACTCTCTTTGTCCGACGTCTTAGGAAATCTCTGCTGAACTCCCAGGCAGTCTCTTGTCCGAGTCCTAAGCAAGCCCGACTTTGCTTCGCTTCCAAAAGCACAGCAGAAGAACAGAGTTCAGGAGAGGATATTCTCAGGGCAGCAAATTCACTCCAGCTATTTCTTAAGCCTGCCGTTTACATCCTGAGATTCAGTTTACCAACAGGCCACATAACTAGGGTGAAAAGATCTCATTTAGGGATGTCTCCATCCCCCCCCCCTCCCCACATTGCCTTAAGAAACAAAAACGAAACGAAATCCTTCTTGTTGCTGAAGAGTTCAGTTGAACATGAAAGCTGGCACCTACTAACGGCATCTGGGCTGGTCTCAGCCTCAGTATCCTGCCAGCTGCTTTGTGTCTTCCAAAGGATGGAAGAGATTTATCTAAAGAAAGAAAGGCATTCCCTAGCTGGGAGAGTGCCCTTGATCTAAGGAAGAACGATATGGGTGCTCTTTTTAAAATAAACTCTGATCAAGGTGTTACCTGAAAGCCTGGGGTTCCTGTGGGGGCCCATGGGGGGCCCATCACCTTCATTACCTGAATACCCAAAGCTTTGCAGTGCCCCAAAGTAAGGGAGTGCATTGTATAAAATACATCAGAAAAGAATGTAAGTTGCATTTATTGGGAAGCAGGATCCTAGCTGGCAGAGGACTGAATGGAACCTTATGAAGAATAAATGAGAAATGCAAAGAGTTTCAAAGAGGAAAGAATTTGAGAATACAGGCTAGAGAGAAAACTATGATAATCAGCAATGCAGAGAAACACGAATGAACAACATAAGATGATATAATAACAATATGAAAATATACCGGGTCCTGGGTTCTAGACCAGACCCCCCCCCCCGGGGGGGGGGCATGGTGTGGCAGGAGCCAAGGTCCAGGGCTGCTGGCTGTTCCTAGCCCAAAATTAGCAGCAGCAGCCCCAAAGATTTTGAAAAACCTCTCCTTTTATAGATGAGACAACCAAAGGTCCAGGTGACCCCCAGATTGGCTCAAGAGGGGTCACATGGCAAATTACTGGTGGACAGGCCCCCTCCTCCTCCTCCCATGAGGAATAGGATGCCCAAAAGAGCACGTACACAATGGAGAAAGCCCAACTGCATCGGCCATAAATTGAACACTAAAACCTTCAACCTGAGGTCCCTCCCAGGCAGCCAATCTTCTGAGGCAGAAATACAGATGAAACAAGACCAGCAAAAGTTACACACATCTTGAGCATCTGGATACATATCCACCCATTTGGTCTCAAATCACACCTCAACCAGGGGCCTCATTCCCCTTTACACATCAATGAGTTAAAAATACCAGTGGGGAACACTGGGATCCTGGCCTTCGAACTGCAGTGGGAGACCAATGACAAACTTCCCCACTCTCTGGCAGGCAGAGTCAGCCAATGCTTGACTCCTCTCTTGAACATAGGACTATTAAAAGTTAGACCTCCAAAAACAAGCCTGCAAAGGTGTTCCTGTTTGGAGGCTCTTGCGCTTTCTGAAAGCAAAGTGACACATCCTGAAACCGGTCAGGCAACCTGGCTGGCCCTGCTGGGGCTGCTTTTCTTCAAGCCCAATGGAGTGTGAAGCAGGGGTGCCCATTCATTAACTCTAACGCGGCTCCACCAAAATCCACACCTCAGGGCAGAAGCAACAGGGCCTTGCAGTTCAAGTATCCAGGCTAGAAGCAAAGCCTTCCTTTCCATGGACAACAACGACCACAACCACAACCACAACAACCCCTCTCCTGAGAGAAATGCCAGGCACTCACCAAGATTCATCTGTCCTGCAAAACTTCCATTTCTAAGCGCTCTCTGCACGTAGAACACCCTCTGGAAAGGGTCATCGTAGGTCAGAATTGACCTGACAGCATGGCGTCATCATCATCATCATCATCAAAACTGGGGTGGGGGAAAGGAGCCATAGGGCAGGTTCACCCACCCATTCCCTGCAAGTCTCATAAAATGACCCCTTCCACAACCTAGGGAATGAACAGACCTTGGCCCTGCACCTCACATGGGGGGCGGGGGCAAGGGGGGCAATGGTAAGCAGGGTAGAGGGTGAAACTTTAGTTGCAGCAGAGGGGTGGGCGAGGACAAGTGGGTCTCAGGGAGCCCCTCCTGCGGGGTCTTTAAACAAGTCAGGAGGGTCATCCACTGAAAGCTGTGGTGGTGCAGGGGTTAAACTGCTGTCCTGAAGCCAAAACGTGGAGAGTTCAATCCTCACCAGGGCCAGGGTTGATTCAGCCTTCTGTCCTTCTAAGGTCAGTAAAATGAGGACCCAGCATGTTGGAAGCAAAATGCTAATTAACTTATGAACAGCCCACTAAGTGCTATGGAGCGGTATAGAAGTGTTATTGCTCTTGCTATAGTACAGTGGTGGGGAACCTATGGCACGCATGCCAGAGGTGGCACTCGGACCCATCTCTGTGGGCACCCATGCAGTCATTCCAGCACAGCATTCACCCCATCCCTCTGCCCAGCAGCCCAATGGGAGCGTCTCCTTCCTTCCCTGTTGCTGTGTTGGCACTTGGTGATACATAAGTGGGTTTTGGGGGTTGCAGTTTGGGCACTCAAAGGTCTCTCAAAGGTTCGCCATCACTGCTATCATAGGACCCACTGAGGAACAGTCACTTAGCGTTGGGACTTTTGGACTGTTTCCGATGCTGCAGCACCTTCTGGAGGGCCCTGGACTGCTCCTCCCTTCCCTTCCCCTCACAGCCTGACCCGGGTTATCCTGAGGACAAGATGGGGTGAAGAAGAGGAGTAAGTACCAAGCTGAGCAAAGTGGAGAAACAGAGGAAACTACAGTATTGCAAAATTCTACACATGAGGGAGATTCCCGCAAACCTGAATGAGCCGCACGAGCCTGACTGCCCAAAATGTTTTCTCAGA
Source organism: Furcifer pardalis (assembly GCA_030440675.1). NCBI lineage: Eukaryota > Metazoa > Chordata > Lepidosauria > Squamata > Chamaeleonidae > Furcifer > Furcifer pardalis. The sequence goes on from CP126895.1 coordinate 117,819,015, forward strand.
AATGGGCAGAAAAGCAAGCACACCCGCCAGCAGTGGAAGGAGGTGTTGCAACAGCCGGATTGGGAAAGAGCCAGTAAAATAAAGACAAAGCCATCGCTGCCCCTGACCCCCACCCACCCACCCACCCACACCCACCCGAGTTTAAATCCTGGCACTGAGCTGAGAGTGCCAAGAGGAGGGAACTCTTGCAAAAGGCAAGGCGGGTGAGCCACCCCCAAGACGACTGGGCTCAGCTCCACATTCCCAGGAACTGCCGGGAAGGGTCAGGACTCAGGCTCTGGGCACCTCGCCTTCAGAGTGGGGCTTTTGCCCTTGCAGCCCACGGCACATGTGCGCTTTGGAGTGACGGCTGCGCCTCCATCGTTGGGCTCCATAGCGGCCACTTAGGTCAGCAACAGCACGGCAGGTCAGGTGGCCCAAGGGAGCAGCCAAGGAGGCGGGCAACCAAGACATGCGCGGCGCGCCCCAGGCTGACTACGTTGCCTTCTGGCTGGCTTGCCACAGCTTCATTCCTTAGCAATCGTCTCTAGAGAAACGAGACCTTTGCTTGCTGCAACTTAAACAATGAGCCCTCAGTGTCTTCCCTTCCCTGCAATGGCTGGACTTTCTCCTCAGAGAGGGAGGACTTGGGGCGGGGAGGAAGCAAAGTTCTCCCACTGCACACAAGAGCAATGACACCCTTCTCTGCCACTGCTCCAGAGCACTCTCTGGATGGTTCACAAGGGAATGAGCATTTCTGCCCCCACGTGTGGGGTACTCATTTTACCCATCTCCGAAGGATGGGAAGGCTGAGTCAACCTGGATCCCCATGAGGATCAAACTCACAAGGTCAGCAGTGTTGGCTGCAGTACAGCAGTTTAACCACTGCACCATGCAAGCCCGTGTGGCATAAAACAACCTGCCAGATGTGGCCACCCAGGGGTAGCAACATTACAGAACAAACTTTTTTTGCTCCATCAAATGCTCAAGGAGAAGTTTCACTGTTGCTTCCATGCACGCACGCACACGCACACACACTACACACAACCCAAAGGGATGGTCCTGGCCAAGCAGAGTCAAACCAGGTCTGCGTCTGAACTTTACCTACTGCTGCTGCTACACCACAACCTGGCAACTGGATTTTAGGAGCTGGGCTCTCCAAAGGCAGCTTTTCAATCACCTTGAAGCATGAATGCTCAAACTTTTTAGGCCGCGGCGGGCTGGTCACATGGTTCAGTGGGCCGGTCACACAGTTCCTCCCACCAGAAATGGAAGTAAAACGTGCCTTGCAATCTGTTTTGCTTAAACCAAGGGTGTGTGTTTTACTTCCGCTTCCAGGAGCAGCAAGGGCGGCTTGGGCCAGATGAATTGGTGTCAGGGGCCAGATCCAGCCTGTGGGCCATAGTTTGGAGGGCCCTGCCTTTAAGACTAATGGTTATATTTCAATGTGAACTTTCATGGATTAATTTGTAACCAATTACTCTGTACCTCTGTACCTGATGTGTATAAATTGATGCCATGAAGCCTCACTCCCATGTTTGATGAAAATATAATTGTTAGTCTCTAAAGTGCTACAGCGTTTTTGTTTTGTTTATTCTCTGATATGCCTGAAACAGAGACTAACATGACTACAATTTGAAAAAATTTCAACCACCTGGGCCAGAAGAGAACAGATTCTTTCCCCTTTTAACTTTGCTCTCCAAGCCACTGAAAATGGACCATAGTTAAGACCAATGGTGGGATTCAGCCAGTACGCCCTGGTACGCCCGTACTGGTAGCAGAAATTCCAGCTGGCCCTGCCCATCCGGTTGCCTTAGCCTTGGGCCATAGGCCTGTGCCTGCCTCCTGCCTGGGCGGCGCAGCTACCCAGTCACATGGCCACAGCCAGCAAGTCACCTGGTCACCGGGCCATATTCACCCAGTCACATGGCCAACTGGCCACGCCCACAGAGTAGGTAGAAAAAAAATGAATCCCGCCACTGGTTAAGACACTGAACTTGACCACAAGGGTGACAGGTCAGCAGTTTGGTACCTAAGCGCTGTGTAAGGGAGTAAGCGCTTGTCATCTGTCCCACCTTCTGCCAACCTAACTGCTAGGTTGGCAGGAACTGGGACAGAGACAGGAGTTCACTCTGTCATGTAGCACTCGGGTCTTGACCTGCTGATCTTCCAGTCGTCAAGTTCAGCGCCTTAACCACTATGCCACAGCAGTCCCTCCTGTGCAAGTATATCAGAGAGTAAACAGAAAGTAAACCCATCTCAAAGGTTTGAATATTAGTCAAGCATTTTTGGGACATTATCAAATTTAAAGTGCTACAACTAACAGGTTGTTAAGATACTGTACTGTAATTCACCCCTATCACCTTTACAGAAAAAATCCTTCAAAAGGATGGTCAGTGATTCTCAGACCATTTCACAGAACAAAGTAAGTCATTAGCCAGTGGCTAGGTCACTCACACCATGCTCAATTAACTCAGTAGCATATGTGTAATGCCACAATGTTTGTTTTGCATCCATCTACTAAGCATTTACAACTCAACAGAACCAAACTTAACAGTAATAGATCTGAACCACAATCAGACATCTTTCTGTTATTACTGGCTGCAAAAAGCCAAACTGATTTGTAAACTTATCTGCTATGCTAACCAACCCTTGTGTACCTCTATACTTGATGGGTATAAATTAATGCAGGGGTGCCCAAACTATGGCCTGTGGGCTGGGTCTGACCCGTGGCACCATTCCATCTGGCCTGCACCACCCTTGCTGCTCCCAGAAGTGGAGGTAAAATGCACATGTGCATAACACGGCCGCACATGTGCATAACGCTGCCTTAAATGACCCGTGGCTGTCGTAAATGCATTTACAGCAGTTGAAGGTCATTTACGGCAGCGTTATGTCCATGCACTTGTGTGTTTTACTTCCGCTTCCGGTGGGATAAACCATGTGACTGGCACCCTCAACCATGTGACCGGCCTGCAGCCCAAACAGATTGGGCCAGTGGTGGGCAGCAAAAAATATTGCTACCACACCGTGGGCGGAGCCTGCATCATGGGCAGAGCCTACATCATGGGTGGAGCCGGCATCATGGGAGATCTAGTCATGCCTGCCGTATGGCCCTGTATACATCTGCAAACACAGGCAGCACTGGCTCTTTGGCTGTAAATGGAGATGAGCACTGCATCCTAGAGTCAGATATGACTGGCTTTTGAGCAAGGGAGACCTTGAACCACTTGCAGGGACAAAACCTGATGGGGCAGGGCAGGGAGTTGGGGGTGGCCACCCCATTTCGCTACCCTACCACCACCACCACCCCGGGGCCGGGTATCTAGGAACCACTCTCCACTTGTGAAAACTCCCAAACTGTATCTACACCAAATAAACTGGTCTCCTCCAAACGCCATTTATCTCCCTGTTAACCATCGCAGTGCCTTCGCCACACAGGCCTGGACCCAGATTCAAGCTGTCTGGGGCAATTCTAAATATAGTCCTAGGCCGGGGCAAGGAAGCCAGAGGTCATGCAGAGCGCAATGGCTGAAAGCATCCTCCTCCTCCTCCTTCTGGCACACAACAGCCTCTTGTTCTTGCTGGGCAGAAGAAGGCAGCTCCTTGTCTCCCAAGATAGCCAAAGGACAGCCAGCGCTGGGCCCTCCTCCTTCAAGGTCTCCTTCCTGGGCCCGTCAAGAGTTTCCCAGGGGACAAAGGCCAGAACTGCCCAAAACAGCTTCTGGGAAAGAACATGGCAAGCATCCCTTGCACGGCTGCCCCAGGGGCCACAGCAGGGCCAGCTATCACAAGGTGGGCCCTGGTGGCCAGATTCTTGGGCTTTCTTTGCTAAATGCTGACTGACACCCCATTGCTCAGCAGTCTCAACTAGAGTAGTCCCACTGAATCAGATTAGATTATTGCAATGCGCTCTACATGGAGCTGCCCTTGATGACCATCCGGAGGCTGCAACTGGTCCAGAATGCGGCAGCTCAGATGGTGTTGGGATGTGGGTGTTACTCTCATGCATCCCCACTGCTACGGGAGCTGCACTGGTTACCAGTTTGCCTCCGGGTGCAATTCAAGGTGCTGGTTATTACCTTTAAAGCCCTACATGGTAGTGGGCCAGGATACTTGAGAGACCGCATCTCGCCAAGGGTATCTGTCCATCCCACCAGAGCGGATCAGAGAGGTGCCTTAGTTGTGCCATCTGCCAGAGAGGCTCGACTCTCTGGCACAAGAAGGAGGGCCTTCTCCTTGTTCGCTCCGACTCTGTGGATTTCACAGCACAGCCAAACAAAATGGAGTCATCACATTTTGAAGTGGCAAAGTGCCAACTTTCAGATTTCTTCTTTGTTTTGGAAGCTCACAGAAAGGAGAAGTTGGTCACAGGGGCTGATCTGTGGCTTCCTAATCGCCCTTGCATTTCTCCACAGACAGCACGGTTGTGCCCAATGAAACATGGCCTGTCATCAGGTTTGGTCACCCTCTCCACTCTGGGGAAGGGCCTCCAGGCAGTAACATTTCTCACCACCAGCTATTGTGGCCAGGATGGATGGATAAAATCTCAGAATAATTGAATTGGAAGGGGTCTAAAAGGCCCTCAAATCCCTTATTCCCTACTTCATGCAGGAATCCAAGTCAAATCAGATGTGACAGATGGAGGTCCAATTTCTTCTAGGATGCCTCCATTAATGGAGCATTCACCACCGGCTTGGGTAATTGGTTTCATTGTCATACTGCTCTAACAGTTAAGAGGTTTTCTTGATATCACCTGAAATTTGGGTTCCTGTAATTCGAGCCCATTATTATGTGTCGGACATTCTGAGTTGATTGAGAACAGATTCAGCCATTCTGAGAAGACTGAGAACAGATCCAGCCTCTCCTCTGCTTGATTATTTCAGATATCTGAATATGGTATGGCTCCACCTAAGATAAGGAGAGACATAGCAGCAGATACCAAGAGAACTAAGCAAGAGAAGGGCCCTCAACATCCTCTGAATGGAAATGAGCCTTGAGTCCACTGACTCAGATCCAGGGAGAGCTTTATGGCAAGAAGAAACATTCTTGAGGGGAGGCAAGAGCAAAACCAAACTAGAAGATGGAGGAAAGAGGAGTTCACTGGACAAGGAACAACATTAAAGGAGGAGGATCTGGCTGAGAAACTCAACCTCCCCTACATGTCACTTGGAGGATGTATGGCTGAGGAATTTAAATTTGAACTCCCCTACATCTTGTCCCAGCTCCTGCCAACCTAGCAGTTTGAAAGCAAGAAATTGCAAGTAGATAAATAGGTACCACTTTGGTAGGAAGGTAACAGCATTCCGTGTACTGTAGTGTCTAGTCATGCCTGCCACAGGTCCACGGAAATATCTGCAGATGCAGAGAGCACTGGCTCTTTGAGCCTCTTAGTCTTGCCGGGATTCAGTTGTAGCCCGTTGTCCCCCATCCAGACCTTGACAGCCTCCAGACACCTGGATAGGACTTCCACTGCATCACCTGAATCACCACAGGCCGAGATGTATAGCTGGGTATCATCTGAGTATTGAGTGGGAACGGGGGAATCTCACTCAGAGGCTTCATGTAGATATTAGATAGGAGAGGCGAGAGCGCCGAGCCCTGGGACACCCCATATTGGAGGGGCCTCAGGCTGGACCTCTCACCCTCTTGTCTACCCACACCAACTGGGTCCAGCCCCTCAGGAATGAGGAAAACCGGGACTATACAGTGCCCTGGATCCCCACTCCTCGAAGCCGCCCCAGAAGGATGCCATGGCCGACGGTTTTGAAGGCCACTGAGAGGTCAAGAAGAGGCAGGACGGTCAGATGATCACGCCAGAGATCATCTACCAGCACGACCAATGCTGTCTCGATACCCTATCCGGGCCTGAATCCTGACTGAAAAGGGTCCAGATAATCCACTTCATCCAGAATCCCCTATAACTGCCCTGCCACTGCCTTCTCCAAAACCATACCCAAAAAGGGCAGGTTGGACATAGGCAAGATGAAGACCAAGGGCCTGATTCGGAAGGTGGGGGGACACTTTCCTACATCTCACCTACCAACGTAGCCAGTGGTTCAGAGGTGCTCTGGCATGGCAAAGATACACCAGACTGAGCCAGTGGCTGAAAGATGCGCCTAGGATGGTCAAAGTGCCCAGGCCAAATGTCCCGTCTCACCCAGCAAGGCCACAGCATTTTGAAGCAAGCACGTGCCTTCCAAACCCTGCCCCTTCCTCCAACCTTCTGTCTCCATCCTGGGCCACTGCTTTGATAGCCAAAATGGTCCCTCCTTTTTTTTTTTTTTTACAAAAAAAAATACAACTTAATTATCCTCTTGGCAACAGCAACAGCAATCACACGTCTATACCTACCCCATAGCACTTAGTGCACTTTCTGGGCAGTTCACAAGTTAATTAGCATTTTGCCCCCAAACATCCTGGGTACTTATTTTACCCACATCAGAAAGATGGAAGAGGCTGAGTCCACGTCAGGATCAAACTCACAATGTTTTGGCTGCAGTACAGCAGTTTAACCCCTGCACCATCTGTGCTCTGTAATGACAGGTTGCTTATCTGTAACTGTTGTTCTTGTTCATAATCCCCTGTGAATCCACATGAATGGGTTTACTGCACGTACATGCAGAACCAAATAGCCCCATCCAGAACTTGATAGAGCATAGGGGCAGAAATAGACATTGTAAAGGTAAAGATCACCCTTGCTCAAAAGCCAGTCATAACCAACTCTAGGGTTTGGTGCTCATCTCTGTTTATAGTTGAAGAGCCAGCACCGTCTGTGTTTGCAGATATTTCCATGGACATGTGGCAGTCATGACTAGACACCGAAGTGCACAGAACACTGTTTACCTTCCTACCAAAGTAGTCCCTATTTATTTACTTGCAATTTCTTGTTTTCAAACTGCTAGGTTGGCAGGAGCTGGGACAGAGACAGGCACTCACTCCATCATGCAGCACTCAGGTTTTGAACTGCTGACCTCCTGCCTCCCAGTCAGTGTCTTAACCACTTGAGCCTCATTGTAGATAGCTCATAATTAGAACATTGTTATATTTAACAAGGATTGTTATATTTAAAAATAATTATATTTAACAATGATACTTCTATATTGCCCCGTAGCGCTTAGTGCTGTCTCTGGGCACTATTTATCACAAGATAAATAGCAGTTTTGCCCCCAACATGCTGGGTCCTCATTTGTCCAGCCTAGGAAGGACAGAAAAAGCTGAGCCCCCCCCCCCTTCAGCCCTGGTCAGGATCGAGTTCACAACCTCTTCACTCACGAGGGCATTCTTGAGATGTTCACTGAAGCACCAAAGGCTGGAGTAGGATGATGATCTTGTCCCTTTTGTCCCCCCCCCCCCCGCATTCCTGAATCTGCAGCCTCAAGAAGACACAACACCTCTTCCTAAGGACACCTTTGGCAGCTTCTCAGGCTGACGGGTCTTCATTGAGAAATCGCAAGCCTGCAAACCTCAGAGCAACCTCGACCGAAGGGAAATCCCAACACAAATGCAGGAGGAAGGAGATCCCTTTACGGCTGTGGTTGTGATATGCCATCAGGTCACCTCCGCCACCCTACGAATAAGAGACCTCCAAGATGTTCTGCCCTCAACATTTCCTGCAAGTTACAGTTTGTGGCTTCCTTCAGGGAGTCAATCCATCTCACTCTTCCTCCTCCTGGCTTCCACCTTTCCAAACATCACTGTCTTTTCCAAAGATTTTCCTTTCTTGTCATGATGTGCCCAAAGTAGGGCAGCCTCAGTTTCCTCTCCAGAGATAGTTCAGGCTCGATTTGTTCATCTCTCTTGCAGCACCACACTGCAAATGAATCAATCCCCCCCACACACACCAGCTTTCTTTACCATCCAGCTTTTACACTCATACATGGTGATTGGGAATATTATCGTGTGGCTGGTCTTGGTCTCCAGTGATATGTCATTACACACGATAATCTTTTCTAATTCCCTCATTGTTGCCCTCCAGAGTCTCAGTCACCTTCTGGTTTCTTGGCTGTCGTCCCCATTTGGATAAATCCAGACCTTTTATTAAACCACTCAGAAATCAAATGCTGCACTAGCTTTCATGATTCAAATCACTTCTCGAAGCATGCACCAATTTCTTGTGGAGAGTAGGGGGAAGCTGTAAAGGTAAAGGTTTCCCTTGCTTGAAAGCCAGTCATATCTGACTCTAGGGTTCAGTGCTCATCTCTGTTTCAAAGCTGAAGAGCCAGCGCTGTCTGCTTCTGCAGACGTTTCCGTGGTCATGTGGCAGGCACCAGAGTGCATGGAACGCTGTTTACCTCCCCACCAAAGTGGTCCCAATTTATCTCCTTGCAATTTCTTGCTTTCAAACTGTTAAGTTGGCAGAAGCTGGGACAGAGACAGGAGCTCATTCCGTCATGGGGTGTTCAGGTATCGAACTGCTGACTTCCCGCCTTCCAGTCAGTGTGTTAGCCACTTGAGTCGCAAAGTTCATGCAGATGCCCATTTCTTAAGGGTGAGTTAGATGTTGAATCACAAAAGGGTTTGGTTCTTTGCGTGTGTGATCCAATAAATGGATTGCTTTGCTCCTGCATTTGATCTGTCTAAGGATCACTTTGTTACCACAAAAACCCCATTCTCAAAGAGATCCAGAGAAAGGGACTCTAACATCCCCACTCAAAGAATAGTGGTCAGTGGCATTACCCCTCTTGCCGCCGCCGCCGCCCCTTCTGCCTCCCCTGCTTTTAATTCTTAGAAAGAGACATCAAAATACAGTACCACCGTAATTGAGAAGACACAGAAGGTTTGACAAGGGAATCCCATCAAATTCCCTGAGCAGACAGATCAGACTGATAGGCCACCTCTGGAGGCATCTTCTCCAAACCAGCCCTTCTGAGTAGGGCCAATCCCCTTCCTCAGTTTAGGGGCAACAATTTTCAGGGTTTCCCAGAAACAACTTTCATAATACAGAAAACTCAGAAAACAATTTCAAATTCCCCAAGAAGGGTGATACAATATATACCAATTCCCCAGGTAGGACGCATTTATTGCTCTCATTGACACCAACGTTCACCCAAAAGACTACCTGCACCAGTGGAGAAAACAGCCCCTCTTGTGAGTGTGGCTCCACCGAAGATCAGGAGAGAAGGAGCAGGGGCTGCGGAGAGAACTAAGCAAGAAGGACCCTCGACATCCTCTGAACAGAGATGAGCTTCACACCCACTGACTCAGATCCAGGAAGAGATTTAGGTCAAGATTTAACATTCTTGAGGGTAGGCAAGAGCAAAACCAAGTGAGAAGATGGAGGAAGGAGGAGCAGCTCACGGGGCAAGGAAGGACATGAAAGGAGAAGGAAGAGGAGGAGGAGATGGCTGAGGAACTCCACCTCCCCTAAATGTCCCTTGGAGGACCCTGAATAGGATGCTGAGGGTCAGAGTCCCTCAATGCAAGACCAAGAGGCGCAAGTAGGAGGGGCTGATGGTGGGCAGCACCACATGCTGTGTGAATGTGGAGAGAGGCAGACTCCATGGGCTCATTTATTGGCCCTGCCAGAAACAGGCACTGATGAGGAGTTGAGTTTGGCCAACACCAAAGCCAAGAAAGTGGCTTCATTTTGGCAGTCCAGGGTTTGATCAGGACACCGTTTAAAAAAAAAAGTTCCTTTGGCAGCGTTTGGCCCCCTTCCTTTCCTAGAATTCCCCAGCAGGAAGGGTGCAGGTTAGAGAAACGTTCCCAAGCTCTGGGGGCCAAAGCGGAGGGCCCCCCCCCCCCCGGACAAGGCATTGACAAGAAGACCCTTTAACTTCCCCCCCCCAACCCCAGGGAAAAGAGGAAGGCCCTTCTTCTTCCCGCCACCCTCCAAAGCCAGCCCCCCCCCCCAACCCAAGTTACAGACCTGTTTTCCTGGCTGCCTGCGCTTCCGAAGGAGGCGAGGCGAGGAGGCGCCCGCTGCCGAGGCGGAGGCCAGACGGCGGCCAGATCTCTCCCCGCAGGCCAAACCCTCGCCGCCTTCTAGCTCTGCCGCTGCAAGGAGGAGGACGGGCTCCGGCGCAAAGAAGCAGCCCTGCCTTCCCCCGCCAGCCCTTCCTGCTCAGGCGCCGCTTCCTTTGCTTGCCACGGGGGCCAAACAACCCTCAGACCTTCCCCCCCCCATGGGGGGGGGGCTCCGGCACCCGCGGATCCCTGGTGGGTGGGCCACTTGCTGCCAGCAGGACCCCAAGAAAAGGCCAACCACCCCCACCTCCCCTTGTTTTCTCTGCAGTCTCAATTAGCAATGTTTCTAATTAACAGAGAAGACCGGGGGGGGGAAGGAAAGCGAGGGGGGGATAAATATCAGGCAAGAAGACCCCCCGCCCCGAAGAGCCCTGCACCCCAAACCCTCGGCTCCTACCCCTTGGCTTGGCTGCCTCCTCCTCCTCCTCCTCCGGGCCACCAGGCACTTACTGTCTTACTTCCTCTTCGAGGCTTCCCGGAAGAGACCGAAGAATAACTTGTAGCCTTTCAACGCCAAAAAAAACCCACCCAGCCATGTAGAAGCAGGGAGGGGGGGAGGAGGAGGGGTGAAAAAAGAGCAAAGCCCCCCCTCCCTCCCCCCTCCCCGGGGCCAGGCTGGGACTTCCTCCTCCTCCTCCTCCTCCTCCTCCCTTAACCTAAGGTGGGCTAGTTTGTGTCCACCTTCTTTCCCCCTCCAGGTTGCTGGGCGTGGAGCACCACCGGCCAGCCGAAAGGAAGGTGCTTTTGCGCCGGGAGGCCACCGGGGAGCCGGCCAGGCCAAGCCATCTGGCAGGGAGGGACCTCCCCGTGACGGCCAAGGCGACTTGCCTAGTAGTCGTGCCTGCCACATGACCACAGATAGGGCTGTAGACATTTGGCCATAAACGGAGATGAGCACCAAACCATAGAGTCGGATACGACTGGCTTTCGAATACAGGAGACCTTGGCCATGGCCACCTCCTTCCTTTCTCAATGCTTTTATCCTTCGCAAGAGTCTTTAAGACCTGGCGGCGGGGGGGGGGGGGGACAAACCCCCATGGGTTGGCTTGTTTAACAAATGCTCAGGCTGTCAGTTTAGCATGCAGTATTGGGAGGGCATTTTTAAAAAACAAATAAAAAAATTAAAATTTCTTAATTGCAATAATTCAATTTTAATGCTATTTTGATATTTTTGTGATTTTTAATTTGTTGTGAGCCACCCGGAGTCGCCTCAGCTAAGGGGCGGCAGTAGAAATGCGAGTAATAAATAAATAAATAAATAGTTTGTAGTTGAGCTTTTAAAAGCAGGGGTGCCCAAACTTTTCAGGCCATATGGGGCAGTTTTGCAGTTCAGTGGGCCATTCACGTGGTTCCTCCCACCAGAAGTGGAAGTAAAATGCACCTTGCAATCTGTTTTGCAACAGGGTTTTAAAGCTGCCATTTTCTCTGCTTAAACCATGGATGCCCAAACTACGGCCCACAGACCAGATCCAGCCCCCGACACGAATTCATCCAGCCCACACCACCCTCGTTGCACCTGGAAGCAGAAGTAAAATGTGCCTGCATGGATCTGGCCCACAGGCTGTACTTTGGGCAGCCCTGTTATACACCATTGTTCTGAGTTTATTAAAACTGGCTTTCCTGAAGACCAGCACATATGGGTGGCTGCACTTTGTTTTGGCTTCCTTGAGTAGTTACACCAGGAGTTCTCCACCTTTTTAAGCCAGGGGCTAGCTAGGCCATGCGCCCTCAGACAGCTTTGGGGGCCGGACAGCCATTTTGCCCTTCCTCCACCACATGGCACTTCCTGGTGTGGTGGAGGCGGGGGGGGGGGGACATGACATGGCTGTGGGCCACATTTGGCCATTGGGACACATGTGGCCCTTGGCCTTCAGGTTGAAAATTCCTGAGTTATACCAACAATGGAATAAACCAGGCCTGACACCTTCATGCAAATGTGCAAGGAAACGAAACCCGTAAAACCAGAAGCTGGGCTTCATGGAAGTCAGAGCTTTTGAAAGTTCCTCACTGGGCCTACAATTCCCAGAACCCCCAAGCAAGACTGCCCCTTCCGTTGCTACTTGGGAGATTCTGGGGTTGCTCTAACTGCCTCCAAGGTCTTCGGTGTCTCAGAGAGAAAATGCATCAGCCTTTTGAACCCCTGCGAGCCTGCCTGGACCCGCTCTCCTATTGCTCTCCGTAGGGACCTGCCTGTCTTTTGTTAGGAACCTTTGCCTTCTCCCGTTTCCACCTCCCCACCCCAAAGTCTGGGTCTTGGGTGGATGCAGGTGAGTGAATTCAAGACTAGATGGCATCCTTGCACTACAAACACACAATTTCTGTTGTCCTATTTACACTAGCTTCTCCCAAAGAGCTTTAAGGCAAGAACAAACATTCTTGCTTGAGGGTACATAAGAGCAAAATCAAAGCAGAAGAGGAGGAAGGAGCTCCCTGGACAAGGAAGAACATTAAAAGGGGGTGCGGCTGAGGACCCTGAAAAGACTGGGGGGGTTGGAGACCTTAAATGCAAGAGCAACAGGCTCAAGTGGGGAATACTGGTGGTGGACAACAACACCACACAGTGTGAATGGGGAGAGAATCCATGTGGGGCTCCTTTCCTGGTTTGCCGATGACTGCCAGAAACCTGCACCGAGGAAGACTTAAGTTTGGCCAATGACAAGGCCAAGAAAGTGGCTTCCTTTTGGCAGTCCAAGGTTTGTTCAGGACACAAAAGGAGAAGAACTAACTTTTCTCACCTGTTTTTGAGAAAGTGGCACAGCTTTAACTAACTTGTTTTCCTCCCTCTCTTAAGGAACTGGTTTATTATCAAGTTGTACTTCTAGGCATATTTTCAAATTCTGCTTCCTTTTTTTTTTTTTTTGGGGGGGGGGGAGAAGAAGAGGAGGAGGAAAGCATTGCCTGATGCAGGTTCACCACGTCTGCTACAAGTACCGTTGCGCTTTTCATGCTCCAAATCAACCTGGGCTCTACTCAGAGCTTAGAAACATTCCTCTTTTTGTTTTGGACTTTGACTTCCAGGCCTCCTGAGGGTGGACAGAGGACCATCCTGGAGTTGTCCTCCTTCCAATGAATGTTTCCAACATGGTCATGATAGACTCTCCCACCAACCTTTCAACTGTGGCTTCACATGAGTTTCCCCTTCCGCTTTGCTTACCTGGCAAAGGTAGCTTTCTGGGACCCGATCCGGGGGGGCAACACAGGAGGCCGACTGGGCACGGGGGGTGCCTTCAGGGTGGTGGGCTTGCTCTCCAGTTGGTGCCGTTTGGCGGGCAAAGGGGGTCTCCCCATTTCTTCGGGAACCACCGGGTCTGGACTGACTCTGTTCCCAGGGAGCGGAGGGGTCCCAATGGGGGAATTATAATCCAACAGGGCCTCTGACTCCAGGGAAGACGCCGGGGAAAGGTCAGGCGAGGCAAAAGTTGAAAACTTGACCGGGGGGTGGCAGGTGGTCCTGGGAGGAATAGGAGGAGGCACCAGGGAGAGGCCAGGGGTGATGGTGGTGGTGGTGGTCACTGACTCTTGACCAGCAGCTGGTCTCTGGCCAGTCAGGATGGCTGAGTCACTTCCAGTCTCTGGCTCCACCAAAGAATGAGGAGCAGCACCTGTGCTAGTACGAAAGATGTGGCGCTTCATAGGGATGGGTCTCCTCGGAGGTAACTTGGGCCCCTCCGCAGCTGGAGGTGTCTCCATAAAGGCCTTGAGCAGCCCGGTGAGGATGCGCTTGCGATGACCCGGCAGCAGGACACCCAAGTGGGTCAGCCCTTCGTCCGTCAGGTGCAGGCAATCCGACACGCACCACAATGCGTTCCGCTCAAAGGTCTCTGCGTACTGGCCCAGGTGAAGGGCCCGGAGCCACTCAGCCATGGGGAGGGACGTCCCATCCGCCATGACCGCTGGGGAGCCTGGGCCGGAAGGGGTCCTCAGCATGTGCTCATCCTCCTCACTTCTGGCCACTTGGTGGGCCTGAAATGGCAACCACAACTGTAAGAAGAAAAGCACAAAGAGACTGATCTTACCGGTCATGTCAGCGCCTTAATAATCCCCCCCCCCCAATCAACCCACCCACCCACCCATGTTAAGAAGCTAGTGACCCAGGGGGACCCCCAGTTTGCAGCCTTAGCCCGCTGCTGATTCCAACAGAGTTCCATCTGCTGAATTCTTCTCTTCTCTGCTGCCTGTATTACCTTTGATGGGTTAGTAAAGGTCAAGGTCTCCCTTGCTGGAAAGCTAGTCATATCCGCCTATAGAGTTTGGTGCTCATCTTGGTTTTCAAACCAAAGAGCCAGTGGTGTTTGTGATTGCAGACATTTCCATGGTCACATGGCAGGCATGACCTGATGCCGAAACACAGAGAACACTGTTGCCTTTCCTGCTGAAGTGGTACCTGTTTATCTACTTGCAATTTCTTGCTTTTGAACTACTGTATTAGGTTGGCAGGAGCTGGGACAGGGGGCAGGAGCTCACTCCATCATGCAGCACTCAGCTCTTGAACTGCCGACCTGCCGATGATCAAGTCCAGCATCTTAACCACCTGAACCACCGCAGCCCTTGTCTTTGTTGCCTTGCTGTGTAAATTCTTTTTTCTTAACATGTTATATACTAATATGTGCCCCCATCACCCAGCAAGGCCATCTATACAATTATGCATACTGTTCAAACTATCTATTTTAAACCCTTTTTAACCTATAGTTCTCCCGTCTTTCCAGAATGATATTTATTCTTGCCTTGGTTTTACTCATTTCCCTTTTTATTAAACATAATCAAAAAATTATCCCCATTTTTCTCTAAAATCTGATTTTTTAAATATTCCTTTGATTAACTTTAATTCTGATGTTAGTCTATCATTTGCTGTTATGTTCCATATTTCCTAATACAATACTAATCTTCCGGTTCTATTTTACAGTCAACTTTCCATTTCTTAGCAACAGACAATCTCATAGCATATCAGAAAACAAAAACACTGCCACACTTCAAAGACCAACTGCTATATTTTTACTGTTAGCTTTCGTGGATCAAAGTCTCATAGCAGTTACCATTATAATAATTATCTCTTTCTTATTCCTCTCAATTTGATTAGCTCCAAAATCCACCAGTAATGCTATTCTGGGACACATCTGCAGACATATCTAAAGTATTTCTATAAACAACGTTTCCCACATTTCCTTCACATCAATGCAATCCCACCATAGAGGCAGATATGTCCTCTATTGCTAACAGACCATACATCCGCCTGAGAATGCAGAATCGCCAGCGGATTAGCAGCACAACACAAACAAATAAGATTGTGTGGGTTCAGCAAAGAAGGGCCTTCGCAGGGAAGTTGCTGAGACCAAACAGTAACGCAAAACAAAAAAAAGTTTTAAGTAAAATAGCCCAACAAACAGACTCTGCATTCATCATTAAATGCAGCTCCTCCCGTGACTTAGTGGTTAAGACACTGATCTTGGAGACTGGAAGGTCGGGGGTTTGATACCCCAGTGCTGCACGATGGATCTTGGGGACATGAAAGGAGCCTCATTCGGGCGTCCCCTGAGTGGAGTTTCTCCAGCAAAAATCCTTTCAACTCAGAATAATCTCTGACATGAAATTATTATTATTATTATTCAACAAATCATCTCTCCTTTTCCTTTATGGCTTCAGAAGGATGTTCCTTGAAATATTTCAGTAAAAATAAAATAGTTAAAAATAGCAATGATAGTACAAACTTCAACAAGGGGACCCTTCATGATCTTAATTTGATTTAACTAAATTTTTAGACTTTATGCCGCCCCAATCGCAGAGCGACTCTGGGCAGCTAACAGAGATACGAAATATACAATTATAAATTCCATTCAGTCATAACAAACATATCAAATGCAAGTTCCACAGTCATAATAAACATATCATTATCACAAATCATAACAGTTTCAGAAGATAACAAGAGAACATAACAAAGCAATGTGACAGAACACCATACAGCAAAAAAATGAGCATAAAATGTAGCAACACAAGTGAGCAAACCGAGAGAGTCCTGTTAAATCTTGCTCTTATAAGGGGGAGTGTTGGCCAGAGAAGAATTTCATACGCGGGTCTCGTGGGGAAGGGCTTTCTTTCAAAGTATTATTATTATTATTATTTTATTATCAGCATGTGCTGAAACCCACACACACACACACACACACACACACACACACACACACACAGAGTTGGGATTTCAGCTTCCTGCAAATCTCTCCACCTGGCAAGGTGCGGAGCTTCACTGGCCTTCAGGGCCTCACCTGGATTGGCAGGGAACCTTCTACGTCGCTCTTGGGAGTTTTACCCCACATGATGTGGCGGGGTGGAAGAAGGCCCTGTTCAGGTGTGGAAGTCCCTAATCCACAGCTAGAGCCGAGGCACCAGGAGGCTCACAGTTCCCCATTCAGGTGAGATTTGGGGGGGGGGGGGAGGCTGTGGTGGCTCAGTGGTTAAGCAGCTTGCCTTGTTAGCTGGAAGATCTTAGGGACATGAAAGGAGCCTCAATTTGGGCGTTCCCTGAGCAGGGATTCTCTAGCAAAAAAAACCTTCCTTTCAACCCTGAATAATTTCTGACATGAAATTACTATTATTCAGGTGAGATGTACAATCAGTTCCATTGAAATTATTTTGAGAAACTCACTTCCCATCTTGCCACTTGGCAAAGAGAGCCCAGCGTCCCATCTGGGTTTCTTCTTCTGCTCCACTTGGGTTCTGCAGTGGCCCTGCTGCGCCTGCTCAACCCTCACCTCTTTATGGGGCCACCGACATACTGGTTCACCCAGTAGGACCATTCCTTCCTCTACAACCTTGGCCTTGCAGCTGCTCCGTTCTGAGTTGTCGGGCAACAGCGCTCAGCTTGCAAAACACACACACCGTGCATTTGTTTGACAGAGGCCAACACAGAAGAACCCTTAAAAGTACAAAGACGGCTTAACAAGGTTTACCCTAAATTAAAGCTTCAAAGACTGAAGCGACTCAAGCAAAGGAAAGACACACACCCAGTTCTGTGGTTGAGGCTTCCCTTCCTTTCCTTTCCGATTACCCTGGGATTACCACGTTCCTGGCAGTTCAAGCGACTCCTGTTCCAAACGTGAAGAGTTTGTGATTGTTGAAGCCGGATATGCCCAGTGGAAAACCTTTCTCTGTCTCTTTCTCCCTTGATCGGCTTGCCGAGCTGGGAGGATCCTCTGTCACCTGGGAGTGTTGGTCAAATCCTGCCTGTTGGGACAGATCAACAGGGCTATGATTAGGCTGGCTGGAGAACCCTGGGAGATGTAGTCTCCCATAATAGCTTTTGCCAATATGCCTCGCCCAAAGCTTTAAAGGAGAAGAAATCCTGAAACACAACTTTCATTCTTATTTTTGAACAATTTTTTTTGTATTCCTACCTTTAGTGCCTTTAAACCAGGAATGCACAAACTATGGCCCATGGCCCGGATCCAGCCCCCGATGCCAATTCATGCGGGTGTGTTTTGGTTCTATTCCAGGAGCGACAAGGGCAGTGTGGGCCAGATGAATTGGCATCAGGGGGTGGATCCGGCCCACAGGCCACAGTTTGGGCACCCCTGGTTTGAGCAGAAAAAATGGCAGCCTAAAGTCTATCTCATCCTGTTGCAAAGCAGATTGGAAGGCATGTTTTCTGCTCCTGGTGGGAGGAACCACGTGACTGGCCTGCTGAACCACGTGGCTGGCCCACTGAACCATGTGACTGGCCCACTGAACCACATGACCAGCCCATGGCCCAAAAAAGTTTGGCCACTCCTGCTTTAAATAAAAACTCAAAGAACAGAATGGGATACACTGTGATAAAACCACAACATAAATGTATGCAACGGACATGTCCAGCTCAAACACAGAGAAAGTAACAGCACCCTACAGTCAAAACACGCTTGTATACAAAAACAGGACGGAAGTTCATGCCAAGGGTGGAACTTGGAAGGTAACTACTTGCAAGTATTTATTTTTATTTATTAATGAGTAATGTAGCAAGCCATTAAAACTTACAGTAAATGAAACATTAGCAAGTACTTACAAATATATCAGAAAACAAAATAAATTAAAAATAAAAAACTCTGTAGCACTTTAAAAACTAACTGCTATATTTTTATTGTTCGCTTTCGTGAATCAAGTCCACTTCTTCAGACACAGGAGTGAAATTTCCAGGCATGGTTTTTATACACCAAATTTTATACACCAAATAAAAACCATGCCTGTAAGTTTCACTCTTTGTCTGAAGAAGTGGACTTGATCCACGAAAGCTAACAATAAAAATATAGCAGTTAGTCTTTAAAGTGTTACAGTATTTTTTTTGTTTATTTTATTTTGTTTTTTGATATGCCTGAACCACAGACTAACACGGCTACTATTCCAAAAAAAGTACTTACAAAGTTACTTTTAGGTGTAACAAGTAACATTTTCTATTTTTGAAATCTATTCTTGAAAGGGATTTTAAGACACTTTTAGAAAAGCTTTGATGGCAATTTTCCAATTTGTTTAAGCCATTCTCCCCTCCTCAAAGATTGTGGTATTTTTGAACCACAATCGAGCGTACCCTGGTAATAGCAGCCTTGTGTTGCTGGCTAATCTTTCTCACGCTAGGTCAGGCGAAAGGAACTGCAGAATGAGCTGATCAAAAGGAGCCTTTGTTTTGGCAGTTTCATGTCTGACCTGGAACACGGAAGAAGAAGAATAAAAAGAATACTGTACTTTAAAAACCACAACCAGTTCTTAGGAACCCCCAAAAGTCCTCTCAAAATCCTGTTGGAACAAAAAGATCTTCACGACTAGTGCCAGAAACATTCAAGATGTAAATAGCAGCAAAGTCAGGTTGAGAAGGGAGCTTGGAGAGTTTCCTATTTTGAACTACAGCACCCAGAATGCACCACCCAAAGTGGCCAGAGGATTTGGGGAGCCCCAGCACAAGCCATTAACATTTCCCTGTTCTGGCTGAGGGTCAGCAGGCCTCTAAAGCAGCCCAGCACCTGGGTAGGCAGCTGCCATGTCTTCCTCTTGGGGCTTCTTGCTGGGTCCATCTGCCGCCGCCCCGCCCCCCCCAAGACTGAAAGAGGAGACGAGACAGGATGGGTGCCAGCTCAGGTTTCCCTGTGAGTCTCTTTATTCAGGCAGGTAAGAACTCCAAATTGCACAGGTAACCCCAAATAGGTTAGGTAAGAGTGGGAAGGAAACCAAGGCCGGGGGGGGGGGAGAATGCACACGGAAGCTTAAATAGGATTACAAATTAAAGACCAACCTACCCTGATCAATGAGGAACTTGTCCTCTGGTTTTCTTGCTGAGCACAGAGTAAAAATAGCCTCTGCTTAGCTAAATTAAGCTTCTTGAAATGTTCATGCAATCACTCTTGTCATGCAACCACAGATTCTTTCCCTGCTGCTCCAGAACACGCCTCAGCCTGCCCAGTTGGGTATGAAAAATAAAACCTTGATTTTATATTAAAACTAAAAGCCTTCCTTTCTGGAACAGTGAACGCTTCCCCTCAAAAGCCGAGACACGCAAGAGGAACGGCTCCATTCTCTGAGGCCTGTCATGTCTCGTACTTCTCCAGGCATCAGACCTAGCACTGGCAGAGATGGCGCTAGGACAAAGCAACGAGAACAGTTCTTCTGAGCATGCACAGACCAGGGATAGAGGCTGCCAGAGCAAGGGAAGATGCATCCACTCGGAAGCCTGGACCCAAGGAGAGGAACCCAGCACAGTCCGTAGTTCCTCTCTTCACTCTGACCATCTCCCTTTGCCCTCTTAGTGAGCCACAAGAACCTGCTTCTGTGACTCAGAAGACAAGACGGCCACGGCTTCAACCCTTGGTGTGCTTAACTCATCACTCTCTCCCAGCAAGGGCAGAGAAATCCAAACCCACTCCTCCTCCTCTCCCCCCCCCCCCATTGATCTGACGCCCCGTTGCTACTATGGCGCACTGTGCTGACTGGGGAAAGAGCCAGCTGTAGTCCAGAGCATCTGGAAGGTGCCAGTGGAGATCACACCAAAGATGGCTCAATGGGCTGACACAGAAGAGGTTCTTGTCTTAGTAGTATAATATGCACTTTGCAGAACTTGGAAACTTTGCTTTTTTTTTTGGTCTGCAACTTCCTCAATTACCTGACCTGGCTATGTATTCTTAGATCTGCCGTCACCTTGCCTGCTTCTGTGCCGATACTGGTAAGAGTGAAGAGCCAGCCTAGAATTCACTCAGCGTATGACTTGGCTATAAAATAAATCGTGTTTCAAACAGGCTTTTTTGTGGGATTGATGTCAGGTCATGCGGTATTTGAATCAGTGTGCACGTCATTTGTGAAACTTTGTATGGCTAGGTTTTTTTTTATTACAGTCAAAATATTGTGAGTTTGATCCTGGTGGGAATCAAGGTGGATTTAGCCTTCCATCCTTCTAAGGTCAGCAAAATGAGTCACCAGTGTGTTGGGACCAAAATGCTTCATTACCTTGTGGGCCGCTTAGAAAGTGCTCTAAGTGCTATGGGGTGGTTTATATAAAGGTAATTGCTATTGCTATTCCTAAGCACTGTGAAACTATGAAGTTGCTCTGTGGAACTCACTGCCACTGGACATCAGGACGGCTGCCAACCCAGACCGCTTGAAAAGAGAACGGGATAAGTTCACAGACGTTGGGGCCATGGACCGCTGCTAGCTAAGGCACCCAAACCATATGTGTTGGAGGTCAATTGCTGGGGATGGAAGCCCGGGGGGGGTCAGCTCAGGGTTGACCTTTCAGGGTGAGGCGGTTCCCTCTTGCTAGGACCACAGGTTGCCTATGGGGTTCTCCAAACACCAGCCAGCCAGCCTTGTGGGAAGAAAGTATTGGGCCAGAGAACCTTCTGTGTCTGATGTCGCATCAGGAGGCCTGGTGGCACAGTAGTTAAACTGCTGAACTGCGACCAAAAGGTTGTGAGTTCAACCCTGACCAGGGATCAAGGTTGGCTAAGCCTCTTCCATCCTTCCACAGTCGGTAAAATGAGTACCCAGCATGTTAGGGGGGGAAATGCTAATTATCTTGTGAACCGCCCAGAGCGTGCACTGAGCACATGGGGCGATGTATAGAAGTGCCTTTGCTTTGCACCTCATTTTGTCACATTCTTGCAAGGAACGTGGGCTAAAGCAGACGGGGAGGGAAATTAGTCATCTTTTTCTCACTTCCACTTTGTCAGCCGATCCCACAGCAACAATCGGACCACGCAGCCTTGACGTCACAATGTCCCTGATGCTTCCATGGATGGCTCACTGTCATACGGGCTCAACATGTCACAACTCTGCGGAGGCACCCATCATCACCGTGCCAAAGGCCGTCACCCGCCCACCCGCCCAGTGGGCTCAAAGTGGGTCTGCTTCTTGACCCTGCACTCCTTCCCTGTCCCCCTGCTTTCTCTCTCAAATAATACATGCACACACTACGTCCCCATCAGAGCTAACCACAACAGTTTGGAGCAGGGGTGCCCAAATTTTTCAGGCCGTGGGCTGGCCACGTGGTTCAGTGGGCTGGTCATGTGGTTCCTCTCACCGGAAGCAGAAGTAAAACATGCCTTGTAATCTGTTTTGCAACAGATATGTTTTTCAACAGGATGAGATAGATTTTAGGCTGCCAGTTTCTCTACTTAAACCTGGGATGCCCAAACTACAGTGCACAGGCTGGATCTGGCCCCCAACAGATCTGGCACCCCAAGGTTTAGAGCAATAAATCACATCCTGCACCTCATCCTTTGCTTCTTTTGCAACCTTCCTGCAACTTTGCCAGCCTTCTGACTTCCATGATTTCAAAGCGCCCACAGTTACACCACGTTTTTGTCCTTGCAAAAGTGAACTTCTGGACATCTGCTCAATCACTCACATATCCCTGGGTGCACACATAGGACTAATCACCCTGCAATCTTCTCTGAAATGTAGCTCACAAACCACTCACACTTTACAGTCAAGCGGGGGGGGGGTGTAACAAGTGGAGTCCCAAAAGGCTCAGTCCTGGGTCGTCGTCATCATTATTTCATGTCAGAAATTATTCTGGGTTGAATGGAGTTTTGTGTGTGGAAGAAACTCCACTCAGGAGACACTCAAATGAGGCTCCTTTCATGTCCCCAAGAGCTGGGGCTGAGATGGGCATTCAATCCATCATGCAGTACCCAGGTCCAAAATGCTAACTTGCCAGCTTGCCAGCTAACAAGGCGAGCTTCTTACCCACCGAGCCACTGCAGCCCCCAGTCCTGGTTCCTGATGCTCTTCAACATTTTTATAAACGACTTGGGGGAGGGAGTGGAGGGAACAATGATCAAATTTGCAGATGAGACAAAACTGGGTTGAAGACAAGAGCAGAACTAAAAAAAGATCTTGATAGGCTTGAACACTGGGCTGAAACCAAGAGAATTAAAGTGAACAGGGATAAGTGCAAAGTTTTACACCTAGGGAACAAAAACCAGATGTGCATTTACAAGATGGCTGAGACTTTGGCTGAGTAATGCAACCAGCAGCGTGAAGGATCTTTGAATTGTTGTGGATCACAGGCTAAGTATGAGTCAAGAGTGTGATGTGGCAGCACAAAAGGCCAGCGCTATTTTAGGCTGCATTAAGAGAAGTCTGGTCTCCAAAACCCATGAGTTACTCCTAGCCCCCTTCTGTTTGGCACGAGTTAGGCCACATCTAGAGTCCTGGGTCCAATTCTGGGCACCACACATTAAGAAAGATGCAAATTAAAGCAGGTCCAGAGAAGAGCAACCAGGGTGATCAGAGGACTGGAAACCAAAACCTAGGAGGAAAGACTAAAGGAAACTGGGCATGTTTAGCCTTGAGAAAAAGAAGAATGAGAGGAGGAGGAGGAGGAGGAGGACTCTTTAAATACCTGAAAGATAATGATAAGGAGGAAGGGAACAGGGAAGGGAAGGATCTGTTTCCCGTCATCCCAGAGTGCAGGAGATGTAATAACAGGCTGAAACTACAGGACGACGCCACTGTAATGTTTGGTGATAGTTTTATAGTGAGTTTTATTGTGTGTAATTTTTAATAATTCTTGATTGTTGTATGATTAGTTTTATTATGTTAGCTGCCTAGAATAGGGATGATATTTCCCCCTAGAGGGGCAGGATATAAGTGTAAATACTAAACAGATAAATAAATAAATAAATAAATAAATAAATAAATAAATAAATAAATAAATAAATGCTGAATATTAGAAACAACATCCTAACAGAGTTAGAGCAGTACAACAGTGGGACCCACTCCTGCCTCGAAGGGTGGTGAGTGCCTTCACACTGGGAGCATTCAAGAGAGCATGGGAAGGCCAACCCTCAGCCAGGTCTGCTTTGATTCGGATTGCTGCATTGAGCGCAGGGATGCCTTAAAGTGCCCCTTCCAACTCTGTGGCTTTATTATTGTAAGGCTTGGAAACTTGGGGCCTTCCTGAAACTGCCATGGGTTAATCTAGCCAGCACAACAGATGGTGAAGAAATGAAGGGAAACACAGCCTGATGAGAACAAGTTCTCCTGCTTTCTCACTATGCCCCTAAACACACACTGGCATGTGCAATGCCAGCCTCAAATACAGCGGCTGTTGTTCTAACTATGGTTCAAGTCTGGACCTGCACATGGGTCCCAGGTCTGTTTAGAGCAGGGGTGCCCAAACTACGGCCTGGGGACTGAATCTGGCCCCCAACGCCAATTCATCCAGCCCGCAAAGCCCTTGTCGCTCCCGGAAGCAGAAGTAAAACACGCCCATATGGGCACATTTTACTTCCACTTCCGGGAGCGATGAGGGCTTTGTGGGCCAGATGAATTGGTGTTGGGGACCGAATCTGGCCCCCAGTCCATAGTAACCAGCCCCCTGAACTGTGTGACCGGCCCGCAGCCCAAAAAGTTTGGGCACCCCTGGTTTAGAGGCCCATCTGGAGCTTCAAATGCATCCCACGTCCATCTGCAACTCCTGGTTGCTTGTCCCATTCCACAGTGCAGAACTGAACACCTGGCCTAATGCGCCGCATGATCCAGAAAGCTTATAATAACTGCACTTTTAAAGAGAGAGAAAGAGAAAGTTACAGGCTGCTGAGCTACAGCTATTTGTGACACCACCACTTCTCAAACATCTGTAGATTCATCTCATTTTGGCCCCAGAACTGAACGTGGCTTTGATTCAGATCTCACACAAATTAGTCCAATTCAAAAACGGAGGTTTTGGTTCAAAGCTGGAGGGATTCCCTGAATTCAGTGCACAAAATGTCAATTTAATCCTGCTAAATACTGCTGGTATAATTCCTCTAGCAGCTTTAAGCAAAGATTAAACCACTCCTTCCAAACCAGCTATTACTACTTTCCTGACTAACCTGTTTGCAAAATCTGTGTTAAAAGTGATCTTTTGCTCATCCAAGGCCATAATGGAGATCTCTACTGCTAGAACAGGGGCCCCCAAACTTTTTGGGCCGGTCACATGGTTCAGCAGGCCGGTTACATGGTTCTTCCCACAGGAAGCGGAGGTAAAACACACCTTGCCATCTGTTTTGCAGCAGGATGAGAACCATGTGGCCGACCATCCGCTGAACCACATGACTGGCCCATGGGCTGAAAAGTTTGGGCACACCTGCAGTAGAGGATAGATAGTCCAAGCAGGACAGGAGTCAAGCAACCAAAGAAGCAGCCAAAGAAGGTACGGTACCTTTAGGGCAGGAGCAGGAAGTCCAAGGAGGCCAAGAGCCGGGCAACCAGGGGAGCAACCGATGCAGCTGGAGCCGACTCAGCCCCGATGCCCAGGCAGGTCTAAAGCTTCCACTCCCATCCTGCCAGCAAGGACATGGTGTTCAAGGGCTTACCCAAGTCTTTCTTGAGCAACTAGATTTCCTTCCATCCTACGGAAGGTTTGCATGTTGCAGAAATAACTGCCAAGGAAACTGGGCAGCAAGGCACATACTGAGCAAAGCCAGGCTGCCACTTTGACATTGCACAAAAGCAGAGACTAAGGCCACAATTAGAGGGACATTTAGCCTGCTGTTTGGTCCAGTGTAAGGACAATCTCACAACACAACCACTGGAGCAGATCAGACCCTCCCTGGAGCATCCTAACTTTCCCCTTTCTGGGTCCCTGTGAGGACTTTCTACTTTTTCAGCACAACTGCTGCAAATGAATCAATGCTAGCTTGTGGCTGACAAATTGCCAATTTCTCATTTCATGACGTGACCAAAGAAGACAACCGGACACTGGCCATGGATTCAGCTGTGGGCAGATACTCAACCCATCTTTCGAAAGAACATTATTTGTGTGCTGTGAAGTCAATTCTGACTTATGGTGACCCCTCCCAAAGAAAAATCCCCCCCCCCATCTTCTCCCAAAACTTTCAGTTTTTTAAAATAATTATAAATGATGCAGCACTTCAGCAGCACTGCCCTGAAACAGTGTAAAAATTAACTTCCTCTATCCCTCCATGAAGCAGAGGAAGTGTTTAATTTGTCAACATCACAAGGAGGCTTTCTTCTTAAGCTATTTCATGATACAGGAATTGACAGTGGAAGGAGCTAGACCCTATAGAGTGGCTTGATGTGCATGGTCACTTCCAATGGTGTTTCGCTTAAAGAGTAAACTCACTTAAAGACCAATCCTGTGGAATGCATTATGCTCTTTAAGTGAGGTACAACTGTATAAAACAATTTAAAAACCCTTAAATACAGCAATATTACTCCCCGCTGTGCCATTCACTATCTAAAATCAAATATAAAATCTACAAAACATAAACATTAAAAAATTAATTACAGGAGGGGGAAGCCTCAGACGAGCCAGAAAGGGGAGTTTGTTGACAATCCCGGCCCCCAGACCCATTTTGCCAACCATGTCTTCAATTATTCCCTAAATGGTAGCAACTGGGCCTGGAGGCGTAGTTCTACCGGGAGGAGGTTCCATAGTGTGGGGGCTATGACTGAGAAGGTCCTTTTCCTTGTGCTGGAGAGGTGAGCCTCCCCAACGGATGGTACCTGAAGGGGGGGTGCCCTCTCGGTTTGCTCTCGTGGGATGGGGCGTCGTCCTAGCAACAATGCGGTCCCTGAGGTATCCTGGTCAACTATCATGAAGGGCTTTAAAGGTGGCAACCAGCACCTTGAATTGCACCCGGAGACATATAGGCAGTCAGTGGAGCTCCTGCGTGGGCTGCCGCATTCTGGGCCAACTGCAGTCTCCGGATGGTCATCAAGGGCATCCCCATGTACAGTGCATTACAATAGTCCAAATGGGAGGTGACCAGGGCATGGGTGACTGTGGGCAGGGCCTCCCGGTCCAGGAGTGGGCGCAATTGATTGAGAGTGAGAAACGCCTGATATCCAAACTGGCTTCTGTGAAGAAAGAGGCACTCAAGAGGGAGCCACAGAGACCAGGTGGATGGGTGGGGATTTCCACAGATCCTCTGGGATTTCAGCCTCTTTGGCTGCCCTGCATGTCTCCTTAAGCAAGATGCGATAGTCTTTATCAAACAAGGCCTACAACCCTGACTCTTTCCTATCCTGGCCCAATGGCACCACTAAAACACATTTGCTGAACATGAGATTAACATAACCAACTGAAAAAGCCTGATGCATGACACGCAGAGTCTGAATTTGTGTGTGTGTGTGTGTGTGTGTGTGTGTGGCATTTTTGAACTATAGCTCACACAATATGATTAAATTCCCAGAATATCCCTGCATAGCAGGCCAGCGGCTACACATGCTTCTCCTCTTGTTCTCCTCTCTCTTTGGCTTTCTTTGATGTGTCTCCCACTCAGCTCAGTGTGACTTCCATCACCTGCAATCTTATCTTGCCAAGGGAGGGAAGATAACAAGAGACCCGTGTTCCTTCTGCCAAAGGGTTTTGCACTTTTGAATGATCTACACATTGAAAGCAAAACAGTGCCTGAATACCAGACCAAAGCCAGCTCTTTATGAGGAACAGCTGGATTTGCTTTTCAAAGCAGTCTGCCATCTTTTAAGTTCTCCAGAAAACCTGAGGCAGCAAGTCAAGATTTGGCCAGACGATGGGGTCACGAGGGTCACCTAAGGCCAACAACCCACCAGCCCACCTGGTTGTATTCTGTCCTCTTTGAGCCAACTTTTACATTGGCCTCCACCTTTCAAGAGAAGTTCCCGGGAGCAAATCATGTCGGTTTACTGCAGAAACAGCAATGAAAAATACTGTGAGACCTTAAAAACTAACCAATCCATAATAGATCAGTTCCTTTGGTTTGAATCCGGTGTTTCATTAGGACAGGAAAGAAGAACAGAACAGCTGATTTCCAAAGACACCTGGACTTTCTTGGCTTTGTCTCTGGCCAAACTTAAATCCTCATCAGTGCCTGTTTCTGGCAGTCATCGGCAGACCTGCAAACGAGCCCACATGGATTCTGTCCCTCTCCACATTCACAAAGCGTTTTGTTGTTCGCCATCAGCCCCACTTGAGCCTGTTGTCCTTACATTTAGAGACTCCAATGCTCAGTCTATTCAGGGTCCTCCAAGGGACATGTAGGGGAGGTTGAGTTCCTCAGCCAAATCCTGCTTCCATGTCAGTCCTTGCCCAGTGAGCTCCTTCCTCCATCTTTTAGTTCGGTTTAGCTCTTGTGTACCCTCAAGAGTGCTTTTCCATTCTGTTTAAACAATGGAAATGGATGCCAGAACTGGAAGTGACCTTTCAGCAACCAGCCCCTTCCCTGAGGTGGAGATGAAAGGCCATCATCACACCAGACCTGCCCAAAAGCACGAAGAGAAGAGAGTTTTGAATTGGGAGCGATGTGAAGTCTCTGCAAGCCTCTCAGGTAGGGAATAAAACAAAATAAGAGAAGGCCAAGAGGGTTTTTAAAAAGAAAAAAATGCACGGTGGCACCTTAAAGACTAACCTGTTCTATTCTAATGCAAGTGGGTCATGGATCAAGTCCGCCTCATCAGATGTAAGAGTGAGACTTCAGGGCACTAATTGATACATATCAGGTGGGGGTACAGAGGGCACCAAGGTTGGTTAGTATAACACAGGGGATGCCCAAACTACAGCCCACAGGCCAGATCCGGCCCCCGATGCCAATTCATCTGGCCCATGCCACCCTCATCACTCCCAGAAGCAGAAGTAAAACTTGCCTATATGGGCGCATTTTACTTTTGCTTCCGGGAGTGATGAGAGTGGGGTGGGCCAAATGAATTGGCATCGGAAGGCATATCTGGCTCATAGGCCATATTTTGGGCACCCTTGCTTTAGCTACTCAGAAGGAGGAGAGGAAGCCATAACTTCCTCTGCATTACCAGTGGAGGAAACAGTCCAGCAAAGCGTGTCAGACATCCGGGTAAAAGTAAGAACCGTCCAGCAAGCTTCACCCTCACCCAGCAAACAGACGATCCCCTCTTCTGCAGGTTTTGCTGGACAGATGACCCTGCATTCTCTGTAAAGCACGCGCACACACAAACCCACTGGAGTCCTTCACCTCCGGCTTACGGACCGTAGCCTTCTACTTGGGTAACCCTTCTCTGCACCTGGAGGGAGCAAAGGCCACCTTTTCTCTTCTGCCCAGGTTCCCACGCCTTGGGTCAGTGGACGGAGCCTCTGCCAGGGCCCCAAAGCCACTGCTGAGCAGAGCCTGCCTGGGTCATATTTTCTCTTTTGCACAAGGGGTTGGAGACACAGGAATGGCCACGAGAGAAAGAACTAAAGCGGACTGTCAGTTTTCTAGCGCTTAGCCCAGGGTCCCTTAACCTTTTTGCCCCAGATGTTCTTGGACTTCAATTCCCAGAAGCCCTGATCAACAGGTGTGCTGGCCTGGGCTTCTGGGAATTGAAGTCCAAGAACATCTGCGGCACCCTGGCTTAGCCCATTTGGTTTGGTCAAGGTAGAGGTTGCCCTTGCTCGAAAGCCAGTCATGTCAGACTCTAAGGGTCGGTGCTCATCTCTGCTTCCAGCCAAAGAGCCAGCACTGTCTGAGTCTGCAGACCTTTCTGTGGTCATGTGGCAGGCAGGACTAGTCACTGGAGTACCTTCCCACCAAAGTGATACCTATTTATCTACTTGCAATTTCTTGCTTTGGAACTGCTAGGTTGGCAGAAGCTGAGACAGATGACTGGAAGCACTCAGGTCTCAAACTGCTGGCCTGCCAACCTTTCAGTCTTCAAGCTCAGCGTCTTAACCATTAAGCCACCACAGCCCCCCCCCCCAATGTGGTTTACTCCAATTAAAAATCCAGACTGTGGGGCTGTTACAGATAGTGAAAGTGCATCTAGGATACTCAAATGAAGCATCTTTCATCTCGGGGGTAGGGGTGGGGAATCTGGTGCTTCAAAGGGGAGAACAAAGACAGCATCAACCAAAGGGAGCCTTCTGGAGGGACCCAACCTCTGTGAGTCAACCTCTGTGTCCTGCCTCACCTTGATCTGTAAAAGTGTCAAAAGATCACAAACAATAGGATGGGGGGGGGGGGGTTGGGGGGGTTGGATCTGAGCTTCACAAACCAAAGAGTGGGGCTGCTAGGATTTTAATCTTAAACCCAAGCCTTGGAGTAAATCAGAGGTTTCTACTTGAGTGACTCATCCAAGGAATTTCAAGGGAAGCCAAAACAGCACCAACTAGCAAAAGATCTGCCCAGGGGGGCGGGGGGGGGGGGAAATATTTCTGAATACGAAGGAAGGTTCAGGAATAGAAAAAGCATTGCACATACTTTGGAAGTTTGCACAGAACAGCCCCCATTTGAGAGGCTCTTTTTCGCAGCTTTTGACCTGACGTCGTCCCAGTCCCTTCCCTGTCCTCTTTCACACATGACCACCACCCTGCTGCCTCTAGTCTCTAACCACCGGCCATGCCTAAATTTCTTCACACCCCAAACAGCAGCGCCTCAGAGACCTACGGACTCAGACCGAGATTCAGACGCCTGCCAAAAGACCGGGCACCAACCTTGGTGGGTCTCGCCTCTTGCA
Source organism: Furcifer pardalis (assembly GCA_030440675.1). Taxonomy (NCBI): domain Eukaryota; kingdom Metazoa; phylum Chordata; class Lepidosauria; order Squamata; family Chamaeleonidae; genus Furcifer; species Furcifer pardalis. Next base: position 117,848,862 of record CP126895.1, read on the forward strand.
TCGGGGCCGTGGCTTAGGGGAGCCGAGACCTCCGTGTCATGTCCGCCTTGCTCAAGACTTCCGTGCGCCTGTTGGTCGGTCGCAGGGAGTTTCTGCTTACCAGACCTTTCCAATTGCTGAAACCACAGAGGAGGAACTAAAGAGAGAGAGAAGCTGAAAGCCATGCAAGGGACACTTTGCAGCGGGTCCTTCTTTCACAGGTCAAGGCCTGGCCGTGTCTTGCTGGAGGACCCTGAAAAGAAGCAGAAGGGACTTTTTAATCATTGACCAAAAGACCGAGTCAGAACAGATGGGGCAGACCGGGGCCGGGGGGGGGGGGGAATAACAGTAGAGAAAGAGATTGCAGGAAACAACCAGCCTGGGTTGTGTCCAAGGTACGATTCACAAGAAAGGGCCATTAAACAGTAACCCAGCTCTGCCTTCCTCTCTAATTGTGACCTTTTCTCGCTAAAACCCCCGCAGAAAAAATCTCAAGCAAAAATGTTGGACCAAAATGATTATTGAAAACAAAAGTTCTGCCAAAATCTTGGGGGCTGATGCAGGAGAATAGCTGGCAGTATTCTGCAACCTCTCAATTTTCTTTTCTTTTTTTAAAAAAATGTTTATTTTCTAAACATAAGAAAAGACGTACAACTTTACAAAGCTGCAAGCTACTAACAAAAATACCCAAATAATATCCATGTTTTTTAAAAAAACTGGTCCAGAAACGGCAAAGGTGTCCTTTATTTATTTTTTATTTATTACATTTTTATTCCCCCCCCCCATCTTGGATATTTCCCCCTCTGGGTGGTGTATGAACAAATAGGGGGCACAGAGAAAGAGCCTCCTCCAAGATTGTGGCATTTTTGAACCACAACTAAGCATACCGTGGTAAAGGCAACCTTGTGTTGCCGGCTAATCTTTCTCACAGTAGATCAGTTGAAAGGAACAGCAGATTGAACTCACCAAAAAGTGCCTTCATTTTGGCAGTTTCATGCCTGGTCTAGGCACAAGAAAGACAAATAAACACAGCAACATAATAAAACAAACAAGACAGAATAAACATCAAAATAAATACCTGATGGTGACTGAGGGCAAGCAATCCTTTCCCCTTTAATGAAGCCTCATCTATAAAGTCTCCCCAAATATCTTTTAATTTGTTCTCCTTCCACCGTCCTCTCTTAACTGTAACATTACGAGTTAAGGTCTCATTAACAGCAATGTCCCAAACCTCTTTGTACCTTTCATCCATACCTCTTCAACTTCTACCTCATCCGTCTCTCCGCAGATCTTGGCATTTGAAACCCTGGTAAAACTGGACGGCCGGCAGCATCGCCCACAACCAAACCAAACCAAACAGATTTTGTTCCAGGCTGCAAATCTAGCACTCGGAGAACTCCGGCCGTCATTTTTTATCCCTCTGCCGCACTGAAACAATTTCCAGCATGTTTTCCAAATACAGTTCTGTACTGTATACCCACTTTTAAATTATGCTTTGAGCTGCTGTGAGAAAGTCCAGATGCAAGTCAAATCAAATCAAGTAAATAAATAATAGAAGGGACCTTTATCTCCCAGAAGAGCAGCTTCCCTCTCTGCAGCGGAGCAGGATCCGGAATAAGCACTGGAAATGAGCCTCTCCTTGGCCAGGAGGGGAAACAGCACTGAGCTCCAACCCTATCTCTGAGTCTGTTTCCCTGAAGGGTAAATGTGCGCATAACCTAATTTCATAGCTATACAGACAATATCCTCTACCTCTAAAAGGAGGAGGAGGAGGAAGTAGACTGACATATTTTTAAAAAGGAAGTGGAAGGCTCTGTCTGTTTTTACATAAATCGCCCTTCCCCAAACCACACACATTGCAACTACAGCACCCATCGCCCTGCACTCTTTCATCCGGAAGGATTCCAGGGCTGTTTGCAGAAATGGAAAAAACACAGAGACATTTTGACATGGGAAATCATCTCTCCCTTTCATGGACTTGGCATCGAAATGGCGGTGGCGGCACAGATGAAAGGTGCCCTCTTGGTTCCAAGCCAGGTAGGGCACCAGGGGGAAACCAATGGGGAGAGAAGGTCTTGGGCACAGGAGAGCAGGCGATGGGCGATGCAACCTGGAGAACCTCTCCTATCCACCCCAGCCAGCGCAGCCATCAATCGGGAAGGCCTGGACTTGGCAGCCCAACATGACATGGTTTAGAGGGCCGAATTCTGCCTCTTTGTAAGGACCTTCCCTGACCTGCTGCCTGCCAGGTGTATTGGACACCAACTCCCAACATACACCTCTGATGGCTCCAAGAGGTCTCCTGACCCCTTGGGCCAAGGCTGGGAAGCAAAAATGAACACTTAGAACACTGCAGAAGAGGGGATAGAGTAGACCCTACTACTGCCAGCGACTCCTCTCTGAGTGTCAGGCGGTGGTTAACCTGACAACCCTGAGGACAAACGGCCTGGGTACCAAAGTCTACAGGGAAGGAAGAGTGATGGTCCCAAGTCAATTAAATGGTCCCACTTGAATCTCTCTTGATGGAGGGCAGCAGCTCCATCCACCCTGGCCTGGGGATGAGGATGAGGAGGAGGACTTTGTGTGCCAAAAGGACCAGAAGGTGACTCATTGAACCAGATCAGTGGTACTATGGGTGTCACGCTGCGATGCGGAAGGCCAAAGGAAGGCCACTGCATTATATTGTTCCCAGGACAATCTTCATGGCTGATGGCCAGTAAATGGGGAAGGGGGGGGATATTTTGCATGAAAAGATGCAAACCACACGTGCAGATATCTCACTGTTAGCTGCAAGCAGGAAGGCTGGGGCATGGCAAGCCCATTCTGTATGGACACCTGGCAAGAGGTCCATTTCAGAAGCGAAGACTCCGTTCCGTCCCTTCCTCTGAACGAACAGACTGTGGCCCAGCCAGATGTTTCCACAAAGCTACAGTGGCCTCTGTTTACTTTCTTTCTCTAGAGGGACATATACTGTATATCCCTTTACAGGAAGCTGCATGAAACCAACAAGACACAGGGCCTTTCAGAGAGTTATTAAACATCATGCCCTGTTTATTCATTTAATTGATTTCACATCTTTCACTCAGTGCTATGTCCCAAAGCGGCACTAGAGGCTCTTTGCCGTCAAGTCAGAACTTCCTCTATCATGTCCTATGCTAGAGGGATAATGGGCTTTGTTATCCTTACAGCTGCTGCTTCTTTTGTGTGCAAATGATGATTTGCCACACTTTATTGTACTGTATTTGGGGTGGTTTGTGGGCTACCCCTTCGGAAAACGTGGCGGTTGCAAGGCCATAGTGTTTCGCCAGAGCCCCCCACCACCACCTCAGCCCAGAAAGAGCACTGCCTGCCTTCCCCTATTCCCTACACAATTACAAAAGCTACGGCACAATCACAGGCGAAATTTCTCTCCAGTTAAGCAAGTCACACCAAACAATTCAGTCTCCTGAACAATGGAGAGAAGAAGAAGCCAACTCAACAGTTTCCCTCCAGCTTTGGCTTCTCCTTGTTGCTTTTCACTGCAGCAAGTTTTATCATCCCTGATGTTGAAGGACATCACTTGACAAACCGTTAGGAACAGAACCAGCTGTTTGGTAGGCTATAGGGCACCGGATCTGATAAAGCAGCAATGGCGTGAGCCAGATTTCCTCCTTCAGGAAATGCATGAAGTCATCATCTGGCTCAGGCCGGAAATGGATGGAAGAAACCAAGGGTGAGGCATAACCAGTGGTGGCCAGCAACAGGTTCGCACACCACCACCCCCGGGAGGAGGGGTAGCAAAATTGAGTGGCCTCTGGGCAGGGGGGGGGGGAAGCGAAATTGGGTGGCCATGCCCACCTCCGTGCCCTGCCCCATCAGGTTTTGTCCCTGCAAGTGGTTCAAGATCTCACTTGCTCAAAAGCCAGTCATATCCAACTCCAGGGTGCAGTGCTCATCCCAATTTACAGCCAAAGAGCCAGTGCTGCCTGCGTTTGCAGATGTATACATGGCTTATGGCAGGCATGACTAGATCGCCCATAATGTAGGCTCCACCCATGATGTAGCTCCACCCATGGCATAGGCTCCACCCACAGTGCGGCAGCAAAAAAAAATTTGCTGCCCAACACTGGGTGTAACGGAAATGAACGCATAAACCAAAACAACATCCTGCCAGGCTGTTGCTTTCCTTCACTTTTGGCACAGATCATTTTCCGGACAGTTTGCTGACCTCAAGGACGGGGAAACTGCTTTGGAGGCAGAAAGTCCCCTGTTCCGTCCGGCCAATTGCTATTACCCAGATCCCTGTGGGCCATTTCCAGAACCAGGCTCTATGAAAATGGGTTCAGATCAGGGATGCTCAAACTTTTCAGCCTGTGGGCCAGTCACGTGGTTCCTCCCGCTGGAAGCGGAAGTAAACTATGCCTTGCAATCTGTTTTCCAACAGGATAAGATAGATTTTAGGCTGCCATTTTCTCTGCTTAAACCAGGAGTGCCCAAACTACGGCCCAGGGCCCGGTCCGGCCCCCGATGCCAATTCATCCAGCCCTCATTGCTCCCAGAAGTGGAAGTAAAATGCACCCGTACGGGAGTGACAGGAGCTTCCAGGAGCGACATGGCTGGCAAGGGCTGGGGGAATTGGCATCAGGGGCCAGATGGGGCCCACGGGCTGTAGCTTGGGCACCCCTGTGTCAGATGAACCCAACTACTTTTTGAACTAGAACTCCCAGAATACTCCAGTCACTGCCATGGTGAGATACTGGGAGATACTGGGAACTGCCATTGGAAAAAAGTTATTCTACAATCTTGGCCCCTTCCGTTCACCTTTGGGATTTGATCCCTGAAACTTTTCTGAAAGCCGTTCTACTATAGACATGGAGAAAGAGAGGACCACAGACACAACCCTTGGGATGATTTACTGGCCCTTTGCAGGGAAGACTAAAAGGAAGTGCCTGAAACAGCGGAAGCACTTGCGGGGTGGTGGTGGTGGTGGTGGTGGTGGGTGGTGGTGGTCAACAGAAAGGCTTTTTACTGCAGTAACACCAACTGAAAGGTGGCATCGCCCTCCTCCTCCTCCTCCTCCTCGGTATGATCTGAGGTGCATTATTATCAGTAACAGAAGCACCTTCTGCTCCTCTGCTCTCCTGCTGCCCCACACCTTGGCTTCCCAAAGAGCGGAAGCACACCTCTTATCTTTGGAGTAAGACAAGCAGCCTTCACTGCTGTTCGATGAGCCTTCCTGGTTTGTGGCTAAAGAAAAGGTATCATTGTTCAGTCTCTTTATTAGGGGCAATGGCTTTGGGTTCTCACATAGAGAAGGGATTGTGCCAAGGAAATTTTAGCCTGAAAGGGACATTTCAAACCACACAGAAAGGAAAACCCCAAGACTTTTGTTCTTCCTCTCATCTCTTTAAAAAGACAGCCTTTAAGTCCCCAGGAAAGAGGAAAGCAGGGGTGCCAAAACTTTTCGGGCTGTGGGCCGGTCGCGTGGTTCACTGGGCCGGTCATGTGGTTCCTCCCACCGGAAGTGAAATTAAAACACGCCTTGCCATCTGTTTTTGCAACAGGATGAGAGAGATTTTAGGCTGCCATTTTCTCTGCTTAAACCAGAGGTGACCAAACTTTGGCCCGTATGGGGGTGTTTTACTTCTGCTTCTGGGAGCAACAAGGGAGGCGTGGGCCAGATGAATTTCTGTCGGGGGCCAGATCCAGCCATAGTTTAGGCACCCCTGGACTAAAGAGACACCATAGCAGCAGAGGAGACCTAAGACCCAATGACAGAGGCTGGGGGCCACGAAACTCTGGATTCAAATCCCACCTCGGGCTTGGAGGGAGTCCTTAAGAACAGGGACCAGCTTGTAGGCTTGTTCCCCACCCCACACACCCCACACCCCCAATCTTCATACCTTACATTGGCAGCATGAGGAGATCAATGCTAACCTTCAAATTGAGACTGCTGTCCCTGACCTGTTGGATCACAGCCTCCATCATCCCCAGACAGCTCTCTGGGTCTCTCTGCCAGATGACAGGCAGGATTAATCAGGCAGTTGGCCTTTCCTGTTGTCCGGCTTCCTGGCCCCATAAACTGTGGCCACCTCCACATCAACCCTGGGTGGAGAAACAAGTGGCCATCCACAACATCTGGTGGCGAAATAAATGTGTAATTCATTTATTTGGCTTAGTGGTTAAGATCCTGAACTTGATGACCAGAAGTTCAACAGGTCAGCATTTTGAGACCTGAGTGCTGCACGACGGAGTGAGCACCTGTCATCTGTCCCAGCTCCTGCCAACCTAGCAGTTCAAAAGAAATAAACTGCAAGTAGATAAACAGGTACTGCTTTGGCAGGAAAGGTAACAGTGTTCTGTGCCCTCTGGCGCCTAGGCATGCCTGCCACATGACCATGGAAACGTCTGTAGGCTGAAAACGGAGATGAGTACCAAACCCTTTTCTTGCTAGAACAGAGGAGGCGCTGGTGAGCGACATGGACCAAAGAAGATGCAGGCAGCCTCTTGGGTGTCTAAGCGGCTGACCCGCCCACGCAAGACAAAGCAGGCACTGATGCTCAGCCATCCCCACCCCACCCCACCCCGGGATGCAGTGAGCTTTCAAACCACAGGCTGAAAGCACAGTTCCCGACTGGGTAAAGCTCTGTGACAAGCGTTGAATGGTTTGACTGCTGACTCAGTGACCAGCAGACAGGTGGACGGGTGGGTGGGTTGCGATGACGATACTAAGTGAGTCATCAAACCCATGTTGGCTTCCCACAAGGTCCCTCACTCCCCCCCCCCCCCGCAATGCCTCTACAAGAACACAACTAGGAAAACATTTCAGGATGGTGGGATAAAGCTTGGCACAGTCTTCCGGTCCAGCAGGAAGGAGGTCTAGTCACAGCTATAGCAACAGTGACCACAAGGTCATTAATAAAATTTAATTGATGATGACTGAGAAAATATATTGGAAACAACATCATCAGGAAACTGACAAACTCTAAATGGGGAACTCGGCCACCCACGCCCTGAGCGTCTCAGCAGCAGAGGATGGCCGCTCCAGTATGGAGTGCATCCACAGGCACAAAACAAGCGGACATTGCTGTGAATGAATGGCGCCATGCGTAAACCTACACCTGTTTGGAAAACAGGCCCTCCTGTGGGTCTGGCTCCCCCACCCCAAGATCAGGAGAGAAGCAGCAGTGGATGCCGAGAGAACTAAACAAGAGAAGGACCCTCGACACCCTCTGAACGGAGATGAGCCTCAAGTCTGCCGGCTCAGATCCAGGGAGAGCTTCATGGCAGGGACAAACATGCTTGAGGGGGAAGGGAAAAGGTCAAGGTCACCCTTGCTTGAAAGCCAATCGTATCCAACTCTAGGGTTCAGTGCTCATCTCTGTTTATAGCCAAAGAGCCAGCGCTGTCTGCATCTGCAGATGTTTCCGTGGACATGTAGCAGGCATGACTAGACACGGGAGCGCATGGAATGCTGTTTACCTTCCCACCGAAGTGGTCCCTATTTATCTACTTGCAATTTCTTGCTTTTGAACTGCTAGGTTGGCAAGAGTACCTAAGAGCAAAACCAAATGAGAAGATGGAGGAAGGAGGAGCTCACTGGGCAAGGAACAACATGAAAGGAGGAGGAGGAGGAGGAGAGGGCTGAGGAACTTGACCGTCCCTACGTGTCCCTTGGAGGGTCCTGAGTAGGCTGAGGGTCTGGGTCCTTAAAAGGAAAACCAAGAGGCTCAAGTGGGGGCTGCTGGCCCACAACAACATGCTGAGCGAATGTGGGGAGAGACAGAATGCAGACCATTTGCTGGTCTGCTGGTCACGACCAGAAGCATGCGCTGACCAAGGACTTGAGTTTGGCAAATGACAAAGCCAAGAAAGCGGCTCTGTTTTGGCAGTTCAAAGACTGACCTAGACATGAAAGAAGAAGAATCGGTGATGATACATTTTACCCAAGATGCTCAAATGGAAGTCCTGCCCCCAAAGGGATATGTTAAGATGATGACTTATTAGTCCAAAGGGAAGCTAAGTTGTTTAATACTTGCGACTTAGTCCAAGGCACAAGGGACAGTAATGGCTCAAGTGGCTAAGACGCTGACTGGAAGGCGGGAGGTCAGCAGTTCGATTCCCGAGTACTGCAAGACGGATTGAGCTCCCGTCTCTGCCCCAGCTCCTGCCAACCTAGCAGTTTGAAAGCAAGACATTGCAAGTAGATAAATAGGGACCACTTTGGTGGGAAGGTAAACAGCGTTCTGAGCACTCCAGTGTCTAGTCATGCCTGCCACATGACCACGGAAACATCTGCAGAAGCAGACAGCACTGGCTCTTCAGCTTCGAAACAGAGATGAGCGCTGAACCCTAGAGTCAAATACGACTGGCTTTCAAGCAAGGGAAACCTTTATCTTTACCATTGCAAGGCATGAGAGGGATCCTTGGCCTCTTGGAGGTTTAGGATCTGACTTCTCCCTCTCCCCACTTTTTCTTACAGGAAAGCCACCCAGGGCCGTGGCAAGCACAGAGTGATTCCTTTGGGATATGCAAAAGCCAAAAGCACATGAGTTTTCCCCTCAATTCCACTTCTGAGGCAGGCAAGGTCAGAATTAAGATGGTCCAAAGCAGACCCTATGACAGAAGAAACACAAATCCACAAACCTCAACAGAAGCTTTGAGAATATTCATACAACCCTAGAATCACTGATTTGGAAAGGGGCCCATGAGGTCATCAATTCCAACCCAAAGGAGGAATATCTCCTAGATGGGTGGGGTATGAATTAATTAATTAATTAATTAACCCCCTGCTGAAGGCAGGAATCCAAGTCAAAACAGATCTGACAAGACGATGGTCGGATTTTCTTCTGAATGCCTCATCCCCAGACCGCCCAATGTTCCCAAGTTGCCCCCCTGCTTTCCTCTGAGCAGAGTAACACCCCAGTGTGTATGTGTGTGCATGGATGTGCGTGCATGCATGTGTAGATAAACACACACAGCACAAAAAGAAGTGTGGCTTTTTAAAAAAGAAAATACTTCTTGCAGAAACAATGCATTCTGTGATCACTTTTCAAGGAATGCCTGGAGAGAGAAATTCATCTAGCATTCGCTGTCAATCAGAGTGTGTGAATGTTCAGATATAAGTTGCTAAAATCCATATAATGTGTGTATGTGTGCATGTGTACACATGCAAACACAGACACACACTATATGGATTGTGTGTGTGTGTGTTTGTAATCCATGTGTGTGTATGTGTACACATGCACGCACACTTGCACAGACACATATGGATTTTAGCAAAAGAGGGTTAAAACACACAGAAAAAGAGGCACATGTTGTTGTTGTTGTTGTTGTTGTTGTTGTTTACACATCAGCCCAGGCACCGCATTGAGCGAAGATCGTTGTCCAGACAAGGGACATGTTATGATCTATCTTCTGGGGGGTCCTGAGCTCCCCTTCCCCCAACATCTCCAAGTGTGCCAGTTCCTTTCTGGATACCTTTGCACGCTTGTACTCCTCCTCTTCTGTTGCACGCTCAGCCCTTGAGTGGCAGGCGGGGGGCCACCGTTTATTAGACTGAGGCAGCCTCTATGCTCCTCTTTCAATCCATGTGGCTCATGCTTTCCTGGCTGGCCCATTTACCCACTGGCACAAAGCCAGCCAGGAAATTCCCAGCCGTGCCGTTTTCGCACTGGCCGTTTGGAGGTCTGCCTTCTGGAGGGCTTCGCTCGGCTTTTAAAGGGGCCAAAGGACGCCCCAGGCTAAAACCAGCTCTCTGGTCTGGTCCCCCCACCCCCACCCCAGGGAGGTGTTCTTGTTTGAAAGGGGGAAATGCCCCACCGCCCTTCTCCCGCGCTGCAGTTTCATTTCTGGAGTACACAAGTGGACATTCTGTAGAATGGGTCCACGATTCCTTCCTCACCACCGACTGCCTCTCCCAAACGTCGAAGCACCCAGGGCTTGGGAGTTTTATTCTTTGTCAAATCCCACTCCCACTCTGGCATGCTTGGGGGGGGGGCATCTCCCCACCCCACCCCCCTCTTTCTTCAGCAGCAAGTGCAAACCTAGGTCAAGCTTGCTACAGATGAAGCTGCCCCCCCCCCCGATTCTTCCCACGGCATGAAAGAATTCCCTGGCTTTGGGCCACTTCTCTCCTTGGTCCTGGGAAAGGGGCCCAGAACACCAGAGTGACGCTCAGGAATGCTCCACTTGCTTCCTCCCTTCCAGAAAGTGGTGGGTGGGTTCTGGGAGCCGTAGTCCCCCAAAAGGAACATTTCCCATCCCTTGCCTGTCCATTGTCCCTCCCTCGAAGGTCATCCAAGTCAAGCTCTGAACCCAAGCATCGAAGGTGCTCAGGTCCTGTCCCTGTGGACTGAGCATCCTTTGCAAACTGCAGCAATTCCACCATTGCATCAGCGCCAAGACCTGCAGGGGCGCAGAATGGCCAGAAGGAAAGAAGAGGGTTGGGTGAGTCCCTCAAACCGCCTCAGAGAGTGACAGGACAAATGTGTTATGGTATTGGATGTGGACTCTAATGCTGACAGCTACTCCTTTAACAAGGGGCTTTCACAGCTGCAACTACTGAGTACAGTGACTCTGCCTTCTTGCTGTATACATCAAGGGGCTCTGAAAGCCCCCACCTCGAGGAGAGTCAGCAAGGAAAGCTTAGGAGGAGAGTTACTGGAGGAGAGTTACTACGAGGAGACTCAACCAAGGAGTGTCAACCGAGGAGACTTCACCAGGACTGTCTGTGTGACGTTTTGGCTGCCGTTGCTGGTGAGTGCTGAGCACTGTTTCACCAAGAAGCAAGCTAGCCGTCTCTCCTGGCCTGAAGGGGGTTTGCCGGTTGTCTGTTGCCAGCAGCACCCTGTGCAAGCCCACAACCCCAAGGACGGCCAGCAACTGTTTTGCCTACTCTGTTGTCTACTGTACTCTGCTGCCCGTAGACAGACTGTCTCTTGCTGTTCTGCTCTCTCTGCTGGCCGAAGCTACAAAGACTTGAACCAGAGGCTGTTCTGCTGCACATAGTTTTGTTGCTCCAGAGACGTCATCGGCTTGCCTTGGTTTCATCCTTAAGTAAAAGACTTTGTTGTGTATCAACTACCATCCAGGGGTGCGAGCAGTGATTTGAGCACATCTTTTCCACTGCTGCGCTCTGCACGATAGCCAAAGCGGTCTATCAGAGAGGAAAGAGTGCAAAAGCAGGATTGCACCATGCGGCATGCAGCGTTTTAAACTCTAGCGTTTTCTTTCCAGAGCCTAGAAACGTGAAAATGACTGGACTGCAATGTCCAGGACGCCTCCCCAGACCACAGGCAGGCTGAGACATGCAGGAAGTGGTTGCCCAGCAAGGCATCACTTCCGTGCCACTGAGGACCCAAAACAATCTATTTTGAGTCTCCGCTTGCTGGAAGGGAAGCCCTTGAAATGCCTGAGGTGGGCTGCGCAAGGGCCGCGTCGCAGGCAGGCAGGCAGGCAGGCAGGCAGGCAGGCAGACAGACAGACAGACAGACAGACAGACGGACAGACGGACGGCCTGGCGTCATGGTTGAAAAGCTGGGCAAAGCATCAAAGGCGCTTGGGTTCAAATGCCTGCTCTACTAGGAGGTGACTGGCTGTGGGCCAGTCCCATTTGCTCAGCCTGAATCTACCTTGCAGGGCTGTTGTGAGGAAGGAGCCAGGAATAGGAAAGAAAACCAGCTGCCACCACCACCGCCACCCCACCACCCCCCACCCTTTAGTCTCCAGAAAGGCAAGGCAGGAGAAAAGGACATCATTGGGGCCACCGGCAGTGCTGGGCGTGCTTCTGGGAGCCCCCCCCCCCCAACAAGGGCTGAAAAAGCCACCAGGGTGTGATGAGCATTGATAAGGTCACGGTAACAGAGCAGCTGCATAAAGCCCTGATGGCAAACCTTGGCACAGAGTAACACCACTGGGGACCAGTTACATTATGATGCCTCAACTAGAACCCAAGCAATGGGGTTCCAAAACTCCATCCCAAACCTCTGGTGTACACATGTTTGATAACAACAACTACTCGTTCCCACGTCTAATGAAGGCGACGCAACTCATGAAAGCTCACATTAAACTATAACTGTTAGTCTTCAAAGTGCTGCGAGGTTTTTGTTGTTTTTTGTTATTTGATATGCTTGAAACACAGACTAACACGGCTACTAATTACACAAGAAAACGACAACGAGAACAACCCTAGAACTTTGGTGCTGGAAGGGATCCTTCCCATGGCTGAGTCCAGCCTCTGTGCCTAGGAGTCCCAGTGGGGAATGGAAACCCCAACCCCTGGCTCCTCAGCCAAATGCCTAACTGGGGGGGGGGGGGATGCTTTCCACCAGCCGAGTTATTGTGCCCATTTAATCCAGTCTGGATGCTAGCAGTTGGGGGGGGGGGTTTCCCAGGACGATAAGAGGCTTCCCCACCCCCTGCACAATGAGCTCATTTGAACCCACATGCCCCAGACCTGCCACTTCTGCACACTCTGCCACTGACCCCTTGCCTGGCGTCTCCTGCTCTTTGCCCACCAGGACCTCTTCAGGAAGAGAAGCCAACAAGGAAAGGAAGGGATTCCCCCCCCCCCCAGCCCCAGCCCCAGCCTTTTGGCTTTCGCTTTCCGCCTGCTGGAAATTGTACTTACTCTCCAATGGGGTGCCAGCCAATGTCAGGCTGCTTCGAAAGTCCGTCCACTCTGAAGACCAAAAACACACCCAGACAGGAGAGGGTATTAAAAGCCAGCTAGCAAACACTGCCTGGGATTGAGCATCGAAAAGGCACGTCTAGGAGGCAAAGGGTAGGCTCAGGGGGTCATCCTCACAGCCCACCACGGCGGAGGCAGTCCTGACATCTGGACCAGGAAGGGCAAGAGGAAAGAGAGGAGGGGGGAGGGGGTTGCAGCAGGATCCTTCCCTCTGGTTTGAACCGTCTTTCCGTCCTCTGTTTAAAAGGCTGGAGCTCTCCTCCCTCCCCGTGGCCCGAAGTGTTGCTTCCGTCAGAGTGCAAATCCCTCCAAGGGAAAATGCCCAAGCTGAAAAGCTCCTGAAAGGAAGAGGCCCAGAGCCAGGGAAGGCCCTCCTCCCGCCACCCCAGAGGTCAGTCTGACCCTCAAAACCACCGGCTCCCGGCTTCAGTGGCCTCCAACCGGATCCGCAGCTGCTAGGATGGAGCCGCTTGGGACAAAGGGAGCCCAGGGCACCCGAGGTCTCCGTGGGAGCAAAGCGCAGGGAAGGTCCCCGCTGCAGAGTCTGCTCCGCCAGGGCTGCTCCGAGCTGGGAGCCTCCCGATGATCTGGCAAAGGGAACAGGCGGCGATTCATCCGGCCTCATGAAAGGGCAGCACTGGGAGAAGGCAAAACAACAACAACAACCTCCAAAAACAGCGAGGGAGGGAGGGAGGGAGGGAGGGTGACCCAAAATGCACCCCCACCCCTCCCACCCTGTCGGGTCTGCTTGCAGCTCCTCACTCTCTCTCTCTCTCTCTCTTCCTCTGCCCCGGGCACAAGGGCTTGGGCACAGCAGACCCCCTCCTTGGGTGGGCTTCCCAGGCCACCCACTTGTGAAAGGTTGTCAGGTTCTGGAAAGGGAGCCCCAAGCAGAGCAGACCCCCCACCCCCATGGCCAGCTCTCCTCTCCTCTCCTCTCCTCTCCTCTTCTCTTCTCTCCTCTTCTCTTCTAATCCTCCCCTCCATCTCTTGCCATTTCTTTCTTTCTTCCCTTCAAAGAAGCCCCCCCCCCCGAAGAGAACGGAGGGCAAAAGCCCCTTTTCTCCAAACACTTTTAACCATGGTACCAGCAGCAGGCAAAGAGGAAAGTTAAGCCTTGCGGAAGGGGCAACTGGGCTGTGGCTCCCTGGCTGGAGAGTCCAATGGTTAAAACATCTGGCTGCTGAGCCAGAGTGTGGGAATCTGATGCCCCCCCCCCGCTTCCTCCAGGTAGAAAGAGGCAGCATTGCGGGGGGGGGGGAGGAATGGCTCAAGCGTCCCAAGAGCCTTAGGGAAGGAAACTCAAATCTGGAGACTCCCTACCTAGGAAACCCTGGGAAGGGAGGCCATAAATCAGAATGCCATTACAGTTGTACCTTGCTTAAAGCGCATAATGCGTTCCACAGGATTGCTCTTTAAGCAAGTTTGCTCTTTAAGCGAAACACCATTATAAATGACCAATTGTTACTTCTGGTGAGGGGGATTGCGAACCCTGATTTATTTGTTAAGCGAATTTTTGGGTGGTTTTATTTGTTAAGCGAAGTGAACATTCAGAGAAAATTCTGCTCTTTAAGCGAGTTACTCTTTAAACGAGGCACTCTTTATGCAAGGTTTGACTGTACTATCATCATCATTTTTAATATTATAGGCTGACAAGGAAGTGGGAGTGTGTGTGGGGGGTCTTCTTTCTCAGAAGGTGAGCGGGGGAGAACAGAATGGGTGGCACAGGGTTAAAAACTGCTGTACTGCAGTCAAAAGGTTATGAGTTCAATCCTTACCAGGGCTCAAGGGTGACTTAGTCTCTTCCATCCTTCCAAGGTGGGTAAAATGAATTACCAGCATCTTGGGGGCAAAATGCTCATTAACTTGTGAACTGCCCAAAGGGTGCACTAAGCACTCTGGGGCGGTATAGAATTGTCATTGCTATCGCTACATCTTTGTTAAATATAACAATGTTCTAATTGTTATGGGCTACCTACAATTACTATTTCTGCCCCTACGCCAGCGATGGCCAACCTTGGCACTCCAGCTGTTCTTGAATTTCAATTCCCAGAAGCCCTGATCAGCAGGAGTGTTGACTTTGGCTTTTGGCAATTGAAGTCCAAGAACACCTGGAGTGCCAAGGTTCTCCATCACCATTCGCTCTATCAAGTTCTTCTTCTTGCTCTGTGACTCCACAGGAATGGGCTTGTTGTGCATATGCACACTAAACCTACCGTAGTTGTGTGGGTTCACACATGACCACGAAGAAGAACAACAATTACAGGTAAGCAACCTCTCATTGAGCTTTGGTGGTGCAGGGGTTAAACTGCTGTCTTGCAGCCCAAACATTGTGAGTTCAATCTTGACTAGGAATCAGGGTTGACTCAGACTCTTCCATCCCTCCAAGGTCAGTCAAATGAGGACCCAGCAGGCTAATGGGGGCAAAATGCTAATTACCTTCTGCCCAAAAAGCACATTAAGCCCTATGGGGTGGTATAGGAGTGGGAAGTGCTAATTGCTGTCACCCTCTAGCCCGGGGGTGGCCAAACATTTCAGGTTGTGGGCCGGTCATGTGGTTAAGGGGGCAGGTCACTATGGCCCAGAGGCCAGATCCAGCCCCCGATGCCAATTCATCTGGCCCGCAAAGCCCTCATTATTCCCAGAAGCAGAAGTAAAATGTGTCCAAGCAACAAGGGTTTCGTGGGCCAGATGAATTGGCATTGGGGGCCCGATTCGGCCCCTGGGCCGTAGTTTGGGCACCCCTGCTCTAGCTTGTTGGTTCTCCTTCTTGGGAGCAACATGGGTGCACCTTTCCAGGAGGGAGGGGGCGTGGGGGGGGCTGTCAAAAGAACTGCCCCCTCATCTTCTGCTTCCCTCCCAAAAGCAAGGGGGGGCGGGAAAGCTTTATCTCCCCCCCCCCAATCCGATTTTTATATATGCATTTTTTTCAGACAAGGAATGTCCTAAAATTGAGGGCATCCCAGGAGCACCCCCCTTTTTTAGGCTGCTCTTGGGCCCCAAAGGCAACGCCTTGGAACAGGTGGAGGCTCAACCGGTGCAGCTCCCCCCTGGGAACCTCCCCCCCCCCCTTACTCTGCTGGCCAAGAAGGAAGGAGAAAAAAGGTGACACCGACGGGGGGGGGGGGTTGGACGGCATAGAACACCCCACCCCACCCACCCATCCACCCTCCTTTGCAGGATGTGACCGGTGGGCGATGCTCCCCCCCCTGCCCCTACCCGACGCCCCGGGTGGGAAGTAGTGGCCGGTCCCGGTCTTCCCCTTGCAGGGCTGGGTTGGGTTGGGGTCAGGAAGCCTGGGTTCAAATCCCACCCGCCCGTTGGTTGGGGGGCAAGTGCAACCTCCCTCGCTCCCCTCCCCTCTTCTTCCGCCCCCTTTCAAAGGAGGCATACCTGTGTTGGGGTCGCTCTGCCCCGTCCAGGCGCCTCCGACGACCCCCAGAAGGCAGGACGGACCGACGGATGTCCCCAACAGCCCGTGGCTTCCTTTCGAGAGTCCGTCCGTGGCTCTTCTCCGTTCCCAGACCGCCCCCGCCCGCCTTCTCAGACTGGCCTACCTGGCAGGGCGCTTGTGCGGAGGAGGAGGAGGAGGAGGAGGAGGAGCGCCGCGCCTGAGCCTCAGGAGAGCACTACGGAACGGAGCGATGCCCGGCGGCGCCCTGAGGGAGACCTTCCTTGCTCCCGAGGAGACGGAACCGGCTTCCGCGCATCCCCAGGTGACTCCGGGGCCTCGGGCGGAATCGGCAGGGGAGCGTCGCACGGCTCTCTGCTGCCCTCCAGGGGCCCGATCCTGTGCCTGCACCCAAAGGTGAGCCTGCTCTGCTGCCCGGCTCGGGTCTTGCCAAGGGGAAAGGGTCCTCCTCAGCCTGGTCCGTCCATCCCATGGTTGGCCAGACTCCTCCTTGACCCTTGCTGCCCTCGTCCAGTTCTCTCCCCCAGCCCAGCCCAGTTGTCTTTTCACGCAGTGCCAAAAGGTCAAGGCTAGGACTGCAATGGTGGCTTAGTGGTTAAGATACTGGACTTGGCTGGAAGGTTGACAAGTCAGCAGTTCGAGACCCGAGTGCTGCGTGACTGAATGAGCTCCCGCCTCTGTCCCAGCTCCTGCCAAGCTAGCAGCTCAAAAGCAAGAAATTGCAAGTAGACAAACAGATACCACTTTGACAGGAAGGTAAACAGCGTTCTGTGCACTCCGGCATCTGGTCGTGCCTGCCGCATGTCCACGGAAGCATCTGCAGCCGCAGATAGCGCTGGCTCTTTGACACTAAACAGAGAGGAACACCAACCCCCCAGAGTTGGATACGACTGGCTTTCAAGCATTGGCGACTTTTGACATAAAAGTTCAACCGCCTCATTTGGCTCCTGCCACTTCTGAAAGAAAATCCAGGCCTGGGACTGTATCCGGAACCCAATTGTTCCGGTTCTTTTTGGTGGTTCCTTATTGCAGTTCCGATTTCCACAGATGAGTGAACTGAGGTAAGACAGTTCAGTTCAGTTTCCTCCTTATCAGCATCAAATTTACAAACATTGTCGGTGGTTGTGATGTTTCTCCAGGTCCAGCTGCAAACCTGTTTTGCACTTCCTTCTTTCCCCTCCACAAGTACATTTCACCTGGTTGCAGGATTTGGGTAGTCGTGCAGCATCACCCACCTACCTCAAATGGTTGGTGGCTTCACTTCGCTTTCATCTGAATCCAATCCAGCTTTCTATACAACATGTAGTGGAACAGATTAGGCCAGGGGTTCCCAAACTTTTCATGCCATGTGGGCCGGTCATGTGGTTGAGCGGGCCAGTCACATAGTTCCTCACGCCATAAACGCTGCCATACAACACATCCGCAGCTGTCATAAACACATTTACGGCAGCGTTTGCACAGGAGCATTTTACTTCCACCTCCGGTTGTGGTGTGGGCAGCACCGACTGGGTGGTTTGGCCCCATGGGATCTGGGGCGGCCAGCAGGCCATAGATTGGCCACTCCTGGATGAGGCGGATAAGGGGATAAGAGGCATCCTGAGTCTGCTCCCTTTGCCTACAGGGAAACTATTCTGTATCTCCATATTCTGCCTTAACGGTAATTTTCCCCCACAATACAGATTCTGCATCAGGAAAACCAAGTGCTGAGGCACCCCCGTGTCTTTCAGAACAGCCCATAGTTTCTAGAAACTGGTAAGAATCACCTGAACTTCTTCTGGAATTCTTTGGTGTGCGCTGAAGTGTGAGTGGATATTTGCAATATGATCTCTAGCGCCTCTTCCTTTTCAGGATCCAGGTTGGATGTTGTTGCTGCTGCTGCCACAAACTAACACAGTGTCTCCCACCCTTCACCCCACCAAAGAAAATATTGTCTGGTAAAGTTGCAGGCTGGGAAGCAGAACTCAAATAAGGAATAGATGGAAGAAGAAACAGACTGCAGGAAAGACATGGCAAAGAGGGGTGGGGACAGAGTCCAGAAAAGGGAGTTGTGATGAAAAATCTTGGTGGGGAACAGCTCCTTAAGGCAGATGAGGAGAGCGTTCTGGAAAAGAAGGGGTTTTGGGCTGGATGGCCTCATGGGGCCCCTTCCTTCTATGGTTCTATATACTACAGTATTTCTATTGTATACTTTGCTATATTCTAGTGCCAGAACCAAAAGGTGCTGAATTTCCCAAGGGTTTTAATAGCATGCTATGGTGGTGCAGTGGCTCGGGTGGTTAAGACATTGAACGCGCTGACTAGAAGGTCGGAGTTTGATTCCCAGGTACTGCATGATGATGGAGTGAGCTCCCGTCTCTGTCCCAGCTCCTGCCAACCTAGCAGTTCGAAAGCAAGAAATTGCAAGTAGATAAATAGGGACCAGTTTGGTGGGAAGGTAAACAGTGTTCCGTTCACTCAGGTGTCTAGCCATTATTATTATTATTATTATTATTATTATTATTATTATTATTATTATTATTATTATTATTATTATTATTATTATTATTATTATTATTCCTCACCCTTTTCTAAGGACTCAGGGTGGCTTACAATCTAAAAGAGTTAAAACCCATCACATACAAGATTTAAAATCAAGGATTAAAAGACTAAAAAGTTAAAAATTAAGTTAAAAACCACAACGGGGAGAGAGAGATGGGGTTATTCACAGGAGCCAGCCAACTGAACTCACCGCCTGGCCCGCACCCCACACATGCCCCACCAGCAAGGTCTTCACCCCTTTCCTAAAGGGCAGCAACTCCGACTGGAGACTGAGCTCAATTGGCAGGAGGAGGTTCCACAGGAGGGCCGGAGCAGACACGGAGAAGGTCCTCCTCCTCCTAGTGCCAGAGAGATGAGCCTCTCTGGCCGATGGCACGCCCAGAGAGCCCCTCCGGTCCGCTCTGGTGGGACAGACAGATGTCCTTAAGGTGATGCGGTCTCTTAAGTATCCTGGCCCACTACCATGTAGGGCTTTAAAGGGAATGACCAGCACCTTGAACTGCAGTCAGAGGCACACTGGGAGCCAGTGCAGCTCTCGGAGAAGTGGTGAGGCACGAGCATAATGCCCGCACCCCACCACAACCCAAGCTGCCACATTCTGGACCAGCTGAAGCCTCCAAATGGTCAAGGGCAGCTCCATGTAGTCTTGCCTGCCACATGTCCATGGAAATGTCTGCAGACGCAGATAGCACTGGCTCTGGCTATAAGCAGAGATGAGCACTGAACCCTAGAGTCAGATACGACTGGCTTTAGAGCAAGGGTGACCTTTACCTTTACTATGGTGGGGTGTGTTTCTTCCTGTTGAAACCCTGTGCTTTAACTCTCTGACCCCTGATTTATTTGCAGCAGGTGAATTGCTCTTTTTTCCATCTTTCTCTCTCATTTAGGGACATTTTTCTTTCCCAAGGACGAGAGAGGCGATGCTTGCTTTATGTCACTCCTTTGGTTATTTAGTGTCTTTTAATCCCTTCAAGCCAACCTTTCCCAAATGCTGCTTGCCAAATGAGTGATGAGCGTCCCATCATCCTCTGAGAGGCCTGAGAATGATGGGGGCAGAGTGAGTGTGTGTGTGTGTGTGTGTGTGATGTTGACCCAACATCTGGAAGGCACCCCAGCTGTGCAGAAGGCTGCTGTTAGCCACTGCTTGTGAACTCTGAGCCCCAGGAGGAAAGAAAGGACTCCAGGCATGCAGTTCTGGCCCTTGACTTCCCCCCAAAGTCTCATGAGCCTCGTTTTGGAGTTCAGGCGGCTTGGAGACCCTCCCTCGCAATCCTGAATAAGGCCACCCGGGTGGTGAATGAGCTGAGCCCAAACAGTATTCTGGAGATAAACACATCCATCAGGAGGAAAAGGTCTCTGTGAATCCACACAAATGGGTTTACTGCATGTACACGCAGTAAGCCCATTTGTGTGGATTCACAGGGACTTGGGCTTCCAGGAATTGAAGTCTAAGAACATCTGGAGTGCCAAGGTTCGCCACCATGGGTGTACACTGTCCACGGCTGAACAGGACCCGCCTCCACAAACAGAAGGGCCAGACCCCTGGCTTGCATGAATTCCTTTTTATTTCCAAATAAACAGTTCCAATAACAAAGTACGAAACCTCTTCCTTTTTTAAAAAAAACAAACCCTTTCCCCCTCCACAGAAATGCAGAAGGCGTTTCAGGAGAGCAAAACAACCCCACCTCCAAAAGAATTAGGAAAGATTCATCAAAGCCCAGGTTTGAGGCCAGCCAGATTATAGCCCCAAAGGACGGGTGTCGTTCACACGCTCAAAGCCTTCTGGACGTGTTGCAGCAGGAGAAGAAAGAGAAAGAAAGAGAGAAGGAGAAGCAGGCAAGGAGATGAGAAAAGGTCCAGGAGACCCAAAACTGTGAAGGCTCCCTGACGTCCCACAAAGTCTCCAGGAGGGCAGAGCCCCTTGACGAACCCAAGGCACCCTTTCCACACACACACACCCCTCAAGAAGATGCTGTCCTCATAGCAACTGAATGATGATGGGGGAAAGCGGACCATTACAGGGAGTTCAAGGGGAGCCGTGTGTCTCTGGAGCAGGGGTGCCAAACCTTTTCACACCACATGCCCCCCCCCCCAGCTGAGTGGGCTGGTCACGTGTTCCTCCTGCCGTGTTAACAGCAGGCACAGGTGCATTTAACAGCTGTTCTAGGCATGTCCACTTCCGATAGCAGCAAGGGCTGTGGCAGGCCACATGAAATGTTGCTGTGGGTGGAGTCTGGCCCACAGGCCATAGGTTGGCCACCCCTGCTCTGGAGGGATAAGCACCCCGAGGAGAAGGTTCGAAGGCCCCAGACCCTGGGGTAGATGGGGAAGTGATGCTCTGGGAGGCAGGGCTTTGCATCCTCTTGGGAAATGGGAGGCATGCCAATGGCCTTGCGCAGCCCTCGGCCCACCCGCCACCCGGCCACTCTCCCTTCAACTCTGCGTGCACAGCCCAGTCGGAAATCACTTTTCCAACCAGCCAGTAGGACAATGTGCTGCTCAACTGAGCATCATCCTAAACTGTGTTTAGAAATAGTGGCTTTTGAATAACACCCGGACCTTCCCTGCTGGCCCAGGAGACTGCCAACCCAACAATATATTCCTCCCCCTCTCCGGAAAAACTAGTCTCCTACGACTACTTCAAGCAGACATATTGACAGTCATTTTCTCCGGCTCTGGTAGGAAAGGTGGCCGGATGACAACTCTTTTCCCCAGACTGGTTATTGGGGCCGGGGGGGGGGGGGTCTGGTATTGGAAGGGCTGAGATCAGGGCGGGGTGTGTGTGTGCCAAAAGCTGGCATCAGGGGATGGGGGTGGTGGCCTTAAAACACCAAAATTTGGGAACTTCCCCTCCCTTTTGACATTTTCTCATGAGAAACTTGCTCAAAAGGCACAAGACCCCAAAGAGCCAAAGTAGAATTTGCACAAGTGCGGTTGGGATGGTTTTGAAGCTGCAGGGGCAGACGGTGTGGTTGGAAATGTAGCACAACCCAGAAGTGTGCAGGAAATCAACTGGGGCTGGGGAAACCTCACACCCTCTGGTGTCTTACACACAACTTCAGCCAGGCAACCCAGAGGTCATCTAGACGTGCCTGGGGTGTGCCTCTGTCCTGGTCAGAGCTGTCTCCTTCAGGGCTGATGAGACTGTTTGAAGCAGGGAATGCCAAGCTACGGCCCATGGGCCGGATCCAGCCCACAGGCCATAGTTTGGCCTTCCCTTGTTTAAGCAGAGAAAATGGCAGCTTAAAATCTATCTCATCCTCTTGCGAAACAGATTGCAAGGCACGTTTTACTTCCGCTTCCGGTGAGAGGAACCATGTGACCAGCCCATGGCCCCAAATTTTGGACACCCCTGGTTTAAAGACAAAATCTGTTCCCCATTTCGTCAGCAGCCACTTTTCCTCCCTGCAAGGAACTTGAGTCAAGACCGGCCCCTTCCTGAGCTGGTGTGTAAAATAAAGCAGCCAACCCACTATAAGGGCAGTGGTTTGCACAATGGATAATTGGGGAGGAAGGATCTGACTGTCACGGGAAAGAAAACTCTCCCTCCTTTAGCAACACCAGTTTTGCAAAAGGTGCCGTTGAAGCCTGCGACGGGGCCAGAGCAGAGAGCGAGAGGCACCTTGCATTCAGGGAGCAGAAGAGAGGTGAGGGCCGGTCAGTGGTGGGAATCCCTGTCCTTTCCACCCACACCTGCTGCCCTTCACCCTGGCTAAAGAAGGCGAAGAAAGAAGGTGTGTGCGTGTGCGTGCAGACTAGCAAACAGCACCCACAGAAAAGTGGGCAAAGCAAAAGGGCAGGACGGCAGGACATTTATTTGCAAAACTCAAACCGTTATTCATTTCCATCTCGCAAACGCTGCTGGTGGTGAGTCCGTCCATCCGTCCGGCCCTCCTGCCACTCTTTTGCACAAGAGAGACCACGGAAGGGGAGAAGGGTGTCCCATCCACAACCGCTTTCCCCTCCAAACCCCAAACCCGTTAACGACAGAGACAAAAAGAAGCCCAGATGGGTAGATATGGTGGAAACGCAGCAGCGGCGGTGGCGGTGTGGCCGGCCCTCTCAGTTGACGCTGTCCTCGTCGCTGCCTTCGCCCCGGTCGTCTTTGGTCTCAGAGAGGCTGCTTTCATCGATGTTCTCCAGGGAGTCGGCGTGCTGGATGGCCAGGTCCGAGAGGGCCACAGTCGCCAGGGTGTTCTGCTCCGGGTACAGCCACGGTTTGAAGTGCGGGTTGTGCTTCTGCTTCCAGTCTGGGTACTTTATGCACGCCTTATACATCTTCTTCATTGCCTGGAGGGAGAAAGGAAGGGGAGGAAGAAATCAGAGCTGGCTAGAAGAAACCCAGGGGGGGGGGGGTCCCGAGGTGCCCTGGGCTCCAGGGACACGTGGGAACCACAGAGGAAGGCCGAGGCAAAGTGGACCACACGGGGGGGGGGGTCACGCAGAGCGCAGGCAGCAACGATGAGAACTCAGCAGCAGCAGCACAGCAGGTGGCCATGGCAAATAGGTGTGGGGGGAAAGCACCCAAAATGGTAGCATTAGAGCTACAGGATGTATCTGGTGGTGGTGGGTTTTGGTTTGCTGTGGGTATTTGTTGTTATTTATTTTCTGCTGATTCAACGCCCAGAATGGGAGAACACCCAGATGGGCGATATAGAAATTCGGTAAATAAATAGATAAATAGAGCATGAGGTGGAGAAGCAGAAAGCCTGGTGTCTTCCCCTCTTGTCCTTTCTGGCTCTACACTTAGACTAGTACTCTTGTGCTTTCTTCCTTTCTCTCTCTAGGGTTGTTTCCTGTTTGCTTGTTGCTCATCCCTCTTAGCTAGTTAGAGAGAGAGAGAGAGACCTGCAGACCCGGAAGCAGGCAGCAGGACTTTGTCTTAGTTTAAGGCAGGGGTACTCATACTTTTCTGGCCATGGGCCGGTCACATGGTTCTGGAGTGCCCAAACTGCAGCCTGGGGGCCAAACCTAGTCCCCAATGCCAATTCATCCACCCCGTACCACCCTTGTTGCTCCCAGAAGCTGAAGTAAAACACGACGTTATCCTTCCACTTCTGAGAGCGACAAGGGTGGCATGGGCCGGATGAATTGGCACTGGGGGTCGGATTTGGCCCCTGGGCTGTTAATATGGGCACCCCTGGTTTAATGACTCTTTGTCCCCTGCACTATTGCCTAAAGAAAGGTCTTTGTGGTTTCCTTTGCATAATCACCCCAGCCTTCCGGCGAGTGCTGCTTCCCCAACATTTGCAACCTCTGCCCTGGACTGAGTCACAACCAAGGGAACCAAACAGCCCCGAGGTTTAGGCCTTTCCCAAGCCAAGTGAGTGAGTGTCTTGGTTCTGCAGGAAACCCTTCTGAGCAGCCACTCTCGGTTTTCTCTTGCGGAAGAAATGCCCAAACCCTTCCATAAAGCACAGGAAGCCACGCCAGAAGCCTCCTGCCTCTGGAAAGCTAATCTGCTTCAAAGAACTGGCCAAAGCCAGCCCCTTTCCTCTCCCGTCTGGGCATTTTAATTAAATGGAGGTAGCATTACGCATGCTGACGCCGGTCCCTTTGGAAGGCCAGTGTGGGCAAGAGGTTTGATGTGATCTCTTGGCAACCGAGCTAATTAATCAAGCCAAAAGGGCGCCGTTGTGCAGCCACGGAGATGACCTGAGCATGAGGCCCCAAAAGAGGACACCTAAGATGCCCCCATGGCATCCAGCCTGCTCAGAAGCTCAGCTCTGCATTGGGTCAAATGGAAGCGGCAAAAGCTTTAAATGTCGCCTTCATCTCTGGGCAGCTTCAAATATGCAAAAAGGAGAGTGTGATGAAGTTGAAATAGAGCCTTGATTTAGTGAGTTAACAGGTAATTACTCAGGTAATTCAGGGCCCAACCAGGAGCAGTGGCCACACCCCGGACTTAGTTCTCTGGTCGGAGCAGTGGCAGAAGGATCTGAATTTAGAGAAATAAGATATCACACCTGTGCCATGGTCAGATCACTCTCTGGCGACTCTGGACTTTCTGGGGATGAGGCTTCACCGCAGGAAGGGAGGGAAGGAGGGCCTATGTGGTCGGCGAGGGATGGATCCAGATGGATTCCAAAGGGAACTAGGGGTTTTCCTCTGGATCAGCAAAGCGATTCACCTGACATGCTTGTTGACCTTTGGTACAAGGAAGCAACGGCGGCCTTGGACACAATTGCACCACTATGGCCTCTCCATGCTCATAGGCAACCCCATGGTTCACAGAGGAGTTGAGGGTGCTTAAAAGGGCTAAGAGATGCCAAGATCGCCTCTGGGTGAAGACTCAGAGTGAGTCCGACCAAACACTTGCTAGAGCTGCTACTAAGGCCTATCAGGTGGGGGTGGGGGTGGTGAGACGTCAATATCTCACCACCCTCATTGCCTCTGCAGATAATCGCCCAGTGACTCTGTTCCGTGTGACCAGGTCCCTCCTCGGAAGAGGGGGGTCTGGCCCCGGTTGGCAAGGGTCAGCTGAGGCCTTTGCGGATTATCTAGCAGAGAAAATCGCTCGGATTCGGTCGAGGTTGAACCCCAGCGTGGAAATGTTAGATCTGGGGTTGTCCGAAGTGCAGCCTGGTCATGTTATCTGGGATCGGTTTGATCCAGTTGTCCCTGAGGAAGTAGACAGGCTCCTGGTAGCTGTACATGCCACTGCATGTGCATTAGATCCATGCCCCGCCTGGCTGGTAAAATCTGCAGGTGGTTGGGTCGAGGCCATTATTAACTCCTCTCTTCCGGAGGAGGTTTTTCCCTGCTACCTTTAAACATGCCTTGGTGCACCCCCACCTAAAGAAGCCATCCCTCGACCCTGAGGTTATGACCGACTACTACTGGCCTGTCTCTAACCTTCCATTCCTGAGTAAGGTTTTGGAGAAGGCAGTCGCATGGCAGTTACAGGAGGTCCTGGATGAAGCGGATTATCTGGACCCTTTTCGGTCAGGATTCAAGTCCGGATATGGTACGGAAACTGCATCGGTCACGCTTGTGGATGATCTCTGGAGAGAGCGGGATGGTGGACATCCAACTGTCCTGGCTCTTCTTGACCTCTCAGCGGCTTTCGATACTGTCGACCATGGTATCCTTCTGGGAAGGCTCCAAGGATTGGGGATCCAGGGCACTGTGTGGTCCTGGTTTTCCTCATTTCTGAAGGGCCGGACCCAGTCGGTGTGGTTGGAGAGTGAGAAGTCCAGCCCTAGGCTGCTCCAATACAGGAGGGCTCAGGGCTCTCGCCTCTCCTATTTAACATCTACATGAAACTGCTGGGTGAGATCATCTGTTCCCACGGGGTGAGGTATCATCAATACTGTATGCTGATGACACCCAGCTGTATATCTCGTGACAAAGTAACATCAAGAGAAGTCAGAAGACAGGCATACATCATTGAATGTGCTAGATCCGTGAGGGCTAACCTTGGCGCTCCAGATGTTCTTGGACTTCAATTCCCAGAAGCCCAAGCCCCCATGAATCGGCACAAACTTGGTTTACTGCGATTCATCCGGCCCACACCACCCTCGTCATTCCTGGAAGCGAAAATAAAATGCACCCGGATGGTTAAGACTCTTCCGGGTTAACTCTTCCTCCATACGGGTATGTTTTACTTCCACTTCCAGGAGCGATGACGGCAGCGCAGGCCAGATGAATCACAGCAAACCCATTTGTGCAGATTCATGGAGGCTTGGGATTCTGGGAATTGAAGTCCAAGAACATCTGAAGTGTCAAGGTTCGCCATCACGGTGCTAGATGAATATGTGATGCCAAGAGAAGACATGGAACGCCTAACACCCAATGGGGCCCATCTGGGCTGAAGACTCATGTGTGCATAGCTTGTAAAAAGTACAAATGCCTGGTTGAATTGTTTAATAACTGTTCCCGGATCCTTCTGGAACAGATTAACCATGTGTGCACACGTTATATGTTTGCAATGTACCGTGTTGTGTTATGTTAATGATTGCTTTTCTTGATAAAATCTCTTTTTTTCCTTCAGAACATCTCTGGCTGTTTTATTTATATTATAAATTTACTTATAAGCTAATCACTTTTTAGAGGTTTTCTAGTGACAAACTTGTGGCAGCCATGAAACACCTCTGCAGGTTTTCATCCAGAGGAGGAGGAGGAGGAGGAGACATGCACCAAAGCCGTGGGCTTACCTTGGGAGCCAGGAGCTGGGAAGACTTGTTCACCACCCATTTTGGCAAGGAACCTGAGAAGGAAAGAGCATTGGGAAAACAAGCCACCGTGCGAGGCCAGGGGCCCTGGGCCTCCCCCTGGCACAGCCTGGAGTCAGCGGGGTCAGAGTCCCTGAGTTTGGGGGCCTGCCTAGTGCCATTTCCAACAATGGGGCGGCTTAACAAGAACCCCCCCCCCCCCCGAATGCAGGAAAGACCACTCTTTGGTCTACTCCAGGGGTGCCCAAACTTTTCAGGCTGCGAGCAGGTCACGTGGTTCCTCCTGCCAGAAGCGGAAGTAAAACTCGCCTTGATTGATTGATTGATTGATTGATTCTATTTCTATCGCTGTCCCCTTGCAGGTGGCTTACAATCAATCAATAAAAAACATTGAAATATAAAAACATCCCGACAGCAATTAAAATCATAAAGACACTAAAAAGCCGTTAAAATGCCCCCCAACGTTCACCATAGGTTAAAACTAGAGTCCAGATGGCCATTCATATGAACCAGCCGGGTGGGGGGGCTGCCCCACAGGAAGCCCCCCACCCACGCGGGGCCAACCAAGTTTTAAGGACTTTCCTAAAGGCCAATAGCTCTGACTGGAGACGTAGCTCAGTCGGCAGGAGGTTCCACAGGGCCGGAGCAGATGCCGAAAAGGCCCTCCATCAGGGAGCCCCTCCGGTCTGCTCTGGTGGGATGGGCAGAGGTCCTTGGGACAACGCGGTCTCTTAAGTAACCTGGTCCACTACCATGTAGGGCTTTAAAGGTCATCACCAGCACCTTGAATTCTACCCGCAGGCACACTGGCATCCAATGCAGCTCCCGCAACAAGGGTGAGGCATGGGCATAACGCCCACTCCCCACCACTGCACTGGCAGCCGCACTCTGAACCAGCTGCAGCTTCTGAAAGGTCATCAAGGGCCTTCCAATATGTTTTGCAACAGGATGAGATAGAGTTTAGGCTGTCATTTTCTCTGCTTAAACCAGGGGTGCCCAAACTATGGCCCTTGGGCCGGATCTGGCCCCTGACACCAATTCATCCGGCCCACACCACCCTCATCACTCTTGGAAGCATAACTAAAGAGCTCCATATGGGCAGGCTTTACTTCCGCTTCCGGGTGCAACAAGGGTGGTGTGGGCCAGATGAATTGGTGTCAGGGGCCACATCCGGCCCATGGGCCATAGTTTGGGCACCCCTGGTCTACTCCCTTCTGAGCTTCAGGTGGATAAAGCATGGTTTGTAACTTGATGGCCAGAGAAGAGTTCGACATGCAAAATGCATCTGCAGCCGCTTATAGGATCCTAAAATAACTGAGTTTCTTGGAAGGGGGGCCTTTGAGGTCATCAAGTCCAACCCCCACCCTGTGGTCAAGGCAGGGATCCGAATCAAAGCCGACCTGACCGGTAGGGCCATCCAATTCTCTCCTGAAGGCTTCCAGCGTTGGAGCATTTGCCACCTCTCGAGGCAGCAGGGGGTTCCACTGTCGTACTGCTCTAACCGTTAAGAGGTTTTTCTTGATATTCAGCCTATATCTGGCTTCTTGTTGTTTGAACCCACTACTGAGTAGTCCCTTGCTTGAAAGCCAGTTGTATCCAACTCTAAGGTTCAGTGCTCATCTCCGTTTACAGCCTAAGAGCCAGCACTGTCTGTCCACAAACATTTCCGTGGTCATGCGGCAAGCATGACCAGATGTTAGAATGCATGGAACACTGTTACCTTTCCCAATGAAGCAGTACCTATTTATCTACTTGCAATTTTTTAAATATAAAACAAAAAAAGAAACAAAAGAAATGGATATTGGGAAGTAATAAATTCCTCAGAAGTGTCTTGCTATGTTACTGAAGGGACAGAGATTGTACATAAGAGGCTGCAGGTGGTGGGTGACAGTAGGGGAACAACTCGGAGCACCGGAACTTGTGGCTCAGATCTTGCTGGCCTTTCACCGAAACTACCCACAGCCATTCAGGCACATGGTTGAAGCCACAAGAACCAGAAACTCTTTCTGTCTTTTGAGCCACATGTGTTGCAGCCTTCCATAATGACAAAGTTAGCAAGACTTATCAAAAGGTATTTGTTCCAGGTGGCTTTATTATAATTTATCCTTTAAAATAGAGGCTGCAATGGTTTAGTGATTAAGAGGCTAAACTTGATAACTGGAAGGTCGGCAGTTCGAGACCTGAGTGTTGCACGATGGAGTGAGCTCCCATCTCTGTCCCAGCTCCTGCCAAACTAGGAGTTCGAAAGCAAAAAAATGGCAAGTAGATAAATAGGTACCGCTTTGGCAGGAAAGGTAACTGTGTTCTGTGTGCTCTGGTGTCTAGTCATGCCTGCCACATGACCACAGAAACATGTGCAAACCCAGACAGTGCTGGCTCTTTGGCTATAAACAAAGATGAGCACCAAATCCTAGAGTCAGA
Organism: Furcifer pardalis; assembly: GCA_030440675.1. NCBI lineage: Eukaryota > Metazoa > Chordata > Lepidosauria > Squamata > Chamaeleonidae > Furcifer > Furcifer pardalis. The sequence goes on from CP126895.1 coordinate 117,878,056, forward strand.
TACGACTGGGTTTCAAGCAAGGGAGATACCTTGACCTACTCTTTAAAATACAAAATAAAGCACCAACACTTTGGTATTTCATAAGATAACCATACTGTAGGATTCTTCCATCTCTGCAAAGCCCTCACTATTGTCTGGGCAAAGATATCTTGTCTGTATTTGGCAAAATGAAATATCAAAGGTGGGAGAGAGACGTTTCGATAATTCCCGAACAAGCCACCACGCTTCCCTAAGATTTAGGGTCCGTCCCCTCGGACCAGTTCTGGAGAGATTAGAACCGGCGCTCGGTCTGCACAAACCAGGATCGGAGAACGGTTTCTTGTGCAGGTGAAGGAACAGGGTGCTTGCCCTGGCCCAGCCAACCTTACCTTTAGGGTCTACCTGGGCGAGGTAGGTGAGGGTGCAATTCCGGGGGCCCTTCTCCTGGATCAGGTAACCTGTCTGGATGGAGACGGCCCGCACCATGTCCTTCCTGGGAGGGTATTTCTGGAAAAGAGGCAAGGGGTGTCACTCCTCTTCTCTTCCCACAGGGAGCCCAGACTAGAGCAAGAGCAATCACACTTCTATACACCACCCCATAGGCGCACTGAATGCACACCCTGAGCGTTTCACAAGGTCATGAGCATGTTGCCCACAAATCACATGCTGGGTTTTCATTTTACCAACCTCGAAAGGATGGAAGAGGCTGAGTCAACCTAGAACTCTGTCAGGACCAAACTCACAGTGTTTTGGCCGGAGGACAGCAGTTTTAACCACGGTGACACACCAGAGCTCTGCCCATAAACAGCCTTCCAGACCCACCTTCTGGGATCTGCAACCTTTATTTTTCTCCTGAATTGGGTCAGAGCTTCTGGAGTATTTTAATACTGTTTGTAATCCATGTTGTGTTGCGACTGCAAAATGCATCCTCCGAGGCAGCCAGCCAGCGGGTAAAAAAGAAGGCCAGTCGGGTGACCGCTGTATGTTGCAACTGCAGCAACCGCACTGAATCGTGGTGAAGGGGGGTTGAAGGAGGTGACCCCCCCCCCCCAGTTCCTAGGCTTCGGTGGGCCTAATCTAGCTACAACTTTACTATGCTAAGCCACAAGATTTCAGCCAGGGTGGTGTAACAGAGAAGAGTTAGAATCCCACGCATGCAAGCCCTGTGCCACATAAAATGCCTCTCCCCCCCCCTCACTTCCCAGAAAGGTTCCACCCCACCCCACCCCGCTCACTGGATGCTTGACGGAGTAGTTCATGATGATGTAATCGCTTCCCATGGGCAGCCAAGAGCGCAGCGTGATGACGTCCCGGTTCTTCAAGGGCTTCGGGCATTTCCCTGCCAGGAAAATAGCAATTAGCAATAACATTTACCCTTGGATATCGCCTCATCGCGCTTAGTCCAGGGGCGCCCAAACTATGTGCATTTTACTTCCACTTCCAGGAGCGGCAAGGGTGGCATGGGCCGGATGAATTGGTGCCAGGGGACGGATCTGGCCCACAAGCCATAGTTTGGGCACCCGTAGTTTAAGCAGAGAAAATGGCAGCCTAGAATCTCTCTCATCCTGTTGCAAAACAGACTGCAAAGCATGTGGTATTTCCGCTTCCAGTGGGAGGAACCATGTGACCGGCCCACTGAACCACATGACTGGCCCACGGCCCGAAAGGTTTGGGCACCCCTGGCTTAGTCAGTGCATTCTCAGAAAGGTTCAGAAGTTAATTACCAATTTAGCCACAAACATGCTGTGGACTCATTTTACTGCCCTCGGAATGGATGGGAGGCTGAGTCAATCTGGATCCCCATCAGGACTGAACTCAAAACATTCTGGCTACAATACAGTTTAAAGGGGACTGCAGTGCAGTTAAGACCCTGAGAGACAACGACGATAGCCGTGAGTCTTCTCTGCCTCCCCTCCATAGCGCTTCGTGCCCTCTCTGGGCGGCTCACAAGTGAATGAGCATTTTACCCCCATCACTTTAGCATCCTCAGAACAGATGGAAGAGGCTGAGTCAATGTTGATCCCCATCAGTATCGAACTCACAACACTGTGGCTGCAGTAGAGTGCAACCTCCAGGTGTAGCTTCCCAGCCCCCCTCCCTTCTTACCCGCCTCCGCCCCCAGAAGGAACTCACAGGAGTAGTAGCCCACATCGGCATTGACCGTCAGCTTCCCAATGTCAAAGGTCTCAATGACGTTGGAGTCCCACTTCTTCCGGTATTCAATGTCATGGAGGACGTCGTAGAGGGTTTCGGCCGAGACCTCCTTGCAATCCATCCTGCACTGGAGAGAAAGAAGGAAGGAAGGAAGGAGCCCATTGGACAAGGTCACCCAAGAAAGAGCCTACTCCACCGCAACCCTGCCAAGGATTGGGACCCAAGAGGGCCAGGCTCTCGACTCAGGGCAGAAGCAAGCCCGGCTCAGGCAAATCGGGGACCTCTGGCTGCAGCCTTAAACACCCTAGATAGAAGATGTTCCTTTAGCAGAAAGCGCGATTCCCCTTGAGAAACCTTCTCCTTCTCGAAGCCACAGCGGATGATCTAGAATTACGCATGCTTCAAAAAGAGGAAAAGGTCTGTTTTCTGAGGGGCAGAACTGGCAACCCAACGGGCACACGTAAAAGTCAAGGCCTCCCTCGCTTAAACGTCAGTTGTATTCAACCCTAGGGTTTGCACTCATCTCAATTTACAGCCAAGGGACCAGCGCTGTCTGCATCGGCAGATGTTCCCATGGTCATGTGGCAGGCATGACTAGACACCAGACTGCATGGAACACTGTTACCTTTATCACCAAAGCGGTACCTATTTCTCTACTTGCAATTTTTTGCTTAGGAACTACTAGGTTGGCAGGAGCTGGGACAGAGATGGAAGCTCACTGCATCATGCAGCAGTCAGGTCTTAAGCACTAAGGCCAATGCATTCCCTGATATATACAAATGGAATCGCTTAATTATCTGTCCTTCAATCTAATGGATCCTTTCCATTCAGATAAACCTTCACATTAGGAACAAACTCAGCACGGGGGGCAAAATATTCCTTAATAAAACAGGAGGTAACTTGGGCTAAATATTGGCCACTTTGTGTTTTATGCACATCCAGGGCTTCATGGTTTTTAATTCTTAAACTGAGAAAGCAAAGATGTCCTCGAATAAATCTCACCAAATGACGCAATTGTACACGTACAGAGATGGCAGGAAGAGCATGCCATGGCACCTACTCACAGGGAGGTAGAAAATAGGATTGCAGCCTTAATGGATAATGCATATGGGTAATCACAAGCGCACTTATGTAAGTGCTTCCTAGACTGTAATTAATGTCATTGGTAACCTAGAGAAGATTAAATATATTATTAGCATCAGCCGCAATGGCTTTGTTGTTCCAATAATTTAATAACCCCAATGCCAATTTCTTAGCGACGGATGACTGCATTCGTCTTCTTTCTTTACTACTTACATAATTTAGCCATAAACTACACGTGCCTGGATTCATTCTGCTGCTACACCCCCATTTCTTCTCTCTCTGCCTTCTGAGCCTAAAGGATTCTGGCTCCCATCGGGTTCATCTTCCTCTTTAAAGGACAACCCACCGGGCCAGTCCTGAAGTGTCAAGGGGGGGGGGGGACTGGGGGTTTGCCCCACCATCACATAACAAAAAACCAAAAGTTACATAGTCGTGGGAAGCACAAACACCCCCCAAAAAAAATATTAGCCAAAAGAAGAAGAACCCTGTGCAGCCAGAAAACTTGTGTGTCCTAGGTTGCATTTGGTCCATAGGTGTCATCAAATGTGGTCTGGGGGGGGGGGGGAATCAATAGGGCTGTTAAGACTCAGGCTGTCCATTTTCCCCATTGACTTTTGTTACAAGGGCTCTGATGTGGTCAACTGCATCGACTCCCGTTTCCTTGCCCGTGAGTTAACTTCCCGATGGGTTGAAGTGCAGCAGTTTTGCAAAGACGCCCGGGAGGACAATTCCTTCTAGCTTGGTCTCCAATGACTTGGGAATGTCACTGCTCCAGTCTTCTCTCCCAGATCTCTCCCATTCCAGCCTCCACAGCCCACAGGCCTCCTTTTAGAAAGGGAGGGGGGCAGACTAGAGGACTTTCGCATCATCAAAGGCAGGTTGCTGCTTTTGAATGCAGAACCTGTTCCCAGGGGTTCAAACCCCACTGCTTCCCTGTGGCCTCTGGTCCTTCTGAGGTAGCCTCTTGGGTGAACAGGAGGAGGAGGAGGTCGGGGGGGGGGGAGGAGGCTATGCCAGATCCACAGACCAGATCTTTCCGACTCCTAGTGGCAACCACGAAGGGACCCCAGCCAGGAGTTTGAAACCCAGCATCCTCGCTTATAAATTTATTGATGGCCTCCAGAACAGATCACTCTGGAGAAGAAGTCCTTCACACCAAGGATTACACTACTTACTAATCGGCTTCTGTGTTCAAGGATCCCTGCTACAGCACGGCCACCAAGGTCAACTGTGGCATCGTCCACACAGGCCAGGAGATAAACAGAACTGTTCATCTCTGGTGCTCACCACCCCAGACTCAGGTTCAGGTGTGCAGATGAACCTACATATTATCCCCACCCATTCAATTGGCAGCAATAAGAAACCGCACTTTTGTTATGGGGGGGGGCATGGGCGGAAGTACAACACGCCTTGCCATCTGTTTTGCAACAGGATAAGATAGCTTTTAAGGTGCCATTTTCTCTGCTTAAACCAGGGGTGCCCAAACTACAGCCCTGGGCCAGATCCGGCCCCCAAAGCCAATTCATCCAGCCCACACCACCCTCGTTGCTCCCAAAAGTGGAAGTAAAATACAGAGATGGCAGAAGGGAGCTTCCTCCTCCTCCATCATCATCATCATCATCTCTGGCACCTGCCAGCTGGGCCTACCCTGCCCCCGCCCCCATCCTCATCCTTGTGTGCAATTTCAGCAGGAAGACTATCACGTGCCTTTCTGCCTCCGTGGCAAAATGGGCCGGAGGAGGATTCATTTCGAAGCTCCCTCATTATTCATCCAGGCTATCGTTTCTGCCAGCTTACAAGCAGAGCCACTCAATATTTCATAAGGCCCCTTGGAGGGGGAGCTCTTTTCTCAGCATTGCTGCCCCCCCCCCCGTCCACCAAGAGCCCCTCAAACAAAGGGAGCGGCGACCCTGCCCTGTCAGCTGGCCAACGGAAAGGTCAGTGCTTTGCAACTGGAGGTGTACTCCGATACCCATGCCGCCCATGATCCTTATGCGCAGAACATCAACCAGGCTGCGCACACACCCGCCTCAGCTTTCAAAAGCAGGCTGCAGCCTTTTGTCTTCTCCTGCAATTGTACCCGTTCCAAAGGCATTCGGGCCATTTTTCCACTCAGCCCAGGCCTGCTCACTTAAGCACATGAAACTAGAGGAGCTTGGTATATTGGAGGGGTGGGGGGGGGGCATTTGGAAAACTGTCCAAGGGCCCCAGACCTCAGGCACCGGAAAGCATGGGGGCTGCACACGGTGCAGCAAGGGTGCCCGAGACCTGGATACCTACCATTTAAAATCAGGATTCTCAGAAACAGAATTATCCCATCCCTTTATGATACAAAGCAAGCAAGAGAAAACACAGAGAAATACAAATACCTGTACTGTACAGAGCTGTTGTTTGGGGCAGGAAAAGTTTCCCAGAGCTGCTGTGCTCCACTCTTGCACTAGGTGGCAGCAACACAAATTCACAACAGCTGATCTAATGCCCACTGGGGAGGGATGAAGCCACTCGTGGCCAGGGAGCAAATGTCAGGTAAAAGGAGGGAAGGAAGCCCACAGGTGTGGATGGACCTACCTGTACACAGACACACCCCAGCTAAGCACCCATGTGGGTTTGGCAGGGAAAGAATCTCTCCATTACCACACCCTAAATAACTTAAATTTTGCAGGATCTGGGTTTATTAAAAACTTTCTTGCAGCCTTAAAACATCAGCAAAACTTGACTTTTGCAGCCCTCAAGTGTCTCCTTCAGGCTTAGCGTTGCTTGGTGAGGGGCATAAAAATCCCCAAACGTCCACCTGATGCAGGAGCAAAGTCAAATGTGAAGTTCCAAGATGCAGCACTTGGTCTTAACCAGAAGGCGGAGGAAGGATCCAAGGGTTGCAAACGTCCCCCTGTCATCCCTGGCAGAGCCAGATTTCCCAAAAAGACTGCTTAGCTTGGACACGATGATAGTAGGAGTTGCATTGGGTGGTCAACCCTCTTTTTATATGTGTTCACTTTGTGTAATTATATTTTGTTTTCCTGTCGCCAGTGAGTAAGGTCTGCAATTTGTGCTTATTCATAAGTTGGCTCCATCCAGTATTTGGCTGCCTTACAAGATGACAGGGAGAGGTTCCAAGGCAGAGACTTCAAGCTTGGATGATGATGCCTTCCATTTCAAATAATTATGTGTTCCACTTTGTGCAGATGTAAAACCTGCTGCCTTTCTCTACCAGCCAAGGGCGGCCGATCACTTAAATGTATTTTTGTACTGGTGGCAGAGATGAAGATCCCAACCAGTTACACAGACGGGCTTGGGCAGCTGACGGCCACAAGGTCAAGGCAATGACCTGGCCACCCACTGGCTCTGTTGGGTCCCTTGAGGACGGCCTTCATGACTTCTCGGTTTCTCCAGGCCAGGTGCTGAGTTGGGGGGGACGAAGTGGCAGTTGAAATCCTCACCCTTCTTCCTCCACGTCTAGCTCAGACTTGAACCAGCCAACATGAAGGCACCTTTTGGTGAATTCATTCCACGGTTCACCTGACCTAGTGAGAGAAAGATTGTCTACATTCCTTTTCATGAGCCCAGCAGACTCCAGGGCAGGAAACTGGCTCTGGACCTGCCACAGCTGTGCAGCCCCATCATACCACTTGCAGCCCCACTGCATGTCCCAAGTTACAGTGAGGGCTAACCATGGCACTCTGGGTGTTCTTGAACTTCAATTCCCAGAAGCCCAAGTCATCATTCCTGCTGCTCAGGGCTTCTGGGAATTGAAGTTCAAGAACACCTGGGGTGCCAAAGTTCGCCATCACTGCCTAAGAGCCTGTTTTCTCATGCTTTGCTTCTGCCCTAATCGCTTCCCATCCCCTGGAAATAACCCCCCCTCCCCCACAGGGATACCTGCATTACTCTTTTGCAGCAAAACCAGGAAAGTTGCCTTGTGGCATGTCGAAGCGAAAACATTTAATTTAGAACATGCTATAGATCCATTGCATCACCAGGTTTTCTTCATGTCCTGTTTGCTCAGCAGAAGAAGCGTGAGAATTGCAACCCGGAAGGTCAAGATTATTACACAAGAAATATATAGTGTAAAAGGCAACATATAGAGAGCCTTGTTGGTGATTTACACGTACACATCACGAGGAACTGCCACTGACAGGTGGGTTTCCAGTCACAACTGTTGGGAAATGGGGCCTGCACCATGTTAACATGACCATTGGCCCCGTAGCAGTGAATTATGCAAATTAATGCATATACACTAGTCACAAATCAGGCATTCAACAATCTGAGAATCCACTTTGCAAAAATGTCCTGCTAGTTCAACAACAACTAAGCTGAACGATTTGTTACGATTCCCTTTATTTCTTTTCTGCTTGGGTCACAACATGCCAAGAAACTGTTTCAAACACACATGCTATAAGTATACACAATTGGTTTTCCTCATTTCTTAAGGGCCGGACCCAGTCGGTGTGGCTGGAGGGTGAGGTGTGCAGGCTTGGCCCCTCCAATATGGGGTGCCTCAGGGCTCGGTGCTCTCGCCTCTCCTATTCAACATCTACATGAAACCACTGGGTGAGATCATCCGTTCCCACGGGGTGAGGTATCATCAATACGCAGACGATACTCAACTGTATATCTCGGCCCGTGGAGATCCAAGTGATGCAGTGGAAGTCCTTTCCAGGTGCCTGGAGGGTGTGAGGATCTGGATGGGAGACAACGGGCTACAACTGAATCCCAGCAAGGCTGAGTGGCTGTGGGTCGGGGGTCCTGGGCTATCGCAGGAGTTACCATCTTTGGTTTTGGATGGGGCTGTTCTGCCCCAAACAGACCTGGACCTCCTGGACTCACGACTCCTGCTCGAAGAGCAGGTGGCAGTCGTGGCCAGGAGGGCTTTTGCACAACTTCATGTCATACGCCAGTTACACCCACTCCTAGACCGGGACTCCTTGTTCATGATCACACACGCTCTGGTCACCTCCAAACTTGACTATTGTAATGCTCTCTACATGGGGCTGCCCTTGATGACCATTTGGAGGCTTCAACTGGTCCAGAATGTGGCTGCTTGGGTGGTGATGGGGCGCAGGAATTATGCATGTGCCTCATCAATACTCCGGGAGCTGCACTGGCTGCCAGTGTGCCTCCGGGTGCAATTCAAGGTGCTGGTCATTACCTTTAAAGCCCTATGTCAGGAAATGAACCTATTTCCTAAGGCTTGAAATTGCCAATTTCCAAATAGGCCTCAGAAAAATCCATTTTTCTCTCGCTGAGCCTCAAGGCTGTGTAACAGCATGTTTTTCAACCATGTTTTCAGTATTTCTTATCTTTTGTAAGCTAGCTAAGAGCCATGTTATGGCTAGCCCCAGTGCATCCGGTGTGCACGTGTATAAACAATGTACTGTTGTTTTGAGAAAGTTTTCACTGTTACCTGATTGGCTGAAGCAGTCCCACCTGACTACAAATTCTCCATTTTGGAGAGAAGAAGAGGTTCGTCTCTGTTTCTTCATGGATTAAGACCTGTTTTTGATTAGAGAGCTTTTGTTTCTGGTTCTCTATGGGCTAGCATTCTTTAGCCTAGGAGCTATGCATTTTTGCTCCTTAAAAATGGTTACCTAGATTTGCATGTGGACTTTATTGGACTGACCTGTGCTACTGACTTTTATGCTTTATGAACCTGATCAATAAATCTTCATCATTTTTCTGAACAACGTGTCTTCATTGGACTAAAAAGGGTAAGAGCTGCCTTTCGCACACACAAATCTTTGAACACGCTACCCAATTAAAACCCCTTAAGAGCTGATAAGCAGCTGAGAGTTGTATCTCTGTTCTAATTAGCCGTCCAGCCCGCCTCAGTAGTTTTGATTTTGGTTTCCAGGGGTTTTCCAGAAGTGAGGGGGCCGGCTGGAACGTGACACCCTACATGGTTGTGGGCCAGGATACCCTAAGAACATCTGTCCGTCCCACCATGGCAGACCGGAGAGGCTCTCTCTGGTCATGCCATCAGCTAGAGAGGCTCACCTCTCTAGCACCAGAAGGAGGAGGGCCTTCTCCGTGTCCACTCCTGCCCTATGGAACCTCCTGCCAAGTCAGCTGAGCCTCCAGACAGACTTGCTGTCCTTCAGGAAGGGGGTGAAGACCTGGCTGGCAGGGCAGGTATGGGGTACTACTGGCCATATGGGCACCCCAACCTGCTGGCTCATCTGATTGCTTTTTAATCTTTTAACTCTTCCAAATTTTGAATCTTTTAAATTTTATGTATGGGTCTGGATTTTATCGACAAATTTTATTGGATTGTTGTGTTTTTATTGCGGTGTTAGCTACCCTGAGTCACTTCACCAATAGGACGGCATATAAATATGACTAATAAATAAATAAATAAATAAAAAAAGACAGCCAAAGACGCACCATACAAAAAATATTAAATGCATTATATATATATCACAAGGGACTGCAGTGGCTCAAGTGGCTAAGACACTGACTGGAAAACAGGAGGTCAGCAGTTCAATTCCCGAATACTGCAGGATGGGACGAGCTCCTGTTTCTGTCCCAGCTCCTGCCAACCTGACAGTTCGAAAGCAAGAAACTCCAAGTAGATAAATAGGGACCACTTTGGTGGTAAGGTAAACAGCATTCCATGTGCTCCCGTCTCCAGTCATGCCTGCCCCATGACCACGGAAACATCTCCAGAAGCAGACAGTGGTGGCTCTTCAGCTTTGAAACAGAAATGAGCACTGAACCCTAGAGTCAGATACAACGTGGCTTTTGAGCAAGGGAAACTTTCACCTTTTACCTTTACCTATATATATATCATTAGGAAATACACTAGTACCCCGAATAACGTTATGACTTGGTTCCACAAGTCCCATCGTTATTCGGTTTTTAACGTTGTGCGATACATTGAACACACAATGTTAAAAAAAGCCCTGTTTCCCTGGAGGCTGCAGGAAGCCAGAACGTCGGGATTTGAATCCTGACATTTTGGCTTGCTGCTGCCTCCAGGGAGGTGGGAGAACTTTGGAAACAGCTTGGAGCGGGTTTCCCCACCTCCCTGGACCCGGCGGGGGGGGGGGTCAGAGACCCCAAAATTGGTTAAAAAAAACGGACTTTTTTTACCAATTTTGGGGGCTCTGACCCCCCCGCCGAGTCCAGGGAGGTGTGGGGACCCGATCCAAGGTGTTTCTGGGCTTCCCCGACGTCCTGAGCCAGTGCAGCAAGCCAGAACGTCGGGATTCGAACTCTGACATTCTGGCTTGCTGCACCGGCTCTGGACGTCGGGGAAGCCCAGAAACACCTCCAGAGAGATCAGAGGACCCGATCTACAGCTGCAGGGTGGCTGGGGAAGCTGACGGGGACTCCCTGTCGGCTTCCCTAGCCACCCGCCCATGCCTCCGCAGCTGTGGGGTGGCTGGGTAAGCCGATGGGGGAGCCCCCCGTCAGCTTTCCAGCCTCCCCACCCCTGCCTCCGTAGCTGCAGGGTGGCTGGGAAGCTGAACGGAGAACCCCGTTCAGCTTTCCACCCACCCTGCTGCTAAGAACGACTGTATCGGATAACGTTAAAAATCACGTTATTCCATACAAGATTTTTCCGAAAATCTTGTAACGTTATGCGGTTTTAACGATATACGGTACTCGCGTTATACGGGGTATTACTGTACATAGGTTTGGTTCAGCAGGGAAGGTTGCCACAGTCCAGGCCCTGCCAGCCCAGCTCCAAATTAGTTGCTTTGCCTTCACAGCTGCCTCCTTTAAAGGTAAACCCACAGATGGTGGACTGAGCATCCCTTTGACAGACAGACAGACAGACAGACAGACAGACAGACAGACAGACAGACACACACACACACACACACACACACACACACACACACACACACACACACACACACACCGAGGAAGAAGAGGAGGCCGAGAGGAAGAGCAGTCAGGTGGGAAATGGAGAAAGAGCTAAAGATATATCTATCTCTATATCTATCTATCTCTCTCTCTCTCTCTCTATCTCTCTCTCTCTATATATATATACACACACACACATATATAAAACAATATTGTGGTCTACTTAATTGTTCATTGCTTTTAATGAGGCTTTTACAAACCTTGCCTGTAGCCTCAGGCTTAGGAGAAAGGCAGGCTAAAAATAAAAGAAGAGCCCGTCCGATTGTGCTTAAGTCCCTGCCGTCCAGAGCTGTTCACAACTCTTTTTGAGCCAGGGTCGAATCCTGTCAAGCTGAAGTGGGCCAAAGGGGTCTCCGCTTTGCTTGGCAATACGCTGCCCCTCCCATGCAAGTCAATCCTGATATTCTTTTTACCCTCAGCATCACTCACTGGGTTGGGAGGGAGTCCCGAGAGCGTGATCTTGACCAACGCCCACATCTCTTAAGACTGCTGACACTACCATTGAGATTACAGAGTACAATATTTGGTTCTTGCTGAGTGCAACGAACCTAGTTCAGAGCTTGAAATTACTACACCAATCACTCTGGAGAGTAGTAATTATGGCAAAAGAAAAAAATTATATAGTGCAGCAAAAAGGGGGTGTTTAAATTTAGTCCAAAAAAAAATCCCCTACAGCAGGATTCTGTGCTTGCAGGTCTCTAAGTGTTGTGTGTGAGTTATTGTTGTTTTGTTTTTGTTTGTTTGTTTTCCTCCTGATTGTAAACCGCCCTGAGTCGCCACGGTGAGTGGGCGGTGATATAAATTTAAATAAATAAATAAATAAATAAAATGGAGAAGGAAGAAACAGGAAATGGCCTGCCTAAGAGTACCAATCCACACATAGATCCAGAAAATGCAACAGATGGAACCTCCTTGAGCAAGTATAAAACCTGCTTATTGCAACAGGATGACTTGTAACTTGAATTAACTGCAGGCTAGAGCAGGGGTGCCCAAACTACGGCCTATGGGCCGGATCTGGCCCCAACACCAATTCATCCAGCCCACGCCACCCTTGCTGCTCCCAGAAGTGAAAGTAAAACACGCCCATACAGCAAGAGTGGTGTGGGTCAGATGAATTTGTGTTGAGGGCCAGATCCGGCCTACAGGCTGTAGTTTGGGCACCCCTAGGCTAGACAGGATACATTTCCATTGGTTTCCATGATGCTTTCTGATCTCACCTCAGGAAAATTCACTTTCATCTCAGTTCTGGCAGCCCAGTGTCACTGGCTTTCTGCAAAAGGGTGGATTGGCAGCATTGCCACAAAGTACCCAGAGATTCTCTGCCATTATGCCACATGCGCCTCATCTAGGTAGGTTTTTCTCTTTGGTGCCTGGAACTCATCTAAGGACAACTTTGTGTTTTGCTTTCATCTGTTGGCAGCGGTTCATGGAGAAACTGTAGCCTGACACCCCCCCGCCCGCCGGCCCGCCCACCAGCCTGCCTGCCTTCCCCCAAGGAAAGGGGCCGCCCAGCTAAACCTCGACCCAGGCCATCCATTTCCCCTCTTCTCGTCCCCCTGAGAGCCTCGTGATCCTTTTGATTAAGCTCATTTTCTCCACTTCTGTGGCTAAGCCAGACAGACAGTTCACTCCTGGAAAGCATAAATCGCGCACTCTCTCTCTCTTCCAGGCACTTCGTTAGATGCACGGAACCGATCTCTCACCCCCTGGTGCTCTGAAGAGATGTTTTGTTTTGGACTCATTTATAAAGAAGTTTCTTTTTTAAAAAAAACTCAATAAAATCAATAATAAAATAATAAAAACAAGAGTCACAGCCATCATCATCATCATCCTCTTCCTACACCACTACCACCACCCCATCAGGTGTCAAGGGAGAGGCAAGGTTCTTGGTTTACTGGATTTGTTCTTTTGTGTTCTTGTCATAGTTCTCTGATGTTCTCTCTCCACCTTCTTCCTCTGAGACTGCCTTGTGGTCTTTGTCTTTCTCCTCTTTCCACATAGGATTCCTTGTAAAGTATGGAATTCCAAGACATTCTCTCCAAATGGGCAAAATCACTTAATTTGTTGTCTCTGGATGTAGTGCAAGATGGGTTCTGTTCCCATTCTTTCCCTTATAACCTCATTCCTGATGTCATCCCTTCTAGTCACTCCAGCAGCCTTCCTCAGACACCTCAGTTCCATGGTGACCAATGTTCGTTTACATTTTGTCATAAGTGTTTATGTTTTTCACTGGTAACCTAAGGTGGGAAATGCTTTATTACCAGCTGCAAGACAGCAGTGGATAACCCATTGCTAAAAATATATAAAAGAAAAAGAGGTAGAATCCTACAACAGAGTTAAAAGTGCAAAGCAGAAGTTGTGTTAAATCTTAACGACAAGCTGCTGAGCCCAAAAACGTCACTACAACCAACTTTATGAGGTTTCCCTGCAAACTTAAAACCATAAATTACCATCTGGCCAAAGGAAATATTTGCTGAGTTTCCCAGACTCCCCCAAATCTACAGTTGGAAGCAAAGGCCTCCCTTTGACTCACCACAGAGCCCACCAGTGGCCGTGGCTCCCTGGACGCACCAGTGACACTCTAGAACAGGGGCCCCACACTTCAATTCCCAGAAGCCTCAGTCGTGCGGATCAGGGCTTTGGCTGAAACCAAAGGTTGGGAAACATGACTCTAGAACAGTGATGGCGAACCTTGGCACTCCAGCTGTTCTTGGACTTCAATTCCCAGAAGCCCAAGCCAGCACTCCTGCTGATCAGGGCTTCCGGGAATTGAAGTTCAAGAACATCTGGAGTGCCAAGGTTCGCCCTCACTGCTGTAGAAGGACTATGCAAAAGTAACAGTATTTTGGAGAACGGCACAGCAGGTGTAAAGCAGGCAAAGAAGAGAAGCAAGCTGTTCTGTCCCCGCAGAAACAGAGCTGTCATCTAGAAGCACAGGAAACCGTTCATGAATCCTTGAAAAGACAGGACCCAGAAATAAAACACTCTGATCAAAAATGCTCACACCACTCCTTCTTAACAGCCACTGATGTGCAATTACAGCATGCGAAAAATGCTCAAAGATACCCTTAAGTCTCAAAGCCAGGCAGGTGCATTACCGAAAGTTCAAACCACTTTCCTGTTTTCTTTTAATATTCCTAGGCCATTATCGCAGAGGATAACAAAGAAAATATTCCCCCACCCACCCCAAAAAAGGGAAATCAAATTAGCAATGGTGAAAGATGAGAGGTGGATATCTTAACTGAGTGGGGGGAAATAAAAAGAAAATAGAAGCAAGATACTTTTTAAAAAAACTATACAGGAGAGATGCAAGGATGACAGATTTCTTCCAAGAGGAATCCTGTGATGAAAAACCTACAATTCTAGAAAATGAAGTAAAAGCTGCTTACCAAGCAGTTAGAAGAAATAAGTCACTGCAATTAAATGGGACACCGACAGAACTATTTCAAGCTACAGACACTGAATTTGTCAAAATCCTAACAATAATGCATCCATAACACTGCATCACAAAAAAAAAATAACTTGTCTGCTACTTGGTCTACTCCATGTGTCCTTTACTGAATCAATTTGGTATATAAAGAACATGCCTGTAAGTTTCATTCCTTGTCTGATGAAGTAGACTTGATTCACGAAAGCTAACAGTGAAAATATAGCAGTTAGTCTTTAAAGTGCTACTGTGTTTTTTATTTTATTTTGTTTTGTTTTTTGAGATTACTGAATCAAGTGTGCTGAATCCAAATCTGAAGTCCGATTCTGCCTAGGATGTCAGGAACTTCAGTTTGTTAACCGAATTACCAACCTTTTGAACAGCTATAGCATGCCTACAAGGGGCTGCAGGGGCTCAAGTGGTTAAGATGATGACCGGGAGGCGGAAGATCAGCAGTTCAAAACTCGAGTACTGCATGACCAAATGAGCGCCTGTCTCTGTCCCAGCTCCTGCCAACCTAGCAGTTCGAAAGCAAGAAATTGTAAATTGATAAAAAGGTACCACTTTGATGGGAAGGTAAACAGTGTTCCATCCACCTCAGTGTCTAGGCATGCCTGCCACATATCCACGGAAATGTTTGCAAATGCAGACAGCTCTGGCTCTTCGGCTATAAACAGAGATGAGCACTGAACCTTAGAGTCGGATACAACTGGCTTTCGAGCAAGGGTGACCTTTACCTTTACCATGCCTATCACTTAAAATCTGTATGTGATAGGCAAAATCTGATTTGGAATCAGCACACTCAATATCATATAAATCACATGTGTTATTCCCAGTAGCAAAATCATTGTTGTGTTGTATAATGAATATAGATACTAAAAAATATGGAGAGCAGGTGGGGGAACCAGAAAGAACATCTTGACCTTGAACATCTTTTCTGCCTTTTGCATTTCCTTCTGCAGGGGAGAGGGGTTGTAAACTGGTAGCTTAAGGCTCTGCTTTCTTGAATCTTTTTTTTTTTTTTTTTGCAAGTAAAAATAAAATCCAGGGAAAATAAAGAAAGGCTGATACAGGCCTGAATTGAGAGACAGTAAATTAAACCATGCAATAGGTGTTACCTAAAGTAATGTTCCAAACAGACCAAGAGTGGGAACCAGCATTTCAGGTGATTAAGGCTTGGAAGTACAGTTGTACCTCGCTTAAAGATCATAATGTGTTCCACAGGATTGTTATTTAAGTGAGTTTGCTCTTTAAGCGAAACACCATTGTAAGTGACCAATTGTGGGGGGGGGGGATGTGAACCCCAATTTATTTGTTAAGCGAGTTTTTGGTTGTTTTTATTTGTTAAGCGAAGCAAACATTCAGAGAAAATCCTGCTCTTTAAGCGAGTTACTCTTTAAAGGAGGCATTCTTATGACTGTATGTGTGAAGTATCCTGCTTTAAAATCCCATTTGACAAGAGCTCAATTAAGAGGTTAATTGTCCCTTTAGCTCAAGGCGCACATTGACTTTTGGCTCACATTTTCCCAGTCAGGTCTCTGGTTACATACATAGAAACCTCAGAACATCTCAAAAATGGGGAAAGGTGCGTGGAACATTACACAATTATACTAGAACAGTGATTGTCAACCTTGGATTCCCAGATAATGTTGGACTACAATCCCAGAAATCGTTGCCAACACAGCCGTTAAGAAAGCTTCTGGAATAGCTTCTGTACCCGCCCGCCCTCCGGACCCCACCATCTCGGCCCGGAGGCCGATAAAAGACGCCGTCTCGCCTGGAGGAGAAGATTGCTGTCTGTTGAGAGGACGTTGTATTTATGATATCTGACTAAATTGTTATTCTGTATCGCTGGATTGGATTCTCTTGTCATTATATTGTTATATTGTCATATTGTATGCTATATTATATTGTTGGATTATATCTCTATATTGTATTGTTGGATTATACAGTTATATTATATTATTATTTGATTGCATTGCTGCATTACTGCTATTCTGCTGTGTGGTGTTCTATCACAGTATTGCTGCCCTATTATTATATTGTATCGCTGATTGTATTTTACTTTTTGTACACTGCCCTGAGTTGGTTGCACCAAGTAGGGCGGAATAGAAATCCAAAAAATAAATGAAACAAATAAACTTGTTGGGGCGAAAATGCTAATGACCTTGTGAACAGCCCATAGAGTGTACTAAGTGCTTCTATGGGGTGATATAGAAATGTAATTGCTATTGCTATTACCTACCAACCCACACCCACAGATCAGCCCAGAGGCAAGAGGGGGCCCAGGACACACACACACACACACACACACACCCAAACACACACCAAAACTGGGCTTGAAAAGCCCTGGGAAGAAACTTATCGACTTTCCTTCCCTTTCGACCACATCTCCCTCCCCCAAAAGCTGCACCCCCCCCTTGCCACCTGTGGCAACACAGGGGACCTTAGCGCCTGGCTCGCATGACCTCATTTGTGACGTCAGGACACACATTGGTGGTAGGGAGGGGGAAATTAATTATCCTAAAAATGTTCTGGCCAGAGATGTTTTTTCTTGGCTGTTGGCAGCCAACTCCAAGCCGAATCTGTTGAAAGGTGGTGTCTATAAATAAATCTCTCCGCTTCTCGGCAGATAAACGGATCTAATTTCGGAGTGCTCCCAAAGGAAAGGCCTCTCAAAGTCTTTTCTCCCAAGATGCCTACAAGCTCCATGCGTCTCTCTCTCACACACACACACACACAAACACCCCCTTCCTTCAGCTCTTGCAAGGAACAATGACTTCCATTGGAAGTGCTCTCACTTGAGTCCTGCCTAGTCCCTCAGGTTTAATCCCCCCCAGAGTGTGGAGAAGCATCAAAGTCAGAAAGACAGTTTGGGAAGTCAAAGCAGAAAGGAGTGGAGGGAAACGGGGGAAGCAGGCCTAAGGGACCCAGGCACGGTCCAGGCAACCTCTTGGGCACCAGGGTGGATTCCAGCGGCTGGAGCTGCAATGTGACCCTTGAGAGGACACTCTCTTTTTGTTGTTGTTCAGTTGCACAGTCGATTCCGACCCTCTGTGACCCCATGGACCACCGTCCGCCAGGCGCTTCTGTCCTCCACCATCCCCCTCAACTCGCTCAGCTCTGTGCCCATTGTCTCTACAATCCCATCTAGCCATCTCATCTTGGGCCGTCCCCTTCTTCTTTTGCCCTCGACCCTTCCAAGCATCAAAGCTTTCTCAAGTGAATCCTCTCTTCTCATTTGATGTCCAAAGTACTTTAGTACTCTCTTTTAAGCAGCACTAAATACCAACCCGTCACTGTCCGGGAGGTTAAAAGGAGCCTCCCTGGCCGAGGGAGGCTCGAAGAAGACGACGACGACGATGACGCGCAAGATGCTGCACCCTCCCAGCCCCCATCACCGGCCAAGAGGTTAAAAGGAGCCTCCCTGGCCGAGGGAGGCTCAAAGAAGACGCCGCCACGCAAGATGCCACCGCCGCCACTGCGCCCTCCCGGCCCCCGTCACCAGCCGGGAGGTTAAAAGGAGCCTCCCTGGCCGAGGGAGGCTCGAAGACGACGACGACGTGCAAGACGCTGCCGCCGCCGCTGCGTCCTCCCGGCCCCCGTCACCGGGACTCTTTGTTGGGCTCTCCCTCGGCCAGCTGGCCTCGAAGGGAGAGAAACCTGGGGGTCTTGGGCGGCAATAGAGGACCTTGTATTGTGGGAGTCTCTTTGTGGGAGTTGGTAGTAATTTGTGATGTTTTTGTATACTATGGAAGCCGCCTAGAGTCAGGTTCGCCTGAGCAAGGCGGGGTATAAATTTGAATAATAATAATAATAATAACAACGTCCTCAGGAAACTCACAAACTAGACGTGCGGAACTCAACCGTCCATGTTGCATACATCCGATTTGGCCCTGAGCGTCTCTGCAGCAGAGTATGCTGCTCCAATAAGGAGCACATGCACACATGTCAAACAAGTTGACATTATTGTGAATGAAAGCCATGCATACAGTGATAGGATGCCTCAAGCCGACATCAGTTGAGAAAACAGACCCTCTTGTTGGTGTGGCTCCACCTGAGATAAGAAGAGAAGTAGCAGCGGATGCCGAGAGAACAAAGCAAGAGAAGGACCCTCCTCGACATCCTCTGAATGGAGATGAGCCTCAAGTCCACCAGGGCTCAGACCCAGGAAGAGCTTTATGGCAAGAACACACACTCTTGAGGGTACACAAGAGCAAAACCAAATGAGAAGGTGAAGGAAGGACCTCACTGGACAAGGAACAACATTAAAGGAGGAGGAGGAGGAGATGGCTGAGGAACTCCACCTCCCCTACATGTCCCTTGGAGGACCCTGAATAGGATTATTATTATTATTATTATTTATTACACTTGATACCCCGCCCCAATCGGGAGAACCCGACTCTGAGCGGCTTACAAAACACTAAAAATAAAAGTAAAAGCATAAGAAACAGTTTACTCCAATAAAACATCAGTTAAAAGGTCATCAAAATATTACCACAAAAATTAAAAACAGTACACAGTCCCACTTCCAGACCCAGGTTGGCAGTCCTTTAAATAAGCCACCTGGTAAGGGAACTCGTATTCCCAGGTCCCCAAACCTGTCCAGCCAAGCCAGGTTTTCAAGCCCTTTCGGAAGGGCAGGAGCTCTGTCTGAAGGCGCAGTTCAGTGGGCAGGAGGTTCCAGAGGGCCGGGGCGGACACGGAGAAGGCTATCCTCCTAGTGCAGGCGAGATGCGCCATTCTTGCCGAAGGAACAACGAGGGAGCCTCTCCGATCCGCCCTGGTGGGACGGGCAGATGTTCTTGGGGTGACGCGGTCTCTTAGGTATCCTGGCCCACTACCATATAGGGCTTTAAAGGTAATAACCAGCACCTTGAATTGCACCCGGAGACATACTGGCAGCCAATGCAGCTCCCGGAGCAGCGGTGAGGCATGAGCATAACGCCCACACCCCACCACTACCCGGGCTGCCGCATTTTGAACCAGCTGGAGTCTCCGGATGGTCATCAGGGGCAGCCCCATGTAGAGCGCATTGCAGTAATCAAGTCTGGAGGTGACCAACGCATGTGTGACCATAAGCAGAGCATCCCGGTCCAGGAGTGGGCGTAACTGGCGTATTACACGAAGTTGTGCAAAAGCCCTCCTGGCCACGGCTGCCACCTGCTCTTCGAACAGTAGCCGTGAGTCCAGGAGGACCCCCAGATTACGCACCGGGTCTGTTTGGGGCAGGGCTGCCCCATCCAGAACCAAAGGTGGAAGCTCCTTTGTTAACACGGGACCCCTTACCCACAGCCACTCAGTCTTGCCGGGATTCAGCTGTAGCCCGTTGTCCCCCATCCAGACCCTAACAGCCTCCAGGCACCTGGAAAGGACTTCCACTGCACCGCTTGGGTCCCCACAGGCGGAGATGTACAACTGGGTATCATCTGCATATTGATGATACCTGACCCCGTGGGAACGGATGATCTCGCCCAGCGGCTTCATATAGATGTTAAACAGGAGAGGAGAAAGTACCGAACCCTGAGGCACCCCGTATTGCAGGGGCCTAGGGCTGGACTTCTCCTTCTCCAGGCACACCGACTGGGTCCTGCCCCTCAGGAATGAGGCAAACCAGGACAGCACTGTGCCCTGGATCCCCAGACCCTGGAGCCTTCCCAGAAGGATACCATGGTCGACTGTATCAAAAGCCGCTGAGAGATCGAGAAGAGCAAGGACAGACGGCTCCCCTCCGTCCCGCTCTCTCCAGAGATCATCCACCAAAGCGACTAGTGCAGTTTCGGTACCATATCCGGGCCTGAATCCTGACTGAAACGGGTCCAAGGTCGAGGGCAAAAGAACCCGCTGAGGGTCAGAGTGGCAAAATGCCAGACCCACAGGCTCAAGTGGGGGCTGATGGCACACAACAATATGCTGTGTGAATGTGGAGAGAGACAGAATGCATGGGCTCATTTACTGGTCTGCCAGTTACTGCCAGAGACCTGCACCGATGAGGACTTAAGTTTGGCCAATGACAAAGCCAAGAAAGTGGCTTCATTTTGGCTGTCCAGGGTTTGGTCAGGACACAAAAGAAGAACTGCAATGTTGGCTCTGCGTTGGCCTATTGCACAAGGTTGATTGCGTGGCAGGAAGAATGTGCTCAGCTGTGGTAGGCTGGACCACAGGGCTCCCAAAACGCAGCACTTGCCAGTTGGCCAGCACAACAAAGGACCAGTTTTTGCCTCTGCCCTGATGTCATCTTTTAAGTGCACTTGAAAGCCATAACACAGCTTTCCAGACCAAACATGCATCAAATGCAAATCCCCAGGAGGGTAAGGCCATATGGGAAGAGCCGTGACCCCTTTGACCTCTTGCAAGCCACTAGTCATATGAGCAGCCATCGCCACCATACACTGCCGTCCTGATCACCACAGGAAAAGAAAGCTGACAGGAAAAAAATGGACTCGTTGGAAATAGAGTGCTGGAGAGAAGCCCTGTGGGTATCCTGGTAAAAGGCACACGGTCACCCTTGCTCAAAAGCCAGTCGTTTCCAACTCTAGGGAGCATGGCTTATCTCCATTTATAGCCAAAAAGCCAGCGCTGTCTGCGTCTGCAAACATTTCCATGGTCACGTGGCAGGCATGACTAGACACAGAACGCGGTTTACCTTCCCACCAAAGTGATACCTCTTTATCTACTTGCAATTTCTTGCTTTCAAACTGCTAGGTTGGCGGGAGCTGGGAAAGAGGCAGGCACTCACTCTGTCATGCAGCACTCGGGTCTCAAACTGCTGACCTGCCGCCCTTCCAGTCGTCAAGTTCAGCATCTTACTTACTAAGCCACCGCAGTCCCCTTGGGGCATCCTAGACGGCCAGAAAAATGGACAAGTGGCTCCTAGAAAAAATATCTCTCTCTCATGTTTAGAGTAACGCTTGCCTAGGAAACGGCCTTGTTTCTGGCTGTAAGAAAGGGCAGGGCCACAGAAGAGCCAAAGCAGATGCGATGCGCACCCGCAGAGGCCCACATCTCCTTTCTCAGTGACGCAAATGGTGTGACTTTGGGAGGCAACTTGCCTCAAGTTAAGAAAACACTGTAGACCAGGGGTGCCCAAACTATGGCCCGCAGGCCGGATCCAGCCCCCAACACCAATTCATTCAGCCCGCGCCACCCTCAGTGCTCCTGTACGGGCACATTTTACTTCTGCTTCTGGGAGCGACAAGAGCAGTGTGGGCCAGATGAATTTGTGTCAGGGGCCAGATACAGCCCACAGACCGTAGTTTGGGCACCCCTGGTTTAAGCAGATAAAATGGCAGCTTAAAATCTATCTCATCCTGTTGCAAAACGGATTGCAAGGCACATTTTACTTCCGCTTCCGGTGAGAGGAACCATGTGACTGGCCCACTGAACCACGTGACTGGCCCACAGCCCAAAAGGTTTGGGCGCCCCCTGCTGTTGACATTACCAGCTGACTGCTGAGTCACACAACTCATAAAGCAACAATATCTTCCATCCTTCTGAGGTTGAGGAAATGAGTACCCAGCATGTTGGGGGCAAAAATGCTATTTCCCTTGTGAACCACCCAGAGAGGGCATTAAGTGCTATGGGGTTGCATGAAAGTGTAATTGCAATTGCTACAATGGTTTCCTCATTGAAGGCCATTTCCTGCGCAGTAAACCCATTTGTGTGGATTCACAGGTGACCACAAAGAAGAAGAACACTTACAGGTAAGCATCCTGTCACTATAGAGCCCTGATAGCGCAGGGGTTAAACTGCTGTACTGCAGGCAAAATGTTGAGAGTTTGATCCTGACATGACTCCAGGTTGATTTGGCCTCTTCCATCTTTCCGAGGTGGATAGAATGAGTGCCTAGCATGTTGGAGGCAAAAGGCTAATTAACTTGTGATCCGCCCAGAGAGTGCGCTGGGTGATCTGGAGAGGAAACACAGAAGCACAATTGCTACTGCTAAGAGTCTCTGGGGGTTTGGAGGAGGGGGACACAGGCCTCCCCCAGGAACCTAAATGTCATTAGTATTATTTTAATGTTGCAGCAGTGTGCACTTTGGATGCTAATTATGCTCACGCGGCACTTTGTAGCTTTGCTCACTTGCTGGTCCTGTGAGTCCCCTCGGGAGGGTCCTATGGAAACAAAGGCTGAGGAGGGGTCCTTTCCCCAGGTGGCAGGTGGGGCGATGTGGGGCGATGTAGGTGGGGATGTTCTGCCTGCTATTGGTATGCTCGGGAGTGGAAGCGTTGGCACCTCCACTCAATCCCAGAGCGCACGTCATTGCCTCTTGTGCCTCACGTAGACCCAGCCAGGAAGAGACGCTGAAAGGACATGCGGACGAGGCCAAGGCTGGCAGGGGGCCAGAAAAGATCTCTTTCTCTCCTCCCCCCCCCCCACTCCAAGTTGGGTTTTTGGATGTGCTTCTTACAAAGAAAGATCCCGAAAGCACAATGGAGAACACTTGTGAAGAAAAGGACCAATTAGCCTAAAAGCCTGAAACTGTGATGGTGAACCAGGGCACGCCAGCTGTTCTGGAACTTTAATTCCCAGAAGCCCAAGCCTCTGTGAATCCACACGAATGGGTTGCCCTGGTGTGCCCTGGTTCACCATCCCTGGCCTAGAAGCAGGCCAAGCACCTCCAGCTGTGCTTCTGCAGGAGAAGCATCAAAAGATCTCCATCATCCTAAGACTCTCAGATGATTTTCCCTTTAAAAAACAAACAAACCTAAAGCATCTCTCTCTCCTCCAACTGCAAATTTCAGCTGGGGCATTATGGGAGCAATTAATATTAAGTAATGTAGGCAAATGAATACTAAGACTGATGGTGAGGCGGGGGGGGGGGGGCAGTTCTAGCTCTCTGCAGGAGCTCCAGAGGGAACAAAAGCCCAATCAATTATGCAAAAACAGGCTAATGGGTGGCAACAGATCCGATTTCCATCCCTTTCAAGTGAAGAAGCCAGATGACCCTAACCATGGCAACAGGGCCGCCAGAAACCTTTCCTTTTCCCCTGGAAGAAGCTTCCAGGGGGGAATTATTTGACATCAGAGAGATGGAGCCTCCCCCCAGCCCCCATCTCCTTGTTTCTTTCCTAGTAAGAACTCAGTGGAGTTGAACCGAGAGATGGCCCACACCCAACCATAGAGCTTGGCCCAGTGGTTGGGTGGGTACACACTCACCACTATGCCTCTCAAGAAACAACTGGACTGAGATTGGTGTGGGCACAGACAACGACAATGCAGCACACACACACCCCACACACACACACACCGAAGGCCACTGGTGCCCTGGATCTGCTGAACAGCCTAAATACCAAAGCCAAAGTGAGTACTGTGTGAGTAACAGCATCATCGGGAAACTCACAAACTATAAATGGGGAAACTCAACCATCGACACTGCACATATCAGCTCTGGCCTTCAGCATCTCTGCGGCAGAGTATGCTGCTCCAGTACGGAGCACATCCACACGCGCAAAAGAAGTGGGCATCATTCTGAATGAAGCCATGCCTAGAGTGACAGGACGCCTCAAGCTGACACCAGTGGAGAAAAGAGCCCCTCTTGTGGGTGTGGCTCCACATCTAAGATCAGGAGAGAAGGAGCAGCAGCGGATGCAAGAGAAGGACCCTTGACAGCCTCTCAATGGAGATGAGCTTCAAGTGTGCCATCTCAGATCCAGAAGGAGCTTTATGGCAAGAACAAACACTTCTGAGGGTACGCAAGAAGAGCAAAAGTAAATCAGAAGGTGGAGGAAGGAATGAGCTCACTGGACAAGGAACATCATTCAAGGAGGAGGAGGAGGAGATGGCTGAGGAACTCCTCCTACCATACAACGTTTGGAGGACCTTGAATAGGCTGAGCATCAAAGACCCGAAATGCAAGGCGCACAGGCTCAAGTGGGGGCTGCTGGCAGACAACACCATGCTGTGTGAATATGGAGAGTTACAGAATCCATGGGCTCATTTACTGGTCTGCTGATTACTGAGGACTTAAGTTTGGCCAATGACAAAGCCAAGAAAGTGGCTTCAAAGTTTGATCTGGACATGAAAGAAGGAGACGACTCTTCTGAACTGCCAGGGATGGAGGGATCCCCCAGAAACACGTGGCTCCACAGAAATGGCCACAGCTACATCAGGGTCTCACATGGCTCTTTCGAAGCAGGGGGGAGAGGGGAGGGGAGACCCCCTCTGAAGAAGGCCTGGTGAGACTGGCTCCCCCTCCAGAGCTTGAAAAGGCTCCATCTCCCAGAACAGCCCGACACCCAGGGTGGCCAGATGAGATTCCCACGGCCCCACCCCAAGTGAGAGAGACCTCACTTCTAATTCCAGTTAAAATGTGCTGGAGAGAATCAGCCTGGATCCTGTGCCTCCAAAACGCAGTCACCCAAAGCAGCCTTTGCAGATGGTCAATCCACCCAGACCCCATCATCCAGCTGCCACTGCATAATGCAGCCGGGGGGGGGAGGCCAAAAGCCCCCCAACAACGACAATGGCGGCGGTGGCGGTGGTGACGACAATGAAGAAGAAGAAGAAGAAAGAGGTTGTGAGCTCAGCCACTGCTCTTGAGAGTCACAGAGTCCTCGGGTTTCTTTCCATTTTAGGTAAACGTCACCCTTGCTCAAAAGGCAGTCATATCTGACTCTAGGGTTCAGTGCTCATCTCTGTTTATAGCCAAAGACCCAGTGCTATCTGCGTTTGCAGTCATTTCGGTGGACATGTGAGAGGCATGGAAAGCTGTTTATCTTCCCACCGAAGTGGTACCTCTTTATCTACTTGCAATTTCTTGCCTTTGGACTGCTAGGTTGGCAGGAATTGGGACAGAGACGGGAACTCATTCTGCTGTGCAGCACTCTGTGCTCGAACTGCTGACCTGCCAAACTTCCAGCCGTCAAGTTCAGTGTATTAACCACTAAGCCACCACAGTCCCATTTCAGGAAGGTCTTATTGCTGTAGCCCCAAATACAAGCAGCTGCCCAAAGCAGCAGCTCCCGGCACTCCAAAGGGCCTCCTTACGGCTGGCTTCCCTGCAGCCGGTTTCACGTCCCGGCCTGCCCCCCTTTCCAAAGGACTGCCCAGAAGCCCGACGGAAGAAAGGGCGGTTTGGGCATCTTGCAGCACCTGAAAGAAGCCCCGGGTTCATGTCAGCCTGCACTACACTGCACTGAAGGAGCATTACAAGCCACTCCTTCAGAGGCACAAAGTACTTAAGCCCGCTTTATGGACACACTGGACATGAATCCATGGGTGGGTCATGTGACTCCATTCCCATCACAAACCTTCAAAGGACGTTCTTGCTAAAATAAATGAATTAGTCTTCAAAGGACAGGAAGATTTCTTTCTTTCTTTCCTAAAATTTAGATCGGCAGGGCATAGTTACTCATGAGTTATACCAAGAAAAGAGAAAGACAGTTATGCCTTTGAAAGTATTTGGAAGAAGGATGTTTGCTACTTGGGATGTGGATTCCAGTGTAACACTGCTGTTCTTCTTTTTCTTCTTATGCCATATCTGATTCCGAATATTGGCTCTCCTCGTGGCAATTTCCCATGAAGAATGTCCTGGGAACCCTATAATGCAGTGGCATTCCATCTGCCTTCCACGTCACAGCATGACAACACCCGTAGTACCACTGGTCCAGTCCCGCGAGTCCCTTTCTGTGTCCTGAGCCCTTTGGGCACACAAAGTCCTCCTCCTCCTCATCATCATCATCATCCCCAGGAGGCCAGGATGGATGAAGCTGCTGCTGCCCTCCATCCAGAGGGATTCAAGTGGGACCATTTAAATCCACGTGGGGACCCTCACTCTTTCCCTCCCTGTGGATTTCATCACCCAAGGAAGGCCAGGAATCCTCAGGGTGGTCAGGCTAGTTAGCCCTCTGCCTGACAATCGGCACAGAGTCACTGGCAGTAGGGTCTACTCTACGACCATAGCAGGATAATCCCCTGGCCAGAGCTATTAGACTGTTACTGATTTACTGCAATCACAAAGTCCCACTCTTTTCGACGGGGCCTGAGCAAGACGACCTCCAAGGAGGTAGGATGATAGCCGGGTGGTCAACAGGCACAGTTTCAAAAAGCCTGGAGCAGTGGTGGCTCACCTTGGTACTCCAGCTGCTCCTGGACTTCAATGCCCAGTGAAATAGCAACGCATCTGCCTCACATTATACACCTTGCATTTGACATTTATACACAGGCCTTTATTGCCAACCCTACTCTGTGAATTAAACCACCCACATGCATGTATCTGTAGTATTTCACTTCCATCAGCTCAAGGCAACATTTGAAGAGCCATGCAGTGTGTTTCTACAGCTTGGCTAGAATTGCGTTGCACCACTTTGGAAGCATATTTTATAAACATTAGATTCGACAAACGGGTAGGAAGAGTTTTCTCCCTCATACATTTTAATGTCATGACCCAACACAAAAGACACAGGGATGTAACCTCTGTTAATAACTCCCACATCTCTACTGGCGTGTGACCTAAGCACCGGCATGGGTTACAGATCGTTACAGATCGGGATAATTAGCAGCATGCCGAAATAATTGCAGCCTCAGCCTGCAAGAAGTGAACCAGCCGTTTATTTAAAAAAGGGCCAAGATGGAACAGCTTAATCCAAACCATGTGTAGAAGCCATAAACTTGAGTCAACCCAAGCCAGAGCAAAGCCTGTTGGAAAAAGCAGGCCTTCCGCCCGTGTAGGCAGGCGCTTGGGGGGAAAGCAGGTCCCCCTTTTCTGCCCTTCTTTGTGTGGTTTGCAGGGCCTTGGGGCTCAACCTTTATGGGCTTCATGAAGGAGACAGCCTTGGTTGGGGGGAGGTGATCCCCCCCCCCCCCGGCCAACCCTCTTTACAGCCCCAGGCATTTCTGCCAACATTTCTACCATTCACAGAGCCTGGTTGAAGAGATTAGATGAGAAACTTTGCATGAGCCACACAAGAGCCCCCTTGGCTCTGGTTTCCTTCCTCCAAACTCGTTTGTGGCTGACGTGTGAGAAGACTTGCCAAAATGAAGCCCGGCTGACCCCTCGGCCATAGCAAGGGAGCCTGGCCCTGGACGTGCCCTCGACTGGTCTCCAGCCCACTCTACATCATCTCAAGATGCCCAGCAGAGGCTTTGGACAAAAGCACCACAAGCCCATGCGTCTGACACGTAGCATCGATCCTGCCTCCCTGCAACTGCCCAGAAGTCGCTCCTGTCCTGTCCCTTGAACCACCAGGCTCAGTCGGCAGAGGACGAAGGCCTTCAATGTTTTCTATTTTTGGCCATCCACATTTTGAGGAACAGCTGGGTTTAATTTTCTAGAGGCATAAGATTGCACCGTCTCCCGATCTGGCTTTGACCCAGGACTGATTCTGGAAAATGCAGCTTCCGCTGAATCAATACTCCAAGACACAACATGTGCCGTGACCCATCTTCCAATCCCTCTCGACTATCAGGAGGCACATGATTTGCCACCACCACCCACCACCCCCGCTGGCAGTCTCCGTAAAGGGGTCGGTCAATACTCCATGGCCAGCTGTGGGATCTGTCCCAGTGCCATAAAGCTTCCGTTATGCTGATCCTCCACTCGGCACAACTGCAACCCTGTCCATTGGTGCCTGTGATTCTGGCCTTGACCTTGACCCTTGTTTCCAAATGCTGGCATTACGTCTCTGAACGTTGCTTTAGCTTTGGTTAGCAAACCACCTCTGAGATCAGGTGAATTGTCGGGTGCTTGGGTTTGAGTTGCATCTCTTATTTCTCACTCTTCCAACTGGTGACTTGGAGAGTTCCGAAATGCTTTGGGCAGGATATTGTTCATTTGATTTAGCATCCAATTAAAGTTTTGAGAAGTTTGGTGAAGATAGCAATAACAATTAGCAATAGCTCTTATATATCCCCACCCCAAAACACTTTGTGCGCTCTCTCGGGGATTCACAAGGTAATCAGCATTTCGCCCCCAACATGCTGGGTATTCATTTTACCGACCTTGGAAAGATGGAAAGCTGAGTGATCAAACGCACAACGTTTTGCATGCAGTACAGCAGTACAGCAATTTAACCACTGCGCCCCTGAGAAGACCTCGGACCTGAGCTACCTTGCAATACAACTATGATCGCATCTGTCAGCCTGCCACCCTCACCATCTTCAACCAAGATACACATTGCCATGGGCTGCTGTACGGATGATGCTTATTCATACGTGGTTGAAAGAAAGTGAGGAAAGAAGGACTCTCTTTTGCAAATGATTCCATACAATCCTAGAATCCCCGAGTTGGACGGAGGGGCCTTTGAGGCCATCGAGTCCAAAACCATTCCTGCACAATGCTGGAATCCAGATCAAAGCAGAGTCTGATGGGGGGGGCTTTATGCCTCCAGTGTCGGAGCCCCTCCCCACCACTCTTGAGGCAGTGGGTTCCACGACCAAACTGCTCTAACTGTTAAGAAGAGGTTTTTCCTGACACCGTACATACTCGACTATAAGTCGTCCCGAATATAAGTCGAGGTACCTAATTTGGACCTCTAAAACTAGGAAAATAGATTGACCTGAGTATAAGCCGGGGGTGGAAAATGTAGCAGCTGCTGGTGAGTTTCAATAATTAAAATGTATGGAAGTACAGTAAAATTAATTAATTTAGACATTTGTGTGTGTATGTTTTTGAGTGTTTATGTTGGCCTGAGTATAAGTCGAGCCCCATTTTTGGACCTCATTTTGGGGGGCTAAAATACCCGCCTTATACTCAAGGACATACAGTAGTTCTATGTGTCTGTGAAGTGTCAGGAGCTGGTAGTCCAACAGCAGTGCCTTTTTCCCAAGCCCTGGGATCAAGCGCCCAAGGTCACAGGAGGTCCTGCCGGAGGGACATCTATCCCAGCTTAGGCGGAATCAGGAACTCTTCTCACGGGTGGGTGAAACAGTGGTTAAGCCAAGAGGAAATATTTGCCCAGACCGGCAGGCAGGAGAACCGGTCTGACCAGCTGCCGAGGAGGTGAGATTGCAGCCCTGGGTCCATGTTCATGGGGGGGGGGGGGGAAGGGGTTGGACGGGGAGGGGGGCATATTATACACCATCCATCCATATCTCGTTAAGCTGGCCGTCACGAGCCAAACATAATTAAGTACTAGAACCATCAGTGTTTGCTGTGCACAATTCAGCCTTTCAGGCTACAATCAGCTCCTTGTCCAACTGGGCAAGTCACAGGGAAGAGATTAGGGTTGGGGGGGGGGATTCAAACCGGAGGAGGAGGAGGAGAAAGCCTTGTCCTGCCATCACGGGAGCACCGGTTCACTGGCAGGGAATCCCCAAGTTCAAACCCGCCTCCCTGACATGTGAATTAAAACTTTTTAAAAAAGAGTTTCATAAAGAAAAATGATTTTATAAATGTCTTGGGTGAGTTTATTAATGATGTATTTGTTAAAACCAAAGGAGGAAAGGCTGGCCAAGAATATTCAGCCTTTTAGAAAAAAATACACTAGGTGATGGATAAATAAATAAATAAATAAATTTCATGTCAAAAATTACTCTGGGTTGAAAGGGATTTTGCTGGAGAAACTCTGCTCAGGGGACGATGCCCGAATGGAATGAGGCTCCTTTCACGTCCCCAAGATCCGTCGTACAGCACTCAGGTATCAAACCCTGACCCTTCCTGTCTCCAAGCTCAGCGTCTTCACCGTCAAGCCACTGCAGTGCTAAATTTAAAGGGAAACTTTTGTTTAGAGTTTGTGGATAAGACAATAATGTCCCATGGGGGGCGGGGGGCGGGACTCTTTGGTGATGTACTATTACTACCAGTTTGTTTTGTTCCTTTTCGGTATTGTTGAGCTTTGTATTAGGTTTGTGTTAAGTATTTATTTTCTTTATAAACTGTTATTTGTTTAAAATAAAAAACATTTTTTTAAAAAATAACCCATATTCCCAGCTCTAACCAGCAGCCACTTCTCTCCTGAGCAGATGGGCAGGATTATTCCTTCCTAGCCTAACCGGAAGAAGGGTGGGGTTTATTTTTTATTTTATTTTATTTTGGGGGGGGGTCCCCACGGGGCGGGGGTCCTCTCACCTTCCGTAGAAACCCAACCAGACTCTGCTTAGCTTCCAAAACCAAGGTGCTCAGGATGCAAACCTGGGAGGCCTCCTTCTGGACTATCATAAGGCAGCTTGCCATTTACCTGTTGTATCAGCCCTCCATCAGCGCACGCATGCACACACGCACACACAGAGGGCTTGACAGGGACAAGCCTTTCTTTGCTGGTAAAGGGGTACACAGAAAAACCTTCCTCAAAGATTGTGGTATTTTTGGGCCACACTTGGGCATATTCTGATAACAGCCACCTTATGTTGCTGGCTAATCTTTCTCACACTAGGTCAGGTGAAAGGAACTGCAGAATAAATGTCGCAAAGTTAGCTTCATTTTGGCAGTTTCACATCTGGCCTAGATATGGAAGAAAAAGGAAAAACTGCTATGAAAATACACAATAAAAAATAAAGATTTTATACACAATAAAAAATAAAGAGCTTGCCCTTTTGGGAAAGGAAAGCTCCTGTCCAACACAGAAAACCCTTCCCACTTGTTGCTCCACTCTATCCAGGCGTCTAGTTGGAAGAAAGCAAACAAACCCAATTAAAACTGAAGAGCACTTTTTCCCTTTTGCTCCGCTATCATTTGTTCTCACAGGATTGTGCAGAAGGCGTTCCAGATGTGCCGAGTTTCCAGATGCCTCCTCCGCCTCCTCCTCCTCCCATCCCAGCTTCAGGTTGTCTTATGTGCAGTGATGGGCTGTCAAAAATTTTGCTACCCCACCGTGGGCAGAGCCGACGTGGGCGGAGCCAACATCATGTCATGACATCATGGGTGGACCCAACATCACATCATGACATTGTGGGCGGAGCCAAATAAATAATAATAAAATAAAATAAAAAATTCAATAAAAATTCAATAAAAATACACATTAACATTAAAATAATCAACCAACCCACCCACCCACCCCAAACACAAACTCATCACTTACCTGGCCTTGGGTCAGAGAGCAGGCACCAGGCAGGCAGGAAGTGCGGCGCTGCAGTGGCAAACTGCCGCAGCGGCCTGGCAGTGCGGCACAGCCCAGTGAGGAAAGGCCGCCGCTGCTTCTCCAGGCACTGCCTGCACCCTTTCCAGGCAGCCATACTATACATGCGTCGAACCTCCATTTGACGCATGTGCACTTCTATTTTTAGTGTGCATGTGTCAAATGTAGCCATTTTGGCTGCCCAGAAATACACTTCCACCAGAGAGCCAACCAAACCAGTCGCCCGGGGGTTCTCTCCCCCCCCCCCGGGCGATCCCCTCCGGAAAGCTGCTACAGGTTTGGGCAAACTGGTCCGAACCGGTAGCAGCCCATCAGTGCTTATGTGGCAAGGGAGGATGCAATCTTGGCCACCTGTTTTTCTCTGCCTCTGTTTGAAGTTATTATTATTATTATTATTATTATTATTATTTATTGCATTTGCTACCCCGCTCCAATCGGGAGAACCCGACTCTGAGCGGCTTACATCAAAATAAAAAATAAAAACATAGAACAATCTATATCAATAAATATCATCAAGAGTTAAAAAATCATCAAAAGTTAAAAACAATACAGAAACTACACACAAATCCCACATTCAGACCCAGGGGTGGCAATCCATTAAATAAGCCACCTAGTATGAGAACCCACGTTCCCGGGTCCCCAAACTTGTCCTGCCAGCCAGGTTTTTAAGCCCTTCCGGAAGGGCAGGAGCTCCCAACTTGGGCCTCCAAAAGATGCCCCAAGATTCTTCCTTAAAAGGAAAACACAACAACATTTTCCCCAAAACCTGCCTTAGGTAAAGGTCAACGTTGCCCTTGCTCAAAAGCCAGTCGTGTCTGACCCTAGGGTTCGGTGCTCATCTCTATGGTCATGTAGCAGGCATGATTAGACACGGAACACTGTTTCCAAAATGAAAACCCAGAAAAGACCCTTTCTGAGACTCTCATTGGGAATCTGAGCCCGCGCGGCGCTTCCTGGCCGAAGGGGCAGCTGAGATCACCCAGAAGGGCGTACCCGATTTTCCCCCAAAATAAGACCTAGCCAGAAAACAAGCCCCAGTTAAGACCGTCAGCCAGATGGACACATTTAGTAAGTCCCATGTAACACACGACGGACGTATTGAATTATAAAATAATATAAATATATAAGTAAATATAAGTAAATAATATTTTTGACATTAATACTTAAAATAAATGATAATATAAATTATAATTAAATATTTGCAAATACCTGTACCTAGGCAGGCTCGTTTGGATGAGAGGTGAGCATCTATGGAAACAGGAGCCCTGGTGGCGCAGTGCTTAACCTTCTGTACTGCAGCCAGAACACTGTGAGTTCAGTCCTAACAAAGGCTTAAGGTTGACTCAGCCTTTCTTCCTTTTGAGGTTGGTAAAATGAGCAGCCAACTTGTATTTGGGGGGTTAAATGTTAATTAACTTGTGAACCTCTAAAGAGTAAACTAAGCACTATGGGGCGGTATATAAATGTGATTGCTACCACTAAAAAGATGAACTCGACTTATTGCCGAATGACCAACTGGAGTACAGACACGACGCACAAATAATGTGCGCACTTTATAATGAACAGACATGGCTGAGTCTAATATTAATTTCATAATTCAATACTTTGTGTGTTGTAATGGATGTTCTTAATTCTCTGTGTCCTCTGAAAATCAGCCCTAATGTGTCTTTTGGAGCAAAAATTAATATAAGACCCGCTGACCAGTCTTACTTTCGGGGAAATACAGTACCTACGTGCCACACGGGGTCCTAAGCCCAGCCCTCTAAGCAGCCTTGGTCAAGTTACACAAGGGGGTCCGCCCCTCCCAAGGCTAACTGGGAGGGAGGGAGGGAGGGTGGACGCAGCAACCCAGGAAGAGTTGCCATAAATCTGGGGGGACTTGACAATGCATAATCACTAATTAATGAGCACTGAGCAAATCCAGAAGAAGCCAGAGGCTGAGAAAACGAGAAGGTAAGGGGAAGCAGGGAGAGCACTGGGGAGCACAGGGTGGGGGGGCACCTGAAATGGAGCCTCGACTTGAGATTTAAAACGGATTCTGTTTGTTATTCACTTTCCTTCCTCAGGAAAGAAGGGGTTAATTTAAGCTCCCGACTAGGTTTCCTTTCCTGGAGGAATCAGAGGGTTCGGATTTGTCCTTGCGGCACTGGAGGGGCAGTTTTCTGTCCTCTGGAGGTCGTCAAATCAACCTGGGAACATTACATTACGTGAGAGTGGAAGGGAAGATGATAAACATGCAGAGTTGGAAACCTACTAGATAAGCTAGAGCAGAAGTGGACAACCTACGGCTCATGGGCCAGACCTGGCCCATGGCACCAAATCATCCAGCCCATGCCACCAGTGCTGCCGAAAGTGGACGCAGATTCATTTACAACAGCCTAAATGCACCCGTGTGGCTGTCGTAAATGCATTTACAACAGCCATGGATCTTTTTTTATGGCAGCGGGAACCACCAGTCCGGCCCGCTCAGCTCTCAGAGGGAGGGTGACCCGGCCTCCGACTTGAAAAGGCTGGCAACCCCTGAGCTAGAGAAAAAGTGGGACAAAAGAGGGAAGGCGAGAGTGTTAATCTTAGGGTAGAAGAGAAGAAGCATCATGCGCTACAGAGGCTTGTGAGTGGAAAGTGAGGAAATGTCACCCTCATTGTAATATAGGTGGTGGTGAGGCTAGGGAATACAGTCCAGAGCTAAAACTTATTTTCCTTTAACAATGGGGACAGAGGAAATAAGAAGAATGTGCCTCTTTATTTTGTATTCCTGGTTTTTAATCTATCTTTTTACATAAAGCATTTGAACTTTTTACACAGACTTTTTGGATTTTTATTCAAGGCATAGGCTGCTGGGAGTGTTCCAGTTCCTTTTGAACCTTTTTGGCAATTGCTACCTATGGCTACGTCCTACCTGGTTTGCAAGCAGAAACAAACAGGGATGGAAACCTATCGGAGATTTCCCCAGCATGAAGCAGAACCTTAAGCACAGTGGTACCTTGCTTAAAGAGCATAATGCGTTCCACAGGATTGCTTTTTAAACGACTTTGCTCTTGAAGGGAAACACCATTGAAAGTGACCAATTGTGGGGAGGATTGTGAACCCCAATTTATTTGTTAAGCGAGTTTTTGGTTGGTTTTATTTGTTAAACGAAGCGAACATTCAGAGAAAAATTATGCTCTTTAAGCGAGGTGCTCTTCTTTATGCGAGGTTTGACTGTACCCTGAAGCAGCAAAGGCCTTCTTATGCTGGCTTTCTGAATGGGTGTAGGTCTCCATCAGGTGACAGTTGGGATAATGGGCTATGTTATCCCTACAAGGGGGAGGTAAGGAGACATGGTTTCAGCCAGACCCTGCTGCAGATTTTCACCTAAGAGCAATGCATTTCCCCTTTTGGGAGACATTTTCACAGGCTGTCATTTGCACCACAAGCTAATGTGAAAGGTGCTAACAACCACAGAAGGATCTGAGTCTTCTTCTGGTCATGCGGCAGCGCCAGAGGCAAAGAGGAAACACCACGTGAGAGGAGACCCACCGACTTCACAAGGACCCAGAGGGCCTGGCGGAAGCACGTGGCGGCTTCTTCTTCTTCTTTTACAAAGGCCACTTCTACCATCTCTTTTCATTTCACTACAAATGGAGCCTATTAAGTAAAACTCCAATCTCTCTGACCCCCCCCCCTCCTCTCTGTCCTGGTTTTACTAGATTTCAATCCCCTTGAAACGCTTTATTATTTTTAAACCATGGCTGCAAGTGAGTAAGCATTGGTTCACATCTTCCCAAGAGGAAGGGGAGCTGGAGAAGAAGGGTGAAGGGTCCGATCCACTAATGGAGAAGAAACAACTTCTGGAAATGAATGGATAGACACAGGCACCCGATCCCTCTTAGAATTAGAGAATGGTAGAATAATTCAGTTGGAAGGGGTTTATGAGGACATCTATCCTAACCCCCTGCTCAAAGCAGGAATCCAAATGAAACCAGATCTGACAAGACGTTGCTCTCCAATTCTCTTTTGAATGCTTCTAGTGTCGGACTGCAGTGGCTCAAGTGGCTAAGACACTGACTGGAAGGTCAGCAGTTCGATTCCCGAGTACTGCAGAATAGAATAAGCTCCCCCGTCTTTGTCCCAGCTCCTGCCAACCTAGCAGTTCAAAAGCAAGAAATTGCAAGTAGATAAATACCGTAGGTATCACTTTGGTGGGGAGGTAAACAGCATTCCATGCCCTCTGGTGTCTAGTCATGCCTGCCACAGGTCCACAGAAACATCTGCAGAAGCAGAGAGCACTGGCTCTTCAGCTTTGAAACAGAGATGAGCACAGAACCCTAGAGTCGGATACGACTGGCTTTCAAGCAAGGACAACCTTTAATGTTGGCGCACTCACCACCTGTAGAGGAAGTGGGTTCCCTTGTCGTACTGTTCTAACTGTTAAGAATCTCTCCTCCCCCCCCCCCCTCATATCTAGCCTATACAGTATCTGGCTTCCTGGAGTTTGAGCCCATTGTTATTACACCTCTTGCACTCCGGGCTTCTTCTGCTAAGAGGGTGTAGGTTTTCAGTGGGGGCTGCAGAGGAAAACCCTGACCCTCTCCCTCTGTGGATCTAACCTCCCTCTCTCTCTCTTCCTCTAAAGGACCAGGGCTCCAGGCAGCTTGTAATTTAACTCCCTACCCACAGTATCTTCTCAATGCCATCGGTCCTTTCCCAGGAGCATCCTTTCCCCACACCTCACCCCACTGGCCAGGAAACAAGGCAGGCCTTCCGGCTCCCTCTCCACCTGCAGCTCTTTCTCACGGCTGCTGGCTGTTAAAGCCTCAGAGAGGCTCTGGACCAGGGGTGCTGCCCAAACTTTTTGGTCCATGGGCTGGTCACCTGGTTTAGCGGGCCGGTCACATGGTTCCTCCCACCGGAAGCAGAAGTAAAATGCACCTTGCAATCTGTTTGGCAACAGTTATGTTTTGCAACTGGATGAGATTCTGGGCTGCCATTTTCTCTGCTTAAACCAGGGGTGCAATCGGGGGGGGGGGGATCAGCAGGTGCGCACCAGTTCGCCAGAACCAGTAGCAGATATTCTGGCTGGCCCCTCTGTGGCCCATCCAAGTTTTGAAATAAAGTAGTCATCATTCAGGTGCAAGGCAGGGTTTTCCCCTTCACCACACCCACCATACCACACCCACAGTGTGATAGTAAAAAAAAATTGGAGCCCACCACTGGGGGCACCCAAACTACGACCCATGGGCCAGATCTGGCCCCCAATGCCAACTGGCACTCCCAACTGTTCTTGGACTTCAGTTCCCAGAAGCCCAAGTGCCTGTGAATCCATGTGAATGAGTTTACGTGCAGTGCATGGATTCACAGGGACTTGGGCTTCTGGGAACTGAAATCCAAGAACAGCTGGAGTGCCCCAAGGTTTGCTATCAAAGTTCTAGCGACACACACACACACCCTCAAACCTATCTGCTTATCTCGTTGTCTTGTTGTTATTATTATTATTTATGCCAGCTTGATACCCACAGGCTAGCTGGATGCAAACTCATCACAGAACAAGGTATCATGTTTGCTTCCATGCCAGTGGACGGTTTTGGCTGGCATTTCTTGCAGATTAAGGAAATGACAGGGTGGACCACCTTTCCTCTCAATCCCCAGGACTGCTGCCAAGACTACAAGGACTAGAAAAGTTGCTCTTTTGAACTACAACCACCAGGAACTCTCAAGCAGCATTTTATATTTTAATCTAAAACATAGATTGCTGGAGATGTCAACCCAATGAAAAGCACTGTTGGCAGCCTCAGTTCCAGGAAGTAACTTCTGCCCATACCTGGCAAAGCCTAACAGGATCCGTGATGGACATGCTGTGTGTGCGCGCATGCGCCTGCGTGTGTGTGTGCATGCGTGTGCAATTCGTAACATTCCTGAATGCCACAGGGGTGCCCAAACTATGGCCTCTGGGCTGGATCCAGACTCCCACACCAATTCATCCAGCCCATGCTGCCCTCGTTGCTCCCGGAGGGGCTCTCTGGTCGTAGCATCAGCTGGAGAGGCTCATCTCTCTGGCACTCGAAGGAGGAGGAGGGCCTTCTCTGTGTGTCTGATCCGGCCCTCCTCCTGTGGAACCTCCTCCTGCCAAGTGAGCTGTGCCTCCAGACAGAGCTGCTGCCCTTCAGAAAGGGGGTGAAGACCTGGCTGGCGGGGCATGTGTGGGGAGTGGGCCAGGCGGTCAGCTCAGTCAGCTGGCTCCTATGAATAACCCCACCTCTCTCCCTGTTCCTGCTGTCTTTAACTTTTTAATCTTTTAACTTTTAATTTTTAAAATCTTTGTTGGAAATAATGTGTTTTAACTGTTTTTAAACTGTAAGCCGTCCTGTATCCTCAAAAAAGGGTGGGGCATAATTGTAATATAATAAATAAATAAATAAACAAACTTGCTTTGCTTCCACTTCCAGGAGCAACAAGGGTGGTGTGGGCCGGATGAATTGGCATTGGGGGGTCAGATCCAGCCATGGGCCATAGTTTGGGCATCCCTGGTTTAAAAAGAAAAAATGGCAGCCTAGAATCTATCTCATCCTGTTGCAAACCAGATTGCAAGGTGCCTTTTACTTCTGCTTCCAGTGGGCAACAAACCCAAACTCCAGCATAGCTTAACTGAGGAACATATTGTGCGCCCACGCCTGTGTGTGCTTGCATGCACGCACCCTCCTTCTGGCCATAGCACAACACAAAGTCCAGGAGAGGGAAGGAACCATGGGGACCCCTTGACCCGGGCAGCATGGCGATGGAGTCTTTGTTGCAAAACTGCTGTGGGCCAGTAATGGGACTGAAGACATTGATCTTCCTGTCTACACTCTTTATAAGATTAAGTAAAGAGGACGTCCCTGTCAAGAGCATGAGCTACAACAGGGGTGCCCACCTTTTTGGGCCACGGGCTAGTCACGTGGTTTAGTGGGCCTGTCACGTGGCTCCTCCAAGCGGAAGTAAAACACGCCTCGCAATCTGTTTTTGCAACAGGATGAGATAGATTTTAAGCTGCCATTTTATCTGCTTAAATCAGGGGTGCCCAAACTACAGCCCATGGGCCAGATCAGGGAGTGAAGAGTGTGGTGTGGGCCAGATTAATTGGCATCGGAGGCAGGATCCAACCCACAGGCCGTATTTTGGGCACCCCTGAGCTACAATAAAACAGAGATAGACCAAGAGGGAAGTGAAAAGGACTCACAGCTTCCCTTGAATCATGCAGAATAGCTCTGGCTCCCTCCACACAACCATGAATGGCCCCTGGAACCACCAGGCGAGGTCAGAGGTGTTGTGTGCTTTCCCTTTCACTGCAGCCACGGAGGGTCTCCTGAAGGACTGGTACAAACTGGGCAAACAGCCTGCCCTCCCCATTCCCTTCCTTGTTGCAAAAGGAGGGGGGGGGAATGGATCTTGCAAACATGCCTCAAGCCACTACTAAACTGCAACTTGTCACCTGACTGACTCATGTACTCCCCCTTTGCAAACTTTTCAGGAAGCAAGTGCGCTGGAAGGGGCAGGGACTGGTTATGAACACGTCAGGCAAGATAAGACACGGAACAATGGCCATAAAGGAACAAGGGCCATAAAGTCTTGCCAGGAAGAACCTGGAGAAAAATACCCCCAGGACTTCCTGGGCCAGAGCAATAATAGGGCCACCGGTCCCCCCCTTTCTAGCGCAGGGCTGCCAAAAGACCAGCTGGGGCCCCTTCACAGCCTGGCCGGCCTGTTCAGAAGTTTATTGATATATTTTGTTTAATTTATTACATTTTTACACCACTTATCTGAGATATTTCCCACTCGAATGCAGCGCAAAGAGACAAATAAACAAAAGCCACATAATACAATAAACAACCAAATAAAATAAACAACAGGGGGAAATACCTAAACAAACAACAACAATCGTGATTGAGATGCCAGCCTGAAAAGCTGTCCTGGGCCAGGGAGCATTTTAAAGAAAGGTTCCCTGCTTGATTTAAAGTCTTTTCCCCAGGCTCTTATCACCACATTGTGATAGGGTGGCAGTTGGGAGGATAAGGCCTCCCCAGCAGCTATGAGAATTTGTGACCCCCCCCCCAGTCTAAGTGATCCTTCAAGGGGGGGGGGGTGCACAACAAATGTTTAGATCAGATCATCTCAGGGTTTTCTACTGAATTTCAAGCAAGC
This sequence comes from Furcifer pardalis, assembly GCA_030440675.1. Taxonomy (NCBI): domain Eukaryota; kingdom Metazoa; phylum Chordata; class Lepidosauria; order Squamata; family Chamaeleonidae; genus Furcifer; species Furcifer pardalis. The sequence goes on from CP126895.1 coordinate 117,917,738, forward strand.
GCCATGAATGACCAAAGATTAAAAAGACTTTTTAAAAGAAACTTATAAGAGTCCCTCTTTGAAATCCAGCTGCCACAGTTAAGCAGATTTCTTATTGCTTCCCACAGAATCAATGGGAATTGAGCAAGTCATGGAACCTGGTCAATTCCATGGAATGCTTACTTGGAATGCTTACTGGCATTGGGGTACAAGCAGGGGTGCCCAAACTACGGCCTGGGGGCCGGATCTGCACCCAAAGCCAATTCATCCAGCCCAAAGCGGCACCCTTGTTGCTCACAGAAATACCATATGGGAGCATTTTGCTCCTGCTTCTGGGAGCCATGAAGGCAGTGCAGGCCAGATGAATTGGCATTGGGGCCGGATCCGGGCCTCAGGCCATAGTTTGGGAACTCCTGGTTTAAGCAGGAAAAAATGGCATCTTAAAATCTATCTCATCCTGTTGCAAACCAGATTGCCAGGCTAGTTTTACTTCTGGTGGGAGGAACCACGTGAACCATGTGAATGGCCCACAGCCAGAAAAGTTTGGGCATCCCTGGGGCACAGGATTGAGAGAGATAGTTTTCGTTACTCACTCCTGACTTCGTTACTCACTCCTGATGAAGAGTTCAGTGATACCTGTAAGCTGGCAACCTTGGTTGGGGCCAAGTCTGAGACTTTGCCCTTTTTTTACCCCTGCGCTGGTTCCTTGGGCTGGATGGTATCCCGGGACCCCCAAGGCTGGGATAGGGGACTGGCCACCTTGGGCTCCCCACAAGGGTCAAGGTCAAGGTCTCCCTTGCTTGAAAGTCAGTCATGCCCGGCTCTTGCTAAAGAGGCAGCGCTGTCTGCATCTGCAGACATTTCCGTGGATGCGTGGTAGGTATGACTAGACAGCGGTACACACAGAATCCTGTAACCTTTCCTCTAGTGGTGGTACCTATTTATCGACTTGCAATTTCTTGCTTTGGAACTGGTACGTTGGCAGGAGCTGGGCAGACGATGGGAGCTCACTCGGGGTCTCTAACCACGCAGTCCCCACAAGGTTACCCAACCCCAAACTTCACATCGGGCGGCCTCCCGCAACCCCAAAACCAGTCTCGCCAACTGCAAGGGATGGACGGGGGCGGGTGAGGGGTGGCAGTGATGTCCACCGGTCAGAGACGGGACAACACGACGGAACCCCCCTGGGGTCCCCCCCTCCGCCCTCTCTCTCCTCCTCTTCCTCCTCTGCTGCTGATTGAGGGGGGGGGCACTTCTTCCCCTTCTTCCGCCTAAGGTTCCCCGGAGCCACCCCCACCCCCCACCCCCGGCAGAATCGCTCGCCGGCTCCCCAGAGAGACAGGCAGGCAGAGGGAAAACGGGGAAGGGGCTCCGTCGATTCCCCTCCGCTGTCCCGGGCTGGGCTGGGCTGGGGGTCTCCTTTGCTTCTCCCCCCCTCCCCCCTCCCCCCCGTACGTACCTTGATCTTGTGGAGCGACTTCTCGGCCTCGAGGATCTGGATCCAGACGGCGATGCCGGACTTGCTGTAGGTCGAGCTCCAGCCTTCCTCCGAATTGCACTCGGCGCGGAACCGCCCGAAGTCCCGGTCGTCGGGGATCTGGACGCTCTCCCGGCCGGCCATCGCGGCGGCGGCGAAAGCCCTCCCCCTCCCCCAGCCCTCCTCGGCCTCCCCTCCCCTCCCCTCCCCCCGGCCCCCCTGACGAAGGAAGCGCTGGACCGGCGGAGCCCCCCCGGCCTCCCCGAGGCGAGGCGAGGCGAGGAGACGAGGCGCAGGAGATGCGCGCGCGAGAGACCGGGCCGGCAGAGGCGGCAGCAGGTGAGGCGCCCACGGGAGGAAGGAAGGAAGGAAGGAAGGACGGCCCTTCGCCTGGGGAGGGAGGGAGGGAGGGGGGCCAGAGGACAGGTGGAGGAGGAGGAGGAGGAAGCCCCGCCCCGCCCGACCCAACCCCACCCCGTCGGTGTGTAGGGACGGTGGGGGCGGCTGTCCTACCACCAGCTCCGAGGGGAAGCGCCTAGAGTAGACTAGGTTTCCGCAGGACCCCCTCCCCGTCCTCCGGGGGGTCGGGGGGGGAGGAAGAGGGGAGCGCGCCTCCCCCCTCGGAAGTCCGTCCTTCCTTCCCTTGCTTTCTATGCGTTCCTTCCTTGCTCCGTCCCTCTTTTCCTCCCTTCCCAGCCCAGCGCCTGCCTGCCTCGCGCGGCGGAACCTCCGCCCGCAGGACGGAGCGGCTCAGGCTCCTCTCGCGCACCGGGGGGGGGGGGACTGGGCTGGGCTGTCTGGTGCCTCCCTCCCCCCCACCACCCCCTTTCGTGGCTGGCCAGTCAGTCCTCTTGCAGCTGGCACGACCCTGGCGGGCTAGAGACCGAGGATCGGGTCCCCCGGGCGCCCCTCCGTCGCTTGCGAGTCCAGCCTTGGGTTGGCCCTGGGGGTCTCGACCAGGACCGTAGCCAGGAATCTAGAGGGGGGGGGCGAAAAATGTTCAGGAGGAGTAAAAACAAAAATTTTTCAGGAGGGGCAATGTCACACTCACATACAGTATATAACATATTAGCACCACGGGATGGGTGGGTGGGGGCTGTTAGCTCAGGAGGGTTTTCGCCCCCCCTGTCTATGGCCCAGGTCTGGACTGGGGGGGGGACAAAAAGCGGGGTTCGGGATGGAGCTCTCTGTTCCCCATCTCCAGGCTACACAGCAAACGCCTCCTGGAAGATTGGGGTATTTTTGAACCCCCATCGGATGCCCCCTGGTAACGGTAACCTTGTGTTGCCGGCTAAGTGTTCTCACACTAGATCAAGCGAAAGGAGCAGCAGAATTAATTAACCAACCCAAAGATGCCTTCATTTTGGCAGTTCCACCTCTGGCCTAGACACAATCTCCAGCTGACCACGTCCACCGCTACCCGCTGAACCTGCCCTTCAGTGGGGTGGCGTGGGGTGGGGTGGGGTGGGTGGTTGCCCATACCCGGTGGCAATAGAAATAGCAATTAGAATAGCAATCCCACTTCTATACCACACCCTAGCACTTAGTGCACTCTCTGGGCAGTTTTACAAGTACGTACTGTAATTAGTATTTTGCCCCCAACAGGCTGGAGACTCATTTATCCTGGGAAAGAAGGAAGACTTGAGTCAACCTTGAATCCCATCAGGATTGAACTCACAGTCTTTTGGCTGCAGTACAGTAGTTTGACCCCTGCACTGCCAGGGCTCAGGGAAGCCAGTTCCCAAAGTCTTCCCAGTCCTGCTTCTCTGTCCCATGCGGGGCTGGAGATTGGCAGCTGGAAGGAGGCCAGTGGACAGGGGCTTTTCCAGTGGTGGCTCCCCAGGTGTTCAGTCTGCAGGAGAAGACGTTGCCCCAAAGGCGGTGGGGGGGGGAGGAAGGTAGAGAGAACTTCCCCTGCCCTCCCCCTGGTTTAGTCTGGACCAAGGAGCTCCTAGTCAAGACAAGGCACTAGAAGGGCAGGAGGGTGCCTAGAGGCCAGGAAGCAGCACTATTTGACCTTCTAAGGAGCAGTCAGGGTTGATTTCTTCTAAGATTGACCTATTTGTTCTCTTCACTTTCAAAACTCTCCTCCAACACCACATTTCAAAGGCATTTATTCTTCTGCGCTCCACTTTCCTTATGGTGCAGCTCTCACAACCATACATTACCACCGGGAATACCATTGCTTTGACTATGCAAATTTTTGCTTGCAAGGTGATGTCTCTACTTTTCACGATGTTCCCCAGGTTTCTCACAACTTGTCTTCCAATAATTTTATTTATTTGTTTGTTTATTTATTTATTTATTGGATTTAACCACCCTTTTCACAACCCAGGGCAGCTCACAACATCAGTTAAAACCCATACCCAATACTAATTAAAGCCGAATACTATAAAACTATCTAAAAACATCCATAAAACCCTCCCCAATCCCCTTAAAAAGAAGGACACCCAGGCAGGAGTAAATAAGGAACCCGGGCAGGGCTAAATAAGCTGGGTTGTGATGCCGGTTGTACTCTACACCTGCTGGCATAGCCATGGTTTTACGGCCTTCCTGAAGGGAAGCAGCTCTGCCTGAAGGCACAAGTCAAGTGGCAGGGGGTTCCATAGGGCTGGAGCAGATACAGAGAAGGCTCCCCTCTTGGTCCCAGTGAGATGTGCCTCCCTGGCTGATGGGACCACTAAGGAGCCCCTACGGTCTGCTCTTGTAGGACGGGTCGAAAACCTTGGGGTTTCGCTGTCTCATAAGTCTCTTAAGAATCAGTTGCCTTTTTATTTCTTAGGGTTTTGGCTCCTAAGAATGTAAAGCTGCCTCTGTTTTATTTGTTTAATAACCGAGTAAAAAGAAAGATGCATCCCAGTGGCTAGGGTGGCCTCCCAGTCCAATTGAGGGGGGTGGGGGTGGGGGAAGGAAGGTCGGAGGCTCTCCTTGGCAAGGGTTTTGGCCGCTGAGAGATTAGGGCTGGTGGACGACAGGCTTGTATCTCCAGATGGTTTTGTCCACCACGTACGAGATGCCTTGGTCAAGGTCCTCCTGCTTACGGTGCCTTGCCCTCTTTGTCGTTTTCTCTGCAATAGGGGTAAGACGGCTTTCCTGGCAGAATCAACACAGGCACAGCTGGTGGAATATTTGCCCAGGGAGAACAAACAGCCCCGTTGGCTTTATCAGGGAAGGGGAGGAGAGAACTCTTGGCCTGTCGATGGAGATGAGTGCGTACCAACCCCGAGAGTTGGGCACGAGCAATTCTTAAACCACTTCTTGTTTCATGTGGACCAGCAGCCAAAATGTGGTGTCACCATCCAGGTAGCCACAGAGATTCCCGAAAGAGCAAAATGGCCACATTTCACTCAGCCAACACTTCTGCTGTACAGTATATTCAAAGCACAGGTTGGTCATTTGGAGAAGAGTTGTGCAAGTCTGTGTGTTTGTGCAGATACACATCTGTGCACACCCAATTAAGTATACATCAGCACTTGAACCTAACAGTTCAAAAGCAAGAAATTGCAAGTAGATAAATAGAGACCACTTTGGTGGGAAGGTAAACAGTGTTCCGTGTACTCCGGTGTCTAGTCATGCCTGCCACATGATCACGGAAACGTCTGCAGAAACAGACAGCGCTGGCTCTTTGGCTTTGAAACAGAGATGAGCACTGAACCCAAGAGTCGGATACGACTGTCTTTCGAGCAAGGGAAACCTAAAGCCTAAGAGAAGGTGGGAGCTAGGAGGGTTTTGTGCAGCGTGATGACAGTAGAGGAACTGAGCCACAAGAAAGAACTCCCCGTGGATCGCAGTCTCCTGAAAGGGCTTAAAGCCACACCACAGTTTGTCCGCGGCCTCTTAGGATGGGCAAAGAGATGGAAACCTCCTTCAGCCTGCGTCTTCTTCCCTGATTCGCGTCAGAGGCGCCACCAGCATAAGAAGAACATACAACGCTCAAAGTAGCATATCTCAAACAAAAAGGAATTCAAAGGACTAGATGACCTCTGCCCAAGATCTGGCCACCTCAACACCATTGCCTCTTGCCAACATAAATAGCATTGTTATTTAGTTGCTATGTGCTGCTATGTGCTATGTGTTTTATTATGTAAATTGTATCTTATGGTATTTCATTCTGTTGATGTATATTGTGTTGAGGATATGTTTGTGAGCCGCCCAGAGTCGCACTGTGCAAGTGGGGCAACATATAAATTAAACCCCATCATTATCATCATCCTAATTCCTCCTCAGTGCGTGTTGAAAGGCATTGTGTGCATTGTATCCTATGGGAGGTCGTTTGTTCTTCTCCGCATTCACACAGGCTGCCGTCTACAGGGAAGCCCCACTTTCTCAGATTAGCCCTTGAGCTTCCTACCCAGGCATGGAGTCTTATTCAGAGCTTTCCACACAGGAAGGAGGCCAGGGTTGTGAGGGTGGAGAGAGAGAGAGAGGAGGGTACAGAACTGAGAATCAGCAATACCAGAGTAGGATGGGCAGCAGAGCTCATGAATGTTCTGGTTGGCAGATGGGCTGCAAGGTTTCAGAGGAGGCTCTGCCTTACTCTGGTGAGCGTCAGTGACTTCCGTGTCCTGTGAGGTGGCCGTGTGGAGCAGTGGCTCCACCTCCTGGATCCTCAGGGTCACTCCCAGCCTTCTTTCATGTCCAGACCAAACCCTGGACTGCCACAATGAAGCCACTGTCTTGGCTTTGTCATCCGCCATAATTATCACTTTGTCAATACATGTTTCTGGTAGTAATCAACAGACCAGGAAATGAGCCCATGGAGTCTGTCTCTCTTCACATTCGCACAGCATGCGTTGCTGCCCACCATCAGCCCCTACTTGTGCCTCTTGGTCTTGCATTGAGGGACTTTGACCCTCAGCATCCTATTCAGGGTCCTCCAAGGGACCTGTAGGGGAGGTGGAGTTCCTCAGCCATCTTCTCCTCCTTTCATGTCCTTCCTTGCCCCGTGGGCTCCTCCTTCCTCCATCTTCTCACTTGGTTTTGCTCTTGCCTGCCCTCAAGAGCGTTCGTTCTAGCCATGAAGCTCTTCAGGATCTGAGCCCTGGTGGACCTGAGGCTCATCTCCATTCAGAAGGTGTTGAGGAGGGCCCTTCGCTTGCTTCATTCTCTTGGCATCCGCTGCTGCTCCTTCTCCCCTGGTCTTAGATGTGGAGCCACACTCACAAGAGGGGCTCTTTTCTCCACTGGTGTCGGCTTGAGGCATCCTCCTGTCACTCTACGGATGGCTTCATTCATAGCACTGTCCACTTGGTTCACATGTTTGGATGTGCTCCATACTGGATCAGCATCCTCTGCTGCAGAGATGCTCAGGGCCAAAACTGATGTATGCAGTGTGGATGGCTGAATTCCCTATTCCCAGCCTTGGAAGGCCCAGAGCGCATCACCCAGACGGTGGGAGGAGGAGGATGTTGCACACAGTGTCTCTTTGCTCATTCTTCCCTCCCTCCTCATGAAAAAATGCCAGTGGCCTCTTGGGAAACCCTATGCCTCGAGGCATGAGGTTTCACCTGTACAAAGAGTCATCTCCCCCACCCCTGCATCTCTTCTATGTTTCCTTACACCTTTCTTCTGCAATATCTGCCCAGGATAATGTCTGGATTTCCCCCTCCCACTCATGCAGGGCCTGCCGTGCCCAGCCTGAGGATGGGCTCTGTCGTTTTTGTGGTCCAGTGAAGGCCTGGCTCAGTTTTGGCCTTAGAATTTCCCTCACATGTTTCTCCAGTACAGGCAGGGGTCAATTGGGCAGCTGGACCCATGACATACATGGGTGACTGGGACCCCCATCTAACCAGGGTGTGTGTGTGCGCGCACCTTCCAGGAAGCTGTTGGCATTGAAGCCCAGCTCTAGAACTGCTATCTGATGCCCCAGGCCAGGTTAGCTTCCAATGACTTGAAGTTGAGCTGGTATGCATCTGAGCATGTGCAGAGTGTTTTTCCCCTGCTTTCTCTGTGAGTCACTGCAGCCAGGGATGGCCATTGTACACTCTGGCAGCCACCTTCCAGGAATTCTTCTTAGGTCCAAGGGAGAAGGCTGTGGGGTTTTTCAAGCTCTCTCGCGTAGAGTCCTTGTGCCATGGAGCATTCTTTGGGGGTTATGCACAAGGGAGCACTTAGAGCAGCCTTGCCCCAACTCAAACTGTGGGTCCCACCATCTCACAGGGGCCTCCTCTGATGCCAGGCTCTGGCCTTCAGCCTCTCCGGCCGCCCTCCATGCCCTGCCCTTCACTGCCAACCCTCAGCCTTCTTAGCTCTGAATGTTAAATGGATGGAAGAACGTGCTGCTTTCCATGTTGCTTCTCAGGAGCCAGGCCTCCTGTGGCTTTGAGAGGAACTTGGGTTGTACAGAGCATTCACTACTCTGCCTTACTAACAAGGCTCTTTTATTATTGTTGTTGTTGTTGTTGTTGTTGTTTTTACCCATGAGGATTCTTTCTGCTCTCTTTGAGTGACCCATTCTGGCATTACTGTATTATTATTCTGCCTAATCCGAATACTGGTGATCCTCATGGTGATCAGCCATGAAGGCTGTCCTGAGAATAGAATGCAGAGGCCTTTCATCTGCCTTCCGCATCACAGCATGGCACCCAGAGTACCACGGATCCAGTTCCCAAGAGTCACTTTCTGGTCCTGAGGAGCCCTTTTGGCGCACAAAGTCCTCCTCCTCATTCCCAGGCCATGGATGGATGAAGCTGCTGCCCTCCATCTAGATGGGTTCAAGTGGGATTTAATCCACTTGGGGACCATCACCCTTCCCTGTGGTCAGGGACGTAGCCAGAGGAGGACCGGGGGGGGGGCCCTCCTGAGCTAACAGCCCCCGTAACGCACACTGGGATGGCAATGTTATATATGTGTGTGTGACATTGTTGCCCCTCCTGAAAATTTTTGCACAACCCCCCCACCCCCCTAAACCTAGGATCCTGGCTACGGCCCTGCCTGTGCACTTTGCCACTGAAGGCTGTTAGTCCTCAGGGTGGTCAGGTTAGTTAACTGCTGCCTGACACTCAGCATTGAGTTGCTGGCAGTAGGGTCTACTCTACGACCATAGCAGGATCACCTGGCCAGACTATAATTCTAGTATTGTGCTAGACAGTAATAATAATAATTGTGTGCCCTCTAACCAATCCTGTCTGAGGAAGACCCTCTCCAGGGTTTTCTTAGCAATTACACGCCTACCCTGCTCCGTAGTGCTTAGTGCCCTCTCTGGGTGGTTTACACACAATTAGCATTTTGCCCTCAACATGTTGGGGACCCATTTGACCAACCTGAGAAGATCAGAGGAGGCTGAGCCAACCTTGGGCCTAGTTCTTGGGGTTTGACCATCCCTTTCTTCTGCAACTGTGCAGTTTGCTCAAGGCAATACAGGATGGCTCTTCTCTCAGTAGGCGGCTGTGGCGGGTGGTGGTGGTGGTGAATCAAAGTCCCAACCTCTGGCAGTCAGAGGCCTACACCATGGAGCTTTACATAGACTGTCAGAAATACAAAACGGGGAACCAAAGAATACTCCTCTTCCCACTTAACAAACGATAAGGGCAAGATATCAAACCTGGAGACATTCCTTTTAATAGGCTTCTAATAATGACCTTATGTGAGTTATGTTTAAAACACTTAAAATGGCAAAGGACAAGCAAGAAGCAAAAGTCAAAGGTGGCAGAATCAGGCTCAGAATCCTCAGGGCAGTTTGTCATCCACTGTCATGCAGAGGCAAAAAGCAACCAATGTAAAGAAACAGAGCCGTGATGGCCAACCTTGGCACTCCAGCTTTTCTAGAGCTTCAGTTCCCAGAAGCCCAAGTCTCTGTGAATCCACACAAATGGTTTTACTGTGCATGTTCTTGGACTTCAATTCCCAGAAGCTCATGTCCCTGTGAATCCATGCGTACGTGCAGTAAACCCATGTTTGTGGATTCACAGGGACTTGGGCTTCTGGGAATTGAAGTCCAAGAATACCTGGAGTGCCAAGGTTCACCATCACGGAAAAAGAGTAACCAAAGAGGAGAAACCAGAGACCCTCTTTCAGAAGATCCTGGAAACCCAAGGGACATGGAAGCCTGGAGGGAGGATGCTGAGTGACCCTCCAGGCCGTGAAAGGCGCTACCTGGCCGGGAGAGAATAAAGAGGGAACAGTACAGGGATGACACCCATGTAAAAGAAGAGGTCCAAGGAGGCCCGGCTCCTTCTCCAGGGGTCTTTTGGCATTCCTTCCCTGGGAACAAAGTGGCTTCCTCCTTGTGGAGGGAGGGGAGGGGAGGGGAGGGCACTGGTGCAGTGGTGCTCACCCACCTGCCCACTGACAGGCTTCTGGGGGTGGGCGCAGGATCAGGAGGTGCTGCAGGGAGATGCAGCCAGCCAGCCCAAGGGATGGAGAGAGAGGCCTGATGATGCTCTGTGTCATTATTTGTTTCCCTGGTTCCTACATGTGGAGGAGGAGGAGGAGAAACAAGAGTCTGCGTTTCCACACAGCCCTGTCAACACAGGCAGATGGGCAGGGAAATAAACAGAGCGGTGGTGGTGGTGGTGGTGGTGGCGGCGGCGGCGGCTTCTCTCCCTTCCTCCAACCAACCCACCCACCCACCCACTGTCTCCAAGGCTGCAGCGCTGAGTCACGCCTGGCTTTAGAATCGCAGTCTTACTCTGACTTTCAGCTGCTGGTCTCTCTCTCTCTCTCTCTCTCTCTCTCTCTCTCTCTCTCTCATGCCCCCATCATCATAGGGCTCATTCCACCTCCCAGAGACCTTTTGTGCTGCTTCAGAGCCTCTGGTCCTGCTCCAGGCTAGAGAAATCTAAGATAGGTGTCAGTCACTGTCTGTTTATGCTTACAAACCAGCCAGACCAGGTAGGACCTGCAGTGTGGATTAACTGAATGGTAACACTACCAATAAAGAAACTGAACTTTCTCCCACCAGCTTAGCTCTACAAGAAACACATACGGCTTTTCTGGAAGCCTTATCACAATTATGTTACCTAATGTTTTGAAATTCACCCTTTAGTTAAAGTTATTTTCTTTTATTTTTAAATAAAGTTGTTTGAACCTTTCAGTCTCCCTTGAGCTAGTCATCAGGCACCCGTTTACACTAAGCATTACATGTCCCATGTTCCCCAGAGCACAGACCTTTCCCCTAAGGCGACGGCAGATGATGCCTGCATCATCTAGCACCCATTTGCTAGCCATGTTTTGGTCTAGCATAGTGGTGGGCTGCCAAAATTCTTACTACCACACTGTGGGCAGAGTCGATGTCGTGGGAGGAGCCAATGCCACAACATCATGATGTCATGGGTGGAGCCAATGCCGTGACACCATGGCGTCATGGGCGGAGCCAATGTAATGATGTCATGGGTGGATCCAACATCATGATGTCATGACATTGTGGGCGGAGACAAAGTAAAAAAATTAAAAAAATTAAAAATACAGTACACATAAAAATAGAAATAAAAAACACATAAAAATACAAATTAAAATAGACATTAAATAGAAATAAAAATATAAAAATACAAATTAAAATAGACATTAAATAGAAATAAAAAACATAAAAATACAAATTAAAATAGACATTAAACACACATAAAAACACACTACATAAAACACACACACACCTCAACCCCCCCACCCCAAACACAAACCCTAGTCACTTACCCTGGGTTTGGGGAGCAGCAGGCAGGCAGGCAGCAACAGCAGCGGCGTGGCAAAGCGGTGCAGTGAATTGGCGGTGCAGCCTAGCCTGGCCTGGCCCAGCAACACAGCCTGGCCCGGACTAGCGGTGCGCCGAGAAAAGGCTGCCACCGCCACTGCAGCTCCTCCAAAGAGGCCACTGAGGGTCTCCAAAACCAGCCACTGTGCCCTTCTTTGCAGCCCAAAATGGCTGCTCGGAAGTGCACATGTGTCAAAATACCATTGACGCATGCACACTTCTATTTTTCAGTGAACATGCGTCAAATGGTTTTTTGACGTATCTGCACTTCCGAGCAGCCATTTTGGGCTGCCCGGAAAAGAAATCCGGAGGGTGGCTGGAGGTGTTTACTACCCCCCCCCCCGGTGAACCCCTCTGGATTTCTGCTACCGGTTCGGCCGAACCAGTCCGAACCGGCAGCAGCCCACCACTGGTACTATCATCTGCGTATCTCAAGTTGTTGATGTTTCTCCCACGGAGCTCTTCGTCATACAGATTTTTTCATTATGCGAAGCACTATTGGCAGTACCCTGCATAATGGGGGAAAATGTTCGTTAACCAGGGCTCCCATTGAGTGGGTATACCCCAGCTACCGAAAACCCCACATAATGAATGTTTTTTTTATTATGCGGGGTATCGCCCTTGTATAACGAACGCTTCATTATGCACATTTTTTCGTTATATGAAGCATTGGTTATGTGGGGTTCCACTGTAGTTTCAACAGCAGTTTCTATGATAATATTTTGCAGTGAGGCCCATTCTTGTTCGAAATCATGAGTGCTGACAGAGTTATTCAACAGTCGCTCAGAGATCTTATTCTGGAAATCCACAGCAGTGGGCTCATCCCAAAGTTCAGAAATACCGAATTTCTGTTTGGGCAGGTTAGGCGGGAACCTAAATATTCTTTGACGAAGAGAAATCCTGAGTTTAGAGATCAGAAGTTTATGGTCTGCTCAACAGTCGTCGACATTTCTAGCTGTCCTGGTGATGAAGGCATCTTTCTTATCACACTGCCGGGTGGGTGAGGATGTAGTCAAGGATGTGCCAGTGCTTGGAGCAGGAATGCATCCATGCGGCATTAAAATGGCTGGGTAGTCGGAACTGAGTGTTGGTGATGAAGAGTTGATGTTCTGCACATAGACCAAGAAGCAGGAGACCATTAGAATTGCAGTGACCAAGGTCTTGCTTACCCATCTCATTTCCCCAGAGTAGATCATCCTTTCCAACTCTGGCATTGAAGTCCCCAAGCAGTAAACACTTGTCCCTAGTTGGTATCTTAGTGATGGTAGAGCTCAGTTGATTGTAGAACTGGTTTTTGACATCTTCATCAGCATCTATAGGTGGAGATGAGTGTGATGGAGGTATCTCCTGAGAGAAGTATACAGAGAGTCATAAGCCTCTCACTAATTGTGGTAGGAGTGAGTTGATGGTCATTTACTAACTTTGTCCTCACAGCAAAACCTACACCATGTATGTGACACTCTCCTTTCTCATTCCCCTTCCAAAAGATGGTATATCCAGAACCAGACTCAATGATTTTTCCCTCTCCAGACAATCTGGTTTCACATAAGGCAGCAACGTCAATTAATGCTCAGCCTAGCAAGCTCATGGGTCACAAGATCTGTTCTTTTCTCAGGTTGATCATTGTTATCAAGATCTAGGAAGGTCCCTGTGTGGGATGGGCAGCGGTCCTAAATATGCCTGCCCAATCACAGATGCAAGACCGAATTGCTAAGTAGTCACATCATTCTCAGAAAGATGAGCATCACACATTTGTTACCAATGTACAGGTCCTAACTGGAGGCTTTAATTCCACCTGAAACCTGCCTCCACTGTCCTCATCCCATCGCTGTTGGACTTTGAATGAATGACAAACTGAAAAGATGCAATTGCCGTGAACTTGTTTAAGGTGGATCCCAGCTTGCCATGAAGTGATCCACACACTATGATCTCGGAACTATCTCCTGTGGCACTTATGAAATGAGACGTGCAGGATTCAACACCGGGACTGCAATGGACTGCCACAGCCTTGAGGATATGGACAAGGTGCGCCTTCACAGCCGGCCCATCTGGCATGGCCTCCTCCGCCTCCATGACTGTTGGGAATCAGGACAGTGAAGTGGTTCCTCTTCCCTTCATTTTGCCATTGGGCCAAATGTAATGGTTTCCAGTGGCATTTCCTCCACTGAGGAGGGGGACCCTCACCCCACCCAAAGGGGCTCATCCCCCTGAAGCCTTTGGCCTTTTAGGGGAGTCAGGTTATTTACCGCCTCCCAACACTCTGCGTTAAGTTGCTAGCTGTACGATCTACTCCATACCATAGTGGAATATCCAGCCAAAAGTGTATGCATAGTAATTAATTGTGTATTTAGTGCTTGTATGAATTTTAGTGAGTGCATACAGGTTACATCTGTAAGGTAAATTAGGCTGAGAGACAAGAAGAGATGGTTTGGTGTGACCCAGTCCATGTCCAAGAACCTTGTTATCTGCCTGTCCTTTATTTGCATTAGGTTTACTATCTTCTCTGTGTGTTGATCCCTAGTATTACACTGTCTTTCTCAGCTACATTTTAAAAAATCTGCTGCTCAATCCTTTACACATTACACAGCCTTTCAACTCCCTTTCTTTTTAATGTGATTGTATTCCAGGCACCCATCCTTAGCGTTTCCAGGCTGTTTCCCATCCAGATTCTCATTACAACAGCACATCCCAGCCGGCTGCCTGCCTCCTGTACCTTGGGAGGTTGTTAGGGTTGCTATTGAGATGTTCACAAGCTGAGTCGGCTGGAACCTTCAAACGCCCCAAGAGAGCGAAAGCCCCTTCTGTTTCCCCAAACCTAACTGCCCAAAGTCCCAGCTCATCATAATTATCTCTTATTACCAGTGATGGGCAGCCAAAATTTTTACTACCACACTGTGGGTGGAGCCAACATCATGGGTGGGGCCACAGTCATAAAAATAAACATAAAAATACAAATTAAATACACATAAAGTACACATAAAAATACACATTAAAACACAGATAAAAATACAAACTAAATGCACATAAAAACACATAAAATACACAAAAATACACATTAAAATACATAAACATACACATAAAATACATATTAAATACAAATTCCACCCACCCACCCCAAACCCAAACATGAGTCACTTACCCTGGGGAGCAGGCGGCAGGGCACTCACTACAGCTCACAACAGTGGCGATGGGGCAGTGCAGCGTGGCCTGGTGGCATGGCCCAGCTTGGTATGGCGCGCGACCTGGTGGCAGCACAGCCTGGCAGTGCAGTGGTGTGGTGCGGTGTGGTGCGGTGGCAGCGCGGCCTGGCCTGGCGGCCTGGCGTGATGGCCTGGCGGCACAGCGTGTCGGACTATCAGCCGTTCTGTCGCAAAGGTCCTCCCTTTAGTTCCTGGGCACACTTCCCATTTAACTGGAACTTAACCCTTGCCTCACCTTTCGGAAGAGCTGAGCCGCATTTAAAAAGAACTTACTGAGCTCTAGCAGTAGAGCAGAACAAGGGAGGCTTCTTCTTCAGGTAGCATGCGGCCAAGTTGCCTTGTGTGTGTGTGAAAAGAAAAGCAACACTCTTCAAAGAGAAACAGCTGTTTTATTCTTCAGGTTCATTGATAACAAAGTCCATGGAAAAACGCAGATTAGAGGGTCATAACAGGTATCAGTCCAGTAAAACTAGATTCTTTAAGTAATCATTGTGAAATGAAATGAAAATCCTACTCCATAGCCAGGGTCTTAATCCATTGAGAAACAAAACCGAACTAACTCACTTCTCTGCAAACATGGAGAATTTGCAGTCAGGTGGGTTACTCTTAGCCAATCAGGTAACAGAGAAAAATATTCTCAAAACAATAGTTGTTTACATCCATGTAAAGATATAACACGCTAAAAAGATAGGAACTCAGGAACATTGTAATGTCAACAAGCCTCTCGTGACAGTCTTGTGAGACACACAGAGATGGGAAAGGATTTTTATGAGGCCTAGCTGAAAAATAGCAATTTGCAACCCTTGAGAGGCATTAGGAAATAGGTCTATTCCTGACACAGCGCGACTCGAGCAAGGGCCTCAGCCGCTGCCGCACCTCTGAGGAGGCCACTGAGGGCCTCAATAGCTGCCCAACAGTGCAGCCCAAAATGGCTGCTTGGTTGGCACGCATGAGTTTTAAGGTATCAATTGATGTATGCACACATGCATCAATTGGTATCTTAACACGCATGTGTGTCGATCAAGCAGCCATTTTGGGTTGCACTGTTGGGGGGTTGGAGAGGTGGCCGAACCACCCGCCTAAAAAAAAAAAAAGTAACAACCCCGGGTAGTCTCCCGGGAAAGTTGTTACCTGAATTTCAGACTCCATGGCTTTAGAGCTGCAGGCATCCAGGCCAAAAAGTCTGAAATCATTTTATTTTCAATATAAAAGAACCTTTTCACAGGTGGAAGCTTTAAAAATGAGCCATAGTCCAATTGTTTGATACATATTAGAGAAGTTTACTTGAAAATCAAATTAAAATTAAAAAATAATTAATACAGATTTAAACAGGCAAAGTCAGAGCCTGTGGTTTTTGACCTATCTCTAGGCAGATGGTAAAGCCAGGAAAATAGGTAAAGTCTACTGACTGCAGAGTTCAATTTTATATGTTTCAGGGGGCCCAAACTAACTCTTACACTTTCAGTAAAACAAAGAAAGGAAGATCATGACTATTCAATTAAAATAAGTACACAGATTAAAGAGTAAATGTTACAGTTTTGCAATCACAAAAGAAACAACAACTTTTGGAATTTCACAGGTCTCTCCATTCCTTTCTTGATGAGTTCTTCTAGTAGAGTGATAATCCAACAATAGCAAGACATCAGCAAACATCTGGAGAGGAAGTATTCAGCTCCTTTCCTTAGGCAAGATTATCAGATGTTCTCCTTAGCAGTGCAGGGAGACAGTATTGTATTCTGTATTGATTTAATATCAAAATTATCCTGTTAGTTATATTTTTTCCATCTAATTGTCCTTTGGAATGAGGAGACACAAAATCCAGCATTAATATCATTGTCAAATACAAACAGAAGTTACCCCATAGAGGTTCCCTATATATTACTATCTTAGAGGAATCAAACTTCAGTGGACCAAAAGTCTTAAACTTCAAACATTTGCATTGGCTAGCAGGAAAGATGAGATTAACATTTTAACATTATCTCAAAATTGAGTAACTCCAGGTAATCACCTGGTCAATTCCACTAATTTCCAGGCTCCATTTGAGTGTATTGTGTGAAGCTTAGGTTTACTATGGTCCATGAAGGGTGTGGAGGTATAAAGGAAATCTTTATTGATTAAAAGGAAATTTCTATTGATGTTAAAGTATGACCAGGACATGGGTGTTAATTGATGCATCATTGTCTGCCATCAAGGTCTGTGTTCTGGGGAACATGAATGTGTGATGACCACTTTAGGGGCCATCTCAAGGGAAACCAAAGGGTTCAAATAGCTTTATTTAAAAATAAATGAATATGTCTTAAACTAAAGGGTAAATTTCAAAATTTTACGTAACAAAGTTACTACTCATGGGAGACCACCCAGAATTGTTACTACCGGTTCGGGCAAACCGGTGCAAACCGGCCCATGCCCATCACTGCTTTTTACTCTGTCTTGTCCTGAATAGGTAAGGGGGGAAATCCCAAACATTGTGTATTATCTTGCCATTTTAAGCTCTTTGTAAGCCACCCAGAGTGGCCTTCTTACTCGATGGTGGGATTTAAATGTGATTAAACAAGCAAGCAAACAAACAAACATGAACGGACAGGCAGATAGATAGAACCAGGTAACCCACCCCCTTCTCCTTTCCTGAGACAGAGAAAAGGATGCCATCAAAGGAGAGTGACCTCCCTCATCTTGAGGTCGAAGAAGAAACCACACACCCAGATGGGGGTCTTCTTCACTTTCGGTAGTTCACATCCGCATCAAGGGTGATGGTGCAAAGTAACAATTTCTGGAGGATCTGGGAACCTTTTATAAGTTATACTTTGGAGGAAAAAAAAGGCATACCCCCTGTACAAGATCAGAACGACTTTTGGAAACTGTGAGGATATAGGTCTCCCCGGACATTGTATATAGCACAAGGGTGATGTTAATGATGCAATTGAAAATAATGTGGAGAAGATTATGTTCTAAGAAATGTGGTTAAAATAATATCGCTATTTAGAGAAATTTGTTATATGATCTTCACAATTTTATGTATTTTTGTAATTGTTTTGTTTTGTATTTTTGTATTTTTTTAAATACCTAATAAAAAATTTTAAATTTTTTTTTAAAAAGGGTGATGGTGCAGAAGGACCTCTTGACTAGCAAACTAGCCCTTGTGAAAATGTGCATATTTGGGACTTCTCCAAAATGAAACCAGAGGGTGCCTCTTCCAGGAAGCTGAGCACCTCAACTTTCAGTTTGTTGATTGTCGTCAGGATGCATATTGGATAGACGTTGTTCCGAGCGCAGAGTTTGAAACACCAAATGGGGAAGACCCGGAGTTATTGTGGTGAACCACCCAGAGAGTGCACTAAGTGCTATGGGAGGGTATAAAAGTGTGATTACTTTGCTTCATCAAGTGGTTACTCTGGGGCAGTGGTGGTGAACCTCTGGCACCCGTGCTAGAGGTGGCACTCAGAGCCCTCTCTGTGGGCACTTGCGCAGTCATCCCAGCACAGATTTCACCCCACCCCTCTGCCCAGTAGCCCAATGGGAGCACTTCCTCCCTCCCCCAGCACAGAGTTCACCCCGCCCCTCTGCCCAGCAGCCCAATGGAAGTGTTTCCTTCCTCCCCTGTTGCTGTGTTGGCACTTTGTGATAAATAAGTGGCTTTCGGGTTGCAGCTTGGACACTCGGTCTCAAAAAGGTTCGCTATCACTGCTCTAGGTTATTCACCAGCCAGCAGGGTCCCCTGGGCAAGACCATTCCTAGCTAGGGATGGTGGGCTTTGCAATCCGATGAAGTCCCTTTCCCGGGCTCTGCTTCTGTACCTGGTCCCAGCTAAGAGGCAAACAACCTGCTGGCCCCTGCAGGGTTCTCCTTTGCCTTACGGCCTCCTTGCCTTTGCTTTGTCTCCCTGCCAGACATGACTCCACCCCTGCATTGCAAGGGCAGCTGGCAGAAGCCCTGCCAGGATCGCCTCCCCACCCCTCCAGCCTAGCCTGTTCCTTGGGGGCAGAGGCTGGTGCTTCATGTACTTCTCAGTCAGCCCCTGCACCATCACCAGCCGGCCCGCCTGGTCCATGCAGGAATGATCTGGGCAGCTGGTTAGCATGTGCAAGCCCCTCTGCCTACTGGAGCAGGTACCCATGCGCAATGGAGCCTCGGGCAATGGAGATGGGGGACCTCCTGCCAGTGAAATGCTCAACAGTCTTAAGCCAGGGCTAGAGCAGAGCAGCCACACCAGAGCATCACCTTGGCTGTGGCTATTGCCATTGCCAAAGCTTCCAGGACCTTATCCTGGATCGTGAAGTGTTACAGGTTGTCTCTGATCATGTGCAGATTGGCCTCAAACTATACTTCCTATAGAAACATAACGCAGGAACTAAGATTGCAAGATGTGGCTGCCACAAAATGCCTGGGGAGGCGGGGGGCGCTTACCTCTTTCCTCTCTGGAAATCAAAACATGGATGGGTGGGTGTTGTACAGTGTGGTGACTGTGGACACACAAGCTCAGAGAGTAGAGTTGGGGGGGGGGGATGGAAAAAGCAATTTTTTTGAAAATAAAATATAAACAAAAATAAAGGGGGGGGGGAGTTTCCAGATTTGGGGTAACAATGACACCCTCCCACCCAAACTGTGCATGCGTCCTTCTTCTAGGCTTCATCTGTGGCCCCTGTTAGAGAAGAATATTGGAGCGATGGTAAATGCTTCTTTATGGAAGGGGGTGTTTCCAGCATCTTTCAAACATGTGTTGGTGTGCACCCTACTGAAGAAACCATCAATATTGGCTAACTTCAGGCCTGTATCCAACCTACCCTGCTTATTCAACTTATACACAGAACACATAATGTGCAATGCAGGCATGGAGGAATCACAATTTGGGATCAAAATTGCTGGGAGAAACATCAACAATTTGAGATATGCAGATGATACCACCCTAATGGCAGAAAGTGAGGAGGACCTAAAGAAGCTCCTGATTAGGTTGAAAGAAGAAAGTGCAAACGCTGGCTTGAGACTCAATATCAAGAAAACCAAGATACAGTAATACCTCGGATAACGTTTACCTCGGATAATGCTAAAACATAAAACCGCATAACGTTAAGTAATCTGGGGAGGAGAATTGGATCGAATAACGTTAAGGTCCTATGGGATGGATCGGATAACAACTGCTAAAGCCTGTGCAGTTACAATGTATCTCTATGGAGCTTTAACGTTATCCGATCCATCCCATAGGATTTCAACATGCATCGGACAACACTAAAAATCAGATAACACCAAGACTTGTGGAACCAAGTCTTAGCGTTATCCGAGGTATTACTGTAATGGCAACAGGCCCTATCAGTCCATGGAAAATAGATGGGGAAGAAGTAGAAGCAGTGACAGATTTCACTTTCTTTGGATCAAAACTCACTGCAGATGGTGATTGCAGCCATGAAATAAAAAGGCATTCTTGAGAAACCTGGGGAGCATAGTGAAAAGTAGAGACATCACATTGCAAACAAAAATTCGTATGGTCAAAGCAATGATATTCCCCGTGGCAATGTATGGTTGTGAGAGCTGGACCATTAGGAAAGCTGAGTGCAGAAGAATAGACGCCTTTGAGATGTGGTGTTGGAGGAGAGTTTTGAGAGTCCCATGGACAGCGAGGAGAACAAATAGGTCAATCTTCGAAGAAATTAACCCTGACTGCTCCTTAGAAGGTCAAATAATAAAGATGAAGCTGAAGTACTTTGGACATCAAATGAGAAGAGAGGATTCACTTGAGAAAGCCTTGATGCTGGGAAGGGTCGAGGGCAAAAGAAGAAGGGGGAGGCCCAAGATGAGATGGCTAGATGGTATTGTGGAGACAGTGGGCACAGAACTGAGAGAGTTGAGGAGGAGGGTGGAGGACAACAGAAGTGCCTGGCGGACGGTGGTCCATGGGGTCATTGCAGAGGGTCGGAATCGACTGTGCCACTGAACAACAACAATTTTACTTTGTTCTTTTTTGTGTTTTTAGGGGTTTATTTTATGTCTGTTGTGCTCCGCCCTGAGTCGCTTGTGCGAGTAGGGCGGAATATAAATTTGACAAATAAATAAATACAATTTCCCCCTTCCTTCTACCCTGTCTTTCAAACACGCTCCTTCCCGCGGCGGATCTCGAACTCACGGCTTTGTTTAGGGGGCTTCCGGGATCTCCAACCTCAGGACAGGCACCGCCTCCTTCAGGGCTCCACCCTCTTTCCATGCCGGCCTGACTTCATTTCCCATGACGCACTTGGCCCCAACAATGGGCCTCTTTGTTGAAGCATGGCGGCCTGACGCAGGGGCCCTTGGGGGTCGTAGTCCCTCCAAGCCGGAGCCGCCCAGGATGAGGGCGGAGCCTGGGGAGTCCCAAGACTACAGCTCCCATGAGCGCCTCCCGCAGCACGCCTTGCGTGGCGGGCATTCCTCTCCGCGCGCATGCGCCCGGGAGTCCGCCATCTTGGTTTCCCGGGCGACTGGAAGAGTGGGCCGGCGGTCAGTGGCCGGCCGGCGGGGAGGGGGCGCGAGATGCTGGCCTGCCTCATGAGCAGGCCGCTGCCGCCCGCCATGACGCGCCTGCTCGGGGTCGGCGCCCGGTGCCCACCGGCGATACGCGGGGCCTCGGCGCGAGAGCTAGGCCGGCGAGAAGCCCACGCCTTCGCCGCCTCAGCCGCCGCCTCATCCTTCGTCGTCGGGCGCGGAGAGCTGCAGTTCCGCGAGGAGCCCGCTAGGGGCCGCCGCGAACCAGCGCTGACTCTGCAGGCGGCGGCGGCGGCGGAGCTGCAGTGGCAACGCGCGGCCTCCAGGGGGTGCTGCCCGGACGCCCTGCGCTCGCCGTTGTGCAAAGTGGAGGTGGATCTGCAGGAAGCCAGCAAGGTCGGCAGGGGGAGCCCGAGCGCAGCCTCCGCTCAGGACCCGGGGCTACTGCTGGCCCCCCAGGGTGGCTGGCTGCCCCGGCTGAATCCCTGCCCAGCAGGGACTGCCGCCCCGAGGGAGACCAGCCGCCTGCGGCTCTGGCCCAACCCAGAGCGGGCCGGACATCACCGCCGGGGCCACCGGGAGCACCGGAACCGGAGGGGGCCCAGGGCACCTACCTTCACCAACGCCGCTGCTGTTGCCGCTGCTGCCGGGCTGGCCTTTTGCTCCGGGAAGAGCCACGTCTCCAAAGGTGACCGGACGAACGAGCCCTTCCTGCCTTCCTCCGCAAGCAACTAGTCCTCAGTGAAGCTCCGCAGGGTTGTGGGCATGGGTGGAAAGTCTCCTTGTTTCCAGACCAGAAGGAGATTTTCTATCAAGTGTGCCAGGGGTAGGGGCAATAACATTGCCTGTTTTATTTAGGGCTTCTAGTGGTGGTGTTGCATAGAAGCATTGCAGCGAAGATAAAAAGGGTCAAGGTCCCCCTTGCTGAAAAGCCAGTCACATCTGAAGCTAGGAGGAAACGGTGCTCATTACCGTTTACAGCCCAAGAGCCAGCGCTATCTGTATGTCTAGATGTTTCCGTGGTCATGTGGCAGGCAGGACTAGATGCTGGAGCGCATGGAATGCTGTTATCTTTCCTGCCAAAGCGGTACCCATTTATCTACTTGCAATTTCTTGCTTTCGAACTGCTAGGTTGGCAGGAGCCGGGACAGGTAATGGGAGCTCACTCTGTTTGTGCGGCACTCCTCTCTCGAACCACTGGCCCGGAAGGTCATCACATTCAGTGTCTTAACCACTTACTTACCATGGCCCCTCTTGGCACAAAGGTGCCCACACTTTTCGGGCCACAGGCCAGTCATGGTTCAGTGGGCTGGTCATGTAGTTCAGCAGGTTGGTCACGCAGTTCCTCCCACCGGAAATGGAAGTAAAACACACCTTGCAGTCTGTTTTGCAACAGGATGAGATAAATCTCAAGCTGCCATTTTTTCTGCTTAAGCCAGAGGTACCCAAACTACGGCACCTGTATGGGCGCATTTCACTTCTGCTTCTGGGAGCGATGAGGGCGGCGTGTTTTGCTTCTGAGGGCGGAGCGGGCCGGATGAATTGGCGTCGGGGGCAGATCTGGCCCACAGGCCATAGTTTGGGCACTCCTGCTTTAGTTAGTCAGTTTGGAGGAGGGAGGGAGGGAGCAAAGCCAATGCATTCACCTCCTTGTACTTGCCTTTCACGTGCTCTCGGGACCCACGCATGAGGCATTCTTTGGCATTTGGGCTGTGTCATACTTTCATGTCATCCTCACAACAACCGTCTCTCCTCCTTTGTCTTTTCCAGAGGATGCTCTGCTGGAAGCTGCTCGGATCAACCATGCTTCTGAAACGGACAGGTAAGCCTCCTCTGCCTCCTCCTCCTCCTCCTCCTCCCTGGGGCACCCTGGATAAGGCACATGCAGGCTGTGCTGCAGGGATATCTCGCCCCAGGAGGCTCAGGGATGGTTTGCCCAGACTCGGGTGGTCTGACTGAACAGCTAAAGAACCCTGTTGGCACACTGGGTAAACTGCTGTACTGCAACCAAAACATTGTGAGTTCAATCCTGATGGGGGTCCAGGTTGACTCAGCCTCTTCCATCCACCCGAGGGGGGTAAAATGAGTACCAAGCATGTTAGGGGCAAAATGCTAATTAATTTGTCAGCAGGCCAGAGAGTGCACTAAATGTTATGGGATGGTAGAGAAGTGTAATTGATATTGCTATAACTTTGTTAAACATAATAGTGGTCTAATTACAGGCCTATCTATGATGTCTGTTTCTGCTTCTGCGCTTTATCAAGTTCTTCTTCATGGTCTCTGAATCTACACGAATGGGTTTACTGCACGTACGGATTCACAGGTGACCACGAAGAAGAACAGTCACAGGCAGGCCGCCTGTCCTGGTCGAGCACTGCCCATAGCGGCAGAGCAGCTCCATCAGGGTTATGGAAGTTGTGGTTTAAGGAACAAGAGGGTTCAGGCTGGACCCTTTGAGGCGACTTTGAGGGCCAAGTCTCCATTTCTAAAGGGTGAACCAGAGGCAGAGGTGGACGGAGTGATCCCCCCCCCCCCAATGGGCGATTTCTGTGCTGATCTGAGGCTGGCTTCCACTCTTGGGTAAGAATCCTCCTCTGTCCTGTCTCCCTCTGGCCACTGGTGTCAGCACACAAGATGCCACATGGGTTGAACCCAAGTCAGAGACCCACAGTGTTCTCCTTGCCCTCCACGTTGTGGAGCGGCCCCACCAGGTTGCTGTCAGCTTGCCCTGAAAGCCAATTCTTGGCAGCCGTAGCACTGTCGTCCCATCAAAAGCATCCTGGTTCCCAACTGTTCCAGGAGCAGTGCGTCATCCCCTGAAGGCCTCCGCTGGCCTCTCTTCTTTCTCCACTGAGCTTGGGCTTGAGCCTGGGCCCGTATGCGGCTGGGTTGTTTCAGCTCCAGCTGATCTCTTGTAACCTTCCGGATGGTTGCTGGAACCCCTAGACCTGTGACCCACTCCCCAACCTCCTGCTCTCTCCTACACAGAGGTATTTGGAAAAGCCAGAACGCTTGAGCTCTCAAGCACTCATTGCTAAGCACAGCCAGTTGTTTTGCGTTTGATGAGAGGGCTAATCCTCTCCAGAAGGAGCCCTCTTTCCTGGATTACCCCGAGGAGGAGGCCTCGTTCTGCTGCAGCCAGGATCTGGCTTACCACGGCTACTGCAAGCAGGGACCTGGTCCTTATTGGTGGTGCTTGCCAAAAGTGACCTTGAGTTAGCCTGGATTTTCTGGCCTTCTCCCACTTAGCTTTCTCGGCCCTTGCATCAGAAAAATGCTTCACACTTAGCACATGTTAAAAACCTTTACCTGGTTTGTTCAGGAAGGCACTTTAATTGACTTGAGGTGTCTCTTTCCTTTCTCCTGCCTGAATCCAGTGGGGAGTCCCAATTGCATCTATGAGATTTGCGCATGTATTGACTTGCTGCTGATGCTCTCATTGTGGCCATCTCAGCCCCATTAAGGCTAGTCCTCCTGGTGATCCTGTACAAAAGAAGGAGAATGGCATGAATTTAAAATGCCATTCCAGGCCAGCAGATGTTTAAAAGCTGTACAGCTGTTTCTTCTACTCCTTTTCCTATCAGGGAGGTTAGACACCATCATGACTTTGGATGTAGCAGTTCTAAAAAATGACATATCAACCTATTCTGTAAGGATCTTTAGAACAATACATTATTGTCCGTCCCCCGTCCCCGTCCCCGTTGATCTTGAAATATCAGCTGTGATGAAAATAGTCTAGATTTTGGTTTACTGGCCTTCATTCATTCTCTTCAGTGCTGGTCATCCTCTGAGTCCAGGAAATTCCTAGTAGCCAGTGATAAACCCACATTTCAGATGCTTCCATCTTTTTCATAATACAGTAATACCTTGGATAACGTTTACCTCGGATAACACTAAAATCGCATAATGTTAAGTAATCTGGGGAGGAGAATTGGATCGAATAACGTTAAGGTCCTACTATGGGATGGATTGGATAACAACCACTAAAGCCTGTGCGGTTACAGTGTATCTCTATGGAGCTTTAACGTTATCTGATCCATCTCATAGGATTTTAACATGCATCGGATAACACTTAAAATCGGATAACACCAAGACTTGTGGAACCAAGTCTTAGTGTTATCCGAGGTATTAGTGTAGACTGTATTAAAAAAATTGACTATTCCATGCCTTGCTGAGCATCCCCAAGACCAGTTTTTATGGTTTTACCACATAGAGTAAAACCCAGGGTTATGACAGAGGTCTGTTCCACCAGCCTCCATTGTAACCTCAAAAAATTGTAAACTGAAGCATCTGTAGGGATGTGTTGAAAAATTTAAAAAAGGTCCTGAATTGATTGTTGTAAACAAAAAAAAAACATTAAAAATTTGTAAACCGGGATGGCATTTCCATTGGGATTTACTGTTGTAAACTGTAGCAAACTTAAACCAAGGCGGTTGTAACCTGGGGTTTTACTGTATTACATTTTGTTGTCCTAAGCAAGCTGGTCTAGGGCAGTGGTGGCAGACCTATGGCACACGTGCCAGAAGTGGCACTCGGAGCCCTCTGTGGACACCCATGTGGTTGCCCCAGCACAGAGTTTGCTCTGCCCAGCAGCCCAATGGGAGTGCTTCTTTCCTCCCCCAGCGCAGAGTTTGCCCCACCCCTCTGCCCAGCAGTCCAGTGCGAGAGTTTCCTCCCTTCCCTGTTGGCACTTTGCAATAAATAAGTGGGTTTTGAGTTACAGTTTGGGCACCCAAAGGTCTCTCAAAGGTTTGCCATCACTGGTCTAGGGTGTCTTTTTTCTGGCTATTGTTGTGCTATTGTGCTCCCACTGTTTGTTCAGCCACATTTCAAGGTACAGTAGTTCCATTAGACAATGTACTTCTTCACACTTTCCTTTGGGATCCAGTAACTGTATTTCTAGGTTTTACTCCTTACCATGAACTTGGTTTCCTTCCCTTCATTTTCAGACCAGTTATATTACTTTTTTTTTGACTTTGTAGCATAACTTTTACAGATCATTTAAATTAGGGGTGCCCAAACTATGACACGTGGGTCGGATCCGGGTCCCTGACGCCAATTCATCTGGCCCGTGAAGGCCTCATCCCTCCTGGAAGCGGAAGTAAAATGTGTTTTGCCTGAGCTTCTGGGAGCAATAAGGGCTTTGCGGGCTGGATGAATTAGCATCAGAGGCCAGATCTGGCCTATGGGCCAAAGTGACTGGCCCCCCTGAACCATGTGACCAGCCCATGGCCCTAAAAGTTTGGGCACTCTTGATCTAAATGAACAGTAACACAACTATATCTGTGGTAGTAAACCTTGGTACTCCAGCTGCTCTTGGACTTCAATTCGCAGAAGCCCAAGTCAGCACACCTGCTGCTGATCAGGGCTTCTGGGAATTGAAGTCCAAGAACAGCTGGAGTGCCAAGGTTCATCATCACTGCATTGTATCATCCGCATTTGGATTGCTGTCCGTGAATTCCATCAGTGAGGTCACTTGAATCAGCAAGTGCTTCTCTAAAGATGTTATTAGAGTATCAGTTCAAAAGCAACGGGGAAAGAATACATTCTTGTACAGTACTGTTGTGTTTTGTCTCTCTGTGTTCTTCGTCAGCTGATCTTCACCTTCTCCTGCACCTCTTTGTTGACAGTACAGGTTACCACTGGTCTCTTTCCAAAAGATATTTTGTTGACCCAAAACTTGTCTCAGCTTGCCTTGTTGCCTTTTGACAAAGGTGTTTTCTTAATCAAGCATCCATATCCACATCACAGCATCTCTTCTGTTCATGAATGTGTCGACTAAAGAGTCCAGCCCTGCATCTGCTGCATGTCTCCTGGCCTTTTCATTTCTTCTCAACTATGCTATCTGTTTTTCTTAAGAGAACCTGAAGCAAATATTTTCTTAAGCTTATGATTCTGTTATTCAAGAGATTTATCAATTGCAGGGGTTCCCAACCTGTCCCGCAGCACCATTTCATGTGGCCTGCCACTGCACCCGGAAGTGGAAGCGGACACGTTTACATCAGCTATAAGTGCGCCCACAGCTGTCGTAAACATGTAAGTGGGCATGCTTATGGCAGCCGTAAATGCGCCCACTTCCAGGGGGCATGGCCTTAAAAGATTGGGAACCCCTGATCTATTGCATATTTGCCCTCCCATAAGTCTCCTCTTTGTGCATCTTTCACAGGTGAATTGCCACAAGATGTCAGTGTAGGCATTTGTGTCACACACTGAGTTATGCAGCTAGGGTGTAATATGTGGTGGTAGTTTCTTAACTTTCAGGGGTTTTCTACAGGAAGTTATGCCATTGGAAGTTATGTCACTGGTAAGCCTCAGGAATAGCAATCTGGTCACCCTCTGTCTGCACTTTGACACCTTTGCTTCTGCCGCCCGTGTCCCCTCCACAGGAACCTTTCATAGGGGTTGGCCTGCAATCCCACAGCAAGTAGCCACTGGGGAGGGTTTGGGAGTTGTAGTCTGGCCCATCTTGGGGAAGTGAAGTTCAGACAGGCTGTCCAGAGATGTGGCACATCTAGCATCTTCGCCCATGCTTGGAAATAGAATGGTTGATATTTCTGGCAACATGAAAATATTTCAGCAATGGCTCTCAGTTTTATAGAAGAAATCCAACAATTCATTACCCTTTCCAAAGGATGTTTTAACATTGCCTGTCTCTAAAAGGTGCGCCAGGCTATTTCAGAGCCTCCTCGTGCTTGCCCACTTTTTGGCCCTGGGAGAAAAAGTGCAGGCTCAGAGTGGTGTTTCGGTTTTTGTGAAGAGCCATGGACCGGTGGGCACCCTGATGGCCCAACGGTGCTGTGAGGAACTGGCATGCTGTTTCCACTGAGATCTGGGTCTGTGGCCTCATAGTTGTTGCAGGCCTTCTCACAAAGCAAAGGGTATCTAATGTGCTCCAGCTGTTTAACAGTAACCGATTGGGAGGAGAGGCAACATTTCACCAAGAACAGAAGCTTTTGTTGTGGCCAAAAGTTCAAGTTTCCAGCTTCCTCTTCATCCACCTGTCAAGAGGGTGAAGCTGGCCGCCTTGCAGGCGCTGAGCACAAACTCAAACATGCCCTTTGGGCTCTTCCTTTTAAGCAAAAGTGACCCGGAGGCGCTCACCCAGAACTCATGGGATCGGAGGCCTGAATAGAAGCCCCATATGTCTAGGGGTGGGGTGGGGAGAGCAAAGTGCCAGAGATGCCCAAAGAGAGGCAGTTCCCTGGTTCATCTGCTTTCACTCTGGAAGGGAGGGAGGGAGGGTCTGTTCTTTCCTACCCCAAGGAACAAACATGCCCCTGCAGGGTAGAGGGCTTACCTGTTGCCTAGGACCCTGAGACCTCTTGCCTGCAGGGTATGGATTCCCCCTTCAAGAAGCATCGCTGGGTTTTAGAAAATTGAGGCTAAAATAATTCTTCCTCCTCTTCCCCCTCCCCAGGAGCTTGGAAATAATTTGTAAATGATAACCTACTTGAAGTTAAGTTATTTTTGTAGTTGTCTTCGTCTTTCATGTCCTGATCAAGCCCTGGACTGCCAAAATGAAGCCACTTTCTTGCCTTTGTCGTTGGCCAAACTTAAGTTCTCAACAGTACATGGGCAGACCAGTAAATGAGCCCATGGATTCTGTCTCTCCCACATTCATAGCACACATTTTTTGTCCACCTGCAGCCCCTGCTCCAGCATGTTGGTCTTGCATTTAGGCACTTTTTGGGTGCATTTATGTAGTGATAAGAGTGTAACTACATTACTCCAGAGGTAAAGGTCGAGGGCAAAAGAAGAAGGGGGCGACAGAGAATGAGATGGCTAGATGGTATTGTTGACACAATGGGCACAAAGCTGGGCGAGTTGAGAAGGGTGGTGGAAGATAGGGGTGCCTGGCATGCGATGGTCCATGGCATCACAAAGGGTCAGACCCAACTGTGTAACTCAACAGCAACAACAACATAATGGGAATGTCTTCATGGGCTTGTTGTATAGGTGAAAGTTAAAAAAGCTTTTTAGTATTGAGAAAGAAATTAAGCTGCCACAACAAAGGCAACTAACTGGAGTGGGGTGGACTGTAACTAAGGACTTTTTAAAAACATGACTTTTCTGACCTCTCCTGCTTGCATCTTCAAGGGGATCTTCTTAGGGAATTCATGGGCAAACCTGAGTCTTCCTAGAAATGGAGCTCATGATGTAATATTCTTCCTGTGAGTTTACTAGGGTCCCCCCCCCCCGGCCCGGTGGCATCAGAGATATGGATGCCTTACCATCTTAGACAGTGGTCTGGACACAAACTGTCTCATCCATCTCATCATTCCCTTAGAATATTCCTGACTCTGCATGCAGCGTCTGTGTCAGTGCTTTGCATGTGTGAATGTGTGGAGGCCATTCGGAATCCATTTAACTGAGCTTGCCTGGGCCTTATTTAGTTAAAATGGGGATGAGCATCCTTAAAGATTGACCAGAGAATTTTATTTAATTAGCAATAAAATAACCCTTCAGGAAAATACATTTGGTTGTCTAGAAGCTGAACAGTGGTCGTCACTCTATTGATCTGTTGTGATTGAATCAGTCTGGGGGGATACATTCATGATGAGCGTGATTGCCCAAAACATAAAGTTCATGCATTTCAGAAAACTGCAAATTGTTCA
The DNA here is from genome assembly GCA_030440675.1 of Furcifer pardalis. NCBI lineage: Eukaryota > Metazoa > Chordata > Lepidosauria > Squamata > Chamaeleonidae > Furcifer > Furcifer pardalis. The sequence goes on from CP126895.1 coordinate 117,947,144, forward strand.
ATCCCCATGTGCTGAGTTTTTACAATGCCCCCAAACTGAAATGTCAATGTGGGTTTTGCTCCTTGAGGCCACTGGGATTGTTCGACATTCCGGGTTTCTCGATTCTGTCCTTCCAGAGTGAGCCTGAAGGGATTTACATGACGTCATGTACACCCATTTTCTAACATGGGGCTTCCTGCCATTGAAGAAGAAGAGTAAGATAAAGGTAAAGGTTGCCCTAGCTTGGAAGCCAGTTGTATCAGACTCTAGGGTTCAGTGCTCATCTCTGTGTATTTATTTATTTTATTCAATTTCTATTGCCACCCCCTCGCCGAAACGACTTTGGGTGGCTTACAATCAGGTGGATTTCCTTGGGATAAGGCGGCCTCTTAAATAATTTGGTCCACTATGAAAGAGCCAGTGCTGTCTGCGTTTGGAGATGTTTCTGTGGACATGTGGCAGGCATGACTAGACACCAGAGGACACGGAATGCTGTTTACCTTTCCCAATAAAGTGGTCCCTATTATCTACTTACAATTTCTTGCTTTCAATCTGCTAGGTTGGCAGGAGCTGGGACAGAGATGGGAGCTCACTTTGTCATGCTGTACTCTGGTCTTGAACTGCTGACATGCCAACCTTCCAGTTGTCAGGTTCAGCGTCTTAACCACTAAGCCAATGCTGAAGAAGAGTACAGTGGTACCTCGGGTAATGTTTGCATTGGATAACTCTAAAATCGGGATAACACTAAAATTGGATAACGTTGGAGAATTTGAGGCAAACATTTGCATTGCACAATGTTAAGATAACGTGCGATGCAAATGTTTGCCTCAAATTCCCCTACCTTGAGATTGCTTGTTGTTAGGTTTGCGTTTCTCTGGCCAAAGTCAAAGGCTAACAGCAAGGGATTTGTCCTGCAGGGGAGGCAGGGCGAGTCTCTCTGCCTTTGCGTTTGGGTTGGGGGTTGAACCAGTTTTTTTTTTTAATATTGTGGGATCAATGCATCGCACAACATTAAGACTTGTGGAACCAAGTCTTAACATTATCTGAGGTACTAGTGTATATGTTTGTAAATGTGGCTTGCTAGTGGTGAACAGCCACAGCTGCCCTGGAACACTTCTGTAACAGAGCTGGGGGGGTGTTGCGTCCCTCTGAATATTCCTCATGTCCCTCCTCCTGGCTGACCTGCTCTCTCATGCCTACTTCTCCACGTGCCAACCTGTGGCTAAGAAAGCTGAACTAGGGAGAAAGTGAAGGGCAAGGATGGACTCAGTAGATCAGGGGTGCCCAAGCTACGGCCCGGGGGCCGGATTCAGCCCCCAACGCCAATTCATCCGGCCGGTGTGACTCAGGACGGCTTACAATCAGCAAAACAACACAGCACAAAAAAAATTAATACATTTTTCTAAAAAGACAATTCCTGTAGTAAAGGGAAAAGAAGAACCTGGATGGATGACTGAAGAAACACTTAAACTTATAAAGAAGCAAAAGAAGAAGGTAAGAAAAAGAGTCAGAACCCTAAATGTAGTTTTTCGGTGTCTGTCAAATAGAAAGAAAGAGAACTATGATCATAACAATTGCAAAGAAATAGAAGAGAACAACAATGGTGCAGTAGTTAAACTGTTGTAACTTGTGAACTGCCCAGAGAGTGCACTAAGTGCTATGGGGCAGTATAGAAGTGTGATGGCTTCTGCTTATAGAAGCTAGAATGAAAGTGAATTTTCCAAATTGTTGGGCCTGAGCTGGACTGAAAGGCAGGTTGCTTCTATTTTCTAATATGTCTGTGGAGCGAGAGAGATCAAGCCAAACTGAAGTTGTAGGGCCTTGATGGCGAACCTTGGCACTCCAGGTGTTCTTGGACTTCAATTCCCAGAAGCCCAAGCCTCTATGACTACATGGAGGGGTTTACTGTGCATACGCCCAGTAAAACCCATCCGTGTGGATTCACAGAGACTTGGCCTTCAGGGAATTGAAGTCCAAGAACACTTGGAGTGCCAAGGTTCGCCATCACGGTTGTAGGGAATTTCTGAGACAGAATTGGAACAGAACCTTGGGTTTTTTCTGTATCTCTGTGGATCTGTGCAGGAGTGAGCGGCCATCAGATGGGTCAGTATCATTAGCAGCAAACCCATCTCCCAGTCTTTTAAGTTCTCTATGCATTGTTTTGATTGTGGACTCTTACAGTCATACCTGTATTTCGCAAACTACAAGATTTGTGGCACAGGAGGACACAGGACATTTCTTATAAATTTTTAACGGAAGGTGATATCAAAATGTATCACAGGACATCTCTTATGATTTGAAAGCCCTTTTATAAGACGAAATGAAATACTGTAGCTTGTTTATACATTTTGTTTAGTCCATGTGTAATGTATGCATTTATAGAGCGATTGTTAGATTTCATTATGTTTTAATGATAAGTAGTAAAACAAACGTGCTTTTTAAATAAAAAGAAGGCTTTTGCATGGGAATATCTGCATAAGTCTCGTAAGTGCTGTAAATGTTGAGAATAATATTAAACCCAGATGCTGCTGTTTTTATTGAACAATGGTACAATTTTACAGACATATTAGGATCTTTGCTGTATCAGTGTATGAGTGAAGATACATAGTGTGGAAAAGTTATTTGTGTGTGTTTGTACACGTAAAGATACCCGAATGCAGTTGCCACAAGGTACCATAAATGTTAGTCTGTGTGGGCATGTCAGAACAGATATAGAACAAAAAAGCGAAGAAGTCAAAAACTGCCTGCATATTTTGATGTGAGTTTTTGTGGGTGAAGTCTGACTCCTAAAACCTTTTAACATCTCTTGATAACCTCAGACCATTCTCAGCCTTTTCCTTTTTAATGTCATCATCCATGCAGTTCTTTGCTATTTCTCTGTACTCTTCCTTTATGGCCATTCTGTATGTGTCCTTTTTTTAAAAAAATCCCAGGTCTTCTCTGAGTTTTTTGTGAAACCACAATGGTCTTTTGTGTGTGTGTCTGTCTTTTCCACCTTTTTTTTTACTGGAATTGCTTGCAGTTGTGCCTTTTGAGTGTCCTTTTAAAGAAATCAACCATCGTAGAATTGAATAGGAAGTACTTGTGAATAAACCTGGGTGTTTTAGATTGCCATGATGATTTGTGCTGTGGTACAAACCAATCAGGTTGCCACTGAGGGCTTCCAGATGGTGTTGGCCATTTTCATTCATGCTTGCAAGTTCTACAGTTTTGAGTGAGACACATCTGGCCACGAGGTGCATCCTTGTTATCACGGTAAACAGCTCCATCTGCCCAGGTGTCATCCGATCTGGTCATCCAACAGATCAGTTCAGCTCACCACTTAGCTGTCTGGCCATACTCCTTTTCTTCTTTTCAGGCAAAGAAAAATGAGTTTCCTTCGTGTGTAGTGATCTTTATCAGGAGACGGAAGTGCAGGGATCACAGCTGTGGTGATAACCAGCTTTGAAGGCTCCCCCTGTCCTTAAGAAATTGGGGGCATGGGACCAGAACTCAGATACTTTGATCTCATTGATGTTCCTTTTTGCCTTTGAGACTGGCACATCTAAATACTTCCAAGAGCTGAGAAGAGGGGGATCATGAATCTGAGGTTCCTAGAGAGCAAAGAGACCACCAGCAGCAGTGATAATTTTTCTTTTATGCCATTGGTGTGCCATTTTCCTGCAAGGTTGTCCTCTTTCCTCAGTGGGATTAGGAAGGATGAGAGAAGCATTGGTCCCCCCCCCCCCATGGCTCTCCAGTTCCAGAGTTCTGCATGTCATCCTCCTCTTCCTTGTGAAGACTTCTTCCTTTCTTCCTGCCTGCATATAAAGTTAGCTTGAAGAATCCTTCTAGTTATGCCTGCCAGACTAATTTAGTGGGCATAGATCCAGTGGCAGCGAGTTGCTGTAAGTTAAGAAGGTAGCGTAGGCATGTGTTGCTGAACCTGAAGTTATGTAATTTGATGCACAGCAACAAATACCGAAGCCTTAACTTTGTTGCAGTTTGTCACCAGGATTTGTGCAGATTGCATTATGCCAGCATAAAATGTTTCTTCTTTCTTGTCCAGATCAAACCTCAGACTGCCAAACGTTTCTTGGCTTTGATGTTGGTTAAACTTAATTCCTCATTGGTACATGTTTCCAGTAGTAATTGGCAGACTAGTAAATGAGCTGGATTCTGTATGTCCACATTCACACCGCATGTTGTTGTCTGCCAACAGGACCCACATGAGCATGTTGGTCTTGCATTTAGGGACTCCAACCCTCAGCCTATCCAGGGTCCTCCAAGTGACGTAGAAGAGGTTGATGTTCTCAGCCAGATCCTCCTTTAATGTTATTCCTTGTCCAGTGAGCTCCTTCCTCCATCTTCTAATTTGGTTTTGCTCTTGCAAGAGCATAAAATAGTAAAAAGATTTTGGGCAATGTTTTTTAAAATCAATAAAACCTGACTTCTGAAGGTGCATCTGTTATACATTTGCACGATTTATGTAGTATTTATGTTATCCTAGCATTTATTTATTTATATTGCCATTTTGTAACCAAGGAGTGTACAGTCTAAAATTCCATAGTGGTTTTTTGTTTTTTTGTTTTTTTTTTGGGGGGGGGACAGGTGTGGATGTCCCATAATTCACTTCTGTGTGAATGTCACTTTCCCTAAGATGATGGGAATTTGACTTATTGTAGCTCTGGGAAATCTCCCTTTGTTATGCAAGTGTGATCTAATTCACAGGTGTCTAAGTGACACTGGCCTTGCCAGTCAGAAACCTTGGTCTGTGTGGATTGGAACCTGGATGACATCAGTGTCTTCCCTTATGAGTTAGCTATTCTCAACCTACAGAGAATATGGTATATGAATCTTAACACTTAATAAATGTAAAGAAAATTAAAATAGGAATTCACCCCTTGTGATTCTGATGACAATTTGGGGGGGATGTGTGGTGGAAATATGAAGTGCTGTTATGTACACATAACCATGGGTTTTTAAAGAAGCTTCAGTAGTCTCAGCCATTGCATTATATCACCATGCTTAAATGGTAGCTAGTGTAGTCCAGTGCCTACGAATCTGTTGCATATCCAGAGATTAGACGTTGTAATAATGGGCCCATACTACAGGAAGCCAGATAGAGGCTGAATATTCACGGTTAGAGCAGTAAGACAGTGGAACCAACGGCCTCAAGAGGTGGTGAGCACTCCAGCACTGGAGCCATTGAACTAGATGGCCTCTTCGGCCTCCATCCGTCTCAGTTATGAATCTTTGATTCTACATCCCATATTTGAATCCCTATCCATTGTGAATTTATGATAGGGTCTTAGACAAGCCCTTGTGGGCCTCAACCCGCTCAGTAGTCATGTGAGGATCTTACTATCTAACTCAGGGGTGCCCAGACTATGGCCTGCAGGCTGTATCGAGCCCCTGACACCAATTCATCCAGCCCACAAAGCCCTCGTTGCTCCTGGAAGTGGAATTGGTATTGGGGGCAGGATCTGGGCTGCAGGCCATAGTGACCAGCCCCCTGAACCCCATGGCCAGCCCACAGCCTGAAAAGTTTGGGGACCCCTGATCTAACTTCACAGAAGTCAGTGATGTTTGCCAAGCGCTTTTAGGTCCCGAATGGCCTGTCTGTGAAGCAGAAGCAGTACTTCTTAGGGCTGATCCCTACCATCCATACCACCATTCTAGTTGACAGATGTCTGCAATCCCCTTTCTTGCACATTTTCTCCCAGTCCCCAGTTTATGCCATACAAGAGACCCAGTGCTACAGTGAATAAACAGTGGCTGGTAGCTATGTTTGCAGATTTTAAAAGGCTCATATAAGATTGCTGTGGATCTGGGAGAGGGGAACGTGGAGGAGAGCCCAGTGGGCCCCATGCAGCTTAGTCATGCTGCAGTTGTGCCACAGTTTATCATTAGATGCTAACTGGCCAATTGCCTTACCTGCTAATAGATATGTGATGTGTTTCTTTTCCACTTTAGGTTGTTGCAGGAAGGAGCCAGCGTAAATGCTCGACACAAGCTCGGCTGGACAGCTCTCATGGTAGCAGCTATAAACCGAAATGCCACGTAAGTTTTGGTTTATAACACCTACTGTTTAGTTTTGTAAGAAACATCTTTTCCAGAGTCAAATGAGCAGAAAAATCCCCTGTCCCATAATTTTTTGCAGTTCCCATGGAGCTTTGTCACACCCAGCCATTTCACCTCCTTCTGAGACAGTGGTAGTTCCAGAGGGCCATTGAAGTCTGCATGTGAGTCATGGAAATGGCTCTGGAAAGGTTGATTGTTATGTTGCAGTTTTCAGAATGTTGATAGGGGGGATACCTGGCAAATTCGAGAAGCTGCAGTCCAAAACAGATGGAAATCCTTTGTCTAGTGCAGGAGCGCCCAAACGATGGCCCATGGCCCAGATCCGGCCCTCAATGCCAGTTCATTCGGCCCACAAAGCTCTCAGTGGAAGCGGAAGTAAAATATGCCTGTTCGAGGGCTTTATGGGCTGGATGAATTGGTGTTGAGGGCCAGATCCGGCCCATAGGCTGGAGTGTTCAGCCTTCTGAACCATGTGACCAACCCTCGGCCCAAAATGTTTGGACACCCCGGTCTAGTGGAGTGTTGACTAGGGCTGTACAGGGCTCTGGAAACCAGGAATGTGCAGAGTAATCTGCCTGCTGGTTGTTGCAGGTGAGAGGGCCCCCTCCCCCTCTGTTTCTGGAGACACTGGCAGAGATGGGACCTGTGGTGATCTGCCACTGAGCCACGGTCTTTCTTTCAACACGTGGGCTCTCTTTCCTTCCAGGGCACATCATCCTTCCCTGGGAAGTGTAGAAGCTAGGTCTTTGGTGTGGCTTGCCTTAATGTTTCATCCATCTCTGCTGTCCACCTTCAGGTGGCTCTTTGGGTTGGGAGCGGCCTTTATCTGTGCCAGGCTTTAGATATGGGATGGGATTAAAAGGAGATCCGTCGCAAAGACCATCCAGCTTCCGTGGCGTCACTGCCCAAACGGCCCTACTGCGCGGGTTGCTTTTGTGTTTTGTGCTGTGTAGGCTTTGGGGGCCAGAAGCCCTCCCTGTGGCCTCCTGCCCTCCTCTCCCAAGAGTTCCCAGGGCAATCTTTGTGTCTTCTTGTAACCTTTCAAGGCAGCTCTTCAATGTGTTCTGTCTACAACTAAATTCAATTAGTTTTCATTTAAAAAATGAAGCAAAAGAAGGGGAGAGAAATCCAATTTTAGGAAACTGGGGACAGCCAGTTGGAATGGGCTTTGATGTTACACCCTCTCAGGGGTGCTTTACTTAGTCACAAGTTCATAAGCAAAAAAAGGCTTAATTATTTGGGAAAACACAGGATTAAACTGGCACACAAAGGCTGAATATCCGCTCTCGGGCGACAAGATACAAATCCATGCGCTGAGTTCGTGTGTGGTGCAAACTTTGATGTGTGGTATGACAAGCCAAAAGTCGTGACCCTCCCCCCCAGGGGGGGCAGGTGGGTTGGCTCCTTAAGACAGGCCAAGAGGCAGCGGCCCGGGGGTCTGTTTGCTTAACTTTGATGTCCAAGCAGCCGCGGGCTCCCTTGTTTGCCCGGTTTTGGAGGGATGGGTTTAGCACCCCCGACCTTTGCTGGTGGACAATTGCTAGCGGTGGAGTGTGACGGTTGTTGACCATTCCGAGTGACTGATGGACCAGAACGTGGTCTTTGGAGGTGCAAAGACTTGGAGGAGCTGAGGAGAAAGGCTCTTCATGCTACAATAATTGCCCCAGATGGTTCTCCATCCATCAAGCCTGGCCTCCATTTAGGCCCTTTCTTGGTAGCTAACCCTGCCTAAAAGAACCCCTACAGTTTCTCGGTTAAGAATTGGCACAACATGTTTGTGAAAGTGGCTCTTTCATACAGGCACCTTCTCGTTCCTTTGCTCTTTTTAAAATTCAAGGTTCTCTGAGAGGTGGCATTTTGCAGGGCCGGCCCCTGAGGATATAGGGAGAAGCTCATGGATCAACTACAGTGTAGTTTCCCTCTTGCCTTCCTCCTCTTTCTTCTTACTCATGCAGTCCCTCTCCATTAGGACTGGGACTGAGGTTTGCTTGGACCCACTCTTCCAAGGCTTCAATCCCACCAAGGGCAGCAGGGCTTTGGGTCTTCCTGTGAAACTCACCTTTACTTTGCAGCTAGAAGCCTTAGAAAGAGATTTCAGCAAGGCTGTTAGCTTGTCCCTTAGTATCCTGCAAAGCCTTTTTTTTTTTTTTTTGGGGGGGGGGATACCCACATTCATTCTTCCATTATATTTTTATGCTGCCAATCTGGGATGATTCCCACTCTGGGTGGTGTACAAACAATTAAACAAAAAATTTATCCAGCTAGCAAACAATAAAATGGATATCTGATGGCATTTGAGGGTAGGCAGGTTCAAATCTAACAACTAACTTAATGGCAAAGGTAAAATATTCTGGAAGGCCTTGAAGAGGAAGGTTTTGAGCTGTTTCTTAAAAATGTATGCGCAATAAACCCATTTGTGTGGATTCACAGAGACTTGGGCTTCTGGGATTTGAAGTCCAAGAACACCTGGAGTGCTAAGGTTTGCCATCATGGATATAGGGTCTTATATGATAACACTTATCACACCGTGTATGTGACAAGGTCAGGAACAGGAAGTTACTGATTGTCTCCTGAATCCTGTATTGTTCCTAATACTTGACTTCTGCCCTGCCAATCCTGTCTCCCTTAATACGTTCACAGCAACTCTGCTGCTGGGGTATTCAATTGGGAGGGATTGGAGGTCTGCCTTATCCAAGATCATGCAGGTTCATGACTGTGCCAAGGTTTGAATTGTGGAAGTCAAACTTGCCACTGGAGGCGTTTGCTCAGAACAAGTTGCTCACTTGTTTGTGCTTTAAATCAAGAGGAGTTTTCAAAGAAGAAGCTGTGTTGGTCTGTTTTCAGCATGTATCACAGAAGTACAGTAAAACCTCACATAAAGAGCGCCTTGGTTAGAGACTAACTTGTTCGAAGAGCAGTATTTTCTCTGAATGGTCGCCTCGGTTAATAACTAAAACCAACCAAAAACTCACTTAGCAACTAAATCGGGGTTCGCACACACACCCGGGCCAGAAGTCACAATTGTTTACTTACAATGGTGTTTCGCTTAAAGAGCAGACGCGCTTAAAGAGCAATCCCGTGGAACACATTATGCTCTTTAAGCAAGGTACCACTGTAAAAACAAATGAGCAGTGGCACTTTAAAGATTAACTGATTTATGCCAGAGTGGCCTTGCATGGGTTACAGCCCTACTCCTGGGCCATTCACACAACACATGCTAGGCCTGAAGGGTAAACTCATTAGCAAATGTGTAATGCCACAATGTTTGTCTTGGATCCATCGACTAACCACTTGCAGTTCAACAGGATGAAGCTTCACAACTAATCTGAATAATAGATATTGCCAGTTCTAAAAATCCACATTGATTTGTATTCTTATCTGTAATGGTAACCAAACATTATGTACCTCTGTGCCTGATGTATATAAATGAATGCCATGAAGTCTCACTCTTATGTCTGGCAAACTGGGCTTGATCCACGAAAGCTCTCACTGCAATAGAGCGGTGAGTCTTTAAAGTGCTGTCACGTTTTTTGCCGTTTAGTTTTGTTTACTCGCTGATATATTTGAAACCCAGACTATCACAGCTACCATTTCAAAAAGTCCTACTCCTGGGATTGTAATGTAACGTAAAGTGTCTGAGCAAGACAAAATTGTAGTCCCCCCAAAGTCACATGTAAATTAATCTGCTAGACTTCTCAAGGGCCACAGCACTTGCCTTTCAATTTTTGATTCTACTTGGTTTCCTTCAGAGCTTCCTTCTGTGCTACCCAGTGTTCCTTAGCAGGAGCAGGCACCCTTCCCCAGCCTCTGCCTCTTCAGGGCTCCATCCCAACTACCTACTCATTTCTCTTCCTCTGCTACCTACCGTAGCTGCCGCTGCCGCCGCCACCCTTTTGCAGAACATGGTATGGGAACGTAGAGGCTGGGGTGCTCTTTGGCAGAAGCTGTATGCAAGGAGGTGGCTAAGGAAGGGGCCAACCCTGTGAAGCAGGTAACCTAGCGTTGACTGACATGCCCACCTGGCAAGTGACTGGTGTATCATTTTCCTCCCTGCTGCTCAGAGGTGTCAGACCACCCCAGCAGTGTTTAGAAAGCAACACTCCTGGTGTCCGTGATGGCAGTTGAGCATGGTTAGCCTTCAGCTCTGTCATTCCAGAGCCCTCACCACACAGGGGTTAAACTGCTGTACTACATCTAAAACTGTGCTCATGATCTGAGTTCAATCCTGACAGGGCTCAAGGCTGGCTCATCCTTCCATCCTTCTGAGGTGGGTAAAATGAGCACCCAGGATGATGGGGGCAAAAATGCTAATTACCTTGTGAACCACCCAGAGAGTGCATTAAGCACTATGGGATGGTATAGAAGTGGATTTGCTATTCCACCCATTGCGAAGAAGCTGGAGGTCTGGGTGATCCTAGCCGTGGCTGGGAGAGGCACAGTCTCCCCGCAAGCTGAGTTTTCGGAGGTTGAGAAGAAGAGGGGTCCTTGGCATTGAAGTGGTCTGGGGTGAGTGGGTCTCCTGGCCTCCCCCCCCCCACCAGTCACTTGGAGGGGAGAGTTTCTTGGACAGTGAACGGAGTAGACTTTCCAGCCCATGGCTTAATCTTGGAACTCCTTCTCTCTCTCTCTCTCTCTCTCTCTCTCTCTCTCTCTCATTCTCTCTCTCTCTCTCTGTCTCTCTCTCTCTTGGATGTCCTTGCCAGGATCCAGTCTCAACAGGGCCATCTGCCTTGGTCCACCAGCTTCCGCCACTGGCAAATCATCCAGACTCTGGAGCTGCTTCCTGCCTATGCCCAGTCAAATTCACTTAGCCCACACTGACTTCCACGTGAGCCTACCCACCCCCGGGCCAATTCCTCCCTCTCCTGCATTGTCACCCAGCCACTCACTAACAGCAGAAAGCACTTACCGACATTGATTTAACTGCCTGGTGAACTTTAGTTAAAGTCTACCCTCCGGGGTCAATGCAGATTTATATGTTTGCAGATGAAGAGGCTGGCTGCTAATGCAATTAAGAGCTGATCAGCAAATTAAAGCCTTACTTGAGTGAGGCGATGGAGCACCAGCTCAATCACAAGTTATTGAAACTGCCTGGTTAATAATGCATTTAGCAAAGGCCCATTACAGAAGGGCTCCGGAATCTGTTCTGGGTGCAGCAGCTGCCCGGTCTGCCCCCACCCCACCCCAACTCCAGGTCTAAGAATAATGTGCCACCAACATTGGGATTTGCTTACTTTGCACCTGCCCAGAAACACAAGAGAGGGCAACATGGTGTGTGTTTTCTCTGGCAGCCATGACCTCTTTCCAAGTGGAATGAGCAGTAGGCAATTCCAGGTTGATATTCCTTGCTCAATTACTGGCACATGCCACATTGGCAGAAAGCTTAGTTCTGTGTCTGATTCTGTGATATGTGAGATGGGACCCCCCAGAATCCTGCCAGTTGTTAATCTTGCTTTTTGAATAGTTTTCATGCAAAGCAGTTATACAGTTGTACCTTGCTTAAAGAGCATAATGTGTTCCACAGGATTGTTCTTTAAGCAAGTTTGCTCTTTAAGCAAAACACCATTATAAATGACCAATTGTTACTTCTGATGAGGGGGATTGCGAACCTCGATTTATTTGTTAAGCGAGTTTTTGGTTGGTTTTATTTGTTAAGTGAAGCGAACATTCAGAGAAAATGCTGCTCTTTAAGAGAGTTACTCTTTAAGCAAGGTACTCTTTATGCGAGGTTTGACTGTACTTATATATCGCTTAGTGCACTCTCTGGTTGGTTCACAGAGTAATTAGCATTTTGCCCCCATTAACATGCTGTGGACTCATTTTACCAACTTTGTAAGGATGGAAGGCTGAGTCACCTTGATCCCCATTGGGATCAAACTCACACTGTGCTGGCTGCAGTACAGCAATGCAACCAATCTGTGCAGTTGATCAGCAAGCTGGTTAAACTGTAGATTCAAACGTGGATCCTTGCCCCATTTGACTCATAGAGCTGATAAGTAGCGAAGCTGTTGGGACCCCAGAGTCTTGAAGGATCAGTCAGTGAGAAGCTTAGTTACTGGTGGAGTTTGTAGAAGCAAGGCATAAGAATACAGGTAGCCTTATCTCATGCTGGGACTCTTTCTAAGTGCAGCGGTTGGGATTATTTTTCCAGCAGTAGAAACCTTGGACTGTCAAATTCTCAGTTAAAATCTGTGTGCTTGTTAATTTTGAGAGAGAGAGAGAGAGAGAAGGCAGCTCGTATCCTAAAGGAGTAAAACTCCACCAGCATGTTATGAAACTAAATTTAATTCAGATATGTTTTTAAAGCTCTCTCCAAAGCATCATCAGAGGGGAGGGGGCTATTTTTTTACTGGGAGAAAAGTGGGATAAACATAATTAAATAAAAATAAAATCAACGAGGAGGAAAATCCGAATTCTGCTTTGCCTTCTTTCCCCTGATTTCTGCTGAAGCCTCTTCCAAGGGCCAGTTACTTACTCAGGAGTTCTGGAGTCTTTCTGCTGTGGGCTGGTGGGAAGCAAGGCTGGCGTTCCTTCCCTTTGTTATTGTGTAGTGATCACAGTCCTATTGCACCTCAAACATCATTCAGCATAATGAATTCCTTCTGAACATGTGGATTTGCCTGAAAACATACAGTGGGTTTCTTTATGTCAGACTGCCGTTTTGCTTTTTGGCATTTATCTTATTTATTGCATTTCTATTCCGCCATCTGGAATATTTTCCTACTCTGGGCAGCTGACAACCCATTATAATCCTGGGGTTGTTATTGTGATAGGGCTGTTCATGTCTTTCTGTAATAGATCTTTGGAAGTCTTCTGCAGAGCCTGGAAGGGTTGGCCCTTCTTACAGAGATTGAAATTGAGGTACCAAATAACCAGTTTTCAATGCTTGTCCTTTGTTTTGATAGCTGTAGTTGCAAGTCAAATTGTTGATTTCCCATCCTTTAAAATTGTGTGTGTGTGTGTGTGTGTTGTAACCGCACAGGTTTCAGCTGTTGTTATCCGATCCATCCCATAGGACCTTAATGTTATTCGTTCCAATTCTCCTCCCCAGGTTACTTAACGTTATGCGATTTTAGCGTTATCCGAGGTATTACTGTACTCTTACAAACCACTCTGGCTTCACATTAGGCCCTATGGCAAGATAGAAGTGCAATGAATAAATAAAAGTGTCTTTTTAATGGCCATTTTGCTCCACATTCACCTTTGGAAAGGCTGATTTGCTTGAAAGTTAGAGCATGTTTTGTTACCTGCAAATTAAATAGGGCCAATCAATAATTGTGATCACTCAAATGTCAGACTGAGTCTGTAAAAAGGGAAGATGGCATTGCAAACTGCCTGGAGCCAATGGCCTGCCATTTTGCTGGGACATGAGACTGAAAGCCATTTGCTGAAAGAGAGCTTGAGAAAAGAAGGGCCATTTATAGTCTGGGACTCCTCTCTCTCTCTCTCTGGCTTTCTGTTCTCGGCAGCCTGCGTGATCCTAGGCCAGTGATGGCGAACCTTTTAGAGATCAAGTGCCCAAACAGAGAGGTGGGGCAAACTTGGTGCTGGGGGGAGGGAGGAAGCGCTCCCATTGGGCTGCTGCACAAAGAGGTGGGTGAACTCTGTGCTGGGAGGAAGGAGGAAGCACTCCCATTGGGCTTCTGGGCAGAATGAACTCTGTGCTGGGGGGAGGGAGGAAGTGCTCCCTTTGGCTGCTGGGCAGAGAGGCTGGGCGAACGCTGCGGTGAGGCAATGGTGCACGTGCCCTCAGAGAGGGCTGCAAGTGCCACCTCTGAAACACATGTTCACCACCAGTCTCACAAGTGAGGCTCTGTCCCTATCTATAGGGTGCAACTTTCCTATCATCCTATTCTGGAATTGTAGCCAACTCAAGCAAGCCAGGTGGCAGGAAAAGGCACAGACCACCTCAGTCACTGTCCTCAGGGTGACTTGGGCATCATTGTTTATATAAAAATTAAGCTTTTTATTTGGATTTTAAAAAACTGAACTTATAGACAAACAGTTCTTAATTGTTTCAAGACATCTTATCAGTTTGTTATACAGAAAGAGCTTCTTTGAAGATTTTGCCATTTTTGAACCACAGTCAAGTGTACCCTGGTAATGGCAACCTTGTGTTGCCTGCTAATCTTTCTCACACTAGGTCAGGCAAAAGGAACTGCAGAATGAACTCACCAAAAGGTGTCTTGATTTTGGCAGTTTCATGTCTGGCATGACACGGAAGAAGAAGTTAGTTAGAAAGTAATTTTAAACATCCCTTTTGTACAGTTATAAAATTATACAAATCTATAACAGCAAATTATACATATCTGTAACAGCAAACTCCCTTAAGTTTTAGTTTTCCAAAAGCAGCATACGCATCTTTGAAATCAAAGTAGTTGGCAGCCACACCTGCTTTAGAAATGCCATCGACTCTATTAAGAACTGGCAGGAGCTTTTTGTTTTAATTTTAATTTAATTTTTGTATTTATATGCTGCCTGGTCAGGTTTTTAGCCCGACCCAGGGCAGCTCACATCAGTTGAACAATCACAACTATACAAATCATGAAATAAAATTTTGCACAATTATTGTAAAACATTATAAAACCCTATAATAACACCAGATAAAACAGATAAAAAAATCAAAAAATAAAAGTAAAAAATTAACAGATTAAAATATTAGAAGGGGTGAGACCTTTTACTGAATTAACCAGTGGGCTTGTCATTAGTTTTGGGGACATGGGAAGGCCTTCTTCAGTCAGTTGATGTTGGTGGAAGTTAACTCAGGATCTGCTGGTTTTCATGTTTGAGTGTCAGGTATTAGGGAGGGAAGGAGTGAACTTTAGCAACCCATCGTCTGCGGATCTGCAGGTTGCTTTGCTCTTGGCTCTGTCATTGGCAGCTTTAGTGATTTGGAAATGAAGCTACAGTATTCCCTTCCTACAATACCATACACAACATTCTGTCGTCTTCTTCTCTTGTGTCTAGGTCAGACTTTAAACTGCCAAAATTAAGTCACCTTCTCGACTTTGTCGTTGGCCCAAATTAAGTCCTCATCATTACACTTTTCTCATAGTAATTGGCAGACCAGTAAATGAGCCAATGGATTCTGTATCTCTCTACATTTACACCACATGTTATTGTCCACCAGCAGCCCCACTTGAGCATGTTGGTCTTGCCTTTAGGGACTCCAACCCTCAGCCTATTCAAGGTCCTCCAAGTGTTGAGTCCCTCAGCTACATCCTACTCCTTTAATGCTGTTCTTTGTCCAGGGATCTCCTTCCTCCATCTTCTAATTTGATTTTGCTCTTCTGTATCCTCAAGGATGTTTGTTCTTGCTGTACAGCTCTTCCTGGATCTCAGGTGGCCGACTTGAAACTCCTCTCCATTCAGAGGATGTCAGGGGTTGTTTTCTAGGTTAGTCCTCTCAGTGTCCGCTGCTACTTTCCTTACCTCGAGTGGAGAGATATTTTTATTCACATTTCATGAACAAAAATCTCAGTGGACAGTCTTCTGTTATGGTTTCCTTTACATAATGTGGCAGTGGATGAATGCAGGGGAAAATGTCATGGATCCCTCTGTTCTGTCCTGCAGTTTTTTGCTGCCTTAAGTGGTTTAGTGTGGATTTAAAGGTTTGTCTCCTGCTTTGACATAAAGTAAGCTTTTTTCCCTTCCAGATTTCTAATCCTTTCCTTGTCTTCTCCAGCTCCTTCCATCCTTGACGCAACCATTCTTTTCTCTCCACTTTTTCCACAGGGTAGTAAACCTTCTGCTTGCAGCTGGGGCCGACCCCAACCTGGGGGATGAGTTCAGCAGCGTCTATGAAACCGCCAAAGAGAAGGGGCTTCACTCCCTCGAAGGTAACCAAACTCTACAGTGACCCTTACTCTAAACAGGGCTTGCTTGTGTCTCTCCAGTTCAACATTGTACCCGATGCTGGAAACGAGTCCTCTCTTAACCTTTGGCCTGCAGCTAAAATCCCTTTTAGTCCCTGTTATTTGAATCCTAAGAGTGCTTTCCACTCATCATCTCCTCTGCAGTCACAGAACAAATTTGAAGACACATATATTTAAAATCCCCCAATAACGAAGAAATGCTAAGTTGTTTTGTTTTTAAAACTGCAATAAAAATATAGAAGAGCTCAGTTTTTTAGGGTTTAAAGAAAGCCATAGTTGCCAAGCATGGAAACGTATTTGTTTGAACTCTATGTCCCAGGGTCTTTCTGAGGATCCTAAGAGCTACAAACCTAAAAATTAATTTTTCTATGCTCTCTGGGTTGTTGTATTTTTACACATTATGGGTGGATTTTTTATGTAATATGAGTCTTGCAAGGTCTCCTTACAAGCTGGAGACTTGATCCATAGGTTAGCTAGGATTTTAGCTGCCTTCTGAAAGATGTCAGGTTATGAGAACATCCCTGGGGTTTGACAGCAGAGGGGCTCAAATGTTGCAAAGTGTTTTTCTTTTCTCTCCCACCCCCCTCCCAGCAATGGGAGTTCTTTGAAAGAACATATTTAGTAAATACCCATGGAGGTTGAAATTCAAGGCCAACAGATCACATGTCAAAGTCAAGTGGCGGTGGGGTTGACACCTGCTATGTATTAATGCGGTATGGGGAGAGGACTTTGGATGTCACCGAAAGTGTGCATCCATACTAAATGTGCAAAGCCACCTTTCACAAAAAGGGAGCACCAATACCTGGTGTGTCTTGCCAGACGGTGTCCAAGGAAATCCATGCAGCCAGCAGTGTTCTAATGTGTTCCCTGCTTTTTTCAATCAGCACATATGTTTGTTTGAGGAAGGGGATGGCAGTGTGTGCACGTGGAGGGGGGAGAGCTACTCACAAAGAAGTTGCATTAATTTTTTGGGTGAATGTGTTTTATTAAAAAGAATAAATTCAACTGTAGCCTTTTTTTATAAAGAGAGATCACACATGCAAGGAGAGAAAAACGGCCTTTGTTTTGCAACAAAGGGTTGTTTTTTAACAATTTGCATATTTTGTGTATAAATATTTTTTTTCATAAGAATATCCAAATCGGGAAGGCTGCACACCACACATACTGTGCAAAATATATTACAGACATTTATATGGATGGCAGGGCGGGGAGAGCAGAGAGCCGAAAATTTCCAGGCTCCGCGTGATGGATGGCAGGCAAGGCTCCCCTTGACGCTTTATTGAGTTTCCGATGATTATCTCTTGTGGAGACATTTTTTACAGATGACGGGCGAGCTGTCACGGTGGACCATGGGGGGAAAAGCAACCCAACAATAATAACGCGGTAATCTTTTTACTGCACTGCTCCCTAGTATCTCAGATTCATCTTCCCTGACACCAGCCACTTGATTATCCTGCTCCTCCTTGGATAGGCAAAGGAGGGAAATAAATAAATATACACATCTCTCTCTCACACACACATACACGGACACATGCGCGTATGTTGTCCTGCCTCTACTGCCTTACCATAAGGATGCACACCTGCCAAAAAAAATAAGTCCTAGAGTAGGAAGGAAGGGAGAGAGGGCCTGTCATCTTGATTGCTGCTTCTGTAGGTGTTGAGGTTTCTTGGCTGCGATGTAGCTGGGAAATGGTCTGGCTATTAATTACAACATTTTAGATTGGGTTTTTTGGGGTCCCCGAGTGGCCGCATCTGCTAAGTGCCGTCCCGTCTGAGATGACAGAGGAAAAAGGTTTATCCAGTTAAAGGATGTTCACACTGAAAACTTTATCTGTGTCAAAATGCTGCACAGTTTAAAATGATGGGTGTATATGAATTATACACAAATTAAGAGTTAATTAAGACTATTTTTTGACCAGCAGTGTTCTACTTTAAGTGTTATCTGGGCCGTTAGCTAGACCAGTGGTGGCCAATTTTGGCACTCCAGCTGTTCTTGAACTTCAGTTCCCAGAAGCCTCAATCAGCAGGAGTGCTGATTTGGGCTTCTGGTAAATGAAGTCCCAAGAACACCCAGAGTGCCAAGGTTTGCCATCATGAGGCTAGACCTTCTGCTTTATAGCAATAGCAATTACACTTAATATGTAAGCTTTATGTTGTATTAACAGTTCCTGCTCCTAAAAGAACTCCGGGTGTCTTGTTTCTATGGAAGGTTTCCAAGGGTTCCTATTAAAGATCCCTTCCTCCTCAGCAAACATTGTGTTAGTTACCTGGCCAGGGAGTGCACTAAGCACTATGTAAGTGTGATTGCTTCAGTTCGCTTTGCTTTAGTGATTCTTCATAGCCAACCACTTTAGTTACTAGTGGTCTGGATGAATTAGTAGTCATGCACAGTGGTGGGAGCAAGGAGAAGAAATTATTGGACCATCTTGTTCAGAGAGCATTGCAGGGCCTGAGTCAGGGAAGGCGTAGGAGACTTATTTAATAGAGCCTTGTATGTTAAATGGGGCTACTTGGATACAAGAAAGGTTTTATGTGACTGTGGAGAAATTTCCCCAGCCTTGGCAGGCCTGCATTGGTTGCCTGTTGCCTACCATGTCAGATACAAGGTGTTAGTGTTATCATATAAGGTCCTATACGGTTTGGGACCTTGCTGTTTGTTGGAGCGTCTGTCCCTCAGAACAACTCCCCACATCACCCGTTCATCACAGTCCGCGCAGCTCCAGGTGCTGACCCCGAGGATGGCTCAAAAGTCTATAACAAGAAATAGAGCCTTCTCGGTGGCGACACTAACGCTGTGGAACATACTCCCGGTGGAGTTGTGCCAGGCCCCATCACTGGCAATCTTTAATAAGCCATTAAAAACTTTCTTATTCAAGGAGGCAAAAATCCTTTCAACCCAGAGAAGTCTCTGACACAAAAACGCCCACTTCTGAAAGTCTAAAGCGTCTGTTCACTAGGAGGCAGTATTGAATGAGCGAATGAATGGATGGATTCTTCATCTAAGAAATGTTGGCTAAAACGGAAGTGTAGATGCCAGGTATTGTTTAGGGAGAAGACATTCCACAGACCAATCCACGGCCAACCTTCCCCATCAATGACTCTTGTTTCAGTGGCCATCTGCCTGTTATCATGACATGTTATCATAACATGTTATCATGTCTGTTAGCACTTCCGCTCCAATATGTGTTGCAACACTCCCTGCAGACTTCAGAAATAGTTTTATTTCCATTCAACATTCCCGAGTTGTTCTAAAACAGTCCCAAACACGCGCACACACACACACACACGCACGCATGCACACACACACACACACACACACACACACACACACACACACACACACACACGTTCAGTATGTATTCTAGAGCCCTCCCAAAGTTTTTAGCTGTCCAGTCATGATTGTTTTGTGGAGAATGGGGACAGGGCCATTGCCCAGGCTGCTTGTTGCCAGAATCAGCAACACCTGCTCCTTTCCAGCTATCCCAGTGGGATTGCAGCCCAGACACCCGTTATCCTTGGCCAAACTGGCTTGCGAGTCAGTCTCCCGCTGCCAGCCCTGCTGCCCCAAAAGGCGAGGCAGTATCACTTCAGAGCTCCTGGCGACTTCTGTTTTGACCCTTGAAAGCAGCAATTGACCCACCTGTGCTCGTCCCAATTCTCTGCTCTCGCCTCTTTCTTTTTGCAGTCCTGGTCACCCGAGAAGATGATTTCAACAACCGTTTGAACAACCGAGCCAGTTTCAGAGGCTGCACCGCTCTGCATTACGCAGTGCTAGCAGATGATTACCCCACAGTCAAATTACTTCTGGATGGAGGTAAGAGAAGAGCGGTAGCCATTGAGGACTGTGAGGATGGAGTGTTGGGGAAGGGATTGGGGTTGGGAAGGTGACTCTGCAGGCAGATAGCCCAACTCATTGACCTGCGGAAATAATAATAACAACAACAATAACCCTGGTGTGTGTGTGCGCGCGCGCGCCATCAGGTCCATTCCCGCTTGCGGTGACCTTTCCCAGGCTTTTCTGGGTAATGTTATTTATTTATTTTATCACATTTATACCCCGCCCTCATCCAAAGACTCAGGGCAGCTTACAAAATTAAAAACACAGTTAAAAACACATTGATTACATTTATAAAAGTTAAAAGGGTTAAAAAGTTTAAAAAAATCAGGGAGAGAGGTGGGGATTATTCAAAGGAATGTCCACCTAAAAACTCCTTTAAAAATCAGGGACCTTTGGGCTTCCTTAAGATAAAAATAATATAGCTGGATGAGTCTTGAAGGAAAAAGAGATTTATTTACTAAGCAAATTGAGCAGAAATCGATGCATGCCAGGTGCCCAAGGAGAAAAAGGCTGGGGGGCCTTGATGGCTGTCTTCCGTTAACTTTTATGCTCATGAACAAACAAGTTATGCCGGTACTCTGTGATGCTCCTCCTCCCTTGTTCCTCTCCAAAACCTGCGGCTAGTGTTGTCTCCTGTTCACTAGACTTGATCGTAAGCCATTATATCAAAATCTATAACGTAACTTTACAATGCACTTCTTTCACAGAGCACCTACTTCAGTGACCTACTGTACTTCAGACACAAGTGTGTTCAAACCAGCTTTGCAGCCAGCTCTCTCTATCCCTCATTGGTTGCTCCTTTGCATTGCAGACATTCAGGCATCCTGCCTGTTTAAGTGCTGACCCAGTCACTAAACCTGTTAATGAAGAGACTTTTAATGACTTTCCAACTACAGACTGTGTTGTTCCTTGATAAGGAAAAGCACACCGTTATAACTGCTTTAATTTATACATTTTATAAACAGGGTGATGGTCCCCAAGTGGATTAATTTCCCCTTGGATCCATCTTGATGGAGGGCAGTAGCTTCATCCATCCTGGCCTGGGGTTGAGCAGGACTTTGAGTGCCATAAGAGCTTGGGACCAGAAAGTGACTCACAGAATGGGATCAGTGGTACTATCAGCATGGGTGTCATGCTGCGATGCAGAAGGCAGATGAAAGGCCACTGCGTCATAATCTCAGGACGGTCTTCGTGGCTGATCGTGTGGCTGATAGAGAAGAAGAAGAAAAACTGGCCACCTGACAGTAGAGAGTACTCAGAAGTGGTTTGCCTTACCCTTTTTCTGGGGCTGCCCTGGGACTGTGCAGCTCGCCCAGGGCCACACAGGCTGACTCTTCTCCAGGGAGGTAAATAAGGAATTGAACCCTCACCTTCTGTGTCTACATCCCTCACTCCCTGGAGCCATCCATGACTTGTTAACAGCAGAGAAAACTTCTGGGCCATGGGTACATTCTTGTGCTTTTGTTCCAGAGACTCCTCTGTTGGCTTGAAATGGCCTTTTAAAGGCATGCTGACCCCCCCCCCGGCCCCTTTGTGGGGAGGCTGGGCCTTTGGTGCTTGAGAGATTCCCCTGCCCCCGAGCAGAAGAGGTGCCCTTTTGCCCTCCTACCCACACCTGCTTTGGGTTCTTGAGTGCCCTCTTCTCCAGACCCCACATCCTCCACCACTGGCTGCTCTGCCCTCAGGGCCAAAGCCATGAGCCTCTCTGTCCTGCAGTGGGGTAGGGGTCCCCCCCCCTTTTCAGCCTTCCACCGCCTCACCCGCCCTCCCTTTGGCCTTCAGTGGCCTCTTGGCTGAATCACTTGACCTTGCCTTGTGGTCAGTCTGTTCCCTGCCCAACAGACCGCAAGATGCCTGCCCCTTCTCTCTTGTCCTGACTCAGGCCGCTTGCCGTCTCCTGACCTGAGCTGACACCCGTAAATGCTGTGTGTGCCTAGGAGACAGAACTTCCTCCTCCTCTTTGCAAGGCAGTTTGCAGGCTTTATGTGGCCGTTTTCATTCTCAATCGATCTGTAGGTTTTGTCTTCCTTTTATTGGAAAAAGGAGCCTAGAGCTACTAACTCATGCAAGTTGTTGGGGCTTAATATAATACAAGCCGCCTTTCTAAACCAGTCTGTGTTATTATCGCATTTTCACGGTTGGGCACAAAGGTTTTGTCCATCTTTCAACTTTGGGGCATTTTACAGTCAAAGTGCACCCAACCATGGGAATGGAAGGAGTGGTGGGATGAAAGAGGCGGGGGTCATGGGTTCACAAGGCAAGACCTCGTGGCTTTTGGCTCAGGGATGTATCATCCGGGATTGAGGGGCAGAACAACTTTTAGTGGGGCAGATTTCTTCTTGTTGGTCCTTCCTGCTGCTAGTCAAGGCTTGTAGGGCTAGTAGGCCTCTCATCCAGCAGCCAGAGCTAAGGTTGTAGCTAACCACTTCCTCATAACACCCGGAGACCTGAGTGAATCAACACGTGCTTTAGCATGCACACATTCTTCTTTTCCTCTCCTGACATTTTGGGAGCAGCACCACAGGGGTGGACCCAAGGTCTTCCTGGAACGGAAAAGATCACAACAGTGACAGTTGTGGTGTCAGGGTTATACCCTGCACCAACAGGCATTCAGCGTTTTGATAAATAGCATGGATGGCGGAGAAGAGGGGAAGCTCTCCAGGTTTTCTGGCGCACCAGACCAGGAGGGAAGGAGGGACAGCTGACGCTTTAGGAGCCAGAAAACAGGATTCCAGAGGATCTTGGCAGGACAGAGAACTTAGGCCCAAAGTGACACACACTCCATTTCAAGAGCAATAGCAATGACCCTTCTGTACATCACCCCACCTAAGCGCTTAGTGTACACTCTGGACAGTTTACAGGTAATTAGCATTTTGCCCCACAACATGATGGGTCCTTTTTTGACTGGCCCCCGGAGGATGGAAGAGGCTGAATCAACCTGGATCCCTGTCAGGATTGAACTTGCAACCTTTTGGCTGCTGTACAGCAATTTAGCCCCTGCGCCACCAGGGCTCTCTTTCAACTCAGATAATTGTGTCAAGAGTGTGCGTGTGTGTGCATGTGTGTGCGTGTGTAGACTAACATGGTCCCTTGCTTGGGCCCCCCTGCCATTGTGGTTGCTGGTAGGCCCTGGGGACCCTCCTGTTGCTGATGGCCCTGGGCCTCTCTGCCAAAGTGGCTCAGTCCAGAGCCATCCCCTACTTCCTGCTCCATGTCTGGATCTTCTCCCTTTCTCATTCTGTTCCTGTTTACAAGAGAATGTGATAAATTCAGTATTGATTCCTTCCGTTGCACTGTAAATTTTGCAAAAGATGATTAAATAGTGCAATAGAGTCTGCCAGCACTGGGGTTCAATATGTTGCAGGCTGGCAATATCGACCCCCCTGTATCTCAAGGCAACGTGCTCCAACCCCAGCAGCCCCAGACCAGTAATTAAACTCCTGCGAGACCAGGATGGAAAAGCCAGTCATGTCACGGCACCACCGAGAGCGAGCGCCGGCATCCCGGACACAAGGAGCACAATAAGTCAGTGGCTCGCCGGCAGCTGCAGGTTTATGTTGGTGTCGAAGCTTTTAAGAATAGTTTCCCCACAGGGCGGAAAAAAGATTGAGCCCTCGGAAGTCTTTCTGGGCACAGAGGTGTTCACACTGACATGGCCATTTGTAAGGCATTTAATAGCACAATGTGTGGAGAGGCAGGATGAGGTGGAAGAGACTGCTTCCATCCTACAGGCAGGAGGACTAACTGCCACCTTAGTTTTTATTCCCCCCCCCACACACACACACACACACAAGGCGAAAGAAAAAAGGAATGGGTTCAAACATTACAAGAGGGAAAGGAAGAGAGAGGTCTGCTCACAGAAGTGGCCTTGAATTCTTCCATACATAGAAAAACCCCTTTTGCCTGGAAACAGAAGCTCTTCTCCTGGGGCCCTGCCATGCCACGCTTGTGGGAGTTTCTGTCCATTCTGGCTGCTCTATATGTTACCCCTTTTGTATTGGTAGGATTTCAGAGGAATGCACTGCATTCTGTTGGCTTTCAACCTAAATGGGTACAAATCTTCAAGTGTCATATCTATTCCAGATATTGGCTATCATCATGGCGATGGGGGCTGCAGTGGTGCAGTGGTTAAGCAGCTCGCCTTGTTATCTGGAAGGCTGGCAAGTTGTCAGTTTGAGACCAAGGTACTACCTGATGAAATGAGCTTCTGTCTCTGCCGCAGCTCCTGCCAACCTGGCAGATCGAAAGCAAGAAATTGCAAGTAGATAAATGGTGACCACTTGGGTGTGGAAAAAGAATCTTGGGGACATGAAAGGAGCCTCATTCAGGCGTCCCCTGAGCAGAGGAGTTCCTCCAGCAAAAATCCTTTCAATCCAGAATAATTTTTGACACAAGATTATCATGATGATGATGATAGCCTTCCTGTTCTTAATTCCTCAGAACAATTCTTCCACGAACATTCCCACACCAGTCTTTCAGGTTCTTCAGCCACAAAGTCTGTCTCCATCCCTCTTCCCAGTTGGAGTGTTCTATACTGTATTTTATGTCATTCCTCATTGCTCTATCTCATATTTGCCCTTCTTCATTTAGAAAGAAATTAGGAAAGATCATCAAGCTCAAGGATGCATCACTGGAGGCCAAGAGCAAAATCGTTCATGCTATTGTATTCCTGATCACCAGGTATCACTATGAAAGCTGGACAGGAAAGCTGAAGGAGAACTTTGCAGTTAGACCAGACTGCCAAAAAGACAAACAAGGGGATCTTGGACCAAGCCAAGCTTGACCTAACTTGGGAGGCAAAAATGATGAAGCTGAGGCTGTCTTACTTTGGGTGCCTTTTGAGAAGGCAGATTTCTCTGGAAAAGACAGTAATGCTGGGGCAGCTTGAAAGCAGCAGGAAAAGAAGGCCAAATATGAGATAGATCAACTCTGCAAAGAAAGCCACAGCTTCGGTTTGCAAGAGCTGAGCAAGGCTATTGAGGGCAGGACGTTTTGTAGCTTCACCATGGCTCAGAAACAACTTGACAGCACTTAACAGCAGTAACAGGCTCATTGAATCAGTGGGGATTTGGTCTCCATAAGCTCCATTAAATAAAATGGGCCTATATGGAACTTCCCAGGTCAGTAACATGAGGATCCAGCATATTGGGGCCGAAAATGCTAATTAACTTGTGAACTGCCCAGAGAGGGGACGAAGCGTTATGGGAAGGGCAGGGAAGTGTAGTTGCTACGCTATAACTGTGACTTAGTTTGCCATTCTAAGTCCCATTTGAATCCATGGTTCTTACAGGGGAGTTGACTTACCAAATCCCCATTGTTTTCAATGTGCCTACTCTGGTATGTTTTTCTGTGCTAAGCAGCAGGATTTCATAGACTACTAGAATCACTGAGTTGGAACAGGGGCCTCTGAGGCCATGGAGCCCACCCACCACCACCCAGCTCACGGCAGGGATCCAGATCAAAGCAGAGCTGACAGAAGGTTGCTTTCCAACCTTCCTTGAATGCCTGCAGCCTTGTAGCATTCTCCGTCCCCAGATTTTGGGCAGTGTGTGCCAAGTGCTTTGAGCCTTTCTTAAGTCCTCTGTATGTAATTGTTACTTCTGCTAGACAAAACTTGAGAATGTTCCCACAACTGGTAAAATAGGTGTCGATGGAGGAAGAGGTCCCCCATTTCTCTGGAGGCATTTGGGGGGGGCAGCCCCCTAGATATCCAGCCCTTCAGGAAATAAAAGGTGGGTTTGCAGCTGAAATTCCCCTTGTCTCTGAACTAGGCAGCGCCTGTGTGTGGGATGAATGGAAGGGCTTAAAACAGGGGTGGCCAAACTTTTCAGGCCACGGGCCAGTCACGTGGTTCCTCCCACCAGAAGCGGAAGTAAAACGTGCATGTGCAGAATGCTGCCGTAAATGCACCCGTGGCTGCATTTACCACAGTGTTCTGTGCATGTGCAGGTGCATTTTGCTTCCCGGTGGTGCGGGCCAGATGAATTGGCATTGGGGGCCCGGATCCAGGCCACAGGCCATAGTTTGACCACCCCTGGCTTAAAATAAATCTCTTGGTAGCTTAAAGGTGTGGATTTATTGTAGCCAGTGTGGCGCTTGGGCTCGCTCACTCTGCTTTTTAAATCCTACCTGTGAAGTATTTGTGCCGACCCATATTGGAAGAGCACGTTTATTTTACTGGGAAAGAGGGTGATCATGTTAATTCAATCAGAGGGAGGCTCAGGAGGAGAGAAGTCTCTTTCTATTACTTTAACTAGCCATGTAGAGCAATAGGGATGTCGCGGCTTGTCAGGGCTGATGGCTGATGACAGCAGCGTCATCCCTTGCACGGCGAAGCAGGCGGCTTCCTTCTGCCAGCAGTGGCTAGAATGGGTTTGGCGCTTGAATCCGACCCCACTGACCTTCGTGACGTGTTTGGGAGGTTTGGTGTGGTCTTTAAGAGGAGGATCTCACCATTCAGGCCTTGACACTGGCTGGTCGTGCGATGGCTGCATTTGATACTTGATCTTATATGCCAGGTTTTTCATGCGGTGGAAGTGCTGTTCAGGTATTTCTGGAATTGCAGAGGTGGAAGAGAGCAAAAAACTCTCTTCTTACTTGTGGCCCACACCTACAGAGAGAGACCTGCAAAGGGCTCTTGCTTACCTCCAGGTTTCTGGAGACCTGGAAAGCAGGTCTCCCACTGCAAACTATGTCGCTTCACCCCAGCCGAAGGGAGCCAGAGGTTGGACTTTTTGCTTTGTTAAACACATACAGCACAATAATTTCAGCTAGCTCAAGCAGACAGGCCAAACTACATCCCCTCCCACCCCCATGCGCACAGTGGCGTCAACAGTCAGTGGGCACTGTAAGCATAAGCAAAAACTTTTCATTAAAATGATGTTTAGCCCCCACACAAAAACCCTGTCCAGTGTGGTCCCTTCAAACGACAGTATCACTGCAGCAGCAACTGTAATAGTAAAAATGATGGTGATGATCACAATGACAACAGTAAGAAAAAGCATTTATAAGTCCAGAGAGAGCTTCATGTACACATCTGGGGGATCTTTATGAGAACTCTTGTAAGATGGGTCTGTATAATCACCTGGGCGTTATCGTCAAGAGATTTGTCTGAAGCTCATAAATTCATGGTCAGGCAGGATTTGCACTGGGGACCACCGGGTTCTGTTAGCCACAAATGACATGTTCATAAATTTGCCAGATGCTGTTTAGGCTTTCCCACCTCCTAAACTAAAAAAATCCTTTTAAGCTCTGCTTATATTATCTTTACATGTTCATTCCTAAAACAGTGCCCTGGCAGTGCTGGCGCATATGTGCCATTTGAGAGAATAGCAGCTAGTTTTGCCAGTTAAAAGGCTTGCTGCTGCTGTTGATGATGATGACGATCCGTGCCCTTCGTGCCCTTGGTTAGCTGCCCAGAGTGAGAAAATCTCCTAGATGGGTCGGTGGGATATAAATGTAATAAATAAATGCCTAGGGTGGCAAACAGCAGTAATTTACAGGCCCTTTTAAAAATACAAGATGATGGAAGTAAGCTAACAAAATACTGTACTTTAAAAACTGGAGTAGAAGTAACAGGAATAAGTAACAATCAGCCAAACTTTTAGAAAAGCAGACTCTGGTTGTGGGACTTGAGTGTGCCTGTGATGGATGACCTATCACAGTATATGTTGGGCTATGATGATAGTTGGTGCCTGTGGAGAAGGATCAGGGCAATGGCAGGGCAGGTAGGTCACTCAGCAACTGTTCGATTGATTGATTGATTGATTGATTGATTGATTGATTGATTGATTGATTGATTGATTGATTGCACTTTTAGCCGCCCCGCCCTCATGTGAGGTATTTCATACTCTGGGCAGTATACATACAAATAACAAAATAACATAATAAAGCAAACAACGAAATAAATAAAACAGCTGAATAAGTCCGTCATAAAATACCTGGCGTCTGTTCTCAGGAAGACTTCTGTGTTCAGAGGTGAGAAAAAGGAAAAGAGATTATTTTAATTGTCTGTCTGTCTGCCTTCTGAGTAACTGATGCTCAGGCTAAAGCAACATTGTCAGGGTTTGAGGGCGAAGGCAGCAATGGCTGTGCTTGTCAGTTGCCATTGCTATGATGGCCTCATTGTGGGTAGCCAGAGGAGACATCCAGCTAGCCACCATGTCGAACTAACTGCTGGACTTGATGGGTGAGGCTTCATGCACAGACGGTGCTCCTGTTAGATCCATGTGTTGTTTGTTACCTGTAACACAAAGTGGGGTCCCTCCTGCATGCCCCCCCAACACACACAAATCTGGAAGTTGGGAGGTAGAAGAGGTTGCCTAAGATCTCATTCGTGGCACAGGTTCCTTGTCCTGCCCTTCCTCTCTTGGGCCCTGCCTCCTCCTCCTCCTCCTCCTCACCCCAGAGTTATTAACAAAAGCCGTCCATCACAGGCACGTTCATCCATAGCCCTTTCCCTGAGCCCCCTCTATTGACAGTTATCTGGAATCTGAAGGAATTCAAGACAAATGATTAAGAGGATGGAGTTAATAAAATTTGAAAAATTGAGGCCTGTCACTCTGCTAAACTTTTTTCAATACCACCGACAGAAACATATTTCCCCAATGGGTGACCTTATGCAGCTGCTCTGCTGCTGCTGTCTTGGTGCAATGGTTGTAGCAGTGAATCGGCCGGCTATTTATCAGATATTATAAGCGGAGGGAAAGGCAGGGGGTGGGGTGGGGGTGTTGCTTATATGAGCAAAGTTGACAGGAGGAGCTTCACGCACCCTCGGGCGTTGCCCAGGTGTTGATTCCCTGCCAGAGACAGAGAGTGGGAGGTGATAGATTGCATCCCATAATGACACAGAAAGATTGCCCCGCCCCGCCCACCCCCAAACAGGCCCACAACAGCCAGTGCAGACCCCATGGCTGTGTTTGGGGAGGACTCCTTCCATAGGGTCATCTGCCCCGGGCCATGGTGGAGATGCTGAGGTCATGCCCTGCCTCTTAGGGGGACCAACCGTTCCCTCCGTGAAGGGCCATCCGATCACCCAGACACCATGTTATTTATTAAGGAATAATATTTTATTGCCATTGATACAGGAGGTGAAGATCGACCGGTTGTACAAGCCTGGTTCTATCAATTATTGCAGCAATTAGTCAAGTCGTCAAAGCCATTAACAGGGGGATTAAACCAATATTGGTCAGCTGTTATTAATAGATTCCGTGGAAAAGAAATGGCATTTCCTAAGCTGGTAGTGGAGTTGGCCTCACGGATGCCCTTCTGCTGGGGCAAAGGAAACCGTCTCTTCCTCCTCCTCCTCTTCACAAATACACACCCAGATGTATCACAAAAGGGTGGCCTAACATGTGGGTCACTGTCTCTTTAAGAGATATCAAGTGGTCAGGAAAGGCAGTATATGATCCCACCTGTTCCCCTCATGCGCTTTATTGGATGTGACAAGAGCACACAACAGAAATTACTCTGTGTCGGATGTTTATGGAGTGCATTTTTCAATCTGTAAGCAAATATAGATCTCTTTATGCCAGATCTTGGGAACAGCTAATTTCTGTCTCTCTCCCCGTCTGGCTTGGTCTTCTGTGTTTCCCCTGGATTCATAGGAGCAGATAAGCCAGTCCGAGTGGCCTTGAGGTAGAGCGACCAACTGGGCAGAGCATGATTACCATGCTTGATGTGGAGAGGTGGATTGGGGTTAATGAGTTGGATAAAATAAGTGCTTCGTAAAAATAGCATAACGCCAGAGTCAGAATAAATGTACTACGGTGTGGTTCCCTGTGGCATTTTGGATGATGATGATGTTGTGATGTCCCCTCTCAGCCCTTGGCCAGTTGAGTCCAATGAAGTCCATTTTTCTGGCCCTCCTTTTTACTGGGAATGCAGGCGAGTCCTCTACATGTCACCCAGATGTTCTGCCTCTATCCGTGGGTGTCTCATAAGGTGTAGCATGGAAGAGGAAAAAATTACTTCCTCAGACTGCAGCCCCCAGAAATCGTAGCCAGCAAGACCAGATAGCTAGTGGGTTCTGGATGTTCTAGTCCCAAAAAGTAACTTTTCCAGGCTCAGTCTCTGAAGAAAATGATTTGCTCACTTGTGAGCACACAGCTCATAGTCTGCTCTTTTACATGAACTAACAGCATTTTACTTCCACGAGGGCGGTGTGGGCCGGATGGATTGGAGTTGGGAGCTGGATCTGGCCCACAGGCTGTAGCTTGGGCACCCCTGATTTAAGTAGAAAAAATGGCAGCTTAAAATCTATCTCATCCTGTTCTAAAACAGATTACGAGGCCCGTTTTACTTCCACTTTCAGTGGGAGGAACCACGTGACTGCCCCGCTGAACCACGTGACGGGTCTGCAGCCCAAAAAGTTTGGGCACCCCTGATTGAGAGCCTTGCAGGGGGGTGGGGGAACGCTTGTTCTCCCCATGGTTCACGGTGTTTTCTGCTGGCTTCCACATGGCTCCAGTCCTTACAGCCCACGCCTATTGTTCCCGGTGACCTCTCCCTTGGGTTGCATCCTTTGGTTGCTCCTGGTGGGTCTTTGTTCCATTCTGATCCCAGCCCTGCTCAGAGCAAAGGTGAAAGAGGGCCCGGGGTGGCATAGAGCCCATCCTCTGATTTTGTCGTCCCACATGTTGCATTCTGTTTCTGCCCTTTCAGGTGCCAACCCCCTGCAGAGAAATGAAATGGGGCACAGCCCAATGGATTATGCCCGGGAGGGAGAAGTCATGAAACTCCTGAAAACATCGGCCACAAAGGTGAACATTCAAAGAGTTTCTCTTGCTCTTTGTTTCCTGTGAAGTTCTCTTTAATCCAGGAGTTCTCAACCTTTTACAGCCGAGGGCCGGGTCATGCTTCCTCAGACAGCTTCAGGGGCCGGACGGTCATTTTTTTCCCTTCCTCCACCACATGGCACTTCCTGGTGTAGTGGAGGTAGATGGGAGGGGACATGAAATGGTGCCGTGGGCCACATCTGGCCCACGGTCAGGTTGAGAATCCCTACTTTAATCCATTGGTTCCCAAGGTGGGGCCCAGGCCCCACAGGGGAACTTCAATTCCCAGAAGCCTAAGTCAGTACCTTGGCTGATCAGTGCTTTTGTGGAATTGACTTAGGGTTCTGGGAACTGAAGTCCAAAAACCAAAGGTTTTTAGATCTTAAACAGGACAGTGAGGGTGAGAGAGGGGATGGCAGGCTCCCAGAAGATGTATGAGCGAATCTGCTTTTGGAAGGATTTCATCTAAGGCGGGAGAGATAAGAGGTCCCTTTGCGTCCAGAGGTTTCTTGGTCTCTTTCAGGGAGGGGGGGGGGGAGGGATTCTTACCTGATTACCTAATACTTCTCTACCTTAATTTGGAGATTACATCCCTTTTCCTAAAAATTTCTTTTTCCTTTGCTGCTAAAGGAGTTTGTGTGCCTGCCTTTCCCTTTGTTTGCAAAAACCAAACTGTGCCTCTCTGCTCTTCGTCTTCCAAGCTCTTGTCTCTGTACTTCTTCCCGTAAATGGAGCTGTGACTGGGAGGGATGCCAGCCTTGATCGTGAGCAATAAAAGACAGAGGACACAGTTACCTGGAACTACTGTCAGTGTCTCAAGGTGAGGCCTCCTGGCAAAACTCACCAAGCATGTGGTCCTGGGTTTTCCAGTGGTATCTGAGTCCCAGTTAGAGAGGGTAAGCCCCCTCCCAGCTGCAAGACAGAGCGTTTTTGTGCTCTCCAAGGTTACAAGCAAGACTCTTTCCCAAACTAGGAGATGCCCAAGACCTGACCCTGGAGCCTTCCACCTGCAGAGCAGAGGGCCTGCCATCAGCTATGACTTACTCATGGGTGCTCCTGATCAATACCTTCCAGAGATCAGAACCAGTGAGAGCTTTTCTGAAAGAGGTGCCACCTAAATCGTCTCTTTTTTCCTTGCCCAGCAACCTGTAGAACTGCCTGCCAGGTTCTGTCCTAGCAACAAAGGATAACTGAGTCGGAAAGGGCCAGTGAGGCCATCAATTCCAACCCTCTGTTCTCTGTAGGTAATCCAGATCAAACCAGATCTGACAGAAGGTTTTCCAGATTTCTCTTGAAGGCTCTCCAGCATTGGAGCACTTGCCACCTCCTGAGGTCATGGGTTCCACTCTCTTACTGCTCTAACAGTTAAGAGGTTTATCCTGCTATTCAGCCTGTATTCTGGCCTCCTGTAATTTGAGCCTGTTGTTAACATTTCCTGCACTTGGAGATGATGGAGATCAGTTCCCTCCCCTCCTCTTTAGGACTATCTTTCAAATATTTGAAAAGTGTTATCACATCTCCCCTCAGTCTCCTTTTCTCCAGGTTAAACACGCCCAGTTCTTTCAGTCTTTCCTCCTAGGGTTTGGTTTCCAGTCCCCTGATCCTCCTCCTTGCCCTCTTCTGAACTGGTTCCATTTTGTTAGCATCTTTCTTAAAAGCTGATAAGCAGAACTGGACACAATAGTCTAGATGAGGCATAACAAGTGCCAAATAGAGGAGGACTAATAATTACTGCCTATGTGGTTAAGACGCTGAACTTGACGACTGGAGCACATGCTTGGTGAGTTCTGCCAGACCCGAGTGCTACATGATGGAGTGAGCTTCCATCTCTGTCCCAGTTCCTGCCAACCTAGCAGTCAAAAGCAAGAAAAGTAGAGAAATAGGTACCACTTCAGTGGAAGGTAAACAGCGTTCCATCCCCTCCGGTGTGCAGTCATGCCTGCTATATTGTCCACAGAAACTTCTTCAGAGACAGAAAGCGCTGGCTCTTTGGCTATAAACAGAGATGAGCACTGAATCCTAGAGTCAGATACAACTGGCTTTCAAGCAAGGGTGACTTTTACCTCTACCTAAGAGCCTTTCATTGAGTGTGTGGTCAAAACCATTTTAGATGTTTATAGATGAGGTTAGTATCTGGATCCTTTTCAATCTAATTTCTGGCTACAAAACTAAGATGGGCTTTGTGGCATTAATTAATGATCTTGAGGTGAGCAACAGGAATATGTGACCTGCTCATTAAGGTGGGTCTCAAGATTATCGAGCCCTTCTGGAAAATCTCTGTAGATGTTTGCTTTACAATGGTGCTCCTTTTGCCTCTCGGGATACACTCAGTGAATGGTCTCAGGTAGGATGTACTCAGTCCCCTAATGGGTCCTGCAAAGGCCCCTGTTACCATTTCTTGCCTTTATTCTCTTCACATTGTCAGTGTGAACCTTTTTTGGAACACAGGTCAGAAGGATCAGCTCAGGTACCACAGAGCTTACTAAGCTACATGGAAAGTCCACCTTACACTTCCCATGGCCAAAATCTATCAGTTGACAGTTTGCTTCTGGCCCTGTCCAAACGGCAGCTAAAGATTCTCTTTGATTTCTCTGGTCATTACCTGCAGAAGGTACTTCCTGTGACTTCTTGAGATAACAATTGTTTTATTAAGTGGAATTCAGGTTTTGGGACTCTCTCTCCCAACATGCTTTACAGGTTGAGTTACACGATCAGTGTAGGGGCCGACGAGAAAGATATATTTCTTCTGTTTTGCTTTTAATTGCAAAGCAACTGCATAACATTAATTTATTAAAATGTAGCAAAAGCAAGAAGTCCTTGCTGACTACAAATAAGAGACAAATAGATAGAGAGGGAGGACAATAAAATTAAATTCTGAGTAAGTGTAATGAATGAGAGCAGGGTTTTGCATTTTGGGTGTTTCTATTCAGTGCCAGTTAACACACTTAAGCAGTCTAGTTCTTTTCATGTTTACTGCAAAGTAAGTACTGCTCGGAATTATTTCATGGCAAATGTGAACAGGATTACCACACACATTGGGTCATCTGTTTCTCTGCAGCAGAGTACGGCTGCTCCAGTATGAAGCACATCCACACACGTAAAACAAGTGGACATCGCTGTGAATTAAGCCATGCGTAGAGTGACAGGAGGATGCCTTAAACCTATACCAGTTGAGAAAGTAGACCCTCTTGTTGGTGTGGCTCTACCTAAGATCAGGAGAGAAGTAGATGCGGACGCTGAGGGAACTAAGCAAAAGAAAGACTCTCCTCCACACCCTCTGAACGGAGATGAGCCTCAAGTCCACCAGGGCTCAGATCCAGGAAGAGCTTTGTGGCAAGAAGAAACATTCTTGAGGGTACGCAAAAGCAAATTAGAAGATGGAGGAAGGAGCTCATTGGGCAAGGAATGATATTAAAGGAGGAGGAGATGACTGAGGAACTCAACCTCCCCTACATGTCCCTTGGAGGAACCTAAATAGGCTGAAGGATGGAGTTTCTTAATGCAAAGCTAACAGGCTCAAGTGGGGGGCTGCTGGCGGACAACAACACGCCATGTGAATATGAAGAGATACAGAATCCGGCTCATTGGTTCATCTTCTGAAGACTGCCAGAAACATGCACCGATGAGGATTTAAGTTTGGGCAATGACAAAGCCAAGAAAGTGGCTTCATTTTTGCAGTCCAGGGTTTGATCTGGACACAAAAATAGAAAAAGTAGTTGCCAATTGGAGCATCTGTTAGCTGAGGGTTCCACAAGCTGATTGCACAATTTGCGAAGAAGTCCATCCTTGCGGTCTCCTTATTGGTTTCAGCAGTCATTTATTGTTTTGTTTATCTTGAGATGAAGAGAGTGCAAGAGTTCCTCAACATGCAATGTTACGACATTTCTAACATGCCAGATCTCTCTCTCTCGCTCATTCTCCCTCTTACGGCTAAGCTGTTTTTATGTATTATTTTCTTTAAAATAAAAAAAAAGGCCAGGAAGGCAAAAGGAATTGGCCTATATATTTAGGAAGACAGAGATCTATCGCTGAGGCTGGAGCAGTTTGAAGCCGGTGATCTATGCAGCGCCTGGGGCAACATGAGAGACATCAGTGGGACTCTGGAGTCAATCCAGCAGGTGCTGCTCACTCCACTGGGATCAGCCAAGATGTTATTGCTCCATTTTGAAGCATCAGGACTGATGGGCTGTGTTGCTTACATACAAGACGGATAGCAGAAGCCAAAATTGGATTGGTTTCTATTTGTTTAAAATAAAAAACAACACCTTCTGTCAAGAGAGCTCCCGTAACGGGGAAACACTCTTGCTACCTGAATGAAGAAGGTTTTTGCTGGTTCTCTTTCCGCGGCAGCTGCTGCCCAGGGTGGTTGAGTCATTGAGGAGGAGGAGGAGGAAGAATTGGCCCTTCTGGGTCACACCAAGCCAGGGTGGCTACCCTCCTGGTTCTCAAAAAGCCCTCTTACTATTTCTCTTGACAGACACAAACTTGCTAGCCACAGTCCTGCCTGAAAGAAAGAGGTTCTGGGGCTCAAGTCACAACCTTCCTTGTACTTATGATTGTTCTGTGGGAAGTGCACTCTGCACATTTTCAGTAGCTCCCTTTTCATTGCTTCAAATGTTACAAAGTTGGGCCCTTGCATTGCAAATACAGGAGGCCATGGAGAAAGCCCTCTCTTGTACCCCCCAACCTGATATCCGATACAGATAGGGTAGGCGCTTGTTGTAAAAACAGGATTCATTCCCATGAGAATTTGAATGCTTGGATAGGATGAGTAAGTTGGCCCAGTCTATTGCCTCTAACTCTCATAGATGTTTTGGAGTGTAAGATTTGTATTAAGCAGACGACCCATCAGTCAATAGATGTGAACCTGGGTTCAAATCCTATTCTGCTGTGATTATTTACTAGGAAGTGTCTGTAGTAAAACCACTCCTCAAATATTTCATTTGAGGGTCCATATGTAAATTGAATTTACCTTGATGGCCTTTAACTCAGGGTAATAAACGAGAAGACTAGAAGGAGGAGGTAATGTTTGTGTAGAAATTTGCGCATGTCTGGTAATTCTTGAACATTTCAGGACTGTCCTGGAAGGTCTGTTGGCCCAAGATCATGTTCCAATGTAGATCTGATAATCAGACTCCACTGACTGAAAGAGCCTTCTCAAAGATGGTTGTATTTTTAAACCACAATTGGGCATACCCTGGTAACATCAACCTTGTGTTGCTGGCTAATCTTTCTCACACTAGATCAGGCAAAAGGAACTGCAGAATGAACTCACCAAAAGGTGCCTTCATTTTGGCAGTTTTACATCTGGCCCGACACAGAAGAAGCAGATATATTTGCTTTCTCATATTTTAGGCCAAACCCCAATTCATGTCATTAAGGATACAGCGCTCTCTCTTTCTCTCTCTCTTTCTCTTCCCCCCTCTTGTTTTGGAGCTAAAATTGCCAAGGTTTTCTTTTCCGGGGTGGGGTGGGGGAGGTGAATTGCTTGGTGACAATTAACAATATGAAGGGGGGGGGATGGAGTGTAAATATTTCAAAACAGTTTGTTGTTCCGATGTGTTGGGAAGGCTTGCCTCTTAGAAGAAATGCCCAGCTCACCTCAAAGCACATCCTCAACGAGAGAGCCTCACCTCGCATCGACACTTGGGTTGAGGAGGCTCTTTGGCCACTTTTGGAGCCGGTTGGTCTTGCTGTTAACCCCACTTCATTTCTGCAGTTCCAGGAAGAGCAGCGGAAGAGAGAAATAGAGGAACGGCGAAGGTTTCCCCTGGAGCAGAGGCTCAGAGAACACATCATTGGCCAAGAGAGTGCCATAGCAACTGTGGGAGCTGGTAAGAACAAGGGTGCCTGTTATTGTGAGCCTGCTTACTTTCTATGGCCTTCTGAGAAGCTGAAGGTGGACAGAATGAATGAATGACTCTAGAGCAGTGGTGGCCAACCTTGGCACTCCAGGTGTTCTTGGACTTCAGTTCCCAGAAGCCCAAGTTAGCACTCCTCCTGTTGATCAGGGCTTCTGGGAATTGAAGTTCCAGAAGAGCTGGAGTGCCAAGGTTGGCCACCACTGAGGTCCTAGAGGATGCACACATGAGTGCATGCACACACACACAAATCATTTTAATGCCCTGTAGGACCAGGAGGGACTGTGGTGGCTCAAGTGGTTAAGATGCTAACCTTGATGTCTGGAAGGCCAGCAAGTCAGCAGTTCGAGACCTGAGTACTGCATGACAGAATGAGCTCCCATCTGTCCCATCTCCTGCCAACCTAGCAGAAATTGCAAGTAGATAAATAGGTACCACTATGGTGGGAAAGTAAACAGCATCCCATGCACTCTGGTGTCTAGGCATGCCTGCCACATGTCCACGGAAACATCTGCGGACACAGACAGCACTGGCTCTTTGGTTGTAAGCAGAGATGAGCACTGAGCCCTAGAGTTAGATACGACTGACTTTCGAGCAGTGGCAACCTTTGCCGTATAGAACTAGGTCCTCACAAGGTGTTTCACCTAATCACCTATTGTAACTGTTAGCTTTTAAAGTTTAGACATCCAAGTCAGACAGGCCATTTTAAAATGGGGGCAAGTGTTTCAAAAATTAGGGGATTGAGGAGGAAATAAGGTGCCTTGTATCCTTTTAAAGAGGAAAGCAGGGTAAAAAAATATTTCAAATAAATACAGTACAGGTAACAGTATCTTCCACCAGCAAGGCACCAAAACTAAACATAATCTTAATTGATAGCAAAATTCTAAGAGTACAAGTAAAAGCCAAGAAAGAATGAACAACACCACCACCCCAGTCCTTGGAAGGTCAAAATCAGAGTTTCTGCATAGCTCAGAGGGATGGATCTGGGGCTTTCCTGTATCAGTGAATGTGGAGAGTAGACCTGACAGCAACTGCTGTAGGGATTCCCCCTCTTAAGACAGAGATTTGAATCCTAGGGCTGCATTTGGGAGGGCCGGGGAATTCTTCCACTTCCCAGGCTGTGCTGCTTATCCTTTTCTCATAGAGAATGGTGTAGTGTCCTTAGTAGATAAAGACTGTTAAGACCCTTTGTCAGCCTCCTTTCACTCAAGGTCCCTCCCTTCCTGCTTGTGCTCAAGGTGAGACAACTCAGGGCCAAAGGAGAGGATGGACACAGAGGGTGTCTGGCTTCTTCTTTTCCAGGGCCAAAGGCTCTTCCTGCCAGAGAAAACAGAACTCTGTATTTCTTAAACGGCCCTCACTCCCTGATTGCATCAGAGCAGCTTCCCAGTGGTTTGGTTGTGCATTGATCTTAAGGCATCTGCACCTCCTTGCGCTTGTGAATAGTGTAGGGAGATGGTGTGTACATGCATGAAGTCCAGATCAACATGGAATCCACCCAATCTGCCCTAGAGCCCAGCCTCTGCTTCCTTGGTGAGCCGTGAAATCAGGGAGGGCTGGAGGCTTTACCTGCCTCCCAGCCTCCTGTTGCAAGGAGGGAGGGTGCAGGAAACGGGGGGGGGGGGATATTGGTGGTGGTGAAAGTCGAGGTAGGTGTTTTGACATCCCTAAAATCTTGACTCATTTAGAAATAGGGGAAAGAAGCTTCCTGTCTTCCAGAGAGAAGTTGAGAAAGAGAAAGGGAGGGTGGGTGCTCCTTGAATACCTAGAAGGGAGCTGCCATAGGGTTGCCATAAGCCCATTTAGCAAAGCACTGCCACCACTGACTGGCAGCCATTGTTCTTCTAGGTTTCAGCCACGTCCTTTCCTGACTTACCTGGAGATCCCTGGTATTACCTGGTGCCCCCTCCCAATTATTAGCCAAGCCCACCGGCAGCCTCTGGGGTGTTCAGACATTGCTGGATGCCCTGTCGCTGTTGATATTCCTCCACTTCTGGGAGAACCAGAACATTGGGAGGAATGGGGGTTTATGTGCAGATCTAATGAATTTGCATAATTCATAGTACTGGTAATCATATTTATCATATATTATTAAATACTTGAGCCATGGTAGGCAGTGTCATCTTCTAAGGGCCCAGTTCAGAGGTCTTTTGCCTGCTGTGGTTTTGGGGTAAACATTAGGGGGTTTGAGAAGGAGATGGCAGAGGATCTACAGCCAGTCTGTGGTCAAGCAGGGGCTTCAGATGGACGCTGGCAAGGAACAGGAGACGGGGAATGTGAAACGTGAGCCAAGCGCTGGGCTCCGGCCCTTCCGCCACTTTTCCTCATGTATTACTGGAGGAACACATTCATCACAAAGGCTGGTATGACGAACTGGCGGCTCTGGGAGAAAAGGGAACACAGAACCCTGCAGTCAACAAAGATCACGGAGGAGCATAAAACAGTGCCTCAAGGCATAGGGGGGGGGAAGCTAATTAGGAGGCTGTGATTAATGTGTTGGGCCTCTGACACAGGTGGTCGTGGGAGGGGGTGCATTAGAGCAGCTGCCTTCATGGAGGAACCCTTGATTGAATTAAACGGGACCAGGCGCTCGGCTGCTGCTGCTTCTCCTGCCATGGGCTCTTCTTGCGCTGGCAGGGAGATGCGCATGGCCAGCGCTTTGGTTGTACTCTGCCTTTGTGGCCACATCAGATTCAATGTTAAGAAAGAGCGGGAGTGTTGTTAGGTGGGCAGGCGCTTCCTGTAATGGTTGGCCCAGCTCTGTCCACTTTGGGTAGCCGTGGCCAGTCTTGCCGTCCCATGTGTTTTTATTTTTGAATGTGGTTTAATTTGCTTTTATACCTCCCATAGAACAGCGCCCTCGATGCAGTTTAGATGCGTGGAAGTAATTGATAGATTAGAATTTGCAGCGTAAAAGCAGATAAACTGGATGACATCAAGAAATCAGAATGTGGGGATCTTAAAAGCCTGCAATGGAGCTTAAGCCATTTGGTCCCAGGACACTTTCCACCTGCTCCTGGGACCCACCCTGGCTGGGGCTTTAAGAACTGCTGAGGCACAGGACTTCCTTGCTGCCCCACCCAAGAGGCTTTTGCAGCAGGGTGAGGGGCTGCCTCTGCATTTGGTCCCAGAGTTTGAGTTTTTTGTGGACTGTTTAAAGTGTTTTTGATGTGCTTTTGAAATGAAATGAAATGTTTATGAATTTTTAATTTTGTAATCGGGACGGGGGATTTCTTGTAATGTTTTTATGTACTTTTCATATGTGATTTTTGTGATATAATACTTGTAGTTATGAAACATTGTTTTGCTGTGAGCCGCCCAGAGTCGCTATAGGCGAGTGGGGCGGCATAAAAGTCGAACAATACAATACAAACAAAGACAACAAGCGTGCAGCCAGGACTGAGGAAGGAGGTCTTCGCAGGGCTCCAAAATAGGTGCCAAGGTACCTGCCAGCTGGTTCTCCCTTGGGAAGGCATTCCATAGGGGCATATTGATGGAAAAGCTCCCTCTGCTTACTTGGGCAATACCTGTTACGACCAAACCCTTGTTTTTGTTCTTCTGATGGAAGATTTTCACTTTGATAGGCCTTCTCACCCCACCACAGAATATTTCCTCCTCCTCTTCTCTTTTAAAAGAGCTGAGCAGGGTCAGAATGAGCACAGTCATTAGTTTAGGAGTTGTGCGGAATATCACCCTCAGGAATGAACAGATTAGAAATCTGTCTGTGTAAACCAGGGGTGCCCAGACTATTCAGGCCGTGGGCCAGTCACGTAGTTCAGCGGGCCAGTCACGTGGGTCCTCCCACCAGAAGCAGAAGTAAAACACACCTTGCAGTCTCTTTTGCAACAGGGTGAGATAGATTTTAAGCTGCCATTTTCTCTGCTTAAACCAAGGGTGTTCGAACTATGGTCCGTAGGCCAGATCCAGGCCCCGATGGCAATTCATCTGGCCCACGCCACCCTCGTCACTCCCGGAAGCAGAGTTTAGGCGTCCCTGGTGTAAACAGAAGTTGCGTTTCTGAAAGTCTTGTTCCTACTGAATGGCTTTGCTCGGATGCATGGGAGAGGCAGAGCAGCAGCACAGAGGGAGAGGGCTGTGTTTGAGGAACTGCAGTTCTCCTTCGTGTAGTCTGTGAATGCACACTCTCTCTGGGTTCTGCGCCTGCACGGGAGCCAGTTCGGAGCTTAAAAGCTAATTGGATAAATTTTCACAATTAGGGACTGCCCACCAGCTCCACCCTCATTTGGCGCCATTTGGCGCTCTTTCCCTCAGTTCTCTTTTTTCCACTGCCGTAGTAGGAGCCTTTTTGAGAGAGCTTTTCCCTCAATAATTTTTTCCAGCCCTGGGGGGATTACATCCTCTGGTCCAAATTCTACAAGAAATTTCATATACAGTAATACCTCGGATAACGCTAAAACTTGGTTCCACAAGTCTTGGTGTTATCCGATTTTTAGTGTTATCCGATCCATGTTAAAATCCTATGGGATGGATCGGATAACGTTAAAGCTCCATAGAGATACATTGTAACCGCACAGGCTTTAGCGGTTGTTATCCGATCCATCCCATAGTAGGACCTTAACGTTATCCGATCCAATTCTCCTCCCCAGATTACTTAACGTTATGCGATTTTAGCGTTATCCGAGGTAAACGTTATCTGAGGGTTTTTTTTTTGTTTTTTGTTGTTCAGTCGCACAGTCGATTCCGACCCTCTGTGACCCCGTGGACCACTGTCCGCCAGGTACTCCTGTCTTCCACCATCCCCCTCAACTCGCTCAGCTCTGTGCCCATTGTGTCCACAATACCATCTAGCCATCCGAGGTATTACTGTATATATATATATATCTTTGTTCGTCCGATCACCACCAGGGATCGTCGAACAATTTTTCCACAGAGTCCGGGGAGGAATCCCCTCCTCGGACACTCCTTGACTCCGCCATTACATGGCCTCTTCTGCTGCATTCAAGAGGTGCCCCTCTTGCAACAACAAGTTTCCGAGCACCGATGGTCATGATAAGTGTCTGATTTGCCTGGGCAAGAGCCACCCAGTACATTCGTGTTCCGTCTGTCGCAGTTTCACTAAATTGGGTTTTAAAAATCAC
Source organism: Furcifer pardalis (assembly GCA_030440675.1). Lineage (NCBI taxonomy): Eukaryota > Metazoa > Chordata > Lepidosauria > Squamata > Chamaeleonidae > Furcifer > Furcifer pardalis. Next base: position 117,988,634 of record CP126895.1, read on the forward strand.
CTAAATCGCCTCAAGGTGCACCTCATGACAATGGCCTTATCTCCGCACCCTGAAACTACCCGACCCTCCTGCCTCGTCCCATCAAAAATCCACCACAGCCGAACTTATTCGTAAGAAGAAGAAGGCCCAGAAGGGGGAAAAGAAGAAATCTAAGACCCATCACTCTCTTCCCCTGACTCCTAGACCAGCCCACCAGTCTCCTCTGCCTTCACCTACTGCCTTGGCTATTTTTCTACGCACAACTTCTTCAGAAGCGCCTTCTTTGTCTCTGGCTCTGACTGTCTGACCTGTGAAATCGAAGTCTGTACCACCTTGAGACTCACCTACTACTCCACCTCGTGGAGCTTCCCTCAGACTGCCTCAAGGGAGTCCATGTCATCATGAGATCCATTGTGAACCACCTTTACTTTACTTTACTTTACTTTACTTTTACTTTTACTTTTACTTTTACTTTTACTTTACTTTACTTTACTTTACTTTACTTTACTTTACTTTACTTTACTTTACTTTACTTTACTTTACTTTACTACACTACTCATATTTGCTATCCCGCCCCAATCAGGAAAACCCGACTCTGGGCGGCTTACAGCACCAGAAACCACCAGAACAGGCCGTGACTCAACCATTTGATGTGAGTCTTCTCACACCTCTTTTTGAATTGATGGCCAGACAGATTGGCGACCGCATCACTGGCATTGTTCCTCATCCACCTTTGCCTGTGGATGAACCTATCAGGAGACATCAGCCCAGCTCTCCTCAAGGACCTCCGCCTAAACAGGCCCGCCTTGACAGGCCTTCTGCCACTACGTCTAGAAGACCACCATCCATTTCGCCTGGCTCTTCCCCAGGCAGTGTATCGAGGACACCCAGGCAGTACTGGACTGACTCTGATGCTGAAGCTTACGTCCCACCATCTCGGCGGGGTTGGATCCTTCTCCAGATTCCTCTGATGCTGAAGAGGAATCTTTCATCCAGGCCGAGAAGACCTCCGATAATCAAATTTGGGAGAAACAAGAGAAGCAACCAGAAGACCAACGCACATTGCCACCCCAGGCCCCCCCCTCACACAAAGACACAAGACAACTCTGTGGAATAAAAATGGCCACTTTATTAAGTGACATAAACTTTACAACCCTAACCGCATGGGCCATCAAAGCACGGGGGGGCCAAACTCCGGGGGGAGTTTTGGGTTGGGCCAAATTAACATAACCCCGCCCTAACCCAAACTCCTCCCCCTCCCCTAGGGCTCAAACACCCCCAAAATAACACCCCCACCCCCCGTGCTTTCCGCCCTACCCGACAAATCTGTCGCCCTATACCCTTACTCATCGAGATGAGGCAGGCGAAAAAGGTCACCAGCAAAGCCAATCAGCCGTGACCCAAAAATTCCTGCCCGGCCCAAAATATTGCGACCAACTAAGCCACCTCGATTTTTAGGGTGGGTGGGCGGGCAACCAAGTCCCAACCCACAAAGAATTAACTCGAACACAGAACACAGATCCCCAACAAATGCCACGCCCCCAAATATCAAAACCACCAATCCCCAGCTTCCACACAGTTGTCTTCCGACCTGACCACCAGGGTGGGGCGGGGCGGCAAAGACCCTTCTCGAACAACAGACGCTGTCTCAAAGGTGCCCTTGCCACCCCAGGCCCCCCCCCTCACACAAAGACACAAGACAACTCTGTGGAATAAAAATGGCCACTTTATTAAGTGACATAAACTTTACAACCCTAACCGCATGGGCCATCAAAGCACGGGGGGGCCAAACTCCGGGGGGAGTTTTGGGTTGGGCCAAATTAACATAACCCCGCCCTAACCCAAACTCCTCCCCCTCCCCTAGGGCTCAAACACCCCCAAAATAACACCCCCACCCCCCGTGCTTTCCGCCACACTCCGGGGTTCCGCTGGAACTCCGGACCCCCCCCCCCCTAGGAAAAACAGGCAGCCACCCCCCGGCGAATGTCCTTGACGAAGAACGAAAAACCCTCATCCGAGAGGGCGCTCCAATTGTCCAAAAAACACGCTGAATTCGCCTTCAAGATGGCCGGATGGGAAATCACCCGGCCCCCCATCTTCAAGAAAACCCTGGACAACCGGTAATTCAGGTACATTCTGACTTGGTCCTTGGTCTCAAACCCGGGTTCCAATCTGTCCTCCTCCTCCCAGTCCTCGCACATCGGCAGGATCTCTGAAAAGATAAATTTAGCACCGGGCCAAGCCTCTCCCAGCCGGGAAACAGCCTGGACCGCCCCCTCCACGATGTCTTCCACCCTTCTCCTGCCCAACTCATCCCCCCCCCCACGTGCAGAACCACAACGCGTGGCCAAAAACCCCACGGCCTGGGAAACCATCTCCAGTCCAACCCCCCAAAACCTATCCCATGCAACCCCGTCCAATGTACTGCACAATCGGAGAGTCCGATGCGCCTCCCCCAGAAGGATCGGGTGGCCCACTCCGCAGCCCCAGCTACATGCTGATCTCCCATGATCCACACGTCGCCCCGCCACGGCGGTCTCCAACCTGTAAAACATAAACTCATAACAACATCAATAACTTAACACTCCCCCGGCAGGTCCCGAACATAAGACCGGAACCTGTCCGAGGTCCATCTCCCTGCTTTCTTTATATCCTCCACCCTATAACCCAGTGCCGCCAACGTTGAAGCCGCCCCAATCCTAAAAGAGTGCGAAGCAAAGTTCCAGCCCACTATCCCCGCTGCCACCAATGCCCTATTAGTGACTGCCTTAAACTGGAACATAGTTAAAGGGGCTCCTCCCTCATGCACAAAGAAACAACCACCACCAGCCCCCCTCAGAGCCAAGTACTCACTAGCCCTTCGCACCGGACACAACTCCCCAATGTGACAAGTCCCCAGCACCAAGCACTTACCCAAACCTCTTTGGTCCGTCTTAGAGCTCCTTACAAAGATATACACCTTACCGTTTGCTACCACCACGTCCTCCAATCCCAAGGCTCTACCTGAAAAATCCTCCCTCGCACGCGCCACTAGCTCGCTAATCCGCAACGCTCCGAAAAAGGCGAACAACGCCGCCGCCTTAAATAACGCCGTTTCAAAACCGTCCACACACACCGTCCCCCACACCCCGTCAAGCCTAAGTAATATGCCCGGGGGAAAGGGGGTGCGCCTATCCCCCCCCTCCCCGCCATCCTATCCCACCCCTCTAATACCTTCTTGACTCTAAAATCTCCGGACTCATCCCTAAACCCACGCGACTTGGCATAAAACGCTACCGCCGCCAGCTTTCCCCTAATCGTATTGGAAGCCAATCCCTAGTTGTGCAGCCACACGCAAAACTGAAGCGTATGCTCCACCGGGACCGGCCAAACCTCCCCCAACCCCCCCTCCCGCCGAAACTCACAGAACTCCTTACACGCCGCCGCGTAGGACCTTCGCGTACTCTCGGCAATGGACCCTCTGAGAGCCTCCGCTACTTGCATTCTCCAAGAGCCCTCACCTCGTCCGGCAACCTCCTGGGCCGAGGAACCGCCGAAGGCACCAACTCCCGAAACCTGTCCAATTGCTGTCGGGATAAAGCATCCGCAATGCAATTGTCAACCCCCGGGATGTGCCTCGCGACAAACAGCAAATTTAACTCTAAACATCTCTTCGTCAATGCCCTGACCAAAAACATCACCCGTTTAGACTTGGAAGTAAGGCTATTTATCACTGTCACCACCGCCATATTATCGCACCAGAATATCACCGTCCTGTTCCTCCACCTGTGACCCCAAATCCATACTGCCCCCACTATCGGGAAAAGCTCCAAAAACGTCAGATCCCTTGTCACCCCCGTCTCCGCCCACCTAAGGGGCCACGTCCCACAACACCATTCACCCCGAAAGAATATCCCGAAACCCAATGCTCCTGACGCATCCGTCTGCACTTGAAACTCATCCCGGAGCAACAACCTCTCTCTCCAAAAAGACACTCCGTTAAAACCCACCAAAAATTCCTCCCACACCCCTAAATCAGCCCTAATCCCTTGCGTTAACCTAAGCCTGTGATGAGGTCTCCTTAACCCCTCCATGGCATCACACAACCTCCTCAAAAATGCCCTACCCGGGGCTACCACCCTGCAAGCGAAGTTAAGGTGACCCACTAAGACCTGCAACTCCCGCAACGACACCTTTCTCTTACTCTTCATCACCTTGATTCTGCCCTTCAAATCCACCAGCTTCTCCTCCGGCAACCGGGAGCATTGCTGCTCCGCGTCCAACTCTACTCCCAAAAAGGAAAGCTTACGCGCCGGCCCCTCCGTCTTCTCATGCGCCAGCGGTACCCCTAACTCTTCGCATACCTCCTGAAACAACTTCAGTTGCCCCAAACAATGCTCCTCCCCTTTTCCCGAACATATCAAAAAATCATCCAAATAATGAGTGACAAACCCCCCCCCTCCCGCCTTGGTAGCGTATACCCACTGTATGAACGTACTAAACTTCTCAAACAACGAACAAGAAATCGAACAGCCCATCGGCAATGCCTTATCCACATAAAATCCCCCTTCAAAAACGAAACCGAGTAATCTGAAATCCTCCGGATGAATAGGCAACAGTCTAAACGCCGCTTTCACATCACATTTCGCAAGAAAAGCCCCTTTTCCCGCCTTCCTGATCATAGCCACCGCCTCGTCTAACGAAGCATATTTTACAGAACTCAGTTCCACGGGAATAGCATCATTCACCGACCCCCCTTCCGGGTAGGATAAGTGATGAATAAGCCGGTATTCCCCCGGCACCTTCTTCGGCACAAACCCTAGCGGCGAAATGTGAAGCCCCTCCAGAGGACATGACCGAAATGGCCCCACTATCCTACCCAAAACCATTTCCTTTCTGATCTTTTCCCTCACATGTTCCTCATTACCCTTAACCGACTTCAGATTCTTATCAGCCGATGGACCCTTCACCCCCCCAACCACCGGAATACGAAAACCAAAACGAAAACCGTTTGCCAACAGCTCTGCGTCCTGCCTCCTAGGGTAAGACGCCAGCCAATGATCTAAGCTCTTCAAGTTAATTGGGCTGGGGTAAATTGAACCCAGGAGGCCCTTGCCCTCCAGGCCTACCCTGGTTTTGTCCTCCTCTCGTCGGCCCTCCTCTCCCCCGGCCACAAGCTGTGACCGGATGTGTGCCGCCACACTGCGAACACCCATGTTTGAACCTACACTGCTTGCGGGCACAAAATCCATGCGAGTTAAACTCCCAGCAGACCAACCTGGGTTGAACCAGCTGCCCCCCAGAAACCCTGGGGGGCGTCAGAGGAGGTCCACGTAACACCATATGCCCACTATCGTGCCTCTCCCCCAACAGCGGCCTGGCCGGAGCCAGATATTGCAACCAAAGCATGGAATGGGGCTCATCCCACCTAATATCCGGCTCCTGCTGAGCCAAAGATCGAAAGAATTCATCATATTTCATCCATGACCCCCCCGCAAAATCCGTGTACGCCCTGTACACTATGTCCAAATATTTCAACAACGAAAGCGCCCTATCCGGCCTTTCATAAATAATGACCCCCATGTAAATCAAATAAGCCGGCAGCCAGCTCCCCCAATTTCTAATAGGTTTCTTTCTCTTCACCAACTCCTTCTCCCTCTCATCCAACTTCTCCGCTTCCTTCACATCCACCTCCCGGTTAAGCAAGGAAAACAAATCCACATATTCCCCTTTTAAAATCTTGTCTTTTGTAGCTTGAGACAAATGATCCCCAAACGGGCAGCGCCTCTTGCGCGCAGGCGCGCCCGACCCCGCATCTCCTCCCGCCAAAACCTTCCCGCCTAACGGCACCAACCCCCCCCCCACTCTTCTCAGCCACCGCAACTGCCGGGGCCTCCACCCCCTTACTGCCGGCCCCACTCTCCTGTCCCCCAATCGCCACGGGTCCAGGACACCGGGCCCCGTCCCCCTTGTCCTGTCCCCCACTATTAGCTGGCCCACATGCCTCCGTTCCTGATTGTCTCGCACCCGCCCCCCCTGGGGGCACCGCGCCCATCCCCCGTTCCCCCGATATCCTACCCACCCCCTCCCTATTCCCATAACTCTGAGGGCCGCAGGAGCAACCCCACGGCCACCCCCAATCACTCTGAGTTGCTCTGGAAGTCCCCGAGCCCCCAGACTCACCTACTCCCCGCACGGACACCTCCTGGCTCGGCGCCAGCGCGCCCACTTCTGTCGCCTCGGCCGAACTTTTCACTCCGCCTCCCAGATCGCTCGACGTATCCGCCGAGGAATCCCTCATGCCCGACTCGCCACGGCTAGGCCCCACCGGGCCCACCGCCCCGCCGGCCTCCGCCTCCATTTCTACACTCACAGGCCCCAATAACTCCTGCGACTGAGGCCCTTTCTTTCCTTCAACAAGCATAAGCCTCTCTTCAAGCTGCCTGAAGGCCTCCCTCCACGATCCTTTTCCTTTCTTGCCTCCTCGTCGGGTGCCTGAGCTTTGCGCACGGGGAACCTCCATTCCACCCCCCGCCTCCTCCTCCAGGGACCTCATCCTGTCGTCAAAGGTCCCCAATTCATACTCCTCCTCAGACGACTCCTCCACCGCCTCCCTGGCTCCCTTTGGCTGGGAAGCCAGCTCTTCCGAGCTGACCGCCGCTTGCCCTCGCTTTCTGGACATGGCCTACCACTATTCCCCGAAACAAAACACATCCGCACCCGACCAAATCCCAACCCACAAAGAATTAACTCGAACACAGAACACAGATCCCCAACAAATGCCACTCCCCCAAAAATCAAAACCACCAATCCCCAGCTTCCACACAGTTGTCTTCCGACCTGACCACCAGGGTGGGGCGGGGCGGCAAAGACCCTTCTCGAACAACAGACGCTGTCTCAAAGGTGCCCTTCACGGCTCTGCTTACCAGGCTAGGGGAAGCTCTTAATATCAAGGCTGGCCATCCACCCATCCTCTTTGTGGACAAGGTTTGCGGCGGCGCAGACGAGAAGCAGATCAGGCCTGTACACCTTGGCCTTCTTCTAACATTCTCACATTCAGCAAAGACCATTTGGAAAAAGCCCGTCTCTGCCCACATCGTCTCCGCTAGAGTCAACTGCTTATACAAGCTCCTCCAGATCCACCCCATGCCTAACTCACGGGTAGTCAAGGCATCTCAGGGTAAAACCCTGGCCATCAGGTTCCCTATTCCAGCCTCCCATGAGGAAAAAAATTGGACTCCCTGGGCCGTAAGGTGTACGCCAAAGCGTCGCTATCCCTCTGTGCAGCCAACTATTCTGCTGCTATGGGGTCCTACACTTACAAATTATGATCAGAGGCTCAGGACTTTGCCGCCAAACTTCCCCCCGAGTCCTGTGTGGAGTTCAAAACACTTTGTAAGGCAGGCACCAGGGTGGACCAGCAGCAGATTAGAACAGCGAGGCACATCTGTGACTCTACTGCTAAAAACATTGCAACAGTCATTCATCTGTGCAGGCATTCGTGGCTACGATCTGCTGACCTGCAAGATGAAGTTAAGAAGCTGGTTGAGGAGATGCCATTTGATGGTCAGGGCCTCTTCTCTTCCGAAACGGACATGGTACTCAATGAACTGCACCATGATAAAACCACTGCAAACAAACTACGCCTTGGCTTGAACAATGCCTACCAGCCCAGACCAAGGAACAGACTGTTTCAGCCTGCTTCATCCTCTTACCAAACGGGTCCTTCTCCTCGTCCATATGAGAGACAACAAGAATACACTAGACAGAACTATTACTACAAACGGCGGAAACAGAGCTCTCACCCTTCCTAACCGCAACAGCAACAACATCACTCCAAATATGTGATAAGAAGACCAGGCAGCACGTTTGACTTTGTGTTGGCTGACGATCCTCCGACTCTAACCCCTTATGTCCCGCTTCGAAACTCCATTGCGATGTGGCATAACATCGTGGTGGTGGTGGTGGGCATTTTGCTAGTAACAGCTCGATCATTTGCTGGTGCTTAACATGCACGTGTCCAGCCTTGACAGGACCAGAGGGTGAGAATGCTAGCCTTGTTTACATCTCAAACCACCCACTCACCTGAGCACAGCCTGCCTGTTGACCTCGACCCCACCACAGCCATGAGTAGGCATTGCCAGCAAGGAATGCCCCTGGAAGACCCCTGGCTCCGTGACAAAGGACGTGTTGCTCTTTTGAGTCACACCCTTCAGTATCACAAGCCAGGCCAGGACAAGAAGCCCCACAGAATGAATTGATTTGATAAATGGACATTTATTACACTCACAAATTGGCTGGAACCAATTTTGGTCATGTCAACCCCTGATAACTGCTAGAGTATTGATTTGTGCAAAGTAATACAGTGAATTTATCAGTTCAATAGCAAGCTGAAAGGCCTCTTGGAGACCCGGCATGGGTCGCTCCACTGCTCCAAGTGGCAAAATAGTGCAAAGACTGGCAGCAGGGGCCCTGGCATGGTTTCACCGCTCACTTCCCTGCTCACTTCTCCCAGAACTCCTGGCTTTCTGTCTTGGGTTTAAGGCAGGGCAGTTTGTGTTCATCTTCCTCTACGTCCACCCTGTTGGAGGGCAAGAAGACGGCCTTGGAGGGAGAGAAACCTGGGGGCCTTGGGCGGCGATAGAGGATTTTGTATGGGGGGGGGTCTTTGGTGGGATATTGTTTCTTTTGTATATTATGGAAGCCGCCTAGAGTCAGGTTCGCCTGAGCAAGGCGGGGTATAAATTTGAAGAATAAATAAATAAATAAATAAATAAGAAGACACAAGTGCCAGAAACAGGGCTGAATCTGAGTGGCTCAGCAATGCAGGTGGTACTGGGCACACTGCTGTTTGCCACATGGACGGAGGCTTACCATGAATTGCTTCTCATTTGATCTCCAAAGTACTTTAGCTTCATCTTTACTATTTGACCTTCAAGGGAGCAGTCAGGGTTGATTTCTTCTAATACCGACCTATTTGTTCTCCTCGCTATCCAGGGGACTCTCAAAACTCTCCTCCAACACCACATCTCAAAGGCATCTATTCTTCTGCGCTCAGCTTTCCTAATGGTCCAGCTCTCACAACCATACATTGCCACCGGGAATACCATTGCTTTGACTATGCGAATTTTTGTTTGCAATGTGATGTCTCTACTTTTCACTATGTTTCCCAGGTTTCTCATCGCTTGCCTTTTTATTTCATGGCTGCAATCACCATCTGCAGTGAGCTTTGATCCTAAGAAAGTAAAATCTGTCTCTGCTTCTACTTCTTCCCCATCTATTTTCCTGGGACTGATCAGGGCCTGTTGCCATTATCTTGGTCTACCTGTCTTTTTTTTTTTTTTTTTTTTTTTGGGGGGGGGGGATGTGATGTAAAAATAATACTACAGTACTTTGTGTCCAGACTAATCTCTCACATTTTTCCAGCCGAGATGTCCTTCTCCTTCCTGCATTTATTAATTTTCAATGGTCAACAGTAGCAATCTGTAGTTTCTCCTTCTCAATAGTTGGCCGCATATTCTGTTTCATGTGCTTCACAGTTTCTCAGCCGCCATTCAGTAGCTTTCATACTTTTTCATTGGTCACCCTCTCACTCCAGGAAATTCTTAGCACTCTGCATTAATCTGCATTTCAGAGGCGTCTCTCCTATTAATGCAGACAACTTCAAAGCCAGTTTGAGTTTTTGTTGTATATTAGTCTGACTTTTATTGTCTGGCTATCATGATTCCATTGTTCACCCAGCTTTCACGCCTGCTCCCCGACAAATAAAGGGGCTGTGGTGGCACAGTGGTTAAGAAGCTCACCTTGTTAGCTGGAAGGCTGGCAAGTTGGCAGTTTGAGACCCGGGTACTGCATGAGGGATTGAGCGCCCATCTCTGTACCAGATCTTGGGGACGTGAAAGAAGCCTCATTTGGGCATTCCCTGAGTGGAGTTTCTCCTACAAAAATCCTTTCAATCCAAAATAATTTTTGACACAAAATTATTATTATTATTATATTGACAAATAGGGAGTTCCCTACCTATTGACGCTGTTTCTGCTTTTCTGGAAACAGTTGTTTACTATTTTCTGGGCACAGATGCTAAAATGCATTTTTCATTTTCAGAAGAACCATCCACATTTTCTTGGTTGGCAACACAGCGGCCCTACAATTCAGGTCTCAGAAATGCCCATTTCACAGTTTTGGAGTTGAGGCAAAGACCATGTCATCAGTGGTGCTCCACGTCTCCCATTTCTGACTCCGTAGGATCAGTCTTCATTTTGTGCAGGAGAATGGCACCGCTCAGTTTAAGACTTGGCAGCCTTCTGACCCCTTTCAACATCATCATTCCATGAGAGTCTTTGTGAGCATAGTATGAGCTAGAGGCGCATCTTGGACTTTTTCTGTGTTGAATGACCAACAGGGAAGCACCATATGTGACCAGGAGAAAAGAAAAGAACAGTGGTGAGAACATACTGAAGAACTAGACAGAAGAGGTAAGAGACTCCACTGAAGAAGAGTCCTATGATGAAGAACCTGCAGTTCTAGAAAGTGAAGTGAAAATACTAACAAGAAATAAATCACCAGGAGTGGATAGGATACCAATAGAATCATTACCTAGTGAGGGTCCTGCTCCCTCTCTGTCCCTCCCACACCTACTAGTTGACCTCTGGGAAGCAGGGGAAGCAGTCTGTCTCTGGTAGTGGACTTCTTGGCTATGGGGAGACAGCCAGTTAATAGTCTGTGAGGTTCATCCTGCATGGTCATGTGATGGGCCTGACTAGACACCAAAGCACACCAGATGTGAGAGGTGGTCTTGGAATTCCATACCCCTGTCCTCCTGTGTCCCACCAAGCCATTTTAGATGAGGCTGCTCTTCCGTTGCTTTCCCATTTTCCTGCCGAGAGTGGAGCCACAGCCCTTAAATGGCCTGCAGAAGGCGTTCTTTTGTTCCCCATTTTCTCTTTGGCTCACCTTGTCATCCCCTTCTCTTGCTCTGCTCGGCTTTCTTGGTGCAAATGGTCTTGCTCGCTCGTTAGCGTCAAGCTTGGCATTTTGCCTTCTTTAAGCAGTGCTCCTCCCAAACAGTGACCTGTTGGATGCCCACCTGGCCGTCCAGCCTCCTTGGCCTCCCAAGAACTGCGGAGACTGGTCCAGGGATGCCCAAACTACAGCCCACAGGCTGGATCCAGCCCCCTAAAGTAGTGCATCCCGCCCATGCCATCTTTGTCACTCTCAGAAGCAGAAGTAAAATGCCCATATGGGCACATTTTACTTCCATTTCTGGGAGCGATGAAGGTGGCATGGGCTGATGAATTGGCATCAGGAGCTGGATCCGGCCCATGGGCCGTAGTTTGGGCATCCCTAGTTTATGCAGAGAAAACTGCAGCCTAAAATCTATCTCATCCTGTTTCAAAACAGATTGCAAGCCATGTTATACTTCTATGTCTGGTGGGAGGAACCTTGTGACCGGCCCCACTGAACCACAGGACCAGCCCATGGCCCGAAAAGTTTGGGCACCCCTGGATTGGTCAGTGCAGAGTTTTAAGAAGCAGGCAGTACAAGTGAGCTCTTGGCAGAGTGTGGCACCACAGTTTACACCACAGGGCCACCTCTCCATCTTCCATGGAAGCAGTGCAGGAAGTGTGAAACGCTAGGGCAGGGAGAAATCTCCTTTTAAAGAAAAAAGCAATAGCAATTACACTTATTCATTCATTCATTCATTCGAATTTATATACCGCACTCTTCGCCGGGGCGACCCAGGGCAGTTTACAACATCATAATAACCAAAGCCATTACCAAAACTTCGAATGTACAGTTATAACAAATTTAAAAATTTAAAAGATACAATAATCAATCAAAAATTAAAAGCTAAATCTTAAAAATAAAAGACTAAGGGAGAGATAGAGCTCAAACTAACCAGCAAGCTGGCATCATTGTACCATTAGGACTCCTTACCTGCCCCACCAGCCATGTTTTTAAGATCTTCCTAAAGGACAGCAACTCCATCTGGAGACGTACAGTGGCAGGAGGTTCCATAGGGTTGGAGCGGACACACAGAGAAGGCCCTCCTTCTGGTGCCAGAGAGATGCACTTCTCTGGCGGATTGAACAACTAGGGAGCCTCTCTGGTCTGCTCTGGTGGGACAGGCAGACATTCTTGGGGTGAGGCGGTCTCTTAAGTATCCTGGCCCACTACCATGTAGGGCTTTAAATGTCATGACCAGCACTTTGAATGGCATCCGGAGACACACTGGCAACCAGTGCAACTCCCGAAACAGCAGCGAGGCATGTGCATACCACCCACAACCCATCGCCACCTGAGCAGCCACATTCTGGACCAGTTGAAGCCTCTGAATGGTCGTCAAGGGCAGCCCCATGTAGACACATTACAATAATACACTTCTATACATTGCCCCATATAAGCACTTAGTGCCCTCTCTGGGAGGTTCACAAGTTAATGAGCATTTGGCCCCCACCATGCTGGGTCCTCATTTTGCCAACCTCAAGGATGGAAGGCTGAGTCAACCTTGTGCCCTGATCAGGATCGAACTCACAGTGTTTTGGCTGCAGTAGAGCAGTTTAACCCCTGTGCCACCAGGGCCCTATAATGATGCAGGTTGCTTACCCTGTAATTGTTGTTGTTGTTCTTCATGGTTTGCTGCTTACACGCAGTAAACCCATTCACAGAGACCATGAAGAAGAACTCGACAGAGCCCAGGGGCAGAACTAGATGTTGCGCTTAGCCCATAATTAGAACGTTGTTCTGTTTAACCAGGATATCGCAATAGCAATGACACTTCTATACATCACCCCATAGAAGTGCTCAGTGCCCTCTCTGGGTGGGTCACAAGTTAATGAGTATTTTGCCCCCAGCATGCTGGGTCCTCATTTGGCCAACCTGGGAAGGATGGAAGAGGCCGAGTCCACCTGAAGAGAGGTTTTCCCCTTGGGAAGCACAGCAGCCTCTCTGTTGGGGGTGCCTTGAGACCCTCCCAGGATTTGGGGCTCAATCCAAGGAACCCATGAAGCTGTTGTGGCAAATGGAAAGTCTTGGATCAGAACTTGGTTGTGTTACTGAAGGACATTTTGATTGGTTGCGCCCACTATTTTCTTTTTATTGATGTGTTTTTAAATTGTGTCTTTAATCTGTGCTTGTGTTTTATTTGTGCTTGGTTTTATTTGAATTTTATTACCGTCAGCCATTCTGAGTGCCGCTTTATTTTGTTGTGTTTTGTTTTTTGGCAGAAAGGTGGGATATATAAATGAATAACATGTTAACCTCTTCAGCAGTATATCTTATTTTTCCAATATAATACGCATCGTGAGAGAACTGCCATAAATATAAAAATATTCAACAGAGTTACATATGTGTCTTTGTATTTCATGATGCTCATAATACACTCCCAGAAGTACCTATCTAAATTTATTGCAAACCATCTCATTTCACTGGGAACTGTAAAACGGAAATTAAACCCTTGTTTTACCTAAAATGTTTCTCAACGTTAACATTGCCTCCTTGTCTTGGCATGTGCTTGCGGTTTCGTCCTTGTCCAAAAGCTAAGAGAAAGTTGCTAGTTTCCCTCAAGAGGGTTTAAATTGGAAGTATGTCCACTGTGGTGGCTTTGTGGTTAAGACGCTGAATTTGGTGACTGGACATAGACAGTTGCTTCTCTCCCCATCTCTATTTTGTGCTGCCATCTGAATGGACTCTATAGGAGACTCTGATTTTTTAATGAGTGGGTTGTCCATGACTCGTTTGCTGTACAGTCTGGGTGACCTTGGCATGTCAAAGAAGTCTCCTGCATGCCCCAGGAATGTACCAGGTAGGTGACGCACCCCATCCTGACCTTCAGCATTTTCCTAGTCACAAGGCACAGGGTGTGGATCAGTGTATTCAGGAGGTTGCTCTCCCATGCCAGAATCCCCCAGAAAAGTCACCTTGCAACTAGTATGTCTCCTAAATGTGTGGGGAAGGGGAACCATGGGAGTTGTTGTTCCTAAAAACCAGACAGACTTGGAATTTGGCTGCGTAGATTGACTTTTGATCAAGGATGACGAAAGAAAGAGAGGCGAGGCTGGGTCATGGGACATCCTTGGAGCATTTCACCTTCTTTGGAAAGGACAGAAATTGCCCTGGAATTGAAAAACGCAAAGATGAGTTTGGAAATGTTACTTTTCTAGACTGTTGCTCCCAGAATCCCCCAGCAAGTAGCGCTGCTCAGCAGAGGATTAAGCCTTTCCAAGCTCTGGTGCAGAAGGAGGATGTGGATGCTGGTTCACCCCAGAAGCACTGGGGGGTTAGGCTGGTTGCACCCCTGTGGCATCCAGCAGCCTAATAGCTGTTCTCCTCTAGCCACGATGGGAAACCTTGGCAAGTTTGGCCATGACTGTCCTGTAGAGTCAAAGACTGGGTTTGGTTTGCTGAGAGCAATGTGCCTCTTCCCATGGTGGTTCTCCTCCTCCTGCATCCTCCCCTTATCCTTTTGCCAATCCTGACAGCCTTCGCATCTATGCGAGGCAGCCGTGACCTTGAATTGCAGTCTTCTTTCCCATTAGGGGGGGTGGGGGTGGTGGAAAAGGGGAGCAAATGTCTCCTTGCCGATGCTTTGTAGTCAGAGATGGTGCTTGCCGGATGAAGAGCGATTCAAAGGCCTCTTGCATCATCCCTTCTTCCCACATGCCCTGCACACTCCCACTTCCCTCCCTCCCGGACTGGACTCACCGACAGGCAACTGAGGAGAGGGCCCTCTCTGGTTCATTCGGTGTCCATCCTCCCTTCGGTTTCCCTGGCAACCCTGAGTGCACATCCTGGAAAACTTTATCCGAAATCTGCTCGGGGCAGCACTCCAAATCCATGCTAACCTGATTAGGTACCTCTGGGGGCCTGGCTGGCTAATCATATTAGGTAGCTCTAATGGTAGTGAGGACTTTGAGTGGGCAGAGAGCAGTAAAACATAGTGTATACTTAGTGATAATTATACTTGCTGTTGTGTCATTGATTTATAGGCCTTCCCATGTCTTATGTGCCCAGATCTATAACTCCTTCCTTTGTTTTTTCTTGGCCTTTTGGTTGCAGCCATCCGGAGAAAGGAAAATGGCTGGTACGACGAAGAGCACCCCCTGGTTTTCCTCTTCTTGGGATCATCAGGAATAGGTAACATGAGCCTCCCTCCTCCTGCAGCCTCTGCAGTCCTGCCTCTCTGGCCAATGCCCAACTGGCTTGTACTTCCTTGGTGGCCAGAGGAGGGCCGTGCTTTCTGCCTGGCATGGTGGGCCAGTCTTTGGGTCTTCAGGAGGCCAAGCCAGAGGTTTCCCAGCCTGCTTGGCGAAATGGTCTTGGGCCCTGGGTTTGGTTCATCACGACTGACACTTTTGTTTCCGTGCCAAATAAGACATGGTGACTCAGAAGCTGCTGTAGACACTCAGGCTCTTCCGAAGCCATGGTGCAGGCCAAGAAGAATACAAAGTGAGGGCATTCCTTCAGGGCTAGGCATGCTGGCTTCTTGCAGGCAGGACAACCGAGAAAGGCTTGGGGTGCCTCAAAAACTAGCATTCACAGACATGCAGTTGAAGAAGCAAACCTTTCATGCGCTTCTGACTTCATGGCAACCCTTTGAGTTAGTGGCTTCCAAAATTGCTCGCCTCATACAGCCCTGTTCAGGTCTTGCAAACTCAATGCCAAGAGGAATTTATTGGGTCAGCCCATCTCATGTTAGGTCTTCCTCCCACTGCCCCAGTGAATCTTGTCATCTCGTGATTTGCCCATGGTTGGATTGGCCTCCTAGCAAAAACGCTCCTGGCCTTGGTCTTTAGTGGGGACAAGTCAACATGCTAATCGTACTGACACAAAATTATTCTGGTTACCAATCTTAAGTGGAGACTGCAGCAGCCACGAGAACAGAAAAAGACAGGCTCAGAAGGAACTAGGAAAAAATTATCAATCCCCTGGCAATGGATTGATTGTTTTTTCCTAGTTCCTTCTGAGTCTCAGTCTTTTCTTGATCTTGTGGCTGCTGCAGTCTCCATTTAGATTGCTGACAAGAATAATTTTGTGTCAGTACGACCAAAGGAAACATGTCAGTCTTTAAGGTGTCAAGGGACCTTCAAGTTGAAGAAACATCTGCTACATACAACACAAGTATAGAAGTCTCATATAGGAGTTCATTTCTAAAGCTCTGGAATTGTATTGTTTCCCTCCCGTTTATCTGTGGTTTAGTTGGCAGCTCAAAGTAGGATCAGTGTGTTGTGTCAGGATTTCCCTGGGCACGTGCAGAGTTTGATGCCAGCTGCCAAATCCACATCCAGGAATCCCTTTGGATATTTTTCTAACAAAAGCTCATTTTTATCCTTGTCATGAAAGAAAGCTGGAAAGAGCATGAGCCTCTCTAGCCAAGTGCAGAGATAACTGCAACCTCCAGAATCTCTCAGCCAACAGGGTCACTCTGGTTTGGTCTGGTGTCTGTTTGGATCATCCTCTCTTGAGATCAGGAATTAGCTAGTTGGGAGGGGTGGCAAGGAGGAGCCATAGAAATGTAGGTGAGAGATGATCCAGGTGGTCCACGGAAAAGTGAGAATAACTTTTGGAGGTAATACTCAAAAGTATTAAGTGTCAAGATTTGGGTGTCCCCTGGAGGTGAACAGAGCAGTCAAGAAAGGAAGGCTTTATGGGATGGATTTTCTTCAGGCCTCTGTCCTTCAGGTGGCCACTTCAGGTCTGGCACAATCTAGATCGCCCTTGACCCTTGAGGGCAGCAGTTAGAATCGTCCGGCATTGGGCAGGTATGATTTTTGATACCATGTTGATGTAGATTTATTTGGAGTTGCTAATTACCTCTGTGCCTAGATTAAATGTTTGCATTATATATATTCATTGATTTAAAATGCCATATTTTCCAGTTAATAAATTCTCAAGATTCCACATTGCATTGGAGAAAGCCTGGGTTGGTCGCCCAAACTGGCACTGCCTGCCTGGTTCTGCCTGTTATTTTTCTGGAGTCAATCCCATGATCTTCTTTTTCAGCTTTTGTGGGATCTTGTACAGTGTTTTTTGGAGACCTGGGTATAGCAGGACTGTATATCAGAGTCATTAAGCATACACTTACAAATTCATATAACCATCCCACATGCTACTAAGGTAGCTTATAAATGCTGTCACGTTGCTTCCAACGTAGGGTGACTCTAATTAGGGTTTCCATGTGTATGAGATCTTTGAGAAGTGACCAGTGTTGTTAATTGCCCCCCACCCACCCACCCCAGAGACTCTCCATGGCTGAGAAGGTGATGAACCCAGACCATTTGAGTTCTTCCCCAGGACTCGCATGTGCTCTACACGCCTGCCTCTCTGCCTGCCTCTAGTGCACTGGTTTCTCTAGACAGCCCATTAGAAACCATCTAAAATGTAAGGATTGTGCAAGGATGAGCTCTTCTTCTTCTTCTCCTTCTCCTTCTTCTTCTCCTTCTCCTTCTCCTTCTCCTTCTCCTTCTCCTTCTCCTTCTCCTTCTCCTTCTCCTTCTTCTTCTTCTTCTTCTTTCGGCCATGATCTTACAAGAAGCAACACCTGCTGTTCCAGCAGCAGCGCAGCAACCAATGGAGCACCTGCTTCTGGAACAACAGCAACCTCTGGGGTTGCAGAGCTCATGCAAGAGTGGTTCCTGCATGGGGATCAACTTTCTAGAAGCAGGTTCAGTCCTGGGATGTAGTGTTAGGAAGCCAAGCCACTCCCTTAACATGCCTCAAATCTCAGGTTCACCATTAAGCCTGCCGGAAAGGGGGGGGCAGCGTAGCACTGCCCAGTGACACCTGCATTGGGCAGAGAGAGGGCCGCTCACACAGTGTTCTCACTTAACACCTTGTGATCCTCTTTAACAGGTAAAACTGAGCTGGCCAAGCAGACTGCCAAGTACCTGCATAAAGACGTCAAGAAGGTGAGGCAGGACTCTTCTTTATATTTCAACAGGGAGGTTGAGAGGGCTTCCATCGAATGTTTTGCTGCCATAAGTTCTTCTGGAATGTTCTTCTTTCATGTCCCAATCAAACCCTGAACTGCCCAAAGGAAGCTCCCTTCTGGGCTTTGTTGTTGGCCAAACTTAAGTCCTCATCGGTAAATGAGCCCATGGATTCTGCATCTCTCCACATTCACGCAGCATGTGTTGTTGTCTGCCATCAGCCCCCACTTGAACCTGTGGGTCTGGCATTTTGGCACTCTGACCCTCAGCATCCTATTCAGGGTCCTCCAAGGGACATGTAGGGGAGGTGGAGTTTCTCAGCCATCTCCTCTTCCTCCTTTAATGTCGTTCCTTGTCCAGTAAGGTCCTTCCTCCATCTTCTCATTTGGTTTTGCTCTTGCGTACCTTCAAGAATGTTCTTGCCATAAAGCTCTTCCTGGGTCTGAGCCCTGGTGGACTTGAGGCTCATCTCCATTCAGAGGATGTCGAG
Organism: Furcifer pardalis; assembly: GCA_030440675.1. Classification (NCBI taxonomy): domain Eukaryota; kingdom Metazoa; phylum Chordata; class Lepidosauria; order Squamata; family Chamaeleonidae; genus Furcifer; species Furcifer pardalis. The sequence continues at coordinate 118,007,009 of CP126895.1, forward strand.
GAGGGTCCTTCTCTTGCTTAGTTCTCTCGGCATCCGCTGCTACTTCTCTTCTTATCTCAGGTGGAGCCACACCAACAAGAGGATATATTTTCACAACTGGCGTAGGTTTGAGGCATGGCTATGCATGGCTTCATTAACACTCCTCTGGAATAATCCCATTGGAGAGGATCAGGGTAGCAGGGTTTGGAGGAATGTTGGCTGTTGGCCAGGCAGAGAATGTGTCTCTTTGGGATGCTTTGGAACATGTTTGTTCTGGACAAAATAAAGCACTCAAGAAAGGGTTGATAGGCTAAAAGTGAGGTTGAAGAGAGAGTAGATTTCTGCCTGATTTGGCTTGGAGGGTCAGCAGTGCAAACTCCTCACAGGGAACAGCTCCTGTACGTTACCTTGTGCAAGTATTCCAAAAGCACCACAAAGGCTGCATCCACCACAGTGGTTTCTGCAGACTCAGCTGCTGTTAAAAGGCTGCACATTGTACAGTTCCTGTAAGACCCTCTTCTTGACTAAACAGGTTTCCAGAACAAAAATAAACCCAGCACCACTCACATCCTGTTTCATTTTTACTTTTGTCCTAATTTGCACTGGGGATTGGCTCCATTGCACAAAACAAACGGTTTATTAGCCCCTAATCAGTTTGGTGGTTATTTAGTTAATTAATGCACCAAGGAGGGCACAGACTGTGAAGACGGAAGGGCAGCAGGGGAATTGGCAACTGAAGGAAGAAGACGTGGCTGCAAAGATTTCATTTATGTGCCAGCTGAAAAGTTGCTCTCCAGGTCTGTCGTCTTCTTTTGGATTGACCATGAATTAAAAAAAAACACCTTATTTCCACATTACTTTCCCATGGTGCATTCACCATCATTTATTATTTTGTGCACACCAGAATAGGAGTGAGTCACTGGTACATGTAAATGTGCAGGAAACCGGGGGGGGGGGGGGAGGCAGACAGATCAGAAGCACATGGAAGAATATGTTTCCTTTTCTTTTAAGCCAAATCCCAGGGAAGCTCATGGGCCTTTTCTTCTTGGGGAACGGTGCCCTGGACACCATACTTTACTTACCTAAGTGAAGTTGTTGAAACTCCTGAAGGTCTAATCTTTGGTGCTTGAACAATAGCCAAATGCATTACTGCCTTGGTGTGAAAATGTTTCCTTTGGTTTGTGCAGAAATTTGTGCAATGAGGTTAGTCATTAAAAGTTTCAGACCTGTGTGCAGTGCAGGTGCGGCCTTCGTTGTGTAGATGTGGCTCACGTCACCCGATCCTTGCAATTGGCGCAGCTTCGGGTGCCAACATTGAGAGAGGCAAAAGTTTCAGCAAGGAAACGAGCCTTTTTGGTGGTGGCACCAACACTGTGTAGACTCCTCTTCCTGTAGGAGAGAGAGCTGTGTGTGTGCCAGGGCAAAACTCCCCTGTTCAAAGAGGCTTTCAAAGAGCTTCTCCCAACAGCCGATTGGTTTCATTTCATTTATTTCTGATTTGGTTTTGGTTATCCTTTGCTTTCATTGTTCACTTATGTTAGCTTTTTCAGGCACAAGATCTGGGATTAATTTTATATTCATTCATGATTCCCCCCCCCCCCCTTTTTAAAAATATGACACTGTAACTAAATGAGTTTGTTATTCTACTCCTCTGGGATATTTCCCACTCTGGGCAGTGCACAGAGCAATAAACAAAAGCAACATAATAGAACAAACAACCAAGTAGAATGAACAACAGATAAATGTCTAAAAAATAAAAATAATTGTTATAATTGTAATGTTCATTTTAAACTTTTTTCTTCTTCTTCTTCATGGCTTTGTAAACTGTCCAGAGCGGGAAACACCTCCCAGTGGGGGGTATAAATAAAATATACATATAAACAAATGAAATCCCTTTGAAGCGCTTGGGAGACATGCGCTCGCATTGTGTGTTCTGGATGGATTCAGGAGACTTTTCTGCCAGGTTGTTTTAGCTGTGGCTGCATCTTGCAAACTCGACCGTGTTTCAAGAATCATAAACGGTATAGTAACTATGGCTTGCCGTTTCAGTCCAACGCTGGCAGTTTTGTAACTCCCAAAGCCAGGACCCTTCCGTTCAACCTTCGTTTTTGAGGTTAAAAGTAAAGCAGCCATGAACGTTAAACTCTTTATCCACTCCCCATTCCCAAGATATGGTTTTGTTTGCAAAAAACTGAGACTCACATTCCCAAGTAGTCTCAAGGGCAGAGTTCTTCGGGCTCTTCCGAAGCCATGCTGTGGCTTTCACACCTTGTTCTGTCAGGAAAAAGATCACAAATCTACTTTATTTTTCGCTTTGCTTTGCAAACTAGAAATGACTCTGTGCTCACTTTGGATCTGTGGGAGGGACCCCACATCTCTTACCTCTGTGGGAAAACTGCCTTATATTTTTAGTCAGACCCTCGCACCATCTTGCCTGTTGTTGTTGTTGTTGGCACTGACTGGCTGCCGTGGGTTTCAGGGCTGGAGTTTCCCCACACACTCCCTAGAGATCACACCTGAAACCCGTTTCATGCCAAACCAGGCAAGTCCGTCTTTCCCACAGCTGGCACCTTTAAAGGATGTGAATACAGATCCCAAGGGGGAAGATCCCTCCAAGCAGAGCAATGGTGGGAGCCGCTCTGGAGGCAGGAGAGAGAGAGTGTCCTTGGGGAGGCACTTCCTCTGGCAAGCCCTGCTTTTGCCTGCAGAAGGCAGCAGCCTCTTCCTCTTCACTTGGGTTTGGGTCCCCTCGGGACTTTCCCAAGAGGACTAGCCGGGGGTGTGTGTGTGTGCTTTAAAAATACATTCATATTTATTATCCCTTTCTGCTTACAGGGCTTCATCAGGATGGACATGTCAGAGTTCCAGGAAAGGCATGAGGTTAGTAAGAGAGAGAGGTACACAGGAAGACCTTCCTCGAAGAGTGCGTTATTTTTGAACCATTATCGGGCATACCCTGGCAACAGCCACCTCACCCTGGGCCAGGCGAAAGGGACTGCAGAATGAACTCACCCCAGAGTGCCTTCGTTTTAGCCGTTTCACGTCTGGCCTCGACATGGAAGAAGAAGAAGTAAGAGAGGGAGCGGGAGCCCTGCTCCATTCTCTCTCCCAAGAGCCCTTCAACCCCCAAGACCTCTTGCAAGTCCCAGGATGGTCCATCCCCTCCACAGGCTTTCCCCTCTTCCCTGTCCTAGGCCTCTAAGGGCCCTTGCCCAGCATGGCGGGTGAAACCAGGCAACCCTCCCAGGTTACAGCAGCATCACGTGCTAAGTTGGGAAAGGAGAGTGATGGCTGCGTCTCATCAGTGTACAAGTGAACGTGAGCTCCAGACCTCTTGATGCTCTCTCCTCCAAAGGCCGTAGGTAGATGTTGAAGAGCATCAGGGAGGTCCATGAGCCCTGGGGTACTACCCCATAGTGTGGTATCCAAGGAGCCGACATCTCTCCGAGTTGAACCCTCTGAACATGGTTCTCAAGAAAGGACTGAAGCCAGGCCAAAGCCTGGCCCCCAAACCTCATCTCCTCAAGCCTGTCCAGGAGAATGCCATGGCTGATGGCATCCAAGGCCAGTGGGGGACCAAAGAGGTCGGCTTCCCTGAGAAGATCATCCAGCAGAGCAACCAGTGCTCCCTCGGTTCCGTGTTGGGGCCTGAACCCAGATCCAAGACTGTGGATCAAGGCTTTCAGTCCTCTCGGCAACAACCTTGGTCAGTCTGCTCCCACCCTCCCCAGAAAGGAGATTGCGGTAGTTTGTCCAGGTCATTGGTCACCAGAGTTGGCTTTTTTAAAGATGGGCTGGAGGATCCGTTTCCTTCAGCCGGGCTGGTGGGAAAACCTCTTGCGAAGGGGACTGAATGGTCTCCGTCACCCAACCCATTAAGCTTTCCCCAGCAGCCATGCTGGGCAGGGGTCCAGAAGAGTAGAAACGCCCTGCAAAGCCCACTGGAGACTTCCTGAAATGTTACAGGTGGGTTGTGGCTCTCTTCCCACAATAAGGATGAACACACACACACACACACTTTTTTAAAAAAAAAAACTGTTTTCCTTGCTGTTGTCAGGGGATGAGATTCAAATAGGATGCGGCTACCTGGCTTTTCACAGGAAGAGGAGCAAGTCTCTTTTCTCTGTAAGACCACCTGGGCACTTTCCCTGAGGCAGATTTGGCAGGAAAACAGGGCAGGAGCCCCAGCGTTCTCGGGGGGGGGGGGATCCCAAGTTCCCTTCTCTATTCGTTCTAAAGGCTCCCCCCCCCCCCGGCTTCCAGTACAATGCATTCTACTATCTACACACCCTGTTTTCATTCTTCCCACTTTTCCAAGTAACAGGGAAATTTGCACATGCTTTAGAAATTGATTCCCCCCCCCCCCCCGTTCCAAAAACAAGCCGCTCTGAGCATGCTATTTTATCCTTGAAATTTTTGAAGTGGCTGACGTGTTAGTTAGTCTGTGCAAGCATATCAGATGAGAAACATTGTGGCCGCTTATATTTTAATATGAGTTTCCGTGGATCAGTCCAGTACACAATGATTGGCTTGCATAACAGATAGGTTTACAGACCAGTGTGACTACAACCAGTAATAACAGAAGATCCCTGAGTAGCACATTGCTCTTTGATCTTGGCTGTGCATTGAGATCGGATGCAGAGATTCCCTGGGCAGGCAAATGCTCCTGCCTGCTTCAGAGCCTGCAGAAGGTCTTCCAAGGATAACTTCTTTGCCTTCCAGGTAGCCAAGTTTATTGGCTCTCCCCCAGGCTACATTGGCCATGAAGAAGGCGGGCAGCTCACAAAGAAGCTCAAGCAGTGCCCGAATGCAGTGGTCCTCTTTGATGAAGTGGACAAAGCCCACCCAGATGTCCTCACCATCATGTTGCAGTTGTTCGATGAGGTAAGAGCTCAGGTTTCACAAAACAGGCGAGGCCCTTTCTGGGTCCTTCAAGGATGGCCTGTAGCCTCCTGTCGAGAGGGGATTCGGTAGCAGCTCAGCAAAATAGCCCTGTCTGATGTCTCCAGATGCTGGTTCAGGATCGGAGGGCTCACTTGATTCACACACACACACACACACACACACACGCACCCTCATGTATGTTCAGCCTCTCAAGTAGGCAGCAGAATCACACTCCCAAAATCCATGCTCCACAGCACTGCCTGTGTGTCTGTGCGTTCAGTGTAATCATTGACAGGGGAAATGGTGTCTGTACCACTCTGTGTCCCTTGGGTCTTTGTGGGGCCCAGAATTCCAGTCATGTTCCTGGAACACCAGAGTGGGAAGTGCATGGCCTGCAAAGCATGGGACAATTGCCCCCTTCACCCTGTGGACATCTGCACATGGTAGAGGCTGGGTGAACAGTCTAGGGCAGGAGGCCCCAAGCTTTTTGGGCCGTGGGCCGGTCATGTGGTTCCTCCCACCAGAAGCAGAAGTAAACCGTGCCTTTCAATCTGTTTTGCAACAGGATCAGATAGATTTTTTAGCCTGCCATTTTCTCTGCTTAAACTAGGGGTGCCTAATCTACAGTCTTTGGGGTAGATCCGGCCCCGACGCCAATTCATCCAGCAGAAGTAAAACGTGCACATAAGCATTTTACTTCTGCTTCTGGGAGTGATGGGGCAGCGTGGGCTGGATGAATTGGCATCAGGACCGGATCTGGCCCACAGGCCATCATTTGGGCACCCCTGGTCTAGGGACATCCAGTCACCATGTTTAACTGTCTCCCAAATTTGTGTCCTCCAGGTGTTTTGAACAAGCATTTCCAATCTGCAAAAATATTTTTCCCAAGGTCTCTCCCCAGTAAAGTATGGGAATATTGGCTGGGTTTGGGGTGGTTCGGGTGCTCTCTGTAATCTCAAGTAACAGTAGCAATTACACTTATGTACCACCCCATAGCATTTACTGCACCCTCTGTGCGGTTCTCAGGTTAATTAGCATTTTGCCCTCAACATGCTGGGGACTCATTTTTCCGTCCTCCGAAGGATGGAAGGGGCTGTGTCAACCTTGCGTCAAGCAGCCCAGAATTGGCTTCAAGATTCTTTGGTTAAATCAGGCAGCTTTTTGAAATGTACGTAGTAGCTGAATGTATCTTCCATCCTTCTTGCTTCTCTTAAGGAAAGTCCCAGGCTTAATGACATTTGTCACTCCCATCTCCTGCTACCTGGAGGCTCTGTTTCTCCTCTCTCTCTCTCTCTCTCTCTCTCTCTCTCGAGTGCAGTGGATTCCCAAGGGGGGGCCTAGGCCCCACAGGGGAACTCCAATTCCCAGAAGCCTCAGTCAGTACATTGGCTGAGCAGTGTTTTGGGAAATTGAAGTCCAAAAACCAAGGATTAGGAAACACTGTTCTAATGCATGCCTCTCTACACCCTTTAAAGAGGACTAGGAGCTTGCAGTGTTTTGTTTTGTTTTTAAAATGGAGTCTCTCAGACCTTATAACGCACATAGTCCTGTTTGCTTCTATCTCCCCGGGTCCCCATTTTCTCTCCAAATGTTTGCCCCTTTTTCAGGAGACTTGTGGCTTACACATCTCTCTCTCTCACACACACACACACACAGACACACACACACACACACACATGTTCTTCATCTATCCTCCACTCTTAACGTGCATTTTTGGAAGGTTGCCTGGTTTTATTCTCAGTTGGCTTGTCTTTCCATTTTCTTTTTCCCCCTTTTCTTTTTCTTCTTTCCTTCCAAGGATTAATAATACTGTTATTTTTCTTGCATAGATCACCGTGGCAGCCACTAAATGTGAAATCAATTCCTGAGCCGCCTGCCTGACAGCAATAACCGAAATGTTAATCCCAAGCAGCCGACACAAAATATATGTCCTTCCGCTGGGCACGGGGGCTGCCGGTGACATTCACAGGGCAGTGGGAAGGGGGAAGAGGGGCTTTAGTTTTATCTGCCTTGCACGCACGTGCGCATGCACACACTTGGGTGTTTCTAGAAGGTTCCTTTTTTAGTGTTCTTGGAGGTGATGGATAGTGGTGGTGGTTAGCCCCACCCACCCACCCACCACCCCCGCGTAGCTCCAGAGGTCCCCCCCCTTTACTTTTCTTTTGCGTGCAGAACTAGAAACGGTTACGGTCTCAGGTCTGCCTGAGCTGCGGGACAATCGCATCGTACCAGTGGTGAAGTTTCTTTATAGCTCGCCGCAACCGACTAAATCAACTCTCCCCAAGTGAGCAAGACACCTTCCAGAAGGTCCTTGTCTCTCTTCCAACATCTGGATTTCCCCCCACCTTTGGAATCATCTGTAAGGAGACAGATGTTAAACTGCACCTCTGTCTTGCAAGGGAAAGCCAAGCACAGCTAAGGAGGCTCTTCTGTTCACAACCCGATGTCTGCTTCCTGTTTGCCATCCAGGAGCCACTCCATAGCCACTCATAGGGAGGGAGAGCATTAATCAGACTTAGCTCTCAATCCCATGCCTTCCTGGGGTGCAGGGGTGAAATGGCTGTGCTGCAAGCAGAATGTTGTGAGTTCTATCCTGACCAGGGTCCAAGGTTGACTCAACCTCTTCCATCCTTCCAAGGTGGGTCAAATGGGGACCCAGCATGTTGGGGGCAAAAGGCTCATTGCCTTGTGAAGCGCCCAGAGACGGCACTAATAAGCGCTTCTATGGGGCAGGATAGAAGTGTCATTACTATTGCTGTATCCTTGTTAAATTTAAGAATCCTTTACATATAACAATGTTGTAATTATGGGCTGTAATTAAGATGGTGACTGGAAGGCGGCAGGTCAGCAGTTCAAGACCCGAGTGCTGCACGATAGAGTGAGCTCCTGTCTCTGTCCCAGCTCCTGCCAACCTAGCAGCTCAAAAGCAAGAAATTGCAAGTAGATAAATAGGGACCACTTTGGTGGAAAGGTAAACAGTGTTCCCTGCACTCCAGTGTATAGTCATGCCTGCCACATGTCCATGGAAACATCTGCAGATGCAGTTCTTTGGCTACAAACAGATGAGCACTGAACCCTAGAGTCAGATACGACTGGCTTTTGAGCAAGGGTGATCTTTACCTAATTATGGGCTATCTACAATGTCAATTTCTTCCCCGATACTATCAAGTAAACGCATTTGTGTGGATTCACAGGGGACCACAAAGAAGAAGGTTGTGAGTTCAATTCTGATCAGGACCCAAGGTTGACTCAGCTTCTTCCATCCTTCAGAGAATAGCCAAATAAGTCCCCAGCATGTTGGAGGCAAAATGCTCATTTGCTTGTGAACCGCATGGAGATTGCACTAAGCGCTTCTATGAAGAAGAGAGAGAAGTGGGATTGCTTGTGCGATTCCTGAGTTTGCACAGATGCAGCTGTGAGGCTTGTCTGGAGCTGCCAGGGACATCCTTCCTCCCTCCCTTCACTTCCTTTCCTTCCTTTCCTTCCTTCCCTCGAGGATGAGCTGTTGCTGTGTGGTTCTGTTTCCAGGGCCGGCTGACTGATGGGAAAGGGAAAACTATCGACTGCAAGGATGCCATCTTCATTATGACCTCCAATGTGGCCAGCGATGAAATTGCCCAGCATGCCTTGCAACTGAGGCAGGAGGCCACGGAGCTGAGCCGGAAAAGGATTGCTGAAAAACTGGGTACTGGCTTCTTCTTTCTGTGGACCAGCTTGTCTTCTCCCCCCCCCCCCCCCAATCATCCACTTGCCTGCTTGGCACCTTCTGAGACTTCATCTGTATCCTTATAGGTCAGAGGTGCCCAAAATTTTCAGGCTGCGAGCCGGTCATTATTTATTATTTATTTATTTATTAGTTCAAATTTATATTGCCGCCCACTCGCCGTGGCGACTCAGGGCGGCTTACAAACAATACATTACAATACAGTATGTTGGTGTAGGCACAGGGGGAGGAGCAGCAAAGCCCTCAACCTGCCCTGGCTTCATGTGGTTCAGCGGGCCAGGCACATGGTTCCTCCCACCGGAAGTGGAAGTAAAACATGCCTTGCTGTCTGTTTTGCAACAGGATGAGATAGATTTTAAGCTGCCATTTTCTCTGCTTAAACCAGGGGTGCCCAAACTACGGCCCGCAGGTGTACAGGCACGTTTTACTTCCACTTCTGGGAGCAAAGGGGCAGTGTGGGCCAGATAAATTGGGGTCAGGAGCCGAAGCCAGCCTGTAGGCCATAGTTTGGGCACCCTTGCTATGTGTCATGGGCCTCTAAGGCCCTTCCTGGAAAAGACCACGATCCATCTGGTTGGCTCAGGTGTCTCCTGTGAAATGCTCTGCAGAAGAGCCCAGGGAAATGGCACTTTATTGGCTTGTTGCTGCCCGCTGCCTCTCTCCAGGGAAAGTTAGACTGCTGTTGAGAGTGGAAGCTCCTTCAGCCCCTCGACTCTGACCCTGAACTACCGTGGTTTGCCACTGTGGCTGGCTTTTTGAGCCACCCCTCCTCAGTCATGGGAATGAGCAGCTCATGCTCTGAAGCAGGATTGAGCTCTCGGCATGGACCGAGCTGGTGTTGGAACCAGCAGGGTTGAGCCAGTGCCATGAGCCCTCGATGTGCAAAGACAACACAGGGGCCGTTTTCTTTGGGCTGTAGGCATTTCCCCTTTGAGCTCCAGGGCACGCTTTCCCTTCGGCAGGGAGCCTTCCTGCCTGAGCATGGATCTTGGGAACACCAGTGGGTAGGAAGCCAGGGGAGCTCTCTGCTTGCTTCCCTACGAAGGGTTCTTCGTAACCTTTGTTTTAGGTGGGGCTGTGAGACAAGGCTGGAGCGTGAGCTTTGTAGGAACGAGCCTGGACATTTCCCAGAGAAGAGAGCTGGCCCTAGGAAACCCCTGGAGACCAGTGCTTCTTCCATAGCAGTGCTTCTTCCATAGCGTTCTTTTGCTCCAGGGCTTCCACCCAAGTGAGCAGGGGGCAGAGTTGCAGGGGTGGGACGTGCAAAGCTTCTCTTGCATGAACCACATCTCTGTCCACTGGCTGTCCCGGGCAAAGGCTGCCCATCAGTCTTTCTCCGCTAGCCAAGCTTGTCAGTAAGGAGTGGATGGAGTCAGTAGCCCAGGTCTCCAACCCTGGAAGCCTTCAGGAGAGAATTGGAAAGCAACCCTCTTCTGTCAGATGGGCTTGGATTGGGATCCCTGCCTTGAGCAGGAGAGGTTGGACTTTGATCCAACGCCATGACTCCACGGTTCTCCGGCACAACAGGTGGCAGCGATGGTACCAATCTACATCCAGCCAGTTTTTAAAGTTCATTTCACCTGCAGATGGTCTCATTCTCCAGGGAAAGTTGGAATTGGTCTTATGCAAAGGCAGGAGGAATATTGACTCGTAGCTAGACATGACCCATTCCGCTGGTACTCCCAGAAGCTCAGGCAAAGAACAGGGCTTCCCAGCCCTATGACCCCCCAATTGCCTCCCACCCACCCTGGGCTGGGGGCCTCTGTAAACAAACAAGGGCTTCTCCTCTTCCCCCTGCAGAGTGTCTTTATTGTCAAAAAGGGTTGTGTTTTGAGTGCATTGGTGTTTGAGCCAGCCTTGTTGCGCCTTGCCTTTCAGATGATGTCCAGATGACGGACAAGATAACCATCTCCAAGCAGTTCAAGGAGAACGTGATCCGTCCCATCCTGAAGGTACAGGCGCTGCTGCTCTTGACCACTGACCCTGCCTTTTGGACCTGTGGAAAATGGGGGCCACCTGGAGCTTGAGGTGCAGTCATCAGGCTGAGGAAACGGAGCAGAGTCTCACTGCAAACCTGGCAATGTTAGGCTTAGGAAGGAGGAGACTTTGCCAAGACTTTATCCCAAGTAAACTACTAGGCCAGTAGCACTTTCACCTTCCCCGTGGGAGGGAGGGAAGGAAGGAAGGAAGGAGGTCCTATTCCTGGTTCTGCTCAGTCTGCTCCATCTGGCCCAGCTCAGTGGATACCAGCCTACCTGGGTCGTGACATAGTTGAAGCTACACCGGTGGGTTCCCTGCTCCACAGGAAGTGTGAAGGAGCCCTGGGAAGCACTCGGGAAGACAAGAGGCCACCAGAAGTAAGAGAGAAATCGTAAGAAGAGAGGAAACGGGTCTTGTTCTTCCAGCCTTTCATCCTCCACCTGCTCCTCCTGCCTAGGTCTTGGTCTAACTCTGCCCTTGGCCTTCCACAGGCTCACTTTCGAAGAGACGAGTTCCTTGGGCGGATCAATGAGATTGTCTACTTCCTCCCCTTCTGCCACTCGGAACTCATCCAGCTTGTCAACAAGGAACTGAATTTCTGGGCTAAGAAGGTAAGAGCCCCTTCCTGGGACCCCGTGTTATAAACACATACAGGTAAATGCTGTTCTTATGGGCCATCAAGTCACATCCAGCCTGTGGCAGCCCAAGTAGGGATTTCATGGTAGGCGAGAGATTTAAGGAGAGTTACTGTTTCCATGGTCCAAGCAGGGGGTTGGACCTGCTTTGGTCTAAAAGGCCCCCTTCCAACTCAGTGAATCTATGATTTACACACATCAAATTCAGAAGGCAACATTAGGGGACCCATTTCTTGGTGTGGAATCTCCTTCTTGGTGTAGTGAAGTTCTTCAGTGCAGTGTTAGAAGACCAGCGTGCGCGTGCACCAACAGCATGCTGTGCCATAGAAAAGAGGTGTGCAAATGCTGTACTGAAGACAGGAGATGGGGAACATCTGCCTCCGTGGCTTCAGTCAATCCAACTTTCCTCTGGTGTAGGTGATTTCTTTCCCAAGATAAATGTGTGAAAAGGAACGAGTCCAAATGGATATTCTTGCATAAAATTCATTTTATATCTTTCTTCTTTATTCATCTCAGATGCACCACCAGCATATCATAACATACAACGCTAAAATTAACACGTCTAAAAACAAAATAGAATTTTAAAGGGGTGGATGACATCCACCCAGTATTGGGACACATCAGCAGCATTTCCTCTTGCCAACGTAAGGTCTTCCTCAGTCCACATTGAAGGGCATCGTGTGCATTGTATCCTATGGACAATATTTTTTCCTTCTCCGCATTCACACAGGCTGTCATCTACAGGGAAACATCACTTTCTCAGATTAGCCCTTGATCTTCCGACATGGAGTCTGTTTAAAGCTTTCCACACAGGAGGCCATGGTTGTTCTTGGCCAGGCGGTAGAGAGTCCTGTGGTTCTGCCCAGTTCTCTGGTACCTCCTTGCCCGCCTTCCATAGTTCTAAGGCAGTCTGTGGGGGCTGGTGGTTTGGATGGGCAGACCTTGCGAGGAAACCGTGCCTTGATTTCAGTTTCTGCTATGATGGTTGGTGACCAAATAGCAGGTGTGCGTTTCTGAGGATCTTGCTTTGAGCCACTCTTTCTGAGCAGCACTTTCTCTGCGGAATTTGGGTGGAGGGGGGCCAACTAAGGAATGTGGCCCTAAATTGTACAATGCAACAGGAACACAATGGAGGGCTGCTTGGGAACAGGATTTCTACCCTTTTTTCAAGCCGGGTTCTTTAAATAATTTAAATAAATAATTCTTCTGGGTCTTATTACTTCACACACATGAGCGATGGGGTGTGTGTAATGAAGCAGCTGCCCCAGTTTCCTCAAGAGCGTCCTGGAGGGAGGAAGTAATAAGGGGAACTTGCTACTGATAGGAAACTCTTGCTCCAACTCCAGAAACCTCCTTGCACTGCCTCCACCCGTCCCACCCACCCCCTCCCCGCTGCCCCCGCCCCTAGGCTGGCCTTTTCCCAACGTCCTGCTTCCTTCTTTCTCCCCCTGCAGGCCAAGGCCAGGCACAACATCACTCTAGTCTGGGACCGGGAGGTGATGGACGTTCTGGCGGACGGCTACAACCTGCACTATGGCGCCCGTTCCATTAAGCACGAAGTAAGTCAGGGCGGAGGATGACCATGTTCTTCCGCATGCATTGGTTGAATTGGGAGGGAACCTTAAGGAAGAGCCCTTGTCCCAATTCTCCCTCTGCCCCCTTGACACATACATGCAAAGAAATAAAATACTTGCATGTCTTGTTCAATTCACTCCTAGGCCAGGCTGCCCCTCAGGGAAGCCGTAGGTGACCCTGCACTGAGAAGTCCCATGCTGTGGTGATGATTTTTCTTCTTGTGCGTCCCAAGCAAACTCTGGACTGCCAACATGAAGCCACTTTCTCAGCTTCCTTGTTGGCCAAATTAAAGTCATTGGCGCATGTTTCTGGCAGGCACCAGCAGACCGGTAAATGAGCCCGTGGATTCTGTAGCTCTCCACACCCATGCTGGGATGAACAGAAGAATTGCCCTACTTCCATGATGGCAGACCTTGGCAGTCCAGCTGTTTTTGGACTTCAGTTCCCAGAAGCCCAAGTCCCTGTGGTGAATCCACACAAATGGGTTTACTGTGCATATGTGCAGTAAACCCATTGGTGTGGATTCACAGGGACTTGGCCTTCTGAAAATTGAAGTCCAAGAATAGCTGGAGTGCCAGAGTTCACCATCACCACCCTGTTTGGTCTTAGTAGGAATCTGCGAAGAAATGGCGAGCTAAAAATAAAAGGAAACCCCTTTGATTTCTCCCTCCACCCTAAAAAAAAAAAAATCTGAGTTTTCAGGCAGGTTTTTCTCAATCTCTTCTTCTAGTTAGCTCAAGCCGTGGCAGCAAGAGGGTGAAAGTCCTGTCATATATTACAGGACTTTTAAAAGGATTGTTGAGGTTGATATACATCTGTGCCGCTTTTCTGAGTGGATAGATGTGTGGACCCAAAAAAGTTCTGACATCTCCTGTCTTGTGCAGAACGGGTAAGGCCCTGCAACATCAGACAGTTTGCCCTTTGAATAGGGAACGAATGTTTGCTGGGTAAACAAACATGGCATGCCTGAACAAGTCACCAAAGCAGTTTGAATGTGGCCGTTTCCTTCCCGTGTCGCTGCAGGTGGAGCGCCGGGTGGTGAACCAGCTGGCCGCAGCCTATGAGCAGGACCTTCTGCCGCGGGGATGTACCTTGCGGATTGCTGTGGATGACTCCGACAAGCAGCTCCTGAAGGAGAAGGACCGCGCATCCTTCAAGGAGGGCCAGAAGAAGGGGCCAACGCTACGGCTGGAGGTGGTGGAAGACAAAAAGATCCGGAAGCTGGACATCCAGGCCCCCCTGAGCCCAGAGAAGATGTCCTATCCTTTGTAGATGGCCGAGATCCTAGAGCCCGCCCGCCCACCCACCCACCCGTGACAACGTTTCAGAATGTGTGTTCAGTAATAAAACAACCCTGAGACATGGACCAGTGGATGAAAGCGATGGTGTGGGCAGCCCCCCCCCCCCCGTGTCTCTAGAAGCCTCAGGGGCCATGTGCAGGCCTTCTTTGCAGCTCTGGTCCCTCGTCACAACCCACCAGGGCCAGGGTGAGCCCGCAGGAAGGAGTCCCGAGGGTACCACATGCTGCCTGGAAGGATTTTGGACAGTAGGGTTAGCAGGGATTGAACTGGTTCTTCCTCTCTCGTCCAAGCTGCTAGGTGTGCGTGTGTGTCCCCCACCCCACCCCCTCCGCCAACGCTGCAGAAGGTCTTGTGTGTAGACTCACTGCTGAAGGAGCAGGTTTGCTCTTCTCCTTTCCCAAATCATGCCTCCATACACGGAGAGGGCATTCTCTCCAGTCACCTGGGCTGCATCTCCGTGTGGTTAGTTTATTGCAATAAATGCATCATGTGCATCCCACAATCACTGTTTTGTGAACTCTCTCTCTCTCTCTCTTACACACACACACACACATACCCAAACGCTCCTCTGTCTGTCTGTCTGTCTCACTCACTCACTCATATGTGCATTAACTCCCATCTCTCTTATATACGGAGCCCATTTGAACATTTAGGTTAAAATCTAAATCTCTTGGATCTCTTTCTCCAGGTCAAGGTTGCCCTTGCTCGAAAGCCAGTCGTATCCAGCACTAGGGTTCAGTGCTCATCTTTGTTTACAGTCAAAAAGGCAGTGCTGTCTGAGTCTGCAGACGTTTCCGTGGTCATGTGGCAGGCATGACTAGACACCGGAGTGCACGGAACACTGTTTACCTTTCCCACTGAAGTGGTCCCTATGTATCTACTTGCAGTTTCTTGCTTTCGAACTGTTGGGTTGGCAGGAGCTGGGAGAGAGACAGGAGCTCACTGTCATGCAGCACTTGGGTTTCGAACTGCCATCCTTCCAGTTGTCAAGTTCAGCATCTTAACCACTGAGCCACTGCTGCACCACAACCCCCCACCCCCATTTTAATTCATGGGGCTTTGCTCTCCGTCTTCTGAGTAAGAAAACCCTTGGTTATCATGGTGAATATTTCAGTCTGAGGTTCATTTCTGTGACATCTGGCATGATGTGACATCTGTGACATTCTGGCAGTTGTTTGAAAAAGTAATTATTATCTGGACCCGTTTCAGTCAGGATTCAGGCCCGGATATGGTACCAAAACCGCGCTAGTCGCTTTGGTGGATGATCTCTGGAGAGAGCGGGACGGAGGGGAACCGTCTGTCCTTGCTCTTCTCGATCTCTCAGCGGCTTTTGATACGGTCGATCATGGCATCCTTCTGGGAAGGCTCCAGGGTCTGGGGATCCAGGGCACGGTGCTGTCCTGGTTCTCCTCATTCCTGAGGGGCAGGACCCAGTCGGTGTGCCTGGAGAAGGAGAAGTCCAGCCCTAGGCCCCTGCAATACGGGATGCCTCAGGGTTTGGTACTTTCTCCTCTCCTGTTTAACATCTATATGAAGCCGCTGGGTGAGATCATCCGTTCCCACAGGGTAAGGTATCATCAATATGCAGATGATACCCAGTTATACATCTCTGCCCGTGGGGACCCAAGCGGTGCGGTGGAAGTCCTTTCCAGGTGTCTGAAGGCTGTAAAGGTCTGGATGGGGGACAACGGGCTACAGCTGAATCCCGGCAAGACTGAGTAGCTGTGGGTAGGGGGTCCTGTGTTAACAAAGGAGCTCCCATCTTTGGCCCTGGATGGGGCAGTCCTGCCCCAAACAGACCCGGTGCGTAATCTGGGGGTCCTCCTGGACTCACGGCTACTGTTCAAAGAGCAGGTGGCAGCCGTGGCCAGGAGGGCTTTTGCACAACTTCGTGTAATTCGCCAGTTACGCCCACTCCTAGACCGGGATGCCCTGCTTATGGTCACACATGCGTTGGTCACCTCCAGACTTGATTATTGTAACACGCTCTACATGGGGCTGCCCCTGACGACCATTCGGAGACTCCAGCTGGTCCAGAACGCGGCGGCCCGGGTAGTGGTGGGGCGTGGGCGTTATGCTCATGCTTCGCCGCTGCTCCAGGAGCTGCACTGGTTGCCAGTATGTCTCTGGGTGCAATTCAAGGTGCTGGTTATTACCTTTAAAGCCCTATATGGTAGGGCCAACAGGATCGAACCGATCCCAGATAACATGGCTAGACTGTGCTATGGTCAACCCCAGCTCTGTATGTTCCACGCCGGGATTTAGCCTCGAGCAGATCTGAGCGACTTTCTCCGCCAGATAATCAGCAAAATCCTCAGCCGAACCCTGCCACCCAGGGCCCGGCCCCCCTCTGCCGAGAAGGGACCTGGTCACCCGGAACAAGGTCGCTGGGCGATTATCTGCGGAGGCAATAAGGGTGGTGAAGTATTGGCGCTTCACCACCCCTATTGCCACTAGGTAGTCTTTAATAGCAGCTCTAACCAGTGATCGGTCAGACTCGTTTCGAGTCTTCACCCAGCGGTGCTCTCGGCGTCTCTTAGCCCGTTTAAGCTCCCTTAGTTCCTCTGAAAACCAAGGGGCAGATCGATCCCCACAGACTCGGAGAGGCCGTAGTGGCGCGATTACATCCAAGGCTGCCGTCGCCCTCCTGTCCCATGCATCGACAAGAGCCTCAGATGAAGCGCTTTGCAGGTCAAGAGGACAACACCCCAGTTCCTTCTGGAATCCATCTGGATCCATTAGTCGCCGGGGGCGGGCCCACTTAATCGGCCCTACCTCCCTGTGATGGAGTCCAGCCCCTAGGAAGTCTAGAGCCACCAGATAGTGATCTGACCATGGCACTGGAGTGATATCTAATTTTTGTAAATTCAGATCACTCTGCCACAGCTCCGACAAAAATACTAAATCCGGGGTGTGGCCACTGCTCCTGGTGGGACCCTGAATTACCTGAGTCAGGCCCACGGCTGCCATGGAAGCCATGAACTCCTGAGCCACCTCCGAGCCGGTCCCCAACGATGGCAAATTGAAGTCCCCCAGGACCATCAGCCTGGGGGCCTCCAATGCCAACATGGAGACCGCCTCGAGGAGCTTACCTGTAACTGTTCTATGTGGTCCCCTGTGAATCCACACAGATGCGTTTACTGTGCATACATGCAGTAAACCCATTTGTGTGGATTCAGAGACCATGAAGAAGAACTCGATAGAGTGTAGGAACAGAAATCGACCTTGTCAATAGCCCATCGTTAGAACATGGTTATATTTAAAAAAGGGATACAGTAATACCTCATATAACATTAGTATCGAATAACACTAAAATCGCATAACATTAAGGAATCTGGGGGGAAGAATTGCATCAGATAACATTAAGATCCTATGGGATGCTTCAGATAACAACCGCTAAAGCCTGTGTGGTTACAATGTATCTCTATGGATCCCATAGGATTTTAACATGCATCAGATAACACTAAAAATCATATAACACCAAGACTTGTGGAACCAGGTTTTAGTGTTATATGAGGTTTTACTGTATAGCAATAGCGATTACACTTCTATACCCCTGTCTCCACAGAAGCACTTGGTCCACTCTCAGGGTGGCTCACAAGGTAATTCGCATTTTTGCCCCCAACCTTGGAAGGCTGATTCCACCTGGATCCCCATCAGGATCAAACTCATCTTTTGGCTACAGTACAGCTGTTTAGCCCCTGCACCACAGGGCTAGTTATTTTTAATTTATTAACCTACTTATGTTGTTCAGCCGCACAGTTGAGTCCGACCCTTTGCAACCCCATGGAATGCCACACGCCGGGCTCCTCTGTCATGTGCCATCCTCCATAGTCCACCCAGATCTACGCCCATCACGTCAATGATGCCATCCAGCCACCTCACCCTCTGTTGCTTCCTCCTCCTCCTCCTCCTCTGGCCTTCCCTCTTTCCCAGCATCAGGGCCTTCTCCAGGGAGTCCTCTACTACTCTTCTCATCTGGTAGCCAAAGGACTTGAGCTCCAGCTTCAGCATTTGTCCTTCCAAGGTGGCCAGTGGGCCTTTGAGGAAGCCTGGTTGCCCCTCTTTGAGGCTCAGTCTTTCTCCTACCTGAAAGGCCAGGCACTCACCTGTTGCCCTTTCCTACCCTAAGTGTTTCTGTCACACCTTTGCTTTTCCTTCCTCAAGTCCCTTCCTTTGGGATTGATCAGCCCTTCTGAAAGACTCGTGGCTGCTGTGGTGGCCTCTGTCAAGAATCTCGGATCATATTGTTAAAACACTAAGAGGTTTATTTAATAAATCTGCATTTTTAAATATTAAAAGGTGCAATCGGTGTAACAGAAAAACAGAACCTCTGACTTGGAAGGGGGACCTTGGAGGGCACCCAGTCCAAGCCTTCATTCCTGCCCAAGGCAGGAATCCCAACCCAAGCAGATCAGACCAGAGAGGGTTGGCTTTCCAATCCCCTCTTGAAGGGTCCCAGTGGATGGAGCGCCCCTCACCACCTTTCCTGGCAGGAGTGGCCTCCACTGCCCTCTAAGGTGTCGCTCCCTCTCCCCCCCCCACCCCACCCCCGGCCCTGAAATCCAGCCTCTAACTAGATTCCTTTGCTTTCATTCCATTATTATTACACTTCCTGCACTCCAGGACAGCCAAGAACAGATCCCGCCCCTTCTCTTTATGATCCGATTTCAGGTATTTTATTGTTTGTGGTATTATTTATTTATTTATTCAAATTTATATTGCCACCCACTCACCATAGCGACTCAGGGTGGCTTTCAATCAATACATTACAATACAATATGTTGGGGGGGGGGGTCGCTCAGGGGGAGGGGCGGCAAAGTCCTCCACCTGCCCTGCCCTGGCTGCTGCTTCCCTGGCCATTGGCGTGGCTGCAGGCCTACTATGTTGCTGTTGTTTATTTGTACATCGCCCAGAGTGGGCAATATCCCAGATGGGAGATGATATAAAAATATGATCCATTAATTTGAAACATGTGCTTCTCATCCTCCCCCTCTTCCCTTCATCCAGCCTCCTTTTCTCGAGGCTCCTTCATTCTTCCCTCCATTGGGCTTGGTTTCCAGGACCCTCTGATCGCCTTTATTGCCCTTCTTTGCTCTAATTTATTTGTATTTGTCTTAAAGCCCAGAATTAGACACGGGACTCCAGATGTGGCTGAGTAGAGGGAGACTAGTAGGTACCTCATGGGGTTTTGGAGAAGATAGACTTCTGTTAATTCAGCCTAAAACAGGATTGGCCTTTTTTGCAGCCACACCACACTGTTAGCTCATACTTAGCCTGTGATCTGCAACAATCCCAAGATCCTTCTTGCTTATAGTATTGCTGAGCCAGGCTTTCTCCATTCTGTAACTGCACATCTGGTTCGTTTTCCCTAGGTGTAAAACTTTGCACTTCTCCCTCTCCAACTTCATTCTATTGGTTTCAGCCCAGAGTTCAAGCCTAGCAAGATCTTTTTGAATTATAGTAAATGACAGATAAAGCAGGGAGAGTTTTCTGCATCCTTTTCGTCCTCCAAATATGAAACCAGAAGAGTCTTGGTTAAACCTGGAAGTTAGGAGTGGCATCCTAACTCTATGAAATATGTTGCTATCCTTAAGAAGAGAGCCTGGCAGACCTCCACGCCATGAACACTTTAATACATGCCTGAAGAAGTGGTCTTGAACCACCAAAGGTCACACAATGTTTTATTTTTCTTAGTGATCCAATAAAGGTATCGCCTGTTTCCTGCATCTTTTGGTTAAACCTGTTGTTCATTTGCACAGTCGAGTCCGTCCCTGTGCAACCCCGTGGACCACAGCAGGCCAGGCTCCTCTGTCTTCTGCCATCCTCCGTAGTCTGCCCAGATCTACACCCACTGAGTTCAACGATGCCATCCATCCACCTCATCTTCTGCCACCCTCTTCTCCTTTTGCCTTCAATCTTTCCCAGCATCAGGGCCTTCTCCAGTGAGTCCTCTCTTCTCATTTGGTGGCCAAAGCCCTTGAGCTTCAGCATTTGTCCTTCCAATGAACATTCAGGGTTGATTTCCCTCAGGATGGACAGGTTTGATCTCCTTGCAGCCCAGAGGGCTCTCAAAGGTCTTCTCCAGCACCACAGTTCAAAGGCTCAGCCTTCCTTAGGGCCCAGCTCTCCTACAGCCATACATGGCTACTGGGGAAGACCATGGCTTTGACTATGCAGACTTTTGCTGGCAGGCTGATGCCTCTACTTTTTCTTATGCTGCTGCCTAGGTTTGCTATGGCTTGCCTCCCCAAAAAGGAAGCACCTTTTTATTTCATGGCTGCCACTGCCGCCCTCTGCAGTGATCTTAGGTCCCAAGAAGGCGAAGTCTGTCACTGCTTCCATTCCTTCTCCTCCCACTTGCCAGGGAGTGATGGGGACGGAGGCCAGGATCTTGGGGTGGTGGTGGTTGATGTTGTTGTTTTAATGTTGAGTTCCACAATATCAGGGCAGGACAGAATACCTGATGGAACAAAATAGGTTTTAGCAATAAAACATTGGCCAGTGATGGTTAGCAGTTCCACAAGGTGGAAGAGCCAGAGAATGTCTCAAGCAGGCTGAGCCTCCTGGTCCTGGCCCAGTCTTCAGGGTGCCCAAAATCGTTTCCTTTGGAAGGCATCTGCCACTACCCAGAAGCACACAGTTGGGCAGAGCCTTAGAGGTGTAGCCATGTCCTGGAGGTCTGTGGTCCAGGGAGGAAGTTGCTGATTTACCCGTGTACTTGGCTAGGAAAGTCAACGTCTTGACTTTCCCACAAGAAGGGGTGGTGGTGGTTGAAACACCACAGACACACACACACACACACACACACACACCCCAATTTGTTTGATTTGTTCTTAATTGTGTTTGGGGTTGAGGGGACAGAAAAGCAGGCAACGGCAGGCGTGCCTTCAAGCAAACTGGCGAGGGTGAAAGGGCTTCCTCTGACAGATCAAATAAATGTGGCACGGCAGCCTCACCAAGAAACAATAAAAGCCAAGCAGAAGCTGGAGCAGCCTGTGACGGCAGAAATTCAATTAGCGGCAGCCTTCAGCCCCGTGCCGGGATGGCAATTCAATTAGGCCCAGGCAGGCTCCCGCTAGCAGAAGGGGCTGCCGAGGAGGAGGAGGAGGAGAGGGCTGGGCTGGCCCCACATCAGGCGCCCCTGTGCATACAACAAACAGTGCCGTCCAAAAATGGAGGGCTGGGGAGGAGGTGGCCCTCAGCCAAGGTTTGGAGGGAAGAGCCACGGCGGCGTCTGCAGGCCTTTGCAAACGTGGGCCAATGGCACTCTTGGGTTGGGTCTGCCCAGGATGGCTCAGACGGAGCTGGGGCCAAGACGAGGGGCCAAGAGTGGAAGAAGCGCCTAAGGATTCCTCCACCAGATCACCTCGGATGCTTGGTGGAAGCCCAGTTGCAGACCACAAAGGCAGTGGCCTTGAGATGTGTGAGAGTATCCTCAACTCGTGGGTTTCCTCAGGTGCGTGAGCTTCTTCAGCCAGGCCATGCCAGCTGGCCACCCTACCATGTTTTGCAACCAGATCCATCTAGACAGGCTTACAGCTGGGGAAGTCTGGCTTAAAGGTTGTTTGCGCCACCCACCCAACCCCAGCCTCACACCCTCCAGATGTGTTGGACTGCAAGCCTGTGGGTGCCCAATGTTATGTGTCCTATGACTGGCCCTCTTCAAATACCTTCCTGGCTGATCATCATAAAGAGGAAGGGAAGGATCTCTTCTCCATCCCCCGAGAGTTCAGGATGTGTCATAACAGGCTCCTCAAGTTACAGAAAGCTAAATGTAGGCTAAATATCAGGGAAAACATCTTAACATTTAGAGCAGTACCGACAGTGGAGGCAAACGGCCTCGGAAGGTGGAGTGCGCTCCATCTCTGGAATTCTCCAAGAGGGAGAATTCCTCTCCACTTTGATTCGGATTCCTGCATTGAGCAGATGGGGGTTGATTTCATGGCCTCAAAGGCCCCCTTCTGACTGAGTCATGCTAGGCTCCTCTGCTTCCTCTTCCACCTTGTCTCTTCCACCTTCCTTCACTCCTCTGGATTGCTTCCTTCCCCTTCTTCTTCTCCTGGGCTGGAGTACATTTTCTTCCTTGGTTTTCCTTTCCATTTCTTTTGTTCCTCACAAGTTGGATGTGTTTTCCCTTGTCAAACAACCGCTCCATAAAGGTGACTCGTCATTCCAAACCTTGGCTCCCCCCTGACAGGACTTATGAGGAATCGCATCAGGCCAAGACGCACCAGCCACATGGCACCAAAATAAAAACGCAACCAAGCTGCTGTTCCTGTGTTTGCACACTTGCGCACAATGCCTGCCTGGCTTCTAATGAGACTTTGTCCAGCTTCGACTCCAGCTGCTGGTCTATTTTCCCTTGGCTTTCAAAAGCCCTTTAGAGACTGGCTGCGACACCCCCCACCCCCCCGGGGCTGTATTTGCTCAGTGTAATCAAGTTACCTCTTGGCTGGGCCTGATAAACCAAACGGGAGCCGGCCGGGGCTCCTGAGGTCTCAAGCACTGGTTCTCCAAGAACCAAAGCGACAAAGAAGCCTGGGGCACCAGTAAGGAAGAGACAGACAAGGGTACTTGTTTAGCAGAAGACCCCCACCCACCTGCCTGATGCATCCGAAAACCAGATGAAGAGCATCCTTCTGGATTCCACACCCCAAAGCTTGTGCTGAAGGCAACACCCACGGCCCTGAGCCTTCCCAGGCTGCTTTTGTGATCTTGTGAGAGAATGCAGACAGGAGGATGGCACAGCTGAACTGTACGCCAAAAGACCCCATGCCAGGGGTGCTGTCGCTGGAGCGAGCTTTTCTTCAGAACACCATCGCTGCTTCTTTTTCTTTCATGTCCTGATCAAACCCTGGACTGCCAAAAGGAAGCCACTTTCTTGGCTTTGTCGTTGCCCAAACCCAAGTCCTCATCGGTGTATGTTTCTGGCAGCAATCGGCAGACCAGCACATGAGCCAAAGGATTCTGTATCTCTCCACATTCACACAGCGTGTTGCTGTCTACCAGCATTCCCCACTTGAGCCTGTTGGCCTTGCATTTAGGGACTCCAACCTTCAGCCTAGCCAGGGTCCTCCAAGGGACATGTAGGGGAGGTGGAGTTCCTCAGCTATCTCCTCCTCCTCCTTTAATGATGTTCTTTGCCCAGTGAGCTCCTTCCTCCATCTTCTAACCTGGTTTTGCTCTTGCATACCCTCAAGAGTGTTTGTTGCTGCCATGAAGCTCTTCCTGGATCTGAGGTGGTTGGCTTGAGGCTCATCTCCATTCAGAGGATGTCAAGGGTCCTTCTCTTGCTTAGTTCTTTCAGCGTCCACTTCTACTTCTCTCCTGATCTTAGGTGGAGCCATACCGACAAGATTGTCTAAACTGGGGTAGGGTTGAGGCATCCTGACACTATATGCATGGTACACAGAAAGAGCCTCCACGAAGATTGTGGATATAGTCAGGCGTACCCTGGGCAGCAACCTTGTCAGCTAATCTTTCTAACACAGGATCAGGCCCTTCCTTCTCAGCCAGGATCCTCTTCCCAAAGATACTGGCCAGCCAGGTGCATCTGAGAAGGTCCATTACAACAGGCTGGGGATTTCCCTGTGAGGTGGCCGATGGCGCTCTTTTCCTGGAGGTTTTTTGTTAGATATTTAAATGTCCTAGCGGCGGGAAAATCGCCGCTACCCATTGGTCAGTGGGCTGGGTCAAGCAGGGTATTTAATCCCCTGCTGACCCAGCCGTTGTTGTTGTTGTCTGTGCTAACCACAATAAACAGACGTGTTGTTTGGTTCACCCTTAATGGCTTCCGTGTCCTCACTCCCGCGCCCTGATCTCCGGATCTAACACTGGCGACGAGGATGGGATGTTGAGGAACGGACCAGAACCATCACACACACCAGAGCCACCTCTCACGAAGGCACCTCGCCATGGCTGCTTACGTTCCACCGGCTCCCTTCCAACCGAAGGACGAGAGATGGAAGAGCTATATGGACCGTTTTGAGTTCTCCCTGCTAGCTGCGGAACTGGGAGAGATAGCACCGGAGCGGAAGAAGGCGTTCTTCCTCACCCACTGCGGAGCCAAGGTCTACGAAGTGGCCCAGTCCCTGGTGGATCCAACACCAATCCTGGACGTCTCATGGGAAGCACTACAGTTGGCCCTCAAGAACCACTATGCACCAGAGCCATCGAAGTTCGTGTTCCGGATCCAGTTCCGGGACCGATACCAGATGCCAGGGGAAACCATCGGCGAGTACGTGGCCGCCCTAAGGGCAGCAGCCGTCCCGGCGATATTCGGGCCATTCCTCGAGGACTCCCTGACCGAGCAGCTTATCAGAGGAGTCCGCGACAACAAGCTCCGGAAGAGGCTGTTGGCCCGGAGAGACCTGACCCTGGCCGGGGCCATCGAGGAGGCCAGAGCTTTCGAGCTCTCGATGTCGACCGCATCCTCCCTCAACCGGTCCCCGTCGGCGCCCCGCCAAGCCTCCGCTCACCATCAAGACGTCGTTTCTGACGAGGACGAAGAGGAAGAAGCAGAGGTGTGCGCGACCGACGGGGGAAACTCGGGCAGGAGCGGCCAGCGCTGCGCCAGCTGCGGAGGGCCACACCAGCGGGCACATTGCCGCTTCAGGGAGGCCATCTGCCACTATTGCGACAAGCGGGGACACATTGGGAGGGTCTGCCGGGCAAGGCAAGCGGAGAACCAAGCGGACCGGCAGATTCAAAAGTTCCCGCCGGGCAAGATGGCCGCCAAACAGAGGACAAATCAGAGGCGCCAGGGACGCAACAGCGGCAAATTCGAAGATGCAGAGACGCACACGCTCACGATAAGCCACACCGCCACACAGAAGGGAGAGAAGTACCACGCCACAGTCACGATCGACGGGGCAGAGTGTCCGATGGAGGTCGACTCTGGGGCCGCCATATCCATCATTCCGTGGAGGTGGATGAAGAAGACATTCCCGGCCCTAAAAGAATCAGACCTCCAGACCCAGAGGATCCGAATCAAGGACTGCCAAGGCAAGTTCCTCCCCGTCGCAGGACAGAAGTGGGTCCGTGTCAAGTACGGACCGAAGGAAGAAAGCCTACCGCTGACCGTAGTCCACGGTAACATCCCGACGCTACTGGGCACAAACTGGTTCCCCGCCCTGGGACTGTCCATCGCTGGCATCCACAACACTGCGACTGACCAGCCCGGGGACGCCTCGCTGAGGGACGACCTGATGGCCGAATTCCAGGACGTTTTCGGGGAAGGATTGGGCAGGTATGTGGGGTCCCCTATTTCATTTGCACTCAACCCGAGCGTTGCCCCCATCCGACTTAAGGCCCGGAGAGTCCCACTGGCGCTCAAGCCCAGGGTCGAGAAGGAGCTCGACAAGCTGGTCGCCCAGGGAATCCTCGTTCCCGTAGACCACGCTCGGTGGGAGACCCCCATAGTGACCCCTATCAAACCGGACGGGTCAGTGCGCATCTGTGCGGACTACAAATGCACGATCAACAAGGCATTAGAGCCGAGCGCGTACCCGGTTCCCGTCATAGACCACTTACTCCATTCCCTGGGCCCTGGCAAGATCTTTGCCAAGCTGGACCTGGCCCAAGCGTACCAACAGCTTCCGGTGGATGACACTACGGCCGAAGCCCAGACCATTGTCACACACCGGGGGGCATTCAAGTGCACGAGGCTGCAGTTCGGGGTCAGCATAGCTCCGGGACTGTTTCAGAGCACGATGGAAAGGCTCCTCCAAGGACTTCCGGGGGTGGTACCCTATTTCGATGATGTTCTGATAATTGCGGGGGATCCCGGGCAGCTCAAAGACAGGGTCGCCGCTGTCCTGGCTAAATTCAGGGCCGCTGGGCTCAGGGTGAAACGGGATAAGTGCCTGTTGGGGGTCCCCTCCGTGGACTTCTTAGGGTTCCACATCGACGCCAAGGGCATCCACCCAACGAAGGGAAAAGTGGAAGCGATTCGGAACGCCCCGGCCCCGAAAAACAAGCAGGAGCTGCAGGCGTTCCTGGGACTCCTGAATTTCTACGCGACCTTCCTGAAAGGAAAGGCCACCACGGCTGAGCCCCTACACAGACTGTTGGCCGCGAAGGCAGAGTGGGTGTGGGGACCCGAGCAAAAGTCAGCTTTCGCTGCTGTCAAAAATCTTCTCTCCCAGGACAGTTTCCTGATACAATACAACGCGACCCTGCCACTGGTCCTCGCCTGCGACGCGTCTCCCTACGGCGTCGGCGCAGTCCTGGCCCACCGACTGCCCAACGGCCTCGAGGCGCCCATCGCCTATTACTCCAGGACCATGTCGCCGACGGAGAGGAACTATGGCTAGATCGACAAGGAGGCGCTGGCGGCAGTGGCAGGGGTAAGAAAATTCCACGACTACTTGTACGGCCGGGACTTCGAACTTGTGACTGATCATAAGCCCCTATTGGGACTCCTGGCGGGCGACCGGCCTACACCCTCTGCCTTGTCCCCCCGGATGCAAAGGTGGGCCATTTTCCTGTCGGGGTACTCGTACACCTTAGTCTACCGGCCCGGGAAACACATGGGGAATGCTGACGCCTTGAGCAGATGCCCCCTCCCGACCCAGGAAGGCGCGGAACGGGGGGAAGCATCGGTTCTTGCCCTGGACATCCTGGACTCTGCCCCCACTACGTCGGCCGAGGTTGCCAGGGCGACGGCGCAGGTCCGATCGAGTAAGAACACGCCCCCGTCACCTGGAGGATTTTGTATGCAAATAGCAGACTGGGGCATTCTGGGGGGAAGGGGTGTTAGATATTTAAATGTCCTAGCGGCGGGAAAATCGCCGCTACCCATTGGTCAGTGGGCTGGGTCAAGCAGGGTATTTAATCCCCTGCTGACCCAGCCGTTGTTGTTGTTGTTGTCTGTGCTAACCACAATAAACAGACGTGTTGTTTGGTTCACCCTTAATGGCTTCCGTGTCCTCACTCCCGCGCCCTGATCTCCGGATCTAACATTTTTGACAGAGGTTGAACAGATGGACCCTACCTGAGATGCTTTAGTGGTGGACTTCCAATTCTACCTTTCGATGGTTTTGCAAGGACTGGCCCTCCCACACAGGGATTTCTCAGCACTTCTGTCGTAGACTGGCACCTGCTTCTTCAGATTCATGCCAAAGAAAACTTCTTAAGGTTCCCTAATATTCTTTGTTGGAGGCAACTAAAGAAAGTTACTCTACCACAAATGGGATTTTGTAATATTGTATTTGATTATTGTGTTCAGTCCTTTTTTTCCAGAAACTTCCATAAGAACTTACCAAACTTCACAAGTTGCTTTCTAAATCATAGGCCAGGACGATTATTATTATTATTATTATTATTATTATATTTCGATTTCTATACCGCCCTACTTGGTAGGACCAACTCAGGGCGGTTCACAACACATGTAAAGCAACGATGTTGCTTTGTGTAGTAAACTGCACTAGAGTAGACCCATTGGCTCAATGGGAATTTGGCAAATCAACTCCACCATAAATTCCAATGGGAGGTGGAGAGGGACCCGTCTCACATGGCTCTCTTACTGTCAGAAAGTTCTCCCTATAGTTTAGTCAAGGTCTCCTTTCTGGTAACTTGAGTCCATTACAATCTTCTTCATGTTCTCTGTGAATCGCACTGTGCGTTTTGGCACCTGCGCAAGAAAATACAATACTTTGGGGTTTTTAAAAGATTAAAATTCCAAAGGAAAGGAAATGGAGTGATTGGTCACTCTAGGCATGGAGTTCTCAACCTGTTAAAGCCAGGGGCCAGATCATGCTCCCTCAGACAGTTTCAGGGGCCGGATGGCCATTTTGCCTTTCCTCCACCACATGGCATTTCCTGATGAGGCAGTGGCGGGGGGCACATGAAATGGCACCACATAGGCTGCAGGTTGAGAATCCCTCCCCGAGGCAGAGGACTTTTGAGTGTTTGCTTCTGAAAGTGTGAACTTCAGTCCCGTCCTGCCCGCTCCATGTTCAGCCATCTTTCTTCCAACAGGCCCCTCCTTCTTCAAAATACCGGGGGCAGGGGGGGGCTTGTCTCCTTCCCTCCCCCACCCTGTTTACACCTGTTTTACCTAACAAATTTGCCCAATACTGACAGCTAGAGATTCCATTCCTTTCATTTTTTGATGAGAATAATGACTTAACAACCAGAAAATTACTTCATAAACAAGGTGGAAAGAACACTGAGATGGGGAAGTGGGGAATCAAACTTGGGAGCAAGTGGATATTCATTTGGCAATTTCCAGTGACAAGCCCCTTTATGGTCCAATTCTGACTGAAATGCTGAGTAAAACAGACCCATGGCTGATGAACGTCCATTGCTACCAAATGTTCTGGAGACATTTTACCCAGCATGGCAAAATTCAGGCACATCAGATACAAACTCACGATCTCTTCTGTGTTTGGCTGCTGCATATTCATTGCACTGAGTCTGGGGTTTAATGTATGAGGTTGCAGAATCTGGCGATGTTCCCATTTATTTGTTTGAAACCTCTTAATTACCCTCCAGATTTGGTGCCAAGAGGAGGAGGAGATTGACCTCTTCCCTCAAGAACAACCGTCATCCCTCAATGGGACTGGCCAACCTTGGCACTCCAGGTGTTCTTGGACTTCAATTCCCAGAAGCCCAAATCAACCTGCCTACTGATCAGGGCTTCTGGGAATTGACTTTTAAGAATATCTGGAGTGCCAATGACGGCCATCACTAGCCTAGAAGGTGATGGCTTCATAGCTACACCTTCCCTTTAAACCAATGGTTCTCAATATTTATCTCCTGTCCACCCTGAACCCAGTGCCCTGGACTCTTCCAGCTCCATTATTCTAAGCCTCCATGACTTCAGTGCTCAGAAGCTATAGTAAGGTCGGCTGGTGGGAATTTGGAAGGACAAAATAGGATAGTTTGGCCGAATGGATAGCATGACAGATCAAGACTCAGGAAGCCTGGGTTCGAATTCTTGCTCTGTCATGGAAACTCCCTTGGGAGGAGTGTGGAACTGCTATAGCTACTCCTGCAACATCTCACTTTCCTTGAAAGCCCTGGTAGGGTCACTTTGAGTCGGTTCCAACTTGATGGCATAAGACAGACAAAATTGGACAGTTGCTCTGGATGGGGTGTTTTTTAAAAAGAAGGCAGGTGCATTAAGCTCACCTGTCCTCTCCTGGCCATGAGCTACCTGGACCGCCCTTCCTTCCCCTTCACACCCAAGCCATGGTTTGCAGAGTGGAACGGAGTCTCTCTCTCTCTCTCTTCTTTTCTAACCTGCTAGTCTTGGTTGAACTTCTGGTGGTATGTTGTTAAAACTGGTGGTGCAGGGGTTAAACTACTGCACTGCAGCCAAAACTCTACAAGTTCGATCCTGACAAAGGGGGGATTAATCCTAGGAGGAAGGGGGGCATCCAGGTGGTCACTGTAGCACCACCAGGCTGATGTTGGACTCCAGAGGTCTCCTGAGGTCTGATCCAGCACCAGGGCTCTCTCTGGTGTCCAGAATGGTCTAAAAGCGAAATCGAAATTCTGTCTTGTTTGCCATGGTTGTTACGGACCCTCTGGAGAACTTCTGACTTACAGCAACCCTCATAAAAGGGTCTGGGGGCTACAGAGCAGTTTCACTTTCTCCTTCTTTCATGTCCCAATCAAACTCTGGACTGCCAAAATGAAGCCACTTTCTTGGCTTTGTCATTGGCCAAATCCAAGGCCTCCTTGGTGCATGTGTCTGGCAGTCATTGGCCGACCAGTAAAAGAGCTGGATTCTCTCTCCACATTCAAACAGGCTGCCCCACTCGAGCTTGTTGGTCTTGCATTTAGGGGCTCCAACCTTCAGCCTATTCAAGGTCCTCCAAGTGATGTAGGGAAGGTCATGTTCCTCAGACAGATCCTCCTTTAATATTGTTCCTTGTCCAGTGAGCGCCTTTCTTCTTCTTCTTCTTCTTCTTCTTCTTCTTCTTCTTCTTCTTCTTCTTCTTCTTCTTCTTCTTCTTCTTCTTCTTCTCCTCCTTCTCCTTCTCCTTCTCCTTCTCCTTATTCTTATTCTTATTCTTCTTCTGTTGTTGCTGCTGCTGCTGGTGTATCGAAATCTGAATACTGGCGATCATCATGGCAATCAGCCATGAAGACTGTCCTGAGAATATAATGAAGTGGCCTTTCAGCTGCCTTCCGCGTTGCAGCATGACACCGATGGGACCACTGATTTAGTTCCACAAATCACTTTCTGGTCCTGAGCCCCTTTGGAACGCAAAGTCCTTCTCAGCCCCAGATTGGGATGGATGAAGCTGCTGCCCTCCATCAAGATGGATTCATGTGGGATTTAATCCACCTGAGGACCATCACCCTTCCTTTCCTGTGGACTTTGCCACCCAAGGCCGTCACACGTCACGGTTGTCAGGTTAGTTAACCACTGCCTGACACTCGGTGTTGAGTCACTGGCAGTAGGCAGGGTCTACTCTATTACCATAGTGGGATAATTCTTTTTATAAGATGGAATTTGGGCTTGATCTAAAAGTTACTTTCTCAGCTTCAGGAGGGTCCAAAGGCAGGGCTGCCCCCCGTTTCCTCATCCCACCCCCTTCTCTCCCTCTCTCTCTTCTACCTGCCCTCCTGTCTCCTCTGGAAAGGTCTGTTCTGCCCATCCTTGACCCCACTGGGCAAGAGGGAAAGGGGGAGTAGAGATCTTCTCCCTCACCTTGGGGAGAGAGTTTTCCATGCAGGTGTGGACCCTCCAACCTGGGACCTTCTGCAACCCAAGATACAGCCGGGAAGGGGGGGGATTTCCTTCCCTCTTGCTCTTTGTCAATTCCTCTCCCCCCCTTCTCAACCCTTCTCCTCCTCCCCCCCACTCCACCTCAGCATGTGCCCAATTCTGCCCCTGGCTTTGGGCAAGCGAGCGGAGCGGCTCCAGCCCCCCCCCCCCCCCCAATCGCGTGGCAGCCTCCTGCCTAATTAGTTTAGAGGGAAAACTTAATCGAATTAACTTTTTCACAAGTCCCGCAGCCTGACAGTTGGGGCTCTCTTTCGCAGGCTCCCTGATCTAATTAGCTCGTTTAGCAACCTGTCCACCTCCAAAGCCTCTCGGCTCCCAGGCCAGCAGCCCCAGCAGCTGTGGGTGAAAATTAGAGGGGGGGGGAGTTGATATGGATCGGGAGGGGGAGGGCTCACCTCTTTGTTGCAGGTGGCTTTGCAAAGCCAAAGGGCTCCATCCATCCATCCTGGCAAAGAAGGGCCTTCCTTGGTCATCCCCAACTGCTCACAAGCAGGAGATCCTCCGTCATGGTCCTTCTCCTTCTCCCACCTCTAGGCCAGATGTGAAACTGCCAAAATGAAACCACCACTTTGGATGGGAAGCATGGGTTCCCTCCTCACTCCTCCGCTGCAGCCAGATTAAGCACCCAAAGACCCATGGGTCTAGTCGCCTGAATGACTTGTGAGCCCATCTCCCCCAAGAGGACCTGCTGCTGAAGGCATCAGACACAGGATGGAAGCAGCCACTTCTGGCCCAAGCTTTTTCTCCCAGTGGGCCATGGCAGTTCAAAACGGGCCCTCCCGACTGCCTTCCAGTCACCAGAGGTAGGTTGCCATAAAAGCCATTTTGGCTTACCAGACTACAGCCGGCCGCCTCTCCTCTCCACCGGCCACTGAGCCAACTGTTCTGCCCTGGGGCGGCGGGGGGGGGGGCTCTCCACAAGAGACTGTCTTGGCCATGAAACAACAAAGTCTTCTTCTGTTGCTGCTGTATCCAAATCCTAATATTGGCGATCCTCATGGTGATCAGCCATGAAGACTGTCCTGCAAATATAATGCAGTGGCCTTCCTTTGGCCTTCTGCATCGCAGCATGACACCCATAGAGTACCACTGATCTAGTTCCGTGAGTCCCTTTCTGGACTTCCTGAGCCCTTTGGGCACACCAAGTCCTCCTCCTCCTCCTCCTCCTCAGCCCCAGGAGGCCAGGATGGATGAATCTGCTGCTGCCTTCCATCCAGAGGGATTCAAGTGGGACCATGTAATGCCCTTGGGGACCCTCACCTTTCCTTCCCTGTGGACTTCTCCTCCCAAGGCCATTAGTCCTCAGGGTTGTCAAGTTAGTTAACCACCGCCTGACACTTCATGCTGAGTTGCTAGCAGTAGGGTCTACTCTGTTACCATAGCAGGACAACCTGGGCCAACTAGCAAGACCAACTAGAACTGTTAATCTGAGGTGACCATTCTCATGCTTCTGCCACAGGCCTGGGGAGAGGAGGAACGCCAGGCCCAGGAAACGGGAGTGAAGGTCAGCTGCAAGAGAGAGAACCCATTCCTTATACTAATCGTCCCCACCTTTGAAACCTCAGTGGTGCCACCACTCAGCAGGGCCTGCCTCCTCCCAGATGCTCAGCTTGGGATGCCCAGGAAGACGTCAGCACAGCTCCTTAGGACCTAACTAACAGCAGGGCACCTCCGGGAGGGGGGGGGGAAGTGTTGGGGGGCTCAGCAACTCCTCTAGAAGGACTAGAGGATTGATTTATTTAGACTTCTATTGCCGCCCGCTCGCCATGGATTGTGACATGACCAGGATTGGTAGAACCAGAGGGTTGGGCTTGTGGGTTTTGTTATGGGGAGTCTTGTCCTGATTCCTTGCTCCCATTCCAGCTTGAGTCTTGGCTAACCTTCTGCATTTCCTGAGAGCTTGGCTTTCTCCTTCCAAGGAAATGCCAGGGGCCACCACCACCACCACTACCACCACCACCCTGCTCTGTGTTTTGTCCTTTGAGGTTGCCACCCCTTCTTTTCTGGCCAGGCTCTTGTGGCTGCCCGGGGACCTCTAGACGAGAAAGGGAGCTAGACAGTCAGGTCTTTAAAAAATCTGCCCCTCCAACTTCTGATCATGGAAAAACAGGAGCCACTTGCTTTTTGTTGATTTTTAAAAAACAGGTGTTAAGGGCTCTGGGCTGGATTTGTATTTATTTTTCATTTGATTTTATTGGTTGGCCTCCTATCTCTCCCCCCCTTCCCCCCCCCCACAAATTCCATTAGATGCTTCCTATAGAGGAGGAGCTGCCCCCATTGAAATGGGTGACAAAAGGATTCAATGGTAATTAGACTTTTAAATCCTCTTTAGTGAAAGTGTTTGTGTTGAAAATGTCCCTTAATCCTCCAATTTCTCTCTCTCCCCCCCCCCTGCCTCCAGCCCTTCTGACTGAAAAGCAGGAAGGGGCCTTGGGGGCTTAAGAATTCATTAGTACCCAATGGGACTTTAAAGGGGGGGGGAAATGTTCTCAATTTGTAGGAGGTGGAAAGCAAAAACTGTGGGACTCTGAAGGCTGTTTTAAATGCCACAGCAGCCTCCACCAATGTGGCTTCTTCCAGATGTGTTAAAAGCCATTCCTTATGCTGACTAGGGGAGTAAGAGGTCTACACATCTGGAATGCATGTCTTTGAGCCTTAGGTGGGTCAACAGAAGTATCCTATTTTGTCAACCAGGTGCTTGACAGATAGGGCTGGAGGCACTTCGGAAGTCTCTAAGCTTCTCCCTTTTACCCAGAAGCTTAAGATCTATTTTGGCAATTTATATGTTGGGCCAGTGGGTGGGTTGTTCCCCCAATGCATTTCCTCTTTGGCAGAAACTCTCCAGGCAGCAAGGGGGGCGGTGTTACACTAAAATGGTGACAATGGTGGGGGCAAGGAGGTGCGGGGGGGGGGGACTCCTAAACCAGAATAGGGCAAAGTCATCAGAAGATGTAGTGGAGAAACTTTAAACACAATAGAAGACTTCTTCGTAGCACCTTAAAATGCTGGATGGAATTCTCCCCCAACACACACGATTTATTTAGACAATACATTGAAAGACAAACCGAATTGCTAATCTAGAGAGCGAGGCCTGTGCCAGGATAGTCCGAGTGGACTAGAACCCACCGGAGAGAAAGAGAGAACGTTTGAGAGAGAGCGAAGGGTGAGCTCTGAACGGTTTGGAAAAGAGGAGGAGGAGGAGGAGGAGAAAAAGGCAGACGGACCGAAGGGGCTGCTTTACTTCCAAGGGCCCCAAATGGATGGGCCAACAAGGGCCTGTCCCTGGAAGATGCTCTGAAAAGCCAGGTGGCGGCAGGGCTTCTCGTCCCAAATCAGGGTGGCGAGGAGAGGGTGGTGGGAAGGAAGGAGGGAAGGAAGGAAGGAAGGAAGGAAGGAAGGAAGGAAGGAAGGAAGGAAGGAAGGAAGGAAGGAAGGAAGGAAGAACCCTTCCAGAGACGTTTGAGAAGGAGGGCAAAAGCAACCGGGGGGGGGGGGATAGAACCAGAAACATGTTCCTTAGTTTAGCTCACAGTTGTTTCAAAGTGGGCCAAATAATAGGAGAGGCAGGTCAACCTTGTGCCAAAAGGCGAGACGTCAGCAAAGGATGCTTCTTCTTGCAGAAGGGCCCCCACTGCCATCAGAGGGGCAGATTCATCCCCCATGGCCCTAGGTGCCTCACCTCCATGCTGAACGTTTCTCCTGGCCACCATCCCTGGAGTGCTGGCCGGGGCCAACCCACGCCCATCCCAAGAGGAGAGGCCAGTGTAGCAGGATCCACCCCAGAAGAGTGCCCCTCCCTGCTACAAAATACACGGGGGGGGGGGAGAGGGGGCAAGCAAGTGTCATGGCCAGTGGGGAGAGGCTGTTCAATGAGGAGGAGGAGGAGACCCCTGGCCAGATGTCTTTGCTGACAGAAACCAAGACAGATTTCCTGGAGATGCCCTGAAGAGAGAGACGGCAGAGGCAGAAGACGGATGAGTCGGAGGGAGGATGGACGGGGAAAGAGATCCAGGGGGAGCCGGGAGGAGATGAGTGATGGGGAACTGATGCTGAGTCAACCAGGCCAAGACAATCTGGTTTTGCTCTCCCTGGCTAATTTCACATTAGGCTTTCCAAAGAGTACGGTAATTAAGACAGAGAGCAAAAGGGGGTGGGGAGGGGGGGCAGGCAGGCAGGAGACAACAGGTTCTGAGCAGGGCACCTGGGTTGCCTGGAGATCGGCTCAGAGTGACCCTTTCTGGGGGTCCACAGGAGAGGGGCCTGTCCTTTCTCACAGCTCCTGCAACTGGGAATGAAGCTGAAAACCTAAAAGAGCCCCAGCCAAGGAAACCTTTCTGCCTCTATTCAGAACGTAGAGACCAGCCTTGTCCTCAATGAATTCGCTGGCTGCATTTTTAATGGTGGACAGACAAAGGCTAAAAAGGAAGACACCACAGTATTTTTTTGTTACTCAGTCGCACAATCGATTCTGACCCTTTGCGATGACCCCATGGACCAGTGCCCGCCAGGCACCCCCATCCTTCACCACTGTCCTCAACTCTGTGCCCACTGCGTCAACAGTACCACCCAGCCATCTCATCCTCTCCCGCCCCTTCTCCTTTTGCTTTTGCTCTTTCCCAGCATCAAGACCTTCTCAAGTGAATCTTCTCATTTGATGGTCCAAAGTACCTTAGCTTCATCTTTACTATTTGACCTTCTAAGGAGCAGCCGGGGTCGATTTCTTCTAAGATCAGCCTATTAGTTCTCCTGGCTGTCCAGGGGACTCTCAAAACTCTCCTCCAACACCACATTTCAGGGTTTGACCAGGACAGGAAAGAAGAAAAAGAATTTTTGGAAATTCTATGAATGAATAGTCTCCCAAATGTCCTGTCCTCAGCACCCCTGCGCAGCAATTGCAAACGGAAATCGGGGTTTCCTTTACAGATTGGTTCTGTCTCAACTTTGATCTTCCTCTTTCCCTGCTGTATTCTACCTTTCTCAGCATAACTTCTTGTGTCTAGGCCAGACGTGCAACTGAAAAATGAAGCCACATTTGGTAGATTCCTTCCACAGTTCCTTTCGCCTGACCTAGTGTGAGAAAGATTAGCCCGCAACAGGTGGCCTTTTGTTGTTGTTGTTCAGTCGCACCCCATGGACCACTTCTGTCCTTCCCGATTGTGGATAAAAATACTACAATCTTCTAGAGAGCTCTTTCTGTGTACCCTGCCCCCCAAAAAAACCCCACCACCACCACTCCAAGCATTGCTGTTTTTGTCAGACCGTCCTCCCTTCCTCTCATGATACGCCCAAAGCAGGGCAGCCTCAATTCCATCCTTCTTTGCCCCCCCCTCCCCAAAGGGATTCAGGCTCCCTTTGATCTAGGACTGACATCCCTAATTCTATACCTTCTTTAGGGTGAGGGTGGGGCGCACACATCAACTTCCTTTCCAGAGCTCAGGAGCATTAATGCTCAGTTCAGAAAATAACACTTCCAGGCTGGGCTCTGACCCGTCGGCGGGAACCGACCAGGCTGGGAAGCTCACTGTACTTCGCAAGCCGGGCGGGTGTGTGTGGGGGGGGGGGGGGCGTCGGAGGAGCCTCAGCCAAAGACTGGGGGGCTCAAGGGGGGGGACTTGGTGGCGGCAGAAGCAGCTCAGGGGAAGGGAAGCCTCGACTGCCCCCACCCCACCCCCCCAGAGGCACCTTCGCCGCAGGGCCGTAGTCAGGATTCTAGCTTTGGGCGGGCGAATATTTTTTCAGGATGGGCAAAGAGATGTCACCCACATCTCGTATGTCCTGTCGAGGGAGGGAGGGAGGGAGGGAGGCATGAGTTGGAGGGCGGGGGGGGGGGCATGCAGACGGCTGGCTCAGAGCGGGCCACGCGCGGCCTGGCTACGGCGGCCCTGCTCCGAAACCTGGCCCGGGGGTGGGGGTGGGTGGGGGGGTTTGGGTTGCGGTCCCGGCCGCGCTGCGCTTTTCCTGTCCGAAACCTTCCAGAGACAGGCGCCCCCTGTTGGCGGGACGAAGCGCGGTCCCTGTGCTCGGCCGTCCCTCCCTCAGGGACGCCTGAGCTCTCTGGGCCGGGAGGGGGTGGGTTCGATGACCCCCGGCCGGGCCCCCCTTCCAGCGCGACGCTTCTCTGACTTGGGCCTGCTGAGGAAACACAGGCCGTCCGAGACCCGCGCAAAGAAGCCCCACTGGCGGCCCCCTATCGCCCCCCGGGCCCCCAATTCCTGCTGCTTGGGGGGCGCTGCGGCCCAAAAGCCCGACGGAGCCCCCCCCCCCACTCCCTTCCCCGATCCGATCGCCCGGCCTCGTCCTCCGCCCCACCTTTCCTCCTCGGGGCCACCCTAAAGCCTGAAGACGAGTCCGAAGGGGCGAGTCCGAAGAGGCGGCAGCGCCTGAGGCGGTGGGCTGGATCGGGGCCCGCCTGGGAAGGGAAGAGGAGCTGGAGAAGATGATGATGATGATGATGATGATGATGAAGAGGCGGCAGTGGCGGCGGGAGCTTCGAGAGGTGTTTGTGTCCCACCCCCGCCCCACCCCGCTTAATTGCCTGTCGTGACCCTTCGCAATAGCTATTTATTTATTTATTTATTGCATTTCTATGCCACCCATTTTTGTGGTATCCCGCTCTGTGTGTGTGTGTGT
Organism: Furcifer pardalis; assembly: GCA_030440675.1. NCBI lineage: Eukaryota > Metazoa > Chordata > Lepidosauria > Squamata > Chamaeleonidae > Furcifer > Furcifer pardalis. The sequence goes on from CP126895.1 coordinate 118,044,464, forward strand.
GTGTGTGTGTGTGTACAAACAGATAACAACAGAACACGCAGCAAATCAACACAAACAACAGACAAATGCTTCACAAACGAAAGGAAAGGAACTGGCGCCTGCGGGCTTCGACGGGACTCAACCGGAGTGACGAATGTCTCAGTCAAGGAAGGGGCCTCAACACCCCGGAGGGCCTCCTTGGAGGAGGAGGAGGAGAGAGAGAGGCTTCAGTGGCCTTGTTCAAGGATAGTTCGGGGCGGGGGGGGGGGCCTGGCGCAGCTCCAGCGCGGGAGTGCCTTCCAGAGCGTTGGTGCCGCCACCGAGAAGGCTCTGCTTCTAGTCTCAGGCTTTTCCAGCCACCCTCGGGGGCGGCACCTGGAGCGGCGCGGACTGCGAGGGACGGGTGAGGCGGGGAGTGGTCCTGAGGGACAGGCAGCGGGGTCCCAAACCGTCCAGAGGGGGGGGGATTCTCATGGTGGTGGTGGGGAGGGGCCCCGGCCCCTCCACACCCGGAAGTGCCATGTGGTGGAGGAAGGGCGAAATGGGCCCCCGAAGCTGTCTGAGGGAGCGTGACCCAATTTCTCCCCCCCCCCCTTTTAAAAGGTTGGGAACTCACCGGTATAGGGCCCTTGACACTTATCAACCACCCCATGGCACTATATGAACTCTCAGGGTGGTCCACGAGGTAATTAGCATTTTGCCCCAACCTACATATGCTGGGTACTAATTTTACTGACCCCGAAAGGAGGGAAGACCTTGTTCCCGTCATGATCGAACCCACAACGTTTGGGGGGCTGCACAGCAGTTCCGGTAGGGAATATTTTTGAAAAGGCTTCCAGAGCATGCTTGTGGTTAGGGTGAGAACCCTGACATTGCTGGATCATGTACTGTATTTTTATATTGTATTACTGAGACTCTGTCATGTCTATGTAACTGAAATTTGTATTTTGTAACCTTATTTTGCCGTGTGGTTTTGTTTTATTGCACTGCTGTGCTGTATTGTTATATTCATTGTATTAATTATACTGTATGACTTGATTATGTTATATTACTTTTGACTGTCTTCTATGTATGTCTTCTGTAAACCGCCCTGAGTCGGTTGTACTGAGTAGGGCGGTATATAAATTGAATAAATGAAATGAATAAATGAAAAGAAATGGTACCCATGTTAGTCCGTGTTTCAAGTACTATATCAGAGAACAAACAAAAGAAAAAGAGAAAACCTGGTACCGATCCCGAAAGGGCCTGTCATCGGCTCCTAGGCCTTCCCTCTCCTCCGCCTCTTGCCTCGGGATGCCTGCAAAAAAAAGGGGATTGGTCTACATGACCTTTCCGGAGCCCCCTCCCCACTCGGCCCTTCCTCCACTGCCAAAGGCCTTTCTTCAAGCAGAGCTTCCCGGGCCAATTGGTCCGACTTTCTTGCTCCCTCCCAGAGGAGGCCAAATGGGGAATCCGGCATAAATGTAAATTATATATAAATTCTCAGCTGTCATGTCCTACCTCGCAGGGCTGTTCTGAGGACCAAGTGGGCAGAAGGAAAGGCTGCCTTGAGGTCATGAATTAAGGGTCAATGCCATTTATATGTTATATGGACTGCTCAACATGATGACCAGAAGGTCGGCAGGAGCCACAGAGTCCCAGCTCCTGCCAACATTTCAGTTCAAAAGCAAGAAAGTGCAAGTAGACAAACAGGTACCCCTTCGGTGGGAAAGGTAACCGCTTTCACAACCACAGAAACATCTGCAGTTGCAGACAGCGCTGGCTCTTTATTTATTTATTTATTTATTTATTTATTTATTTAAGCAAACTTTTATGCCATCCTCCTCAAAAAGACCCAGGGCGGCTAACACAACTCTCAACACCTAAAAACACAATAAAAACATTGTTAGGGCATTTTTGTGGGTATTGTAGCAAGATTCCTGCCCACTGTGTGAATATACCTTTAAGACACTTGTAGAGCTCCAGGCACAGGTGTTAGCTGTTGAGGCATAGACTGATTACACAGCTGTGACTGCTTGGTGTATGTGACTCAGGGCTGAGCACAGCTGTGACCACTTAGTGGGTGATACAACAGTAGCACAGTATAACTATGGCCCACCTGAGATGGGCTACTCTGAGGAGGGTATTCTGATGAGGAGCTGTGACAGACTGACAACTGACTTGTGAGGGAGAAGATGTGCTGCTTGAAGCTCTGCTTCTATTGAGAACTATCAGGTACTCTATAATGCTGAGAAGAGCACACTGACTTTGGCAAACTGCAGTCAGTGTTTTGCTGGCAGGACTCTGTGCATGCTCATTGGACTTGAGCCTTCAGGATTCCAAGCTCTAAGTCAACTGTGGGACTTGAAGACAGACTGGTACCTGTGTATATAGTTCTGTGTCTACTGTCTTTCCCTCACCCAGAACTAAACTGCACTATTCACTGAAGCTGTACAGGTGTGTGTCTTTGCACCCGAACCTTCCGCTGCGCAATAGCTAACTGCTACTCTGCTACGCTACCACACATACCGCCAGAAATCCTTGACAAACATAATATAAAATAAAGATTAAAAGATTAAAAAGCTAAAACAAGACACACACACACAGAGAGAGGGATCAAATAGGCCAACAGACTGGGGCCATTGTCTGGCCCATACCCCACACATGCCCCGCCAGCAGAGTCTTAACCCCCTTCCTAAAGGGCAGCATCTCCATCTGGAGATGCAGCACACTTGGCAAGAGGTTCCATAGGGCCGGAGCATACACAGAGAAGGCCCTCCTCCTCTTTGACTGTAAATGGAGATGAGCACCAACCCCTAGAGTCGGACACAACTGGCTTTTGAGCACATGAGATCTTGACCTTTACTATTTATATGTTACCTTTCTCCCACGGGGGACACAAGGCAGTTAAAAACCACACCGTGGTCACAACTTAAAACACCATAAAATAGAAGCATTAAAAAAAAATCTAGCGATATGAAAAAATTACCAAAAACATTTTAAAAGCATTTTAATATATTTGAATAATTTTTAATATAAATAAATGCAACATTCCTAAAATTCTCTCTTATTGCTTAGAGGCTTTGTCCCACCACCACCAAGGGAAGGACAAGACAGAGGGGACCAAGATGGCCTCCCCACAAAATGTTAACATCCCAATAACAGCCAAAGGGAAAAATACAAACAAGACAATCCCTGTAGTCAAAAAAAAAAAAAAAGGGGGGGGGAGAGAACTAGATGCATGCTAAAAGCAACATTTAACATTGTGAATGACCAGTGAGAAGCAAAAGTAAAAGATCTCAAATACAGGATCAGAATCTTGAATGCAGGTTTTCAGCAACTGTCACATGCAAAGAGAACTACTGTATTACAATAATCTGTGCAAAGAAATCAAAGAGAGTTACAGGGGAAGGAGGAGTGAAAACTGATGAAGGAAAGATAAATTATTTAAGATATGCAGATGACACCGTTTTGCCAGCAGGAAACAGCAATGACTTGAGACAACTTTTAACGAAAGTGAAATAAGAATGTGCCAAAGCAGGATTGCAGTTGAACATTAAGGAAAGAAAAACATGACTGTGCAAGTTTAAGATTGACAATGAAGAAATTGAGAAAGTGGAAAATTTTGGTCTACTTCGGCTCAGTCATCAATCCACATGGAGATTGCAGGCGAGGAATCAGAGGCTCAGAAGGGCAGGAATTTTAAAAGATCATTAAGTGTAAACCCAAGATCAAGATCATCCACACTCTTGCATTCCAAGTACACGCGTGAAAGCCGGACCGCAAGGAAAGCTGGCACACACAAAAAGGAGCAGGTGAAAGAATCGCAGTGTCGGAATACTCAAGTCTCAAGGAATTCGGGAAGCAAGGACGACATTAAAGGATCCCTAAAGCGCCTTCAGACTGTGATGACTTAGTGGTTAAGATGCTGAACTTGACGACTGGAAGGTCGGAAGGTCAGCAGTTCGAGCCCCGAGTACTGCCTGATGGCTCCCGTCGTCTATCCCAACTCCTGCCAACCTAGCCGTTCAAGAGGAAGAAATTACAGGTAGGTAAAAGGGTACCACTTTGGTGGGAAAGATAACAGCGTTCCGTGCCTAGTCATGACCATGGAAACACCTGCGGACACAGACAGCGCCGGCTCTTTGGCTGTAAACAGAGATGAGCACCGACCTCTAGAGTCGGACACGACTGGCTTTTGAGCAAAGGAGACCTTGACTTTTTTTACTAAAGCGTCTCCAATGTACGGGGTTTTTTTCCCCATCCAGGCGGATGTGAAACATTTTCTGTTCTCATGAAAATACCGCTATTTGCGCAAAATCCCCGAAACGAGGGCGCTTGAAGAACTTGATTCCCGCGGCGTGAGGGACGCCAGAAAGAACCCTCTTTCTCCACTCCTGCAAAGGACGTCCTTAGGTTTTCTCCCGACTGAGGCTGAACTCCAGAGAGCTGGAAATTCTAGGGAGCGGGAGTACAATAAGGCAGCACTTCCGAACTCTGGGTTTTCCTTCCTTCCTTCCTTCCTTCCATCCATCTTCCCTTCCTCTCCCACGTCTTCCGAATCGCGAAACCAAGTTTTCCTTCTTCAGGGCTGCTGAACCCTGGGGACCACCATCCTCCTCCTCCTCCTCCTCCTCCCTGAAGCCAGGCACCAGGAGGAGGGGCTGGAGGGGCTGCCCTGCCCTGTTGAGTCTGGGCCGGTAAACAAAAAAGAAAAGACAAAAGGCTTTGTGGCACCTTCAAGACTCTCTGAGCTGGCATTATTAAAATAGAGTCGTTAGTCTTGAAGGGGCTACAACGTTTTTACCTCCCCCTCCCCCCTTTTCCTCTTTCTTTTCTTTTCTGTGTGTGAGAATTTTGTTTGTTTCCTATCTGAAACGCCAGGAAAAGGAAAGCGGCTGGAGAATAAAAACCCCTCATGGCTTAAGTCAGGGGTGCCCAAAGTACCGCCGAGGCCCGGATCCGGCCCGATGCCAATTCACCCAGCCCATGCCACACCCTTGTTGCTCCCAGAAGCGGCATGGTTTACTTCCGCTTCTGGGAGCAACAAGGGTGGTGCAGGCTGGATGAATTGGCTTCAGGGCCGGATCCGGCCCCAGGGCATAGTTTGGACACCCCTGACCATGTGACTAGTCCATGCCCGAAAAGTTTTGGCACCCCTGGCTTAAACTTTAATTGGTGACACTCTTCAGACCTTTATCATTTGGTAGAAGCTATTCGCATTAGCGCAAGGCCCCAGTCATTCATGGCACAACAGCCCTGCGAAGCAGACCAATGTTACCTGACGCAGGGAAGGAGATGAGCAAGGAAACCAAAGAAGAACCGCCCGGGACCCCCGCCCGCCCGAGAGACGGCAGAAGGGAGCCCACCACGATGTCCGTTTGTTTTAACTGTCACGGCAGCGAAAGATCCTAAAGATGCGCCACCCTTTCAAAAATGCTCCCAGCGAGGTTTCTGCTCCCGAACCAGGCAAAGAGTTCCGAAGGACAAGAAAGCTTCGCGCCGGGCGGAACAAGGGGCCGCGAAGCCGATCTACTGCCCGCCCCCCCTGGTGGGGCTTCCCTCAAAGAGCCCCCCCCCCCCGATCATGGCCACCTGCCACGGACACCTGAAAGATGCCCACGTTTTCTCTGGCAAAACTTGGGAGGCTGCAGCGCAACTGGGGGGTCTTTGAGGCGCCCCTAGGCTCTTCCTGCCTTCCTTCCTGCCTTCCGCTGCTCGGAGAAAGCAAAACCAGCGGCGGCGGCGGCGGCGGGGGGGGGTTTCCCTCTCTCTTCTCCGCCGGGGCAAAAGGGGGTGGGGGGACTCTAGCTGCCGTCGCCGCCTTCCTTCCTTCCTTCCTTGCTTGCTTCCCTTCCTGGGCCGCCGAAAGGGTTAAGGGCTGGCGGAGTGATGGACGGGGTGGGCGTGGCCGGCGGGAGGGGGCAGGGCGGCCCCCTCCCCTCCTCCCTCCCCCCCTCCGCTCCGGCCCCCAATAGACTCCGGCAGAGATTGTCATGCAAAGGATCCCGCCGCTCCGCCGCTCGCCTTCCCCCGATCCCAGCCGGCTATATCATCTGCCCGCCCCGTCGGTCGGGCAGCAAAGCGGCTGAGCAGCAGACGGGCAGCAGCGGGCCGGGCCCTGCAGCTCCGACCCCCGGCGTCAGGCGGCCCACCCGCTCGGCCCTCGCCCGCCCCGTCGGCTCTTCGCCTGCCTCGCCTCGCCTCGCCTTGCCTTGCCCGGCGTCGCCCCGGCGGGGCGGTGGGTGGGTCCGGCGTGGGCGCGCCCCATGTACCAAATGGATTACTCCTACCTGAACTCGTACGACTCGTGCATGGCGGCCATGGAGGCGTCGGCGTACGCGGCGGCCGACTTCAGCTCCTGCAGCCAGAGCAACGCCTTCCAGTACAACCCCATCCGCAGCAGCTTCGCCGCCAGCCCGGCCGCCTGCCCGACGCTCAGCACCGCCGGCAGCTGCACCCTCGGCGCCCTCCGCGACCACCAGCCCTCGCCCTACTCCACAGGTAAGGAAGGCTAGAGGGCGGCACGCGGGGATAGCGGGGCTCTCTCCCAACGCGGCTCGCTCGGGAGAGTTTCTTTCATGGACTACAAATCCCAGTATCCCCCAACCGGCCCCAGAGCAAGGGATTAATCCCCCGCCCCGCCCCGTTACGCCGTCCCTTGTCCGAGGGCAGGTTGCGGCTCCCTCCCCTCCCCTCCCGAGCGGATCAGGTCGGCCGAAGGAGGAGCAGCAGCTTCTCTTCCGGGGCCCGGCGTGGCTGTGCGGACCTCGGGACCCGGGCCCGGTCCCTTTATCCCCTTCGCCTTCGGAGGGAGCGCGCAGGGGAGGGGAGGGGAGGGGAGGGGGCCGAGTCGCAACCCACCAGGTATAAACCAATTTCGCAAAATGCAGTTATAAAGATATAACATTTGCGCCTAATCGAGTTATGGGCTCCCTTCCTCCTCTGTTCACAGCCAAAACAAATTAATGGGTAATCAGGTTACAGCAAATGGAGGGATTAGATCCAGCAATCTAATTTGGTATTTTGCAGAATATCGCTCCGAGAAATTTATATATATTTCCTCCCTTTTTTCCTCTGGAATTTATTAATCCTGAGGAAGAGTCGCGCGTGGGTCGGTTTCAGGCTCCCGGGGAAGAACCCCGTTTCCTCCCTGAGGATCCGATCCGGTTCACCCTGGAACGGTCGGCGGCTTTCCACGGACCCAGCGTTCTGTGTAGGCAGCAGGAGACACACTTGCACGTGCCGGGCCAGCCCGGGCAGGCGAAGTGGCCCGAACAGATTCGCCCCTCCGGCCAAAGGAGCGCTGAGGAGCGGAGGGAATCCCGACGGGCCCCAGGACCCGGGCAGCCTTCCCTTCTCACTGCCGTCGCTTTCCGACAGATTTCCCGCCCCCCAGGGCCCCCCCCAGGTGTTTCTTTTGGGACGGGGTGGGTGGGGAGGAGGTGGGGACATTTGAAACGTCAACGCCGCCACTTCCCAACGCGGCGTGAACCGACAGTTTCAATCCGTTTTCGACTGGGTGGCCGAAAACTTACTGGGTGGGTTACGATCCTATCGGGAGGAACGGGCACGTCCCGTTGAAATCGATGGTTCCCATTGGGAAGAAGCGCCGAAGTGCCTCCGACCGAGGCCTCAGAAAAGGCGCCTCCCGCCGCCGCCCCGGGACGCCTCGGGCGCCCCCCAAGGCCGGGGCCTCTTGCCGAACTCCCTCTGCCGAGCGAGGTGGCCTCGGAACTCGGGCGTGTTTCCATGAGGCTCGTTGCCGTCTAGATTCCCTTCCATGGCCCGGATTCGATGACTCGACAGGCAGAGCTTTGGAGCTCTTTCTGCCGTCCGAAGCCAGGCTCTCCCAGGAAGTCTTCGGTCTTCTTCTTCCTCCCTTCCTCTCTCGACTTCAAAAAGGCGAGGCCGAAAAGGCAGGACCCTCGACGAGGCCCCAAGGAAGCGGCGTAGAAGGCCGGCGGCCACCGCTCCGCGCCATTCCCCAGGCAGGAGGAGGCGCCCCGAGAGTGGAGCGCGACGCGAGAGGGTTTCGCTCAAGAGGGAGGAAATGCGGACCAAATCTAGCGAGGCGTGGAAGCTGCGGCCGCCGCAGGAACGGAGCGGGAACCAGACCTGAGTCGCCTTCGGCAGGAGCCGTTCTCTGCGCTGCCGCCCAGGTGGGCTTCGGCGCCAGGCGAGGTGGTCACTTCCAGGCTCCCAGGAATAAAGGGCAGGCAGTTGTGGGGCTTTAACCCAAGCACCACCTTCTTCTTCTTCTTCTTCTTCTTCTTCTCCTCCTTCTCTTCCTCCTTCTTCTTCTCCTTCTTCTCCTCCTCCTTCTCCTCTTTCTCCTCCTCCTCCTCCCACACTAGAAGTGCTTTATTCCCGTGGTCGCAGCACAGATAATTGGGGGAGGAAGTCCCAACGGGTGTGTGTTTGCGTGTAACACAGGAACAGGACGGCCAAGCTGCTCTCTAACAGGTCGTACTCTGGGTAACAAGTTGTAGCCCAGACAAGCCAACCTTTATTCCCGGGGAAGAGCCACACGCCTAAGACGTCGCCCAAAGCTGGGCTTAGAAGGACGCCCGGCGGCGGCGGCGGCGAGTCCGGGGAACCCTTGACCACAGTTAAGGCCTTCGTTTCTCCGGCAACCCTCGATTTCAAGTCAGTTGTGAAACTAATTAAAGTAAGATAGAAATCATCATCATCATCACCACCAACATTCGTTCCGAATTGACGAATCCCGCCAAGAGAAGCAACGGACCTCGACGTGGGAGTGGGTAGGGTTGAGTTTTGCAATCCAGAGGGCAAAGCATTTTTAGAGAGAAAGAAGCACCGAGGTGCGCCCAGGTGAAGCAGAGCATAGGATGTCCGTTAGCAGCTCCTCGATTTGGAAACGGAGGAACATTCAGACGAGTTGACGCGGCTGTGGGGTTGCCTTAACCAAGAATGCGTGTTGGTTCAGGAGTGAAGGAAGGCAGCAAGCCAGAGGGCTGGATCTCTGCGAGGCCGCCATGCATCCCCTCGCCATTGGGCTCCCAGCTCTCCATCACTTCATTTCTGACCAAACGCTCGTGCGATGTATTCGTTTCGTTGGCCCTCGGGCGACCGAGGCGAAACTGCCCTTCGGCCTCCTCTTCCCGTGGTAAGCTCTGCCATGCGCAGGGATGCGCACTTCCTTGGCAGTGAAGCCCTCTGAGTGTGTCCTAGGAAGTTGGATCCTGTCAATGAATTCGTAGCGCTCCACCACCTTCAGACGACATCCGAGAAGCACGCGGCGTGGTCTCTTTTTCACGCGCGAAAGTCTCCCGCGGAGGAGCGCGGCCTGGAACTTCCCTGGGTTGCGCCCAAACCAAACCGGGCTGGAGAAGTCTTGGGCGCGGCCGTTTCCTTTCCCCAAGCAGCCGCCTCCGCACAAGGCGATGCCCGTTTCGGTGGACCCCACGGGGGGGGGGCTCCTTCCTGCGCGTCTCTGGCGAGGAAGAGGGCCCCCCTCCCCCTGGCTTCGAAGGCATGGCGCGTGCAAGCGAACCGCCTCCGGCATGAGAGGGCCCCGATCCAGCCCGGCGAGAAGGCGTTTCTTCCGCTTCACTGGAATGGAAGAGGTGGGAGCGAGCGGGGAATCTTCGCCCCTTCTTCCCACCTTCCCCGTTCCAAGGAATCGAGGGGTCCGGTCCCTGCACGGGTTGAGTCGCCCACATTCAGTTCACGAAAGGGGGGGGTCTCTCCCCCCCCCTTTTAGGACAGTCGGATCCCAGCGTTTAAAGTTGGATCATGGCTGGGGAGTCTCTCCCACGTTCGTCCCCCGAGGCGGGCCGAAATAGTCTTCCCGGTTTGTGCAAGAATGACAAGACAGTAACCCCAATACAGTAATACCTCATATAACATTAGTATCGAATAACACTAAAATCGCATAACATTAAGGAATCTGGGGGGAAGAATTGCATCAGATAACATTAAGATCCTATGGGATGCATCAGATAACAACCGCTAAAGTCTGTGTGGTTACAATGTATCTCTATGGATCCCATAGAGGATCAGATAACACTAAAAATCATATAACACCAAGACTTGTGGAACCAGGTTTTAGTGTTATATGAGGTTTTACTGTACTCGTAAAGATGCCGCGGATACAATGGATTCCAAGTTTAACACGCAAAGCCACAAGAAGCGCGGCGGCACCTTCAGCGCTGGAGCCGCTTACCTGGGAGTAAGTGCCGTTGCGTCAAGCCAGAGTGCTTTGGATCAGATCTGCCTGTAGGATCGCGCGGGCGGTGGAGACCGATGGGACCCCCAGCCCCACGAATTAAATGAGTCCCTTTGCAAAAGCGTGGGGGGGGGGGGCAGGACTGAAGAAAAGGCCCTGAGATGTCATTCCTTCGTTCAATTGATATACCTCCCCCCCCCCCCACCGGGTTAATAAAGGGATGGCATCTGTAAGCGAAACAGAACAGATATTGTAAGTCAGGTAATAAAAGCAGCAAAAATTAACACAAAAAGGATCGCCCATAATATGTTTTCTTAAAGGACAAAGTAGTTCTGTTTGCGGATTATTAATAATAATAATATGCCGCCCCAATGATAGGAGGCAGCACCAATAAATCCCTAAACATTTCCATACGGAACAAAACTCTCTCTGGCCAGACACACACAGAGAGAGAGAGAGAGAGACGGATGCCGTCCCACACATGCCTCTGCGCACTGAGTTCTGGCACGGGGAAATGGTTCTAGGACCGCAACCTTGAAGGAGAACTCAGCGCCAGACCATGTCCCATCGAGGAGAGAAACACAACCATTTTGATTCTGAAGCAGGATCCTAGAAGTGCAAACGGGGCTGAGACTTACTCCCATGTAACGTGGCTTGGCTCTTCCGTTCCAACTGAAGCCTAAGGCAGAGCCGGTTCAGGCGGGGGGGGGGGGCAAGGCCCAAAGGAAGACGCCCACCCCATGGAAAGGCTTCGCAGGTCCTCAAAGCGGTTCAGGCGGCGCAGGTGTAGACCGAAGCGGAGGCGGCCCGCGGGCTTCCCGGCTTGGCCCTCGCCAGGCGCAGGATCCGGCGCCACAGCGTCCCTCCCATTCCGAAACCACCGGTAGGAGCCAAGTGAGTTCTGGGTCACGAAATGCCAGGAGTCTTTAAGGTGTCACACATCGTGAATTTGAGGGGTTTTCCCTTGTATTACACACTATCACGGCTGCCAGTTCGAAAACTACCACTAATAATGGCGATTGGAAGGAAACAACGTACTTAAGAGGGAACAGGTGTAAAACAAGTGGTAGAGTTCAAATACCTGGAACAACGTTTGCCATATGGCGGCAGTAAAGGCAAACTGGTTTGACCTCCTCCCTTGTTCCCTTAAGTTTTTAAGTTTTAAATCATATAAAGTTTTAGTTGTAGTTTTAATTGGTTTTAATTGTGGATTTTGAGAACTTTTAGAATTTTAGCCTGTACTGTGTTGATGTTTTTAGCATGTATTAAACTGCCCTGGGTCACCTTCGGCGAGGAGGGCCATATAGAAATTTAAATAAACAAATAAATAAACTAAATATTGCGACAGTGGGCTCTGCTCTTACAACACAAGGTAATAATACCTATGAACACAAAGAAACATGTCAAAGTCTATTCATTCCCACCCTGTTACCAGTGCCAAACATGGACCCTTACGAGTTGGTCACCATGGAAACTTGGTGCCTGAGGAAGGCTGTTGGAGTGACTAGAAGGGATAAAATCAGGAATGAGGTTATAAGGAAAAGAATTGGAACAGAACCAATCTTGTACTACATCCAGAGACAACAGATAAAGTGGTTTGCCCACTGGAGAGGGAGGAGCCTGGTGAGCAGTGGTCCATGGAGTCAGACTCGACTGTGCGACTGAACAACAACGACATCTGGAGATAATGTCTTGGAATTTCATACCATACAAGGTATATGTGGAAAGAGGTGAATGTCTTTCCCAAGGGGGGGGGCTCATCCCCCTCCCCACCTGCCACAATTTGACCTCATTGCATAGAGGATGCTTGTAGAGAATTAGAGCATTTCCTAAAGACAGCTGGTACACTGACACCTCAAATCCATTTAGATCCGTTGTTAGCCACTAGCCAGGACAAAGATGCTGTTTTGACTGGGGATAAATACTTGGCAATATCTTTCCAGTGCTTCAAATTAAGTGCGGATGAAGCGGACTTGATGATCCATGAAAGCTAACACTAAAATAAAGGAGTTAGTCTTGAAGATGACACGTTTTTGTCTTGTCTTGTTTACACTCTATAACAAGCAACCTGAATCCATGAGGTAAAGAACAGGTAGATGATCAGACGAGTATCTTCATCCTGTTATCTTTTCTATGAGGCATGTAGCTTGCTTCTCTTAGGCTCACCTCCTTCCTCTTTCTTCTCCAAAGCTGATCTCCTTTGTTACCCAGAGAGGAAATCACCTATGAGATCATCTCTTAAAGTAGGGGTGTCCAAACTTTTCGGGCCGTGGGCCAGTCATGTGGTTCAGGGGGCTGGTCACTATAGATCAAGCCCCCAATGCCAATTCATCTGGCCTGTGAAGCAATTGTCACTCCTGGAAGTGGAAGTAAAATGCACCTGGATGCATTTTACTTCCACTTCCGGGAGTGATGAGGGCTTCACGGGCCAGATAAATTTGTGTCAGGGGCCAGATCCGACCCACGGGGCATAGTTTGGGCACCCCTGTCCTAAAGGCTGCCAACAGACTTGCACATGGACAATTCTTTTGCAACTCAGGCCAGGATTTTTCCTCCTGTCTTATCCTTGCGTGGAATTCCTGAGATAATACAGCTTTTCATTTGTCTTTTGTGCCTAATTAGCGACCAGAATTATTGCTCCTGTTCACAGCCATACAGTTAGCATTAGGACACTTAATTCTGATGATGAGGATAACAAATTTATTCAATTTATTATATCCCAACCTTTGTTGTAAGAGCCCAGGGCAGAAAAATCACAAATTACAGAGATCTAAAAACCCCAGATTTAAAATAAAGCACACACAGCTAAAACCATCACAAAACAAAACAAAACAACCCCACCCTTAAAATTATAGACTAAAATGTCTGGTAGAAATACAATAAAACAAGTGTCTGTCAAAGGCAAATGGCCGAAAGGAAGAAGAAGGAGACTTATTCATAAGGCATGCACAAACTCATCTTTTTTGCTGGCATTGGAAGGACAGGCATGTGGGGAATGGTCAGACCCATGACAGTCTTTCCTTAACAGATTTTGTGAGGTTATATTTTATAATGTTTATTGTACTGTTGCTGTTTTGACTGTAAGCTGCCCTGAGTCGCCTGGGCGAGTGGGCGGCAATATAAATCTGAATGAATGAATGAATGAATGAATGAATGAATTTTCCTCCCACTTCTGGTGGGAGGGAGGAACCACGTGGCCTAAGTTTGGGGCCCCCTGTTTTAAGTGAAGGCCTTTCTTTCTCCTCCCCTCAACTTCCTCAGTTCCCTACAAGTTCTTCTCCGACCCGTCCACCATCAATGAGAAAAGGAAGCAGCGCCGGATCCGCACGACCTTCACCAGCTCGCAGCTGAAGGAGCTGGAGAGAGTCTTTGCTGAGACTCACTACCCTGACATCTACACACGGGAGGAGCTGGCTCTCAAGATCGACCTCACGGAGGCCAGGGTGCAGGTGGGTGGCCATGAGCCAGCTGTGCCTTCCCATCTCCAAAACCTTGTTCCTTGGGCCAGCAGAGGAATTATGGCCAGGATCCTTTTCTCTCTCCCCCCCTTTCCCAACTGTTCTTTACTTTGGGCTGCTGTTAAGGCCACCTCATAGTGCCCCCCCCCACTCTGGGGGCCCTTCCACTGCCATGCTGGAAGCAGAGTCCTTGGGGTTGTCGTCTGCCAAAGTCACTTTCCCCAGAGAATGCTGCATCAGAGGGGAAAAGGGGCGATGCTTTGACTATGTCTTTCCCATCCTTTGGTTCTTGGACTTTGCTTCCCAGAATTGAAGTCTCCCTGTGAGGTGTGGGCCCCTTGTTGGGAACCAGAGGTCAGGACAAGTAATAAGTTACAGAGTTCAGTTGAATCTCAGGCAATGCTTCTTAAGGGTTAGCGCAGGATGACAGTGGAAGCAATGACCTCGAGAGGTAGTCAGTCAGCGCACCACTGCTGGAGGCATTTAAGAGCCAAATGGGCCACCAACTGTCAGATCTTTTTTTGCGTGGGATTCCTGCACTGAGCAGGGAGTTGGGTTGGATTTTCCAGGCTTGACAAAATGCATCTGTCTCTTTTTATGCCTTGATCATTTCCTCCACTCTCACATAAGAGAATGACATAAAACTTTAAAAGTCCCGGCCCAAAACAATTCACAAAATGTGTATAAAATATTGTTAAAAATACTTTTGAAAGCAGAAAGCACTATTTGTGCTAATAAAGATGCTTTTGCTCTGGTTCCTGATAGTATCTCTAAAACAGGGGTGCCCAAACTACGGCCTGCAGGCCAGATCCAGCCCCTGCCGCCCTCATCGCTCCTGGAAGTGGAAGTAAAATGCGTACAGGCACATTTTACTTCCACTCCCAAGAGCAATGAGGGTGGCATGGGCTGGATGAACTGGTGTTGTAGACCGGATCTGGCCTGCGGAATGTAGTCTGGGCACCCCTGGTTTAAGCAGTGAAAGTGGCAGCTTAAAATCTATCTCATCTTGTTGCAAAACAGATGGCAAGGCACATTTTACTTCCACTTCCAGTGGTAGGAACCACATGACTGGCGCACTGAACCATGTGACTGACCGGCCCTTGGCCTGAAAAGTTTGGGCACAGTTCCTGCTCTAAAACATATGCTCTACATTTAGTCATGGGTCTCCAAAGGGCAATTTAGTACTGGGGGGCCACAAGATTTGTATATCATGACTTCCAAGCCCAGGGTTTGACGACTGGGAGATGTTGCCCAAGGAGAGCCCCCCCCCGCCCCCCCTGGCAGCACTAGGGGCTGGGGCTGCCCCCCTCCCTCTGCCTCCACTTCCTTCTGGATAGGGGTAGCAATAGCAACTACACTTCTCTCCCCCACCCCCACCCCAATAGTGCTTAGTGCATTCTCAAGGCCAGAGGTTGTCAGCCTATGGCCTGTGGGTTGGACCTACCCCAGAGCACCATTTCATGTAGCCCACGTCATTGCTGCCACCGGAAGCGGAACTGGCACTAGAAGGAGGGCCTTCTCGGTGTCCGCTCCGGCCCTGTGGAACCTCCTCCCGATAGAGCTACGCCTGCAGACGGAGTTGCTGTCCTTTAGGAAAGGAGTGAATAGCTGGCTGGCAGGTCTGGTCTGGGGTGCGGATGGTTCAATTTCCCCAGTCAGTTGGATGGTTTGACCCCCAGTATGTCCAAGTTATAGCATCTAGCTTTTAATTAAGTTTTTAAGCTTTTTAAAGTTTTTAATTTTTAAAGTGTTTTCAAAATAGTTGGAAATCGCCCTGGGTCCCTTCGGGGAGGAGGGCGATAAACAAATATAAATAAATAAATATAAATAAATAAATAAACTGGACAAGTTTACAACAGCCGTAAATGCGCCCGTTGCTGTTGTAAATGCATTTTATGGCAGCGTTTATGGCAGGGGTATCCACCAGCCCGGCCTGCTCCGCTGTCTGAAGGGGCGTGGTCCAGCCCTTCCGCTTGAAAAGGTTGAGAAGCCCTGATCTAGGCAATATACTGTACAGGTAATTAGCATTTTGTCTCAAAAATGCATGCTGGGGACTCATTTTACCAACATCAGAAGGATGGAAGGCCGAGACAGCCTTGATTCCCGTTAGGATTGAACTCACACCATCCTGGCTGCACTTTAACCCTGCACCCCCTGGGATGCTGCACCAGATGCCATGCTTTTGCTTCTCTTTTAACACTGCTGCCTTCCTGTTGTCTCTCCTTCCCCATCGCTCCCCTCCCTCCCCAAAACAAAATCTAGGTTTGGTTCCAAAACCGCCGTGCCAAATTCCGCAAGCAAGAGCGAGCCGCCAACGCGAAAGGTCAGAATGGCAGCAACGGCGGCAGCGGCTCCTCCTCCGCTACCAAGAAGCCGGACGCTCGCTCTTCCTCCGAAGACGATGAGTCCAAGGAGTCCAACTGCAGCCCCACCCCGGACAGCACGGCCTCTCTGTCCACAGCCGGCAACCTGAACAGTCCCGGAGGCGGAGGCGGTGGCGGCAGCCTGAGCCCCAGCCCCAGTGGCCAGCAGGGCCTGGGGCCTGGGCACGTCAGCCAGGCCCTCAAGAACCAGGCCCTGTGGGCCGGGGTGGGCGCAGCCAACGGGGCTACCAACACGGCTGACCTCCTGAAGGCCTGGCAGCCGGCCGAAGCCATGCCAGGCCCTTTCTCGGGCGTCCTTTCCTCTTTCCACCGGAAGCCCAACCCTCTGAAAGCCAACCTCTTCTAAACTGTAGTTCTTTCCGTTGGGCACCCCTCAAAATAGCCGCCCCCCTCTTCTGTAGCTGCTAGTTTCTGTGTTGCCAGGATCTGGCCCTCCGGAAGGCTGGAGAACTGGAGTCACCACTCAGCCTCAAGAGAGCGACAGCCCATTTCTCCTTCCATGTTGTGTTTTCGTATCCAGGCGCCACTGCTGTATCTTCCTGTGCCAAACGGAGTCTGTGCGACCTCCATGTCTTTTCTCCCACACAGATCGGCCTCCTCCTGCTCACAAGCTGTACCCATCGGAGGCCAAGTCCAACCTGAGCATCACCCGTCCCGGTTATCCTGCCACAAGAGACAGAACTTCTCCTCCGTGACGTCCTTCCATGGGCTTGTCCTGAAAGTGCCCAGACCCTGGAACCACCACAGCAAAGTGAGGCGGTGGCCCTGAGCGACAGAGAGTGACTTGTTGACTTGCTCAGCTCCTCGCGTGGAGAGAGAAGCCTGGAAGGTTGTCATGGCCACTCTTTACCTTCCCACCAGATCTTGGGTGTTCAAGAGAGAGACGCTTCCTGCTCTTGGATGGAAACCTCATTTGGCCAAACAGACATTGGAGGGCAAAGGCAGAGAGAGAGAGAGAGACGCCTCCCAAACTCCGGACTGTTATGGAATGCCTCCTCCAGGTTGAACCATTCCCCCTCCCTCCCTCTTGTGCAACCTGTATGATGCCACTCCCAAAAAGTCCAGCCGGCCAGCCTGGTCTGCTGCTCCCGCCACCCTTGAAGCTGACCCTCCTGGAGAGCTGCCCCACAGCGCTGGAAGCCACGAGCCACCGTGAGCGGGGGAGACACGAGGGTAGGAAGAGCCTGGCCCTGCCCTCAGTCAAGGCCTTCCCAACCGGCCTCCTCTTCTCCTACACAAGCCTCCCCGGGAGAAGGAGGGTCACCATGCCAAGTGCGGGGTGTGGCCCATTGAACCTCCATGTGCTGGTCCAGGGGGCATCCCCTACAAACAAGAGCATCCCACAGATTTGGATAGACAGGAGTATCTTGCTGCAGTCTGTGTGAGTGTGCACACTTGCGCATACCCACCCTTCTCTCTCTGCCCCAGTACAGACACTGCCACAGCCAAGAAGGCACCTTCACATACGCAGAAGAGGCCCCCTCCCAACTCTGCTCTCGCCTCCCTCTGGAAGTGGGCCTGATCCAACTGCCATTCAGCCTCAGCACGTGGGGATCTGGCTTACCACCAGGCAATGGCCACCCATGGGGGGGGGATATGCACACAATATTATCCCCCTTGTTAAAATTGATCCCCTGTGGTGGTTAAAAACATTTCCTGCAAATTCACAATTCTTTCCACCAGTGCATTCTTAAAATGATGCATTGTGGCCATGATCTAATCTCTAGGGAAAAGGGAAAGGTCTCTCTTGTTCAAAAGCCAGTCATATCCGACTCTAGGGTTCAGTGCTCATCTTGGTTTACAGCCTGATCATGTGGCAGGTAGGACTAGATGCTGAAGAGCACAGAATGCTGTTACCTTTCAGCTGTTTATCTGTTATCAAATGTCTTGTTTGATTGGTTGGCAGGAGCTAGGAGAAGTGACACAGCACTTGGGTCTTGACCTGCTGACCATCCAGTCTTCATGTTCAGTGTCTGAACCACTAAGGCACCATTGGCCCTTCTCTACCCCTATGTAAAGAAAAACAGCCCTCCCTCCTTCCATCCTTACTGCATTCGCCTCTTTCTCTACCAGCTGCCCAGGTTCCACCTTGGCCCACCTTTCCTGCTCTGGCCACATGAAATGCAAGGCCCCTGAACGAACGGTGGTACTGGACAGGGCATTTCAGCAGGCCACCGAGTCGTCTCCACCCCACATGTTGGAATTTCCTCTTCACTTCGGTACGACAGTGACAAAAGCCCTGCCTGTTGTCTTCCATGTTCTGCTGGTGCAGTGGGGCCCATGCCCCACTGGTGGGCTTCAACCCCCAGAAGCCTAAGCCAGCCCATTGGCTGATCAGCACTTTGGGGAATTGACGTAGGCTTCTGGGAGTTGAAGTCCAAGAGCCAAAGGTTGGGAAAGACTGGGCGCCTCGTTTCGGACCGATCGTCCCCTCCCCTCGCTAGCTCATGCGTGTTGCCTCTTTCCTCCGTCCAGCTCCTGTTGCCTTCGTGGCATTTCCCTTCCAGGCCACTGCCATCGCTCTTCTTCGCCTCTTGCTCTCGAGCCTTGCACCAGAGCCTATTCCCAGGCGGATAAAGTGCCCACTTCCCATGGACATGCCAAGGCAGAAGCACCCCCCAGCCGAGCCCACAGGGGCTACACAGGCCCAAGGGGCCGGGGTGGCAAATTCCTCGGGTGTCTGCCTGAGTTCCTGGTCTGTTGTCTCTGTGGGTTTTCCCTTTCCCCTCCCACTAGGAAATAGGACTGTTCTGGTCTATCGGCAGCCAGGAAGAGCTGCTTTTTCTCATTGCTCCGTACAGAAGAAGGAATGGGTGGTTGTTGTTTTTCATGTCAGAGATTACTCTGGGTTGAAAGGATCTTTGCTGGATAAACTCCACTCATGGGATGCCCAAATGAGGCTCCTTTCATGCCCCCAAGTGCAGCCCTTGGGTATCGAAACCCGACCTTCCAGTCTCCAAGCTCAGCGTCTTAACCACTAAGCCACCGGGGGAGCTGCAAGGGGCTGTTATCACTGTTGGCACTGATGTGGTCATGAATTCCAGACAGGTTAAAAGGTCCCAAGCTTGCAAACAGTGAGCCAGAACTACAAGACCAGGCTTACGATGGTGGTTTGATTCCTGGGCACGGAGATCCTCTCTCCAGGAAAACAGATTGGGGAGGGGGGGGAATGGAGCCCCAACGCTGCGGCGATGTCTGAAAAGTGAGGCCTTTGAGGGGCCCTTTCAGAAGCTCTGACCTCCTTTCTCTCTCCATCCTTTAAGCAAGCGACACGATGGCCAGTGGGGGAGTCACCCACCGAACCTCCCCTTGGATGGCGGGTGGCCTTCAGCTTTTTCTTTTAAAGAACTGTTCTGTAATTTATTGGCCTCATTTGCAAAATATGCTAATCCAAATAAACTTAATTTATTGAACCATTTTCAGTGTAAGGTCAAGGTTGCCCTTACTCAAAAGCCAGTTGTATCCGCCTCTGGGGTTCAGTGCTCATCTCTATAGCCAAAGAGCCAGTGCTGTCTGTGTCTGCAGATGTCTCTGTGGTCATGTGTCAGCCAAGACTAGATGGCAAAGTGCACAAAATGCTGTTACCATTCCCACTGAAGTAGTACCTGTTTATGCCCTTGCAATTTCTTGCTTTCAAACTGCTAGGTTGGCAGGAGCTGGGATTGACGATGGGAGCTCACTCTATCACACAGCACTTGGGTCTCAAACTGCTGACCTGCCAACCTTCTGGTGGTCAAGTTCAGTCTTAACCACTAAACTTCCCTGCAAGATCCATTATGGTGGTGGTAGTAACTGGGGAAGGGGTGGGGAGAGAAGACGGAAGGCCCATTTAGGATATTGAAACATTGGGATGTGGGAGGTGGCTGCATTTAATGCCTGACCCTTCTCAACTCCTGGACCATTTGCAGATCTCGCTCAATTGCAGGAACGCCATCCTTCAGCTTGGAGAAGTTACTTTTTTGGCCTGCCACCTCAAGAACCCATCATTTGGTGCTGCTGTGCTGGTGGGAGATTATAGAAGCCTTGGTCTGTAAAAGTAACTTTTCAAGGCTCTGTGGCAATATAATAATAATAATAATAATAATAATAATAATAATAATAATAATAATAATAATAATAATAATAATAATAATAATAATAATAATAATAATTATTATTATTATTATTATTATTATTATTATTATTATTATTATTACTATTATTACTATTATTATTATTATTATTTTGTGCCAGAAATTATTCCGGGTTGTAAGGATTTTTGCTGAAGAAACTCCACTCAAGGGACGCCCGAATGAGGCTCCTTTCATGTCACCAAGATCTTTTCCCACCAAAGTGGTACCTGTTTATCTACTTGCAATTTCTTGCTATCAAACTGCTAGGTTGGCAGGAGCTGGGACAGAGATGGGAGCTCACTCCGCCATGCAGTACTCTGATCTTGCACTGCCAACTTGCCAGCCTTCCAACTAACAAGACAAGCTTCTTAACCCCCACAGCCTCTTCTGTGGCAATAAAAAAAGGTCAAAAGAAAAGGCAAAGAGACCTTCTTTAAAGCAAACGAGCCCTTTTATTACGCTACAGTGAGGCAAACTAAGACATGAAATGTGAACCTTTCCTGGACAGGAAAAGAAACAGCTGGAATTTCTGTTTCAGCCAACCAAATATTAAGGGGGAAAAAAGAGAGTTTCAAATGGCAATTAAATTAAACATTAACAAAAAAAATGCACACACATATATAGAAAATACAGCACTGTAGGATTTAGTAGGGTTAACTCACACAAAATTCTAATAATGAGCCCAGGAGAAGGGGAAGAAAATGGTCAGAAGGAAATCCAAACCCTCCAGTGGCAAAAGTTGTGTAGTTAATAAAACAACGACACAAAGAGACAGAAATCCTTCATTTTGGCTTTGGAGAACGGCTCCTTTCCAACTCGTGAAAAGCCAAAGAGGTTCTCCAGTCAGGCTGGATCCTGCTGCAGGTGGGACATTGGACCCTTCCTTCCTGGGGCCACTCCGTCTCCAGCCTTCCATGTTTATAATAGAAATAAGGCACAGGGGAACAGTCCCATTTCCCAGAGGTGAAGGGAGCAAAACTGAGGCCAGAACTGGCTGCCACTACCAGCTACCTCCTCATTCCTAACCTCCTATTCTGGTAATCCATGCTCCTGCCCTGGAGTGTGTCCTTTCTCTCTCTGCAGGAGCCTTGGTTTGGGGGAGACCTGAGGAAGAGGAGGAGGTCACCTCAAAAAGAAAGGAGAGGACCCCCGTGGGAAGGGCCATGATGTCTTGAGGATAGGAGGAAGAAAGGACACCTATTCTCAAGGTGCGCGTGCGCACACACCTGTGGCTGTTCTTGGTATGGACTGAAGACGGCTGCTGCCCGCTAGGGAGAAAACGCCAACGACGCCCTCCACCACCGCTGGACTCCCCTCGGCTGGGCTGGCTTGGAGGGGAGAGGACAGCTGGGCAGGGCTTGAAAACACCCCCCCCCCTGCTGCCCCACCACTGTCACATGCTAGGACACCCCTCCCCCCCGCAGCAGTCTGGCCGTGGGCTGTCCTGCATTCACCATGGGGCCTCCTGTCCCTGGGGGATGGTTGCCCTGACCCTGGGGGCCAGGAAGCTCTAAGCAGGGCTGAGTTTAAGGGCAACTACTTCAAAGCTCAGCCGCCCAGGGTCAAAATGTCATCCGGAAGATGCCCAAAGACTCTTTCCTGCTTCCCGGAAGGAAGGGGCATCAAAAGCCTCCAGGAAGCAGGAAAATGTCCCGGGGGGGGGGGTGTTGGACAAGGAGGGAGGCCTTGGCCAAGAGTGACCAAAGGCAGCCCTGGCAACTGGGGAGTTGATGCTTGAAGAGGCTCCAGGCCAAAAGCATTTCCAAACTGAGCAAAAGAGGGATAGGGGGGCATACAGGCGCATTTTACTTCTGCTTCCAGGAGCAATGAGGGCAGTGTAGGCCAGATGAATTGACATCATGGGCCAGATCTGGCCCACGGGCCATAGTTTGAGGACCCCTGATTTAAGCAGAGAAAATGGCAGCCTACAATCTATCTCATCCTGTTGCAAAACAGATTGCAAGGTGCCTTTGACTTCCACTTCTGGTGGGAGAACCACGTGGCCGGCCCACTAAACCACATGGCCGGCCCGCACCCTGAAAAGTTTGAGCGGACGCCTCACTGGACAGGGGCCCATTTCCAGCTCATGACAGGAAGGAGAGCTTGAAGGGGTCCCCCCCCCACACACACACACACTCCCACCGCTCGGCTCTCAGGGATCAGCTCAGGGCAAGAACTTTTCTCCTGCTTGGGGAGGGGGGAATGGGAGGAAGGGCGGGAAAGAAATCCCACTTGTAAGGTGTGACCCAAGGAGGGCGAGAGGAGGGTCTTTCTCTCTCTGTGTCTGTGTGTCTGTATGTCTATGTCTATGCGTTCCCTCAGATGGAAATTGGCCTTGGGAACCCTACCTGGTTGAAAGGCCACGGGAAGGCAGGGGAGGGGAGGGAGGGGAAGTGGCTCTGCCAGCAAGAGGGAAAACCAGGAGTCCTTCTCTTGTGGCAATAAATAGGAAGACCCGGAAGGGGAAGGAAGGAAGGAGGACGATTGATTGCTTTCAAAGGTGCTCCTCTGAAATGTTCAGCCTGGGTCAACTAGGAGTCACTTCCGCATGGACTACCTGCATTCACCTTTCCATTTCCCCTCCCAGAGAGTCGGGTCCTGTTTTCTTCAGGAAGGGGGCAGAAAGGCAATGCCCCCCCTCCACACCCACAGGTCTCCCCCCCCCCTTTTGGTCACCAGGGCCTGAACAGCCTCTTCCTCTGCAGCTCTTCCCCCCCCTCCAGGGGGAGGTGCATTCCTGGTGCAGCAAGACTTGCAGGGTGCAAATGGGGGAGGGGGAGGGTCCTAAACCAAAAGAGGCACTTCCTGGTGGGTGGGTGGGGGGGATGGATGGAGGGCCAAGGCGGGGCCTGTGGACCACCCCCACCCCATCCCTGCTACTTCCTGAGCCTCAAATTCTCCAGGAGCAGGCGCTTGTGGCTGGGATCCATCACGCCTGCCTCTTCCAAGTCCTCCTCCGTGATGTCACTGTAAGGGATGGAAGGGGAAAAGAGGTCAGGTTGGCCCTTCTTCCAGTGGCCTTCCATGAATCCACACTGCACAAAACCCATCCGTCGGGAGTCGTCAGTGTGGGTTCCCAGAGACCACAAAGGAGAACGGGCCCCACGGATTCTGCGCTGTTCAATCAATTTGCCCTTCAACTGTTCCATCAATCAATGGCACTCATTATGCCCCGACATCCCTCCAAATACCCCTAGAAGGGGCCATAGAGGGCATCTATCTAATCGACCGACCGACCTACTTTCCTTTGACCCCTGCCTGTTTTCCTTCCTTTTTTTGATCCCAGCCTCTTTTGATCCATTCCTTCCTTCTGTCCTTCATTGGTTGGTTGGTTGGCTGGGTCAATCGTTGTTTTCCTTCCTTCCTTCCTTCCTTCCTTCCTCCCATTCATCATCTACTCCCCCCCCTCCCTTCGGCTCTCCTCCATGACATCCGGAGAAAGAGGATCCTAAAAGCTGGAGAACTGAGGCCAGGCCAAGGCCCCTTTCGTCCCTGCCGGACCCCCTGGACTCTCCTCTCTCCAACGCCAGAGGACGTGGGCGGCATCACTCCCGTGTCTCCTCTGCACCCCAGAGCAAGCCCTGGCAAGAGCAAAAGGCCCTTCGCCTCCCCCTCCCCGGCACCCCCCTCGGTCTCTCCTCAAGCTTTCCATGGTGGGAGAGGAAACCATGGAGGCAGGCCCAACCGCCCCGCCCCCTTTGCCACCTGTGGGCAGCCAGGTTGTCCTAGGGAGCTACTCACCTGAGGAACTCCAGGTCATCCCAGCCGTTGTGGATCAGACCCTCCTCGTAGCGCTCCAGGCTGATGGCCCTCAGCCACTCCCCCACACTGGACTCCCCGTGGCCGGAGCTGCTGCGCACGTCCTGGCCCAGTGTCTGAGGAGAGGCAGCAGGGAAGACCACACCCAGGGGGTCTCACCAGGAACCCCTGCCAAGGGAACAGCCCCCCCCTTTGACACTTTGCTCCCCCTCCCCCTCCCCCTCTCTGGTTACCCTCCTCAAGGAAAGAACGGAGTCTGATTTGGCCCAAGGTCCACCCCGTCCTCTGGCCACAGAGGGAAGCCAGGGCTGGAGAAGGAGGGAGACAACTCTGGGGCTGCCCTCCCTCCCTCCAGACCACGTGGCTCACGGCTGGCCTTTTACCCAGCCTCTGGGATGTTCTGGGTCACTTTCCTGCCTGTCCAGACTATATGGGGATGGGGGGGGGGGACTGGGGCAAAACCCAAGAGAACAGACCTAAAACCAAGAGCCCTGGCTGAACTCCCTTCCCTCTCTCTCTCTCTCTCTCTCTCTCTCTCTCTCTCTCGCCTGCCAAGCCCAAGGGCCCACAAGGGATCTGCTTCTGCTAGGCAAAGGACTGCAGTGGCTCAAGTGGCTAAGAAGACTCTGACTGGAAGACAGGAGGTCAGCAGTTCGATTCCTGAACACTGCAGGATGGAATGAGCTCCCGTCTTTGTCCCAGCTCCTGCCAACCTAGCAGTTCAAAAGCAAGAAATTGCAAGTAGATAAATAGGGACTACTTCAGTGGGAAGGTAACAGCATTCCATGCACTCTGGTGTCTAGACATGCCTGCCACATGACCATGGAAACGTCTACAGAAGCAGACAGCACTGTCTCTTTGGCTTTGAAACAGAGATGAGCACTGAACCCTAGAGTCAGATATGGCCAGCTTTCGAGCAAGGGAAACCTTACCTTTCACGACATCTCAGCAATTAGTAATGACACTTGTATTCACCCACCCCCTTTTCAACTGGGCTTTGTGCACTCTCTGGGTGGGTCACAAGGCAATTAGCCTTTTTTGCCCTCAACAAGCTGGGTCCTCATTTTACCAACCTCATAAGGATGGAAGTGGCTGAGTCAACCTTGATCCCTAGTCAGGATCAAACTCCCAACCTTCTGGCTGCAGGAGAGCAGTTTAACCCCTGCACCACAAGGGTTCTATAATGACAGGTGGGTTACCTGTACCTGTTCTTCTTCTTCTTCCTGGTCCCCTGGGAATCCACACGAAAGGGTTTACTCTGTGTGTGGATTCACTGAGACCACAAAGAAGAAGAAGCAGAAGAGGCAGAAGGAGGAGGAGGAGGAAGAAGAAGAAGAGGAGGAGGAAGAGGAAGAGGAGGAAGAAGAGGAGGAGGAGGGGAGGAGGAAGAAGAAGAGGAGGAGGAAGAAGAGGAGGAAGAAGAGGAGGAAGAAGAGGAGAAGAAGAAGAAGAAGAAGAAGAAGAACTTGACAGAGCAGAAACAGACATTGTAAATAGCCCATGATCAGAACATTGTTCTATTTCACATGGACCTGGCAATAGCCATTTCAATTCTAGACCTCATTTCCATAGGGCTTGGTGTACTTTCTGAGTAGTTCACAAGTTAATTAGCACTTTGCCCCCATTAACATGCTAGGTCTTCATTATGATTTTATATAGTGGGGGTGTCCCCCCGTCCCCCTCGCTGCTGCTGCTGCTGGTATTTGATTCACAGGGTGTCTTTCTCTGTACCCGGGGGGGGGGGGGAGTCCTTTCCTTTCCTTCCCCAAAGGAGAGGGCCTGGGACAGTTGGGGGAGGGGGGCATAATTAAACCATTCCGGTCAAAGAAAGGAACCCTCCTGGGGCACCTTAAAGGCCTCCCCATGGATTCTGACGGGAGCTTTCAGGGGGGCTATAAATAGTTCATGTGCCAACACAAACCTGCCCACCCCAGAGGCAGAAGGGTCATCCCCCCTCTGCCCCCACCCCACCCCGAGCCCAGGACCAAGAGAGCCAGTCCCACAAGGGTCCTGATCCCCACTAACCTCCTCCGCTGAGTCCTCCTCGATACTCTCCCGGATGGACCGAGGTGGGAAGGCGATGGGCCGGCTGTAGTCTGGGTGCAGGCAACGGTGAGGGAGCTCCCGCCGGACTTTGGTCAGGGGATGGGAGGGGGGCCGGCCGGACAGATCCCGCCCCACCACACCACCACCACCACCAACGGAGTAGTCCACCTCGCTGAGCGATTTGGCCATCTGGAGGACGGAGCAGGAGTGATCGTCCAGCAGGCCCCCAGCGGCCGGAGGGGCCCCGGGGGGCTCCATGAGGAACCCAGAGCCCAGGGAGGGGCCTGCCGGCCGGGGGTGCAACTTGCGAGGCTTGGACTCCAGCAGGTCACTAAAGGCCACCGTGGTCCGAGGCTTGTTGGGCCCCGACTCCTCCCCTCGGGCCCCTACCGGAGTGTAGAAGGAAGGGTCGGGGGTGTCAAACTCCACCGATTTGGGCAAGGGAGGGGGTGGGAAGTCTGGGGGTGGCAAATTGAGGACGCCCGGATCTTCCTCCTCAGAGTTGTCCTCCGCCTGGCAGGGGGTCGGCTGAGGCCGGCGATGCTCCGGCTGGATAGGGACGGTGATCTGGACCTTGTTCCGGGCGGGCGGAGGCTTGGCCGCGGTGGCCACAGGGAGGTCGGACACCAGCAGCGGGTGAGGGACCCCTTCCAGCACGTAGTAGGCTGGGTTGTTGAAGCTGTTCTTCATCGCAAGACCATCGGGGTCCACGGGAGATGCGTCCGGACGAGACCTTAGGAGAGGGGAAGCCAGCCGGGGGTCCATCAGCCCAGGGAACGGGAGGCCCTGTTTGGCACTTGGGGCTCCACCTCAAATGCAGGTGTGCTTGGCCGGGGGGGGGGAGGGCAAAAAGTTCCCCACCCCAAAGGCTCGGGAAAGTGAAAGGATAACATAACCTATTATCCCACTCTCACAGGACCCGTTGCCCCTGCCAGAGACCTCCACTCATGTCGGAAGGCAGCCAAAGGCCTTCCAGCACTTCAGAGGTGGTGACGGTTCTGCTCCAGGCCAGGGAAATCTAGGACAGTTTCCACCAACCCCTGCCTGTTTCTCCTTGCAAAACAACCAGATCAGGTAGGACGTAGCACTAGGGAACAATTGCCGAAAAGGTTCAAAAGGAACTGGGATGCAGTATTTTCAACAGCCTGGGCTTCTCCAGGGAACGGGACGCCCAGGATCTTACATTAACCCCTTCCATGCCAGGGCTCCACTTCAGATTCCTTACAGAACCCACTTTAGGACACTCTGTTTTCCTGGGAATGCCAGGGCCAGCGTCCAGGCAGCGGAGAAGCTCTGGGCACGGCAGCCCTGGAAAAGGGCTTCTGCCAGATCGGAGCACGGGTGGAGGGCCAGCAGGTCCCAAAGAGGGCCAGAAACACACACGCACACGCAACCCTAGTTCCACAGCAGGGCTGGGGCGATGAGACTGTGCCCCTGGCTAGACCCCCCCACCCTAGGATAGCTTCACAGGCAGGCAACAGCAATAGAAACAAGATCACTTCTACTTCTAGGCCACCTCATAGGGCTTAGTGCCCTCCATGGGTGGGCCACAAGGCCATGAGCATTTTGCTCCCAACATGCTGGGTCCTCATCCTACCCATTTTGGAAGGCTCAGTCACCCTTGATCCCTGTCAGGATCTAACTCACAATGTTTTGGCTGCAGTAGAGCAGTTTAGCTGCTGCACCACCAGCGCTCTGTCAACTAAAGGCAACTTAAGTAGGCTGGAAGACCTTGGAAGGTCCGTTCTTGGGTGGAAATTCCCCCACCCCCCACTCTGGCCTACCTCCAAGGGACACTGTGGAAATAAAGTGAGGCAACGACCTTTACCTCACAACAGGGCGAGTAATTAAAGAGGTGGGGATTCCAGAACACCTTAATGAGAAATCTGAACAAGAGTCAAGAAGCAACAGTTAGGACAGAATACGGAAGGACGGAGTGGTTTGGAATAGGAAAAGGAGTAAGACAAGGCTGTCTTTGGTCACCCTGTTTATTCAAAGTGAGGAAGACCTAAAGAAGCTCCTGATTAGGTTGAAAGAAGAGAGTGCAGAAGCTGGCTTGAGACTCAATATAAAGAAAACCAAGATAATGGCAACAGGCCCTCCTCTCAGTCCCTGGAAAATAGATGGGGAACAAGTAGAAGCAGTGACAGATTTCACTTTCCTAGGATCAAAGCTCACTGCAGATGGAGATGGCAGCCATGAAATAAAAAGGTGACTGATTCTTGGGAGAAGCGATGAGAAACCTGGGGAGCATAATAGTGAAAAGCAGAGACATCACATTGCAAACAACAATTCACATAGTCAAAGCAATGGTATTCCTGGTGGCAATGTAGGGTTGTGAGAGCTGGACCATTAGGAAAGCTGAGCGCAGAAGAATAGATGCCTTTGAGATGTGGTGCTAGAGGAGAGTTTTGAGAGTCCCCTGGACAGCGAGGAGAACAAATAGGTCAATTCTAGAAGAAATTAGATACTTAAGAGTTCTCATTATTCTATGTTTATATTATTTTTCTATGTACTACATTGATTGTTGGACGAATGTGAAGTGTCTTCAAAATAGTTTTGAGCTTATATCCATGTGATTATTTGATCTTAATACTTTACTGATACTGTTTTTAATATTGCAATGATCTGATGGTTGAGCAATAAACATTTGGACTTTTGACTTGGCCAAGAAAGCCAACCATTAAGCAAGAGGGCGGAGAGAGCAACTGGCCCATCCACCTGCGTGGCAAAGAGATGGGGCCAGTCCACCTGTGGCACCGGGCTTGCTCACCTGCTCTGAGAGCCTTCCTCTTTGGAAGGACCGCGATGTGGGGCTGGGGGGCGTCCAGCCGTCAGGACATTTGGCTTCTCCAGGTCATCCGGGAGCTTCCCAGAGGGACTGGCCCCTGACATGGCCGCAGCATCTCCAGGCGAAGCCTTCCTGCCGATGGATCTGGGGAAGAAAGATGGGAAGGCCGTGAGGAAAAAGCTGCCAGGAGGGATGAAGCTGCTGCTGCCTTCCATCCAGAGGGATTCAAGTGGGGCCATTTATTCCACTTGGGGACCCTCACCCTTCCTTCCCTGTGGACTTCTCCACCCGAGGCTGTGAGTCTTCAGGGTGGCCAGGTTAGTTTAACCACTGATGATGATCAGTGCTGAGTTGCTGGCAGTAGGGTCTACTCTATGACCACAGCAGGATAACCTAGCCAGGAAAGGTCTCCTCTAGGCACCGAAAACCTCCAAATGTTCCCAGTTGGACAGAGTGATTGCAGACACCAAAACTCTGGGGGCCACCACAAAATGCTAAGAACTGGCCCAGCACCAAAGCTCCAGTGACACCCCCCCCCCCCCTTTTGAGGGTCACATCCACCCTCCAACACCCCCTTTTCTGGCCCAGTTTCCTTCCACTCAAGCAGACACTGGGTGACAGGTAAGGCTTGCCTTAACATGATTCAGCTAACTGCAGCAGACGGACACCGGGGTGGGTGGGGTGGGGGGCCAGACAGCCACTATACACTTAGATGCACAAGCTGGTGCATGCCTGGCATAACCTTAGCCAGTTTTGACAGCCTTGCAGGGAAGGTCAACCGGATTCCGGCCCCTTCCTCTTGGATTTCTTTCCTGCATCCCAGTCACCAGAGCCCTTACTTGGTGAACTCCAGGTTGGTCCGTGAGGGTGGATGTGGCGGTTTCCCTTTGGCGGCCCCGGTTTCATCTTTGTCAATGCTGATCCATTCTGCACAAAGGGGAGAGAGGAGGGCATTTGGCGCAGGGGAGGGGCGCAACATACCTCCCCCACTACCTACCTGGAGACCAGGTGCCAGCAGCCTCTTCCTGTGGCCTTGGACCCCACCCCATGCGAAGCCCACCAGCCAAGCCCAAAGGTTCTGGGCTAAAGAGATCCAGGTTTCTGCTCATGGGAACACACTGTGCATTGCATCACAGAACCATGAGTTGGAAGAGGGGCCTTTGAGGGCATGGAGTAGTCCAACCCCTCCTGCTCAGTGCAGGAATCTAAATCAAAGCATATCGGACAGCTTTCCAATTGTCCCTTGAATGCTTACAGGGTTGGAGCGCTCGTCACCTCCCGAGGTCATGCTTCCCATTGTCATACTGGAAGCATGGATGAATGGAGATGAGCCTCAAGTCCACCAACTCAGCTCCAGGAAGAGCTTTATGACAAGAACAAACTCTCTTGAGGTTCGGCAAGAGCAAAACCAAATCAGAAGATGGAGGAAGGAAGGAACTGGACAAGGAGCAACATGAAAGGAGGAGGAGATGGCTGAGGAACTCAACCTCCCCTACATCGTCGCTTGGAGGACCCTGAATAGGCTGAAGGTTGGAGACCCTAAATGCCAGACCCACAGGCTCAAGTGGGGGCTGATGGTGGACAACAACATGCTGTGTGAACGTGGAGAGAGACAGAAGCCGTGGCGGGCTCATGGACTGGTCTGCCGATTTCTGACAGAGGCAGCACTCATGAGGACTTAAGTTTGGTCAACAACAAAGCCAAGAAAGAAGCCCATTATTACGTGTCCTGCCCTCTGGGATGATGGAGAACAGACTCTTCCCTTCCCTTCCTCTTGATGATGACCTTTCAGATGTTTGAAAATGCCATCATTTTCTCAAGGCTAACCATGCCCAGTTCCTTCACTCTTTCCTCATAAGGACTTCTTTTCCAGTTCTCTAAGCATCCTTGTTGCTTCTTGCAGCAACAGAACAGGCCTCCTTGATGTGGGCCAAAGGGTGGAAGTGGAGCAGCCGAAGGGCTCTGTGGCCGTTTGCAAAGTCCCGAGACCCCTTCACCCTGTCCTGACTTAGTCCTGGTCAGCCAAACGGCAGAAGACCAACCACGGCTGTCATTGCCTGAAAAGTGACCTTTCAATTAAGGCAAAATGGTTTGCATGTGGTTTCATTTTTGGCCATTGATGCAGTTCGTGGTGAACCCCAACATTGGCCCATGTACCCCCAAAGCCTGGCCAATCCTGGATGAGCCCCCCCTTCCTCCTCTTCCTCACCATACAGCCTCTCACGGGTCCCCATGCGCTCTGCTGGGACCCGGACCTTCATGGAACCACGGATGTTGCCCGTTTCCTCCCCACGGTGGGAGAGGTAAGTCAGGAACTGCTGCGCGGTGCTTCCGATCATGGATTTGAGGGCAATGACGCACTCTCCTGGAACAAGCAATGAGTAGATTAGGAAGCAATATGTAGTGCTGCCAATTAAGAAAGAAAGGAACTGGAATGCTCCCACCAGCTTATGCTCTATATCAAAAGTACAAATGTCCTCTGTAAAAAGCTTATTCTGAATTCCAATAGGACAGGAATTTGCACCTGGTTTGAAGGTCAAATTCCAAGACTTTCTTCGCCCTCTCTCAGGCAGCAAAGAACAACAGCACCCATTTTAAACTCACTAAAAGCAAAGACTATGTATTTTAATTCAAAGAGGGCAATTATTTGTCGCCAGTTGGTTGTGAGCATTCTCCCTCTGCAACCATGAGCCACCATGACAATGCACACTGCCCACCATAGCCAATGTCTGCTTTCATAAAATCCATCGGATCAGCATGCAACTCGGAACAAATTAAATAAAAGTGATTGCAGAGCGGAAGGTGATGCTTTTCCAGCCCAGCACCGGAGGTTTCCTCAGCTCTATTGACTCCTGCATGAGAGGGTCAAGAGGGCTACTGTGGGCACCCTTGGGATCTTTCCAGGCGCTTACCGTAAGACTCATAGCCATCCAAAGATTTGACAGTCAAGAGGAGATGCTGATCTTGGAGGTACTCAATGTCAGAGAGGATCGGTTTGAGCTGGATGTAAAGAAAGAGAGAAGAGTGTCTTCAGCCACCCAGGACATCAACTCAAACCCAAGCTGTGGCTGGGTCCATTCATTGCCTCCATTTTACAGATCCGTAAACTAAGGCCAAAAACCAGGAGTTTGCCTGGGCTACGTAAAAGGTCTGACTGTCCATCTCTTTAATGCAATTCACATAAAGAGACCCAAGGAAACAAACAAAATATGTTAAAGTCACACAAAGACGGAGCTTGTCTCCACTCACACCTCCCTCCACCGTAGCTATCAGAAGGATGATGTTCAAGGATGATGCCCACCCTTCACAGTAGCAGGTGAGACTCCATTTTAATTCCCCCAGAGTACCGCTGTAAAATCCTCAATTTATTTTCTTTAATGTCTTGCCAAGAGAACAGGGAGGATCAAAACCTAGAGGGTGGCTGGCTCCCTCCTATTCTTCAACTACCGTAGCTATCTCTTTGGACTACAACTCCCAGAATCCTCCAGCCAGCTGACCCCAAAATGCTAGCTAGAGAGGCTTCAGAGATGGCCAGCCAAACAAAGGAACTTCTCTAGGCTTGGCTTCCTTTCCTCCTCCCTCTGCACTGCTGCTGCTCAGGTGACCTTCCTGCCATGAGCAATGGAGAAGGAACATGAGACCGACTTAGCCATTAGCAACAGCCATGCCACTTCTGTTCGTCGCCCCATAGCGCTTGCGGCACTTTCTGGGCGGTTCACAAGGTAACTGGCATTTTGCCCCCAACATGCTGGGGACTCATTTTGCCAACATCAGAAGGATGGAAGAGGATGAGTTAACTTTGAGCCCTGTCAGGATCGAACTCACCAGGTTCTGACTGCAGTGCTGAATGACAGGTTGCTTACCTGTAACTATTGTTCCTTTCCATGGTCCCCTGTGAATCCATACAAATGGGCGTATGTGCAACAAACTCATTTGTGTGGATTCACAGAGACCACGAAGAAAAACTTGATGGAGTGTACGCTCAGAAATAGACATTGTAGATGGCTCATAATTAGAACATTGTTCTATTTCACAAGGATTGTCATATTTAAAAATTGTTATATTTTGCAAGTACATAGCAATAACGATAACACTTATATCCCCCCCCCCCCCAATTTTCCTCCATGGTGCTCCGTGCACTCTTTGGGCAGTTCACATGGTAATTAGCATTTTCCCCCAAATTTGCTGTGGACTCATTTTACCAACCACAGAAGGAGGGAAGGCAGAGTCAACCTTCAGCCTAGCTAGGATCGAACTTACAACGTCAGTAGCACTTTCTGCAGTTAAGCAGTTTTAACCCCTGCACCACAGGGGAGGAGTCTCACCGTGGGCAGCTGCCGGGACGACCACTGGACCTTCAAAAAGTTGATGTTGTCACTGCTCTGGGAGTCATTCTCAAAGCTCTTCTTGAATTCTGGGGTAGAGACAGCACAACAAAACCATTCGTGTCAAGCTCTGTGGGCGTGGAAGGTTCAGCCTGTGGTTTGTTTGGGGATGGACGACTCTGTGCCGAAATAGGGCCACCCAAGGGTTTCTCAACCTTGGACCTCCAGGGGTTCTTGGACTTCAACTCCCAGAAGCCCAAGCTAGCATACCTGCTGATCAGGGATTCTGGGAACTGAAATCCTACTAGATTCACAGGGGTGCCCAAACTAAGGCCCACAGGTTGGATCTGGCCCACGGGCCATAGTTTGGGCACCCCTGGTTTAAGCAGAGAAAATGGCAGCCTAAAAAACTATCTCATCCTGTTGCAAAACAGATGGCAAGGTGTGTTTTACTTCTGCTTCCGGTGGGAGGGACCACGTGACTGGCGCTGCTGAACCATGTAACCAGCCCACTGAACCATGTGCCCGGCCCATGGCCCGAAAATTTGGGCACCCTGTACAAGAACATCGGGTCCCCCAAGTTGAGTAGCCTTGGCTTATTAGGCCACAAAGACGGGGATCAGCACTCAGGAGAACAGGCGCCCCGCCCCTGACTCACCTTCCAGGCAGGTGGAGTAGAATTCAATGAAGAACTTGGTCCGGCTGGCCGTCTTGACAATCGCTTCGATGCTTTCAAACTCGATGTAAGCCTGGTCAGAAGACTTCGAGAGACCTGGAAGCAGCAGGGGGGAAGCCAAGGGGGGTGGCCTGCGTTACGGGGTTCACTTTAAAAACCAACAGCACCTGGTTTCCTGTGTGCACCAAACGGGGGAGGGTCCCAGGTAGAGCCAGGTAAGTAGCAAAGCCTGGCAGAAGATCTTGCCATGAACGTTTGTGACTTCCCATTCTAATTCCCCTGCCTTAGCCAGAAGCAATGGATGTGTGCCTCAGGAAGTCTTCTTCAGCCACAAAAGCTAGTGCAATGTTTGACCCAACGATAAAAGGGGCTGCCTTCCTACCGCAAGTGTTTTGTGCATGGATCACACGGCTGTCTTTGTTTGTTTATGGAACCAGCAAGGGGGGAAGCTTTTTTTTAAGGGGGGGGGCTCCAGCAGAGCTTGGAAAAGTTCCTTTTCTGGAGCACAATCCCCAGCCATGGGTCACACTGACCACTTGCCCCACATAGCAGGGCTATCACTGACCCATTCTTTCTTCTTCTGCTTTGCTATAAGAAACCCACCCACTTCTGGCCTCCTTCCCCCCCACCCAATGTGACCTCTGAGCCCGGGTACCTTTCTTGGAAACAAACTGGGAGGTGACCCCCACTTCGAAGGCTGCAAAAACCGGCGAGTGGTCACTGCTCATGATGTCGTCTGTGCATCCTGGCAACCAAAGGGAAAAGAGATCTTGAACAGACGGACCGACGTCAGATGCTAGACCTGGTCAGGCCAAGGTAGGCATTGGAAGGAAACAGCAGGAGGGCAAGGAAGGAAGCTGGCAAACCCCTCCCTTCCCTTCCCCAGGGAGCCACGGCTGCTGCCACTCAAAGAGTTGGCCATACTTCCTCTTCTTTCGTGTCCAGATTAAACTCTGGACTGCCCAAATGAAGCCACTTTCTTGGCTTTGTCTTTGGCCAAACTTAAGTCCTCGTCAGTGAATGTTCCTGGCAGGAATTGGCAGGCCAGTCAATGAGACCCCCTTGGATTCTGTCTCTTGCCACATTCACACATCATGTGTTGTTCTCCACCATCCACCCCCACTTGAGCCTCTTGGTCTTGCATTTAGGGACTCCAAACCTCAGCCTATTCAGGTCTTCCAAGTGATGTAAGGGAGGTCGAGTTCCTCAGCCGTGTCTTTCCTTGTCCAGTGAGCTCCTTCCTCCATCGTCTAATTTGCTTTTGGTCTTGCGTACCCTCAAGAGGGTTTGTTCTTGCCATAAAGCTCATCCTGGATCTGAATCAGTTGACTTGAGGCTCATCTCCATTGAAAGAATGCCGAGGAGGGCCCTTCTCTTGCTCCGTCCTCTTGGCATCCTCTGCTGCTCCTTCTCTCCTGAGCTTAGATGTGGAGCAATACGAACAAGAGGGTCTATTTTCTCAACGGAGGCGTCCTCTCATGATGCATCCTGTTTCATTTACACCCATGTCCACTTGTTCCACAAGTGTGTGGATGCGTTCCATGCTGGAGCAGCCATACTGGGCATGGGGCTCCGTTCAGCCAAAAGCAGCTGTCTCCATTCCCCTGGGTGGTTCACAGGTTTATTAAGTTTTTGCCCCCAACATACATGCTGGGTCCTCATTTTACTGACCTTGGAAGGATGGAAGAGGCTGAGTCAACCTGGATCCCCTATCAAGATCGAACTCTCAATGTTTTGCCTGTAGTACATCATTTGAACCCCTGCATCAATGCAGCTCTAATTTTTTTAGGGATCATGGGGAGACAAGGAGAGGAAGGAGACCCTATGGGAGACAGAGGTGGCCCCCAGGACGGTCCTGCCCCCCCCCAAAAAAAATGTCTTAGGGATTCTGCCCTGGTGGGGAGAAAGAAGCCAGCCAGTTGCTGCCACCACTCACCATAGGAGTTGCTATTGATGTGGGTCTCGGGGTAGGACTTCCAGAGGATGCGGTCACACCACGAAGGAACATTGGTTCTCACCTGAGGGCAGAGAAAACAAAGGGAGCCCAGGTAAGTCAACTCAGCCTCTCTTCAGTCCACTTTGCAAACCCCAAGACACTCACTCACTCACCCACTCTCACTCTCACTCTCTCTCTCTCTCCCTCTTCCACTGAAGCTGTGGTTGACTCAAGAGTCAGGAACCAGGCTGGTCGATCCCCTGTTTCCTATGGCCTCCCCCTCTCCCCCCCCCCCCGGCACCATATAGAGAAAGCAAGGCGAAGTTTGGAGACCACAAGAGGTGGCAGCATAAAGACACGCGGATGCCCATCATGCACCTCTGGAGGCTTTTATTCAACGCATCCCTGGGACCCAACAGCCACACCCAATTCTCTGTTTCAATAGGGATGTAACTCTCTATTGGTCAAAAAGAGCCTTTCTGGTCTGAAACCAGCCCTGGGTGGGAGGTCAAAAGAGCCTTCAAGCCACCCAGAGGTGCCATCGGCCACTGCTAGGCTGGAAGTCCTCCCAAGTTGGGGAGTGAAAGGCCAGCTGTGCTCAAATGCCTCTTGCCTAATCCTGCAAACGCCCCCCCTCTCCGAGCCACCCCCACGTGGCCCCTGGGCACCTACCCCCGTGGGCTTCTGCTTGTGCCAGACGTAGGTGTCGCGGGAGCCCCGTTCGTAGCGGTAGGTTGGGGGGAAGGTGATTTCCTCCTCACCTGTGGGAAACGGGGGAGACAACCCAGAGGCAGGTGAGTGCAAAGAAGGGCACCGGGTGGGCCTGTGGAGGAAGAATGGGCCTCCTCCAGCGCCATCGCTTTCCTTCTTCATTCACTCTCCTTCTTCATTAAGAGTTCTAGACCACCCGTCTGGGGCAGGTGCCCACTCTGGGTGATTTACGAGAGTTAACATCACAAATACACACACAAGAACAATCCCTTTCCTTTCTTAGGAATCTTTCCCCTAGATGGGGGGGGGGGGTTTGTGGGGTTGTGTATCAATTTTGAAAAAAGCCCTCCTGCCACCTGACATCCTCAGTTCACACGTCACTTTTACTACAACTTCAGTGAATCCCCTGCTTTACGGGCAGCTTTTACTGGAAAATTCACTTCAGGAACAGAAATCCATAGAAAATGACAGTCTGCTTCAAAGGGGGGAAATATCACCATATGGAACTTTGGGGGGGGGGGCCTGTTCAGACACTTCCCACGGTGGTGGTGGGAGGGTGTTTGGAGCATTTTTGCTCCAATTTTTACATTTTTACTCAGGTTTAGGCACATCCGGAAGCATTCCCCGCAACCAGGAAGCGCTGAAATTCCCCTGTCCCTTCATCAGCTGTTCCATGGGTACTTTTCTTGCAATTACCAGGGCTGGCCACTAGATGGCATTGTTGGAAATATGCATTGCCAAAATAATAATAATAATAATAATAATAATAATAATAATAATAATAATAATAATAATAATAATAATAATAATAATAAGAAGAAGAAGAAGAAGAAGAAGAAGAAGAAGAAGAAGAAGAAGAAGAAGAAAAAGAAGAAGAAGAAGAAGAAGAAGTTTCTGAACTCACTAAAAAGCAAAAACAAAAAACCAAATGTATCTCAAAACTCTTTCTAAAGTACATGATGGAATTTTTTGCTGTGTTTTCACCACTTTAGAAAGAGCTTTGAACAGAAAAAACATGTTTCTTTGGCTCCTTTCTAACCTCCAGAATGGAAACATTGGCTTTCAGTCCATTCCTATGGGAAACCACAGTTCACTTTAAGGAAAAATTGCTATAAGGAAAACTGTGCAGAATGGATTAATTCTGTAAAGTGGGAGTTCACTGTACTTATTTCAATTCCTACTAGCATCACAAACCCTGTGTGGAATTTATTTCCGAGAACTCCTTCCCAAAGCTGTGTTAGTCTGTGTTTCAAGCATATCAGAGAACAAACAAAGCAAAACAAACATGAAAAGGCTGTAGCGTTTTAAAGACTAACTGTTATATTTTGATGTTAGCTTCTGTGGATCAAGTCTGACAAAGTGGACATGATCCACGAAAGCTAACATCAAAATATAACAGTTAGTCTTCAAAGTGCTACACCCTTTTTGTTTTGCTTTATTTATTCTCTGGTATGCTTCCCCAGAGACAGGTTTCAGCAAACCTGTGTGTCTGTGTGTGCGCGTGCGTGCGTGCGCACACGCGCTGGGGGGGAGAGAGACACCAAGCACTCACTGAAGCGCAGGAAGACCTTGTGTTTCTCCTTCTCCAGGTTGAGCTGGTCCACCTTGAGGAGGGGCTCAAACTCCTTCCGGTTGATGTAGTTCAGAATCTCCTGCAGGGAGGGAAGAGAATCCAAGAAGGCCACAGGGCAGATCTTCAGAGATCCGGAGCTGATAGGAAACCCAAAAGCCCATTCGCCTCCAATCCTCAGGATGTAAAGTGACCTCTACCAACACCACTCCTCGGTCACCATCTGCTTGACCTCCAGGTGAGCAGAAACCAGGTGTGGCAAGGGTGCTTCCCCTTGGCACATGCTCAGAGAGACATTCTATGTCCCATGAGGAGACCACCCCACCCCACCCTCTTTCCTCACCTGTATGTCCATGTCCAGGCGGTAGTTCAGGTCTCCAAACCAGAAGAGGTGGGTGAAGCGGAGTGAGATGTCAAAGGAGCTGAGCTGCTTATCACCCAAGGAGAGGAGGCGGAGGATGTCCAGGTAGTTTTGATTCCTCCTGGAAGAGGAAAAAAAGATGGAGGGGTGGGAGCCATTGGGGGGGTAGAGGGGGGAGGCAAGGATGGATGACCATTTGAGAAGGAGGTCACTTTTCAGAAGCAACAGACCCCTCCCCTTTTCACTCTCTCTCTCTCTCTCCCCACCTGTCAGGACTTCCACTGGCCCCATGCCTTCTAACAGCCCCATAGACCAGCGTTTCCCAAGCCTTGGTTTTTGGATTTCAATTCCCAGAAGCTTAAGTCAATTCCCCAAAGCACTGATCAGCCAATGGACCAACTTAGGCTTCTGGGGTTTGAAGTCCAAAACCCAAAGGATGGGGAACCCTGCCATAGAGGACTACAGCTTCCAGAAGCCTTAGCCAGCACAGCTGGTACTGAAGACCTCTGGGAATTGTAGTGCACAGGTGAATCTGCATCCTCTCTGGATCCCTCCTGGACTTGGGTGTCCCTCCATCCATCCATCAGGATGGCCTCCCACTCTTGATACCTTGCACCATGTTACCTGGTGCTGGAGACTCACCTGGCTGTCTTCTCGCTGCCGGAGGTGAGGTGGCAGTTGACAAACCCAAAGGAGGTGCCGTTGAACATGAAGGAAACCCCCACAGCCCCTTTGTTCCCTGAGAGGCAGAAGGGAAGGGGGGAGGGGAGGATGTGAGAAGCCATCATGGGGGGGGGGGGATGACACGAATCCTTCCAGAGCAGTGGTTCCCAACCTTTATTTGGCCATGGCCCACCTATTTGAAAATCCTGATTCTCCCCCTCTCCCCCCCCCCCCCGGGTGACATATAATTCTTATTATTCAAAAAGTGAGCTCCTATTCACATGGAGGAAGCCTCCAAACTGGGCCATTCATGTTAATAATTCATTCTTGAATTGCTCTCCTTAAAAAGCAAATTGTGCCCCACATTGGGAACCATGGCTTTAGAGCCTGGGGTGCAGGTGGAATGAATTAAAATAGGGCTGTGATGGCGATCCTTGGCACTCCAGATGTTCTTGGACTTCAATTCCCAGAAGCCCAAGCACCCTGTGAATCCACACGAATGGGTTTACTGCGATTCATCTAGCCCACACTGCCCTTGTCGCTCCCAGAAGCGGAAGTAAAATGTGCCCATACAGAGGAAGGGTTAAACCGGAAGAGCCTTAACTGTACGGCTGCATTTTACTTCCACTTCCAGGACGATGAGGGCAGCGTAGGCCGGATGAATTGCAGTAAGCCCATTCATGTGGATTCACAGGGTTCGCCATCATGGAAATAGGGGCTTTTGCTTTCAAGGAGTAAAGTAGTTTCTGGCTTTTGCTGCAACAGGCCAATGGGACTCCGTAAAGGCAAAGACTGTAGACGGTGCCCAGAAGGGGTTTGCCCTTCCCTCCGTCTTCCAGGGGTGCCCTAGGACTGTGCACCATGCTCAGGGCCACACAGGGATGCACAGTAGAGCATTTATATGCATGTTATTATTGGTCTCTTTTTATTGCATGCCTTGCATTTTTTAAAATTGGCTTTTATTCTTGTCACGGCTGAGGATCTCAACCTCCCTTGTAGCGTCCCTTGGACAACCCTAAATAGGCAGAGGGTTGGAGTCCATAAATGTAAGACCAACGGGCTGAAGTGGGGGCTGATGGCTGGCAACAACACGAGCTGTGTGAATGTGGAGAAAGACAGGAGCCATTGGCTCATTTACTGATCCTGCCGAGGACGACCAGAAACATGCAGCAATGAAGACTTAATTTTGGCCAACAACAAAGCCAAGAAAGAAAGTGGCTTCGTTTTGGCAGTCCAGGGTTTGACTGGGACACAAAAGAAGAAGAAAGAAGAAGTAGAAGTAGAAGAAGAAGGGCTACAGGGCAAAATAGGAAGGGCGTAAAGACATGGCTGGCGGGGGCAGGTATGGGGTCCTGGCCACACAGGCACCCCAACCTGCTGGCTTATTCGATTACTTTTAATCTTTTGGCTTTTAAAATTTTAATCTTTTAAATTTTACGTATGGGTTGGATTTTATTGATGGATTTTATTGGGATCATTGTGTTTTTACTGCTGTGTTAGCCGCCCTCAGTGGCTTCGTGAATAGGGCGGCATATAAATATGACTAATAAATAAATAAATAAATAAAATACACAGGACCACAGGAAACAAATAAATAAATACAAACCTGTGAAAGGTGGAGCCCTGGGATCACAGGCCAGATCCAAAACTAGCCCAGAGGCTCTTGACTAGGACTCTGCCTACATCAAGCCAGCCTCCATCTACTCCTGTGATGGTGAACCTTGGGGCACTCTAGCTGTTTTTGGACTTCAATTCCCAGAAGCCCAAGTCCCTGTGAATCCACACCAATGGGTTTACTGAGCATATATGTGTACATTCACAGAGACTTGGGGGTGGGGGTCTGGGAACTGAAGTCCAAGAACAGCTGGAGTGCCCCAAAGTTCGTTACCACTGATCTATTCTATTAGCAGCTCCCCACCCCACCCCACCAGCCAGCCAACTAGCCTGCTTCATCCCCTCTCCCACCATGGCTCCGTTCCTAGTGTCCCAATAAGTGGAATTAGACCTGTTTGGGGCCCCCCAATCCCACCTGTTTCATCTCCAGAATGTCCCTGATTGATGGGAGGGACAAAAGCTGCCGCTTGGTGTTGGAAACCCAACAGATCAGGTAAGGAGGGACTGGGAAAAGGAGGTCCGTGTTGATTTCCCTGGGCAGCGACGGATGTTGGGAACAGAGGAAGTGCCCGTACATAGGCCAGGCCCGATGGGTAGCAGCCAGCCAAAGGACTGTGGCCAGGCTACAGCTGAAAGAATCCTTGGCAGCCAAGCAGCCTTTCTCTTACCCAGCGTGTTGGCAATCCCCGTTTTCACACTGGAGGTGCTCACATGGCTGATCCGGTTCTCATGCTCCGGCTTCACAAGGACTGCAATTTTTATGTTCCACAAAGACTGCATGGCGACCTGGAAAGATAAAGCAAGGCCATGAAATCTGTGGAACTCACGGGTGATTGGGGAGGATTCCCATGAGATCTATCTATTCATGGCCAGGAGAACATGCCTTGTCCTCTGGATTACAACACCCAGAATCGCCGCCACCAGCGTGGAGAAAGAAAGTGTGTTTCCCAGGCTATCTAGTCCACGGCTCCTGTAAAACATCCCTCCAACATGACATTTCAAAGGAATCCACGTTTAGGTTCTTCTCTACTTTCCTTACAGCCCAACTTCCCTATGTAGCCCTTATGATTCTGGCCTTCCTGAGACATCTTTATACTTGAGGACCTTTTCTAGTTCAAGGAATACTGCTAACAATTTCAATTTCTTCATGGTCAACATTGAAGGGATCTCCCCTCCCCTCCCCTCCCCTTTTTCTGCAGAGGAAGCTTTTGCCTTCTGAACCTACAAGGGCAGGCCTTCTTCTTCTCCTTCTCCTTCTCCTCCTCCTCCTCCTCTTCACCAGGAGTCATTCCACGCCGTAGCTCTTCATGGGACAGCCTCCATTCACCACCGCCCCTCCTTCCTTCCCAGCAAAAAAGACAAAACATGTTGTGGTACATAATTCCTGTATTTAACTGTGAGCTTTCATGGACCAAGTCTGATGAAGAGAACTTGATCCACAAAAGCTCACATTTAAATACAGGCGTTAGTCTTTAAGGTGTCACGACATTTTTTGTCTTTTTTTGGCTGTTCTGTTTTCTTACTCTCATATGTCAATAAACAGAAAAAGGACATTATTCCCATTTCTCAGCCAAAGGGCAATGAAAAAGGAGGTGGAGGAAAGGCACACCTAGAAGGCTTCATTTTCATGGGGAGAAGAATAGGAAAAAGGAGCACGCATGGGCTGAAAAGAATTGGAGCCATCTGACCAGAGCCGACTTCTGCCCCTCCCCCCAGGCTATCCCCTCCCCCCAAAAAATCTGCCCCTCTCCTTCTGCCACCGTGGACCTACCGGCCGGTACTCAATCTCGGTGAAGTCCTTGAGGACGCTGCGCATGAAGTCCACCCACTCTTTGTCCCCCATGGAGTTCTCCTGGGTGCCGAACACGTAGATGTCGTGGGGGATCGTGACCGTCATCTCATCCAGGGTCTTGCCCAGGCCTCTGGAGGCCAGCCAGGAGGCCAGGTTCTTGGGTGGGGGGACGCTCCCTGCACCAGGAGAGGAGGGGGGAACCGGAGGAGCAATTGGGGGGGCAGAGGGGGAGGAGAAAGAAAGAAAGAATGGGGAGGAAAATGGACTCTGACCCACAGAAAAGAAACCCTCCGCCTATCCCAGATCATTTTGGGAAACAAATCAGGGTTGACCCTTCCACCCGAGAGCCACAATGAAATTGTCACACAGAGAAAATCCACAATAGGTTGGGGGGGGGGGGAGAGAAGAAGAGCTACTCTTTTTTCCGGGGGGGGGGGGGGAGCTTGGAAATGGTACTTCTTATTCATTTAAGCATTTCTCGTTTTGTCCTGGCCCACACCACCATTTCCAGCT
The DNA here is from genome assembly GCA_030440675.1 of Furcifer pardalis. NCBI lineage: Eukaryota > Metazoa > Chordata > Lepidosauria > Squamata > Chamaeleonidae > Furcifer > Furcifer pardalis. The sequence goes on from CP126895.1 coordinate 118,087,325, forward strand.
CAGGTCAAGGCCATATGCGCTCCCTGGCTCAAAAGTCACTCCTATGCCACTCCAGGGTTCATCTCCGTTTATAGCCCTGTCTAAATCTGCAGACATTCCCGTGGCAGGCGTGTCTTGACACCAGAGTGCACGAAACACTGTTCCCTTTTCTGCTGAAGCACTACCTATTTACCTACTTGCAATTTCATGCTTTCAAACTGCTAGGTTGGAAGGAGCTGGGACAGATGACGGGTGCTCACTCTGTCATGCAGAGTGAGACAGGAACTCACTCTGTCATGCAGCACTCGGGTCTCAAATTGCTGACCTGCTGACCTTCCAGTTGTTGGGTTCAGTGTCTTAACCACTAAGCCACGACAGTCCCCTTCCAACTGACAGAGTCCCTATAAAACAGGGCTGCCTAAACTACGGCCTGCGGGCCAGATCTGGCCCACAGGTCATAGTTTAGGCAGCCCTGGTTTAAGCAGAGAAAATGGGCAAAGTCAGCACTTCCCCAGCATAAGCCTGGGATGCTCCTCCTCCTCCTCCTCCTCACCCATGTTCCACGTGCCAATGAAGACGGAGATCATGTCCGGCTCATCCTGCTTGGAATGTCTGTTCTTCATCAGCTGCAACAACTGGCAGAAGGCTTCCCGTTTCTGCAGTGGGGAAGCCAGGGGTGGGTGGGTGGGTGGGTGTTAGCCAGACCCGGGGAGCACAAGCCCCCCCTTGCCAAAAGACAGAGAGATCGACAAGCCCAGGGGCGCACATTCACAAAGCTCACACCTCACACCTCCTCCTCCTTTCCCTTTTAGACATCACCAAGGCACCAGCTCTCAGGGTGGCAGAGAAAGCTCAGAAACACAACAGCCACCTCCGTAAGTCTTGCAAATGTCGGGATAAGCCATTTCTGACCCTCCGCAGGGGAAGGGATGTCAGAGGACTGAACCCCCCCCCCCCCGGGGGCCTCAAGGGAAGGGGGTCTGGCCCAAGGGGCCTCTGCACTCACCCGGGCACTGACAAAGACAAAGTCTTTCCGCTGCGTCTTGTCCTTCTCCTTCTCAAAGACGATGCCAAGTTTATTCTGCACCCGCTGGGACTTTATCAGCTGCCGGACTGGGAGGGGGATGGAAGAGAGAGGTGGGGTTGGAACATGTGGGGGAGGGGGGCAAGGGACACCCTTAAGGAACTGATCCCTCTTCCCAGAAAAAACATCCCAGGATGTCTCTTCATCCCCCCCACCAAACCCCCCCCCAACCCCCCACAATTTCACTTTGGCCATTGCTAAAGCAGACGCCCAATCAGAAATCCATGACCTTGGCCATATTGTCCATCCATGTCATGTGATGGGTTTGAAGCTGGGGGGCGGGGGGGGGGAAACAAAACTCATGAATGTCTCCCCCTTTTTATCCATGCCATTACACTGGCCTTCTGAAAGGACATCCATTCAGTCTCTAAATCCCAAAAGTTTCTTCCAAATCCCAAAAGGTTCTTCATCATGGGCTTCAGTGAGAGATTAAAGGCCTCAAGTCCTTCAAGGAGGCCCTGTTTACAGGGAGGGGGCTCCGTTTGTGCACGCACGCACACACACGCACAGGTTGCCTTACTGTTCCCTTACTCTTGTCGTGGGTGAAGGTGTTCCAGTCTTCCTGGGAGTCCTTTTGCTTCTTCAACACCACCAGCTTCCCACCCTCCACGTCCACACTCAAGGTGTACTTCTGCGATTTCCCGATCTTGGCCAGGTCTCCCAAGGTGGGCTCCAGCTTCACCTGTGAGAAGCAAGGGGGGGGTTGGAATATCTGCTGTAAAATGACCCCCAGCTCATGCAAGGCCCCAAATGGCTTGCATAGGATCAGAGGCGAGGACGCTATTCAGGGATTCATGGGGAATAAATGGGGTGACATCTTCCAAAGAGGCAACCCCACCTCAATGGAGCACTTGGTCCTTTCGGCACATGAGCCGGGGGTGGGGGGCTTACCTCAAAGACATGGACTGGGATGCTCTTGGTTTTGCGAGAGGACGGCTGGGTCGGTCCTGGCTGAGTCGAGGAACTCATGTCCTGGAGGGCCTTCAGAGCCTGCACGGGAACAGCCGGGCGGGGGGGAGCCCTTAGGATGAGCACAAATGAAAAAGACACTCCTCCAGCGACCCCCCCCCCTGCCCCCAGTTCCTGGGCCTCCAAGGGCCCTCTGGCCATAACCCTCTTCCACCTCTTTCCCATCTCTTGGAGCAAGAAGAACTGGCCTCACGCCAACCCTATGGCTCACACCCGTCCACATTTTCTGCTCCCAAGGAACTGGCCATGAAGGGAGGGGGGAGAGAAAACCCTCTTTGCCAAGTGGGCTGAGCCTTCTCTTCTGTGCCATGCAGTGGGTCGCTGTGGAATCTGACTACAAAGGACACCTCTGGGTGCCAGATGGGTCTACGGCCTGCTCAGGGTGGCCGTTCCCTCTCCTTCCAGAGGGTTTGCATTCCTTGACTTGTGCGCCTCTTGGTGGGAGGCATTTCTCAGCCTCCACACCACCACCACCACCCCACAACACGTGCCCCATCTATGGCTCCCAAGAACTTCCCCAACTCCAATGGGTTCCTTGGAGGAAAAGATCCTGCTCCAAGCAAACCTGCTGGGGATGTATTCTCTCCCCCCCCCCCCCAAGGCTGGAAAGGAAAAGGCATGTGCGTGTCCATGTGTGCACGTGTGGCAACTCAGACCCTGATAACCAGTCAGGAGAGTGGAGGGTGGCCGCCTGGTGGGGTCGCCCTTGCAAAGGCTGACTTGCGCTAAACCCACAGGGAAGGGAGCCTTGCCAGAGCTTGGAGGGTGGCGCCTCTGAAAGCTGTGAGATGCCCTATATGGCTATTTGGAGAAAGGGGGGGCATAGACAGGACATGCTTTAGCTAAAGGTCACCCTTGCTCGAAAGCCAGTCGTATCCAACTCTGGGGTTAAGTGCTCATCTCTGTTTATAGCCAAAGAGCCAGTGCTCACTGTCTGCATTTGCAGGCATTTCCGTGGACATGTGGCAGGCATGGCCTAGACACCAAAGTGCACGGAAAGCTGTTTATCTTCCCACCAAAGTGGTACCTATTTGTCTACTTTGAAATTTCTTGCTTTCAATCTACTAGGTTGGCAGGAGTTGGGACAGATCCTGGAACGCATGGAGCACTGTTACCTTTCTCGCCAACGCAGTACCTACTTATCTACTTGCAATTTCTTGCTTTCAATCTGCTAGGTTGGCAGGAGCTGGGACAGATGACAGGTGCTCACTGTGTCCTGCAGCACTCAGGGCTCGAACTGCCAACCTGCCGACTTTCCAGTCATCAAGTGCAGCATCTTAACTGCTAAGCCACCAATGCTAGTACAAAAACTCAACAGGACTTGGGCCATGAGTTTTAGATCCCAAATGTTGTGCTTCTTCTTCTTCTTCTTCTTCCATGTCCAGGCCAGACATGAAACTGCCAAAATGAAGGCAACTTTGGGTGAGTTTGTTCTGCAGTTCCTTTGGCCTAACCGAGTGTGAGAAAGATTAGAGGGCAGTACAAGGTTGCCATTACCAGAGTATTCCCCTCTTGTGGTCCAAAAATACCACAGTCTTCATGGAGGCTCTTTCTGTTGATGTCAGAGAAACCCTCATTCTCCCCACTTTTCCTTTACCACGATTCAAACCCCTTTTAGGAATAGATGTATAAAATTAAAAAGCCAAAAAAATAATAATAAATAAAGAAGAAGTGAAATTATTTACAATGAAATTAAAAAATGCTGCAGATTAAAAAATAATAATAAGCAATGTTAGGTTTTCCTGCCATTCCCCCCCAAAGAAGGGGTTTGCAAATCTGTTTTAAGAAAGAGGAACAAAATGAATTAAGGTGGCAAGAAACCAACGACAACAACGCAAGTGTGCTGCTTTGACATGTGTCTGTCTGGCGGCAACTTCCAGCCCTGCTCCGTGTCCTGCACACTGTGGAAATGCACAGAGCTGCTGTGCAGGACACCGAGCAGGGCCAGAGGCTGCCGCCAGACAGACACGTGTCCAAGGACCACCCCTCAGAGGTCTTTTCGGCTGGACAGAGCAACCCATCCACGGGAAGGCAGCCGTTCAATCCAGGCCTTGACTGGCCTTGACCCAATCTTTGCCCTGATGCTTCTTCAGCTTGGAGGCTGAGCCAAACAGATGGAGCTTCCTCTCACCCACCTTCTTCTCAATGTTGGAGAGGAAGTCCTTCAAGACGGACAGCTTCAGGACCAGGTTCTCCAACTCCTGCTCTCCTGTTTGACAGGCACTCTGGAAACCACAAAGGGGAGCCATGAAACAACGGCAGCTGGACATAACACGTTTGGGGGGTGGAAGGGGAAGGGAGCGTACGGTCTCCTAAATTTGGGGGACACCAAAATCTAACACACACACACACATAAGAAGAGGTGGGAGTCTTGGAGAGTTGAGCTCTTCCCTGATGAGGAAAAGTCCTTCTTCTTCCTCTGATCTATGAATAAGCACAAGCAGGGTTCTCTCTGTTGAGTATTCTAGTCCAAAGGTCCTGAAACGTGGCTCTCCAGGTGTTCTTGGACTTCAATTCCCAGAAGTCCAAGTCAGCACACCTGCTGATCAGGGCTCCTGGGAATTGGAAGTCCAAGAACATCTGGAAATCTGAGTTTGAGGAACCCTGTTCTAGTCTAGTGCAACCCCAGCATGCAGTAACCAGAGAGATAGGAAAGACTAGCCTGATCTAAAGGAAGTTGTTTTGCATTGTTTGCCTGTAATTACAATTAGAAAGGTTCTTTTCTGCGTCAGCCATCACCTGACACTATCTGCATGTGTTAAGGCCTTTGTTTTGTTCTGACCTTCTCTCTCTTGCTTCCTGCTTTCAAAGAGGAAAGATGTCGTTGTGAGCTTGTTAGGAGATGCAAGTCTTCACCTCACACCCTAGCTGGCTGCAAGGCACATTGTGTCTGTGATGCCTTTCAGACCCTACTGTAGAGGCACATGGGTGCTGGGACATTTCCCTGGTGTGTTCTATGGGCCAGTGTATTTAGGTCAGAGCAGGATTGCAGACTTCCAGCTACAATGCTCAACTTCCTCGGCTGACAGTCTGGACAAAGATTCCTGCGTCTTCCAGAACCTGCTACGAGGACTTAATCTTTGCACTGATCCTGAGGATGGCTTTTGCCTGCTATGCCATCTGTGCTTGCTGTAAATTTTTAAAGTTTTAATTCCTTTTAGTATTTTATCAATTACAGTCTCAATTTTTAACCGTTAAAGTGAATTTTAATATGTGAGGGCATGATGGGACTGTCCAGCTGGTTTTACACTTAATTGGAAATTTATTGTTTAAGCTATGTCCCTTCTAATTTATGTTGCGAGCCGCCCAGAGTTGGGTTTACCTGATTGGGGCGGGATAACAAATTAGAATGAATGAATGAATGAATGAATGAATAAGGGACTACTTGAGGTAATAAGCCTCCACCAGGAGGACAGAAGCTGTAGAACTCTTTGGCTTTGCCTGTCATTACAGCTTCCCTTGACCCTGCTGGACTGGACTGCTACGGAACTGTATGGACTTGTGTATAGCACAACCCAAGTGTCTCAGTGAGGTCAACTGAGCAGCCCAAGAGAATAGATCTGTTTTGTGTTACAGTTGTTGCACTGTATAGACTTGCACCCTTTTTACTTCCTGAGTAAACCTACTTTGAGTTTTCTTCTGCACCAAGATCTGACTGCCTGTTTTTCTCACAAGGGACCCCCTTGCCAGGTGCGAACCTCTTGCTGGCCATGGCATACCACTCTGCTAACCGTTTACATCAACAGAGCACCTCCACCTTCCAGGCCACATGGCTGGAAGAAAGACTTTACTTACCTCTCTCTAAACTAGCTCACCTGGATACCTGCCTATATTACTGTACTGATCTAAACCAACTTCATCAAGAATCTTGAGCACATGCATCCTTTGACCTCATTTTGTGAGTAAATGATATCCCCACCACCACCACCACCACCAAGGATCTAGTCCAGGTGTGTTTATTAGCTTACCTGGGAATGGTGGGAAAAGAACTTGACCAATGAAGTTAGCCGGTCTAAAAATGGGAGAACTGGGAGACTTGAATTTGAACACAAAATTGCCTAAAACCTGCCCTACTTTGCTGCGCAAATAACTTAATACTCTTCATATGCTAGACTCCATTTTCTCTATTTTGTCCATCTGACTGTAACTACAGATGGTAACTGTAAGGAAAGTTTTTTTTCCTGTTTAAACATATCTTGAATAATTTTATCATAGAAAGTGCTGAGGGAAACCAAGGAGTGGGTTAGTGATGAGATTAGGCTAATTGTTCCATGTTTTCCCTATTTTGCTGTTGTTGTTTTGTACCTCATACTCTGCTAACTAGAGAAAACAACCAAAAGAAGGGGGTAAATCCCCCCTTCTATGGGCCTAGATTGAAACAAGGTACCAGTATTTCTCAATTTTCATTGTTTTCCCAGTACTGTTATTTTTCTCTCTTCCTCCAGTTAAATCACACACTGACTGAAGAAAATATTGTTGATTGTTCATTTTTTGAACTTTTCCTGAGATCAGTAACTAAACCCACTCAGAAATACAAGAATGGATTTTGCTCAGAATAAAGGGTTTTTCTGGAAAACTTTCAAAACTTACTTCTGCTAATTTTTCTCAGCGAAAGACTAGACTGCAGATTAATTTAGGGGCATCACAAGTTCATATTTGTATTGAAAATGATGAAACAGAGACAGAAGCAAAGACCAGCTGGATTTTTAAGCCCAGATCCTGCATGGCTTATAATTCTGAATCTATCAGCCACTCCACACAAATAGGGAATTCTTTGATACCCTGCCTAGATGAGAGCACTGATGAAAATTATGACGATATGAATGTAGGAGGATTGGAATTTGTGGCTTACAATGTGAATTACTGTGTCTATTGATATCAGTGTTAGTACTCTAAGTATTAACTAAGTACTAAGAGCTTGCAACCAATCAGCCGGCCTTCCCAATATGAACCCACCTACTCACCTGTTGCAGGATCCTGGACACCATAGGTGAGCTTTGCTGGTCAAACACCTTGGAGAGGATCTCTAAGCCTGACAAAACTTTGTCCACTTCACTGCAAGGACAAGAACGGGGGATTCGTGTCTCTAGGGTTCAGTTTGCCATGGCAAGAGAGACTCTGGAGAGCAGTTGCTACATCCCCTCATTGCAGCCCTCTCCCCTGAGACTGCTCTCCCCAAATTCTGCAGCCTTAGTTTCTTACATGTAGAAACACTAAAGCCAGGGTCAACTAAAGAAGGAGCCAAATTAGCAAGAGCAATCACACTGGTATATCTTTTGGAATAGTAGCCGTGTTAGTCTGTGGTTCAGGCATATCAAAAAAACAAAATAAAAATAAAAAAACACTGTAGCACTTTAAAGACTAACTGCTCTATTTTTATTGTTAGCTTTCGTGGATCAAGTCCACTTCTTCAGACAAGGAGTGAAACTTACAGGCATATGGTTTTTATACACCAAATCCAGGGGTCAAAGGGAGAAAGGTTTGCTCAAGCAAGATGACAGACAAGCACACACAGACACACACACAGACACACACACACACATCTGACTCCCACTTGGGTGAGTCTCCAGGGGGTCACAGGCCATGCCAGTGGTAGTGAACCTTGGCATTCCAGCCGTTCTTGGACTTCAACTCCCAGAAGCCCAAGTCTGTGCAGTAACCCCCCATTTGTGTAGATTCACAGGGACTTGGGCTTCTGGGAATTGAAGTCCAAGAATGGCTGGAATGCCAAGGTTCGCCATCACGGCACTACGTCCTCATCCCTAAGTATTCCTCCTCCATCATGCAGATGGGAATGAATGGAAGTGGGCTGCAGGTGGAACACACCTCCCTCTGATGCTTCCGTATGTGTGCGTGTGCATGTGTGTGCGTGTGTTTGCGGTGCACAGCCCAGCCCAGCCCTTCTTCCCTTCTCACCTGTGCAGCCGTTTGCAGGAGGTGACCAGGGTTTTGTTGAGGTGGGGCAGGCTGCTGCCCCCCGCCTTGACCGCTTCCAGGTCGAGGGAGTAGCTGCCTCTCAGGTACTCGTGGGAAAGGGTGTTCAGCCCGTTGCTGATGCTACAAGAGATTCTTTTTTTAAAAAAAGACTGTAATTTCTTTTTAAAAGATAATTCTTACTATTTAATCAGCATAAAAACAGGAAAAAATACATACTGTACAAACAAATTCTGCACAAAATGAATAATGCCTCAGCAACATTGGTGCTCTCACCACCACTGGGACACTGTTTTCTGATTCATATAATCTAAAGAAAATTTCCTTTTCTTATCTCCTATTTTCAAAAAGATAATCTTTATTTTATTTTTAACCAAGACATAATCAATAAACTCACCCCAAATATCTATAGAATCATTTTTCTTTATCAAACCTTTCTTTAATTTTAATTCAGATGTCACCTTTATCCTTCCTAGCCATATCCTTTATTTCTTTATTAGTCTGCCATTACAACTTCCATATATGGCACATTTCCCAGTTTTTAGCAATTATTCATCTCATAGCTGTTACTGTACCAGCAGTCCTCATGCAGCCACACTTCCATGCCACCCCATAGAAGCACTTAGTACCCTCTCTGGGCAGTTCACAAGTTAATTAGCATTTTGCCCCCCATTAACATGCATGTGACTCATTTCACCAACCCTGGAAGGATGGAAGAGGCCGAGTCAACCTTGCACCCTAGTCAGGATAGAATTCACAACCTTTTGGTTGCAGTACAGCAGTTTAACCCCGGAGGCACCAGCGTTCCTGATAATAACAACCATCTTTTCCTTATACTGTCCAGTGGTACGTCAGGCAAAGATCTTAATCCATCCCAGAGGGCTCATTGTTGTACGAAACCATTGCTATACAATGCATGGATCCTATAGCGGTTTTCCTTATAGGGTGCATCGTACAACAATTTTTTTTCACTAAGTGGTTTTTCCCATTGAAAAATTATTGTACGATTTTTTTTTCCAGTTGGGAAAATTGTTATGCAGGACCCCATTCCCCCCCCCCCCCAAACCTGATTGCTATGCGATTCCGTTGCTATAATGGGGTGAGTGTTGGATGAGGTTCCACTGCACTTCTCTCTACTTTTAGATTTCCCAAATCCATTCTAAGGCACATTTCCAATTTTAAGGACAATATTTGATTTATTTCTTCAAACATTCCCCCCCCCCCAAAAAAAATCTTATTTATTCCCTTATTCATCTGATTTATATAAATCCATAATATCTAGTCCAAGAAAAGGTCACTCTACCTACCAGGCCAAAACTGGGCCCGACTACCTACCTGTATGCCTGAGAGCCCACTGGCCATAGCAATGGCCCAGAGCCACACGGCCAGTAAGACGTGTGTCTTAGGGGTTTCCGGGATGGCCCCCACTCACCTTTCAAGGGCTCCGTCCTGCACAGCAGGATTGGTGTGGGCCACGCCCGAGGCGGCACTGCCACCTGGAACGCTGGTGGATCCGGAGCGGGGAGGTAACGGGGGCTTCTCATCCTCTCCATCTGGAAGAGAGAAGGCCAAATGGACAGCACTGAGCAGCAGCCCCCCTAGTGGCATGGCGGGGGGCGGGGGGGAGAAGTCAGCACGATCCTCATCAGATCTATCTTGGGGCGGTGGGGAAGGGAGACCATCTTCTCTGGGGTTGACCAGGCCCACCAGATCTGAACTCCTTTAGGTCAAGGACACCGTTGCTCGAAAGCCAGTCATATACGACTCTAGAGGTCAGTGCTCACCTCTGTTTACAGTCAAAGAGCCAGCACTGTCTGCATCTGAAGATGTTTCTGCGGACATGTGGAAGGCATGACAAGACACATAGTGGTCCCTATTTCTGTACTTGCAATTTCTTGCTTTCAAACTGATAGGTTGGCAGGAGCTGGGGCAGAGGACGGGAGCTCACTCTGTCATGCAGCACTCGGGTGTCAAACTGCTGACCTGCTGACCTTCCAAGTTCAGTGTCTTAACCACTAATCCACCACACTCCCGAACATACTGAATTGTAATGTTATGTAATGTAATGTATTGTCTGTAAGCCGCCCTGAGTTGCCACGGCGAGTGGGCGGCAATATAAATTTGAACTAATAAATAATAATAATAAATAAATAACTCCCTTACCAGCCACTGTCACTTCCCATTGTGTAAGCCACAACAATGAAAGGGAGACCGCCAGTTGGCTTCCCTGCATTGCATGTATTCATGTTGAAGAACTCCATTCCCTCCAGGACCCACACCCTGCCCCCCCCCATGTCCTCTAATGCTCACACCTGTCTGGCAAGGAAAGGAATGTCCCCCTTAGGGCTTTGTCCCTCGTGAGGCACTTCCTCTACTACACTCTGTCCTCTTGAATGCAACCAACCTGGACTGATTCTGGAAGTGAAGGCGGATCAGACTCAGTCGGTATACAAATGGGAGGCGACCAGAGAAGCGCAGGGACCTCCAGGCAGGGGCAAGAGAACATCTGCTTGGGGATTTGGAGAACAGCCACCGCTGCCTTTCGGAGTCAGCAACTCTGGGCTAGAAAGACTGAGGATCTGACGGACTCCAAGGCTGAGCGCCTTTAGCAAGCAGCCAATGGGGAAGGCCCACTGAATCCGTGGGGATTGGGTGAGTTGATGCCCTACTGGTTCAGCGTGCCTATTTCTCCTTGCAACTTCCGACAGGACTTCAGCCAATACAAGTTAGCTTCCTGGGCTTCCCGTGACCGTGTTTGGGGATGGAGCAGGTTTTGGGAACTGATGCTTTCCTGCCTGACCCCTGCTTGGGGTCATTTCCACCACAGCTGCCCGCCCCACCCCGCCCCCCACAACCAACCCCCGGGCTCTGCCAGGGAAGGCAATAAGGCAGACCACAGGACAGTGGCTTTCCGAGTCCCAACACCAGCCTCCAAAGAACACCCATGGCCAAATTCACCCAGAGGGAAACCCTCCCCCCCGCCCAGCCGGTTGCAGAAGGTTTGGGGCCAAAAGCAGGGGCAACAGCAAGAGCAACGGCACTTCTATACCCTGCCCCATAGAAGCACTTAGAGCACTCTCTGGGTGGTTTACAGGCCATGAGCACTGGGCCCCCAACATGCTGGGTACTCATTTTACCCACCTCAGAAGGATGAAAGAGGCTGAGTCAACCTTGACCCCTATAAGAATTGAACTCACAACATTCTGGCTGCAGTGCCACAGCTTATCGCCAGCGCTACCAGGGCTCAAGGCCATTCCCCCAAGCCACCCTCCCCTTACAACCGTACCTGAGTAGTCCCTGTCCTCTGGGGTCTCCTTCTCCTTCTCACGCTCCACCGAGAAGAGCAGGGTGCAGACCAGCCCTTGGTTTGGCTGCAGGTACAAGGCGATTAGGTCGCTCAGGGTCTTGAACCGCCGCACCGGGACCCCCTGAGACGTCTGCAGGAGAGAAAAGAAAGGGCATCGTCAGGCAGGGAACCCCCCCCCCCCGAGGCTCCTGGGATACCAGAGGTTAGGCTAGAACAGGGTTCCTCAACCTTGGCTCTCTCCAGATGTTCTTGGGCTTCAATCCCCAGAAGCCATGCTTCCTTTACAGCTGCCTACGGTTAAAAACAAGGCCTCCGGTTTCTAGAAACAGAGGGAGCCGGAACCACTTGTTCCTCCTCCTCCTCCTGGCTCGTGCCTGGACGCAGGACTGTGTTTGCCAGCTTGGTATCTACTGTGAGTTCTGCACAATGCTTAAAGGCAGGGCGAGGCCTTTGTTCATGGGCAGATACACACGTGCGGTACACAAACACAAGCAGAGGCCAATCTGGGTGGAAGAAGTCCCACAATGGCCTGGATCTGATCCAAAGTCCACCTGGTTGTCCAGTAGCCCCCCCCCCCGAGACCTGTGAGAAGCATGTAAACAGGGATGATGTACGCTCAATGCTATTTAAGTCCCTCCTGCATCCTGGCAACGGGGTTTCCAAGGTAGGCTCCCTCTAGGTAGGGAGGAACCACTCAGCCCATGCATCAGGCAAGACTCCAGCCTCCTCCTCTAAGCGTACCTTTAATTCTGTCTCCCAACCATTACCCCATGGATCCACTGGAATGAGTCAATGTCACCCCCCTTTTAGGGCAGGGCCGTTTCAAAAGCGAAGGACACCCCACGTGAAGCCTTTCCTGCCATCTGCCTGGAATGAAGCATGACTCAAGTTCAGCTGATGCTCCTTCTACATCCCGAATGCATTTCTGGAGTGGTGGGGGACGGACTCTCCGTGACTCTTTTATCTGCACACCCCGCATAGTTCTTCACATCCTTTTAGGGTTCTCCTTGCTTAGTTTCAGACCATGATAGTAAACCTTGGCACTCCAGGTGTTCTTCAACTTCAACTCACAGAAGTGGACACACAGTAAGCCCATTCACATGGATTCACAGGGACTTGGGCTTCTGGGAACTGAAGTCCAAGAACACCTGGAGTGCCAAGGTTCACCACCACTGCCCCAATAAAGGCATCAAAGGTTTCTTGTGTGGGCCGCACTGGCGCAGAAGGAGGTGAATTTCTGCCAGGGCCCTAACAGTATCCTGCAGGTACTCACTTACAGGAAACCCTTGCCACATTTGGGGGCAACAGAATGGGATCTTTGGGATTTATAGGGCTGAAGAAATGCCCGTCGTAGGGAGGAAAACCACTTCTTTTTAAGAAGCTTCCGTGAAGAACTCTGGAAACACTTCCCTGGATTTCCCTTCTTGCACTCTTGCTCTTGTGCAAACCAGGTTCATTGGCTTTAAAAAACATTTCTATTTTAAAAAACCCACAAAGAATATAAAACTTGGGGAAAATAACAAAACAACAACCAATGGGACATTATTTGTCTTCCTCTTTTTATCTCGACATAACTTTCGTTTTCTTAATCCTGTCCCCTATTTCCAAAAAGTTAAATCCTCTCGCCCTGGTGTTTTAACATGGTTAAAACTGAATACATGGCTAAAAATAATACATGGTTAACAAACTCTCCCCAAATCTCTTTAAAATCATTTTTCTTTATCAATCCCTTCTTTCATTTTAATTCACATATCAATTTATGGTTTATAGGTATATTCCATAATTCTTTATACCAATCCTCTAATACAAATTCAGTATAAAATTTTCCAATTTCTAGCTATTAACAACCTTTTTATTGTTACCATAACAATCATCTTTAATTAATTAAAGGGGGGGCAGTAAAACACAGCAACGCACCCGGCCAGACTGAATCAGCCCTTGTGTCTACACAGAAATCGAGTTAAATGGATTGTTTCATCAACAGACCCTTTGGTGCTCAGGGTCATCTTCAACCCCCTTCCCCAGCCTGAAATAAACAAACCAACGTGGTGCTGAATTCCCTTTTCACCTCCCCAGGCTTAGTCATAAGAAAGTTTGCTTATTACGGTAATAGCTTGTGAGCTGCCTAGAGAGTGCAATAAGGGCTTCTTCTATGGGGCCGCCCGGATACAAGTGTGATTGCTATTGCTATTGCGGTTGCTAATAATTATGTCTTAAGGGTGAGGCGCTTTAGACCTGTGAAGATGGAGAGCTAGAAAAGGCAGATAGCCAAAAAAATTATTTTTACTACTGGGCTGCACAGGGCATAATTAAGACTAAGACTGTATACATAATTAGGTTCAAGTTGACTGTAGGCAAGAGTTTTCTGGGTGGGGTGGGGAGATCTGAGGAGAGAGACATCATCTAAAGATGGGAAAAATTTGACATTTTGGACTACAATTCCCAGAATCCTGCAGCCACCAGTCTGGTTTCAGGACCCTGGGAGCCATAGTCCAAAACACGGCATCCCCCACTCCAGGTGCTGATCTTGCGTGACAAGACAGAGACACCGACTGAGCTTTCCCTGACATGGTATTCTCCAATGTGTCCAGCTACAACTGTCATGGGAGTTGAACACATCTGGTGACTGCTGGAGTCAGGAAGGCCATGGTGTGCATGTGCTGGGCAGAGCCGAATCATCCCCACATGGTGAATGCCACAGCGACAAGAGTTTCAGCCACTGTCTGAAAACTAGCAAGGTGAGAATGCCAGCCTCAAGTGCTAAACATTGGTGAACTGCCCAGAGAATTCACTAAGCCCTCTCGAGCAACAGAAAAGGGCCCAGTGGTGGGCATGAGCCGGTTCGCACCGGTTCGGTAGAACCGGTAGTAACAATTCCTGATGGTCTCCCGGGGGTGGGGGTAGTAACTTTCACGGGAGACCACCCGGGACAGTTACCTTTTTTTGAGGCTGCCAGTTCACCTGCCTCTCCGGCTGCTCGACACTGCAGCCAAAGTGACTGCTTTGTCAGTGCGCATACGTTAAAATACCAATTGACACATGCACACCTCCAGTGCTCAGTGCGCATGCATCAATTGATATTTTAATGCATGCGCACTGACAAAGCAGCCATTTTGGCTGCAGTGTCAGGCAGTGTTGAGGCCCTCAGTGGCCTCCTCGGAGGTGCAGTGGCAGCCCTTGCTCAAGTTGCCCCACACCACCCCATGCGTCACTGCCCTGCACCACCGCCACGCACCACCACACTGCCGCAATTCACTACCACCACACGCCACCGCATGATGTTGATACATGCCACTGCCACATGACACTGCTGCTCTCAGACGCTGCATGACGATGACGCCAGGCCAGGCCAGGTCAGGCCAGGCTGCCATGCTGGGCCAGGCCACGCCCCACTGCCATGCATGGCCAGGCCGCACTGCTGGGCCAGGCTAGGCTGCCGCACCTCTGGGCCAGGCCGGGCCAGGCTGCACCTCTGGGCCAGGCCGCACCCCCGCTGTTGCTGCCTGCTCCCCAGGGTAAGTGACTTGTGTTTTGGTTTGTGGTGGGTGGGTGGGTGAGTGGAATGTGTGTTTTTATGTGTATTTTAATGTGTTTTTATGTGTATTTTTATGTGTATTTAGTTAGTATTTTTATGTGTACTGTATTTGTTTTTTTAAACTTTGGCTCCACCCACGATGTTGGCTCAGCCCATGACATCATGATGTTGCTCCGCCCATGACATTGGCTCCGCTCATGATGTTGGCTCCGCCCACAGTGTGATAGGGGCATTTGGGGTAGGGGGTGGGGGTCTTTGCTTCTGCTCCTGGCATCTGAGCATGGAGACACACTTCCAAGCCCACAGAGTTTAAAGAAGGCAAAAGACCTCTTTTCCTCCCCTTCATTTCATTCCTTCTTCCCACATTAGCTTTTTTTTAATTAACAACAAAGAAAATCACATATACAGTACAAGATAACCACAACAAACACATACCACCAAAAACATATGCGTCCTAACAAAATAGCGCCGACTCTGTGGCCCCACCCCACCCCCACTGCTCTGGGAAAGTGTCTTCTTTCCTCTTCGTGGCCAGTTCATCCATGCAGAACCTTCTCCACCCAAGGTGGGGTCTTTACCATGGCCTGAGATCCCTTTGGCCACTCATGCCAGGCTCTGGGCTGAGCCCTAGTGCTGCAGGGTTTAAACTGCTGCCTTGCAGCCAAAACTTTGTGAGTTCAATCCTGACAGGGGGATCCAGGATGACTCACAGCCTCTTCCATCCTTCCAAGGTCACTCAAATGAGTTTCCAGCATGTTGGGGGCAAAATGGTAATGACTCTGTGAACCACCCAGAGAAGAGCACACTAAGCTGGATCTGGGATCCGTTTGATCCAGATGTCCCTGAGGAGGTGGACAGGCTCCTGGGATCTGTCCATGCTACTGTTAGATCCCTGCCCCACCTGGATGGTTAAAATGGCCGGGGTGTGTGTGACAGGTGATTAGGTCTAAGCGTAATGCTTCTTTGCAGGAGGGTGTGTGTTCCCTGCACCATTGAAACATGCACTGGTGCACACTCTCCTGAAGAAGCCTTCGCTCGACCCAACAATATTGGCTAACTTTGGGTCTGTATCCAACCTTCCCTTTTTAGGGAAGGTCTCGAAGAAGGCAGGGCACAGCAGTTGCAGGGGATCCTGGATGAAGTGGATTATCTGGACCCCTTTCCAGTCAGGATTCAGGCCCGGATAGGGTACCGAGACTGCACTGGTCACACTTAAGGATGATCTCTGGCATGACCAGGACGGAGGTCATCCGTCCGTCCTGGCTCTTCTTGACCTCTCAGTGGCATTCGATACCATCGACCATGGTATCCTTCTGGGAAGGCTCTGAAGATTGGGGATCCAGGGCACTGTGTGGTCCTGGTTTTCCTCATTCCTGAAGGGCCAGACCCAGTCGGTGTGGTTGGAGACTGAGAAGTCCAGCCCTAGGCCGCTCCAATATGGGAGGGCTCAGGGCTCTCGCCTCTCCTATTTAATATCTACAGGAAGCCTCTGGGTGAGATCATCCATTCCCACGGGGTGAGGTAGCATCAAGACGCAGATGATACCCAACTGTATATCTCGGCCTGTGATGATCCAGGCAATGCAGTGGAAGTCCTTTCCAGGTGCCTGGAGGCTGTGAGGTTCTGGATGGGGGACAATGGGCTACAACTGAATCCTGGCAAGACTGAGTGGCTGTGGGTCAGGGGTACAGCATTATCCCTGGAACTACCATCTTTGGTTCTGGATGGGGTGGTTTTGCCTCAGACAAAGTGCATAATCTGGACTCACGACTCCTGCTCTAGGACAGGTGGCAGTCGTGGCCAGGAGGGCTTTTGCACAACTTCGCGTTATCTGCCAATTATCCCTGGTCCTGGACCGGGACTCCTTGCTTATGGTCACACATGCTCTGGTCACCTCCAGACTAGATAATTGTAATGCGCACTACATGGGGCTGTCCTTGATGACCATTTGGTGGCTGCAACTGGTGCAGAATGTGGCTGCCCATGCGGTGATGGGTTGTAGCCATTATGCCCATGCCTCACCCCTGTTGCGGGAGCTGCATTGGCTTCTGGTGTGCCTCTGAGTGCAATTCTAGGTGCTGGTGATGACCTTTGATAGCCCTACATGATAGTGGACCAGGTTACTTAAGAGACCGTGTTGTCCCAAGGACCTCTGCCCACCCCACCAGAGCAGACCGGAGGGGCTCCCTGATGGAGGGCCTTTTCAGCATCTGCTCCGGCCCTGCAGAACCTCCTGCCAACTGAATGATGCCTCCAGGCAGAGCTATTGGCCTTTAGGAAAGTCCTTAAAACTTGGCTGGCCCAGCAGATGTGGGGTGCTGCCAGTGGGGCAGCCCCCACCCCCGGGCTCATATGAAAGGCTGCTCAGTTTTAACCTACTGTGAATGTTGGGAGGGCATTTTAATGGCTTTTAAATGTTAAATGTTTTAATGGTTTTAATTGCCATAGGTAAGCTGCCCAGAGTCACTTCAGCAAGGGGGCAGCAATAGAAATTGAATAAAATAAATAAATAAATAAATAATTCACCCCCGTGCCAATTCATCCGGCCCATACCACCCTCACCGCTCAATGTGGGTGCGTTTTACTTCTGCTTCTGGGAGTGATGAGGGCAGCACAGGCAGGATGAATGGGCATGGGGTGGATCCAGCCCACGGGCCACAGTTTGGGGGCCCCTGTACTAAGCCCTTCCATGGGAGGATGTATAGAAGAGTAATTGCTTAAATGCTATTTGCTCTCTCAGGAAGGACATCTGGAATCTCTCTTCACTGTATTCCTACCACCCCTTTGCAACACAAGCTAAGAACTCAAACTGACTGCATTTTAGTGCCTAACTTGTGCTGGGGTGGGTGTAGGAATACAGTGAGTAACAATCCAGATGTTTTACCTTGTAGACAGTGTTAGCATGGGAAGCTCTGGCTAAAATCCGGGGCCTGGGGGGGGGGTGTTTCCCCAGTTTGAGTTGCCTTCCACTTTCTTAAGCTCTTCTAGCAAGGCTGCGTTCTAGCTATTGCCGTCCTAATAGAGATTGCAGACCTTGTGGATTAGTCAACTTGGCTGCCTCTCCCTCTCTCTCTCTCTCTCTCTCTGCCTTGCATTTTCAAAAGGAGCAGCTGTAGTTGGGGGGGGGGGGATGATGGGATTTTAAGTACAGCACCTGGGGGGGGGGCACCCACGTTCCCAAGGCAAAAGGGGAAATGACCTTTCCGTTGGGTTTGGGAAGGGTCCATTCTGCAGCAAGGGAGCCAATGGCCTGAGACAGGGTTCCCCAGGTCTGATCAAGTGACCACCGGCCCTTCTTGGTCTCCTGAGAGGCAGGACAAGCAACTGACCGGTCATCTTCTATACTCTATAGCAAGTTTAGCTTCACAACCCACCTTGGAGTTTCCATGACCGAACCAAGACTGTTTGGGAGCCCCCCTTTTGCTCCTGCTAGCTCTGGCCCTCGAGGAGTCTAGTAGGAAGCCCTGCCTGAGGAAGGTCCACTTGGCTCACACATTTCACCTGTTTTGGGCAATTTAGCGGCCCATGGATAAAGAGACCGCCTGCCCTGGAATGCCTTAAATGAGCCTTGATGAAACGGGCCCTGGCGGGGCAGGGGTGAAACTGCTGCAATGCAGCCAAAACTTCATGTCATGTCATGTCATTTGATTTGTATGCTGCCCTATTCGGTAGAAACACCGACTCAGGGCAGCCCTCACAGAACCCACAAATGTAACATCCCATGGCATCCACAATACAATCAACAACATGATGCAATAAAATATAACGATAGAATACAACAATGCAATGGGACGAGCAACACAATGTAGCAATACAACTGAGCAATACAATCCATCAAGTATCAAAATGTCATGAGTTCGATCCTGTTGGAGATCCAGCTTGACTCAGCCTCTTCCAACCTCTTTCCAAAGTTGGGGTCAAGGTGCTACTTAACATGTGTGTGCATGTGTGCATGGCACACGTCTGTGCATGTGTAAAAGATGCTGAGCTTGGAGACTGGGAGGTTTGATACAAACCCAACATAAAAACAACCCCATGGAAATAATCATAAAAAGTCTCAGGTTAATCTCACTAAAACCTTACAAAGTCCTCTACCTCCAGTTCCCCATGAAAGCTAGCTAGAACTTGGGTAAGGAAGCTTAAAAACCATCCCAGACAGCTCTTATATCAACCCATTGGGTGGGTGGGTGGGAGGTCTGCTGCCCCACTGACAGCCCCCCATGCCTGGTGAGCTGGCCTGGAGGCTCCAGGCGATGGGTCAGAGGTTCCACAGGGCCGTAGCAGATTCGGAGAAGGCTCTCCTTCTGGTGCCAGAGAGACAAGCCTCTCTGGCAGATGAAACCCTTAGGGAGCCCCCTCCGGCCTGCTCTGGTGAGGTGGGCCGATGTCCTTGGGGTGATGCGGTCTCTTAACCACTAAGTCACTGCAGTGCTGCTCTATGGGGTGATACAGAAGTGTAATTGGTATTGCTATATCATTGTTAAAAATAACAAAGTTTAAACAATGTTGTTGTAATAATGGGCTATCTGAAATGTCTATTTCTGCCTCTATGCTCCATCAGGTTCTTTTTCATGCTTTCTGCGAATCCACATATGCGCAGTAAACCCATTCGTGTGGATCCACCGGTGAGCACGAAGAAGAAGAGTTACAGATAAATAGTTACAGATAAGAGTCACCGGACTCTTCCCTTGGCCGGCTCAGCCCTAGGGAAGTCGGAACCGCTGCGCCACTGGGCTGGAGCCGGCCATAGAAGCACCGGGTCGCCCTCGCCTCACTGGACTCTTTTATTTATTTATTTATTTATTAGTCAAACTTATTCATTGCCCTCCTCACTGAAGTGACCCAGGGCGATTTACAACAAAAGCATCAGTAACAGTTAAAACCAATTTAAAACTATCAAGTTAAAAGATTAAAACTAGCTAAAACAGATTAAAAGACTAAAAAGTAAACTAAAATTACAGCTAAGAGAAACTGAGGACAGGTGGCTCAGACTAGCCAATGGGTTGGGGTCGTTCCATCACCCGTCCCCCAAACCCATCCCACCGGCCAGGTTTTCACTCCTTTCCTAAAAATTCATACAGTGAGAGAGAGGGAGGGGTCAGATGAGCCAACAAGCCGACGCAATGGTCTGACCCAGACCCCAAACCTCTCCCGCCAGCCAGGTCTTCACCCCCTTCCTAAAGGGCAGCAACTCCGACTGGAGACGGAGCTCAATTGGCAGGAGGTTCCACAGGAGGGCCGGGGCGGACACAGAGAAGGCCCTCCTCCTTCTGGTGCTAGAGAGATGAGCCTCTCTAGCCAATGGCACAACCAAAGAGCCCCTCCGGTCCACTCTGGTGGGACGGACAGATGTCCTCAGGGTGATGTGGTCTCTTAAGTATCCTAGTCCACTACCATGTACGCTTTCAAGGTGATCACCAGCACCTTGAATTGCCCCCTGAGGCAAACTGGGAGCCAGTGAAGCTCTCTGAGCAGTGGTGAGACGCAAGCATAATGCCCACATCCCATTACCACTCTTCCCTTGGCCGGCCCAGCCCCAGGGAAGACGGAACAGCTGCATGAGGGGGCAGGAGCCGGCCATAAAAAAATGCCCTCACCGCCCCACCGGACTCTTCCCTTGGTCGCTTATCTTGAAGGGAAGTGGACAAGTCCGAGTCTCTGCAATGTATTTTTTTCTCTCTCCTTCTTTGTGTGTATTGCATTGACATGCGTTGAAATGTGTATTACTTTGACATCTGTATTTTTGAAATGTTTTTATACTGTATTGATATTGTAATTTGTAATGCTCTATTTCTTTGTTAGCCGCCCAGTCACATTGCAAGTGGGGCGGCATACAAGTCAAAATATGATGATGATGATGATGATGATGATGATGATGATGATGATGATGATGATGATGATCATCATCATCATCATCATCATCATCATCATCATCATCATCATCATCATCCTCTTCATTCTCCCAAGGTCAGTAAAATGAGTCCCCAGTATGTTAATGAGGGCTAAAAGTTAATTACCTTCTCAGGCGCCCAGCAAGTGCACTAAGTGCTATGGGGTGGCCTATAGAGTACTAGAAAGGCCATGGGTCCTGCTTGACCTGAAGGAGCCCTTCTCCCCAGCCCCACCTGTCCAGCGGCCTGCAGAGTGGGTGGAGGGGCTGATGGACAACAGATCCCCCCCCCCCAAATCCTCTGAGCCAGCAGAGCCCAGCCGGCAGGGGGGCCCTGAGAGGAGGAAACCAGCCTCCTCCTCCTCCTCCTCCTGCAACCATTTGCTACGTGTCGAGGCTGATCCCGCAAAAGGCAGAGAACAAACCTCAGGACTGGTTGAGAATTCCCCCCCCCCCCTTTTGCCGGCCAACACCACAGAGCCCAGGGAACTGGTCAGCCCTTGAGGGCCAGGGGGTGCCCTTCTTTGCCTGCTGTTGGCCAGCTTTGCCCGTCCCCCACCCGGCCATCGCTGTCTCCCCCCGCCCCCCCCCATCCTCTTCCTGAGCTGGTTTCTTCTTCCTCCTCCTCCTCTCCTTCCTAGGGCCACACAATGGAGTCCGTGTTGTGCTATAAATGCTCAAGCCCATGGGTCAGGCTGACCGCCGGCCAAGATCAGCAGTGCGTGGGCATCCCTGGGGATCCTGCCAGCAGCCAGAGAGACGGAAAGAGCCACTGGATGGAAGGAGCACCCGTTCTGTCCTGTGCTCAGAAGAGAAGAGGGGGAGAACCCACGGCTGCAGGGAAAGCTTCTCTTGCAATGGCCGAGCCTCTCTCTAGACCAGGGGCGCCCAAACTATGCCCTGTGGGCCAGATCTGGCCCCCACACCAATTCAACCAGCCCCTTGCCGCCCCCGTCACTCCTGGAAGCAGAAGTAAAATGCACCCATATGCTTCCGGGGGTGATGAGGGTAGCGTGGGCTGGATGAATTGGCATCAGGGGCCAGATCAGGCCTACAGGGCATAGTTTTGGCACCCCTAGTTTAAGCAGAGAAAATGGCAGCTTAAAAGCTATCTCATCCTGTGTCAAAACAGCATGCAAGGCGTGTTTTACTCCCGCTTCCAGTGGGAGGAACTAAGTGACCGGCCCACTGAACCATGTGACTGGTCTGTGGCATGAAAAGTTCGGGCACCCCTGCTCTAGACACACAGACATGCACGCGCACGCACATGCACGCACACGCACGCACACACAGAGAGCCGTGCCCTGCCTTCCACCTCCACCTAAGGAGGGCATGCTGGAAGTCCCCTGCCGCCACATCTAGGAGCCAGCAACGCCTGAGAGGAGTCTGTGCAGACGGGGGTTGTAAGAAAACCATACTCTAGTTTCCACTATCCTAGGATACTAGAAACTGGGTTTTGAAAACATGTTCCATGTAAGGAAATCATAACCAGGTTTCCACTATCCTTTGAGGGTGGAAACTGGGCTATAGTTTCCTTACAAGGTTGCCCTCTAGATCTGAAGATCAGCTCTGGCCAATAGGAAGTTCCTTCTTCCACCCTCCAGCCTCACATTCCAGGATCTCTTCTTATCTCTGGGCATCCTTCCCTTCCCACCCCAGATGGCCTGCCCCACCAGCTGCCCCACCAGCTGCCCCACATGCCAGCCAAGAGGATGGGCAGAAGCACCATCCTCTTGGTGCTTTGCTGGGAATCATGCCGCCGCCGCCACCCCGCTGACACTGGAAACACAATATGCCTCCCCGGCCACAACTATGGGACATTGAAAGGCCTCCCTCCACCCTCCCAACATGCGTCTAATTCCCTTCTAAGGACTTTGCGACAGTGGCCATGGCTAAATTAGACTGGCCATTTCATGAGATACACCTGTTTGAAGGGACTGCGGTGGTTTAGTGGTTAAGATGCTGAACTCGATGACTGAAAGATTGGCAGGTCAGCAGTTTGAGACCCAAGTGCTGCAAGACAAAGTGAGAGCCTGTCGTCTGCTCCGGCTTCTGCCAAACTAGCAGTTCAAAAGCAAGAGTTTGCAAGTAGATAAATAGGTACCACTTCAGTGGAAAGGTAAAGTGTTCCATGAGCTACTGTGTCTAGTCATGTCTACCACATGACCATAGAAATGTCTGCAGATGAAGACAGCACTGCCTCTTTGACTATAAACAGAGATGAGTCAGATACAGCTGACTTTTGAGCAAAGGAAACCTCAGTCTAAGCCTGTTGGAAGCCTTGCAACAGAGCGCAGACATTTAACCTTCGTGTATTCGGTAGGAAGCACTGCAGAGGACGGCACTTAAATACGACACTCACAAAAAGTAGGAACCCCAAAGTAAACAGTGGCAGACCTAGAAATCATGAAGCACGTAGAATTTGCAGGATGCTAGAATAATCTGGCCATGGAACAAAGAAGGAAAAGCACAGATTGTTACAGTTGATCATTCAAGGTAAAGTAAACAAGAAGAATGCTTCGTTTGCTTTACCTGGAAGATGGCAATGGAAGCAGCACTGCTGTTTAGAGCTGCTTCATTACCTGTAGAGCTGTTATTACCTTTAAAGCCCTACATGGTAGTGGGCCAGGATACCTAAGAGACCGCGTCACCCCAAGAACATCTGTCCGTCCCACCAGAGCGGATCGGTGAAGTTATTCCATCAGCTAGGGAGGCACGCCTCACTGGCACTAGGAGGAGGAGGGCCTTCTCTGTGTTTGCCCCGACCCTGTGGAGCCTCCTGCCAACTGAGCTGCACCTACAGGCAGAGCTCCTGCCCTTCCGGAGGGGTTTAAAAACCTGGCTGGCGGAGCAAGTGTGGGGACCCAGGAACATGGGATCCCATGTAGGGTGGCCGATCTAATGGGACAGCCTCCCTTTCTGCTCTTCATCTTTTCTGCTGTTTTAATCCTTTGCTATGAATTTTTAAAGTTTTGATATTAATATTATTATAAGTTTATCCTATGATTTTAAACTATGTTTGGGCACCCCTGCTCTAGACATACAGACGCCGACGCTGATGCTGCACCCTCCCGGCCCCCGTCACCGGCCGGGAGGAAGATAAAAGGGGCCTCCCTCAGCCACCCGGCCTCGGAGAGAACTTGGGGGTCTTGGGCGGCTATGGAGGACTCAATAGGGGGGGGGGTTGGTGGGATATTGTTTTTGTTTGTATGGATGCCGCCTAAAGTCAGGTTCGCCTGAGCGAGGCGGGGTATAAATTTGAAGAATAAATAAATAAATAAATGTTGTAAGCCGCCCAGAGTCGGGTTTACCTGATTGGGGCGGGATAGTAAATACGAGTAAATAGATAAATAAAGTCAGGCATACAGGGACAAAGCCCAGGAAGAGGAAGGAGGAGAATGAGGAGCAAGGAGCAAGCCTTTTGCAGGACGGGTGTGACAACCAGGGCTGCTTCTCTGCCCTTGCCACTAGCACCCAGAGAAGGGCAGGCAAGAACTCTGGGCCACCTGACCTTTGCCAAAATAACCCTTTAAAAAGTATGAGAGGCTTACCTGCACGGCCAGGAAATCCTCTTCATCAGGCAAAATCCGGTAGGTATGGACATGCTTCTGAAATCTGTGGCCATCAAGAGAGAAAGCAGGGAGGAGGTGAGCTTTGATAAAAGAGTGGAGCTTCCCCACCCCCCACCCCACCCCCCAGCTCTGTGGGTCTCATTCTGCTTAGAAGGGGCTGCGGTGGCTCAGTGGTGGTTAAGAAGCTCGCCTTGTTAGCTGGAAGGATGGCAAGTCAGCAGGTTGAGACCCAGGTACTGCACGACGGACTGAGTGCCCATCTCTGTCCCAGCTCTTGGGGACATGAAAGGAGCCTCATTTGGACATCCCCTGAGCACAGTTTCTCCTGCAAAAATCCTTTCAACCCAGAATAATCTCTGACACGGGATTCTTCTTCTTCTTCCTTTTCTTCTGCTGCTGCTTAGACACCACATCCCTTGTCTTGGAAAACTGACCGAGTGACTTAGAATATTTGTGCAACTTGTGGGTTGCTTTGTTTTTACTCACCGGGGTGTGTGTCTGTGTGTCCCTGCCCAAGATGTCTCGGTGGTGAACGAAATGGACCCCACTTCCCCTTTTTTTACACCAATGCTCAAACTTTAGCCATTGTCATCGGCAAATGAAGGAACCCCCTGCCTCCTTTGTAAACTAACCGTAACTACCTCCTCTGAACAGTTTTAACAGTTCACTTATTTGACAAGAATCTTTCCTGCCTTTTGCAGGAAAACCAAGAAATGAACATTATTTATTTTTATTTATTGCATTTCTATCCCACCCCTCTGGGATATTCTCCAACTCTGGGCGGCTTACAACAATTATTTATTTTTTAAAAAGCTTTACAATTACAATAAGAGATTAAAAATAAAGACTAAACAAACCGAATGAAATTGTAAGGAACAAGAAAGCAATAACGATGCCCCAAAAGCAACACATATTGGTGACGGTATAGGTTAGTTAATCCTAAAAAATAATGAGGTGGAACCAAACGCAAATCCAGGCCGGAAGCGCTTTGAGAGCCTGCTTTGAGAGCCAGTTTCAGGTGGCACAGAAGGCTGAGACAATTCATGCTTGGATTTTAAGGTGCGCTGCCTGTCGGTTGTGGGGTTTTGCCGCTGCCCAGAGCACTGGAAAAACATAAAGTGCACCATTGCTGCACTGATTTCTTTTTTAATAACACAATTTAAGACAGAAGGGAGCAGAGGCTTGGGGGAAAAGACAAAGCCAGTGCCACACGGTTTTCAAAAAACCAATATAACTCTAAACATCCATTTCCCTTGGTGTGTTTTTTAAATAAATATAAGAGCACGACGAGTCCTTAGCAATTAAAGTTTTTTTTAAAGTTACTTGAAAACGTCACGTCTGACCAAAGATCTAATTCATGCCAGCTCGGAGGAGAGAAATCTTGCTAGCTGGAGGATTCTTGAGAACTGCCTGGCCAGGAGACCCTGCTGTGCTCTTAGAGGAGGACCCAGTCTGGCCAGGGACGCCACACCAACCTCCCAGTGAACTAACCTGACGACCCTGAGGATGAAGTGGCCTTGGGTGGGTGGCAAAGGCCACGGAGAAGGAAGGAAGGAAGGAAGGAAGGGTGAGGGTTCCCAAGTAGATTCAATGGTCCCATTTGAATCCCTCTCGAGGGAGGGCAGCAGCTTCATCCATTCAGGCCTGGAGGAGGAGGATTTTGTGTGCCAAAAGGGCTCAGGAAGTCCAGAAAGGGATTCATGGAACTGGATTGGTGGTACAGAACTTTGGGTGTCATGGTGCGATGCGGAAGGCAAATGGGAAGCCACGACACTTCATAGTTCCCAGGACAATCTTCATGACTGATCGCCATGAGGAGAGCTAATACCGTATTCAGAATCAGAGATGGCACAAGAAGAAGAAAGAAAGAAAGAAAGAATTTTTTGTTTTTAACGTGTATAAATGCAAATAAAATTAATATTTAATATTGCACATCAGAGCAGGCACAACCTTCCAACCACACAGCACTTACAATACAGCTTAGGGCAACTGAGCCGTCTCCGCTCCTGAGCTCAGCACCAGAGCCGGTGGGTGGACAGGGGGGCACAGAGGGTCCTGCCACATGTACAGCACGGTAACAGAGCAAGCCAAGGGAGAGGAGGAACTGGCGCATGCCATTGCCATCCCCAGTACAACACCGAACCGAGAGGCGGGGGGGGGGGAACTGGGCTCATCTCAGCAATGGTGTGATGGTAAGCAAAGGCCAGGAGGCGCTGGGCATGTTCTAGACCAGGGGTGCCCAAACTTTTTGGGCCATGGGCTGATCATGTGGTTCAGGAAGCCGGTCACTAAGGCCCGGGGGCCGGGTGCGGGCCCCGATGCCAATTCATCTGGCCCGCAAAGCCCTTGTCGCTCCTGGAAGCAGAAGTAAAACACGCCCGTACGGGCATGTTTTACTTCCACTTCCAGGAGCGATGAGGGCTTCGCGGGCCAGATGAATTGGCGCCGGGGCCCGCACCCGGCCCCCGGGCCTTAGTTTGGGCACCACTGTTCTAGACACAGACTCTTCCTGTCCACATGCCTGAGGCCAGGGCTCTGCCGCCAGCTTTGTGACCCGAGTTCTAGGGGAAAGGTTAGGGCCGAGAGGAGGGTTTCTATTTTTAAAACATTCTCTCCTTAAGCCACTTCCATCACAGGGCTCTCTATGCACAGGTGGCTTACCTGTCACTGTTCTTCTTCATGGTCCCCTGTGAATCCACACCAATGTGCAGTAAACCCACGGGTGTGGATTCACACAGACCACGAAGAAGAAGAAGAAGAACTTGACAGAGCATAGTAGGGGCAGAAATAGGCACTGCAGGCAGCCCATAATTAGAACACGGATGTACAGTACAGTATAGTCCTTTATTTAACAAGGCTAGAACAAGAGGAATTAAACTTCTATACCACCCCCACCCCACCCCCAATAGTGCTTAGTGCATTTTCTGGGCGGTTCACAGGTTAATTACCATTTTGGCTCCCAGCATGCTGGGTCCTTATTTTACCAACCTTGGGAGGATGGCAGGCTGAGTCAACCTTGATCCCTGATCAGGATCAAACTCACAACCTTTTGGTTGCAGTACAGGAATTTAGCTACTGCACCACCAGGGCTCCTTCACCACATGTAGCCCACACCAGCCTGCCGCCCCTCCCCCCCAAGAGCCCATGCAGGTACGGCCTCCTAGATCCCTTGCTATGTGCACTGGCAATCTGTTCCCAGCACTTACCTGCCCGCTTGTGATAGGGTCATAGTCAACCATCTTCCCCAGGGCTGTAGCCCAGGGAGGGGGGGGCAAAAACCCACCTGAGCTAGCAGCTCCCCCCCCCAACCACCTGTGGTGCCAATGTTATACATATGTGAGTGTGACATTGCTGCCGCCCCCTGAACTTTTTTTGGCCCTCCTGAAAATAATTTAACCCCCCCCCCCCGGCAATCTAGAATCCTGGCTACTCAGGCCCTGGGGTGCCCCCTGCTCCTGGATTTCCACACAGGAAGGTCCAGGCCAGAGCAACGGGAGAAGTGGCTAGTCCTCTCTTAGCAGAGCAGGGTGTGGTGTGTGTATGTGCGCGCACTACATGTCCCATCAGCTAGGATGCTGGGCAGGGCAAGTGGGAGTTGCAAGCCAAGAGTCTCCGGGGTTCCCCCTTTCATGACGCCTGCCCTGCCCAACAGACCACAACCCACAGGCGGGGAAACAAACGGGTCAGCCCACGCCTGGCCACAAGAGGCCCGCCTGCTTTGCTGAGCAACAACACACACAGAGACACACCATGGCACTTTTAGCCACACACACAAATGAGGGGGATGCAGATGCCAGCAGTCCTCAAAGGCTGGCTGGGGCTCCAAGCCCCCCCCCCCCAAGTGGTGGGCTGCAAAAAAACACTTACTACCACACTGTGGGTGTGGCCTGGTGGGCGTGGCCAGGGGGAAAGCCCTGTATTGCACCCAAATTAGGACTACGCTACGGTACTTTATTTCAAAACTTGGATGGGGGAGGGGCTAGCCAGAATTTCCGCTACCGGATCTGGTGAACTGGTGCGAAGCTGCTGATGCCCACCACTGCTTCTCCCCCCCCCCCGGGGTCTGGCTCCCAGGAAGGGGCAGCATCTCCACCACCCCACCCCGTGGTGCCTTCTTTCCATAGGCTCTGGCTCCTCCTCCTCTGACTCCTCTGACTCCGTGGGAGGGGAGACTGCTGCCCAGATCTGTCCCTCCATCAGTCCCTTAGAGCAGGGGGGCCTAAACTTTTCCGGCTGTGAGCTGGTCATGTGGTTCAGTGGGCCGGTCACGTGGTTCCTCCCACCAGAAGCAGAAGTAAAACGCCCCTTGCAATCACTTTTGCAACAGGATGAGATCGATTTTAAGCTGTCATTTTCTCTGCTTAAACCAGGGGTGCCCAAACTACGGCCCACAGGCCGGATCCAGCCCCTGAGGCCAATTCATCCGGCCCTTGCCACTCCATACGTGTGTGTTTTACTTCCCCTTCCAGGAGCGGCGAGGGTGGCATGGGCCGGATGAATTGGTGTCAGGGGCCAGATCCAGCCCACAGGCCGTAGTTTGGCCATCCCTGCTTTAGAGCATTGGGTTACAGTGGAGCGGGTGACTAATCCCCGGCTGCGCCAGGCCAGAAGGCCCGGCCAAGCAGCTGAGGGGAGGCACAAAGGCTGCATTGTTGCTCCCGAGGGGCCCGATCCCCAAAGGCGGCCCAACGACCCTGCTCTATTTATTCCTGCTTCCCCATCTTGCTGGGGGTCGGAAGGGAGACAGGATTGCCCAGGTGCTATTTTGGGCACTTGCTCCTCCTCCTTTGCTGCCAGCCCTGGCATTAAGAGGCGCCCCAGCGGTCA
This sequence comes from Furcifer pardalis, assembly GCA_030440675.1. NCBI lineage: Eukaryota > Metazoa > Chordata > Lepidosauria > Squamata > Chamaeleonidae > Furcifer > Furcifer pardalis. The sequence continues at coordinate 118,116,422 of CP126895.1, forward strand.
GCTCTCGTGGGCCGCAGGGAGTCCGCCTTCAGAAAAGGCCCAAGGGGGATGGCTTGACCGATGATACCGCCAGGCCATTTGGGCAAAACCACCAAGCAACCAAAACACCCCAGAAAGGGCTGCAGGCTCAGCAGACATGGCTCCACTGTGGCTTCTCCAGAGAAGGAATCGCGCCAGCCGAGAGCTGCCTGCTGAAGAAACAACCACCAAGGGCTCTTACGGGTGGGCAGATGGTTTATTTGGGCTGCAGCCCCTCTCCCACCAAAGCTATAAGACCTGCCACCGCCCCCAACGAACTTCGGCTCCTCATCCGGTCCGGCCCGGAGAGAGAGAGACGCCAGTCCCGCTATTACCGCCACAGCTGAACCACGGCCAACCACTCTCCAGTTAAATGTATATTTAATAATTGAAATATTTATAAGGGATGAGGACTTTCCCTATTGCTTTGTACTGTATATCCATGATTGTTTTTTGTATTTCTTTGACTGTACTGTATTTATATAAATATTTTTATTATTTTTTATGAAGGTCTTGTCGACCACATTGATTGTATTATACTTGTTATATTGTATGTATATTATGTTTTCTATTGTAACATTGTTAGCTGCTCTGGGTTGCTTCGGCAAGGAGAGCAGCATATAAATTTGAATTTAATAATAATAATAATAAAAGCCCTGTGCGGCCCCCACCAGAGCTCACCCCTGAGGAGACCGACCAGGTTGTGCCTATGGAAGTTCTCCAGGTGGGCAACCGTGGCCAGGCGAGTCTCCTTCCAAAGGACGGTTGCTCAGATAACTGGGGGGGGGGGGGAGAGACATTCCCCCCCTCCAAGAAGAGAAACGTTGTTGTTCTTCAGTCACACAGTCGATTCCGACCCTTTGCAATGATCCCATGGACCCCACTGTCCGCCAGGCACTTCTGTTGTCCTCCACCCTCACCCTCAACTCGCTCAGCTCTGTGCCCATTGTGTCCATCTCATTTTGGGCCGCCCCCTTCTTCTTTTGCCCTCCACCTTTCCCAGCATCAAGGCTTTCTCAAGTGAATCCTCTCTTCTCATTTGATGTCCAAAGTACTTTAGCTTCATCTTTATTATTCGACCTTCAAAGGAGCAGTCAGGGTTGATTTCTCCTAAGACTGACCTATTTGTTCCCCTTGCTGTCCAGGGGACTCTCAAAACTCTCCTCCAACACCACATCTCAAAGGCATCTATTCTTCTGCACTCAGCTTTCCTAATGGTCCAGCTCTCACAACCCTACATTGCCACCGGGAATACCATTGCTTTGACAATACGAATTCTTGTTTGCAATGTGATGTCTCTACTTTTCATTATGCTCCCCAGGTTTCTCATTGCTTGCCTCCCAAGAATCAGTCGCTTTTTTATTTCGTGGCTGCAATCACCATCTGCAGTGAGCTTTGATCCTAAGAAAGTGAAATCTGTCACTGCTTCTACTTCTTCTCCATCTCTTTTCCAGGGACTGATAGGGCCTCTTGCCATTATCTTGGTTTTCTTGATATTAAGTCTCAATCCAGCTTTTGCACTTTCTTCTTTCAACCTAAGCAGCAGCTTCTTTAAGTCCTCCTCGCTTTCTGCCATTAGGGTGGTATCATCTGCGTATCTCAAATTGTTGATGTTTCTCCCAGCAATTCTGATCCCAAATTCTGATTCTTCCATCCCAGCATTGTGCATTATGTGCTCTGTGTATAAGTTGAATAAGTAGGGTGACAAAATGCACCCTTGTCTCACTCCTTTTCCTATTCCAAACCACTCTGTCATTCCATATTCTGTCCTAACTGTTGTTCTTGATTCATGTACAGGTTTCTCATGAGACATAGAAGGTGTTCTGGTATTCCCATCTCTTTAATTACTTGCCACATTTTGTTGTGGTCGACACAGTCAAAAGCCTTCGTGTAATCAATGAAACAGAAGTAGACTTGCTTCTGATATTCCTTTGTTTTTTCCATGATCCAACATATGTTGGCAATGTGGTCTCTGGTCCCCCTGCCTCTTCTGAACCCTGCCTGCACTTCTGGTAGTTCTCTCTCCACGTGCTGTTGCACTCTATCCTGTATTATCTTGAGCATCACCTTGCTAGCATGTGGGATAAGCGCAATTGTTCGATAATTTGAACATTCTTTGGCATTACCCTTTTTGGGGATTGGAACGTATACTGATCTTTTCCAGTCTTGTGGCCATTGCTGTGTTTTCCAAATCTGCTGGCATATAGAATGCAATACTTTGATTCCATCATCTTTTAGGGCTTTGAAAAATTCAACTGGAATACCATCATCTCCACTGGCTTTGTTGTTTGCAGTGCTTTTTAGGGCCTTTCTGACTTCACTCTCTAGGATGTCTGGCTCAAGTTCAATTTTTTCATCATTGCTATTATCAGGAGTTTTTTGTAGAGTTCCTCTGTGTACTCTTTCCACCTTCTCTTTATCTCTTTTGCCTCAGCTAACTCCTTGCCGTCTTTGCCCCTTATCCTACAAACTCTTAATTTCCTTGTTCTTCTCATTGTGGCCACCCAGACTTCAGAGGAGGCAGCTGTGGACAATGGCAAGGACCTCCTCCTGCACTCACTTCTCAGTCAAGAGGTTCTCCTCCTTCTTGCTCTTCTTCTTAGTTCTACTCTGGATGATCAGCTGCAACAAGCTGTACTTTTACTTCGTCATTAACATGGCCCACCCAGGCAGAGGCCTACATTTGGAGTGTCTAGTCTAGTGACTCCATTCCTGGCCCATTCAAACTGACCCGGATATGCATCAGCTGCCCTGGCTAGTGCTCAAAACATTTAGAGCAGTGGTTCCCCACATGGGGGGGGGGGCCACAGGGGAACTTCAATTCCCTGGAGCCTCAGTCAGACCATTGGCTGATCAGTGCTTTGGGGAATTGACTGAGGCTTCTGGGAATTGAAGTCCAAAAACCAAAGGTTGGGAAACGCTGTTCTAGGGCAAGGGTGCCCAAACTTTTTGGGCCACGGGCCAGTCACGTGGTTCAGTGGGCCAGTTCTTCACACCAGAAGTGGAAGTAAAACACCCCTTGCAATTTTGTTTTGCGACATGATGAGATAGATTTTAGGCTGCCATTTTCTCTGCTTAAACCAGGGGTGCCCAAACTATGGCTCACAGGCTGGATCCTGCCCCTGACACCAATTCATCTGGACAGCGCCGCCCTCGTCACTCCCGGAAGTGGAAGTAAAACACACCTATATATGGTCTGAATCTGTATGGGTGCATGTTACTTCTGCTTCTGGGAGTGACTAGGGCAACGCAGGCCAGATGAATTGGCATCGGGGGCTGGATCCAGGCTGTGGGCCGTAGTTTGGGCACCCCTGTTCTAGGGAGAGCAGTGGGTTGGAGAAAGGGAAATGCAGGCTCTCTCTGGGCTGGGCTGCCAGCGCATTTCCCAGCACTAGGGCTGGGGGGGGGGGGAGAGAGAGATGACCAAACCACCTGGGCACAAGTTGACCTTCTCTACCCAGGAGGATCAAGAGAGAGGAGGTGGCCCTGGATTCCAGTCACCATCTCTGCCATGCAAGAATGGGCTCAAAGCCTGACCCTGAGGAATCCAGGGGGAAATCGGGGTTTGCCTAGTTTACATAATGGTTCAGTAACACCAGCCTAGGCTAAACCGTTTTTGGAAAAGCAGCAACCATAAAATATGAAGACCAGGCAACTTTGTGAGAGAGCAAAGCATGCTCTCTTCCCCGGAAGAATGTCTTTACACCAATATTGAGCCTCCTTTCCAAGCTAAACAGCCCTGAACGTAGGAAGGAACCTTTACATGTATAGACATAGACATCCAAATAAATAATAAATAAATTTGCTCCAGAACAGGCAGGTCAATTATTATTATTATTATTATTATTATTATTATTATTATTATTATTATTATTATTATTATTATTATTATTATTATTATTATTTGGGGGGAGGGGGATGTGCATTTGTGCGTGCCTGTGCATGCCATTCCCATGGCCATAAATCTGCAGCCCCCCTTCTCCTCTGTGGTTCCTCTTTCCTAACTCTACAATATTCTCCTTTATGTGCAGTGACCAGAACTTTGCCCTCTAATCTTGCTTCCGGGAGGGAAGGAGCCAAGCACAAGGTTTCCCTTCTGATCACTGCCCAGCCCAGCCCTAAAAGAACCATCAGCCAGATGTTTAGACTCTACACCCAGCTGGGCTCCCGTCCTGGCAGAAGCCCAGTGTGGGACCCATGACTTTCAACACACTCCTGGGCCATGTCGCGTTTTACACGAGGGGTGGCATATTATTATTGTTGTTGTTGTTGTTGTTGTTGTTGTTGTTGTTGTTGTTGTTGTTGTTGTTACAGTTACATTTTATGCTGCGCAAAATACCCTAGGAGGGACTTCTGATGAATGTCTGTGTGGTCTAAGGTGAGACATTTTCTTTCAGCACCAGGAGCCCATAGGAGTCATTATACTTCTATCTTTCAAAACAGAAGAGGGGAACGCGACCTAGCTTACTCAAGTGTTTAGGTGGTATATTCTGCATATCTCAAATTATTGATGTTTCTCCCAGCAATTTTGATTCCAACTTGTGATTCCTCCATCCCTGCATTGTGCATTATGTGCTCTGTGTATAAGTTGAATAAGCAGGGTGACAAAATGCAGCCTCGTCTTACTCCTTTTCCTATTCCAAACCACTCCGTCATTCTTTTTTTTTTTACTTTGGCTCTGCCCACATCACAATGTCATGACATTGGCTCCGCCCACAACATCATGACATCGTGATGTTGGCTCCGCCCATGGTGTTGACTCCGCCCACGGTGTGGTAGTAAAAAAAAATTTTTTTGATCGCCCACCACAGCCCTAACCCCACTGCTGGCTGGCCAGGGAGGCCAGGGGGCCTTTGCCGAGGCTGTATCCAGGCCGCAGGCAAACTTTCCAAACGGCATTTTGCCTTTCTTGTTCCTCCTCCGCGCAAGTGCCACACGCGATGGGGAGGTGCGATGCAAATTTAGCTAACTAAAATAAATGTCTCTGTGAAAGGAAGCAGGCGACAGAGTGACACACATCCCTTCCTGGGCTCAAAAAGTTACTTTTGGGGAACTATCAACTCCTAGAACCCCCAGGCAACGGAAAGGTGGTCCAGGGATGTCGGCACCTGTATCTCATTTCAGAAGTCACTTGAGTTGAAATGACTTCTTTCCAAGACCTGCAGGATTGTCACAAAAAATAGTAACTTTTGTGAGTGCCACTTATTAATTCCCACTTCTCAGCCAGCAAGCCAGCCCCCCCCCCCGTCCCCCTTGAATCACAAGCTGCCTGGTTTGTTTGTTTGTTTGGGGGGGGTCAGCCTTTGAACAGAGCTGCCTCCTGTTCAGAAGATTTAGTGCCTGGCCCACAAAGGGTTAAGTCCCACCCAGTCGGCCATAAAGTTATTTCTTCTTCTTCTTCTTCCTGCTTCTCCTCCTCCTCCTCCTGGCTAGGGATATTTTTAGCTCACAGGGGTGGTTTGTTTTCCCATCTACACTGGAGGGAGAAACACACACACAGACTTTTATAGCCTCAGCCATGACTTGGTAAAAAGTGCTCAAGGCCTGACGCCAGAGGCCAGCTGGCAGCAGCTGGTGCAGACGGGTATGTGTGCGCGTGGGCGTGATGTACATGCAGACTATCTTTAGACCAAGGGAAGCCCAGCCTAGGCAGTGGAGGAGGAGGAGGAGGAAGAGGAGGAGGGGAGCATAATTCTTCCTAAAAGAGGAACCTCAGTGGCTCCCAAAGATGCAAGATCAGGAGAGGCCAGCCAGGTAGGATGGCCAACGAGAGGGAAACTGAGGAGAGCTGCTTGCAAAAAATAAAATAAAATAAGATGTGCCCATTTAGATCGCTGTAAACCACCCAGTGAGTGCCTTAAGGGCTATGAGCCGGTATATAAGTTTATATAAGTTTATTTGCTATTGCTATATATACAGATGAAAATTTCTTTAAACAAATTTAAACAGAATTAAAATGCATCTCAGTCAAGACCTAGACCTGGGGATGGGTGCGCCATGTGCATCTGCTCTCCTGGACACTCCCATCCACCCCCAACCCCCTTGTTTGGGTTCATGGTTTTTGGATGAGATTCAGGCTGGACAATCGTTCCAAAGGATTGAATACCTTCAGAAGGACCACAGTCCTCTCTCCACTCTTCAGAGGATCGCCCTCTTCAGAAGAGGGTAGAAGGGGCACCTTACCTGCACCTGTGCGCCTGAATAATGTACAACCCTCTAAGCCAGGGTTTCTCAACCTTGAGCAACAGGTGTTCTTGGACTTCAGTTCCCAGAAACCCAAGTCGCACACCTGCTAATCGAGGCTTCTGGGAATTGAAGTCCAAGAACATCTGGGGACTTCAGTCGAGCAACTCTGTTCTAAGCCATCACTCACAAATCCTCTTGTTGACTCTAGATTTGAGCAACGTTGACAAACATTCCTTATAAAGAATGTGTCTGTGTCTGTGTGTAAATCCTGTTGGGGATTTATGCCAGTGTAAACATAACTGTGTAAACTACAGTAGCAAATTGCCACTAAAATTGCTACTCATATTCTTGGTCATGTGATTTGGAGCACCATCAGGAATGAACATGGCAACTCTTCAATCAGGTGCAATCCACCAACACATGTAAATCCCCAATGGGACTGCGGTGGCTTAGAGGTTCAGATGCCAAACTTGGCGACTAGAAGGTCAGTAGGTCAGCAGTTTGAGACCTGAATGCTGCACGACGGAGTGAGCTCCCATCTCTGTCCCAGCTCCTGCCAACCTAGCAGTTTGAAAACAAGAAATTGCAAGTAGATAAATAAGTACCACTTTGGTGGAAGGTAAACAACGTCCTATGCACTCCAGTGTCTAGTTATGCCTGTCACATGGCCACGGAAACATCTGCAGATGCAGACAGGGCTCGCTCTTTGGTTATAAACAGAGATGAGCACTGAACTCTAGAGTCAGATACGGCTGACTTTCGAGCAAGGGCGACCTTTACCTTGACCTAAATCCCCAATAAGATCCTAGTGTCCATGTGGACTACATCCTGGACTATATCCAGGAAAGATCAGACCTAGATCCTAGTTTCCCTTATGAAGTTCCCTGGCCAACTTGGAACCAGGCCTCCAGACTCTTTCTCTCCCCGCCCCCCTTTGAGTCAACCAATGCTACAGCATGAGCCATCGGCCTTCAACATCTGGAGAACTGCAGCTGCCCAACCAAACTGGCCTAGAAAATCAGCTTCCTCCACAACCGTTCAAATTTTAACCAGGGCCCACCATTGACGCTGTACTACGCAAGCCTGTCCTGCCTGGTGACCTCTGACTGGCTGCGTTCCACAAAATGCCGTCGCGTTTGCCACCCAACCTGCCATCAAGACAAAATAAAAAATAGTGCCGTGGTAGTGGGGTCATCAAGGAAACAAACAAGGGCCAGTCCAGATGCAAAAACACCAGACAGAAGAGTGGCATCAACGATCCATCACCCTAACCCAGCAATGGTGAACCTTGGCACTCCAGGTGTTCTTGGACTTCAAAGCCCAAGTCTCTGGGAATCCACACGAATGGGTGATCTTGGACTTCAGTTCCCAGAAGCCTAAGTCCCTGTGAATCCACACAGGGTGGATTCAGAGACTTGGGCTTCTAGAAATTGAAGCCCAAGAACATCTGGAGTGCAAAGGTTCGCCACCATCACCAACCTCCAACCTCCCCAGCCAGATGTTTGTAATGGAGAGTGCAATGTATGAAAATCTGGTGGGGCACAACACAATTCTACTTTGTTCTTATCTTGTACGCTTTAGCTGCCCACGTTACCCCATTATCAGTAATGAATTCTTCTCACAGCGCTTTAGGGAGAACATCTGGTGTTGGTACACAAAACCTATCATGGCAGCCCAGCTTTCCACCTGTGCTTCGACACCAAACACAAGAGCAGCCTGGAAGCCTATTAACCTGCAGACCTTTACCACTGGGTAAACTACTTTATTTTTGGAACTCACCCCCCTCCCCCGGAGATGAAATTCCAGGCGTGGGGGCTGAGGGATGTCCGGAGGGGAAAACTTTAGTTCCTGAAATCAAATTCTAATCCCTACATTTGAATGCCAGGACAGAATCTTATGCATCCATGCAGTCCTCCCTTCCCAGGTAAGAAAAGATAACATAAGGCAGGGGTGCCCAAACTACAGATCCAGCCCCCAATGCCAATTCATCCGGCCCACTCTGCCCTCGTCACTCCCAGAAGTGGAAGTAAAATGCGCCCTGACCTAAAGTAAAGATAACACCTCCATCACCACCACTTCCAAGCAGCCCAACAGACCTCTGATGTCTTATTAGCACCTTTGGGGCGGGTGGGGGGAAGACGAGGAGGAGGAGATACTGTACAGTACTTGAATGCACAGCTCAGAAATACTGACTGATCACATCATGTGCTGGCGTGACTAAAAGTAGGAAGAGTCAACACTGTAAAACTGGACGGAGGGCTCTACTTTCCTGGGGGCAGGCAGGACTGGGACCCCTCCCCTCCCTCCAGCCTAATTCAATGCAATGGTTTTATTGCACTTGCCTAGATTGCAAGAAACCTACCCCTAAGCACAACTCTGACAGGTTAATGCCAAGAAACTCATTGGAGACGCATAAGCGCCAGTCCCCGATTCCCTGAATGACAGCCAGTTCTGCCTGCCAGGGGTCACATGGCTTCCCAGCCTTTGGCTCTTGGATTTCGATTCCCAGGAGCCAAAGTCAATCCCCCCCCCCCCAGCACTGATGGACTGGCTGAGGCTTCTGGGAATTGAAGTCTCCAAGAACCAAAAGTTGGGAAACACTGCTCTGTGAATCCACATGAATGGGTTTATTGTGCATACATTTTCTTTGTTATTCATGACCTATTCTGTTTGTTTGTGTGTTTGTTTGTTTAATTTATTATCCCGCCCCAATCAGGCAAACCCAACCCTAGGTGGCTCACAAAAAGGAAAAAGGTGACACAAATGAGTGCAAACCAAACCAAGCCATTATTACTTTTTAATTTCTTATTGGATAGATTTTTTACATGTTTTGTTAGCCTCCCAGAGTGGGGAAATTATCCCAGGAGGGCAGGATAGGAACGAAGAAACAAACGAATGAATGAGACGGCTTTTCCGCCAACACAAGAACAGGGATGTTCTGGCTAAAGGTGCAGCTGTTGTCAAGGTTGCCCTTAAGAATGCTGGACATCCTGGGGGTGGGGGTGGGGGGGGCAGGTGTGTGTGTGTGTGTGTGTGTGTGTATGAATCGGGCACTGCTATTCCTTGGCATTTGGGGTGGGGATGTTTTCAGGCACTCAGGTTTGGGAGGGCCAGCCCTGGGAGCCCTGGTCAGAGTAAGGGGAGGGCATCCCAGGGTCCTACCCATAGCCAGCTGGCCAGAGACCCTCCTTCCCACCCTCCCTCCCCTGGAGGCACTGGACAGCTGACCAGCCCGGCGACAGAGTTTGGACCAGCTGAGGGGGGAGGGCGCAGGCGATGCTCATACAACTGCAAAGGAGCAGCCCTGTGCTTCAGACAGCTGAGATGGCTGGGGGCTCCTCTGGGCCAGCTTGAAGACCACGGAGGCACTTCTGGGGAAAGGATCTTTCCTCAATATTGGGGGTGGGGGGGTGGGGGAGAGAGGATCTGTTGGAAAAGACAGAGGAAGCCACCACAAAACCCACCATCCTGCTGGCTTTCCTGCCAATACTAGACAAGGAAAGGACCACTCAGCTGAAAGGCTCCGAGGCAAGCGGCCACGTGGGCTGGGCCCACACTGCAGGGCCCGGCTGATCTGGAAAGAGTCCGGCTGGGTCAACCAGCAAAAGTAAGATGACCACACCTGCCACAAGAGTTCTGGTGGCACAGGGGGTTAAACTGTGGTACTACAGCCAAAAACTGCTGGCATTGTGAGTCTGATCCTGACAGGAACAAGATTGACTCAGCCTCTCCCATCTTTTTGAGGTCAGTAAAATAAGTAACCAGTGTGTTGGAGGCAAAAATGCTAATTACATACTCTGTGAGACTGCGCCAAGCGCTGTGGAGAAGGGTAGATAAGGGTCATTGCTAACTGCTGTTGCACAGTCCAGGCTCTGGAAAAGTTACTTTCAAGAAAGTTACAACTCCAAGAAATCCCCCCCCCCCCAAACAGCCCACACTAGCTGGGTCTTGTTTCTTTAGATCTGCTGTCTCAGGCGTTCCCAAACCACTCCATGCTACGGAAAAAACTACTACTGTACTTCACAGCAACACACACACACAAAGGGGGGGGGGAATAGCTGCTGTTCTTACTCTCTCACATGCCTATAAATCACCGTTTTGGAAAGCAAAAATAGAATTGTTCCCTAATTTTAACTTGGGAATAAAGTGAGCTTCACTTTTTGCAGAATCTGAGGCACAGACAGAACTTTGCTTCACAGGAGCTGCTCCCGAGGAAGCCCACCCAGGCGTACGTCTTCCCTTGAAAAGGGGGCAGGTTTGAAGTAGTATGGAGCCCATCACGGCCACCCCACAGAGGGGGAGAACGAACCCCAAGAAGCGTCTGGGTTGGGATGGGTGGCTTGCTATTTATAACTACAGGAGCCAATTGCCACCGCCACCACCACCGGGACCCCGGTGAAAAACACCATGATAAAACTGTAGAAAGAGTGTCTAAAAAGAGACATTTTCCAGGCTCTGCCTAAAATGCCAACCCTGTTGCCCATCCCAAATTACTCCCAACCAGTGGGGGGGGAGAGAGCAAAATTGGGTGACCTCTGGGCAGGGGGGGTGGTTTGAAACTGGGTGGCCTTTGAGAAGGGGGGGGAGTGAAATTGGGTGGCCACGCCCACCTCCCTGCCCTGCCCCATCAGGTTTTGTCCCTGCAAGTGGTTCAAGGTCTCCCTTGCTCAAAAGCCAGTCCTATCTGACTCTAGGGTGCAGTGCTCATCTCCATTGACAGCCAAAGAGCCAGTGCTGCCTGCGTTTGCAGATGTATACATGGCCATATGGCAGGCATGACTAGATCACCCACAACGTAGGCTCCGCCCAGGATGTAGGCTCCGCCCATGACGTAGGCTCTACCCACAACATAGGCTCCGCCCATGACACAGGCTCCGCCCAAGGTGTGGTAGCAAATTTTTTTTGCTGCCCACCACTGAAGTAGATACAGTAAATATAAGAAAGAAATTGTTGTTATTATGGTAACAGCATTAAGATTATTAATGACTAAAATTGGAAAATGTATACAGTATAAAATTTGTATTAGAGGGTAAAGAATTATGTAATATGGCTATAATGATAAATTGACATGTGAATTAAAAGTGAAGAAAAGTTTGATAAAGAAAAATTACTTTATGAATATATGGAGTGAATTTATAAATTATGTATTTGTTAAAACCAAAGGATAACCACCTCTGGCATCTCACAGTGGTGTTTAGAAATCATTACAAGGTTTCTGTCCCAAGCCCCACAGCATCTCTGGGGCCAGCCCACCACCACCACCACCCCCGGGCTTCCTTATTGATATCACCCAGTTGGGCGTGACTTAGGTCAACGTCTCCCTTGCTCAAAAGCCATTCATGTCTAACTCTAGGATTTGGTGCTCATCTCCATTTACAGCCCAAGAGTCAGTGCAGTCTGTGTCTGCAGACATTTCTGTGGTCATGTGGCAGGCATGATTAGACGCAGGAGTGCACGGAATGCTGTTACCTTTCACACCGAAGTGGCACCTATTTATCTACTTGCAATTTCTTGCTTTCGAACTGCTAGGTTGGCAGGAGCTTCGACAGTCAACAGGCTCCCACTCTGTCATGCAACACTAGAGTCTTGAACTACTAACCTGCTGACCTTTCAGACGTCAAGCTCAGCATCTTAACCACGAAGCCACCGTGGCCAGGACCTAAAAACAGCCGCAGCTAAAGTGGCAGCAGGGAACCTGTTGCCAATCTGCACCACCAACAGCACCTGGTCAGATCACCACAGTGGCTTCCATTGCTACAAGCAAGTAGTAGGTCCTGCCCTGGCAAAAGAGGTTGACCCCGAATGGCATAAGATGGGCTGGGAGAGGCTCCTTCCTATCACAAGAGGAGTCACCTGGTTCTTCTCGAACGCGCCATGCAATGTTTTGCAACAGGATAAGATAGATTTTAGGCTGCCAATTTCTCTGCTTAAACTAGGGGTGGCTAAACTATGGCCTGTGGGCCAGATCCGGCCCCCAACACCAATTCATCCAGCCCCTGCCGCCCTCGTTGCTCATGGAAGCTTAAGTAAACTGTGCCCATACAGGTGTGTTTTACTTCTGCTTCCAGGAGCGACGAGGGCTGCGTGGGCTGGGTGAATTGGCATTGGGGGCCAGATCAAGCCCACAGGCCATAGTTTGGGCACCCCTGTTCTAAAGAGACAGAATAAAAACAGTGCTGGGGAAAATCCTCCCCAAAAATACAGAGTTTTCCAACTGATCTGGGTGGCAAAGAGATTCCCCTCCCAAGCTGTTCATTTCATCTTCCCGCTTATTCCTGAAGATACTAGTGGGTAAAATACACAGATGCCCACAACCACTTGGAGAGAGACAAGTCCTGAGAAAGAGTAAGAGTGAGTGAGCTAGAGAGTTTGTTCCAGAAAGTTTGGTGCCACTCCGGAGCAGAGGCTTCCCTTGACCACCACCACCCGTTTCCTCTCCTGGGACACAAACACATTTGAATCCAGCCCCTGCAAACAGGAGACGACTTGCCCTGGGACTCCAGAGACTTGCTTACTCAGCCAGCCTTTCAATGTCAGTTTGGCCTGGCAGCACCCCCACCCCCACCCCGTGTGGAAATCTGTGGGGGTGTCTTGACTCAATTGCCCTAATGATGATGCTTGCAAGTGGCATGATTAAGAGCCACTTCCCAGAAGCATTCCAAGGAGATGAAAGGCCTCCAAGCACAAAAGAGAACATGAATCAGAGCCTGAGGATGGAGTTGTTTCCCCAAGGACATCCCCTTCCCTCCTCCTCCTCCTCCTCCTTTACCCACTTCCGCATCATTATTTCGCAGGCACTTCCCCATTGGCATCATCCCCGTGACCTGAACTGGCAGCTGCTGCAGAGACATATTTAAGTGCAGACAAGAGAGAGAAAAGCCTGTTGTTTGCCCAGAGAATCCGCAGCTGCCTAATAGAGTCCTTGCAATGCGCCGGACTCAAAGTCCTCTTTGGGGTGGAGACATTTCATGCACAGCGAGGAGGAGGAGGCTCTTCTTCCCTGGGGCTCCTGTTCTGAAGATACTACATCAGGGGGAACTGGCAGGAGATCCAGGGGAAGGCAACGCTTGCGAAAGGTTGGAGGGGATCCTTCAGATGCACAAGAGCCAGCACAGAAGCCACGAAATCCATGCGTGCCGAGTCTTCACCAAGGCAGCCTCAGCAAAAGGCTCTCTCTCCTCCTCAACCCAAATCCCAACCTGGGGCATGCCAAAAGCACAGCGGGAGACAGGGTTGGCACAAGGGGGGGGGGGAGGCCCAGGCACCCGGAGGCCACCTTCCTCCCACGACATCACAGCCCCTGCACTCAACAAGGGCCACAGGCTGGGCTTCCCAAGCCAAAAGAAGGAGAGAGGTGGCCAAAAGGTATGAGGCTGACCTCCAGCCAGACCAGACCATGCATGTGGTTTCCTTTGCATTGGGAGAATAGAAGGCTGGATTGCAGCTCCTTTTAAGGGGGAAAGAGCCCTTCTTTCCTGCCCCCCTTCTCTCCAGGGTCACTGCCCCACTTGACCTTTGAGTGCCATCCTGAAGGAGAGGTTGGGATGTTCCTTTGCTCAGTGCCCCTTCCCCCCCCCTTTGCTGGGGCAGGAGGGCAGTGGAGGCAGAGCTAAGACGGGTGGCCAACCTCCCTCCCTCTGGCCCCTGCCTTTCACCTCCAAGCAGAAGCTGCTCTCCGCTTCAAGGAGACTTTGGAAAACCATCGATAAAACCCCCCATTTTCTTTTTTTTTTTTCTTTTTTTTTTTTTAAATTTTTTATTAGGTATATAAAGTGATACAAAACAAGACACATACATAAACAAAATGAATTACATATCTAAAGAATATAAACAGAGAATTCAAAAAGGAAAGTAAAATCTCTCATATATAAGAATACTACATTGTTAACATCCATCAAAAATTATTACCTCATTATAAAACACTATTTACTACATCAATCTCCAAACTATATTTCCATCTATCACCTCATAACCAATATATGTTATTCTCTATCTCAATTTTTCTTCTTATCTTTAAAACCACCCTTGTGATATATACAATGTCCGGGGATTTATGTTTACTTATGTTTTCCAAAAGTCATTTTGCTCAGATACAGGGGGTATGCCCTGATTCTTTACTGTTACATAATCAATAAAAGGTTTCCAAATCCTCCAGAAGTTGTTACCAGTTATTTTACCCTTTTTAAAATTTATCTCCCAAGTGAGCTTTTCGTTGAGTGCCAAATCCCACATTTCATTATACCAATTCCTTCTTTGTAAGTTTTCATTATTTTTCCAATTTCTAGCTATACATTGTCTGGCCGCTGATAACATTATCGCCATCAATTCATTTTTATCCTCACTCATTTTATATTTATCCATCTCCGTTAACAAAATTGTGTTTGGGCCCAGTTCAACCTGCAAATCCAATATATTTTTAATTTCAACCTCTATTTTTCCCCAAAAGTCCTTCAAAGCCTCACAAGACCACCACATGTGTTCATATGTGCCTCTATCTTTTTTACATCTCCAACATTTCTCACTCACATCTTTGTACATTAGATGCAGTTTTACTGGGGTTCTATACCATCTCCAAATTAATTTATAATTATGTTCCTTCACTCTTACCGACATAGATCTCATAATTCGTCTTCTCCACATTTTCCCCCAAGTCTTCTCGTTGATTGTTATGTTCAATTCTTGTTCCCAACTATCTTTCAATACTTGTTGAGCCTTCCCTCCTTTATTTAAAATTTTATATATTTGACTAACTATCCCTTTTAAACCTATGTCTCCTTTTCTCAATTTGACCAGCAGTGTTTCAAATTCTGTAAGCTCCCTGTCAAATCCCATTTCAAAAAAAAATTTCTTATTCCAATTATTTATCTGGAGGACTTTAAACCAATCCAACTCCAGTTGCAGATAGAGCTCCTTTCTCCTCTCCAAATCCCTACAAATTTTGATCCAATCCTTCAACAGAGAGACCCCATTTTTTAATAAGATATCCTTAATCCTACCTTCTATTTTTATCGGAAAGTTGTTAAAATCTTCTAATTCTGTAACCATTGAGATCCCTGGAATAAGTTCCTTTCTTACTTTGTTCCATTCTTCTATTGTTGCTCTTATCATCTTGCCCTGAATCCTCATTTTTTTATCCTTATCGCCGCATAAAAAGAATGCCTTCCCTTTCCTAGAAAACTCTTTTGATTCTAATTTTCCCCATATCGGCTCTTCTCTATTTAGTAATTTAATAACACTTCGTAATTGAAAAGCTCTATAATACTTGCTAATATTCGGAATACCCAGTCCCCCTTCTTTTTGTGGTATATACCATAAAATCTTAGGTATCCTTGCTTTTCTTTTCCCATTGCAGAATCTATTTATAGTATTTTGATATTTTTCCAATTCTTTTTCTGTATGTTTTATTGGCAGAGCATCAAATAAGAAATTTAATTTAGGTAACAACATCATTTTACACATTGCCACCCTGCCAAACCACGATAAATTTAACTTATTGTACTGTAATATCTTTTTTTCTATCTCTTTCATTTGTTTTCCATAGTTCAATTCCTTAAGTTCCCCAGTTTTTCTAGCAAGTATTACCCCTAAATATCTCACTTTATCCGGAATTTGAATATTAAATTTTTGCTTTATTTCTTCTTCATCCTTCTTACTCCCATTGATTAGAATCATCTCGGACTTATCCCAGTTCACCCTTAAACCTGTCATTTCCTCAAAAGTTTTCAGGTGTTTATTAATCCTTAATATTCCTTGTATTGGTTGTTTAATTGTGATTAATGTGTCATCGGCATACAAGCTTATTTTATTTCCTTCAATTCCAACTATTTCTTTATCTTGCCGTATTAAATTCGCCAATAGTTCCATAGCCAAAACAAATAATGTGGGCGACAGTGGGCAGCCCTGCCTAGTTCCAGCCTCCAGTTTTATTTCTCCTGTATAGTTATCATTAAATTTCACTATTGCTATTCCCTGTTTATATAAGTTCTTGATAACTTTTTGAAATTTGTCCCCAAATCCATATTGTTTAATTACCTCATGTATTGTTGCCCATTGCAAAGAATCAAATGCTTTGAAAATGTCCAGGGCTAAGAAACCTACCCTATCCTTTTGCCTTTCAGCTATATCCAATAAATCCACTACCCTCCTTGTAAGGTCTGACATATACCTACCCTTTATAAACCCTGCTTGATCGTCTTTTATGTATTTGGCTATGAAGCTATTTAGCCTGGTCACCATTATTGTGGAAAAAATTTTAGCATCTTGGTTAATTAAGGATATCGGCCTATATGATTCTATTTTATATAAATCTTTCCCTGGCTTAGGAATCAATGCGATAATAGATCTATTCCAAGATTCTGGTGTTGATTCTCCCTCTAAAATCCCATTAAATAATTTGTGTAGTCTCGGAACAACCCAAAACTTAAAATCCTTATAAAATTCAGCGGGAAGCCCATCTTCTCCTGGAGCTTTATCCAATTTTAATTTATTAATTACATTCTCAATTTCTTTTACGGATATTTGTTCCTCCATCATATTTCTATGTTCTTCTGTTATTAAAAAGGTGTTATATTTTTTGAAGTGATCCTCCAATTTGTTCAAATTTACCTGCTTCTTTGAATATAACTCCTTATAAAAAGCCTCTATTATTTCCGCTTTCTCTTTCCTTTTATTGCATCTCTTCCCCTTCTCATCTACCAATACTCCTACCTGGCCTTTGTTCTTTTTATCCCTTGCTGCTTTTGCTAATAATTTTGAATTTCTATTACTATGCTCATAGTATTCTCTTTTTAAAAATATCAAATCTTTTTTTACGCTTTCCATGTCCTGGGCTTCCAATTCTTTCTTTACTTTCTGTATCTGCTGTAACACCTTCTGATCTTTACCCTTTATATATTCCCGGTGAAGTTGTTTTAATTGTGTTTCCAATTCCTGAATTCTATTAATGTTCCATTTCTTTTTCCAACTACTCAATTTTATTGATTCTCCTCTAAAGATCGCTTTCATTGTGTCCCATACCCCTCCTAAGCTGACCTCGTTATTATCATTCCATGTCCAATATTCATTCCATTTCTCCATAATTTGTTTTTTCATGCTATCCTCTTTGTATAATTTTGGGTCATATCTCCAAACATATCTTTTCCTATCGCCTTCATCCAATTTTATATCTATGCTTATCTTGGCATGATCTGATTCTCTAAATGTCCCTATTTTAATATCTTCTATATTTTTCAATAACCCTTGCGTTACAAATATATAATCTATCCTTGAATACATATCATAAACTTGAGAATAGTAAGTATAGTCCCTTTCCTGTCCTTTGAGTTCCCTCCATACATCTTTTATATTCATTAATTTTATCCAATCGCTTAGAATATATTTATTACTCCTCTTCTTAGTACTTGTGGTATCAATCCCGGAACTTAACAAATTGAAATCCCCCCCAATAATCATATTCCTCGTTCCTTCTTTCTGTAAAATTATTCTTAATTTTTCTAAAAATTCTGCCTGATTGGTGTTCGGGGCATATACGTTTACAAGAGTTATCTCTTCATCTTCTATCCTCCCCTTAATTATTAGATATCTCCCCTCTGGGTCAGCTATGGATTTTATCACAGTAAAACCCAATTTTTCCGATATAAGGGTTGCAACACCTCTTGCTTTTGATGTCCCATAAGCCATTTCATAAATGTCAATTCCTCTCACAAATAATTTATTAGTGTCTGCCGATTTTTGATGGGTCTCCTGTAGAAAGATGATATCAGATTTAGATTTGTTGAGCGCTATCTGCAACCTCCTCCTCTTCACGGCATTCCCTGTCCCTTTCACATTCCATGTTAACAACCTTAAATTCTTAACCATTTATGTTTACTAATCCCTCCCCTCCTTTACATTCCTCCCCGGACGTGTTGTCCCCATCCCCTACTAAAAATCTAAAAAAAGAACTAAGAAAAAATACAAAAAAGTGAATACAATATAACGACAAAAAAGACAATTGTACATTCTCAGTACAAAATAACTCAGTAAAGTAAAATACTTGAAAAAAATTACTTACTACTACTACAAAAAAGAAAAGAAAAAAAAACTTACCTACTCTTTCATTTTCTGCAACCCTCCCCACACCTTGTTCCAAGATGTCACCTCTATCCTTCAAAGAGGGGAGGGGGGGACCGGGGGAAAAAAGCATTATGTTCTTCTAAAGCCCCCCTCCCTCCACCATTATAATTTTATTCTGCAATTATTTATTCAAAAAGCTCCGCACTTGATGTTCCTGACACTTCCGCTCCTCCCACTGCACCTTCCACCTCCCCCTCCTTATTCAAAACCGGGCCCATCACCCCAACTGCGTACAAGTCAGTTCTCATAGCAATCCATTCTGAGCTAGCCACCTTCATGAACCCTAATTGAGTCAAGTACTCCAAGACATCTGTTCTATCATCCAGAATATGCCATCTTTTTTCATAGAAAAATCTCAGCTGTTGTGGAAATCTCCAATTATACTTAATGTCCTTTGAAGCCAAAAATTTCGTCACAGGTTTCATCATGTATTTCCATTTTCTTTCCTCCGGCGCAATGTCATTGTAGATTTCCACATCAGCCCCCTCAATCTTTAGAACGCCAGACCCCGCTTGTTTGATGTAAGCCATCACTTTTAACTTATCCGCCCAATTTGCAAACTTAACCAAAACATTCCTTGGTGATCTCCTATCTCGCCTTCCCCCCACTCTATACACAGCTCCAATGTCTTCTGCCACAAAATCTTTTCCCATTTTCAAAGAGTTCAGCCAATCCACTACTCTATCTCTAAGCTTGTCTGGCGTTCGTTCGGCCATTTTGCGTATCACAATATTCTGTTTTCTCTGCCCCTCCTCCACCATCATCATCCTTTTCTCTTGAACAGATACTCTTGAAGCAATCACATGTTCTTGGATCAACATCTCATTCATAGAAATCTTTGCTTGCTCTAGATCCTTTTGCATTGTGTCAGTAATCATGTTAATTTTTTTTGTATTCTCAGTAACCTCCTTCTGCACATCTGTCAGAGTCCTGGCCAGGCTCTCATGTTGTAGCCTGGCCAGTTCTCTGTCTTTTTTCATTTCTTCACAATTATTCTCCACCATTTTATTCAATTTTTGCATTGCAACCTGATTTTCATTTCCATTTTTAACCAATTGTTGTAATATAGCAAACATATTGTCCATTTTATCCGGTACATCCACTGATCGTCCTCCAACGCCTACTTGAGAGTCCATTGCTGCCATTGTGGTCTCCATTGTTGGTGATGGTGTATGCCTTTCCTTGTCTTTTTGATCTTTCTCTTTTTCTTTTTTCTCTCTCCTCCCCTTTGATCTAACTGTCTCCTCCCCTTCCTGCATAGTCTATCTATTTATTTATTTCTGCCTTTCTAAACTATAAAGTTATCAAACCCCTCAAGATAGCTGAAACCCAGATATATCTATATCCAATTATATCCAAAAATATAATATCCTAATAATTAGATCAATAGTCACATATGTCAATACTTAATATCAAAAAAAAAAAGGTCAGAAGTACAATAATCCAATATCATAACCTATAAAAATGAAATCAGAATAAACACTTTTTGTCTTCTACATATAGTTCAAAAAGCAAGGGAGCCACAGGGAGCCACAAACTAACAGGGAGCCACAAACTAACAGGGAGCCACAAACTAACCTACTACACGCCTGCCAAGGGCAGACCCACTTCAGGCCCCACTTCAGGCCTCTTCTGAAAGTGGGTCTTGCCCATTCCCTTCTGCCTGCCTGGACCAGGTAGCCAACTTCACAGTCTTGGGTCAAGGTCCGCATCTCCCTGGCTTGAAAGCCAGTCACGTCAGACTCTAGGCAACAGTGCTCATCTCCATTTACAGCCCAAGAGCCAACGCTCTCTGCATCTGCAGACATTTCCATTGTCATGTGGCAGGCATGGCCCTACAGTATGCCAAAGTGAATGGAATGCAGTTACCTCTCCTGCTGAATCGGTACCTATATATCTGCTTGCAATTTCTTGCTTTCAAATGCTAGGTTGGCAGGAGCTGGGACAGATGACAGGAGCTCACTCCATCACACAGCACTCGGGTCTCAAACTGCTGATCTGCCAACCCTCCGATCGCCAAGCTCAGCATCTTAACCACTAAGCCACAATGGCCCTGGCCACAATCTTAGGACGTTCCAAACCAGAAGCTTTTCATCCAAGACCCAGACTTGGAGAAGAGACGCTGGCAGGTCCTCAGAAGGCCTCTCCTTTATGGCTTTGCTGTAATGCAGAGTTTCCCAACATGGGGGGCCCCTGCCCCACAGGGGGGGGGACTTCCAACTCCCAGTCCATTGGCTGATCAGTGACTTGCGGAACTGACTTGGGCTTCTGGGAATTGGAATCCAAAAACCAAAGGATGGGAAACACGGCTGCTCTCATTGGTTTCAGGTTCTAACCCTCTCACTGTAAAGAGGTCCCAGGCTGAAGTGAGGACCGGAGGGAGGGCACAGCTCCTTTCTCTGCTGCTGCTGCTGGCGAGGCCCGTTTCAAGTGCCGCAAATGCCCCTGAAGTTTGCATCTCTGCCAGATCTCTGCATCAACAACAAACTCGTCTCTCACAAAACTAAGGAATGGCAGCTTCCTCCAGAGAGAAGGGGCAGGGCCGGCCCCGCAACTGACCCTGCTCCAGCTGCTTCTCACTGCAACAGGGAGGGGGCAGAGAGACCCTCTGTGGCCCTGCCTAGGCAGGCCTGGGCGGTTGGACCCTCAGGGATCTTCTCTTCTGGGCCTCAGGCAGGCGGGGGATGGGGGTGGGCGGTCTTTGCCAACTCTTTGCTGGTGGCTTAGAAATGCTGCCCCCAAACAGTAACTGTTCCAAACTCTGGCCACATGGCTGAGCTGACTGGATGAGGCCATGGAGGAAACCTCTCCACTGCTGGGTCTGCATCCCCTATTTCAGGGATGCCCAAACTATGGCCCATGGCCCAGATCTGGCCCCCAGTGCCAATTCATCCAGAGGCTCTTTCCCAACTCAGCAGCCCCCTCCCCCAAGAAGGCTAGGGCAGGAAGGAGCTTCACAGATCTGCAAGTCCAGCCACCCACTCACCCGGCCAATGCAGGAAACACACCGCTTCATGCTCTACTTGAAAACCTTCAAAGGATGGGGGGGGGGCGCCCTGAGACAAGCACAGCTCATCCTGCTACTAGGCAGTTCTACCAAAATCTCCTGCATCTCCTCCTCCACCTGCCACATGTTCAGGGTTTTTCAATACTCCAAAGTCAAATGCCTCAGTTGTCAGTTTCTGGCTGGCACTGACAGGCGATCAGATTAGATGACCTTTGGTACCATGCCAACTCTCTTAAAAGTCCTGAGTAGTTAGGGTTAGTGGGGTACACAGAAAGAGCCTCCTCAAAAAGTGTGGTATTTTGGGGCCACTATCAGGCATACCATGGCCTAGCCCACCTTGTTGTGCCAGCTCATCTTTCTCACACTAGGTCAGGTCAAAGGGACTGCGGAAAGGAATTCACCAAAAGGTGGTTTCATTTTGGTAGTTTTATGTCTGGCCTAGATACAGAAGAGGAAGAGGAAGAGGAGGAGGAGGAGGAGGGTTGGTGTGGAATGAGGCCTGGGGAGGAGATGCACGGACAAGTACGAAAGGGGGACAGGACGGCAAGTCTGTGGCATGCAAATTAAAACTATTTCAAATATCTCATCACTCAAACATGCAAATTAGCAGGATGCTTCAGATTGGAAATATAGTACAGTATGTATACACCTCCCCCTTCCTAAATAAAAGGAATAGTAGCCATATATGTTTACAAATGTAACTATACAAATACAAATGTTAGTGTCTGTGTTTCAAGCATATCAGAGAAGTAAACAAAACAAAACATTGTGGCAGTTCAAAGCAGTCAGTCTTTAAAGTCCCACAACGTTTCTGTTTGGTTTACTCCCTGAGAGGCTAAACAAAAGTGTCACCCAAGTAGTCCCCGCTCCCCCTTTCACACCTTGCAGTAAGGAGAGTATTCAGAGCCCTGGGGGTGCAGGGGTTAAGCTGCTGTCCTGCAGCCAAAACATTGTGAGTTCAATCCTGACTAGGTAGCAAGGCTGACTCAGCCTCTTCTGTCCTTCCAAAGTCAGTAAAATGAGGACCCAGCATGTAATGGGGAGGGAGGAATGCGAATTACTCTCTCACTGCCCAGATAATGCACTAAGCACTATGGGGCAGTATATAATTGTTATTATTGCTTTGCTTTTATATAATCATTTCATGTCAAAAAAAATTCTGGGTTGAAAGTTTTTTTGCTGGAGAAACTCTGTTCAGGGGACACCTGAAGGAGGCTCCTTTCATGTCCCCAAGATATTTTCCCCACCCAAGTGGTCCCTATTAATCTACTTACAATGTCTTGCTTTCAAACGTCTAGGTTGGCAGGAGCTGGGACAGAGACGAAGGGCGCTCAAACCATCCTGCAGTAACCGGGTCTCGAACTGTGGACTTGCCGGCCTTCAGCTAACAAGGTAAGGCGAGCTTCTTAGCCACTGAGTCTCACCACAGCTTTGCTATTGAATGCATTAGATTGGTCTACTCAGAGCAAATAGCAGGCCTAGGATCCTCCCCATTCCTCCCTACCTGGCCAGGCAGATAAACTGTAACCTGTCTGGGATCAAGACCTTTAGTTGCAAAATCATGTTAAGATGCTGTTCTGCAACTGGAAGGCCCTCAGGTGAGCTGGGCCCAGAGAAGGCCCTCCAAAGCAAGTTCCACACTGCCTTAACGCTTGGCCCCATTGGCTCCTTCTCACAGGATCTGACCTTTAAAGACTCCAATTGCCCAAAGCACAGAGACCCAGCAGCACTGGCCTTCACCAGGGCACTGAGGAAGAAGGGCTGCCAAACCCTTCACAACCAGTTTCCAGAGTGTGTGTCCTGGTCTTTCTCCCACTTGTTATTATTCCACCCCTTGAGGGAGGGTTTCTCTTTATATCAGGCGTCTCTGTCTCGGCTTCCCTCCAGAGGCCATTAACCCAGCCAAGTGCCAGGGCCTTGTGGTGGTGCCACTGGGGCCAGGAAAGAAGCCGGCAGCTGCAGATCAGAGGCTACCTGGCCATGCTATTGATGCCAAAAGGCAGCTGAAAGACAGGGGCGATCCCTTTGGAAGAGACCCCGAAGGAAGGAAGGAAGAATTCTCTAAAAGAGCCCGCCCACCCTCTCTCTCTGGCACTGCCCACTCCCCAGCCCACCTCCCACAATCCAGCATTTGGGATGCTGGGGATATTCTGAGAGCAGTTTTGTCTAAAATCACAGTCCAAATCGCTCTCTTAGAACCACCAAGCAGCAGGGCATCAGCAGAACCATTTGCTTGCAGGAAGGTGCTAAGTGGACGTTCTCAGAAGCATCCCCCCCCCCCCGCCCTGCCTTGCCCCAAAGGCTCTTGGACTTCATTCCCAGAAGCCTCAGTCAATTCCCCAAAGCCCTGAACAGCCAATGCAGTGACTGAGGCTTCTGGGAATTGAAGTCCAAAAACCAAAGGTTGGGAAACACTGTGAATCCACACAAATGGGTTCACTGCATGATGGATTAGTGTGGCTTCACAGAGACCATGAAAAAAGAACTTGATAGAACATAGGGGGAGAGATAGACTTTGTAGATAGCCCATAATTAGAGCACTGTTATCATCATTGTTGTCGGCTGCTACTGGTATCCAAGTACTGTATACATTTCCCCACTTAAAACCATTTTCACAAAAGAAGAATGACAAACAGGAAAAATGCCATTGGTGTGCATTGGGTTCAGGTGGATCCCAGCTTCCCAAGAAGTGGCCCACGTACTGTACTGTGATCTCGGAGCCACCTCCTGTGGTACATATGAAATGAGACGTGCAGGATGTGACACCGGGACTACAATGGACTGCCGCAGCCTTGGGGATATGGACAAGGTGCACCTTCACAGCCATTCCATCTGGCACGGCCTCTTCCGCCCCCATGGTGGTTGGCAATCAGAAGAGTGGTCCCTCCTCCACTCAGGCCCAGTTTGATGCTTCCCAGTGGCATTTCCTCCACTGAGGAGGGGGGACCCTCACCCCACCTAAAGGGCCTCCTCCGCCCATGGCCCTTGCTCCCCTTGAGGGAGTCAGGTTGTTTACCGCCACCCAGCATTCAGCATTGAGATGCTGGCTGTGTACGGTCTACTCCATGATGTCCAACCAGACACTAGAACACGGTTATATTTAACCAGGATCCTGTATTGCAATAGCAATTAACACTTCTCTGCCTCCCCACAGCCCTTATGGTACTTTCTGAGAAGTTCGCAATCTAATTAGCATTTTGCCCCAAACCTGCTGGGTCTTTATTTCACCAACCTCAGAAGGATAGAAGACGCTGAGTCAACCCAGAGCCCGGTCAGAATTGAACTCAGAATATTTTGACTACAGCAGTTTCCCCCCCTGCTCCACCAGGGCTTCTGTGAAGGGAAGGCTTTATAGGTGGTGGGGGGCACAGGCAACAGGTGAAAGGCCAGGCCTTTTTTGGCCTCTCTCTCTACACCGGGTCAAAGGAAAGGGCCAGACAGACAGACCTACAGACAGGCTGTCCGTCCTCTCTCTCCTGGTCGGGGTGGCGCCGGTTGAGACAGCGATTCTGTCAGTCCCTTAGTGGTCCGGCCAACAAGCCCATCTGGGGGTCCCCCGGCCCCTTCCAGCGGGGGACTTGGGGGTCACCCTGCCCTTTCCAGCTCCAAACCGACTCTCCTACAGTAGTTTGTGGTTTTTTTTTGGGGGGGGGGCAAGCAAAGCCTGCCCGTCCTTTTGGGGCGCTTCTCCTGCCCCCCCCCCCAGCCTCCCTCCGGGGAAGGGCCCCGCGTTCTCCCCCCTCCCCTCCCTCCCCCCCAGCCCCACTCACAGGAGGCAGAGGGCGAAGGCGCCGGCCACGCTCTCGCTGTCGCGCACCAGGAAGCTCCCGTCCCGCCCGGCCCGCGCCAGAAGCTCCTCGGCCGCCGCCCGGCTCAGGTCCTTGTGGTACCACAGCGGGGCCGCGGCCGGCGGGGAACCCGAGGCCAGACCCGAAGGCGGCGGCGGCGGAGGCGGCTGGGGCTGCCCCTGAGACGACGAAGCCACCGACGACGCCGGACCGCACACGCAGCCGCCGCCCGAGCCGGATCCGCCGCCGCCGCAGGCCATGCCCGGCCGATGCCCGCCCCGTCCGTCCAGGGGCAAAAGGAAGGGAGGGCGGAGCGGAGAGACCGTCGGGCGCCGCCGCGCCTCTTCTTGCCTTCAGCTCATCCAGTCCCTGCTGCTGCGGCCCTTGCCTTGCCGCCGTCGGGCGGGCGGGCGGCGCCTCCCTCCCAAGGGCGAAGAAAGTTTTGGGGGCCGCGTCTGGCGCGGGGCGGGCGGGCGGGCGACTTCCGACGCCCCTCCGGGAGGAGGAAGAGGAGGAGGATGCCGGGCAGCAGGGGCCGGAGCGGCGGAGCAAGGGGCGGGCTGCTGAGCCGAGCTGGAATCCCCGCCGGAGTCGCCTCCTCTTCCCTCCCCGCCGGGGCGGTCCCTCCCCCGGCAGCCCCGCCCCCGCCCTGCTTCTCCTGGACCCCATCGAAGAAGGGGCCCCCGGGGGCCAAGCGGAAGGAAGGAAGGCCGGTGGGCGCACGGCGGGTCCGGGTCTCCTCCGAAGGGCTCCGATGGCCCGGGAGGGGGAGCGCAAGGCAGCCGGAGGAGGCAGCACGGGCAGGCGGGCGGAGTGGGGGCCGGAGAGCGCCCGGCACAGCCGAGGGGAAGGGACGGCCTTCTGTCCGGGACACTCCAACGCCCAGCATCCTCGCCCAGCGAAGGGCCGATGGGAGCGGCAGTCCTAGACTCTCTGGGCAGCCACCCTTCAGGCACGGGGCCGTCGGGGCTGGTCATCGCCCGGTTGGAGGGGGGGCGGCAACTCCCGCGGGAGCCTTGGGCCAGCTACCCGCTTTTCCCTCGACAGGGCCCACCTCCGAGGGTTGTTGTGATGCTGGGGACGAGGCTCAAATGGAAGAGAGGGGGGGAGCGCGCCAAGAAAGGCGGCCCCCAAGTGCCCCGAGAAATCCCCGGCGGACGAGGGGGCAGGCAGCGACTTCGTCCCCGGGGGGTGGGGGCTCTTTGGGTCAAAGCACCCGGCCCAGGGGGGGGGTAAAGGGGGGCTCGACGAGAACCGCTTCCTTTTCGCCGCCGCCTCCGGGCCCGTGACACACGAGATGGGGGGACGCCCGAGGGTCTCCCTCGCAGGGTGGACGTGGGCCCTGCCTGGCTACTCTCGCCCCTCCCCCCTGGTCAAAGGTCCCGTGGCTCGGACTACAGATCCGGCATGAGTGACCCTCCCTTCGAGGGAAACCACGGCTCGAGCGCCGCCTCGTGGCCCCCGGGGAGAAAGGCGGCGGGCGGGGCTGAACGGGCGGCGGAGAAAGGACTTCTCGGGCTTTTAGCCCCGGGCGAGGCGACGAAGGGCGCCTCGGGGGTCTTTGGTGACCAAAAGGCTGCGGCGCCGGTTCCGACGTCCCGATGCAGACCTAACCAACGGGGCAGGCAGGATTGTCCGACCCGGGCCAGAGACCAGAGGAAGAATAAACGCTTTCCCTTTCTTCCAGTGCAGACAGACGGTGGTGGGCAGCCAAAAAATTTTACTACCACACTGTGGGCGGATCCAACATAGTGGGCGGAGCCAATGTCATGATACCTGGGTGGAGCCAATGATGTGGGCGGAGTGAACAAAAAACCCATTTAAAAAGTACACATAAAAATACAAATTAAATAGACATAAAAATACACATTAAATAGACATAAAATACACATTAAATAGACATAAAAACACATAAAGTACACATTAAAAATAAATACACATTAAAATACACGCAGACACACCACATCCAAAGGTGAGTCACTCACCCTGGGGAGCTTCAGGCTATAGGGAGCTTCAGGCTAGCAGCTTCTCTTCCTCCTCCCCATTTGGGAGGACAGCAAGGAGGATGTGCATGCACACCAAGCACTTGGTGCGCATGCGCAGTGGGGGAACCAGCAAAAAGGTAAGCCCCCAAGGTGGTTCCCCCAAAAGCCGCTGCCAGTTCTCCGGGACACCGGGAAAAGTTACTACCAGTTCTGGCAGACTGATGCGAACCTGTTGCGGCCCATCGCTGAGTGCAGTCAAGGAGCAGAGGGCCCCCCCTGCAAAGCCACTTGCTAGCTGGAGGCATGGTGTTTGTGGATACTGGAAGTTGCAGGCCACAACAATGGAGGGGCTGCCCTCTCCACTCACCCCATCCTACCCTTCCCCTTGTTGCGTGAAATCCTGGGGTTCCTGTGGTGGCCCATGGGGGGGGGGGCATCACCTTTATTACCAGAATACCCAAAGCTTTGTAGTGCCCCAAAGTAAGGGGGTTGCATTGTAGAAAATACATCAGAAAAGAACATTCCAATAAAAGTTGCATTTATTGAAAAGCAGGATCTAGCTGGCAGAGGACTAGATGGGACCTTATGAAACATAAACTGAGAAATGTAAAGAGTTTCGAAGAGGAAAGACTTTGAGAATACAGGACAGAGAGGAAACTATGACAATCAGCACTACAGAGAAACTTGAATGAACAACATAACATGATATAAGAACAATATGAAAATATCCTGGGTCCCTGGGGTGGGGGGGCATTGTGTGGCAGGAGTCAAGGCCCAGGGCTGCTGGCTGTTGTGGTCCACCAGCATGCCTTGCTCCCGTCCTTTGGGCTTTTTTAAATGTACTGTCCAATCACATCCAACTGATGGCAAACTCCCACCCCAGCAGGGTTTTCAAGGGGACGGAGGGGCCTGAGAGCAATTCCACATTCTCTGTCCTCCCGCCCCATCAGCACTTGTGCACACGTGAGTCTGGGCAGCCCCCCAGTTCATTATTAGCATTTTGCTCTCAACTTGTGACGGAACAAGAAGAACAACTCAACCTGCTGGGGACTCATTTTACCAACCTCGGAAGGATTGGAATCCTATCGGGATCGGACTCACAATGTTCTGGCTGCAGTCCAGCAGTTTAACCCCTGCGCCTCCAAGGCTCACCCCTCATCCTCTTGAGGGGTGGATTTACCCCTGCCACCCCACCTGAGCTTCCCCAGGGCTTAGTGAGGATTTCAAGCAAGTACTATTTCATTCCAGCTCTCCCAAGTTCTTCTCGGCCACGCAGGCTGTGACACATCCCATGGGTGAGGAATGGGGAACGATGGCTTCCGAAGACCATTAGCCTCCTCTCCTCTGGTGTCATTGCAAGACTTGGCCTAGAACTGTGATGGCAGTGAGCCTTGGCACTCCAGGTATTCTTGGACTTCAATTCCCAGAAGCCCAAGTCTCTGTGAATCCACACAAATGGATTTACATACACTCACTCAGCCTACCCATGTGGATTCACAGAGACTTGAGCTTCCAGGAATTGAAGTCCAAGAACACCTGGAGTGCCAAGGCTCGCCATCACAGGCCTAGAAGAGCAGTTCCCCCAGTGGCTTAGTGATCAAGGTGCTGAGCTGGAGACTGAAAGGTTGGGTTTTGATACCTGAGACCTGCACATGGGGGCATGAAAGGAGCCTCATTTGGGTGTCCCCTAAAAATCCTTTCAACCCAGAGTAATCTCTGACATGAAATTATTATTACAGGCCTACTGACACTTCTGTCCATTTGCTCAGGCCTGATCTAGAGCTTATGGCCACTTTCTAACACCCCATGGAGAAAGGAGACCTGAAGCTCTTGCCTTTGGACAACCAGCAACACACAACGCCAGTGAAATCTTCCCTCCTGGGGTGTGAGTGTCAGACACTCTGCCGTTTTCTGTTCTTCTGGTGCTTAAGCAAGAAGGCCCAATCTCAGAGGCCTCCCAGCAGGAGTGGTGAAGATTTGCAAGGGTTGGCAGCATTGCATTTCCTCTGCAGCTCAGAGGCCAAGAATGAGAGTCACAACCTCCTGCCAACTGAACTTTGCCTCCAGGCAGAGCTTTCATCCTTTCCGCAAGAGTCTTAAGACCTGGCTGGCTAGCGGGACATTTCGGGAGGGGGGGGTTGCAGCTGGGGAGATAGCCACCCCGGGCTGGCTTGTTTAACTATTGCCCAGGGTTGTCAGTTTTAGTATGCGGCACTGGGAGAGCACTGGCTCTTTGGCTATGAACAGAGATGAGCACTGAAACCTAGAGTCAGATATGACTGGGTTTCAATCAAGGATGACCTTTACCTTAGCTCAGAAAACCTTAGATTTAATGAACATTTTATGAAAACCCTTTATTTTATGAACATAATATCTTTATTTTCCCCATTTGAAACCTCACCCTTAACTAAGGAATGAAATAAAAGAAATAAATGGACTAATGAGCATAATTCAACACGTCGAATTCACGCACTAAATCCCTGACGGTCGTGTCCTTAGACTCTACCTGCCACTTTTTTTATTTGTTGTAAGCTGGCGGCGGTAGAAATGCGCGCAATAAAATAAATAAACAAAATGAAGGAGACAGATTTTTATTCCTTCATCCCTGAGGCGACACCCCTTCACCCTGTTCCAGTCTAGGCAGAGAAAAAAGGCTTCACAGATTGACACCCTGGGGACCCGTGGAAACCACTAGCGGACATAGGTGGGGGGGTGGGGGAGAAGGAGATTTTAGAGGTGAAGAACACCCCACCACCAACGAAATTCTACAGGGATGCTGCTTTTCTTGGGGGCGGGGGGGGGGCTGAGCAAGTGGTTCCCCTTCCCCAGTGTTCTGGGAGGGGCAGGGGCCCTCCCTTTTCAGAGGCCAAAAGCCCCCCCCCCCCCCGGCCAAAATCCAAGGTTGACCTCATTGCAGGGCCAGGAATGGCAGCCAGAGGAGTGCCAGAGCCACCCACGGTCGGAGGGCAGCAGAGACCTGACCAGCGTTGGCATAATACTTTGCCACTGCCACGTTGGGGTTGCCTTCTTCCACATCAAACCACATCTGGATGCAGCGCCTGCTGCCCCGTTGCCAGCCGGTGTATTTGTAGGATTTGCTCCAGATCTTCTCGCACATGTCTTTGGGGCTGGGAAAGACCCTCTTCCACTCTTGGCAGGAAGACCCCACAGGACAAGCATTCACCCCTGGCATGGAATGGGGGAAAGGGAAGGAGGAGCCGTTAGCCAGACCGACACATTTTGTAAATATAAAAAATGTACCTGTAAATACTACCCTTTAGTCCTCAGGGTTGTCAGGATAGATAGCCACCACCTGACAATTGGCAGTAGGGTCTACTCTATTACCACAGCAGGATCACCTGGCCAGACATCTAGGAGAGGGGGTGGGGGTGGTAATAACCCATGATGATGATGATGATGATGATGCCTAGGGGCAGCAGTGGCTCAGGGGTTAAGACGCTCGCCTTGTTAGCTGGAAGGCTGGCAAGTCGGCCATTCAAGACCTGGGTACTGCATGACAGTTTGAGCACCTGTCTCTGTCCCAGCTCTTGGAGAAATGAAAGGAGCCTCATTTGGGTGTTCTCTGAGTGAAGTTTCTCCAGCAAAAATCCTTTCAACCCAGAATAATTTCTGACATGAAATAATAACAATAACTATTACGATTACGATTACGATTACGATTACGATTACGATTACGATTACGATTATTATTATTATTATTATTATTATTATTATTATTATTATTATTATTATTATTATTATTATTATTATTATTATTATTATTATTATTATTATTATTATTATTATTATTATTATACTACCTGCCTTTTGCCTAACAATCCAAGCACTTCTTGCAGTGGATGAGGCTGGGAAAAGATCTGGGTGAAAGATCAGACTTCGTCGTGATGCTAAAAGCCAGGCTCCTGCAGCAGCTCTGCCGAGTCGCACCTGCTTCCTGCCTCTGGAGCATGTCTAGGATCGCTAACTGAATCTGGTGTCTTGGAAACTACCATAAGCTACCTAAGTTACCTTCAGTCTTTTGGGGCTGCATGTCCTACCTGAACTGACTGGTTTGCAAGCTCAGACAGCCGGAAGGTGATGGCCTAGCACCAGGGGTGACTCTAGCCCAGGGGTTGTCCAACTACAGTCTGCATCAAATACTCCAGCCGGTGCCCTTGATGTGGAAGCGGCGGTGGCAGCCCCTCCGCAGTCTAAGGGGCCGTTTACCGTTCTGCTATGGAGCGCCAGCAGGGACACGCCAAGCG
This sequence comes from Furcifer pardalis, assembly GCA_030440675.1. Taxonomy (NCBI): domain Eukaryota; kingdom Metazoa; phylum Chordata; class Lepidosauria; order Squamata; family Chamaeleonidae; genus Furcifer; species Furcifer pardalis. Next base: position 118,147,785 of record CP126895.1, read on the forward strand.
GAGGAGGCAACGGGAGGGAATCCTCTACTGCTGCTTCTGTCGGTGGTGGCTCCTCAACAGTTTGAGGGACCATGAACTGGCCCCTGGCTTAAAAAGTTTGAGGACCCCCTGCTCTAGCCTAGAGCAGGTCCATAGGGGCCCAGGAGTCACACCAAGCAGATGCAAGGCACTCCAGGCAGAGAGAGTGAGGTGGTACAGGCCTGAGAGACCCACCGTTACAGGGCAAGGAAGGGGTTGCGCGGCGCTAGGGAACTTTATCAAATGCAGGCAAAATGTGGGCCCTGCTCCCAAGCTGGACTGGGGTCCACCTTGGCCAGTGGCCATCTTTCCAGTTTCACCCGTTTCACTGGGAGTGCCAACCCCTTATTTCTCACCCCACCCCTCCCCCAAGTGCCATGGGAAACTGTGGCCGATTTCTGGAGCACCACTGACCTGAGGACCAGTCCCATCCCACGTGCCAGTTCTCCTTGCAGGTAAACTCATCCTGGCAGTCTTCCCACCAATGCTCACAGTCCTCCTTGCAGAGCGGAACATCCACAATCCGTTCTTTGCGCCAGCTCTGATCCACCTTGGGAGGGGAGGCAGCAGAGGAGAGGGTTAAAAGGGAAGGGATCTTGGGACCAAAGGGAAACTTCAAGGCCCATCTGCTTCTTTCCCACCCAGAGTACCAGAGGCGACAATAGATGAGGAAAAGGTCACAGTCGCCCTTGATTGAAAGCCAGTCATATCCAACCCTAGGGTTCAGTGCTCATCTCTGTTTATAGCCAGAGAGCCAGTACTGAATGTGTCCGCAGATGTTTCATAGTCAGGTGGCAGGCATGACTAGATGCTGGAGCACACAGAGTGCTGTTACCTTTCCCACCAAAGCAGTACCTCTTTATCTACTTGTAATTTCTTGCTTTTGAACTGCTTGATTGGCAGGAGCTGGGACAGACGATGGGAGCTCACTCCGGCATGCAGTACTCGGGTCTCAAACTGCTGGCCTGCCAACCTTCTCGTCATCCAGTTTAGCCACCACAGTCCCTAATGTATGAAGTCCTGGTGACTCAATACAGTCCTTGCTACAAAAGAGCCAGTCCTTGTAAAGAATTCTTTTTACATAGGTAACAAGCAAAGCTACGAATAGGTTCTATTGTGGCTAAAATCTTATGGCTTAGTACCATTAGTTGCAACTAGAGTAGGCCTACCTGAATCAATGGGGCTTGTGGGTGAGTTGATTCACCCAATCCCCACTGACTCCAGGGTCCTACTCTAATTACAACTTACTATGCTAAGCAACAGGGTATAACAAGCCATCATTTCTCTCTCCTGGAGTCCCGTAACTCCTCTTCTTGTATTGTCTGAAATGAAGCCCCCCACCCACTCACCCACCTCCAGGCGGTGTTTCATGCGTACAAGCTCGACTTTGGGACAATTTTTGGAACTCGGGTCCTGGCCCTGCAGCATCTGGTCAGGATGTGCTTCTCCCTCCTCAGGCGCTGCACAAGAGTCCTGCTGGACTTGACACCTTGCCTGACTATTCAATTGTAGCAGTCCAGTGAAGGCATCACCCTGCCTTGCATTTGGAATTTGGACGAGGACCCTTCTGCTTGTTCTCTCCTTTGTTCTGGCTGCTTTTCTAACCCCTCCTGCCTGGAACAATGGAGGAGGAGGAGGAGGAGGAGGAGGAAGGCCATGTGGCTTGGCTGCTATCTTGTCCTTTGCTGGGGATGTGTGTGTGTGTGTGCTTTGGATGGGAAATCTGCAAAGTAAACAGCACAGCGGATGTTGTTGTCACAGCTGAGTATGAACTGTGAGCGTGGAAAGAAAAGACAGGCACCTCCTGAACCCACGGGGCTAATATTGTTCTACAAGGAGGAGGCTTATCTGGAGGGTAACAGGGAAGGCGTTTGCGCCACTCAGCACAGGCTTTCTAAAACAAGTTTCATTTCCTTTTCCTTTGGTTGACAATCGTTTGGTCCTCGGAGGGTTTCCTGAACCAACAGTATATCACAATTATGTTGCACACAAATTTCAGATAGCAGTGATTCCTTTTCTACTGAGATACCTTCAGTATTCATAGCGGTGACCACCAGGGCTGGCATTGAAAATGCTGCTTTGAGTGAGTCATTATGCCCAATATCTATCTGCACTTGGTCTATGAACATATTGCTTTGCCAAGCCAAGAAGAATGCTGTGGAGTCATTCCCAAGAACCCAAGATTGAGCTATTATATGAACTATAGAAGGAGCTGTTAAGCCAGAGGCCATTGTGTTTAAAAGAAGAGTCAAGTTTGCTTGAGTTCTAGATAGAGAAGTGCCACAAGTCGCCCAGAAAATTAGGGGAATTTTGTTGAACTGGTGAAGATCATATCTTGTAGATATTTGCCAAGGGGTGTAGAACATCTTATATACCTGGATTGGGTAAGGACTCGAAAGGTCTTCTCAAAACGTACAAACAACTTTTTGAACTTGATCCCTTCTCTGAATAGACAAGACAAATGGGTGAATAGCTTTTCAGAGCCACATCAACATCAAGAACATAGAGAGGGTGCAACTTCTTAGGAAAGTTGGACATGAAATGGAATAATCCGCAAGCTTGGAAACTACTGAAGAATCTCCAGAGTGATCCAAGAGCCTCCCCCCATGGAATCAAATAAAATCTCTCTTGACCAAACTGCACATCAACTGTTATTAAATGGGACAATTACATGCAGACCCAGAGAAAGGCAATCCAAAAGTTACAAAGAGGAGAAAGACCATCTTGAGATATTTCCCATATGAAGAACTGAGCACTGCTATCCAATAGGTGAAGAACAATAAGGCTAGAGGCTTGGATGAGACCTGGATCACTCCTTTGCCATCTTTTCAAAGTCCTGGAGAGAATGATGATGATGAACAGAATTTATGATTCTGTTGCTAGAATGATCGTTAAAGAACATCCAGGCTTCATATAAGGATGGATAAGAACGGACGCAGATTACAGGAGTGGCTTAGCTGCACATGATACTGTAAAAACCCTAAGAAATTGATAAGGAAAGTATACACAACTACAAAGGACTATCGACTGACACAATTCATCCGATGCCTCTTGTAGAATAGACTTCTTCTTCTTCCTTCCTTCCTTCCTTCCTTCCTTCCTTCCTTCCTTTCTTTTTTGTCACCCTGCAGGGCAGAAAGAGCCATTGCAAAGCTCAGAAAAACGGCCTTCCCCAAGGAAGTGTATTGGCTCCTATGTTATATAATATTTATACCACTCCCAGAAGGAGGGCCTTTGTTTATGCAGATGACACTGCAATCACTGCTCAGGGAACAACCTTTGAGGAAGTAGAGACTAAGCTGGAATCTGCTCTAGTCTTGAAGGACTTGTGGTTTACAATGACAATAATCAACTGAAACCTAATCCAGGGGGGAAACAAAGTGTACTTGCATTCCATTTACGAAACAGGGAGGAAGAAGCCGAACATAATCTGGAGAAGCCACAAATTAAACCACTGTGACAACTCCCAAACTATCTGGGAGTAAAACAACCATGCTTTAACTTTTAAAAAGTAATCATCATTGTCAGGATATTAAGCGACAGGAACAGACTCATCTGCAACCTGACAGCTTCCTCATGGGAAACTCAGCCGAATGTTATCCATACACATCTCCCCACACACACACTTGCCCTGTGTTTCTCCACTGCCCCAGTCTGGAGAAAGTCTTCCCAGGCCAGTCAGGTTACCTTGGCCCTTTATGAAACTGGCCATATAGTTACAGGCTGTTTATGACTAACACCTGTTAATGCAATCTTCTCACTCATGGGTTACAGCACCTCCCGCCAGGTGTTAGAAGACAAGTAACAGAAGCTGAGAATGAAGAGCAAGAAATAGACCCAAGGCATCCAAAGGTTGGATTGCAACATTTCCCATCAGGTGAAAGGATTTTTGCTGGAAAAGACCTTCCTAAAAACACCACCACCAATTCCATCATCAGCGGAGATGTAGCTCCCCTGGTGGCTTAGTGGTTAAGACGCTGAGCTTGGAGACTGGAAGGTCAGGTTTCAATACCCAAGGGCTGTACAGTAATACCTCATATAACATTAGTATCGAATAACACGAAAATCGCATAACATTAAGGAATCTGGGGGGAAGAATTGCATCGGATAACATTAAGATCCTATGGGATGCTTCAGATAACAACCGCTAAAGCCTGTGTGGTTACAATGTATCTCTATGGCTCCCATAGGATTTTAACATGCATCGGATAACACTAAAAATCATATAACATCAAGACTTATGGAACCAGGTTTTAGTGTTATATGAGGTTTGACTGTATTTGGGGGCATGAAAGGAGCTTCATTCAGGCGTCCCCTGAGTGGAGTTTATCCAGCAAAGATCCTTTCAACCCAGAGTAATCTCTGACATGAAATTGTTCTTGTCAGCTGAGTCTCGTCAAACTGTGCTATAGAAAAGAATATCACCCAAACAGGTATGCATAATGAATGAGAAGCACACAGTAGGTTTGCATCTCCAACATGGAAGACACTGAATAGGCTGAGAACTGGGATGATACAAAACAAATATCTGCTATTCTGCAGCAACTTCCCTGAACCATATAGCGAGGATTTGTTTGAGGCAAATGGCAAGTCTATTCAAACCGCTGAGTATTGGGAAAGAAGTCTGTGACTATGGAAATATGTAGCTTATGTGTGCCTACATTTTTAGATGCTGGATGACCAGCTGCGCTTGCTTCTAGCATGGACAGGAGGAGGTGTGGAGAACAGGGCCATAGCCAGGATTCTAGATGGGGGGGGGGAATTCTTCAGGAGGGGTAATAAGGTCACAGACACACATATAACATTGGCATCCCAGGGGGGGGGCTGTCAGCCCTGGAGGGTTTTCACACACCCCTCCGGCTATGGCCCTGGAGCAGAACAAGGGAGAGAGATTTGCAGAGGGATCTTGGGGTGTATGTGGGGGGGGCATGCACCCACAGAGGACACAATGTAGGGTTGGGAGGTGGCCTTTTTAAAAACACCCCAGGTGTGTGTGTGTGTGGGGGGTCCCTCCAAAGCCCCTCCTGTCACAAACTTGGCCTCACGCCCTTTCTGCTGGACACCAGAAGAGCAGAGCCAACTCTGGGCCTGATTCCCTCCTGGGAGAGAAATGGACCAGGGTGGGGTGAACCAGGGAAGGGGGAAGGGGGAGGGGGAAGGGTGGGCCACACCCTAGGGAACCCCGTGGCCCACCTGGACAATCCACGGCCCCAGGTTGGGGGAGCATTCATAGAGGCAGGTGTCCTGGATGAAGTGCCGCTTGCATTTCTCCGACATGATGCCGCAGTGGTTCCAGTTGAAGTTGTACAGGTAGGAGGTGTCCTGGTGGGCCTCCTGGCTGGTGTTCATGGTGCAGCATGACTTTTCTTTCCATGGGGAGCACTGGCAAAGGGGGGGGGAGGAAAGAGAGAAAGGCCCAGAGGTGAGCTCCTGCTGGGAAGGGGTCGTCAGGGGGCCACTGCACCCTTCCCCCCCAAAAAAAACAACAACCACACCCTCTGCATAGGGACATAAGGGAATTGGCCAGAAGGGGCCTCCTATGTGGGAAAGGTCTTCCTTGCCCCCAGGGGCTTCCTTGGGGTGGGGGTTTCAGCTCCCTGCCTTCCAGAAGGCGACACTGCCAATCACAATGATGCAACGCCACTTCTATGCTTCCTCACCGCCCCCAGTTGCACTTAGAGCACTCTCTGGGTGGTTCACAAGGCAGTTCAACAACTTGGGGAAGGATTGAAGGCTGAGTCAACCTGGAGCCCATCTGGATCAAGCTCAAACCTTCAGTACTGCAGCTTTAGCCACAAGGGCTTGGGACACTTGGCATTGTAAGGTTAACCCTTTGCTCCTCAATGGCCCAAAGGTGAGGCGGGAGCCCACCCGGAAGGGCGTCCTTGGCTGACCCTTCCAGGGTTTTCGCTTGCCTTCCCGCAGGCCAGACGTGAGCCTGACAGGGAGTGGGAAGAAAACAAACAACTCCAGCCACTTCATGCTTTTAAAATGTATGAAGGAAATGGTTACAGAGAGCAAAAAGATTCTTTAGGCAAAGGAAACATCTTCAGTCCAAAAAGCACATGAAAGGCAACCACACCTGTCTAAGTGTGGAGGCCATAAAGGGCTTCTCCTAGGGTGGATGACTCCCGTGATTACAGATTCTGCAGCAAACTCCGGAGCCCAACTACCAAGCATCTCTCAGCAACCTATGTATCTTCTTCTCCACCTACCCCAGAGCCCATGATGCTGGACCAGCCAGCCATCATGAATGGAAGCCAACCAGGGGCACCGTATGGAAATTATGGGGTGTCTGCCAGTGACTCCTTCTGGCACTAAGCTCCCTCCGCCTCAGTCCTCTCCTTGTCCCCTCCTGGGTCTCCCAGGCACAGGCAACAGCTCCCCGGAGGATTCAGGTATTTATGGACTACGAAGAGGAGCAGGTGGCATTTTTTGATGCGGACACATCAGCTCTGATTTTTCTTTTTTTCATCTACGGTTTTCAGTCATGAGAAAATCTTTGGCCAGGAACTGAGCTAAGGCTTTACCAGTGAGATTTCATCCTCATATATTATGGGTGTCGTTTCAGTGTAACTGAACAAAGACATTAGCACAACTTATCTAGCCTTGCACAGTTGTTGTCTCTATGGCCTGGAGCATGGGTGCCCAAACTTTTCGGGCCGTACGCCAGTCACATGGTTCCTCCTACTGTACGCGGAAGTAAAACGCCCCTTGCAATATGTTTTGCAGCAGGATGAGATAGATTTTAAGGTGCCATTTTCTCTGATTAAACCAAGGGTGCATAAACTACGCCCCATGGGCCAGATCTGGCCCCTGATGCCAGTTCATCTTGCCCACGCTGCCCCTGTTGCTCCCGGAGGCAGAAGTAGAATTTGCCTATACAGGCGTGTTTTACTTCCGCTTCCAGGAGCGACAAGGGTGGCTTGAGCTGGATGAATGTTCCTGTTTTTCATAATATTTTTGTAACCTTATGACGTATATTGGGGCTTCATTTTATTGTATGGTATTTTATGATATTTCATTGTTTTGAATTATTGATGTATGTTATCTGATCATACTGTGACATTATGCTGTTTTATTGAACTGTAGCGTTGCATTCGATTGTTGTGAGCCGCCCTGAGTCGGTTTTACCGAGTAGGGCGGCATATAAATAAAAAATGATGATGATGATGATGACTTTCCATGGGGGGCTGGTCCAGCAAAAGATGACCTTTTGCTGCAACCTGGAAGGTCCACTCTCAAAGGGATCCCCAGAAAATATTTCAGTGGAGAGAATGGTAGCAGTGTGGCCTCTCCTGGCTTAAGCTGGCTTTACTCTGCCACCCCTCTCCATTCAACAACCATACAAACTGTGTCACCTAGAGTCTTCGGAGTTGGGCGGCAACAGAAACCAGAAAAATAAATAAATAAATAAATAAATAAATAAATAAATAAATAAGGTATCAAAGGGATTGTGGCTTATTTTTCATAAGGGAGGTTACTTTACTTTATTGTTATTATGGTCTTTAACCAGGATTTGCAATAGAAAAAGGTTTTACACTTTGTTAACAATAGGAAAAAGCGATAAAACTGCACAGTATATCCTCTAGGTAAAATTTTTACGTAATTGAGTGGCTTGATAAATAAATATGTGGCTACCTGGTGTGTGAGTGCACGATCCGTCTCCTTTAGAAGAAAATGAACATAAAATCCATCATTATGGCCCACAGATTTAGAAATAACTGGGGCAATGAAAGCCTCTCTTGGGACTTCATCAAAAGGGCATCGTAATAGGATGGGGGCCAAGGTTTCTAAACCCCCTGGATCCAGAGGGACAATGTCAAAAGGAACATTAAAGATACATTTTTCACACAATACAGGTAACTATATAATAGATACTTGTCTTTGTCTGATGAAGTGGACTTGATCCACGAAAGCTAACAATAAAAATATAGCAGTTAGTCTTTAAAGTGCTACAGTGTTTTTTATTTTATTTTACTTTATTTTGTTTTGTTTTCTGAGATGCCTATACAATAGATACAACACTATTCAAAAAAGATTCAGGAAAATCTCCACCTTGGTTTCCCCAATGAATATACATGAGTCCATTGCCTTCCCTCCCTGCCCACATACAGAGAGAGAGAGTGTGTGTGTGCAAAGCCCAAGGGCGGCCATAGGGACTTTTAACCTCCTTTGGGTGTAACTTGTGAGCCCCCAGGCAGGGTATGCTCAACCATGACAGTGGCCCTCAGTCTGGGGAAGTGTTGCCACTTCCGTTTTTCTCAAGCCCCAAGAATGCACCCCCTCCCTTGGAATTGCAATGGGGTGGTGGGGGGGAGAAGACCAGCTTGTTATGGCCTGTATGCACCCCCCCCCCCCCGCGCCCAGCCTGATAACAACTGGGGCCTCTTCTCAAGGGGAAAATGTTCTCTCTCTTGCAAAGGCTCCTTGGTAGCCGACTTTGCTTCACATCCCTCAGGCAGGGCACAGCGAGGGCCTCATGGAAGCCCCTCTTCCCTTGCCCTCAGCAGACCAAAGGGACCCCATTTTGAAACCAACTCTGAACCTTACGGGCATTACTCCAGTCCAGGGGTGTCCAAACTATGGCCCACAAGAAGGATCCGGCCCACAGGCCAGACTGCCATTGGCAACGAAAATGGGACCCCTCCTCTGCTGCCAGAAGTGCCAAAAATGCACCAAAATTTGTAAAACTGGCGCAGAAATGTTCTACTCAAACTCCTTCCTCCAAGGGAAGCAGTGGAGGTGGGAAAAATGCCTGGAAATGGGGCATGAATGCATGCGCCGCTGCTGCTGGGAGGAAGCACGTAACCAGCCCACACAGCTGTTTTTTTTTTTTTGGGGGGGGGGGGGTCAGGTCCCTGACGGGAAAAGTTTGGACACACCTGCACTAGTCCTTGGTTAGTCCCTTTTCAATCCAGCCCTTCCCCTCATGAGCTGATTAAGACAGGCACTCAGCTGGGATTGTATTATTATTATTATTATTATTATTATTATTATTATTATTATTATTATTATTATTATTATTATTATTATTATTATTATTATTATTATTATTATTATTATTAACAACAATAATACGATTGTTATGTTTAGCCCCCCACCCCACTCTGGTGACCCAGTAAGTTTCATGGCAGCCAAGTGGGGCTTTGAACCCAAGCCTTCTAAAGGGTTAATAACCCGCCCTGTTGATGGCTTGACCCCTCTGGCTCTCCAGGACCTGCCAGGAGATGTGGCTGCCTGAGGCAAGAGAGAGAGAGAGAGAGCAAGCTCTGTCCCTGGCTAGTGGGGGGGGGGGGTGTTTCCATTTCCCCCCATGCCAGGCAGGAGGAAGTGAGGAGCTCTCCACCACCTATAGCACTCGGGGGGGGGGGGGTGGACAAGTTAAGAGCATTTTGCTCCCAACATGCTGGGTCCACATTTTACCGACCTTGGAAGGATGGAAGAGGCTGGGTCAACCTCTACATGTTCATCAGGATTGAACTCACAACATTTTGGCTGCAATACAGCAGTTTAACCCCTGCATCATCAGTGGCGCTTTCCCCAAGGTCCACGTTGCATGCCTCCAGAAGATGCCGGCTAAAGCTCTTGCATTTGGCTCCTCCTTCCTCTCTCTCTCCAGTCCCAAGGGTCAGCCCAACCCAACCCCAGCCTATGGCCACCTGTGGCCCACCACCACCACCACAGCCCTGCACCTGTCCCACCTGAGGCTGCTTCTGCACAGAGATCCCATGAGGGGCTCCTGGCCTCACCTGGGCCACCTCCCTCCCTTCTGCCCTACCTGTTTGTGAAGCTCATCTTCAGGGCCAGGTTCCACTTTGTGGTGTTTGCCATCCATGCAGAGGTTCAGCACAGACTCCTTCGCAGCCGCAGCCCCCAAGAGGAGAAGGATCCCCCACAGTCTCCATTGCGCAGCCATCATCTCTCTCTGCAGGGAGAGGAGGAAGCAAAAGGTACAGCATAAGCAGCCAAGAGGAAATGCCACAAGAATTCCCCCAAAATTGTTCTTAGAGCAAGAAAGAGGCGGAGACAACACTGAAACCAAGACGGGTGGGGTGGGGGTGTTTGGCTTCACTTATTTTGCATACCAAGATATCTGAAGAAGGTTATTGGAGTGACTAGAAGGGATAAAATCAGGAATGAGATTATAAGTGAAAGAATTGGGACAGAACCAATCTTAAACTACAAAGAGAGACAACAAATAAAGTGAATTGGCCATTTTGAGAAAATGTCTTGGAATTCCATACCATACAAGGCATCTTATGTGGAAAGAAGAGAAGGACAGCGGCCACGAGGCAGACCCAGAGGAAGGTGGAGGGATAACATATAAAAATCCAATAAATAAATAAATAAAATTACGAGAACACCAAAGAAGGCCGGTGGAGGCTGCTAGAAGTGCCGGAACAATAACCGTGCCACTTCCTCAACACCTGAAGAAGAAGAAGACCAAGGGAAAATGTGGTGGTGATGACGAACACTGCGTCTTTCCATAAACATAAAACTAAACCAGGGATTCTCAACCGGATGCAACCCATGGCACCATTTCATGTGCAAACCCCCCCCCTGCCTCCACCACACCAGGAAGTGTCATGTGGTAGAGGAAGGGGGAAATGGCCATCTGGTCCCCGAAGCTGTCTGAGGGGGTCTCACATCGTGGCCCGTGGGCCACTCCAATTGATTCCTGTGTGCTGTCTCCAATCTGGCTTCGAGGAAGGAGAGGAGGCGAGCTCTTGCTCCATCGGATGTCAAAGCAATGGAGGAATCAGGTTTCAGCAGTTTACTGGTGAAATCCATTGCCTAGTTCATGAGTGTCAACGCCAGCCTGGTTTTCTGATTGGTCTCAATTTGATCAGAGAGGTGCAAAAAGCAAACAAGTGAAATCATTTCTAGGTTTGGTTGGTTTCTACCGTGCGTTTATTCCAGATTTCAGTACTATTGCACATGTCCTGACAGGGGGCATGACCGGCCTCTGGCTTAAAAAGTTTGAGAACTCCTGAATTAAACAGAGTGTGGTTGGCATCCAAGAGATACAGTCCAAATTCCACACCCAAGGGGCCCAAACAATGGGGACACACACACTCTCTCTCTCTCTCTGGTGTCACACCCAGTGATTCCAGGGTAGCTTTGGGTCATTCTGCAATTGTGATGTCTCTGTTTTTCTGACACAGTTTGGAGGAGAGCATTGCAGGAGGGTTCCCCTCCCAAGGCAGGAAAAAGGGTGTGGGTGGCTGGATGTACTGAGCTCTGAGACTGCACCCAGACCTCAACCTCCCAATCCTAACCCTCCTCCTTCCCTCCATCTTCCCTGCCTTCACCTCACCTCCCTCTGCCTTCCTCCCTGAACCTCCTTAGCTGGGGCTGGCTCAGCCGCCCTCCTCAAACCTTCATGCTTTTATCCATCCACTGGGCCCATCAACACTGTGAGGTTGTCCCAGACCATTCTGGGGTGCTGGTCCTTTGCTTTTGCCTATCTGAATGCCCCCCCCCACACACACACACGGAAAAGGCATTTGTTGCTGGGATGCACAGGTCCATACTGGTATCACCTGTTCACCCATGTCTGAGAGATCACTCTGTCTTACCACCACCCTCATTCCTTCCCAGGCCCTTCTCCTCCCGGCTTGTTCTTACCTCCTCACCTTTCTTTACAGACCTGCTACCTAATCCAAGAGGTTGCCCACCTTCATCTCTGCTGAAGCTCCAAGGCTCAGAAGCTGAAGGCTAAAAATCTCCCTTGCTCAAAAGACAGTTACGTCCAAATCTCAGGGTCTACGTGCTCAAGTCCATTTACAGTCAAAGATTGAGCGCTGTCTGAGCCTGCAGACATTTCTGTGACCATGTGGCAGGCATGGCTAGATGCCAAAGTGCACGGAACACTGTTACCTTTCCCACCAAAGTGGCACCTCTTTATCAACTTGCAATTTCTTTCTTTGGAAATGCTAGATTGGCACCACCTGGGACAGGCGATGGAATCTCCCTCCATCTGGTCTTGACCTGCTGACCTTCCATTTGTCATGCTTAGCATCTTAATGACTAAGCTACCACGGTCCCTCAGAGAAGCTTAAACCCCCGAAATGTCTTTTACCCGTCAGTCGATTAATCCCTTCAGGGCCACTCTGAGCACACACAGCTCGTATACAACATAGGAGAGGTTCCTGCCAGTGACAAGAGAAGCAGCCAGCCAGCCTGCCCTGGTCCCACCCAGCAGAGAAAGGGTGCCCTTGCCAACGGAGCAGTCCCAGAGGTCAAAGTGGAACAGTGACTGTGGAGATCACAGAGTCCAGGGCCACTCCATGTGCAGATGATGCCAAAGCCCTTTCTCCTAAGAAGCCCAGGAGACTCCAACAGACCTGCACAAACCCTTCAACCCCGGCTAGTTCTGGAAACTGAGTTACTCCTCCATCTCAAGCACCCGCCATCAGTCACAAGTGTGTGCCCACACCCGGGAAGTGACAGGGACTGAGGATGAAGCCCTGGCCCTCCCTCCTCTCTGACCAGCAGCCTCTTTGGACATCAGTAGCTGCAATGGGGCTGGGGCTAGGGCTGGGAGGATGAAGCCTGGGAAAGCTAGGAATGGCATTCTGCCCAAAGCGGAGAAGTTGCTGTGGTTCCCCCTCTGGATCCTGGCAGCTGAACCTTCACCGAGGCTGTTCAGAGGCTCTTCAACAGGACAAAGTGCAACCAGACATTCATTCCACTCCCCACCCGTCCCCACCAGGACACAACTGCCTCCTTTCCATCTTCCTCTCCTTCTTAAATTTCCCCCAGGACAAGGAACCAAAACAGTTTAGGTAAAGGTCACCCTTGCTCGAAAGCCAGTCGTATCCGACTCTAGGGTTCAGTGCTCATCTCTATAGCCAAAGAGCCAGTGTTGTCTGCCTCTGCAGAGGTTTCCATGGACATGTGGCAAAAAACAGTACAGAAATGGCCCCAAACACTGCAAGTTACAATGTTAAAATCCAATTAAACAGATTACTGAATCCTATTAAATCAATCCAAAGGCAGAGGTCTAACCACGTCTCTAGGTCAGACTTTAAACCACTCAAAAGAAGTCACCTTTCGGTGAATTCATTCCACAGTTTCTTTCGCCTGACCATTTGAAACCATCTCTGCTGCTGTCTAAAGGGAGGAAAATAAAAAGGGCAACTTTCTGCCCAGAGAGGTCAAAAATGAGCATTTTTCAGAGTAAGCCACAGGATGCTGGGTTGTTTTTTTTTTTTTTTTTTGAAATGGAGGGAAACCCCACTGCAGCAATAGTAGCAACCACTCCCTCCGACCGACCAGGCTCTCCCCCTCCCATAGTGCTTCTCAGCCCCCACCCCTTCCCGGCAAAGTTTCAGGAAAACTGTAACCACGGCAAACAATAATTAAAAAAAGGTCCTTTGCAGCCTACTGTGAAGGATGGCAGCAAAGCAGGTTGGCAGCCCTAACCCTTGCCTACCTGTTTCTGAAAGCAGCAAGACCCCAGGAAGCCCAGCCGGCAAGTCTCCTGCCTAGCTTGCCCTGGGACACCTTTAACAGCTGCCTCCCCTCCCTGTGCAGCTAATGAGCACAAGGTGTGTGAAATTCCCCAGATTGTCAGCCTGGGAGCAACTGGGGGAGTTTCCTCCCAGCCAAGGACCAGGTTCCAAAGATCAGGGCAGAAAACGTGGTTCGCTCTGCGTGCAACAAGCCTGCTTCCGACACAAGGGGAGCTTTGGCTGCCAACCGTGTCGGGAGGAGACACCTTCCCATTTACTCCTGGTGGGTAGATGGGACCTCTTTTCAACAAATGGGAAGAGGCCAGACAGAAATGACGAGGTTCCTGCATGCAGCTCAATGCCACCGATGGGCATGCCTGTGCCTCTATGCATTTGCCAAGGGCACTGCAAGATGCTCTTCATCTTTTTCACAGTAGCTCTGTTGCGCTGAGTCCCAGTGAATCTTCATGTAGCCGAAGAAAAGTCATTTTGATCTTTCTTCTTCTTCAAGTGGCGTATCCGATTCCAAATATTGGTGATCCTCGTGGCAATCAGCCATGAAGATTGTCCTGCGAATTGAATGCAAGTGGCCTTCCATCTGCCTTCCACATAACACCATGACCCCCATAGTATCACTAATCCAGTTCCACCAGTCACTTTCTGGTCCTGAGGAGCCCTTTTGGCACACAAAGTCCTCCTCCTCCTCCTCAGCCCCAGGGCAGGATGGATGAAGCTCCTGCTGCCCTCCATCAAGAGATTTAAGTGGGACTATTTAATCCACTTGGGGTCTATCACTCTTCCCTGTGGACTTCTCCACCCAAGACTGTGAGTCCTCAGGGTGGTCAGGCTAGTTAACCACCGCCTGAGGATTTGTGTTGAGTTGCTGGCAGTAGGGTCTACTTATGACCACCATAGCTGGATAATTCCCTGCCCAGAGTGTCATTTGGAACTTTAAGTAAACTAAAAGGTAAAAAGTGCCCCCCCCCCTCCATGCCTCTTCGTAAAGGCCAGGAAGCAGATAAAAGGACTGAGTTGGTATACAAAAGACACGATAAGGCCATGTCTAGCCTATTGTGAATATTGCTACTGGGATGTCTCATCCTTCTCTAGAAGAAGGGTTTTGTTTCTTTTTTGCTTTTCCGCTGCAAAGCAGGAAGCCCGTAGGCGTACATCACAAGAATAAAGCTTGTTTCTCTCTAATTTTGGCATAAGTATTTTTATACATACTTCAGTCCCCTAAATAATACTGCTTTGCCATTGTTTAGCAACATCCAGATGATCAATGTTGACTTCAAGACCCTTTTCCAGGTCAGTTGCTGACATGTATGCATGCGTGTGACATTAAGAGGGGTTTTTTTTGTCCCAGTAAGAGTGGATCATTTTGCCCTTGCTTAAACTGAACTACATGTTCCATTTGTAAGATCCATCCTCCCACCAGAAAGAAATCATTCTGGTTTTAGTGCCTGAAATAAATTGGCACTGACTGACATCAGCCCTGCCCACCTAAGTGCTTACCTTTAACTCCAAGCTATTCACTTGCAGAATAGTCTAGCACCCAAGGATTCGACTGTTCTGTTCTGCTTCATGTGCCAGGCCTGGTTTTTACCAGTAGTAATGAGACAGGTTCAGGTCCCTCTTATTTATTATTTGTTCAGATTTATATTGCCGCCCACTCGCCGAGGCGGCTCAGGGCAGCTTACAGTCAAAACAGCAACAGTACAGTAAAAATCATAAAATACAACCTCACAAAACAACCAAAGCAGAACACAGACTAACTCCCCTCTGGCCATTGTGAATTCTGAAAAAGGCTATTCGTCTTCATCATCCCTATGCAGCCTAAGTTCTTGTAAGAATTTTAGCTACTGTAACTCTGTATAATGTATCCAGAGGTTTATATAGTATAAATGACCCCTTCCCCAACATCTAGAATTACTTAAAGGAACATGCACATTTACAAAAAACAAAAATCATCAATGAAAATGAATTGTCCAAGTCTTTTTGATGGTTAAATGAGTATTGATTGGGTTCAGGGTTGCTTCTTCTTCGTAGGTTCTTCACTGGCCCTGCTGGATCCAAGGGAGTGAGGAGGAGGCCTGTCCAGAGCGATATATGTCACGGAACCAGCCGGCCCCCTCTGCTCTGGACCTCCTAAGCCAAAGCCCCCAGAGGGCAAGCTGGCCTGCAATGCAGCTAAACAGCCCTTAGCTGCTTCTCTTCTGCAAGGAGGTTTAATAGGTAGCGTATTCAGAGGCTTGTGTGTGAATGCATTGCTGCTCTTACCCTTTAGTCCAATGAAGAGACGTTGTTCAAGCACACGTAGGTTTATTGATCAGGCATATTGATCAGGTTCATAAAGCATAGGTCAGTAGCCTAAGACAGTCCAGCAAACAATTCACAGGTACATTAGGTAACCATTTTGAAGAAGCCAAAAGGCATAGCCCCCGGGTAAAGATGTTAGCCCACAGACATCCAAAAATGAACTCTCTCTCCTCCCTCCAAGATGGAGATTCTCCCGTCAGGTGGGGTACCTTTAACCAATCAGGGAACAGAGAAAACTTTCTCATAACATAGGATTGTTGACACACGTGTACAGTCAGTGCTATAGCATGTAGTCACAACGTCAAGGGACTCAGGTAAGAAGAGTGCTGGGAACACTGAACTAAAAACAATCTGTCTCATTGACACGTAGTCTTTGTGAGACACAGAGAAGAAAAAGGGTTTTTGAGGCCTAGCTAAAACTGCCACCTCTCCAAGCTTTGAGAGCATTAGGAAAAAGATGTCGCTTCATGACAATATATGTATGCACCCATGTGCTTGCCTGCCAAAGCAAGGCACCTGCAGCAGGTGGGAGTCAAGCAGGTTGCTCCCCCCCCCGCCCCCCGCAGGGCTGTGCAAGGAAGGAGGAGGAAGGAGCTTATTATGTGGGGCCAGGATTCAGCCCCACAGCAGCACCGTTACTTCCCCCACCCACCCCGCCATGATTAGCTGTGATCGGTGCTGGCAAACACAATGGACCAACAGCTAAACCAGGGGTGCCCAAACTTTTGGGGCCGTGGGCCGATCATGTGGTTCAGGGAGATAGTCACTAAGGCCTGGGGGCCGCGTGCGGCCCCCGACGCCAATTCATCCGGCCCGCGAAGCCCTCGTCGCTCCTGGAAGCGGAAGTAAAACGCGCCCGTACGGGCGCGTTTTACTTCCGCTTCCAGGAGCGACGAGGGCTTCGCGGGCCGGATGAATTGGCGTCGGGGGCCGCATCCGGCCCCCGGGCCTTAGTTTGGGCACCACTGACTAAACGGTATAGCAAATGTGATAGATAAATACATAAAAAGGAAAGGAAGAGGCGCCCAAGAAGAGGCCGGGCTTCGGGGGCTCAAAACCCGCCCAGGCAAGTTCCGCCCTCTTGTTGGCTCTGGTGGTGGCGGGGAGTTCCGCAGGCAGCGCCCTTCTCCCCCGCTCCCGCCCACCACCCAGTGTCGTAGTGCGCATGCGCGACAGGCTCGCCCTCGCCCGAGGCCCTACAGAAGCCACCTCCGTACGCATGCGCACAAGCACTCTTCGCTCCTAGTGGTAAAAAGGAGTAGACAGGGAGGAATTCCTGAGGAAATATCTACGACCTGCCACGGAGCGGAGAGGCGCTGGGAGGTGGCGGGTCCCTTGGGCGACTCTCTCTGAAGAGGAATCTGTGCTTTGGGGGCCCATTCGAAGCGCCCTGAGTGAGGAAGAATCCGGGACGATGCGTGTGTCACTCTACATTTTCTATCTCTGGGGCGCATCTCTGACGTTTAAGGCAGTGCGCAGGCGCCGGAGGGGCGACTACATCCGGGCCACCGCGCCCGTAGTCGTAGTGGCGGAATTGCAGTTCCGGGGCGGGGGGGGAGATTCGAACCCGGGACTCTCTTCTTCTTTCCCCCGTCCTCCTGCCAGGGCGGCTCCCAGGTGAGGTGACCAGAGGGGGAGGGGGAGGGGGCGTCGCTCAGTGACCCGGATGCTGTTGGTCACTTGACACACAGACACGCCCCCTGACCTGGTGTGTGTGTGTGTGTGTGTGTGTGTGTGAGTGTGAGAGAGAGAGAGAGAGACCCCCTTTGGTTCCACAGAGGACTCTCTTCTAACTTGGCCACCCTGTGGGGTGTGTGGGACTCCAGGTCCCATCGTCCTGGCTAGGACTGTGGGGCTTGTAGTCCGGTGGCCGACTAACTAGAGCAGCCGGAGAGGCTTTTCTCCTGAAGGAAGGAAGCCCCCCCCCCCTTTCCTTCGCCCCCTGGCTGGTTCCTGGGCGCCCCCTCCCGAAAGCCAGGCGCCTCGGCCAGCCCTGGGCCCCCCTCCCCCCGCAAACAAACACCGGAGGGGGGGGAGAGGAGGAGGAGGAGTGCGTCTCCCTTTCCCTCCCTGGCTGGGGTGCAGAGCAGGCCAATCGGATACGGCCCTGGGGCTGGGCAGCCCCCCGAGCCCCAGCCTGGACCCTTTCTGGCAGGGGTTTACTGATTTGGTCAGATTTATATTGCCGCCCACTCGCCGAAAAGCAGGAAAAGAGGAAGGCCAAGCAGGAGATGGATTGACTCAGTAAAGGAATCCGTGGCCTTGCTAGACTTGGCCAGGCCTCTTCATTGTAGGACGTTTTACAGAGTGTGCATTTATGCAGGTGTCTTATGTGCCACAACCTGAGGTTTCTGAGGTACTGAAGAAGTGGTTTCCCAGTTACACACACAAATGAGTTTCCAGTTTGAGCCCAGATAGCTTGAGGTCTGTCACTCTATCCAATATCTCTATCCAAGACGATGAGGACAAGGCAGCCGCGCTGGGTATTGTAGATACCTGTATTGCTTTAACTCCAAAGGGTCTTTATCACTCCTATAATAATAACTCCTGAATCCTGATCCAGCAGGTGGAGTTGCCAGTGCTGTGATCCTGATACGTGAAATGACCTTGCTTAGTGGGCAGGGGGTGGAGGGTGAGGGACAAAAGATTGATGAGGTTTGGTACTACAGTCCTTCCCTATACAGTAATTCCATCGTGAACCCCTTTGCTCCTGTTTTATGAGCTGTCCTCTCTCTCCCATCAATGGTTTCTCTCTTGTTCTCAGCCAGACATGGCCACACTCTTTCCTTCCCTTTTCCCACGGGTCACTGAAGCTCTTTGGTTCAACTTGGACCGGCCCTGCGTAGATGAGAATGAGCTTCAGCAGCAAGAACAGCAGCATCAAGCCTGGGTGAGTGGAGAAGAGAATTGGGTGTGTGTGTGTCTATTTTGGGACCAAAGAGAAAGCTGAGGTGTTCCTATTACATCAGGACAGGGAAAGAACTTTTCACTGATAAGGACAAATCTGAACTTCACGACTAGGCAATGGAAGGGCAGCACATCTCTCTCTTCTGATTTCTCAAACTACCCAGAAATCAATCCCATTTTTAAAGAGAGAAAAGTTCCCAAAAACTTCTGCTTTTTGAGTCAGAAAGCCACTGTTGTCCTAGAAGATTTATTGCATTGATGATCCACAAACAGCGTATGGTAGAGCACAAGAAAGGAAGCCTCTGGGAGCTCTCATTTGCTGGAAAGCACCCCACCCACCCACCCACCCGAGTCCAGCTGTGTACGACCCCTCCTGATGATGAGCCCTCCCCTCCCCTTTGGAGACCTGGGCCCAAAGGGGGTTTTATACCCTAAAACCCCTACAGTGAACTCCTCAGGGAGGAACCGAAGCCGGTGGCCATCCACCTCTTGCAGGGAAACGGAACGTGTTCTGGAAATAATGGGTTGGACCCTTTCTCTGGCTAGGTTAACATTCCTCCTTGATAAGCTGCTCAGAGAACCGTAGCTTGGTACATCTGTTACGTGATGTTCCTTTGTTTTCTCTGCCTCCGATTCCCGCTAAACAAATACGTTTTATCCAACCCGTTTCCGATCGGATACAGTTCTGGTGGTCCTTGGTAAGATTTCCTTTTCTGTTTCATTGCAGCTGCAGAGCATAGCAGAGAAGGATAATAATTTGGTCCCCATTGGGAAACCGGCCTCCGAGGTAACAACCACCACGGCTCCGCTTGCCATGCCTGCGGCCATGCTGGCCAGGGTTCTTCTGGGGCCGACCGGTGGGAGCCCTCTCTGGCGAGAGGTAGGGCAGGGGTGGCCAGGAGGTGACCGCTGCAGCTATGGCTTGCCTTAGCAGACCTACGATGAGGAGGAAGAGGAAGATGATGAAGACGATGAGGACAGTGAGGAAGATTCCGAAGACGACGAGGACATGCAGGATATGGATGAGATGAACGACTATAATGAGTCTCCTGATGACGGGGAGATCAACGAGGTCAGTCGGACCAGGAGCTGGGGGGGGGTCATCCTCTGGGCCTTCCTCCCTTGCCCCTCCTTTGGGATCTGAGCTCAGCTTTGTGGGCTTCTCTGGAGAACAGAATGTCCTTCTGACATTACCAGTACAAACCCAAGAAGGCTTCGTAGCTCCCTCTAGATCAGTGGTTCCCATTTGGGGGGGGGGCAGACTCCAGAGGGAGACTTCAGTTCCCAGAAGCCTCCGTCAGTCCATTGGCTGATCAGTGCTTTAGGGAATTGACTGAGGCTTCTGGGAATTGAAGTCCAAAAAACAAAATTTGGGAAAGACTGGTCTTGGCGGTTCTCGAGGCTGAGGTGGCCTCCGCAGAAGCAGCACCCCCACCAGTCTCTTCCCAGTTCCTGTAGCAGTGGAGACCCAGTGGGACTCGAGCCATTGGGGTTAGGATTGTCCCAGGGATGGCCCATCTCCTGCCTGTGGGCTTCCTGAAAGGAGCCAGTGGGGCTCCTTGGGTCTGATTCAGGGCAGCTCTCCATAAGAAGACCCCGGCTGGAGTGAGCTGTGGGCAGATGGTGCCTATGGATCCCTCCCCGCAGAAGTCCGCCTGTGGCCTCTGGGGAGCCCCAAAGCAGGCCAGGGCTTGGCTGCCCCTTCTGCCTCACCTGCTTTGCCACCTGGCTTCAGAAGCCCTGCTGACCCACAGGGCCGATAGTTCTTAGGCCGGCTCTGCTGCTGAGCCCTGTCGTCAAAAACATTTGAGCAAGGGGGTGTGTTTTTAGCACCCACAGAGCCCGAGGGAGACCAGCACTGGCTGCAGCTTCTTGCCTTCCGTGGACTTCAGTTTTAGCTTTTACAAAAGTTTTTATTCCTTTTACTTGGCTTTCAGAGGTACACAGATTGAGACTCCTCGAAGATTGTGGTGTTTTTGGACCCTAATCAGGCATACCCCAGGCAATGGCAACCTATTTTATTTATTTATTTATTTATTCGTATTTCTTCATCGCCCTTCTCACCGAAGTGACTTAGGGCGGTTTACAAGTAATTAAAAAAAAACATGACAATAAAACACAAACACTACCTAAAAACCTTTAAACTGTTAAAATTTAAATCTAAATAGATTAAAAGCACACCAGATGCTACAGCTTACTAATTAAAAAAGTAGAGGGAGAGAGGGGCTCAGATCATCCAGCGAGCTGGGGTCTTTCTCACACTATGTCAGGCGAAAAAAACTGTAGAAAGAACTCACCAAAGGTGGCTTCATTTTGGCAGTTCCACGTCTGGCCTAGGCACAGGAGAATGAAAAGAAGACATGGCTTTGGAAGGAAAGGAGGGCGACTAAAGCGAGGTTTCCCCTTCTTGCATTAGGGCAGGCTGCTCAGTTCATAAAATGCTAGGAGCCATCCAGGTTTTCTTCACATGCTTCTCTCTCTCTCTCTCTCTCTCTGTCTTCCAAGGTGGACATGGAAGGGGCTGAGCAAGACCAAGACCAATGGATGATTTAGACTTTGAAGCAAACCTTCGAGCTTTGGGATGTACCTATAGGAAAGGGAAAGGAGGGCTCCGCCCAGCCCAGCCTACCCCAGCCTGGATATTTGCAAAGCAGGCTTGGTTGGTGGGTGGAAGTCTGCCTTTCTGGGTCTGGGTGGCGAAGGAGGCTGCCTGTCTGCTGTCACCTGTGCTACCTGAGACCTACCTGGGGGTCAGTTTGGTGGTTTTGCTGCTGCTTCTGTTGCTGAACAGTCTGCAGCTATCTCCAAACTCGTGGAGGAGGAAACGGTGCTGGATTCAGTGACTGACTTTTTGTACAGAAAGCCTTGCTTTCATTCTCTGTCTCTGTGTGTGTTTTCTGTTTTCAGTAGCAACTGTTTGGTCAATAAACCAAATTCTTACCCGAGCAGAATTTTTTAAATTGTGATTTAAGCTTCGGTAGGGCAGGGGATGCTTTATATGCACCCAGGGCCAGGGAAGGATTGATCATAAAATCACTGATTTGGGAGAGCTGTCTAGTGTGTGTGCGTGTACATGTGTGTACACACACACACACACACACACACACACACACACACACACACACACACACACACACACACACACACACACACACACACACACACACACACACACACACACACACACACACACACACACACACACACACACACACACACACAGGGAGAGAGCGAGAGCTCAACCCCCCCCCCCCACACACACACACACAGGGAGAGAGCGAGAGCTCAACCCAGGAGTTCCTATCAAAGCAGATCTGACAGATCCAAGTGTCCAGTTCCCTCTGGAGTGACTCTGGATGGAGGTCGTGGGTTCCACTGTTGTACTGCTCTGTTAAGAAGTTCTTCCTGACGTTCAACCCCTTCTCTGGCTTCCTGTAGTTTGGGCCCATTCTGATGCACCTTGCACTCTGGGGTGATTAAGAACAGATCCTTCCTCTTTATGATTATCTCATCTTTTCCTTTATTCCAGGATAAACATGCTCAGTTCCTTCAGGCTTTTTTCATCTGTTATGTTTGGTTTCTGTTCCTCTGATTGTCCTTCCTGCCCTTATCTGGACCTGCTCTAATTGGTTTGTGTCTGATGCCCAGAATTGGACACAGGACTCTAGATAGGGTCTAACTAGTGCTGATTAGAGGAGGACTAGTAAGTACCTTGTGGGTTTGAGAGAGTAGACTTCTGTTAATGCTGCCTGAAACAGCATTGGCCTTTTTTTGCATCGATGCTAATGCTGGGTGAGCAGGCCCAGGAGAGCTTTCCCTTGCAGGGGGGCCTGGGAGAACTGCCCTGGCAAATGAGAGGAGCCCTGGGGCATGGCTTTACTTCTAGGTTGTAACCAGAGGTGGCCTTCCCAAAAGAGGGAGGGAATGTGAGGCGGGGGGTGGGGGTCTCCAGAGGGAAGAATCCAACGTTCCACCACCTTTGCAAATTCAGATGGACTTTCTTGATGTCTGTGGCTGTCTGGCCCACATTTAAAAAACAGGAATTGCATAGGGGTGTGAATATAAGATGCATTTTTAAAAAAGACTTCCCACAACATATGTGACAGAAGCATCTTGGATTTTCTGATAGGAAAAGAGAGTGAAAGAGATAGTGGCCAGGATCAGCACATAGAGCATCATAATTGGGTGGTAGGATGATGTGAACTTAAAGCATGTATGCAAAACTCTATAGCAATAGCAATTAGTTTTATAGACTATCCCATAGCGCTTAATACACTCTGGGCTGTTCACAAGTTAATTATTTTGCCTCTAGCATGTTGGTTACTCATTTTACTGACCTTGGAAGGAGGGAGGAGGCTGAGTCAACCTTGAGCTGTGAAGATCAAATTCACAACATTGTGGCTGCAGTACAGCAGTTTAACCCCTGAACCATCAGGACTTTAGAAGTTCTCTTGGACTTTGCAGACGTTGCTTTTTCTCCCCTGTGGAAGCTTTGACTGTGGGAAACAGCAACGGGAAGATCAGCTGCCGAGTGTTCTTCAAGGTCATGGGGAAGAATTACCAACCTGACCACTCTTCTGCTGAAGAGGCTGAAACAAGTGGGGATGGAGATGGAGCAGGCGGCAGGGCTACTGGCCCTACCTGTGCAGGTGGCCCTAAGTGTGGTTCAAAGAGCACAAACTGTTGCCGTAAACGGCCTTCATGCCAAGAATCAAAGTCTGATGAGTAATCCAAGGACTCCGAAAGCAACGTTCACTGTGGCACAACATCTCAAATTGGTGTCACTGGGAGAAAAAAGAGTTCCCTGGGGTTAAACCTGCCCAGTGGCTGATCTTTGAGCCAAGTGGTGGACAGAGCCCTGTCCGGAGGATTTACCTGCCTCCGTCCCAAAGTCCCTCCTGGTGTTTTGCCCACAGTAGAAGAAATGGAAGAAAGGCACCAAGTTAATTCCTGCCGTCACACAGAATCGATTGCTAAAGACAACTAAGTCACGGCTGGAAGAGTTTTGCTTCACCTTGTTTTAAAACCAAGCCTCGCTCTTTATTCTACTCTATAAATTACAATCTAGGAGTCTTGCTTTTTTACATGGTGGCAAAGAAGATTTCAGCCCCTGTTAAGAAGCTGCAGCCTCCAAGCTGCTCAGTTGTTCAATTTCAAATGTTGATACTGTAGTAATTTTTGAAAGGGAAAGCCGACGTTCCTTTTAAAAAACTGCTCTCCCTGCGGAAAGGAATGGGCAGGTTGGCCTCTCGGCTTCCCCTCCTAGTTTATCACCAGAGGTGGAAACTACTTCTCAATACATAGGTGGGAAATTCTGAGATAGGGCCAGGTGGTCATAGCTGCCAACCTCTGGTCTGTGGTTTAAAGAGTGATATTGGGATATTTGTCTGGTCTTCTACCGGGGGGCTGTTTAAACATGTGTGCATATCCCAACCTCGCCCTGTATAGCAGCCACTCAGGCACTGGCAAAAAGAGCCCTTTGCCTCCATCTCTGGTCACGGCAGACCGGAGTACGTCAGCTGGGCCATCCCGTCAGGAATGGCCCGGAAGTACTGCAGGCTGGTCCTGTGGATTCTCCATTGGTACTTGCCGCAGGCCTTGACATACTGCAGGAAGTGGGGGGCTCCGGGAAAGATGACGTTGTCGGCCAGGATGGTGGCCCCTTCGGGGAGGAGCCCGTGGGCCTCCATCAGCTGCAGGTCTCGCAGGTAGCAGCGCTTCCAGTGGTCCATGAAGACCAGCTCCACCTGGGGCAGCCCGTACTTGCCCTTGAGCTGCGGAATGACTTCCTCCGAGGGTCCCAGAATGAACTCCACCTGCACGGAGGAAACCGTGAGAAAAACAGCCCTAAAAACATCTGTTTCCTAAAAGCATCCCATTCGGGCGACCTATGGAGCCCCCATTTGGAGTCTCTCAATGCAAGGCCCACAGGCTCTGGTGGGGGCCGACCACACCCCGTGTGTCTGTGGGGAGAGACAGAATCCATGGGCCCATGGATTAAAAGTTTCATTTGCATAAATCAGGTATGCCCAAACTACGGCCCATGGGCCGGATCTGGCCCCAACACCAATTCATCCAGCCCACTGCCCTTGTCGCTCCTGGAAGCGACAAGGGCAGCGTGGGCCAGATGTATTGGTGTTGGGAGTTGGATTTGGGCCATGGACCATAGTTTGGTCACCCCTGGTTTAAGCAGAGGAAATGGCAGCCTAAAAATCTATCTCATCCTGTTGCAAAACAGATTGAAAGGCACGTTTTACTTCCACTTCTGGTGGGAGGAACCACGCGACCGGCCCACTGAACCACCAGTGGTTGATCATGGACTAGGAGTGTGAGATGGGCCAGCCTGCCATGCCCTTTCTCTTAGGAGTAAAGATGATCACTTAGAGAGAGAGGGAGGGAGTCCGGTTTCTCTTCTTTTAGGGAAGGAAGCCTGAATGTATTATTATTCCCCTGTATGCTATTTTGATTAGTACTTTTGAATGCTGATTTTTGTATCCTGTTTCAAGAAGAACTTTTGCTTTTTATGAACCATGCTTTATTTTTCGATAAACAATCACATTACTTTTATAGCGTCTCTTTCTTGGGATAACTGGGTCAGATCCAAGCACGACAGACGCCAAACCTGACGCTACCAAGTTTTCTATAACTCTCCCCAAGTTGGTTTCTCTGGGGTCTGCAAGCAGATCAGCCCCGGAGGTTTCCTGCAGTCAAGGTTTTTTGGCTGGAAGGCACTAAGACTCCTCTGTCCTGCAGTCTGGGAAAGTCCCTGGAGGGATCCTAACCAAGTATCTCCTGGACCGGGACTGATTTGGGAGAGGCTACTTAAGGCAAGGGGACGGTGGCCTTATGTGCTGACACCTTTTTCTCCATCCCAGCAATCTGTCTCTCTAAACACACACGCAGAGAGAGAGAGAGAGAGACCCTGGGGAGGATGGCTGGAATCCCCCAAAGCTTCTGCCCAAGAAAACTGTGAAATCTTTCGGGTGTCACAAGAGGGTTGGTTTTGATGCAACAAACCAACGTGCAGTGCACAGTGTTTCCACCCCTAGAGCACCACATCCTGCTGCTGGTTGTCGCTTTCTGATGGCTGTGCTTGGCCATGTGTAGCCTTGCCATTGGACATGTGGCCATCCAGGTGTATGTGTGTGTGTGTGTGGGGGGGGGCTTGGAGCTGCTTCACTCACCGTGTCATCATCAAAGCCGGCCAGTCGGATGACCTTTTCGGCCACTGATGCTTTGCGGGCGTCCATCTCGACGGTGTACAGCCGGGCTCCCAGAGGCAGGGACTGGGCGATGAGGATGGAGGTGTAACCGCAGTAGGTACCCAGCTCCAGGACCGTGAGGGGGGCCTTCTCAGAGATCAGCCGCTGTAAGATCTTGCCTGGAACCACAAAAGACCAGATGGACATCAAAGCAACAAAAGGGGAGGAGGGGGAGGGATCAGAGAGCCTGGCATTGGGGCTCTTCTCTTAGTGAACAGCATTTCAGAGGGGGTAGTAGGACTCAGCTTGGTTTTAATGTTTGTTTAATGGTGTGCTTCATATGATAACTGTGGGCTTCTTTAAATTTGAAACTATGATTTGAACATTAGGTGAGTTGGTTTGAGTACCAGTTCCTGGAGAAATAAGAATAATAATAATAATTGCGTGCCATCAATTTATTTTTAATAGCCATTTAATAGCCTCTATAATAGTTTTTACATTCAGTAACCCTAACCCACCTTCTTTCTGGGATAAATACCACAAGTTTCTCAATAATCTTGATCTGCGTCCTCCATTACAACAATTATTCAACAAATTTTTGTATTCTTTAATTTCCTAATCTTTAAATTGAATTGGCAGAGCATCAAACAAAAATTTTAATCTTGGTAATAACATCATTTTGCATAATGCTACTCTGCCAA
Source organism: Furcifer pardalis (assembly GCA_030440675.1). Taxonomy (NCBI): domain Eukaryota; kingdom Metazoa; phylum Chordata; class Lepidosauria; order Squamata; family Chamaeleonidae; genus Furcifer; species Furcifer pardalis. The sequence continues at coordinate 118,174,392 of CP126895.1, forward strand.
ACCAAGACAAATTCAGCTTTTTATATTCTTGTATTTTATCTTTAATCTCCTTTTTTTTTTTTTTTTGGTTTATCATAATTTAACCTCTTAAAATCCTCCCATTCACCTGAGATATTTATCCCCAAATATTTCAAACTACAGTACCTCTAACCTGTATTTTATATTTCTCTTTTATTTTTATCTGTTCTTCTTTATCTACATTATATAATATCATCTCCGATTTATCCCAATTAACTCGTAAACCTGTAATTTCCTCAAATTCTTTTAAATGCATTTGTATTATTTCTAAAATCTTCATAGGGCTTTTCATAATTGCCAATGTATCATCTGAATACAAAATTATTATTTTCTGTTCCCTCTATAGTTTTATCCTCTCTTATTTATTATTTATTTATTTATTTATTTATTTATTTATATTTGTTTATCGCCCTCCTCCCTGAAGGGACCCAGGGTGATTTCCAACAATTTTAAAAACACTTTAAAAATTAAAAACTTTTAAAAAGCTTTAAAACTTAATTAAAAGCTAGGTATTATAACTTGGGCATACTGGGGGTATGGCACTCACTAACAATTCCATGGCCATTATAAATAATATTGGAGACAATGGACAGCCCTGCCTCGTCCCTGCTTCCAGCTTTATATCCTCTGTACACTCATCATTCACCCTGACACTGGGGGAACCATATTGCTATAATTGTTCAATCGTTCTTCTAAACTTATTGCCAAACCCAAACAACTTGATCATCTCGTTAATTGTTTCCCATTGAAGTGAATCAAACACCTTAAAATATCTAGTGATAAAAATCCAACTTTCTCTTTGGTTTGTCTTGTGATGTCTACTAAATCCAAAACTCTCTTTGTCAGGTCAGCCATATGCCTTCTTTTCAAAAAACCTACCTGATCTTTATTTATATAATTGTCCATAAATCCATTTAACCTATTAGCCAATATTGCTGTAAATATTTTAGCATCTTGGTTTATTAAAGAGATGGGTCTATATGCATCTACTCTTTCTAAATATTTTCCACGTTTTGGCAATAAAACTATTATAGATCTATACCATGAGGCTGGTATCTGTCCTCCATCTACAATGTAACTAAACAGCTTCAACAATCTTGGCATCACCACATCTTTAAAATCCTTGTAAAACTCAGCCAGTAATCCATCTTCCCCTGGTGATTTATCTGCCTTCAGTTTTCCTATCACCTCTTTAATTTATTTTTCTGTTATTTTTTCCTCCATTCTATTTGTGTGTTCCTCACTTATTTTATTTCCATTTTGTTTCTCAAAAATCTCCTTCAATTTTCCTAAATTTATTTCCTTTTTAGAATATAGTTCCTCGTAAAACTCTTCTACTATCTGAACATTTTCCTTGCTCTTATTACATCTCTTTCCTTGTTTATTTATCATAATTCCAACTTCTCTTTTACTTTGTTTATCTTTAGCAGCTCTTGTTAATAATTTTGAATTTTTGTTACTATACTCAAAATACTCCCTTTTTAAATACATCAAATCCCTTTTTACTTTTTCAATGTCTTTCCCCACCATTTCCTTCCTTAATTTTTGTATCTTATTAAAAACCTTTTCATCCTTAGTCCTTGCATGTTCTTCTTGAAGCTGTTTAATTTACTTGCTATCTTTATACTTGCTCCTCTAAATATCGATTTCATAGTATCCCAAACTATGTTGTAGTTAACCTCTCGGGTGTCATTCCAATTCCAACTCTTCCCATTTCCAATTATTTGTTCTTTACTCTTTTGCTCCTTAAATAATTTAGTTATATCTCCAATTATTTCCTTTCCTCATTGCTCCCTCTATTTTTAACTCTAATAGCACTTTTGCGTGATCAGATTATTTAAAAATTCCAATTTCAATATCCTCTAAGGACTTAATTATATTATGTGTAACCAATATATAATTTATTCTGGAATACATATTATAGATCTCCAGGCATTCCTTAAACCCAGCGATTCAATCCATTTGTTTATTATTATATTTAATTTCAAATTTATTGTGATTATGTAATATATTGTTGATTATAGTGTTGAGTGTCATATTTTTGAGTTTTGTGAGCCGCCCTGAGTCGGTTGCACCGAGTAGGGCGGCATATAAATTGAATAAATAAATAAAAATAAATAAATTTATAACTTGCTATTTATGCCCCCTTTTACTTCTAGCTATATTTGTACAATCTATGTCTGATCTTATTAAATTAAAATCCCCTGCCACAATCATATTTATTGTTCTTTCCGTTTCCAATATGTGATATACCTTCTTAGTGATCGTTAGGGGCATAAATATTACCAAAGTTAATTCTTCATCATCTATATTTCCTTTAATTAATAAATATCTTCCTTCTGGATCAGAAATGCTTTTGGTCATAATAAACCCCAACCTCTTTGATATCGAAGTTGCCACTCCTCTTGCTTTTAAGGTGCCATATGATTTTTCATAAATTTGAGTCCATCCTAGAAAAATCTTATTTATATCTGCTAATTTCTGTTGGGTTTCCTGAAGCAAGACTACGTCAGGCCTATCCTTCATAAGGGCTGATTCTACTCTCCTCCTCTTCACTTGACAGCCAGTACCTTTCACATTCCATGACAATACTTTAATATTTTTCATCTTTAAAGATGTTCTATTTTCTGTAGGTAAAGAATTCTCAAGGTCAGATTCCACAATGGAAAAATATCTGCCATTTGTACAACCAATCAACCAACCAAGGGAGGGAGGGAGGGAGGAAAATATTGATTGACCAACCAATTAACCAAGGAAGAAATGAAGGAATGAAAGAAAGAAGGAGCAATGAATCTAGAATTCTTCCCTGTATCTCCACACCTTTTTGAGGCCCCAAGTTGCTGAGGTACTCGCAGTGGTAGCTCCAGTGGTCAAAAGTCTCCAGAATGTGCTGGGGGTCACCAGGGATGGCGTGGGTGAGGACGTACTGGAAGGCTCTCTCCTCCCTGGAGATGCTGGTCAGATAGTCCTGCAGCCGTCGGACCACCACCGCTCGGTAAAAGAGCAGGAAGTAATGGCGGTAGCGGATGAGCAGGGTAACCACAAAGGGGATAAAAGCCAACGCCACAGCTGGGGAGAGCATTGCTGGGGGTGGGGGAAACGCCAGCTGATCTTCCCCGACCTGCAAAAGACACAAACGGGTTGGGGGGGGGGCCTGTGAAGACTGTGCTCTGCCCTAGAAGGCAACTCCACCAGTTTCCCTAGTTGTGGACCCCATAGAATTCAGAAGGACTTAGACCTGGGCAGGATGTGTGTACAGGAAGGTATGGTCCTGCCATTAATTGCCCAAAGTCTGGTGAATGTTAACAATCGGTGGAGATAAATGAGCATTTTCTTCTTCCTGCCAGAAAGTCTGCCAAGAGAGCTGCACCTTACAAAGAGATGTCAGGGGATGCCGAGGGTCAAACACCCTTGTTATCGGTTCACCCTTTTTTTTTTACCTTCCTCCCAAGGAGCTCAGGGTGAGTGACCTGCTTCTACCCTGGTTCTCTGCAACCCTGGGAAGGACTTTGGGGTTCACCAGAGTCCACTTTTAGAGCCCTGAAGAAGACAGAAGGGCATCGGAGCCTGGGCAGGCTCTTTGCCTGGACAGCTGACCTGGATGCGGCCTGAGCAGAAGTAGGAAAAGGAAACGTCCAGAAGTTTCTATAGGCCAGCTCCTGATGCTTTAAAGCAGGGATTATTATTATTATTATTATTATTATTATTATTATTATTATTATTATTATTATTATTATTATTATTATTATTATTATTATTATTATTATTATTATTATTATTATTGTTGTTGTTGTTGTTGTTGTTGTTGTTGTTGTTGTTGTTGTTGTTGTTGTTGTTGTTGTTGTTGTTATTATTATTATTATTATTATTATTATTATTATTATTATCAGGGCGGTTCACAACATATACAAAGTTACAAGTTCATAAACACAACATATAAATATCAAATAATCAGTATCAGTACCACAAAATATCACAATATCACATCACAGCAAAAAGTATCACATTACAGTAAAAAAGTATCACATTACAGTAAAAAGATTCAATATTTATTTATTTATTTATTTATTTAAATTTGTTTATTGCCCTCCTCCCAAAAGGGACCCAGGGCGATTTACAACAACCATAAAATCACTTTAAAAAGTTAAAAATTCTATAAACATCAACATCAATAATAACATCAATAATCAAAAGTATCCATATCTCTATCAAGTCTACAAAAAAGAAACTAACAAAAAGAAAATAATTGCTAACAAGTGACAAGCCTCTCCACCTGAGCCGGTGGCAGTGGTGCAAAAAGTCCCGCCTCAACAGCGTCTCTTAAATACCCAACCGGGACGGGGCCCCGGGGACAGGTGGAAAGAGTCCCGGCTGGGGCTAAACGCTGCGGCGCCCTCTTCGCCCGGATGCCCAAACGATGGCCCACGGGCCAGATCCAGCCCCTGACACCAATTCATCTGGGCCACACACCGCCCTCGTTGCTCCCTGAAGTGGAAGTAAACTGCACCTGTGTAACAGAATGGACCTCAAATTTTTAACATTTCCAAGACGGAGTTCAACTGGCTATTTTCTAAGGCCTACAAAGAGCCAAGCAGTTTGCAAAGTGCAAACCAAAAACATTTCCTGTCTTATCGGACAACTGCAAAATCCTAGTCTATCTTTTGCTATATCTCACATAGATGAAATGTCAACATGTCTCCAAACAAAGAGTCCCAGGATTGTTATGAGAACCAGTGCTTTGCTTCTTCTTCTTCTTCTTCTTCTTCTTCTTCTTCATTATTATTATTATTATTATTATTATTATTATTATTATTATTATTATTATTATTATTATTATTATTATTATTATTATTATTATTATTATTATTATTATTATTATTATTTAGACTTATACCCTGCCCCTGATTGGCAATGTGCAAATAAGCCAGGCCACTTCTGTCTATCAAACTAGGCAGATTTATTTATTTATTTAGTCAAATTTATATTCCGCCCTACTCACACAAGCGACTCAGGGCGGAGCACAACAGACATAAAATAAACCCCTAAAAACACAAAAAGAACAAAGTAAAATTAAAACCCCTTTAAAAACTTCTCATTCCCTACACTAACCCACCAAATATAGGAATGAGGGTAGGAATGTGGGTGGGGGAAGATACAGGATGTTAACTAAGGATGTTAAATAAGCCAGAGGTGTGGTGGGGTGTGTGTGTCAGTAAACCCTCATTGCCCCACACCATTCCTGCCAGCCAGGTTTTCAGGGGCCCCCACCTGGGTTTGCTGTGTCCCCTCCCCCACCCACCTAGGCAAGAAAATCCTACCTCGGAGGGGACCAGGGGGAGCTTTTTCCTCCTCCTCCGCCGCCTTCGTCCTCCTCTTCCTCACAGCCACCTTGTGGCGAGGCCCAGGGGCTGGGGCAGGGTGGGGCGGGCCCAGCAGGGAGCCCACCGTCAGCGCCCCACCTCCAAGCCTGGCGGCAGCAGCTCCTTCACCTTCGGCGGCAGCAGCACCCAGGGAGGCGGGAAGCCGCGAGGATGGCGGCTGCCGCGGCCCAGCACCCGTGAGCGGAGCAGCGCCAAGGACAACGGGAGTTAGTTTGTGTTCTGGTTTGGTTGTTTTATGTGGTTGCATTTTATAATTTTTATTGTACTGTTGTTGTTTTGACTGTAAGCCGCCCTAAGTCGCCTCGGCAAGTGGGCGGCAATATAAATCTAAATAAATAAATAAATAAATAAATAATAAACCCCCTGTGGAAGGCCTGGCCAGCACTGCTCTGAGTCTGGCCACTGGTGCTGCACTGCCACGACCGCCAGCCTCGCTTCCCGCCTTCCTGGGTGCCGCTGCTCCTGCCAAAGGTGAACGAGCTGCTCCCGCTGGGTTCAGAGGCGGGGCAGCCGCGCGCCTGGCCCCCCGAGGGTGGGCTCCCCACTGGGGCTGCACCTCACTGCACCGCCCCAGCCCCTGGGCCTCAACCCAGGCATGGCCCTGATGCAGCATCACCTGGCGCCACCAGCTGGCTGTGAGGAGGGAGAGCCTGGGGAGGAGGGAGACGGGGGCGGCAGAGGAGGAGGGGGCACCTCCTGGTCCCCACTGCGGCATCGGGCCCATGCTCTCCAGCCTTGGTTGGGGCCCAGGGCAGTGGCGGTGGGGCCCGTCTCCACAGTAGACTTCCTACCCTCACCACCAGGAAGTCTAGGGGGTGGCAATGCCAACCCCGCATAGTGCCGCCCGGGGTGGGCCACACACCCACCCAAGCACCCCCACCCCCAGTCGCACAGTCGATTCTGACCCTTTGCGACTCTATGGACCATTGTCCTCCAGACACCTCTGTCCTCTCCCATCCTCCTCAGCCCGTCCAGCTCTGTGCCCATTGCTTCTACAATACCATCTAGCCATCTCATTTTGGGCCGTCCCCTTCCTTCTTCTTTTGCCCTCCGCCTTTCCCAGCATCAAGGCTTTCTCAAGCGAATCCTCTCTTCTCATTTGATGTCCAAAGTACTTTAGCTTCATCTGTACTATTTGACCTTCTAAGGAGCAGTCAGGGATGGTTACTTCTAAGATTGACCTATTTGTTCTCCTCGCTGTCCAGGGGACTCTCAAAACTCTCCTCCAACACCACATCTCAAAGGCATCTATTCTTCTGCGCTTTCCTTATGGGCCAGTTCTCACAACCATACATAATAAAGCATGCTTTATTATTCAATAAACAACAATCGCTTCCAAACCGTCTCTATCATGGGATAATTGGGTAAGATATAAGCAAGCCAGAGGCCACCCAACGCTACCACTCTCTACTCTCCCTTAATAAGGCTTTCTGGGTTCTGCAGGCAGATAAGCCCCAGAGGAATATTCTGCAGCCAAGGGTTTTTGGCTGGATTGTGGCTATAGCTCCTCTTCCCCGCAGTCTGGGTAAGTCCCCGGGGGGGTGGGGGGTGTCCTAAAGAGGGTCTCCTGGAAAGGGACTGACTATAGGGATAGGCCTCAGGCAAGGGAAGGGCGGCTATAGGCTGACAACCTGTACAGGCATTTTACATCTGCTTCTGGGAGTGACATGGGTAGCATGGGCCAGATTAATTGTTGTTGGGGCCAGATCTGGCCCATAGGCCATAGTTTGGGCACCCCTGGTTTACTACAATAGCCCTCTGAGTCTTAATCCCAGGCAGGTGAAGTCCTGCTGCAGCCGCAGCTCCCAAGCCCAAGTCCTGGGTGGGCCATAACGCCGACACAGGTGGTGGTGGTGGTCCTGGCGTCCCACTCCTCTCCTCCCCGCCAGAAGGGCAGTCCAAGGGAGGCTGAATGTTTTATACTGAATGTTTTATAGTACTATATTGAGGATATATTTGTAAGCTGCCCAGAGTTGCACTTTGCGAGTGGGTCATGATGATGATGATGATGATGATGATGATGATGATGATGATGATGATGATGATGATGATGATGATGATGATGATGATAATAATAATAATAATAATAATAATAATAATAATAATAATAATAATAATAATAATAATAATAATAATAATAGGACCTGCCTGCGTGGATTGGGGCTCCTGGAGCTGCCTCCTATTTCTGCCTCCTGGAACTGCAAAGGTAGCCTTGGCGTGGGAGGAGAGGCTCTTCTGGCGGATCTCCCTGGAGATACAGCACAACTTTACTGCCCAGGTGTTGTGGAGGACAAAGGAAGGTTGCTCTTACCTGCCAGAAGGTGCAGAGGCCGGTTGGTGCCTACCTGGGGGTTCTGTCTGGGGCACAGCCCCTCTCACGCTGCCCTGGGGCCGCCATTGGTGGAGAGGCCAATATAAATGATGGATGTGTTGCCCTAGTTACCTGCTTGCACCTGGTGTCCTCCTGGAGCAGGTAGCCAGGCAGAAAGCAAGCAAGCGCTGCCCTTCTGAACGAGCAGCAAAGCTTCCTCCTGCCTCTCGAAGGCCATCTGTCTCTCCTTCCCCCACTCGTGCCACGTGGGGCCAAACAATGGCTGGGTGGGCAATAGATCCACGGCCCACCTGGGTGCTTCTACTTCACCTTTCCTTGATTCTTGAGAAACCTCAGCATCACACCTGGGCCAAGCCAAACCAGGGCCTCCTTTCCAGGGTAGGATTTTAAGAAAAGAAACCTGCATGTCCAGTCCACACCCTCCTGTGAGATATCCAAAGAAGGCCTTGTGGAAAGGGGAGGGGAGATAGGCCATGGCCAGGGTGGTGCCGGCAACTGCTGGAGACCCTTGGCTGTTTGTGCAAAATCTGGTGCCTCCATGAACAAGCTTCACACACAGTGGGTCCCGGAGGGGGGGGGGGAGATCACGGAGCCCCAGCCAGGACAGAAGAAGATGCTGAAAGGAAACCACCACCACCACCACCACCACCACCACCAAATGGCTGGCCTGCCAATGACTGCCAGAAACATGCATTGATGAGGACTTAAGGAGCCCTGGTGACAGTCCTGTAACCCAAAGGTTGTGAGTTCGATCCTAATGGTGTTGAGGTCCTTTTTGTAGAGTTCCTCTGTGTACTCTTTCCATCTTTTCTCAATCTCTTCTGCATCAGCTAACTCCTTGCCTTCTTTGTTCTTTATCATGGTCATTTTTGCTTTCAACGTTCCCTTGATTTCCCCAATTTTTTTGAAAAGATCTCTAGTCCTGCCTTTTGTGTTGTGTTCCTCTATTTCTTTGCACTGTTCATTCAGGTAGGTTTCCTTATCTCTCCTTGCTTTTCTTTGAAATTCTCTATTCAAGTGATTGTATTTTTTCCTATCTCCTTTGCCTTTTGCACCCCTTCTTTCCTCTGCTATTTTAAGAGCCTCATCAGACAACCACTTAGCTTTCTTACACTTTTTTTCTTTTGGTATGGTTTTCCTTGCTGCCTCCTGCATGATGTCCCGCATCTCTGTCCATAATTCTTCTGGCACTCTGTCTATCTGGTCCAAGCCATTGAATCTGTTCCACACCTCCACTGTGTATTCCTTAGGGATGTTTTCCAGGTCATATCTGTTTGGCCTAATTGTTTTCCCTATTTTCTTTAGTCTAAGTCTAAATTTTGTGATCAGTAGGTTGTGATCTGAGCCACAATCTGCTCCTGGTCTTGTTTTTGCTGACTGTATGGAGGTTCTCCATCTTTGGCTGCAGAGTATGTAATCAATCTGGTTTCGATGTTGGCCATCTGGGGATGTCCATGTGTAAAGTCTCCTCTTGTGTTGCTGGAAGAGAGTGTTTGCTATGACCAGTGTGTTATCTTGGCAGAACTCTATCAGTCTTTGGCCTGCTTCATTCTGTGTTCCAAGACCAAACTTGCGTTTTATTCCATTTACTTTTTGATTTCCTACTTGGCATTCCAGTCTCCTTGATAATGTGTACATCATTTCTTGGTGTCTGTTCTATGAGGTGTTCTAGGTCCTCGTAGAACTGGTCAACTGTGGTTTCATCTGCACTAGTGGTTGGTGCATATATTTGGATTACAGTGATATTGAACGGGTTGGCTTGTATTCTGACTGACATCATCCCATCATTTTTGAGATTATATCCCATTACTGCTTTTCTCACTCTTTTATTGACAATTATGGTTACTCCATTTGTTTGTTTTTTTGAGGTTTTCTTGTCCCCAGTAGTAGATATGATGGTTTCCAGAGTTGAATTCACCCATCCCTGTCGATTTTAGCTCACTGATTCCTAAGACGTCAATGCTTATTCTTTCCATTTCGTTTTTTTACCACTTCCAGCTTTCCCTGGTTCATAGATCTCACATTCCATGTCCCTATAGACTAGTATTGTTCCTTACAACAGTGTATTTCTCCTCCCCCTTTCCTGTCCATCCCCTCCGTCTGATGTGATGTGCTAAGCATCCTGCTTCATCTAAATTGCCCTCTTTGTTTTGGTCCATAGGGTTCTCTTGGCAAACTTCCTGGCATGGTTTGCCGGTTTCTATGCCAGTATCCTCCCATCATACATGCTATCACAGTTTAAAACTGTTAAAACAAATTTTAATTATTTATAAAGACTCTCCACAATATATTATTTCTAATCACAATTTTCTTTATTATTGATAAAACAACAAAATTAACAAGACAACTTATATATTCTTTATCAATCAAACTTATCTAAACTTATCTAAATTAGAAATCAAGAGAATACAAATACCTTATATTAGGTGAGGGCCCTGGTTGGGATTGGGGAGGAGAGAAGGGAGCAATACAGAGACAGTCTCCTATCAGGACCCGTTTCTGTCTTGCCCCCCTGAGGAGAGAGACTGCCTCCCTTAAAGACCTTTTTGTTGAAGGTGACCTCAACCTGATGTCCCCTTTTTGTGGTTATTACCAACCATGTGTCTTGTGGTTTTGCAGCCACTTGGCTTTTCCCCAAGTTAAAAGTTCCTTTTTTCTGTCTGGTCACAATGACCCAACAATAAGGCCGTTCCCACCCCCGTATTATCATGCATATTATCACAGTTTAAAACACAGTGTCAGATTAAAAGTTGAGCAAATTAGTACTGGATATATGGAGTCAAAAGTTATATGAGAAGATCAAGTCACCATCTAAATCAGTTACTTGTGAAGTCACTATATCAGTTACTATATTAAGTCAACTACAGTACTGTGATCCTGGACGATGGCGCCCGCCGCACAGTTTCTCCCCTCACCTCTGGTGCTTGGAGGGTGTCCGGAGGTGATCCTGGGTGCAGTGGGTGGAGGGGGCAAGATGGGCCACTCTCACCTCCCCCCCCCCGGCCTCTGTTGGTGACCATTAAGTCACTGCAACCGTTTTCTCCAGGAGGAGGGAAAGGTAAAACCCCTTCGGAGCGCTCTTCTGTACCTAGAAGACCCTGGAAAGGGCAGCCAGAAGTCAGAATGGACTTGACCCGGGGTGGGCTGGCCCATTGGGCAACAGAGACTCATCCAGTGGTGGGCAGCAACAGGTTCGCACCCCCCGGGAGGGGGTTAGCAAAATTGGGTGGCCTCTGGGCAGGGGGATGGCGAAATTGGGTGGCCTTCGGGTGGGGGCGGAGCAAAATTGGGTGGCCACGCCCACCTCCCTGCCCCGTCCCATCAGGTTTTGTCCCTGCATGTGGTTCAAAGTCTCCCTTGCTCAAAAGCCAGCCATATCCAACTCTAGGGTGCAGTGCTCATCTTCATATACAGCCAAAGAGCCAGTGCTGCCTGTGTTTGCAGATGTAAACACGGCCATACACCTACAACGTAGGCTCCGCCCATGACATAGGCTCCGCCTACAGTGTGGCAGTGATTTTTTATTTTTTTGCTGCCCATCACTGAACACATCCCATGGCACACACACACACACAACCCCTTGGGTGTCAATCCAAAGAGCCGGAGCTGCGATGCCCAGAACAATCAAGCAAAGGAGCAGGGCTCCGTGTCCCTCTGCCTGCCTGCCTTCTCCTATGCTGCCAAAGATTACAAAACCAGCTCCATTGACAGTGGAACTGCTGTGGCTTAGAGGTTGTAATTTTGCCTTGTATGCAGAAGGTTGTTGGTTTCATGCATGCGCACTCACCAGCCATCATTTTGAGCTGGAGAGTGGGGCAGCCGGGGAGGCCCTTAGTGGTCTTCTCAGAGGTGCGGCGGCGGTGGCCCTCAGTTGAGTTGTCCTGTGATGTCACACTGCTGCGCAGCACCACCACCACTCACCGTTGCTGATGGTCACTGCCAATGCCAGGCCGCAGTGCACTGCCGGGCCAACCCAGGCCACACCACTGCTGACCCAGACGGGTGGGTGGGTGGGCTGTGTGTTTTTATGTGTATTTTGATCTGTATTCTTGTGTGTGTTATGTGTATTTAATTTGTATTTGTGTTTTTATGTCTACTGTATATTTTATTTTTTACTTTGGCTCCACCCATGTCATGATGTTTGCTCCACCCACAACATCAGCTCCGCCCACAGTGTGGTAGTAGAAATTTTGGCGGCCCATCAGCCACCTTGAGTCATGGAAGCAAAGAAGTGTGGATATAAATTAAGTGGAAAAAAGAGAGAGAGAGAGAGAGAAAAGGAAAAGATGAAAAAGAGAAAGCCTTCTGTGAACTTCTTGAAGAACTGGAACACGTGGAGAAATGGAACGTAATCTTCTTTTCACCAAGAGCTTTCCGTGGCCGAGCTCTGAAATGCAATCATTTCCAGCCGGTTTCCATTTCTACTGATAATTGGAAACACACGATGCGGGGAGTCCTCCACTTTGTCCAGCTCATCTTAGGGAAAGCGGTGCACAAAAAGGAGAAGCCTCGCCTGTTGAATGGCAGCCTACCATGCTGTTCCCAGAGCATCCCTTTGTCAAGAACCAGCCCTCTCGCTGCCAGGGCTTGAGAACACCCACTTCTCAGCCAACCGGATCCTCCCCCTTCCCCAAACCCAAAAAGGATCTCCTTTGGTGGCTTACTTTGGTTCCAAAGATCTTGGGTCCCCCCCCCACTTGAAAAAACGAGTTGTTTCCTTTTTCTGCCCCTCAACAAACATTCGTTGCTCTCCATGGGGTTATTTGAACTGCCATCACTCACTGCAAAGAAACAAAACCAAAACAAAAGCCTCTGATGCAGCCACGTCCCACGGAGGAGAGACGCCTGAAGTGCCCCCCCCCCCCCGTTGTTTGGATCCAGTCCTAGCAGGATCCTTCCATGAGAAGCTCATGGGCCTGGACTGCCTGTTTAAGAATGGCCAAGGTCTCCCTTGCTGGAAAGCCAGTCCTCTTGGGCTCTAGGGGAAGTCATGCTCATCTCCATTTACAGCCCAAGAGCCAGTGCTGTCTGAGTCTGCAGATATGTCTCTGCTTACATGGCAGGCATGACTAGACACCAGAGGGCACAGAATGCTGTTACCTTTCCCACTGAAGCGGTACCTATTGATCTCCTTCCAATTTCTTGCTTTCAAACAGCTAGGTTGGCAGGAGCTGGAACAGAGGATGGAAGCTCACTCTGCTCACTCATCAACAGAAAATCCTGGTGCTTTTGGCTCTGGTGTGCTGTAGCTCTCTCCCCCCCCCCCCCCGGACATGCCTGAGATCAAGGTTGGGGTGGAGTCCTTTGCCACAGTCCCTTCTTTGAAGCACAGGGGGGGGGGGGACTCAAAGGCTGCATGGAAATGATCCCAAAGGGATCTTTCCTTCTCTTGCTCCCCACCAAGACTGTGCAAACAGATCTTCATTTCCCCCATTCTTTTAATTCTATCAAAACATTTTTGTTAACACATAACATAATAGCCATGCAATACCAATGCACACTCGTGATGCTAAAAGCCAGAGGTCCCGTCCTCGGTCTCCTCGTTTCGGCCCAAGGTTAATATCCAGTCTCAGAAAGGTCGAGCTGGGCGCACTCTCTCCCCCCTCCTCCCTGCATTGCCCAAAGGCTGTGCCCAAGGTGAAAAGACAAGGCCAGCCTGGCTTTTGCCCAGAGCCTCTGGAGAGGCAGCCATTCATTCATTCGCTCTTTCATGGAGAGCCCTAAACCATGGGCCTGAGGAATGGCCTCCAGGAAGACTTGCAGGGTGGGATAACATGGAAAAGGGAACCCGGGAAATGCTCTGGGGTGGGGGAGGGTCTCGTTCACCCCCTTTCCAGATGACTAAATGACCTACAAGCCAGGGAGAACCCACCTGGCTTTCCACTCCCTGCAAACTCTTACTTTCCCCCAGACTTGCCTGTAATCAAAGGCAGTTGCATCAGTTCAGTAGGTTTGACCCAATGCTGAGTGGGTGACCCAAAGCTGCCTCCTAGTTTAAGGCAGGAGTGGGGGGGGGGGGGGAGAGAGGCAGGAGTCAAAGCAGTGTGTGTGTGTGTGTGTGTGTGTGAGGGGGGGGGGTCAGTTCCCTTCCAAAGAACATCCCTTAGTCTCCAAATCACTTATTTAGGAGGAATCCAACAGAAAAGAAAGAACCTGATTTCCTGGATGCAATTTCACAATGGGTCGTTTTGCCTCCCCCCCCCCCAGTGGTGGGCTCAAAAAACTTTTACTACCACACTGTGGGTGTGGTATGGTGGGTGTGGCCAGGGGGAAAGCCCTGTGTTGCACCTGAATTAGGGATACTTTAATTTCAAAACATGGGTGGGTGAGGCCAGCCGGAATTTCTGCTACCGGTTCTGGCGAACTGGCGCGAACCTGCTGATGCCCACCACTCAAAACACACACATACACACACCCCCAATAAAATAAAAACCTTTGAAAAATGAGAAATCGCATCCCCAGAGAGCTGGATTTGGCCCTGGAGATGGGAAGTACTCTGGCCCCACCTTTGAAAGCAAAAATATTTGAACCCACTTTCAGTACACTTTAAAAAGTCAGTAGCCCTGTGGAAGTTTTTCTCTGGGTCTCAGCTGTTGCCTCAGATCAGGGATGCCCAAACTATGGTCTGGGGGCCAGATCCAGCCCCTGACACCAATTCATCTGGCCCATGCCACCCTCATTACTCATGGAAGTGGAAGTAAAACATGCCCATCCAGGAGCGTTTTACTTCCACTTCCAGGAGCAATGTTCCTCCCACTGCTTCCAGTGGGAGGAACCAAGTAACCGGCCCACTGAACCACGTGACTGGCCCACGGCCCAAAAAGTTTGGGCACCCTTGCCTCGAAGGTTTCTCCTTGCCGACAGAAGAAACCGGAAGACACATTTCCAGGGGAACTGGCTTTCTCATGAGCTGACTCGTTATGGCATCATGCCTATAAAAGTCACGGGGAAAGTGGCAGGTCCGCTTGGCATCTCTTCAGTTGGACCTGACCCAGACTCTGGAGGAATTGCAGGAGATGATGCTAGATGAAAAGTAGGCGACCTGACCCGATTCACACTGGGGAGATGGGTGGTGGGGGGAGAGAGGAGGCACTGGGGGGGTCGGTGGCAGCAGGACCTCCTCCTCCTCCTCCTCCTAGCAGGCCACCTTCCGAAGGGCCCGGGAGAACTTCTTGAGCTCCTTCTCTCCTCGCTGCCACTTCCTCACCCAAGAGATGACCAGCCGCCCGGCGACTCTGTGCCCAGCGGCCAGGACCACCGCGTTGGGACCCACCACCAGTTCCTCGCAAGAGCAGGTCTCGCCGTCTGCCAGCCAGAAGACCGGCTTCCTCCGCTCTTCTTCTGACCAGCCGTCCTCTTTGTACAGCGTGCGACCCCTCGGCTCCGGAGTCACTTTCACATCCCCTCCGACACGGGACACCAACTTCAAGCTCATTTTCAATGCTGCAAGAGAGAGAGAGAGAGAGAGAGAGAGAAGGCGGGTCAGGCAGGAAGGGGGGGGTAGGGTGGGGGAGGCTTGAGTGGCATTCTGCCTTTGTCACACTTACTGTGAGCGTATCTCTGGACTTTATCACAGCCTCTGCGCTGTAGCACCCAGGCCTCGGTTGCCCTACGTCAGAGCTGGGGGAAGCCCATTCTTGAGACTTGGAAAGGTCAAGCTCTCCCTTGCTCTAAAGCCAGTCGTGTCTGACTCTAGGGTCCAGTGCTCATCTCCATTTACAGCCTAAGAGCCATCACTGTCTGCATCTGGTAGGCATAACTAGACGCCAGAGTGCACGGAATGCTATTACCTTTCCTGCCTAAGTGGTACCTAGTTAGCTAATTGCAATTTCTTGCTTACCAACTTCTAGGTTGGCAGGAGCTGGGACAGATGACTGGATCCTACTGTGTCATGCAGCACGCGGGCTCAAACAGCTGACCCCTTCAGACACACCTTGCAGCAACATGGCCCTGGGCTCCTCACAGAACCATAAGCCCCTGCCTCCTCCTCCTCCTCCTCCTCCAAGGCAGGAGACTCACCAAAGTCCAGGGTACAGAAATTTTCCAGGAGTTCCTTCTCGCCGTGTCCAGTCTCAAGGCAGGGAGCGCACACCACATCTGCAGGAACCAAGAAGACGTGTTGTGTGCATATGTGCACAGAGGGGGCTAGATTGGGGGGGCAGGGGAAACTGGAGCTGGTGACCACCCACCCTTCCTTCTCAGCATTGGAACATGACAGTTTTAAACAGAGCATCTAGACCAGGAGTTCTCAACCTTTTTAATCGGGGGGCCATTTGGTCACGCTCCCTCAGACAGCTTCAGGGGTCGGACAGCCATTTTACCCTTCCTCCACCCCATGGCACTTCCGGGTATGGTGGAGGCAGTTGGGAGCCCACATGAAATGGTGCCATGGGCTGAATCCTGCCCATAGAACACAGGTTGAGAATCCCTGAACTAAACAAATATTTTCAATATCAAGGGGGATGTGCCCAGAATAGCATTATGAATGGTTTTTTTTGGAACTAAACCTATGGAAAGGAAGAAGAAAGAAATGATCATATTGGTAATGGAACTACACTTTGAGATTGTCTATTGTTAAAAATGGAAAAGGGATTGGAAGATAGAATCAGAAGGTTGGTAAAAAGAATTATGAATATGGCCATTCCAATTTTTGAAAGAAATCAGATTTTAGAGAATTATGGGGGAAAATGTTCTAGTGAAGGAGAAAGGAGTAAAACCAGAGCAACAATGCACATTGTTCTGGAAAGAGGAGACAAACATGAGTTAAAGAAGTTTGGAATAGAAAACCAATGGGAGTGGTGAGAGCGTCGTTGAGTAAGATTTATAGCAGACCCCAACCAAAGGTTTCTCTGACTCCCAGCTGTTTCCTGAGTCCGGAGGAGGCTCATAAAGTCCTTGCTCTGTGGTAACACAGGCTTCTTGGGAGTAGCCGCCCCTCCTGGCTTATGTCTCGTGGGTGACGCCAGCTGGAGTCCCTTTCTTCCCCTGGTTCTGGTTTGCAGCCTCTGAGCTTGGATTAGCCAAGGGGCCAAACCAACCCAGCCTCACCTTTGCTCAGCCCTCCTGCCCCAGGGAGACGTTCAGGCAGAGAGTGGAGGCCAGGGGACTCGGATTGGGGCCCACAGAGACCGAGAAATTCAATCCCTTCCATTGGGGGCCTGGTGGTGCGGGGTTAAAAACTGCTGTCCTGCAGTCAAAGGGTTTTGAGTTTGATCCTGATGGGGATCAAGGCTGACTCTGCCTCTTCCATCCTTCTGAGGACAGGAAAATGAAGACCACCCAGAGAGTGCACTGAGCACTTATATGGGACAGTACAGAAATGTGATTTTGTTGTTGTTCAGTTGCACAGTTGATTCCAACCCTTCACGACCCCATGGACCACCGCACACCAGGCACCCCTATCCACCACCCTCCTCCTCAGCCAGCCCAGCTTTGTGCTCACTGCGTCAACAATACCACCCAGCCATCTCATCCTCTGCCGCCACTTCTCCTTTTGCCTTCCATCTTTCCCAGCATCCAGGCCTTCTCAAGTGAGTCCTCTCTTCTCATTTGATATCCAAAGTACAGTAATACCCCGGATAACGCGAGTACCGTATAGCGTGAAAACAGCATAACGGTACAAGATTTTCGGAAAAATCTTGTATCGAATAATGCGATTTTTAACGTTATCCGATACAGTCGTTCTTAGCAGCAGGACGGCTGGAAAGCTGAACGGGGTTCTCCGTTCAGCTTCCCAGCCACCCTGCAGCTACGGAGGCAGGGGTGGGGTGCCTGGAAAGCCGACGGGGGGCTCCCCCGTCGGCTTCCCCAGCCACCCCACAGCTGCGGAGGCAAGGGCGGGTGGCTAGGGAAGCCGACAGGGAGTCCCCGTCAGCTTCCCCAGCCACCCTGCAGCTGTAGATCGGGTCCTCTGATCTCTCTGGAGCAGGCAGGGGACCCGATCTACAGCTGTTATTGGGCTTCCCCGACGTCCTCAGCCAGTGGAGCAAGCCAAAACATCAGGGTTCGAACCCTGCTGTTTTGGCTTGCTCCACTGGCTGGGGAAGTCGGGGAAGCCCAGAAACAGCTTGGATCGGGTCTCCCCACCTCCCAGGACCTGGTGGGGGGGGTCAGAGACCCCAAAATTGATTTTTAAAAAGGACGGTTTTTTTTTTACCAATTTTGGGGTCTCTGACCCCCCCCCAGCTGGGTCCAGGGAGGTGGGGAGACCCTATCCAAGCTGTTTCCAAAGTTCCCCCACCTCCCTGGGGGCTGCAGCAAGCCAAAATGTCAGGATTCAAATCCCGACGTTCTGGCTTGCTGCAGCCTCCAGGGAAACAGGGCTTTTAAAAACATTGTGTGATCAATGTATCGCACAGCGTTAAAAACCGGATAACGACGGGACATGTGGAACCAAGTCATAACGTTATCCGGGGGTACTAGTGTACTTCAACTTCATCTCCAGTATTTGACCTTCCAAGAAGCAGTCAGGGTTGATTTCTTTTCAGATCAACCTATTTGTTCTCTTTGCTGTCCAGGCTATTGCTAGGCCTGCCTTCCTCCTCCTGCTGTTGGTCTTCCATGGACCAGACAATTCCTTCCCTTCTTCCCCCTCTACCCCCCACCCCCCCGCCGCTCACCTTCTTTGGGAGATTGCAGCCTTTCCTCCGGGCTGATGGGAGGGATGCAGAGTTCATTCCCCTGAGGAAAGCGGCTGCAGTTCAGCATCTCCGGCCAGGGGAAACCAAAGGCGGCCATGACGGGGCTGCAGCCATCCCGGACGGCCTGGCAGAGGGAACGGCAGGGCAGGATGGCCTGATCGTCCAGCTCGCTGATGCAAACGGGGGCAAAGAGGGAGCAGAGGAACCTCTGGGTGTCCTGGTGGCACCGCTTGGCCAGCAAAGGCACCCAGGAGGCCGCCTGCTGCAGCACCTCCTTCACAGAGTCGTGGCCCAGGAGGTTAGGCAGCCGCATCTGGCTGTAGCCCACACCGTGGCACAGGCTGAGGCTGCTGGGCATGGGCTTGCAGGTGCTGCGCTGGTTGCTCAGCCGGGCCAGGTGAGGAGGGAAGTGGGAGGAGACTGAGACGGAGCAGCTCCAGGCAGCCAACAGGAGCAGGAAGGATCCCTGGGTACCCATGGCGACCCTAGAGAGAGAGAAAGCGCGATGGGGTCAGATGGGATTCTTTGCGCAAGAGAGCATGCCACGCCGTGGGCAGTGGGTGGGCCTGGGCACCTATTCTTCCTGAACCTCCGGAGGCCAGCACTGGCATCAGGTGGGCGAGATGGGACTTGTGGCCCAGCACTTCTGGAGGGAGGGGCCTGCAGTGACTTATTGGTTAAGACATTGTGCTTGACTCGGCAGGTCAGCAGTTTGAGACCCGAGTGATGCAAGATCGAGTGACTCCTGTATCTGTCCCAGCTCCTGCCAAACTAGCAGTTTGAAAGCAAGAAATTGCAAGTAGATAGCAAGGTACTGCTTCATCATGAAAGGTAAACAACGTTCTGTGGACTCCGGCATCTACTCATGCCTGCCACACGTCCACATAAATGTTTGCAGATGGAGACAGCACTGGCTCTTTCGCTGGAAGCGGAGATGAACACTGAACCCTAGAGATGTCTGGCTTTTGAGCAAGGGAGACTTTGACCTTGACCTGGCCATCCTGCATGGGGGGGGGGCTGGGCTAGGCTAGATGACCATTGGAGACCCTCCTCCCGCTGGACAGCTCTGAATTCATTACCTTCTCCAGTGCTACCTGAATGGTGCTCAGGAGCCGGTTGTCTGTCGCTGGCCAAGGCAGGGGTTGGGGTGGGGTGGGGGCTCTTAAGCAAGAGACCCAAGAAGAGAAAGGGGAGGGGGAGGGAAAGGTAACTACGGTAGCCCTGGAGGGGCTGCCCCACTGAAGCTGGGGCAAACGCCGCCTGGTGTGCTTTGGGGCGCCAAGGCAGGTCCCTGCCTCCGAGGAGCAAAGCTTTGCCCCTGGAAACAGCACAGAGGCAGGAGGAGCATCCGAGAAGTGGGGAAATAATGGGCCCCTTCGAGGTGCGCATCCCTTGGGGTGGGATCCTCTGACCCGCAGAAGAAGCCACCTGGTCAGCCCCAACCTGGGCGCCCCTCCTCTGCCCTCGGAGCTGAGCGCGACCCCCACCCCACCCCCCCGCGACACCTACGAGGGATGCTGCCCCTCCCCCCTCCCAGTCGATCCTCGCAAGCGCTTTCTGTCCGGATGCAACGTTGTAAGCCGCCCGCAGTCGCCTTGGCAAGGGGGCGGCGAAACAAGTCCAGGCAAACGTAGGCGAGGGACGGACGGGCAACCACGGAGAGCTATTAGCCGTACAAAAGACCTGCTCTTCCGCGGTGGCGCTCCTGCACCGACGGGCTCTGGCCGGTTATAACAGGGATTGTTTTGAAGAGGGTGTGTGTGTGTGTGTGTGTGTGTGTGTGTGTGTGTGTGTGTGTGTGTTTCTGGAGTGCGAGAAGGCAGTGGATTTTCTAGGCAGAGGGGGAAGGAAAGGATTGCTATATGGGGAGCGATCGAAACCGTCGTTCCTATGGCCACTCTTGCCTCCCGGCTCTCTTCTCGCCTGGAAAAGTTCTTTTATGGGAGGGCCCCCCCCTCATCCCGCCCCCCCCCCCAGCCCGGCTCCCGGGGAGACCCCCCCCTCCTCCCGCGCCCGGCCTTTACCTGCGATCTTCTCGGTAGCTCTGAGTCGAGGCCGGCGGCGAGTGAGCAAGTCCGGCCGGGGCAGCGCAACCTTCTCGCTGCCCGTCGGCTTCTGACTTATGGGCTCCAGGAGACCCGAGGCGGGCGGGCGGGCGGAATCCCACCCCCGGGGCGTCCCAGACCCAGCAGCAGCATCCGGAGTCCGCCCCGCCCCGCCCCGCCGGCCCTTCTGGCTCTGGAGCGGAGGGAGCCACTCGGGATGATCAATGGCCCCTCTCTCTCTCCTCCCTCCCCCGCCGCCCCCAGGGCAAAGGAGGAAGAGGAATGGATCGGGGGGGGGGAGGAACTTTTTTCCCAAGCCCTGGCCTTTGCTCGGGACTCGCCTTGCAAACCCTGGCGGAGCTTCTGCCCCCCCTCCCACTCCCCCCCCCCCGGCCGGGTCCGTCTCTGTGCTCGGTGGTCCCAGGCAGGGCGAGGAGGTTTCTTTCCCTGCTGGCCCGACCGACACGCTCCGGAGAAGCGCGGGCTTGAGGAGCTGCTGCTGCGCTGGAAGCGAGCCAGGCAGGCCTCGTCTTCTGGCCGGTGGGTGGGTGGGCAGAATCCTCCGGGCGCTGGGCTGGGGTGCCCCTCCCTCGGCAACACGGCGAGCGAGCCCCCCAGCCGCAGGGAGGGCTGCCTCCCGCCCGCGGGAGCGACGAGCGGGGAAAGAAGAAGACCCCCTGGCCCGGGGCCACGGAGGGGCCACACACGACCACTTGCCCTTCCCCGGCGCCAGAGGATTGGGGCCAGGGCGGGGGGGGCTCCAGGTGTCCGGCCGCAGGAGGAGGGAAATCAAACCCGGGGTGTCCAAACTTTCGAGGTCAAGGGCCGGTCACGTGGTTCAGTGGACTGGTCACTCCACCATCCCTCCCACCAGAAGCGGGAGTCAAACATGCCTTGTTGCCATTTGTTTGGCAACACGATGAGAGAGATTTTAGGCTGCCATTTTCTCTGCTTAAGCCAGGCGGGGTGCCCAAACTACAGATCCGGCCCAAGGCCAATTCCTCCAGCTTGTGCAAGGAGGATGCTTTACTCCTGTTTCCAGGAGTGATGAGGGCGGGGCGGGCTGAGTGAGGGCCAGGATCCAACCCACGGGCCATAGTTTGAGCGACAGGCCAGAGAGATGTGAACCAGAGTTCTGGCTTGGGTAAGAACCTCACTGGATGGCCAGAAAGTCACAAATGAGGTGTGCTTTTGAGCTCTGCTGAGCCATTCGCCTGGCAAAAAGGGAGTGCTAAACTTGAGACTGAAGCAGAAAGTCCCAAAATGGGCCCAGGTTGGATGGCTACGGGATTGAGGTGGCTTAATGGTTAAGACGCTGCCAGATGACCACAGAAACGTCTCCACACACAGACAGTGCTGGCTTTTTGACTGTAAATCAAATGGAGAAGAGCACTGAACCCTAGAGTTGGAGATGACTTGACCTTTATCTTGATGGCCAGGAGGGGGTTGATGCAGATATTAACTTGCAGGCCTTCCTGCCCACTGAAGGCAAAGACTTCCTGGCTGACCTCCATATGTCACACCCTTTTTTAGGTCCCTCCCTGTATGCCAGAGGATGCCCCCTTGTTGTGCAAATGTGCCAAGAGAGAACGCTGCTTGTTCATCTCCTACTCCCCAGCACACAAGGAAGGAGGTGGGCCACCCCTTCAGAGTGTGCGTGAGGATTAGCTGCTCACAGATTGCAGCTCCATTGTGAAACTCTGGGGTCTTCCCATCACACGCATACATGCATGCATGCACATTCCCACATGCACTCCAGCTCCAGAGAATCGCTAAAAGGATAAGCCCAGGCATCAGCTGTTCACTCCCCTTTCCTTTGTTTGGATATATCAGCCGAGCCATAAATGCATCAGGACACACCTTTGTGTGGTTGTCCAAGTGGACTTATCATCAAAAGGTGGGACATTCCCCATTGAGTCACACCATTTACAACCCATGCTCAACTAATCACTGTCTCTTTGCATGGAGACCATGTCTAAATGATGACTCTGGGGTAATAGTTTCACAGCTGAGTGTTCCTCGAACTCCCATAATTACTGGGGTACAATTGAATTTAAATGTTGGAAGTGGACTTGATCCACAAAAGTGCACCGTTTATTTATTTAATCGTGTCAGAAGCATACAAAGGTGCTTTCTGGGTGGAAAGGATTTTTGCTGGAGGAAGTCTGCTCAGGGGACCCCCAAATGAGGCTCCTTTCATGTCCCCAAGATCTTTTCCCACCAAAGTGCTCCCTGTTTATCTACTTGCAATTTGTTGCTTTCATACTGTTCTGTTGGCAGGAGCTGGGATAGAGACAGGTGCTCATTCTGTCATGCAGTCCTCGGGTCTTGCCGATCTTCCAGCTAACAAGATGAGCTTCTTAACCTCTGAGCCATTGCAATCATGCAGTTAAACTTAGGGGTCTTTCAATCAAATACCACGTGACCATTGGGGGGAGGGGGTCGACCAAAAGTCATGGAAAGTCCGGGGGGGGGGAGAGTTCGGTGTGAAGTCACATGACTCCAATTTTTTTTTTAAAAAAATACCAGCCAGGTGGGAGTCCTCAGGCTCCGTTTTGGCCATGCTTCTGCTGTTTCTCTTCAAATCAGGGAAAACGGAGAAACCACGTGATTTGGGGGGAGGGGTGGGTGGGTCAAAGGTCACAGAAAGTCACAGGGGGAGAGGGTCAGAAAGTAGCCTATTTTAGGTCATATATTTGAAAGGCCCCTTAGCTGGTCATCTTTAAGGTGCCACAATATTTTTGAATTCTTTATTCTTTTTGAGGGGGGTGGTTGTATTTTTGTTTATTTCTTGTCTGATCTGCCTACAGAGTCTAACAAACACAGAGGCTGAGGCACTGCTACGAGACCAGTGGTGGGCTCCAGCAGGTTCGGACAGGTTCAGGAGAACCCGTAGTAAAACTGGCTTGCCCCACCCACTGCCCTGCCCCGCCCACCTCCTCCTCCTCCTCCTCTCACCCCACTTTAGATGCGACTCCAACATCCTTGCTCCTGTGTTTGGGCACCCAGAGTGCGGTGAGGCTGAGGCAGCAGTTACTCTGCTGGAATTACTCTTTAAAGGAAAGTTAGAGCATCAAGTGTAATTGGTAACTAATCGTCTGATGAAGTGGACTCGATCCACAAAAGCTCACATTAAAATACAGCACGTTAACCACGCCCACTCAGTCACCTGGCCACACCCACAGAGTTGGCCACAACCACAGTGGTAGTAAAATTTTTGAAGGCCACCATTGTGGACCATAGTCTAAAAATGTGCTTTCTCAAGCTCTGTCCATTTCATCAGATGCATGAAGTGTTCTTCTGAGAGCCACAGGGACACCCGCACACGGCTCAAAATCACCATGGTAGTTGTTGATGAATGCTTGTGTAACAACCAACAGGCCAGCCATTAAAGGCCTTGCACCATGTGGTCACTTTTGCAGGCAATGAGTGCCCGAAACACGCAGCCCTTGAGTCTGATCCAGGAAAGCGGCTGTTTTGCTCTTTTTCCAGTCCTCTTTGGAGTTTAATAACAAAATATGGAACGCTTTGCTTGCATAAGTCTCTGGCTGGAGTCCTGAGAAGGAATAACCATGTGGGAATGGAAACCAGCCAAGACTGGAGCTTGACTGAACTCAATTTATTGGGCAGAGCAAGCCAGGGAGGAAATGGACTGCAAGGCGATAAGGAGGAGAGATGATGATGGATAGCGGGAGGGAGGGAGGGAGGGAGGGGGTTGATAAAACCAGTGCTCCCTCCCCAGCCACAAGTGGTACAGGATCATTGTTCAGTTCCCTCTTCCTAAGGGATGGAGGGAGGAGGAAGAGGAGGAGATGTGGTTGGTCCCTTCCCCAGTTTGGCTGCCTGCCCAAAAGGTTAGTAGGGCTGGACTATCAGGCAACTCCCAAGTCCAGGGGAATTTGTGATTTACGCCAGGAAAGAAAAAGCCACAGGATGAAAGGAGGAGACTAGAGAGAGAGCAAGTCCCACAGGAAGAAAAATGAAGTTGCAATCCCTGGGGCTCTTGAGTGGGTGGGGGATGACTGAGCCAGAGTATGATATGGGCATGAGCGCAAGTTATGCATGGTGTGGAAAAGACAGCAGAGGCAAACATTTTCCACACATAATGCTAGCATGCAACAGAGGGCTAAAACATGACACACCCTTTCTTTTGCTGTCTCCCAGTTGCTTCCAAAGAAGCACTGGGGTTAATGGGATTTGCATCTGAACAGCACTTTGCATTAAAAAGCAAGTCTCTAAAAATCAATTCTTCTCAATAAATTTTTTGAAATCCTCTGAAAAGTCTGCTAGAAATTCACTCTGCTGTTGGAGCTATTTTTCTGGGTTTTTATTATAATAATAATAATAATAATAATAATAATAATAATAATAATAATAATAATAATAATAATAATAATAATAATAATAATAATAATAATAATAATAATAATAATAATAATAATAATAATAATAATAATAATAATAATAAGCGTTTGTGTGCTAACTATGAAATAATTTGAAGTTTCCAATTAAGAAGGCAGAATTAAGTGCAGAAATGTACTTAAAATGGCAAAAGCATCCTGACCTGACCTTCCTTGAACATACCAAGACAAAAATAAATCACACGTCACAACAGGGACTAATAACACCACACATGGGAGAAATGCAGTGGAGCAGTCAGGGTTGATTTCTTCTAGGATCGACCTATTTGTTCTCCTCGCTGTCCTGGGTACTCTCAAAACTCTCCTCCAACACCACATCTCAAAGGCATCTATTCTTCTGCGCTCCGCTTTCCTAATGGTCCAGCTCTCACAACCATACATTGCCACAGGGAATACCATTGTTTTGACTATATGAATTTGACTATACGAATTGCAATGTGATGTCTCTACTTTTCACTATTATGCTCCCCAGGTTTCTCATCTCTTGCCTCCCAAGAATCAGTCGCCTTTTTATTTCATGGCTGCAATCTCCATCTGCAGTGAGTTTTGATCCTAAGAAAGTAAAATCTGTCACTGCTTCTACTTCTTCCCCATCTATTTTCCAGGGACTGATAGGGCCTGTTGAAATTCACCTTTTAGTTTAAGTTATATTCTTTATTTTTAAATAAAGTTCTTTGAACCTTTCAGTTTCCCTTAAAATAACCCCTGAAATAGTCATCATTCCATGTTCCCCAGAGCACAGACCTTGACGGCAGACGATGCCTGCATCAATTAATTTAACACCCATGCCCTGGTCATATTTTGGTCTAACATCAACAAAGATTCCCTTTCTCTCTCTCTCTCTCTCCCCCCCCCCCCACATTGGATCTTTTTCAATGGTTTACATTGTAAACTTGAGCATTACACAATATACTCAAATAGAGCCTGTAAATTAGTGGAAGTTGACCAGGTGGGTGATCTGGAGTCAAGTCCCCTTTGACATAATGCTAAATGTATTAATCTCACCCCAGGAAATAAACTAAATTCTAATCTCTTGCTGGCCAAAACTTGAGGCTCAGCTGTTTTGTTCAAAGATAAAGTTGATTCCTTTTAAGATAGGATAGGTAACTTCTATGGAATAGCATCTGTTTCTGTTTGATTATGATGATAATAATAATGTGTGTGTCTCCCTGCACTGCTATGAAGGAAATCTGATAGCCTTGCCTAAGCTGAAAACTTCCTCTCCTTCCTCTCTCTCCAGATGTTTGCTGATGTCTTTCTATTGTTTGACTTATCATTCTACTATGAGAACTCATCAAGAAAAGAATGCAGGGACCTGGGAAACTGCTGCTGTTTCTTTTGTAATTGTAACATTTATTCTTTAATCTGTGTAATTATCTTATTTGAATAGCCATGAGCTTCCCCTTTTGTCTACCTAAACTGTAATATTTTACCTGTAATAATCTGTAGATAGTTTTGCTTGGCTGTGTGGCCACATGAAAGATTAATAAAACTGAACTCTGGAACCAGTACCTCCCCTCATTCTTGGCAACGTCTTACCTTTCAGTTGGGTGGTTTGACAGCTCTTGCAATGTAACGACAATCATGTACTTTTGAGAAGCTGCAACACCAAAACTAAGGCACCCACGGAAATAAGGGTTATGTCATTTGAAAGATCGTCTCAGTGACTTTAAGAATTGGTAGAAATCAAAAGCCAAAAATGCAAAGCGATGACGTCATCGCTTTCGGAAGTAGCATTGGAAAAGTGACAGTTTTGCTAGGGGTGTGTGTCGGTTGTTGGAGGTCCAGCGAAAAAACTACCCAACCAATTCAGATGAGCTAAAGTTTGTTTGAAAGAGGAAATATTAAACTTTGTGGGGACACTTTCAGATTTGGAATTGAACTTCAGAAACATAATCTATGAAGCATTTTACAAAAAACACTAAAAAGAGGTCACACAAACCCCCCAAAAGGAGGAGAAACCAATTTAAAAAGTGAATATGATAACTTCCTAAGGTGGATACAGTTCACATACAACATGTGGAGAAAAATGATGCCAAAGCAGGAATCCACAAAAAAGATATTGAGGAAAAACGTGATTGGTTGAAATGACATTTCCGTGAGGGGTGGGGTGTTTGACGGTGATCCAAAAAAACAACACACCGATCGACTGATTGAAGTGATCTAAAGCGTGCTTGAAAGAGGACAGAATTACCTTTCTTTTGATATACAATTTGGATCAGACTTCAGAAACATTTTCTATGAAGGTTTTAAAAAAAAACCCCACCACTTTCTTTCTAACCTTCTTTCCTTCAAAAAAAGAATCTCTCTACACAAGAATAGATACATTGGTGTGAGAATGGATACACTGTAGGAGGTTTCTCCTTTGAAGTCATAACCAGTTTCCTTTTTGGTCTTCCCTCTGATTGAAGAACTGCTTTCAAGGAATCGTGAAGGATAAACACTTTTTCTTTGCATTTCGACTATTGAAATATTTATTAAAAATAGATCCTTTGCAGTTATTCACCTGTGGTGAATTGTTGTTTGTACAGTGGGCTGCTTATGGACACGTGTACATAGTGGGTAGAGTCAGGGGGAATGGCAAATAAAGGTTAAAAGCATCTTTATTGAAAAATAAAATATAAAAAAATAATAAACACAAATGAAATTGGGATTTCTGGTTTTGGGTTAAAACAATGTAGCAGTTCAAAAGCAAGAAATTGCAAGAAGATAAATAGGGACCACTTTGGTGGGAAGGTAAACAGTGTTCCATGCCTGCCACATGTCCTCGAAAATGTCTGCAGGCACGGACAGCACTGGCTCTTTGGCTATAAACAGAGATGAGCACTGAAACCTAGAGTCGGATATAACTGGCTTTCAATCAAGGATGACCTTTACCTTAGTTCAGAAAACCTACTAACATTTTATGAAAACCTTAATTTTATGAACATAATGTCTTTATTTTCCCCCATTTGAAACATCACTTAACTAATGAATGAAATAAAAGAAATAAATGAACTAATGAGCGTAATTCAACACATCGAATTTACGCACAAAATCTCTGACGGTCGTGTCTTTTAGACTCTACCTGCCACTTTTTCCCCATCTGCGTAGGTTAGGTCAAAACAACAGTTCCTTTGCCTAGTTGGAAATGACGCCATCCCAGGGGTGGGGGTGGGGTGGAGAGACAACATCTGTATTGTTATTTTTTATTTTTTTAAAATGATTTCTAAGTAAACTTCTTTAATTTGTATCAAACAATTTGTCTGTGGCTCATTCTTCAAGCTTCCGCCCGTGAAACGGGTTCTTTAATATTACAACAAAATAATTTTCTCACTCCTTGGCCTGGATGCTTGTAACTCTGAGGCATGGAGTTTGAAATTCAGGTAACATTATTTGGTCACAATGTGCATTATAGTATAGTCCCAACTACCTGTGCTACACATCCTGTTCTGGGCTGCGTTTATATCATCATTATTGTTATTATTATATACAGTCACAGGCAAAAGTCTTAAGCCACCATCAGCTGGTTTGGAGAAAATCCAGAGTGATGTCTTTTCTTTTTGGGGGGTGGGCGGGAGTGGGGAGCGTAACTCATGACATCCTAACTCCAAACTTGGAGAGGATTGAGAGGAGAGTCAGCAGGAGACACTCTGTGGTTTTGGTGTGTCCAGAATGTTTGCAGAGTTGTAGCCAAAGAAAAGCCATTTTGAACTAAGTAAAGGTAAAGGTAAAGGTTTCTCTTGCTTGAAAGCCAGTCGTATCCGACTCTAGGGGTCAGTGCTCATCTCTGTTTCTAAGCCGAAGAGCCAGCACTGTCTGCTTCTGCAGACGTTTCCATGGTCATGTGGCAGGCATGACTAGACACTGGAGCGCAATGAATGCTGTTACCTTCCCACCGAAGTGGTCCCTATTTATCTACTTGCAATTTCTTGCTTTCGAACTGCTAGGTTGGCAAGAGCTGGGACAGAGATGGGAGCTCATTCCGTCCTGCAGTACTCGGGAATCGAACTGCTGACCTTCCGCCTCGAAGGGTAATTTTTATTTTTTTTTAAAAAAAAGTAGCGGTGTTAGTCTGTGTTTCAAGCATATTGGAGAATAAACAAAACAAAACAGACTATTACATTTTAACGTTAGCCTTTGTGGATCTGACAAAGTGGACTGGGTCCACGAAAGCTAACAATAAAAATATAGCAGTTAGTCTTTAAAGTGCGAGCGTTTTTGTTTTATTACTTTTTTTGTTTTGTTTTCTGATGTGCCTAAAACTTAACAGTCTTCAAGGTGCCACAACAATTTTGTCTTGCTTGTTCTTGGAAGGGTAAAAAATGGCCCCTCCCTAGGCCTCTTTGTACTTGTCAAGAGAAATGTTAAAAGAGTCACTCTCACCCTCTCCTCCCCCCAACCTTGCCTCTAGGCATTTGTATGTTAATCCCCATTGACCTGTCTCAGAGGACAGGAGATAGTCTTTAATAGCCCAGCTGTCAAGGAAATGGCCCTGAGTTGGCCCGCCAGCCATCAAACTGGCTTAAGTCTGTGAAAGAGAGGAAGCGCTCAGGATGAGGAAACCAGGGGAGCCAGTGGTTTAACTAGATAACCTGCCAGGGCGGTGACAGGTGGTTGGGTCGAGGCCATTATTAACTCCTCGCTTCCGGAGGAGGTTTTTCCTGCTACCTTTAAACATGCCTTGGTGCGCCCCCTCCTAAAGAAGCCATCCCTCGACCCTACAGTTATGACCAACGACCTGCCTGTCTCCAACCTTCCATTCCTGAGGAAGGTTTTGGAGAAGGCAGTGGCATGGCAGTTGCAGGAGACCCTGGATGAAGCGGATTATCTGGACCCTTTTCAGTCAGGATTCAGGCCCGGATATGGTTTGGAAACTGCATTGGTCGCCCTTGTGGATGATCTCTGGACAGAGTGGGAAGGTGGACATCCGTCTGTCCTGGCTCTTCTTGACCTCTCAGCGGCTTTTGATACTGCCGACCATGGTATCCTTCTGGGAAGGCTCCGAGGATGGGGGATCCAGGGCATTGTGTTGTCCTGGTTTTCCTCATTTCTGAAGGACCAGACCCAGTCAGTGTGGTTGGAGAGCGAGAAATCCAGCCCTAGGCTCCTGCAATATGGGGTGCCTCAGGGCTCAGGGCTCTCACCTCTCCTATTCAACATCTACAAGAAACCACTGGGTGAGATCATCCAGTCCCATGGGGTGAGGTATCATCAATATGCAGATGATACAGTTGTATATCTCGGCCCGTGGGGACCCTAGCAATGCAATGGAAGTCCTTTCCAGGTGCCTGGAGGCTGTCAGGGTCTGGATGGGGGACAACGGGCTTCAGCTGAATCCCGGCAAGACTGAGTGGCTATGGGTAAGGGGTCCTGCGCTATCTCGGGAGTTACCATCTTTGGTTCTGGATGGGGCAGTTTTGCCCCAAACAGACCCGGTGCGTAACCTGGGGGTCCTCTTGGACTCACGACTACTGCTCAAAGAGCAGGTGGCAGGCGTGGCCAGGAGGGCTTTTTTTGCACAACTTCGTGTAATACGCCTATGCTGGAATACAGAATAATATAAAACCAAAGAGACTCCATCTTTGCCCTCTCAATAACCTACAAATGGAGTGACAGTGATTCAGCTAAAACTTGCCTGCCTATTGTCCAGGCTGATGCAATAGACCCTTCCTCATTAGAATAGAGGTCTTATAAAGTTACCCAATAATAGTAGAGGATAGATAAGTGTGAATTTTGGCCATTAGCCAATACAAGTGTTTTATTTGAATCCCTTTGTCCCTTCTTGAACCAATAATACCAGGGTGTTAAAATTCTAAGCCCACCACATGGTGGAAGGGCCATGCATTTCCTGTTTACTACATACTGTGTATATAAACTCTGTTTCTTGAACCCTTCCAGGTTCTCCAGGGACTGATCAGAGCCTGTGGCCATAATTATCTTGGTTTTCTTGATATAATAAATAAAATCTGCCTTTTTAGTCTATAAATTTGCCTGTACTCTCCTGAACTGTCTGTCTGTCTGTCTGCCTTTTCTGGTCCTTATCTCTTGAAGGAGGATGGAGAGAAAGCCCTTGGCCCTGGGCATCATCATCATCATCATCATCATCATCATCATCATCATCAGCGGGACTGAGGAGCATGCGCACTCGAGACCACGGGCAAGGAATGTCTCCCCCCCCCCCACACACACACACATAGCGGCTCATAGGATTGGGAGAGAGAGAGAGAGAAAAGGGGAAATTCCTCTCTCGCCTCTGCGCACGCGCCGCTGGAGGGGCGGTGGAGGAGGAGGAGCGGGGCGGGCCGCGAGCCCCTCGGCACGTGACCAGCGTCGGGTTCCTTCTCTGTCCGCGAAGCTCCTCCCCCCCCCTTTCCCCCCCTCCGGGCGTCAGTCCTTGTTTGTGTTCCTCTGGATCACGTGAGCGGACCGCGCTTGCAGGCCCCGGATGTGCCACTTAGTTTGTGCTGGGGAAGGGTCACGTGGCCGGAAGAAGGCGACAGAGAAAGCGGAAGAGACCCACCCACACGGCCGACAGGGGGCAGGGGAGGAGGGGCCGCCGCCGCCACCGGCCCGCGCCTCACGTGACTGCCCCCCCACCCGAGGAGGAGCGTCGCCGCCGCCGCCGCCATGGGCTGCTGCTACAGCAGCGAGAATGAAGCCTCGGAGCAGGTGGGCAGGGCGGGGGGAGGAGGCGGGCCCGGCTGCGGCCCTGCCTGGGAAAGGGGCGCCCTCCTTCCTTCCTTCCCTCTCCCGGACCCCCTGGGCTTCGTCCCCCGCCCGCCCCGCGAGGGAGTGCCTTTGGACTCCAGGGCCCATCATCCCCTAAGCGCGGCCCGGGGGGGGGAGGTTGCCCCTGGGGTTTGTAGTCCGGAGCGGGGAAGGAGGAGGCGGCTGGAGCCCCCCTGCGCCCCGGCACAGGCAGGCCGCCGTGGCTGGGTCTCCCCTCCGGGCCAGCCCGAGGAAAGCGGCGTCGTGTCTGGCCCGGTGCGCAGCGGGAAAGACGCGTGTTTGGCGCTGGGCTCCATATTCCCTCCCTGCGTGGGCAAAGAAGAGGGGCCGCCTTCGTGGGGGGGGGGGGAGGGGGGGTCACCAAGACAGAGGTCCCTGGCTGGGGTGGGTGGGAGAGAGAGAGGGGGGGGGACCCGGTCTTCCCCAGCCCCTCATTCCCCTTCTCAGCCCACCCGTCCGTCCCTCGCATCCACTTGGTCCGCTCCCCTCCTCCCCCCCCCCCAGGCGTCCTTTCCCTCCTGCGTCGGTATTGTGGGGATGCGTAGAGGAGGCAGCAGTGGGCACGGGCAGGGGCAGGGGCAGGGGGGGGGGGCTTCTCCAGGAGCGCCAGTCCTTGGTTCCACTCCCCAGGGAATCCGTACCTGTTGCTGGCAGTTGCCCGACTGTAAATCCTGCATAATAAGACCGGGCTCACAAACTACAGGAAGCATGTGGGGTGTGTGTGTGTGTGGGTGTCTTAACTGTTAGAACAGTAGAGGACCCAAGAAGAGCCTCCAGAGGTGGTGAGTGCTCCATCACTGGAAGCATTCAGGGGGGAAATTAGAAAGCAACCCTTTGTACCATAGGCTTTGGTTGGGATTCCTGCATTGGGGAGGGGGTTGGACTCCATGGCCTTAGTTATTCTGTGAGCCTCCTCTAGAATGGTAGATAGACCACTGAGCAGCCTTTTCTCTTCCCAATACCTTTGGCTGGAATCCTCTTCCAAAAGGAGTGGTATGCATCTCCCCCCCCCCTTCCTCTGCAACTCAGTTTTTCATTCTGTGCTGCTGGATTTTCATTTCAAAGAGGTCTCCTAATCTGTTCAGGTGCACCCTCTGTTTAGTTAAACGGAGGCTGAGAAAAATGGCATGTCTATTTGTGGAAGAAATTGAATCTCCTCCTGTGGCTTTTGACTTGTAAGAATTGGGCAATCCGTTCTCAGGTGCTTAGTCTGTCAATTGGCAAGTGTCAATAACAGGGCAAAAACAACAACACCCAACACAACATTTGTAAAAGGTATTGCAGATGAGATAAAAGATGGTAAGGTAGCCTGGATGGACACTCAGCTGCAGCTGAGAAAGCCTTCCTTGTGTAGGCAAGTGGGTGTTGCCGGAAAGAAGCCTGTTCAGCTGCTTTCTTGCAGGTTTACTCTGCACAGAAACTTAGGCAGGGGTCAGGAGGAGACTCTCTCCAGCCTCCCTGTTTCCATTGCTGCAGCCCATGTGATGAAACCACCCAGGAGGCAGGCTGGGTTGTTAGTCCCATTCCTCTTCCCTCCTGTAGGGAACTTTGTGGTTTGATGCTCCTTTCTCTCTAAGGAGGCACAACTTCCAGAGGTTAAGCCGTACGACCTTCCTGTAACGCAGTCAAAGTTCTGACACACTAGCCATGGCCCAAAGGGTCATTGCTGGTCAGGAGAGGGTGTCTCAGAGAACCCCTTACATGCCCAGGGGTCATCCTAGATCTCAGCCCTCCCCACCACCACCGTGAAATGTGCTGCCATACTCTCTCTTATCTGTGTCTTCCTGCTCCGATGTTGAATGTTTATCTTGCCTCTATATTTATTATGCCTTACTTTTAAATGGGTTTTTATTGTGGGTTGGTTCTCTTTTTACAATTGTACAAAGTCATGATTTTTTCACTAGATGGGTGGGATATGAGTTTAGATATACAGTAAAACCTCATATAACACTAAAACCTGGTTCCACAAGTCTTGGTGTTATATGATTTTTAGTGTTATCTGATGCATGTTAAAATCCTATGGGATCCATAGAGATACATTGTAACCACACAGGCTTTAGCGGTTGTTATCTGAAGCATCCCATAGGATCTTAATGTTATCTGATGCAATTCTTCCCCCCAGATTCCTTAATGTTATGCGATTTTAGTGTTATTCGATACTAATGTTATATGAGGTATTACAGTACATGAAATTAAGCACTGTTGTAGCTGTTCAGCAGGCTTGCCACTGACTAAAGCTGTAAGACGCCTCCTGTGGATATGCCTATGTACAGGCAACCCCAAACTTATTTATTTGGGTTTATATTCTGCTTTCCCTCCTGAAATGAGTCTCCGGGAGCTTAGTAAGACTGGATGGCCTGTGCTGGCTGTATGTGGGAAAGAAAGAAGCAGCTTTGCAGAAAGTTAAGTTATTTGTTTATTTATTTATTTCTTCACATTTGTATTGCCGCCCACTCGGCAAGCGACTCTGGGTGGCGTACAACAATTACATAAAACCATTAAAAAAACCCAACCCCAATTAAAAATGGAATTAAAAAATAGCCAGACAAATAAAAAAAGTGAGTCTCCTTCCTCAGCCCCATAGATTGGACATTTAGACATTTTAGGTCTTGGATTTCTAACAATATAAGCTTCCCACTGCAACTATCCACTGCAATCTACATTGTTTCTCCCTATCTTTCCTCTTGATCATTCTATTTGATCAGATCTTAAGGTTGCAATCCTGTACTCGAAGGTTTTTATCTACCTACTTTCTACTCTGTACAAAGGTCACAATAATACAGAACCAGTGAGCTATTTATTTTATTTATTTTTATTTATTTGTTCAGATTTATATTGCCGCCCACTCGCC
Source organism: Furcifer pardalis (assembly GCA_030440675.1). NCBI lineage: Eukaryota > Metazoa > Chordata > Lepidosauria > Squamata > Chamaeleonidae > Furcifer > Furcifer pardalis. The sequence goes on from CP126895.1 coordinate 118,208,791, forward strand.
GAGGCGACTCAGGGCGGCTTACAGTCAAAACAGCAACAGTACAATAAAAATGATAAAATATAAGCTCACAAAATACAACCAAACCAGAACACAGACTAACTCCCCTCAGGCCATTGTTGTTGGCTACCCACTTAAAGCAGACCCCACATGAATGGGAGGTTTTAGTCGGGGCTCATGTGGACCCCATTTAATTCAGTGGGCCTGCTCTCATTGGGACTGTAGTTTGAGTTAGCCAAACAGTGGAAGCAGATATGCTAATTAGGGTGTCGATAGGATTTTATGCCTAGGAAAGAAAGAATCTTAGCTTTTGGAACAATGTTTGTTTATGAATTCTCTCTCCGAGGGGTTTTCTGCTTTGGCCAAATGAAATGTCTCCCTGCCTCTGGGGAGCCCATGTGATCAGATTGCTCCCTGCTAGGGTGAGGGTGGAAGAGGGCTGGGCCAGGGAATCAGTGGCTCTCCCTCAGTAAGCCCCAGTGTGAACCAGCTGTCTTGGACTGTCAATCTGTTTGCTTTCTAGCTGCTATTCTGGGGAGTCAGTCGCCACCACCTCCTTTGTGGAAGTGACAGCAGAGCCTGTAAAGGCAGCCTGCCCCTCAATCTGGTTCCCCCACCATCACCATACAACTCCCATCCCCCCTTAACCAACCAGGCTGGCCCTGTTGGCCTGCAACGAGGGGAGCCATTGTCCAGAGCATGTGGAGCTCTCCAGCTGGGAGAAGCCTTTGTGGAGAACATGCACATTACCAGGCAGTGGGTTGTCCCTGGCTACCGCAGCTGCTGACCGAGGAAGATGATCTCTCGCAGCCTTGTGGCCGCTTTTCTCATAAAAGCCGCTAGCTGTCTAGCAAGCCGAAAGGTGTCTTCTATGATATGAGATCTTGGCAGTGGGATGAGAGGCTCACGGACAGCATGGAGTTCCAGGCAGAGTGAACTTTGGCTCAGGTGGAGCAGTCAAGAAGGCTACTTTGCTGAGCTCTGGAAAGGTACAGCACTTCTGCAAAAGGCCTCCTCCTTCCTGGGGCTTTGCTTTGACCTCCTGGCCTTTGGACGAGTGTTCAGACCATGCGACTGTCAGAACTTCTGCCTGTAGGGCTGCCAAGGAGGAGGAGAGTGAGGTGGTCTTGGAGGAATTCTTCCCTGGGGGGGGGGGGGAGAAGAAACTTGGACGACCAGCAAACTTTCAAAGCCACCTCAAACTTCCAGAGTGCCTAAAAGGCTACTCTGTGTGGAAGGTCAGCCTCCCTCACCTTGTTACCCCCAGGTGTTTTGGACTCACACTGGTTCTGTAACCTGCAGTTCCTTGGGGATCATTGGGGGTGGTAGTTCAGGCTGCTGTTGACGGCTGCTGTGGTTAGTCTCTTGCAAAATGCCGCTCTGAGTTGCTTCGGCAAGGAGAGCGGCATATAAATACAAATATAATAATAATAATAATAATAATAATAATAATAATAATAATAATAATAATAATAATAATAATAATAATAATAATAATAATAATAATAATAACTCGCTCTTCTTGCTTCCTCCACTCCAGGGGGAAGAGTCGAAGCCCCTGCTGCCCCCGGCCTCCAGCCCTCCAAACAAATCTTTGAATGGCACGGAGCCCAGTTGGAGCAGCCCGCCTTCCTCCCGGACAGATGAGCAGGCGCTCTTGTCCTCCATCCTTGCCAAGACGGCCATGTAAGAGACTTTGGTCTTGCACCAAAAGAAAAGGGTGGGATAAAAGGACTTGGCTGGGTGGGCAGAAGTTATGCTCTACCACCTAAATAATTTCAGCGGAAGAACCTGGTGGGCTATATAGACCCGTGAAAGCTAAAGCCCCCCCCCTACATTCAGAGCCTGTTTACCTTCGGATTTCTTGGGGGGGGGGAGGTGGGTGCGCTTTCATAGCTTTGGATTCCAAGAACTCTGGGAATTCTAGTCCATAGAAACACACCTGTAACTCCCTACAGTTCCTCTACCTGGAGGGTCTTCCTCTGGGGCCACATGGCCTCCTCTTGCCTTTGCTTCCTGTTGTAATGTGGGGGGAAAGGGACTCTTTCTTGGATGTTACAGTTTCACTGCTTACTAGACAAGGGCAGAAGGCACTGCCTGAAGAACTGTGACTACCGGGAAACACTCTAGAAGCTTCCTCCTTTTTTTTTTTTTGGTACATTAATAGCTAGAAGCACAGGTTGGTGGAGGCCGTGGAAGGGGAAGCAGGGCATCTCGTAAGTGGCTCAAACTGCCAGAAGCCAGATACAGCCGGAACATCTGACAAAACGGCCTAACTATTAGAGCAGGATGACAGTGGAACTCATGACCTCAGGAAGTGGCGAGTACCCCAATGCTGGAAGCATTCAAGAGAGAGACAACCTTGGGTCAGATCTCCTTGGAGTCAAATGCCTGCCTTGCGCCGGGGTTGGGGTTGGGGTTGGACTCCTCAGCCCCTCCCAGCTCAGGGATTCTAGGATTCTTTCAGCTGAGCAAAGTGAAACTTGCAGAATTCTGTTTGGGGAATCCTTTTAACATTCCGGGAGTTGGAGTTTTAAAAGTGGAAGAAAGAGCAAGTCCATTCCCACGGGCAGGTGTGCTGCTGCTGTCATGAAAAATATTGGAAGGAGGATTGCAGCACGTCCACTGTTGGGCCTGCACTGTCTTCTGCCCCCCTCCCCCCCGCCTTTTGTTGAGGCTGTCTCTGGAGTGTTGCCCATGCGGGGCCTTTCTCCCAGTAAGGTCACGTGGGTCGGGAGTGTACGTTCCATCCCTCTGTGGTTATGTGGTTGGCCAGTCACCTCTTCTCTTCCTGAGCCTCCCAAGTGGATTTGGACGGACGGCCCCGGGGGGGGGGGAGGAGATGAAGCCCCTCCTAATCTCCAATCTTTCCCATCTTGCAGAAACATCATTGATGTTTCAGCTGCAGACCAACAGCAGATGGAGCAACACGAGTACATGGACCGAGCCAGGCAGTACAGGTATGGCATTGCCACAAAGTGTGTGTGTGTCTGAGAGAGAGAGAGGGGTGTCATTTACTTGTTCCCATGCATGGCAGGAGCTGGCAAGGGTTTTTCCCCACAGCGATGGCGGTGCGGTACTTGAGCTCTTGGCAAGTTCCAGTTGGAGCCACTTTCAGCCAGAGTTGTTGTTGTCCTTCTTTCGTGTCCCAATCAAACCCTGGACTGCCAAAACAAAGCCACTTCCTCTTCATCAGTACATGTTTCTGGCAGTAATTGGCAGGCCGGTAAATGAGCCAGATACTGTCTTCACATTCACACAGTGTGTGGTTGTCTGCCCACTTGAGCCTGTTGGTCTTCCATTTAGACCTGTGGTTCCCAATGTGGGGCACATGCCCCACAGGGGGGCAGTTTGATTTGGGGGGCCAATATGAGAATGAGTTAGATAAAGTTAATAGCCTTTTAGGCTTCCTCTACATGATTAGGAGTTCACCTTCTGAATAATATGAATTCTGCATCATGCGGGGCGGGCATCAGGACTTTAGAGATGCCTGGGTTGGGAACCATGGATTGAAGGACTTTGACCCTCAGCCTATTCAGGGTCTTCCAAGTAGGGGAGATGGAGTTCCTCAGCCCTCTCCTCCTCCTCTAATGTTCTTCCTTGTCCAGTGAGCTCCTCCTTCCTCCATCTTCTCATTTGGTTTTGCTCTTGTGGACCTTCGAGAGTGTCTGTTCTTACCTAAAACCTCTTCCTGGGTCTGAGTTGGTGGACTTGAGGCCCATATCTGCTCAGAGGATGTTGAGGTTCCTTTTCTTGCTTAGTTCTCTCCACTGTGTCCACTGTGCCTTCTCTCCTCTGTAGGGTCGCAGCTCTGGTCTTCAGGCAGTGGTGGCTGTAAGTCAGGAGTGTATGTTTCCCGAGTTGACCTCTAAGAACAGGGCAGAGCAGTATGTTGGGTTGAATCCCAGCCTATGCCTTTCTCTGTTCATCCCATGCACCGCCGTCTTGCCAGCTTGTCTTTGCTTATCCCCTGGGCTCTCTGCTCTCTCTCTCCCCCCAGCACCCGGCTGGCCATGCTGAGCAACGGCCTGACGCACTGGAAGAAACCCCCGCCCCTCCCTTCATTGACCAACCAGCCGCATCAGATCCTGGCCAGTGACCCTGTGCCCTTTGCAGACCTACAGCAGGTGGGTGTTCTGACAGTGGTAGAACAGCCCCTCCTCCTGCTCAGCAAGGCGCTAAGCAGCCATGAGGGTGCTTGTCTTCAAGAGCACATGGCATCCATGACTCGGTTGGAGGGAAAAGAATGGGCGGCAGCACCTCCCCACTCTCCGTGCTTAAGCGGTGGCCCATCGGCCCTCCATTGTGATGGGAAAGGGCTGGTCCAGTGAGCTCGTTTGGGCCCCTTGGGAATCTAGATTCCAGTCTGGCCCAGCGGCCTGAACTGTGTTCCCAGCAGGTATCCTTAGGCTGTGGCCAGGACTTCTTCGGGGTGGCCGGCCATGAGGATGCAGGTTGTTGATGGGGGGGGGGGACCCTCAGCTGGTGCAAGCCTGGGGGGCTTTCCAGTCCTCTTAACGTTCACTGCAGGGAGGGTGCGGAAGTGGGAGCGGGTGGATTCGCAGAAGAGAATGCTGGATAGAGAGCCCTGCTGGGGTTAAACTGCTGTCCTGCAGGGGCAAGATAGTAAGTATGCTGTGAAACCATCCAGGGCAGTGGTCCCCAAACTTTTTGAGCTGCGGGCTGGTCATGTGGTTTAGGGGGCTGGTCACTATGGCCTGGGGGCCGGATCCGGGCCCCAACACCCTTGTCGCTCCTGGAAGCAGATGTAAAACGCCCGTACGGGCGCATCTTACTTCCGCTTTCGGGAGTGACAAGGGCTTCACGACCCAGATGAATTGGCGGAGGGAACCGGATCTGGGCCCCAGGCCGTAGTTTTGGGCACCCCTGGCCCAGAGAGTGCACCGAGTGCAGTTACATGGGGTGGTAAAGGAGTCCCATTGCTATATCCTTGCTAAATATAACAATTTTAAAATAACTATGGGCCATCTGCAAATATCTCTTTCTGCCCCTGTGCTCTGTCAAGTTCTTCTTCTTCATGGCCTCTGAATCCACACGAATGGGTTTACTGTGCATACGCTTGGATTCAAGGCAACCACGAAGAAGAACAAGTTACAGGTAAGCCACCTGTCATTATAGAGCCCTGGCGGCACAGGGGTTAAATTGCTGTCCTGCAGCCATAACATTGTGAGTTCGAGCCTGACTGGGTTGGGGCTGAAATGCTAATTGACTTGTGGGTCGCCCAAAGAGGGCACTCGGAGCTATGGGGCGTCATACAGAAGTGTAATTGCTACCACTCGGCACATGCTATAGACAGGCTGTGTCACTGTGATGCCCCCTCTGCTAGGAGGAGGTTGTCCCTTTTTTGTGGGGCTCATCCTCTCTGGTCTCCCTCCCTGCCCGCTCTTCCCCCCCCCCCCCACAGGTCTCCCGGATAGCTGCTTACGCCTACAGTGCCCTCTCTCAGATCCGAGTGGATGCGAAAGAAGAACTTGTGGTTCAGTTTGGGATCCCCTGAGGAGGCCGGCCTCTCCCATCACCACGTTTCGGGGCTCCTCCCTTCACTTTTCTTTCTTTCCTCCCCACCGACGGCTTCATCACTGCAGTGGAACTGGTACAGACCACCAGAGTCACCCAACGTCCTCCTCTTCCTCCTGGCTGCAGAGACAGTAATGTGCGGGTAGCCAATGGCCACCAGAGCCAGGCAGCCTGGCTTATAGGTTCTCCGTCTGCCCCCTATCCTGTGGGGGTGTCCATGGGGCAAGCCGTTGCTAAAGCGGGGGGGGGGGGGGCGGCGGCGGCTAGCGCTTGCTTCACTCAGCCTGGAAGCCATGTGCCGATTTGTATCAGGCTGACCCCCACCCGATGGGGGGGAGGGGAATGGGTGGCAGGTATCATAGCAGGCCTGGCTTGCCTGACCAGCCTCTGGGATGGTCCTGATTTCTTGTGTGGTGACACGCCATTTTGGGGGATTCCCTGGCGCTCCTCCCTCTCTTGGACTCTTTCCCTCTGCTGCTGCCCCTACATTATTTTGTCAGGTGGGGAAACGGGATCCCTTTTCCTGGGAGAAAGGCCACCCCCCACCCCCCAGCAGCTCAAAGGAACGTCCTGGCCCTCTATTCTTGGTGCATTAACCTCCCATTCGCCTCTTTGACTTGGCTGAACTGTCGTTTGTTTTAATTTTTGTTTTTTTGCTGAGATAGACAAAATATAAATCCCTTCATCCAGCCAAGAGGCTCTCCTTCATTGGCAGTACGGGGACCTCATGGGGCGGCTGTGGTGGTAGTATCATCATCATCATCCTTAGGAGAGAGAGAAGGGTGCAGTAATGCTGTGTGAAAAGGATATTGAAAGGGCAGGGCACCCCCAGTGTTTCCATGGGGGGGGGCCCTCCAGGGCCTGAATTTGCTGATGGCCTTGGTAGCCCTCCCTAGAGGGCTTCCAGTTGCCTGAGCTGTCCTCTCCTGGTGAATGCCTGACTGCTCCCATCGCCTCATCCAGGTGATTCTGAACCAGCTTTCCCGGAAGGCAGCGCAGGAGGTCTGAACTCTCAGCCCTCGGCTCCACAGCCGCTCACCTACGAAGGAGTCACACTGGCTCTGCCAAGGAAGTGTGAAGTGAGGATCAGAGCGAGTGGGCCTTGTTTTGCCCATGACTCTGTGGGAAACTAGGACCATTCCTATGGGGAGGGGTTATTTTTTTTTGATATGGCAGTACCTAACCCAGCCCTGGCCATACCCGGGTGTGTGTGACAGAAGGGGGCGGGCGTCCCACTTCATCTTTGCCCATGACTGGCCTGGCCTGGGATGCCAATGAGAATGGGGCTAGTGCTTAGCAAAGGCAGCCCACCCTGTACTAGACCAGGCATAAGACCTGGGTTGGTGGTGGTGGTGATCTGGGTCTGGGGTGTTGCTCAGAGAAAACATCTAAAGGGGGGGCGGGGGTTGAGAGGCTCCATTGGGTACTGCTTGGAGAATGCCACAGCAGACATGGGGGGGTGGGTGGGTTGTAAGCGGGAGGGAGGGACATAAGAGAGCCCAGAGCATAAGGTCAAGGTTACGCTTGCTTGAAAGCCAGTCCTGTCCAGCTGGGGGGGGGAAAAGAAATGGCAGCGCCCCTGGCCGGCCACCCGCCCAGGAGAGCCTTGCTCCCCCTTGTCCAAGAGCTCAGGCCACTGAAGCCTTCTCCTGCCTCTCTCACCTGAGGCCCCCCTTTGAAGAGGCGCCTGCCAGCCAGCCAGCCCACCCACCTGCCCCTACAAAGGTTCTTCCCCTCAAGATGCCTGTTTGCCCACCTGCCCCTTTTTACTAGGCCTGGGACCCCTTGGGGTGGGAGCCTCCTTACATCTGCCTCCCCTGCAGGTGTGCCTCGGAAAGGGACAGGGTGCCTGATGGGAGGGAGGGAGGGTTTAGAGGCAAGGCCCGCCCCCAGGCCCTTTCTGGTTCAGGACAAAGGAGGAAGGCTGTAGATTGGGTGGGTCTTACAGCCCCCCCCCCCCCCCAAGGAAGGAAGGCAAGTTTCAGCTCAGCCGATGTGTCTGGATGCTAACCTCCTGGCAGTGTGGAGGGTGACCTTTCCTGTTGGGTGGGTGGGTGCTGCCTACGCAGACTCTCTTTTGCCAAAGCGTGGAGGGCAGGGCAATAGCTCTGAGCGGAGGCTGGACCAGGGGAAGTTTCTGTGGCATTTTTCATTTTAGGGAAAAGGATCCTGCCAGCCTAGCCATTCGAAAGCAAGATGTTGCAGGCAAATAGATCCCACTTCAGCAGGAAGCATAAACAGCATTCTGTGCACACCAGTGTCTAGTCATGCCTGCCATAGGACCACAGAAATGTCTGCAGACACAGGCAGTGCTGGCTCTTTGGCTGTAAACAGATGAGCAATGAACCCTAGAGTTGGATATGACTGGCTTTCAAGCAAGGGAGACCTTGGCCTTACAAATGGCTTGGGAGTAGCAAACGCAGGCCGCAGTCGCAGGAATGAGGGGAAATGCCCCCCTGGAGCTTTTCCATGCCTGGCCCCAAAGGCCACGCCCCTCCCCCAGGGCATTCCAATTTGGAAGGGGGGGGGGGTTTCCCAGGTTACTTTTCCCCTGCCCACCCCACATTCAAAAAAAGTTAAAATGCCTCTAATTTTAAGTAATTTACAGTAAGTTGTATGAACTGAAATATTTGGGCGCATTTGGTTGGGGTCCGTGGCCACACCCACACTTACAACGCGCACACACACCACCCCAATTTTGTAATTTCTCTAAAACTGGATTCTGCTGCCTGGCTGAAAGAGGTGGTTTCCCATTCCAGGTTTTCCACTAAAGCCGAAGGTGGTCCCGGCTGTTTCTGTGCCCATTTGCCAGGCTTCTGACGGGTAGAGATCCCCGGGTTGGTTTTGGATAAGTGAGACGGCCTCAGTAGTACTTGCTGCCAACAGCCAACTCCTGTTGGCAAGGAGGCCGGCCAGCCGGCCCCTGGTGGGAGCCACAGCCGCTGTGTGTGGGGCCCGGCCCGTGGCTTTCCCCTGGCATTCTCTGCTCACTCGTCTGCTGCCAGCCATCCACATGCCATGCTATGCCATGCCGTGCAAGTGTTTTATTCCTACAGAAAGCTGCACGTGGCCAAGAGGCCTGGCCCTGGCCACCCGTGGGTCCTGCCGCTGTTCCCTGCACCAGGTGGAGCGGAGCAGAGCAGCGCGAGGTGATCAGTAGTCACCCAGTTTCTTCCGAACCTTCTTGGGCTTGATGTTCATCCGCCTCCAAATGGCTGCTGTCGAGCGGTCGAGCTTTGTGACCCCACTGAAGTCGAAATTCTTCAGATGGGGCAAGGTTGACAGGACGTAACTCCTGCGGCAAGACAGAGCGACAGTCATTTCTGAGCCTGCCTAAGGTTCAGCCAGCCTGAAGCGTGAAGGGGCTGCGCATTCAGACTCCCCCCTCCCCAGGGCCTACGTAGAGGATGCGCCATACTGCCGCCTCTTGAGTGCCTTGGCTCCTCCTTGGGCTGACGGAGGAGAGGATTTCTACCTACCCTCTTCCATTCACCCTACTCGCCAAAGACCTTTCCATCCATCCACCCCCTCTTTCTACTTCAAGGTCAAGGTCACTCTTGCTTGAAAGCCGGTCGTATGCGACTCTAGGGTTCAGTGCTCACTGTTTAAAACCAAAGAGCCATCGCTGTCTGCTTCTGCAGACGTTTCCGTGGTCATGTGTCAGGCATGCCTCGACACCGGAGTGCACGGAACACTGTTTACCTTCCCACCGAAGTGGTCCCTATGTATCTACTTGCAATTTCTTGCTTTTGAACGGCTAGGTTGGCAGGAGCTGGGACAGAGACAGGGAGCTCATTCCTTCATGCAGCACTTGGGTACCGAACTTGAACCTTCCAGTCTTCAAGTTCAGTGTCTTAACCACTTGAGCCATTGCGGTCTCCTTTCTACTTTACTGTTTGCTGTTAACTCTGCAAGCAAATCTGTTATTTAGAGGCTAACTGACTAGTTAAATCACAGGTGCTTAAAATGTTTTGTGCCCTGTGAAGATGCTGTGACTTCACCACCAGGGTAGGTAGAAATACCCTCTGGAAACAGAGGCCTCCTGCCCTCTCCGCTTACTCCTTTGCACTCCCCACCCCACCCCCTGGTCTCTGCACCAGGGAGTTACCTGTAGCCTTTTTCCTCTTCAATAGGGTTTCCGTGCAGGGTCAGACTACGAAGGTTTGGCAGGACTGCCAGCTTGTCCACCTCTGACAACTGCTGGATGCTGTTCCCATGGAGGTTAAGATTATGGAGGTTGTAGTAGGAGACCAATACCTGGGAAGAGGAGGGCAGCAGGTTAGGAAGCTCATCTTGCACACACAACCCTCTGTTCTTTTTAAGCCTGGGATAGAGAACTTTTCTGGCTTTATAGGTTTTAAACTTCAACTCCCAGAAGCCTCTGCAGCAAGGCCAGTGGCAAAGGATGTTGGGAGTTGCAGTCCAGAACATCTGGAGGGACAAACTCTCTTGTTTTAAAGTTGGCCCTATCTTGGATCCCACCATTGCTTTTTAAAGAGAAGCTCTAGCTTCCAATGTATGCAAGCTTCGTTTGGGGATGTGACTGTGTTGGTCATTGTTACTGATTGAAATGGGTCATTTCCAGCTGTGCTAGAATTGTTGGCTAGGGGAATTCTGGGAGCCAGAGAGCACCAGGTGGAGGAGGAGGAGGCCTGGCCTGAAAAAGCACTTGCAATTTTCCTGCCAACCCAAGAGGAAAGGTTTAAAAACCTGGCTGGCTGAGCAAGTGTGGGGACATAGGATGGTGGGATCTCATACAGGGTGGCTGATCCAGTGACAGCCACCCTTCGGTGCAATTGTTGATGTGAGTTTTAATGCTTTTATGAATTTTATGAATTTTAAAAGTTTTAATCATCAAGTTTTAGGACGATATTCTGATTTGTAGGCCGCTCAGAGTCGGGCTTGCCCGATTGGAGCGGGATAGAAATACAATAAAATAAATAAATAAATAAATAAGAGGTGGCTGGAGCAGCTGCAAGGCAAAATAAAGGAGATAAGGAAAGAGAAGTGCCTTCCTCTTGGAAAGTACAGTGGAACCTCATACAGCAATCGCCTCGTAGAGCAACGGAATTGCATAACAATTAGGTTGGGGGGGAGGGGGAATGTTGTCCTGCATAACAATTTTCCCCATGGGAAAAAAAATCATACAACAATTTTTAGTGGGAAAAACCACTTAGTAAAAAAAATCGTACGATGCATCCCATAGAGAAAATTGCTATTCAATGCATGTGTCGTATAGCAATTGTTTCGTACAACAACGAGCCCTGTGGGATGGATTAAAATCGTCATATGAGATACCACTGTATTATGATATTGGGCCGCTGTGGCTTATGGACCCGTTGCTGATCTTTAAGAAGGCCAAGAAGCGGCTGCTGGTACCGGATCGATGGTGGGCAGGTCGTTGAAGGAGAGGTCGATCCAGTAGATGTCCTCCGGATACTCCAGCAGCTTGGCGATAATGTCCGAGAAGTCAGCCAGGTCATTGAGAGTGTTGTTGTTGAGCCGGATGGCCTGGGTCAGAAACTGGCCAGTGGCTGAGACCTTAATGGGCTTCAGGCTGGGTCGGGGCTCTTCTGTCAGCAGGTCTGGTGGTGGAAGCCAAAGGAGAAGAGCTGAGCTTGGTCTTGGGATGGGAGTTTAAGGGCTGCAGAGGCTCTTGGAAAGGGGAGAGCCTCAGGCCGAGCAGACATTAGGGGCCTGGGAGGTCTGGCCAAGGGTCCAAATTCCACCAGGGCTTTCTGTAATAGTTTGGGTCTGGAAAAAACAAATGGGGGCAGCCAACGATGGGCTCAGTTCCCACCTTGCATGAAGCTGATGCTGCGGAAGGAGAAATCCAGTGGCGGAGCTTGGATGGAGGTTGTGCTGTAGTTCCAATGGGAGCACATCTTTCCAGCTGTGCTAGCAAAACACAACCACACAGGCAGGCAAATTAAGACAAGTTGCCCCAGGGCTGTGGGCCTTCCTCTGCAGCCTTCTGCATCCTGGCCCTCCCCGCTATGCTCCCCAGGGGCCCCAGCCTATCTGGAGGACACCCACTACGTGCAGAAGGCTGGTCAAGAGCCTCCTCATTCCCTCTGCCCGGCCTGGCTGTGTTGCTGTGCGGCTTTTGTGGGGCTGACCCGTTCCCAGTAAAATACAAGCCTTGGCTCAACTTCTTCGGGGTCCTGGCCATGGTCTCTTGGCAACAGCAGCGCTAGTGGTATTCTGGTCAATGTTACAGGCCACTCTAGGGCTGCAAAGTCCAGCGGGTGTTTCAGAGGTGGAGACTAAATGCAGGCACCAAACGTGGCTGAAAATGGCATTTAATAGGTGAACCTGCCATTGGGGAGCAGGGCCAGGGCTGAAGTCCTGGGAACCTGGAGGGCTAAGCATAAATCCCCATGGCTACCTCAGGCAAACAAACCAAGTAACGCTCAGCCTCACTCCTCCATCTATGACAGGGTTGCCTAAACTATTGTCTGTGGGCCAGATCCGGCCCCCGATGCCAATTCATCCAATTCACGCTGCCCTCGTCGTTCCTGGAAGCAGAAGTAAAATGCACCCGGACGGGCTGGATGAATTGGCATTGGGGGCTGGATCCGGCCCCGGGGCTATAGTTTGGGCACCCCTGTTTTAAGCAGAGAAAATGGCAGCCCTAAAATCTTTCTTGTCCTGTTGCAAAACAGGTTGCAAGGCGTGTTTTGCTTCTGGTGGAAGGAACCATGTGACCGGCCCACGGCCCGAAAAGTTTGAGCACCCCTGATCTATGAGAAACGGGCACAACTGAGATTTCTTTGGCACAGTTGGTAGGAAGGGGAACAAAACGGATTTGTGGTCTGGTTGAGAGCTTTGGCTATCCAAGTGCTTCGGACATCAGCTGCTAGATCTGTCCACAAGCAGTTGTGGTGGACCACATGTCAAGGCCAAAGCATACACCCCCCACCCCCCAGTTCAATGACCTCTTCCCTTGGCTTAGTTTTAACAGCACTAAACCAGATGCAGTGAATGCATTGAGCAGGGGCGTGTGAGCGTGTGTGTGTGGGGGTTAGATTTGTGGGAAAAGCCCAGTGCCTGCATGTCAGGCCAAATGCTGAAGAGTAATTTGGAGCAGAGACTACCGTTGCTTAGTGGTTAAGATGCTGAACTGCAAAGTCGGCAGTTCCTGAGTGCTGCACAATGGAGTGAGTGCCTGTCCTGTGTCTCAGCCCCTGCCAACCTAGCAGTTCGAAAGCAAGAAGCTGCAAGTAGATAAATAGGTGCTGCTTCGGTGGGAAAGGTAAAGCATGCCTTGTGCCTGCCACATGACCATGGAAACATCTGCGGACTCATAGGGCGCTAGCTCTGTAGCTGTCAATGGAGATGAGCACCACCTCCCCTAGAGTCAGATATGACTGGCTCTCAAGCAAGGGCGACCTTTCCCTTGACCCAACTCTACCTGGGTGGGATGCCTCCTCCTCCTCTGTCTCCCCCCCCCCCCAATGGAAGGCAGCAAGGCCCAGATTCTCCTCTCCTGCATGAGGAGGCCTGTGAGTCAAGGAAGGCCCAGGAAGGTTGGAGCCTGACTAGCAGGCGGGACTAGCTGTCTTGACCAGTCGGTTCCTGGGCTTGTGAGGAAGCTGTGACAAAACTCGGACTAAACTTTTTAAAAGGCTTTCTTTTGTTATAATTGTTAGCAGCCGGTTATTTTTAACCAGTTTCTCTTCTCAGTAATAAGGGAGCCATAACTAAGTCGGAAAGAGTGCAGTGGCTCAAGTGGTTAAGACGCTGACTGAGAGGCAGCAGGTCAGCAGTTTGATATTCGAGTACTGCATGACAGAATGAGCTCCCATCTCTGTCCCAGCTCCTGCCAACCTAGGAGTTTGAAAGCAAGAAATTGCAATTAGATAAATCAGTACCACTTCGGTGGGAAAGGTAACAGAATTCAGTGCACTCCAGTGTCTATTCATGCCTGCCACATGTCCATGGAAATGTCTGCAGATGCAGACAGCGCTGGCTCTTTGGCTATGAACAGAGATGAGCACTGAACCCTAGAGTCGGATATGACTGGCTTTCAAGCAAGGGTGACCTTTACCTTTACCTAACTAAGTCGGAGTCAATAGGGTGACCACCTGTTGGAGGCTGGTCTGCTTCTTTACCTCTAATTCTCTGCAATCCAGCCTCTTTCAGGGTAGATCAAAATGACCGTGTAATAATAGCTGTGGGTATCATGTCATCATTTGCATTCCCCTGTTCTTGAATTTAGCACTAGCTTCACTTCAGACTCCCAGATTGGCCAATTCATTCTCAAGATATTCCCTCTATGGAAGGGCGATGCTGTTCTCCTGTTATTCTCGCACCAGGTCCCTTGTCTTGCTCCACTGCAGTGGCTGAAAAATCTGGAGTGACTCTCTCTTACTGCTCATGCTTCAGGGATGTGATTCCTGATAAACAGTTTGAGATTGGGCAAACAGTCTGGGAGCTTGGGAAAGCCTTATTCCATATCCTATCCCCAGCTCAAAATGGCAGAAGGGAAGCAGCAGCAGCTAATGATGATAGAGGATTAGAAATTATCAAACAAGGAATAACATTAAAGCCTAATGGATTTGTACAGGTCTTTAGTGCAAGAGTGTTATAATCACTACCCACCTGGGATAGGAAACGACAGAACTAGCCTGCAAAAGATGTTACAAAAAGAAAGGAAAAATTATTTCATTTTATTAAAAACACATCCCACTTTTCCAATAACAGCAATAAAAGGGTCAAAGCAGCTTGTCATGAGCGAACCAATCCTATGTGCCACCCAGCTGCACAAGACTTAGAGTGACCCAAGTAGGGTTATTTATTCCAATTTATATACTGCCACCCAAATCGAACGAGCGACTCTGGGCGGCATAACAGTGATAAAATCACGACAGGATATGTGAAATATTTAAGTCGTGGTTTTACCGCCGCCGCCCCCCCCCCCCCCCGTATTTCCACAGACCAGCAGTCTTCATCTGCCCCCCTGTAGATGGAAACGACACTCTCCTGAAGAACACCTGTTTCAAGAAGCACATGATGAGCTTACGTGCCACATCCCTGTCTGGAAAAAGATGGGCTGGCTGGCTGGCTTGCCAGGAGGAGGAAAAGAATCCACAGGGACCGGAGCTGCCCTTCCCGGGCACTGAAGAGCAACCATGCTGGGCTTTTATTCCCCGCAGATCAAGCCAAGTGCGGACCCAGAGGTCTAACGGGGGGGCAGGCCCGGGTCTCTAACTTCACGGTGGGGTGGAGAGAGGGACTGGCGGGAGGTTGCTTGCCAGGGAGGAGGAGGAGGAGGAGGACCATCCCCTCCTCGGGAGCATCCACGCGCGGCTGCAGAGCGAGGCTTTCTGGATGCTGACTGACGCCTGAGCTGGGGGGCGGCGGCCCCCTTTCCCGGGGGGTGGGGGCTGGCGAGGCGGAACGACCTCTCCCATGCTCAGGGGACATCGCTGGCCTTTTCTGCACGAAGTCCCGTGGGCGGCACCTCGCGCGCGCTGGTTCCGGGGCTCCACGGGGGGGGGGGGGAGAGGATGATGCCGCCGGGCTCGGAGCGCAGCTCGCCCCAGGCGGGAGACGAGACCGACCAAGAGGGAGGAGGGCCTCCCAAACTCTTCCCCGGATGCCCAGGAAAGAGGCGCCTTTGCCCTTCTTGCCCGGTGGGTTAAACAGCTGCTGCACTGCAGCCAGAACGTTGTGAGTTCGATCCTGGCAGGCGACTAGTAAGGACTCTGCGGCCTCTTCCATCCTTCCGAGGTCGGTCAAAGAAGGACCCAGGAGCAGGTGGGGGGGGGGGAGAAAAGGGCTACCTGTGAACTGCCCAGAGTGAGGAGGCTGCGCTACGGGGAGGTAACCTAGAGATGTTATTATGGCTGTACTCTGTCCTTGCTGGAAGGAGGCCGGGGTGGGTGGGTGGACGAGGGGGGTGGGCCCCTGCCTGCGGCTGCTCTCTGCAAGGTCGCTTCTCTCTTTCTGCCCCGACTTACTACGCTCTGTCGAGTTCTTCTTCGTGCTCTCTGTGGATCCACGTATGCTCACAGTAAACCCATTCGTGTGGATTCACAGGGGAACACGAAGAACAACAGTCACAGCTAAGCAACCTGTCATTAGAGAGCCCTGGTGGTGGCAATGCAGGGGTTAAACCTGTTGCAGCCAGAACTGTGTGAGTTGGATCCTGACGGGGCTCAAGGCTGACTCAGCCTCTTTGGGTTTGTGCGTGTGTTCCTCGCGCGGAGTAGCAGGCGCAAGAGGAGAAGGTGATGCCTGGTCCACGATCCCCCCACGCCCCCCCCCCGTACCGAGATGGGGAGGGGAGGTGGACCTCCCTCCTTGCCCAGAGCTCAGCGCTTCGAGGCCAGAGGTCCAGCTCGACCTGCAAAGCCTCCGAACCAAAGCGGCTGGGGACCTTGTGGGGGGGTGGGGTGGGGGTGGCACATAGGGGGCCCTCCAAAAAATTTTTACTACCACACTGTGGGCGTGGTATGATGGGCGAGTCTAGGGGGGAAAGCCCTGCGTTGCACCCGAATTAGGACTACAGTGCTTTACAGTACAGTGTTTCAAACACTAGATTGGGTGGAGCCAGGCTGAGTTTCTGGCGAACCGGGGGCGAACCTGCCGGTGCCCTCCTGGGCTTAAAGGTTGCAGCAGGGAGATTCCTCCCCCCCCTTCCACCCCCACCCCCCACTGACCCCCCCCTCCTGGGTGAGGTATTATTTTTATCCCTCCTAACTAATAATAATAATAATAATAATACTAATAAACAACCACTGCGCGCGCCGAGTGCCCGCCTGTATGTTGACACACTCACCATCTTCGCTGCTGCCCGGCGCCGTCCTCTGCCTTTGCCGCCCGAGGCACCACTGCCGCCCTACCTACTACCTAGACATTGTGGAACGCGGGGCGGGGCGTCGTCGCGGCAACGGGATCACACGGGGCTCCGAAGGGAGGGGGCGGAGCCCCGCTGCCAGGCAGCGCCTTCCCAGGAAGCCCCGCCCCTAGCTCCGCGCGGGGGCCGCCGGGAAGTGTAGTCGCGGCCCGCAGAGGCGCTTCGGACCGCGCCGAGCCTCTTCCGGCAAAGGCCGCGGAGCGACGACCAGGACCCGGGGAGCGGGGGCAGGCGAGGCGGCCCGTCGGGAGCGGCTCGGATCCCTTGGTCGGTCCTGCTTCTTCGGCCTACGTGACCGGGAGGCGGCGGCGGCGACTTCTCTCAGGTTTGTGGCGGGCGGGAGAGCGATATTTTACCTCAGGAGGAGGAGGAGGAGGAGGAGGAAGGCTCTCCTACTACGGAGAAATGGCGGGAAGAAGAAGGCCTCACTCACTCTCCCCCCCCCTTCGCCGCCGAAGGGGCTGCGGGCGGGGCTCCCTTTGGGGGGGATCCGATTCTGACCCGAGTCTGAGGCCCCGCTGGACTGGAGGGGGGGCTCTTCTCCTTCTTCTTCTCCTCCTTCTTCTTCTCCTCCTTCTTCTTCTCCTCCTTCTTCCCGCCCAGCCCACTTCGGAGGGTTGGAAGCGCGCCTTGTTTTTGTTTTTGTTATTTGTATTTTATTCCGTTCGTTTATTCTTTGTGTTCAGCTTCTATATTAAATGTGTTGTTAGCCGCCCAGAGTGGGAGAAGAAATTCCCAGATGGGGCGGGGTAGGAATGCAAATAAAATACATAAACAAATAAATTCAATTAATAATGGATTAATAACCCCCGTCCGTCCGGAAGCCCTCCTCCCCCCCCCCTTTTGAGCCCAGCGAGGGAGGCGAGGAGCGGAAGGCCGAGGAGGAGGAGGCGGAGGAGGAGGCCCCCCTTGCTTCTTCGCTGCCCCGTCGGGCCTGGCGGGCTCCCTGGGAAAAGCGGCTTCCCTGCCTCGCCTTCCCATGGGCCGTGGAAGGAAGGGGAAGGCGGCCACAAGGTGTGGGGGTTTGGTTGGGGGTTTCCCGCTCTTCCTTCTTCTCCTTCTCCTCAGATTGATCCCCGCCCGCCGCCCTGCGAGGTGGCCCAGGCGGGGACGGGGACGGTGGTGGTGGTGGGGGTGGTGGTGGGGAACTGTTCGTAGGTGTGATGCGTTTGTGCCTGTAGTGTGCAGGACTGTGGCGGCTCAAGGGGTTACAGACGCTGAACTCAACGACTGGAAGGTCAGAGTTCGATTTCCGAGTACTGCACGCCGGAGTGAGCGTCCGTCTCTGTCCCAGCTCCTGCCAACCTAGCCGTTCGAAAGCAAGAAATTGCAAGTAGATACATAGGGACCACTTTGGTGGGAAAGGTAAACAGTGTTCCATGCGCTACTCATGCCTGTTGCATGGCCACGGAAACGTCTGCAGACGCAGACAGCAGAGCCGGCTCCTATTTATTTACTTTTTTAGATGCGTATCGCTGCCCACTCGCCATGAGCGCCTCAGGGCAGCTTACAATCAGCAAAACAACACACCACACACACAAAAATTAATACATTTGTCTAAATCAATAATAGACTTCTCTCTCTCTCCTCCCGCTGTTGAAAAGTTGTGAGAATCATATAACCATGGTTCAAACGTAGCTTTGAAACAGCTTTCAAAAAGAGATGAGCACCGAGCAAGGTCAACCTTTACTAGTGTGTAGTGTATGTCGTGTGTATGTGTACGTGTGAGTGTGTATGGGGTCACTCGCCCTTAGCATCTCAGTGGCCTTCCAGGCTCCGTGGGGATTTTGACTCGGGTCTCCCGAGGCCTGTGCCCTCCCCTTCCGTTTCCCTCCCACGACAGCCCTGGAAGGTGGGCTTGCCTTAGCTAGGCCCTTCAGGGGTGGGTTGGGTGTGTGTAAACTCTTCTCTCCCCTGCCTTGGGCTGCCAATACTGCTGGGCAGTTGAATTGGCCTCTCTTGAAATGACTGCCAGGGGCCAGTAGCAATAGCAGTTACACTTATGCAGTACACCTACCCCACAGCTCTGAAAACCCTCTCTGTGTGGTTCACAGGTTAATTAGAATTTTTGCCCCCCACATGCTGGATACTCATTTGGCCAACCTCCGAAGGATGGGAAAGGTAGAGTCAATCTTGAGCCCTGATCAGGATCGAACTCACAACATTTTTGTTGTAGTACACCGTTTAACCACTGTGCCACCAGGGCCAAGCATGAAGGCCTTGAAAATGAGCTCATTCCTGACTTATGTATGTTCTCTGGTGCTCAATGGAAATTGACTATCAAGGTGACAAGAAATGGGCAGGGCAGGTAGGTGCCCTTCTTGTAGTAGGGTGGGGTGAAGGGGCAAGGAAGAACAGGTGGCCTTTGCAAAGGCTCATCCTTCTGCTGTTACCCTTGGTGTGTTATTCTTAGGTAAAGGTCACCCTTGCTCAAAAGCCAGTCTTATCCAACTCTAAGATGCAGTGCTCATCTCTGTTTGCAGCCAAAGAGAAAGTGCTGCCTGCATCTGCAGACATTTCCATGGTCATACAGCAGGCATGCCTAGATACCAGAGCACACAAAATGCTGTTACCTTTCCTGCTGAAGCGGTACCTATTAATCTACTTGCAGTTTCTTGCTTTCAAACTGCTAGGTTGGCAAGAGCTGGGGCAAACAACCTGAGCTCGCTCCATTGCACACAGAACTCAGGTCTCAATCTGCTGACCTTGTGGTCCTTAAGCTCAGCATTTTAACCATTAAGCCACTGTGGTCCTTGCATTATGTTTACGTTGCTCCAAGTTCTGTTTTTAGTTGCACAATGCAAATTTAGTAAGTACGTACGTCATGCTGATGTGTTGTGAATCGTGCTGGGTCCCTTCAGGGAGGAGGGCGATAAACAAATTTAAATAAATAAATAAATGTGTGTCTTCTGGATTATTATTTCCCCTTATCCTAACCAGCAAATTCATACTCTTTCTAAGCCATGGGTTCCCCACCTACGGCCCACAGGCTGGACCTGGCCTGCTGCATCATTTCATGTGGCCCACCACTGCTACACCAGGAGGTGGAAGTGGGCGCATTTGCAACAGCTGTAAAACGCACCCATACATGCTTAAACGCAGTTACATCAGCTGTAAATTCACTAGCAGCTGTTGTAAATGCAGAAGCGGGCAAATTTACTTTCTCTTCCAGGGGGTGTGGTCCAGCCCGCTCAGCTGTCTGTGGTCAGGCCCACTATAAAAAGGTTGGGAACCCCTGTTCTAAGCTAAGAATGACGGGTAATACCCAGAGTAGTGTAGTGGGTAAAGTGACGCATCAGGACTCAGGAAGCCTAACTTTGAGTATCCACTTAGTTGTGGAAATGCAACACTAGGGGACTATAACTGATAAAAGCAATCTTTAAATATGTAATTTATGTTGAAAACCTTGTAGAAATGTGAGTTCGATCCTGACGGATAAAGGTTGACTCAGCTTCTTTCATCCTTCCGAGGTTGGTAAAATAAGGACCATCATGTTGTGGGCAAAATGCTAATTAACTTGTGAACCACCCAGAGAGAGCGCACTAAGCGCTTATATGGGGCGGTATAGAAGTGGAATTGTTCTTGCTCTTGTGCTTATATGACACAAACTAGCTCATTTCATCACACCTGCCACTGGTAATATTCAATTTAAACTAAAAAATTTCCATCCCCCTTCCCTAGTTTTTAGGGCTCCTTTTTGAAAGCCTTTGGGAGCCATGGGCTGAGTGGGTCTATCAGAAATTGCTGTCAGTCCTGATCCCAATGCTGGTGATAGCAGTAATTTTTTGAGTCACCAAGTGAGGCCAGGAAACTTTAAAAAGCTATCGATTAAATATTTCTTTTTATTTTAGAAACTAAACAAAATACATTTTTAAAAGGTAACTGACATAAATAACTTAAACATAATATTGAAACTGTCCCACCCCTAGCAGGTATCCATTAAATATTACTGGTGCCCGCTGATGGAAGTCTTTCAATTTGTGCCACATAAATTTATACAAAGAGGATTTGGGCCAGTGTCTTCAACTTGACTCATTATCTGAAATACAGAATGAGAACAATTTTTTTTTGTATTATGATAATTGTAATTGTAACTGAATCTGTATATTTTGTATCTTTTTTGTATCTTTGTTAGCCGCCCAAAGTCGCTTGGCGAGTGGAGCGACATACAAGTCGAACAACAACAACAATAATCAAATATTCATTCTCTTGTTGGAATGTTCTGCTTTTCCTTTAGTCTATTCTCTTGATGTATATTTGACTTGCTTTGCAGGGCAGGTAGCTGCCTTACACACATTACTTTGAGATGCCCCATATACACTGATTTTAGGTGTAGCCATGTTCATCTATTGGGTCTGTAGCAACAACAACAAAGTTGTCTAGTTCCATTTTAAGAACTAGCAAGATTTGTCTAGCATAAGGTTTGTGGACTGTAGTTCTCATCATTTGGAATCTCCATGGTCTATTGCCTCAACTGATGGTATGTATGTACAGTAAAACCCCATTTTACAGACATCTCGTTTTACAGAAACCCTGTTTTACAGAAGGTTTTTTGTGTGCTGGAAATGTGTCCCATTTTACAAAAAAAACCCAACCATTTTATAGAACACGATTTCCCAGAGCACATTGCACCTGGTGGGCTACAAAAGACCACCTGCAGCCATTCTAGGCCCTGCGGGTGATAGTAGAGTGGTCTGGAGAGAAGCTAGAGTGCTTTTGTTGGGGTTGGAAACTCCCCCCCCCCCAATGTGTTCTTATGGGAATGCCTCATTTTACAGAAAAAACTGAGTTAAAAAAAGCTACAGAATGGGGTTTTACTGTATGTATTTCATTTTCTTGCCATCTTTTACACCCATAGTAAAAACAAATAGGACTTTGAAACAAGATAATTAAACCATTTAAAAGCAATTAAGCATACGGTTGCCAGGATATAAAACAGCAAACTTAAGACATCTAGGTTATATTAAAATTAAATATAAATATTCTGTCGGTAAATGAAGGTTTTCACTTTACCCAAGCTGTATAAGGATATTTTGGGTATTAACAGCACTTAGAATTGGGCTCACAAATAGACTGGGAGCCAGTGAAGATGCTGTAATGATATGCTTCCTATAATTGTAGTCAAATTAGATGCACTAACTTTAGGTGTACTGTATATGTGCACTCTGGCCATGGTTGCCCAGGATGACTGGTGAGTCCAGGAGTGCTCCTAGGGTCTAAGCCTGTGTTTTCTAGGGAATTTAACCTCCCTTGAACTTGGGTCGAATCCTTATTCCCTGATTTACCTTTTGATTAACATGGGACATCTCTGTTTTGTTTGGTTTAAGTTTAAGTCTGTTTGGTCTTATGCAGTCCTGCTAAAAACACCAGATACTTGTTTAGAACAAGAATGGCATTCTTGGAGTTAGATGGAAGAGAGAATTGGCTGCCATCAGCATACTGGTGACACCAAACTCTAAAATTCTAGTTAACCCTCTTTCGTGATTTCATGCAAGTTTTAAATAGCATGAAGAGCAAAATAGAATCCTGAGAAACAAAAGCCAAGTGGCTGAAAAAGAATCCCAGCACCATTTTCTGAGTTTGCCTCATCAGAAACAACTAGAACCATTGCAAGAGAGTGCCTCCAAACCTGATCACAGAGAGATGGTTCAGAAGGGTACCATGGGTTAAAATGGTCCAAGATGATTTCTTTCATCTAAGAAACCTTAGATTTGAGAAGTCTTTACCCACTCTAATGAATATTGGAGAGTGGACGGTAATTCTCTAGAACAGTGGAGTTCAAAGTGGCTCCTCCCCCCAAGTAGCCATCTGTTTTAAATTTGTTTAAATTAAGCATACCAGCTGCTTATTTTAGAAACCCCCATGCAAAGGTAAATCATATGGCATCCTCTCATCAGGTAATGGTGGGTGCTGCCATGATGCTTAATTCTACTGTGTGAGTAAGCAGTATTGGCCTTGGGAAAATGCACATCAACTGGGAGGTTACCTGACAGTCGAAAAGAGTCTCTGATGCACAGAGCTGTGAAGGGTCTTGTGGTGTTGCTGTTGGCACACATCCTGGTCTCTTTGGAACACTTAATATGTAACACTATTCTTATTCAGAAGTGTCAGCTATGCATTTCACGTATTTGCAATACGTATTTGCTACTCCTCTGCCTTCCCTGGAGCTGCCTGAAAATATGGGTGCCCAGTAGCAGGTAGAAGAAGAGAGAACCAGAACAAGGGCTTTCTCATTGCAAGCTCCTGAAAAGAATTTTCACTGATCACCAGAGGGCATTCTGGTTGTTTTACTGTACAGTAATACCCCGGATAACGATTGCACCGGATAACGCTAAAACCGCATAACGACGACAAATTTGGGGGGAAGATTTGCACCGGAGAACGTTCTTTTTAGCGTTATCCGATACAGTCATTCTTAGCAGCAGGGTGGCTGGAAAGCTGAACAGGGTTCTCCGTTCAGCTTCCCAGCCACCCTGCAGCTACGGAGGCAGGGGTGGGGTGCCTGGAAAGCCGACGGGGGGCTCCCCCGTCGGCTTCCCCAGCCACCCCACAGCTGCGGAGGCAAGGGCGGGTGGCTAGGGAAGCCGACAGGGAGTCCCAGTCACCTTCTCCAGCCACCCTGCAGCTGTAGATCGGGTCCTCTGATCTCTCTGGAGCAGGCAGGGGACCCGATCTATAGCTGTTACTGGGCTTCCCTGGTCCCCAGCCAGTGGAGCAAGCCAAAACGTCAGGGTTTGAACCCTGCCGTTTTGGCTTGCTCTACTGGCTGGGGACGTTGGGGGAGCCCAGAAACAGCTTGGATCGGGTCTTCCTACCTCCCTGGACCCGGCAGGGGGGTCAGGGAGCCCAAATTTGGTTTAAAAAAGTCCATTTAAAAAAAAAACCAATTTTGGGGTCCCTGACACCCCTGCCGGGTCCAGGGAGGTAGGAAGACCCGATCCAAGCTGTTTCTGGGCTTCCCCGACATCCTCAGCAAGTGCAGCAAGCCAAAACGTCAGGATTCAAATCCCGACGTTCTGGCTTGCTGCAGCCTCCAGGGAAACAGAGCTTTTTTTTTAACGTTGTGCGATCAATGTATCGCACAACGTTAAAAACTGGATAACGACGAGACTTGTGGAACCAAGTCTCATCGTTATCCGAGGTACTAGTGTATTTCCTTTTTAGTACATTAAAACCCCGACTTACATATGCCTCAAGTTACATAAAATTCAACTTACATAATGATTTTTGCACTAAAGCCATGTCTTGATTTACATAAATGTCCTAACACAATTTCCTATGGTGTTGCTTCGAGTTATGTAAAACATTCATTTTTCCTATGGGATTGCTTCAAGTTATGTAAAAAATCATTTTTCCTATGGGATTGCTTTGATTTACATAAATATCATTTTCCTATGGGTTTGCTTCGAGTTAAGTAAAAAACTGATTTACATAAAAGCCTATGGAACAGACTTTTTATGTAAATAGGGGTTTTACTGTACAGTCAGACCTTGCATAAAGAGTGCCTCGCTTAAAGAGCAGAATTTTTTTTGAATGTTCACTTCACTTAACAAATAAAACCAACCAAAAACTCGCTCAACAAATAAATCGGGGTTTGCAATCCCCCCCCCCCATTGGTCATTTACAATGGTGTTTCGCTTAAAGAGCAAACTCTCTTAAAGAGCAATCCTGTGGAACACATGTTCTTTAAGTGAGGTACAACTGTACTTAGAAACCAGCTTGAATACAGTGGCAGCAAAGGGCTATATGAAGACATCAGACAGAAATTAAAACACAAGAACTAGGGTGTCTTAAAACTGTTATATTCTAATATGAGCTCTCATGGATCAAATCCACTTTCTCAAACATTAGAGTGAAACTGTGACAGACTTATTTCTGTATAGCTCCATGACCAGGTGAAGGTACAGATAATGGACAAAGTGACAATGATTTGTTACTATAGACATGGGACTGTCAAGGTACACTCTAAATAATTTCAGTTAGGTACTAGATACGAGTCTGCAAGGTAACAAAAGCATTATTCACACAACTGGTCAACTGTGAGTCAGTGTGGGATCTCCCAGTTGGCAAGGAGTCAGGATTCCTTGGTTGGTGTTAAATTCCTTTGTTCAACTGTCAGACCATAGCATACATCAAATCTCAATTCTCTGTCTTTCAAGTCTTGTTCTGTAGCTATGCTTTTTCTGTGACAGTCACTCAGAGTGTCCAGGTAGATTCAGGTGTTCTGAAACAGGGTTTTTGTGTTGTTTCTGATACATGATATCTCTCCATTAATTCTCATAGTCCTATTTTTCCTGTGTAGAGTGCAGAAGGCAGTTGTTAGCAAAGGATGGCATCATAGATCTTGTTAGAAGAGGAATGAGTTGACATGCAAGAGACATATTTGATGACAAAGATCCATTTAGTTTTCCCTCCCCCCTCCCTTTTTGCTGTGCACGAAGGAAAGCTAGCAGTTATCCTTGGCCAAGATTTGTAAGAATGCCTCCAGGCCTCAATAGTACTGAAAGCTTTAATTGTATACAGACCCCAGATGTCACTGAACCTCCTTCTAATCAGCATTTGTATGATTGAACTGCTTGGAAGCAAGTATCTTGCAATGGAAACCAAAAAGACAACATTATCTATTGTCTTGGTTTCTGTATTAAGTAAATAGGCTCTACTCGCTCTCAGGACTATTAGTTACAGGAGAATTCTATATGGAAAACTGTAAAAAAAATATTGTGTGTAAGTGAGAAAAGAAAGTACAGGTACTGTACTGTATATAACAGGGTGGGGGAATAAAAGAAAAGATTTAAATTCGTTTTCAGTTTTAAAGGGTTTGACCAGATTTACACCTTTGTTTAGGAAACTTATCTTTAGAAGTTTCCTAAACAACGGCATAGATCTTATCTTTAGAAAGGGACTGCAGTGGCTCAGTGGTTAAGAACCTCGCCTTGTTAGCTGGGAGGTTGGCAGTTTAAGATCCAACTCTGTCCCGGCTCCCGCCAACCTTGCGGTTCAAAAGCAAGGAATTGCAAGTAGATAAATAGGGACCACTTTGGTGGGAAAAGATCTTGAGGACATGAAAGGAGCCTCATTCGGGCATTTCCTGAGCGGAATTCCTCCAGCAAAAAATCCTTTCAACCTAGAAAGCACCTTTGTGTGCTTCTGACATGATAAAAAAATCTTTAGAAAATATATCAGTGAGAAACTTGTTCTAAAGCACATTATTTCTTACTGATCCCATCATGATTTAAACTGCCTTGAAGCAGCTCTTTTTCTACACAGGATAAAAGACCGTGTACGGTATAACACAATAGTTCATGTAAAATGAAAAAACATTGCTGTCATGTTTACATCACCAAAGCATACTCTGTGGGTTTATTTTGGTGTGTATTTCTCAAATGGTTTACAATTTTTCATAAAAAACATTCTTCACCAGTTCTAAAAACAAGGATAGGCAATAATACCCTCTATTAGACCTGTGAGATCCCAAAAACAAACACAGGCCAGTTTTCTCAGTCCTGCAGAATTGTTCCCATGACTGTGTGATTTTAAATAACAATCAGATTGGGGGCAAAGCCTCATCCCACTCAGGTCCTCTGGCCATAACACAGTGAACCCAAAGGTAGAGGAGGAAGGGGGTAAAGTGTCTCCATAAGCTGCTTGTTAAGAGTTTAAAATAGCATGTAGTTTAGTCTTTAAATATGGGCCTCGTAGCCGAACAATTGAGGTATCCTTTAAATAGGAGGGTATAGTGGAAATATATTTGATTTCCCCCTCCCCCCCCCCCCACTTGTTGTGATGAGATTACATGCCTAGCAGTCACGGTAACTATAAGACCAGGGTTATGGGGTGGTAGCATTGCCAAGGGCTGGCTGCCCTTCCCTCCAGACTTTTGATCCTAACAGACACAAAATCAGGCTGGAGACAACATCTTCTGTAGTCTGATTATTTTATTGAGGATGGAAAGTCACACAGAGGCAGCAAATAGTGCCAAAATAAGAAACCTACCTAGAAAGCCAGGAGGGCTTTCGCCCTACCCCCCCAGAACCCTGTACCCACCAAGTGTGGTGGGATACGAGTTCCTCCCCCTCTCCCCCTAGAAAAGAAAAGAAAGCCAACCCAGCAGCTTGCCACCAAAGCGTTACATTGAATATATATTGTTACATCACTCCAGAACCCATTCTCCACCTCCCTCCTGCCTCTGACAGTTGTCACCCAATCCCAAGCCCCTTTGGGGGTAATTAGTGGCCTCACTCATACTTACAAGCTGCTAGATTCAGAGGCTGAGCTTGCCTTGTGATGGCGAACCTTGGCACACCAGTTGTTCTTGGACTTGAATTCTCAGAAGCCTAAGTTCCTGTGAATCCACACAAATGGGTTTCCTGCACGCGGGTGTACATGCATTAAACTCATTGGTGTGGATTCACAGGGACTTTGACTTCTGGGAATTGAAGTCCAAGAACACCTGGGATGCCAAGGTTTGCCATCCCTGTCCTAGGCAATGGCTACAATCTAGTAGGTTTTCTGCACATCTCTCAAGCTGTAAATATTAAAACCAGAAGACGCTAGGCTAAAGCTAGGGAAAGCAAAACCAACATGCCTTGCTGGATGATCGTTAAAGGGGTTTTCCAGAAAAAGATTCTGGCTGGACCATCTGGAAATCACTTCAATAGATTTTGAAGTGAAGCAGGAAGATCAAGTAAGCCCTCCTGCTGATCAGGGCTTCTGGGAATTGAAGTCCAAGAACACCTGGTATATCAAGGTTTGCCATCACTGCTGTAGACTTAAGGAACAGCACTGCACTGCTATCACATTTTGGAAGCCAGCAAAGGAAGCCTCTTACTTACTCTAGCCTCCTTTGATTGGCTGCCAAATTGGGCCTGCATTTGAGGTCCCTGGAGGCTGTTGCAGGAATGTGCCTTCATTTCTAACAGCTGCTTCTAATGAGCTGTTCCAAAGGGCTGTCTCTCAGCTAGGCACATGGGGAGAGGATTAAGTAGATGGCTGCCCTTTCTTGTCTTCTTGCTGCTTGGGACTCCCCTACATCTCACCAATATATTAGTTTTCTGTTGCTTACTCAATTAGAAATGCTATGGCTCATTCTTTCTTTGTTATGTGCCTTCAGGCCAGTTCTGGCTTCTGGCAACATTAGTGCCATTTCCAAGGTATGTGAAGTACATGAGAGGTGGTTTTGCAAGTGACATCCCTGGTGCTCCCAAGAATCTCCATGGCCAAGTTGAGATTTGAACCCAGGTATTCTCTTTTATATATCTTTGTACAGGACAGCAAAACATTTGATCACAAAAAACTATGGGTTGTTCTGAAAGAAATAAGGTGTGCCTCAGCGCTTCATTTTTCTGATGTATAACCTTTATTGTGGGCAAGAAGCTTTCGTTAAGATAGAATATGGAAAGACAGAATGTTTTCCTGTATGTGAAGGTGTGAGACAAAAATGCATTTTATCTCCCTATGTTGTTTGTATGCAGAACATATGATATGAAAAGCTAGACTAGATTCAGATGAAGTGCTGTTGTATACCCAAAGTGGGTAGACCATCTAGATGTGTGGTATATAAATGGAAATGAATGAGTGAAAATTGACAGATGAAACATTAATAATTTAAGATATGCAAATGATACCATCTTACTGGTAGGAAGCAGCAATGACTTGAAATGGCTTTTAATGAAAGTGAAAGAAGAAAGTGCCAAAGCAGGATTGTAGTTGAACATTAAGAAAATAATCATGACTGCAGAAGAACTACACTATTTTTATATTGACAATGAAGAAATTTGCAATAGTGAAAGAACCCAAATGGAGACTAGTTCAGAAAGACGAACAAGCAGGTCATGGAGCAAATCAAACCTGAATTATTATTTGGTGGCAGAAACTATGAAGCTGAGGCTGCCCTACTTTGGGCACATCATGAGAAGGCAAAACTCTCTGTAAAAGACAATAATGCTGAGAAAAGTTGAAGGCAGCAGGAAAAGACCAAATACAAGATGGACGGACTCCTTAAATAAGGAAGTCACAGACTTGACTTTATGAGAGATGAGAAGGGTTGCTGTTTAGGGCAGGGCATTTTGGAGATCTCTCATTCATAGGTTTGTCAGAAGGTGGAAGTGACTTGACTACACACAGCAGTGATAACTCCCGTGTCCCCACCTAACACTACTCTTTACAAATTGGTTGCTCTTTGTTCGTCTAACTGAACAGAGGATCAGTTTCATTCCAGATTGCCCAAGCAGTTTAGAACTCTTTATCTTGCTCTGTAGCAATGGACCCCCACAGACCAGCATCCTACTGTTGCAGGGACATGGAACCAGTCTGGCAATCTCTTCTCATTCTCCTGAGGGCTGAGCAACACTCACAAAACACAGGTGGATAATTATGGCAGTGGCCTCCCTGCTGATTTGGGTATCATACAGTATCTTCCATCTAGAGATTGTCCTGCTTGCCTGCCTGTTATCTGTCAACTTGTCCTTTGAGGGGGGGGGCAGTTAGCTGAAATGACAGAAAAGAGACTCGGGCTTCCTGTGCAAAGCCCCCTTGCACCTCTTGGGCTGAGAGGAACTATGGAAGATGTTGTCACAGGAAGCTGTGAGACCTCTTTCTTGGGAAGGTTTCACCCGCACGCATTTCTTGGGGGAATTGGACCATTTCTGCCTCTTGTGCAAAATCTTGATTTCTTGCCAGTAGAGAATGCTGTAATGTCAGGGGAGGGCATTGGGGGCAGCCCTTTTTTGGCTACTGTAACCTCACAGTAGGCTAAGAGGTGGTGCTTCTCCCCCTTGTGAACTTCTTGACTGAGTAGGAATTTGAACCTGAACCTGAACCTGAACCCTGATGAAACCTGGCTTATAAGATTTTCTCCCTAAAATGCAGTGGAGAAGGTGCTTAGTGAAGCTCCTGCAAGAACCCTCCTTGAGACCAGAGTTGGGGGTGGGGTGGGGCATTGCCTTGGAGGTAGATTTGCCTTGTGTGGAGAGAAGACTTGTAGGGGAAGTTTTGGGACAAGGTGGCAGGCTGTAAAGCTGGAGGATACGGTCCTTTTTGAGCAGGACAGGCAGGAAACCTGAGCCCTACCTGTTGCACTTGGGGCTAGTTGGTTTTCTGACTAATCTTCAGACCATGACACCCCCACTCCAGCCTCTTGCTGTACCCGCTCCCAGCTTCTCATAGGTAAAAGTTGAAAGCCAGTTATGTCCAACTCTAGGGTGCTGTGCTCATCTCTATTTAAAGTCAATGTGCATCTGCATAAATTTCCATGGTCATGTGGCAGGCATGACTAGACACACGGAACGCTGTTACCTTTTTAAAACCAAAGTGGTACTTATTTATCTACTTGCAATTTCTTGCTTTCAAGTTGCTCGGTTGGAACCACCGCAATCCCCAGCTTTTCTTGTCAAAAGGCGAGTCTCTGTCTTGGGTCCAAGGAACGACCTGCCCGCCTGGGGTGCAGGGAGGGACAGAGCAGAGGGAGCGCCTTTGGGGCTGGGCCCGGGCCGATTTCGTGGCGCTTGCGATCTGGTGCGCTCAAGGGCACCTTGTTGGCGGTCGGTAAAAGCCTTGGCGACTGTAAGCCACCCGGCTCCCCGGCGGTGACGTGGGCCTGGCGGGAACCCCGGGCGGTGGGGGTGGGGTAGAGGCAGGCAGGGCCCGGGCCTGGAGCCGAGATTAGCAGCCGCCTCGATCCCTCCTCCTCCGCCTGCCCAGCAAAGCAACAACTTTTTCTCTTTCCTTCTGGCGGGCGCGGCGGTTCTCTCTCTCTCTCTCTCTCTTCTCCCCCTCCCTCCTTCCCTCCCGCTCCGCTCGCCTGCTGCCCCCCCTCCGCCTCCGCCTCCAGCCCGCCCAGCCGGTCCTTCCTACTAACCCCTGTATATAGACGGATTAAAAATCTGGCGCCCTGAAACGGTGGCTTTAGAAGTCCGGTAAGGCGTGAACAAAGAAGCCTCGTCGTGCCTCCCTCCCTCCCTCCCGCTGGCGGGAAAAAACGCCAACGCCGCCTCCTCCTCCTCCTCCTCCTCCGGGGGCTCGTGGCCGGGGAGGAGCCGCTGTTCCCCCTTCCTTCCCCTGCCGGTTGCCGTCCGAGACAGCGGCCTGGGCCTGCCTTGCTGGCGCGCTCGGCTTCTTCCCCTGCCCGGGCCTCTCCGTAGTAGAGGGGGCCCCCCAGGCCTTCCGCCGACGCCTGGCTCTCCCCTCCTCCCTGCGGCGGCGGCTGCAGCGGAGGCGCTGGGGCTGTGGAGGCGGTGCGGGGTGTCCGGCGGGGCTGGGGCTCTCTCGGGCCCTTCTGGCTTTGTTCTCCGACCGGGGAGAAGGGCAGGCCGGGTGAAGTGGGGAGCCATGCAGGGCAAGGAGGAGGGAGACCCTCTTCTTGTGGTGGGCCGGATGGCGCGTGCGTGTATGATGTGTGCTTGCTGGTGTTGCCCCAAGTTTCCCAGAGAAAAGGTCGGGGGTGGGGGGTGGGGAGGAGAGGACGGTAGCAAAGGGCTGCTGCTGCTGCTCTTGCTCTTGCTCTGTCCCCCTCCAAATGTTTTTTGACCCCCAGCTCCCAGAAGCTCCAGCCTCCACCGGTCAGGAGGACTTTGAGGGCCTGGGGACGGAGGGAGCTCTGAGCTGGCCTTCAACTTGGAGGGGAGGCAGAAGTGGATTTCAGGAACAGGGGCATTTCAATGGCACCCCTTTCCCTTCCATCCTCTGCTATTCTCTTGTGGTGCTTAGCCTTTTCTCACTTGCATGCCTCTTCTTGGCAGCCCATTTTCATAAATTGTACCGCTCATATTATTATTTATTTTGTTAAATTTTTTACACTGCACAACTTAGTTGCAGGCATTACTGCCGAAGCTTAACATGTACACCTAAATACAAAATAATACAATAAATCCAGGTCAATAAAAGCAACTACTGTACTGTGTAAGCAAAGCCCGTAACAAATCATCCAAACCTAGCCCAAATAATAAGTCAGATCAACAAAAGCCACCACAACAAAAACAAAATACCGTATAGTTGTTCCTACTGGGAAGGACTATCTGGAAAGACATCTTTATGTAGGAAAGTTTTCAGTAACTTCCCAAAGACCTGCAAAGAAGAATCCGATTGGATGATCATTCCAAAGTGTGTGTGTGTGGGGGGGGCACAACTGAGAAAGTATTACTCCTTTTAGCTGCTTTTGGGATAGCTGCCCTCAAACTCCCTTCAGACACTAAGGCCCCAAACCGCTGTAGGCCTTTGTAAGTAGCATGACAGTGCCTCAACTAGATGGATGGGAGCCAGAACGGGATACAGTATACGAACATATTCATAAGGCCCCATGATAAGTCTGGCTGACGCACATACTGAAGTTTCAAAAATATTTGTTATTGATATGGTTGCGGTCATCTCAAATTTATATGTTGTAACTGTAAATAACCAGTCTGTTAATAGGAATAAAAGTCAATGGAATAATAGGGTGCATATGTATTTGCATTCAAAACTCAAAAAGAGACAATGAATCCCAGTAAATAAATTACATATTGCATTAAAGAACTAAATTCCATTAATTAATATATTGCATTATTTACTTAAATTTGTACCGATTGAAAAACTAATGTTTTGAGATAATATTTATAAAACACGCAGCAAGTGTTTTATACACAACAAATGCTCCTTAGTGTGATTCCTGACCTTGTTTTAAGGCACATGGAATTGCATTCAGCTTACTGTGGTATTTTTAAAATAGAGGAATAAGCTGCTAGCAGATTTCTCTGCAGAGAAAACTCCTCAGATATTCAGTGCTGCCTATAGATTCTGTTGACGTGTGTGCTCTTTCGTACCACTATCCAACTTTTCTCACATACTGTACTTCTAAATGTCCTGATTTCTGACCATGTGGATACCCATACCCCCAATGGGGACTCAGTGCTCTAAATAAAATAACCAGCAATCTGGTATCTGCACATAATCTTTCATCAGCCACTTCCAGTGTGTATGTAGTGCTGCAGAATCTCCCCCCTTTAACCTGAGTACCACGTTACTCTAACATGTGAGTGGTTGGAAGGACTGGGGATGGGAGAGATGTAATTCTTTCTCCAAATGTAGACAGCAAATGTGTCCTTGCTGAGAGACTGAGACTTCAGTATTGTGTCCCTATATCTCTTCCCTGAGTCTGTACCATCAGAGCAGAGCTTCCTATTTAAACATATCAAAAAACAAAATAAACAAAAAAAAGGCACTTTAAAGACTAACTGCTATATTTTTATTGTTAGCTTCCGTGGATCAAGTCCACTTCTTCAGACAAGGAGCTAAACTTATAGGCATGGTTTTTATGCACCAGTAATAAAAATATAGCAGTTAGTCTTTAAAGTGCTACAGTGTTTTTTATTTTGTTTTGTTTATTTTATTTTGTTTTCTGATATGCCTGAACCACAGACTAACACGGCTACTATTAAAAATATATCCTATTTAAACAGTGGTCTATAAGTGTTAGTCTCTGTGTGTCTGAGAAATGTGTTGTGACTGATGACAACTTACCCTGAAATAAATTTTAAGGTGCCACAAGGCTTCATTTTGCTGGTATGGTGAAATAGAAGACCATAGTTGCTAGTCTGAAACCTTTCCTCTTTTTCTTTTTACTGTTCATATATCAAATAGTTAGGGTTTTTTTAAAAACCTAAGACAAAACTATCCTATGCCCTGGGCATGAACAAGTGATTTTATTCCTTTTCCTTATCCTCCACCCCCCTGCCTACCTGAAAGAGAGCCTAAAGTTCCCCATATAAGTTGGTTTCAGCTTGAGACTGGCACGTGCCTCCTGGATTCCTTTTAGACCTTCTTTTGTTCCATCATTAGCCGCAGGAATTAGAGAGAGTCAAACATACATTATCTCAACATTTTGTATTTCGTTAAAGTTCATAGTTTTAGCTGTTGTTGACAAAAGTGCTTGTTTGTTTCTCATGGACTGATAGATCTGTCCCATGTTTTTAATGTAAGGAATAATGCCGTATACCTACTGTACAGTATATGTTTCTTGGAAATTGTCACTTTTGTTGCATGTGCTCCACAAGCCATCTAGCTTCTGTTTAAATATCAGACACATAAAATTTAGAACGGAAAAGCCCTTGCAACTGTCTTTACTGCTCAGCTGGTAAAGGGCAAATGTGGCTCGATTAAAGAAATATTATATGTAATATTTAAAGCCCTACATGGTAGTGGGCCAGGATATTTAAGAGACCGCCTCACCCCAAGAACATCTGCCCGTGCCACCAGAGCAGACCGGAGAGGCTCTCTAATTGTTCCATCCGCCAGAGAGGCACCTCTCTCTGGCACTAGAAGGAGAGCCTTCTCTGTGTCTGCTCCGATGCTCTGGAACCTCCTGCCACTGTACGTCTCCAGATGGAGTTGCTGTCTTTTAGGAAGATCTTAAAAACATGGCTGGCGGGGCAGGTAAGGAGTCCTGACGGTACAATGACCCGAGCTCGGTACAATGACCCTTAGTCTTTTAATCTTTCTATTTTTAAGATTTAGCTTTTAATTTTTGATTGATAATTGTATCTTTTAAAATCTTTAAATTTTTATAACTGTAAATTCGAAGTTTTGAGTAATGGCTTTGGTTTTTATGATGCTGTAAACTGCCCTGGGTTTCCCTGGTGAGGAGGGCAGTATAGAAATTTGAATAAATAAATAAATAATATTTAAGAATCAGCTGATATGTTAGAGTAGTTCTGAAGGATTGCAGTAGGAAGCTTTTAGCAGCAAGTATTGAGGGTCAAGGTAATGGAGGAATTTGCTAAGTCGAGCTACATATACTGTACTGTACTTTGCTTTAACAGTTTCAGTCAAGATGTTATTGCACAACTGTACTTGTGTCTGTGCACAGGAAGGTAATTGAAAGAGTTATGTACACAACAACTGGCAGCAGCAAAGCATTCTGTACATATTATCTGGGTTAATAAAGCCATACTTCTGTGCATTACTGGTTATTTCAGGACTGAAGAAGCACCTGTGATTCTTTATCATTCTGGAGAGAAAGGAGGAGCAAAGTGCCATGGAACTCTGTCCTGGTCTTGTTGAACATGTAAATCAACAGTTTGTAGGAGGATATGAAGGGGATGTTCATCAAAGGGGCAGTGATACCAAACAGGGAGGGATAGGGAATACTTCAGAAGGCAAAATGAGAATGCAAGATGACTTTATTAGATTAGACTTAGAATGGGACCAAAACAAGGCAGATCAATTTCATTAGGGGAAATATGTTGGCTAGAGGTATCTGGTTCCCCACCATGCCTTCTGTTAGAAGACTCAGCCTGTGTAGCTTTGGGCAATCTGCACAGTTCCAGGGCATCCCCCAGAAGAAGGGGATGGTAAAACTATATGTATTATCTACCTAGAGAACCTCCAAAAGGGTCTCCATAAATCAGAAACGACTTCACGGCTTCTTCTTTTTCTTCAGAAAGTAAAATTCTATGTTTAGGTAGAAAAAATATATCAGATGCACAAATATGAGAAGGGAGATACTAGACTTGGCAGTAGTAGAGACGAAAAGGGTCTCTAGGAGTCATAGGCAACAAGCGAAACATAAGTCAGCTATGAGAAGCAGCAGGCAGAAATAAAAATGCAGTGCTAGGCTGCACCAACAGAACCTGAGTGCCTAGATCAGTGATGGCGAACCTTGGCACTGCAGCTGTTCTTGGTCTTCAGTTCCCAGAAGCCCAAGTCTCTATGAATCCATATGAATGAGTTTACTGTGCGTACAGTAAACCCATTTATTTGAATTCACAGAGACTTGTGCTTCTTTGAATTGTAGTCCAAGAACACCTGGAGTGCCAAGGTTTGTCATCACTAGATTAAGGGAAGAAGTAGTATTACTCTGTTGTGTTTTGGTCAGACCTCGTCTGGAATAATCTGTCCAATTCTGGCCATCACAGAGATATGATCAAGTTGGAACATGTCCAGTGAAGAGTAACCAAGATGGAAATAAAGCTAGTGAAGAACCCTTGAGGGAGTTAAGTATGTTTGTACTGGAAAAGATGTCGTATGATAGCTGCCTTTAAGTACAGTACTGTATTTGAAAGGCTGTCAAGTGACTGAAGGGCAGGACTTAAAGCTTATAAGAAGGGATCAATAATAATAATAATAATAATAATAAGAAGTACATTCCTGACAGTAAGCTGTGGTGATGGAACAGCCTACCTGTCTTCTCCAAAGACTCCACCAGAGGTTTTTAGGCAGAGGTTTGTAAAATTGTGCAAACCCCCCCCCCCGCTTCCTGATGGGGTTTTTTTGGGGGGAAGGGGGTCAGTTCACCTGGAGGACGCTTCCTGCTAACTAAGCCCTGAGGATTTGCCTGAACTGCACGGTTCAGCTCACCCCAATCCCTGGGTGGGAATGAAACCTGAGTTCCACAGTTCCCTTGGAAGCCAAAAGAAATCACAACCACTCCATTGGTATGTTTATTTTTTTGTAAAAAGGCAAACCAGAAAAGCTTTTCAGAAAAAATACAAAAAGATTCAAAAGACAATTAGGCAAAAATAGAACAGTATTAAGTCTTCCCAGGAAATAATAAACCTCTCTAAAAGCCATGAGGCTTTCTAGGCAAAGCTTCTCGCCCAAGAACTAAGAAATTTATTTCATTTCCCCCACTCTGTAACCCAGGGGTGGTTCCCAACCTTTTCAAGCTGGGGGCCAGATGACGCTCTCTCAGTCAACTTTGAGGGCCGGACAGCCAATTTGCCATGCCTGCACAATTGGGGAGGTGGGGTGGTGGCCATTTTGTCCCAACATCTTTAAATGGGGTGGCCATTTTGTTTCTTGAATGCCCTTAGAGGGGATAGGGACACATGAAATGGCACTGTGGGCCAGATCCAGCCCATGGGTCTTAGGTTGGGAACCCCTGATGTAACCCATCAGGCTGATAGGCAGTCAATCATACACCGGAACCAATCATAAACTCATTATGAATATTAGGGGCTTTCTCCCAGGTTGGCTAACACACCTCTGTTCCCAGGCTCCTTTCCCATGCCGATTTTTGTTATGAGACACACAACCAAGGTCTATAGCCGTTGTTTTGGAATAGCAGCACCTGGCTGATAAGCACAGAAAGTTTTCTCAAGCTGAATTTCAAAAGTGGTCAATTTTTCTTTCTCAGGCCTAGAAATGGCTTCCAGGCCTTTACAAATTCATGGGCCATACAAACAGAACCAAACTGAATACATTTTTCTTTCCAGGATTCTTTCACGCTCCTTTCTTAAGATTAAAATTCCCAAAATTCCAGAATAGCTATCTGACAAAAATGCTTTAGTTGTGAATTTCCTGCTTTGTGGGGTTTTTTAGTTCAGTGACAATTAGGGGTTTTTCTAGGTGTGCTCAGTGAACACTTAATCATAAATTGTGTCAACTATGAGAAACAGGCAGTATGTTTTCTCAAATGACTTTCCACATGGTGTGAAGTAATAATAGCTTGATTTACGAATGTCCAGTGACATGAGGTCTGCTCAGACAAGCAGCATCTCTCAGTATTGACAACATATTACTTTCTTTTCTGTCTACTTGTTTGGTGGAGCAGTAAAAGGGTATAGGCTTAATTCTTTTCATGTGAAAGGATGTGTGAGTGTTTTGTTTGTTTGTTTTACCTATATACTGCCCATCTGGAATATGCTCCCAGTCTGGACGGTTCACATGATTAAAATGACAACAGCTGAATACAAATACTGTACAATTATTTTATCATTCCCAACCCAAACTTGTTAAATGACTAACATCATACAAGTACAGTGGTACCTCATACAACGATTTCAATATGTTCCACGGGGCTCGTTGTACGAAACAATTGCTATACGATGCATGCATCGTGTAGCGATTTTCCCTGTGGGATGCATCGTACAACAATTTTTTTCTGCTAAGTGGTTTTTCCCATTGAAAATTTGTTGTACGATTTTTTTTCCATAGGAAAAATTGTTATGCGGGATGCCATTTCCCCCCCAAACCTAATTGTTATGCGACTTTGTTGCTATATGGGCCGATTGTTGTATGAGGTTCCACTGTACTGGGATTGTGCTCATATATAGGGCACAAAAGGAGAACAGACTATGTTAGATACTTTATTGGCCAAGTGTAACAAACACAAGGAATTTCACTCGGGTACCAAAAACTCTCAGTTTGCTAAGTGGTCAGAACAACACTAAAAAAACAAAAACCACCACCACCATAGCAACAACAGAATTAATATATGTGAATTATTCACTATATCCTATCAAATAATACAATTTGAATAGTTTGTGACACAGTTTAATTAATGCTGAATTGTGGTGGTGGTGATGGTGGTGTGGCCCTGTTCTTGGAATAACCTGTACCTTACAGTGGTATATGTTTGCTGTTTTTTTCTTCTTCCATGTACCTGTGTGAGTAACTTGTAACACATTGTTTTTTAAAAAAACTCCCTGCTATTTTTTTAGTTTACATGACATTTCTGGTCTGTGTGAGTGAAAACCTTCTTCCTTATATCTACAATGCCCCTCATTCAGGGAAGTTTTAAGTAAAAAGTATTTGGTGGACTTGACCAAGATCAGGGATGTTTTATACATTGTCCCCCAGCTGGAACATTAACTTCAAATTTCTCTACTTAATGTCTTCTAACAAGGAAGCAGCATTTCTTCCTTCTCATTCAAGGTAAGAGAAGAAAAGAAGTTTTGGAAAGAGCTGTATGAATACACTAGTACCTCGGATAATGATGAGACTTGGTTCCACAAGTCTCGTTGTTACCTGGTTTTTAATGTTGTGCGATGCATTGATGGCACAATGTTAAAAAAAGCCCTGTTCCCTTTCCGAAAAGGAAAGGGAACAGGGTGGTGATCCGCCTGCCTCTTTGGAAAGGGCAGTGGGGATTCCATGAGAGGCAGGCAGATCGCAGTGTGGCATGCGCCCGTTCAACCTTCCAACCCAAGTGCTGATCCCACACTGTAATTGCAGCGCCTGGAGAGGCCGGGAACAGCACAGATCCCGACATTTTGACTTACTGCACTGGCCGGAGAGGTTGGGGAACAGCGGAAACAGCGCGGATCAGGTCCCAGGACCTCCCTGGAGTTGGCAGGGGTGTCAGAGAGCCCGAAATGGGTGGAAAAAACACGGAAGTTTTTTTCCCGCCCATTTTGGACTCTCCAACATCCCTGCCAGCTCCGGGAATGTCGGAGGACCCGATCCGCAGCTGCGGGGTGGCTGAGGAAGCCGAAGGGGGACTCCACTATGGCTTCCCCAGCCACTGTGCAGCTGCAGGATGGCTGGGGAAGCTGACAGGAGAGTCCGCTGTTGGCTTTCCAGCCCCCCTGCCCCTGCAGCTGCGGGGTGGCTGGAGAAGCCAAATGTGGAGTCCCCAGTCAACTTTCCAGGCCCCTCTGCCCCCGCAGCTGTGGGGTGGCTGGGGAAGCCAAATGGGGAGCCCCTGTTCAGCTTCCCAGCCACCCCCGCTGCTACGAACAATTGCATCGGATAACGCTAAGAGATCGTTATCTGATGCAATTTCCCCCCAATTTTTTTTGCATCGTTATTCGATTTCAGCGTTATCCAATGCAATCGTTATCTGAGCTATTACTATATTGTACAGTACAGTACTGTACTTATATAAAAAGATATGCCAGGCTGAAAGAGAGCAGGCACAAAGTAGTCTACACAGGTTTTTTGGTGGGAATTCTGTCCCTTGTGTTAAACACACACACACCCATACTTGTATGTGATGTATAGTTGACAGCCATATTTTCTTGGGGTGTAGAGTTCTTTAACTAACTAGTTGATGTTTACAGAGAGGGATACCTTTTCCTTCAGGAGTTTTGTCTTGTTTCTGAGCAGTGGGATGAAGTCCACAAGAGTGTTGCAGTAGCTGTTGTAGCAAAGTGTCAGACTCGACTGTAAGACTCAACAA
Organism: Furcifer pardalis; assembly: GCA_030440675.1. NCBI lineage: Eukaryota > Metazoa > Chordata > Lepidosauria > Squamata > Chamaeleonidae > Furcifer > Furcifer pardalis. The sequence goes on from CP126895.1 coordinate 118,248,060, forward strand.
CAACAACCTGTTTAGCAATAACCAAATAAATGAAACAAGTCTTTGTCTGATTTCTGCAGGCTAGGATGTAGTTAACAGCTGTCTTTCTTGAGGAGAAAAAGTATTACTCTATGATGGCCTTGCTCTTTGAGGAACAGGAGACATTTGGAACAGGTTTTCAGCAGATAGTACAAGTGCCTAGCAAGGCTCACACAGATGAAAATGTGTGGAATACGTTTGGTTGTTGACGTCAGGTATTTATTTCTATTTGTCTTTGTCCCAGAAATTGGGACTACATGTGTCTTGTAGTATAATTTTTAGAAGAGCAAGAAACAGTATGTTACCTGCCTAAAGAGGAAGGGAGGGGCATGTGTGCATGCATGCTGTCAGAAAGGTCTTGGGGAGGCAGCCAGCTGAGATTTTGCACTTACATAATCTGGAAATGGTCACTGAAATGGCGTTGTGTCATTTTTCAACTGGCCTCTAGAGGTGGAGAGGCTGAGAGGTCTACTGTTCAGGTCTTTCAGTCTGTGCAGGTATATGTGAGACATTAAGGTGTAATTATTTAATTGAATAGGTTTTTATCCCACCCTTAAAAATATTTTTATCAAATAGCTTTACAAGTAGAATCATTAAAAAGTGTTTATCAGCAAAGTAAGATATTAGATTGAGAATTATTGAATCCTGGAGTGTGGAAGATGTCAGACTTTTAAAAGGAAGTGTGTATAACTAGTGTCATTGATTATGGCACTGGGTGACTTTCTAACTGCTCATAAAATCCTAGACTTAGAGCCAAGCATTATGATTGACATGAGCAGACATGAATCCTTTTAGAAGCTTGTTCAGTTGTATGACATACTGGTCTTTCTTTGTTCATACCAAAGCAATGCATAATTAGATTACTTTTGAGCAGAAGCAGCCTGCTTCAATAGCTTTATCTTGGCCATTTTACTCAAAATTGTTTTTAATGTGTGGTGGGGCAAAAATTGCATGTACATAAGTGCTACATTGATTGATTTTTTTCCCTACATTCAAAGGAGATTTGTCATGTATCCAAGCAGCCCCATTTTACTTAATTATTTTTTGATCTTCCTACTTCACTTCAAAATCTATTAAGTGATTTCCAGATGGTCCAGCCAGAATCTTTTTTCTGGAAAAACCCTTTAACTATCATCCATCCAGCAAGGCATGTTGGTTTTGCTCTCCATAGGTTTAGCCTAGCCCCGTGATGGCGAACCTTGGCACTCCCGATGTTCTTGGACTTCAGTTCCCAGAAGCCCAAGCCCCCATGAATCCACACGAATGGGTTTACTGCGATTCATCTGGCCCTCGTCGATCCCAGAAGCGGAAGTAAAATGCGCCTGTACTGGTGCGTTTTACTTCTGCTTCTGGGAGAGAAGAGGGTGGTGCTGGCCGGATGAATCACAGTAAACCCATTTGTGTGGATTCATGGGGGCTTGGGCTTCTGGGAATTGAAGTCCAAAAACATCTGGAGTGCCAAGGTTCGCCATCACGGGCCTAGCCTCTTCTGGTTTTAATATTTACAGCTTGAGAGATGTGCAGGAAACCTACTAGATTGTAACCATTGCATAGGAGTTTGGTGCCTGTGAATTGGATGGGTTTGGTGCTGGATTATTGGTTTCAGGCAGCTGGTTGTTTTTATAATAGAAAGAAAGTTCTTCTAAGACCCCTGAGCTAGTGCTCAATGTATTCATCAGTTTCTCCTTAGACTGTCAAGGCTTGATCATCAGCATAGATGAAACCGTTGGCATTCTGGTAAAGTATTTGGGGCTCATAGGCTGTTCATAGAGGAGAGAAATGTAGAATTATGGTGTAGTCCTGACACAGTGGTATAATAATAAAGAATTTAGCTTTGCCACTATCCCAAACCAAAGGTAGCAGTGAACAGAACTTCTTGTCTCTTTTATATCTCTTACTCTCAGAGTTCTTGCCTCGCTAAGTGACGGGATAAAGTACTTTAGTTTCATTAAACCTCTGTTCACTTAACATTCTGTATAACCTGGAAAGCACATGTAGCATGGAATTCCAGCCCACCACCCCACTATGGCTTCCTTTGTAAACTTCTGTACTTCTATCCACATAGGCATTTTCCAGAGCATATAGCATCCACTATCTTATTTTTGGCCTCAGTTTGCTTCTAAAGTGAAATGAGAATGTCAGATTCTCTCTCTCTCTCTCTCTCTCTCTCACACACACACACACATCTAAAAACAAAATAGAATTAAAAAGAGCTAGACATTTGGGATCAAAATTTCTGGGAGAAACATCAACAACTTGAGATACGCAGATGACACTACCTTAATGGCAGAAAGTGAGGAAGACCTAAAGAAGCTGCTGCTTAGGTTGAAAGAAGATTGTGCAGAAGCTGGCTTGAGACTCAATATTTATTTTCCAGGGACTGATAGGGCCTGTTGCCATGATCTTGGTTTTCTTGATATTAAGTCTCAAGCCAGCTTTTGCACTTTCTTCTTTCAACCTAAGCAGCAGCTTCTTTAAGTCCTCCTCACTTTCTGCCATTAGGGTGATATCATCTGCATATCTCAAATTGTTGATGTTTCTCCCAGCAATTTTGATCCCAAATTGTGATTCCTCCATCCCTGCATTGCGCATTATGTGCTCTGTGTATAAGTTGAATAAGCAGGGTGACAAAATGCAGCCTTGTCTTACTCCTTTTCCTATTCCAAACCACTCTGTCCTTCCGTATTCTGTCCTAACTGTTGCTTCTTGATTCATGTACAGATTTCTCAGGAGGTATATAAGGTGCTCTGGTATTCCCATCTCTTTAATTACTTGCCACATTTTGTTGTGGTCCACACAGTCAAAGGCCTTAGTGTAAACAATGAAACAGAAGTAGACTTGCTTCTGATAGTCCTTTGTTTTTTCCATGATCCAACATATGTTGGGAATGTGGTCTCTAGTCCCCCTGCCTCTTCTGAACCCCGCCTGCACTTCTGGTAATTCTCTCTCCACGTGCTGCTGCAGTCTATCCTGTATTATCTTGAGCATCACCTTGCTAGCGTGTGGGATGAGTGCAGTTGTTCGATAATTTGAACATTCTTTGGCATTACCCTTTTTGGGGATTGGAACGTATACTGATCTTTTCCAGTCCTGTGGCCATTGCTGTTTTTCAAATCTGCTGGCATATAGAATGCAATTCTTTGATTCCATCATCTTTTAGGGCTTTGAAAAATTCAAGTGGGATACCATCATCTCCACTGGCTTTGTTGTTTGCAGTGCTTTTTAGGGCCTTTCTGACTTCACTCTCTAGGATGTCTGGCTCAAGTTCAATTTCTTCATCATTGCTATTATCAGGAGTTTTTTGTAGAGTTCCTCTGTGTACTCTTTCCATCTTTTCTTAATCTCTTCTGCATCAGCTAACTCCTTGCCTTCTTTGTTCTTTATCATGGTCATTTTTGCTTTCAACGTTCCCTTGATTTCCCCAATTTTTTTGAAAAGATCTCTAGTCCTGCCTTTTGTGTTGTGTTCCTCTATTTCTTTGCACTGTTCATTCAGGTAGGTTTCCTTATCTCTCCTTGCTTTTCTTTGAAATTCTGTATTCAAGTGATTGTATTTTTTCCTATCTCCTTTGCCTTTTGCACCCCTTCTTTCCTCTGCTATTTTAAGAGCCTCATCAGACAACCACTTAGCTTTCTTACACTTTTTTTCTTTTGGTATGGTTTTCCTTGCTGCCTCTTGCATGATGTCCCGCATCTCTGTCCATAATTCTTCTGGCACTCTGTCTATCTGGTCCAAGCCATTGAATCTGTTCCACACCTCCACTGTGTATTCCTTAGGGATGTTGTCTAGGTCATATCTGTTTGGCCTAATTGTTTTCCCTATTTTCTTTAGTCTAAGTCTAAATTTTGTGATCAGTAGGTTGTGATCTGAGCCACAATCTGCTCCTGGTCTTGTTTTTGCTGACTGTATGGAGGTTCTCCATCTTTGGCTGCAGAGTATGTAATCAATCTGGTTTCGATGTTGGCCATCTGGGGATGTCCATGTGTAAAGTCTCCTCTTGTGTTGCTGGAAGAGAGTGTTTGCTATGACCAGTGTGTTATCTTGGCAGAACTCTATCAGTCTTTGGCCTGCTTCATTCTGTGTTCCAAGACCAAACTTGCGTTTTATTCCATTTACTTTTTGATTTCCTACTTGGCATTCCAGTCTCCTTGATAATGTGTACATCATTTCTTGGTGTCTGTTCTACGAGGTGTTCTAGGTCCTCGTAGAACTGGTCAACTGTGGTTTCATCTGCACTAGTGGTTGGTGCATATATTTGGATTACAGTGATATTGAACGGGTTGGCTTGTATTCTGACTGACATCATCCCATCATTTTTGAGATTATATCCCATTACTGCTTTTCTCACTCTTTTATTGACAATTATGGCCACTCCATTTTTTCTGAGGTTTTCTTGTCCACAGTAGTAGATATGATAGTTTCCAGAACTGAATTCACCCATCCCTGTCCATTTTAACTCCCTGATTCCCAAGATGTCAATGCTTATTCTTTCCATTTCCTTTTTTACCACTTACAGTTTTCCTTGATTCATAGATCCCACATTCCGTGTCCCTATACATTATTGTTCCTTACAACACTGTATTTCTCTCCCCTCCCATTTCATGTTCCTCCCCTTCTTCCGACGTGATGCGGTGATCATCCTGTTTCATCTAAATTGCCCTTTTGTTTTGTCTTTTGTTTTGATCCATATGTTTCTCTTGGCAAACTTCCTGATGTGCTTTGCCGGTTTCTACGCCAGTATTTTACTCTCATACATATTATCACACTTTTAACATAAAGTAACAGACTAAAATTAAGTTGATTAATGCTGGATATATGAAACAAGAAGTTATATATATAGTCAAAAGTATCTTGTTAGTCATCAACCTTGGTATGAAAAGGAAAACCTTGGTATGAAAAGGAAAGTTTGTTATATAAAGTCAACTACAGTAATTCAGTTACTTATCAAATGCATGCAGCTATTAGTCTTTGTTGAGAACATCCATCACGGTGACTCCTTCCCACTTCCTGGCCTCGGCTGCTGGTTAGGCCATTGGTATTCTCTGTTACCCGTCCTCCTGGGCATCTGCAGTGGTGACGGCAGTTGAGGCCTTGCCTTTGCCTTCTCCCTCTCTGGCCTCAGGGCTCTGGCCTCTCTGGGTTAAGCTGGAGCCCAGACTAAAATAAGAAAAAATAGAACCAGGAGTCCAAAACTTTCAACAGCAGGGTCTGATTAGTAAAGCATCATGACTTCGTTTTTGTGAAAGGTATTGAACTTCCTTTTTCATCAAAATAGGTAGTGCTGGAAAGTACTCTTTGAGTGGGGATGAAACTGTACAGTTGTACCTCGCTTAAAGAGCATAATGCGTTCCACAGGATTGCTCTTTAAGCGAGTTTGCTCTTTAAGTGAAACACCATTGGAAGTGACCAGTTGTGGGGGGGATTGCGAACCCTGATTTATTTGTTAAGTGAGTTTTTGGTTGGTTTTATTTGTTAAGCGAAGCGAACATTCAGAGAAAATTCTGCTCTTTAAGTGAGTTACTCTTTCAGCGAGGCGTTCTTTATGTGAGGTTTCACTGTATTTGTCTTTCAGCTCTTAATTTTGTGTCTCTTCTTGTTTGGCCTTTCTAGGTTGACAGATAACCTGGCAAAGTTCGAAGATGGCGCTTCACGACACGAGAGCCTCCGCTCTCCTTGCTTGGGTAATTGATCCCTTTTTTGATCCCTTCGTGACCATTTGGAAGGGTGTTCCCTCTGCACCTGTAGCACCTTTTCTTACCTTTAGTGTTGCCAGGGGGCGTGATCACTGGCCATAATGACTGTGTAGTTGGTAGTGCCCTTGTACTGTCCTCCTGCCAACCAGTCCCTTCCTGTATTATTATTATTATTATTATTATTATTATTATTATTATTATTATTATTATTATTATTATTATTATTATTATTATTATTATTTCAAATTTATATTGCCGCCCACTCGCCGTGTTGACTCAGGGCGGCTTAGAAAAATACATTACATTACAATACAATATGTTGGTGTGGGCACAGGGGGGAGGGGCGGTGAAGTCCTCAACCTGTAGTAGTAGTAGTAATTAGTAGTAGGGAAAGCAGGCAATTGGAAGCAAAGCTGTTGTTTTTCACTGACAGGGTTGCTAATGAGGGTACAAAGGAAGGAAAGCGTAAGGCTTTGCTGATTTTTATGCATAAAAAGCAATCTTGTTTCTGTTGGTAAACGAAGGGAGGGTTTGTGAATTTAATCCAAGCACTTGATGCGCTTGGTGGTATTTCAGTGATCTGGGAAGAAGTTGGCAACAGAAAACTCTAATAGGCATAGATTGAGAGAGGCAATTCTTGGAGTTCACTTGCCTTATAAACCCAAATGTCCTTTGATATGTCTGTTACAGTACTCTGTAACTTACAAGCTGCCTGATGATGAAGAAGAGAGAGATGTCCATAGGGTAGTATCCCAAAGTCATCTCCTTTGAACATGTCATAATTACCAAGTCAAGACTTCTTAAAAATAAACCAAGCAACATTAGTCTGTGTATAAAGCCCTGGACAATCTCTTCTTTGAAATGGAAAGGAGCTCTGGCTTCAAAGGGGGGCGGGGGGGGGGAGACATTAGAAAAGTCCGCTAGGGAGGATGTGTCTAAAGGAATGCTTTGTTCCTGGCCATTTTCTCCTTAATTTAGGACAGGGATGTTTTTAGCCTAAGTTCTGAGCTGGTTCTATCTAAGAGAGCCTACCTAGAGCCACAGGCCAGTTGCCCACTCCCAAAAGGTGACCCTGATGCGATTGCCTGGCTCCCATTTTTGGTCTCACAAACAGACACTCTTGTTTCTTCTTTGCATTGAAGCTTTTTTCTTTCTAAGAGAGCATCATTTGATATCAAAAGAAACATTTTATACTCCTAATTGCTGTGGGAAAGAGGCTGTTTTTTGGAGATGGAGTTGCAGTGGGGATTGGGAACATTAGTTTAATCTTTTCAACCCAGAGCAATCTCTGACATGGCGGGGGGGAGGGAGAGAACCCTACTCTAAAACGGCTTCCTTTCTGCAGTGGTGATCAGATCACCGCAGTGGTGAGGGCTAGCCCTTCTTTTCCAGCACTGCTCTCCAAACATGCCCCCTCTTCAAACATTTAAAATCATCTTGTAATTTGATTTTTAAAAGCCTCTGTTGTTACTTTGGAGAGTTTTCTAAAACCTTACTTCATCTGGATGGAAGGAGGAAAAAACTTAACTTTTCTCTCTGATCAAGAGGACTCTAGCCAACTGAGCCCAGAGTGTGGGATGCATTGGGAGTGGAGGAGTTGATAGAAGTCCCTCTTTTTGCCCCAGCTCAGGTATGTTGGGGATAAAGAACTCAAAAGTATATTTGACAGGCATTTTTGAAACATTGGCTGTGGGGATGGTGTTGCTTTTGTATGCAGATATGCAATGAGCAGGTTGTCCTCTTAGTAATAGAACTCCTTTTGGGTGCAGAAATTAGGCCATCCCAGTCCTCAGGGTTTCTCTCCCCACATGGGTGGTTGTGTTCTAGGGTAGCTGAAGGATACAAAACAGGGGAAGGTTTTTGCTGGGCAGGTTAATCTCAAGAGTTGCAGATACAGTTGAGGTACACCTCTTCTTTGCCAATTGGGAATTTGAATGAGAATCTTTCTATCCTGTGCCTCAGCATTCATCATTTTTTGTATGTTGTGTACCTACAGTTCATTTCCCACCCATTTTCCTAAAAGAAGTGCCTGTCATCTGCCCATGTGGGTAAACTACCATTCAGGGCTGTCTTGTCTTTATTTCTTAGATTGACATATGCTGGTTTCCAACTTGAATCATCTTTTTCACAGGTGAACAGCCTGAAGCTGGATGAAACCTTGAATTCATTAGCTCAGCTCCAGGACTGCAGCCTTTTCATCAAGATCATCAACAAAATGTAAGAGCACTGTGATGCTTTCTTTAACTTCTGCTTTACAGTAGTCAGTCGCTGTGTGGACAGATGGACAGCTTGTTTTTTTTTCTGGGAGAAGTGACAAGAGATTGAATGCCAGGACTTTTAAACTGCCCCTCCCCTGAAGAGCCCCAAATATACAGTTGTACCTCACTTAAAGAGCATATTGTGTTCCACAGGATTGCTCTTTAAGCGAAACACCATTGTAAGTGACCAATTGTGACTTCTGGAGGGAGGGATTGCGAACCCCAATTTATTTGTTAAGCGAGTTTTGGGTTGGAGGTCATTAACTAGATGCTACTCTCTAAACTAGGGTTTATTTTGAATGTGAATGATATCAAGTAATCTGTCTGAAGAACAAGAACAAATAAAATACTATTTTTAAGATGTGGGCATTCCTCCAAATTCTGGATCAAGCACTTTATTGCTGTATTATCTGTGTCATTGGTTTGGGAGCAGTCTTGGTAGGATTTAGAGCAGTGGTTCCCAATCTTTTTTTGGCTATGCACCACCTAAGAATCTCTAAAATCCTGATGCCACTCCTCCTGTGATGTATAATTCTTATTATTCAAAAAGTGAACTCCTATTCATGTGGAGGAGGCCTTAAATGGCCATTAACTTGGTCTAAACAAGCTTCCAAAGAACATGGCATCCATAAAAGAGAAAAATAAAAGAATGACAGTTGAAGTACTGAGGAAGAAATCACTAGGATTGTTAAAAATTCACTGTTAATAACTCATCATTAAATCCCACCACCACCACCCCAAAAAAATCAAATCACACCCTGTGGGGCGTGTGCCCCACATTGGGAACCACGGATTTAGAGGTGACAAGGAGCTGTACCACAAATGCTTGTTCCCATGTATGCCCGTGGCACTCCAGGCAAAGTACTTTGATCAGACCAAAGGTCCTTTTCACCCAGCATTCAGCCACCCACAATGGGACAGACTAGCGACAGCTGCCCCTGATCGTCCCTGACACTGGGGTAATTAGGGAGAGAAGGCAAGTGACATGTTCTGTTTTTATCAGGCTATTAACCACTGGGAGATAAATTCATGGAAACAACCTCGGTTTCTCAACATAAATTAAGGTAAAGGTCACCTTTGCTTGAAAGCCAGTCGTATCCAACTCTAGGGGCCAATGCTCATTTCTGTTTACAGCCAAGGAACCAGCGCTGTCTGCATCCAGACATTTCTGTGGTCATGTGGCAGGCATGACTAGACACCATAGTGCATGGAATGCTCTTACCTTCTCACAAAAAGTGGCACCTGTTTGTCTACTTGCAATTTCTTGCTTTCGAACTGCTAGATTGGCAAGAGCTGGGACAGATGATGGATGCATGTTCCATCATGCAGCACTTAGCTCTCAAGTCACCAAGCTCAGCATCTTAACCACTAAGCCACCACAGTCCCACCACCCAGCATCAATTACATTATAGCTATTTCATCTTCTTTTGTCCTGGAACATTGACTATGCCTTCCATGGGAATTCTATTTTTTTAAATAGTAGCCATGTTAGTCTGTCTTTCAGGCATATCAGAGAATAAACAAAACAAAAATGCTGTAGCACTTTAAATACTGTTATATTTCAATGTAAGCTTTCATGGATCAAGTCCATTTCATCAGACATGGGAGACTGATGAAGTAGACTTGATCCATGAAAGCTCACATTGAAATATAGCAGTTAGTCTTTAAAGTGCGACCGTGTTTTTGCTTTGGTTTGTTTATTCTCTGATATGGGAATTCTGTTATTTGTTTCATCTTGAAGTACAGTAGTTGTGATTTGCTTTGTTTGTTGCTGTATTCTTCCTGTGTTGCTGAGAAACCCACGCGTCATCCACCCTGTCAGAGCTGTTCAGAATCAACCTCTATATCTTGTGTATGTCCTTCCTAGGTGATAACTGTTTTCTGAACTAAAAAGCCAGGATTTCCCGTGGCTTCCCTGTTGATCTCAGGGATTTTTCCACTATAATGCTCTTGTTTATTTGATGGAAGTTTATTTGATATAGAAGGATCTTAATCTTCTTTATTTGTTGGGAAGTTACTTTTACATCCTGTGTTAAACAGCAGAGCTTCCTATGTGTGTGCCCCCCCCCCCCCCTTGACTGTAGCAGTCTCTGCTAAATGCTAGCTGGAGCTATGTTTTTAGAAGCAACTTCTAATTGTGTAGTAGGAGGAAATGGAGAGAAGGATTTCCTGTCAGGGCTATATTTAGTCAGATTTTGCTTAATCTCCCATCTGGATTTGAATTGAGATTAACAAATTAGCAGAACAAAACGGCTAGACTAGAAATTGTGCTGGGGAGGGTTGTTTAAGCCCCTAGGGGTGTGAATGTGGCTGGCTGAAGAAATGTTTAATACATTAGCAACAATAGCCAACAAATGATTAAGATTCTATGACAAACCTCTTCAGAGTTTTCCTAAATTTCTGCCAAGTTTCAGGAACCAGCAGTCTCTTCACTAGAACAGTAGAAACTACAGTGAGCACAAAATCCAGATAGCTCAGTGGATGGGCTCCACCTTGGTCCTAAAATGGACTGCCAATGATTACAGTTAGGACGGTCAGGTTGAATGAGACAATGAACTGGTGTGTTTTGCCTCGCTTGCCAATTTATTATATGCCTTTAACTCCAGGGTGCCCAAACTATGGACTGTGGGCCGGATCCGGCCCCTGATGCCAATTCATCCAGCCCATGCCTCCCTCATCACTCCTGGACATGGAAGTAAAATGTGCCCATGGTTCAGTGGGCTGGTCACATTTTACTTCTGGGAGTGGTGGTGGTGTGGGCCAATTGAATTGGCACCAGGGGCCAAATCCGGCCCACAGGCTGTAGTTTGGGCACCCCTGGTTTAAGCAGCAAAAATGGCATCTTAAAATCTTTTCTCATCTTGTTGCAAAATAGATTGCACATTTTATTTCCGCTTCTGGTGAGAGAAACCACGTGGCCGGCCCACTGAACCACATGACTGGCTCACGGCCTGGAAAGTTTGGGCACCCCTGCTTTGACTGATTTCAACACATTGACCTATTTATTGGCGATGTTTTTCACAGTTTATCATCAATTCAGTTGTCCTCTGAGAGGGCTTTTCTCCCATTGGCTGACTTGCTCTCTCCTTAGCTGCTTTTTCATCTCAAGCTCAGCTGTTAACCACAGAGAGGGACAGAGAGACTGAGGCGGAAAGAGTGCATTGAGGACCAGTGGTTTCAGTCACCCGGACCACATCTGTATACCACCACTGGGTGACCAGGCCACTGACTAGCAGCATCAGCTAGTTCAGCCAGAAACCTTCCCAAGGCATCCGGGAACCAGACTGGATCCAGTAGCCAGAGACTAGGAATGATTCTGGGCTTTGTCTCCAGTGACAGTAAAGATATTTTCTAGTTTTAACCATTTTTTCCTTCAGAAAGCTTTTTGTTCTCTTTGTGTTCTTTGTCAACTCTCTTGAGTGCCTCAGAATGTGTGTCTATTGCTGTGCTCACTGGTTCCACAGGCAGTGCTTAGACCAAGCATTTGCAACCTACACCCCATGGGCCAGATGTGGCCCATGAAGCCATTTCATTTGGCCCTCTACCTTCGTTTCTGCTGCTGCTGCAAGTGGCAGAATCACCAAAAATATGCAGAAAATGCATGTTTTCACACGAGAACTCGCTGAATACATGCGAGAACTCGTGTGGAACCTGTGACTGGCCCGTTCAGCCATCTCAGGGGGAGTAATCTGGCCCACAACCTGAAAACGTTGAGAAAGCCTGGCTTATACTGTGACCAAGGAAGCAGCCCTAATTACTGTTAATTGAATCTGAGAAGCTGTAAGCAAAAGAGGTGGAGGATGCTAGAGGTCAGCAGTAATTTATTTTATCTTTTTACAGTAGATTTATATGCTGCCCCAATCAGTAGACTCTGGGCAGTGTACACAGTCCAGCAAACTCCTCACTATTAAAAAAAACAAGATAAGTAGTCCTTCTGAGGGTTTGCTTGTGCTCTTTATGGCACTGTTAAGCCATGCCTAAGTAAATGCTCATGGTCTGTGGTCTCCCTCTATGCTTCTGTCTTTATAAGAACACTGTCTGGTGATGCTTCTGATGTTTCCTTCCACGAAGATAAGCTGATGGTATTGATGTGTTGGGCTGTCATTGCTAGGAATCATCAATAACTCAGCTGAGCTTCTTTGTTCCTCAGATTGCCATATGCTGGCAAAGTCCTATTGACAGGGTTTTGGAGATCTCTGGCTGAAGCGATCTTCGTTGCTCTGATTGAGTTTGGTTTTTATAATCTTCTGTATTCTCTCCAGATTTGTCCTCTCCTCCGACATCTTTATGTAATAAACCAAAGCCCTTGCCCTTCCTAGACTGAAGTGATGCTTCTGTCCCAGCCTACACCAGTCTCTTGTGAGAGCCATTCCAGACAGCCCACTTCCATGGAGGTTGCCTCACAATAGCTCAGATGTCATTTTGGCATGTTAGCATCAGGCTTCCAATAAAGTGTGGATGATGCAGGCAATAGGCTAGACTCAGCTAAAGATGCAAATTGCCTCACTGCTCTCGCTCCTCTTAATCTTTGTACATTTTCATTGATTCACCCTGGTTCGGCCCATAGAATTTACCAGAAATGAGTCTTTTCTTCTCTGTCCCCTCCTTAGTGACTGGTTTGTTTTCTCTTCCAGCCATGGCAGTGAAGAGGAACAGCCTGTTCTGCAGCAAAGCACGTCAGAGCGAGTGGCCTACCTTGTCAGCTTTCTTGAAAGTAAGCGTTCCCACCACTTGGTGTCTCCTGGCCTTTTGTGAACCATTCAGAGATAGCCTTCAAGAAGAAAGGTAGACGCTCCTCCTCCTCCTCCTCCTCCTCCTCCTCCTCCTCCTCCTGCTCACATGCCTGCTGGAGCTCATAGTATGATGGCAGGAGCCAGACAACTGAGTTGACCACAGAGTCCCACATTCCTCATCCATCCCGGCTCTTGAGAGGTGGATAATGAGATGAGAGGGCTAGCCGCCACTCTTCCCTGGAACAATTCCATAGCAGTGGTGGCCGCTTGTTCTTCTTCCCAGATTGAAAGCTGAAGATTCTTAGGAGAGTTGCAGCTTCCATAGTAATTCTACAAAGAGACTGGATGTGACTAGGAGGAAGGGGCCTTCAAGCCTTCCCTTCTTTGTATGGCCAGGGGTGGGCTAAGCATGGCAGGGCTTACGAGATGCAGGGCTTTGGCAAAAGAATGGCTACTGGAGACCATCGGGTTGCCTAGTTACTTGCCCCAGGTAACTAGGGAGGGACTCTTTTAAGCCCCATGTAGAATGCGTCATCAGAAGGCAGCCATGTTGGCTCTTCTCCTGACTGTCCGTCCCCCCCCCGGGTGTGCCTGTTGTTATAGAATGTTGGCACCACCCTGCCCTTTTGTAAGAGGGAGGTGTTGAGTTGGATAGAAAGAGCATACATTTCATTTCATTTCTTAGATTTGTATGCTGCCCTCCTTGACAGTGCGACTCAGAGCAGCTAACCTCAGGGTCTGCTGTGCTTTGTTCTTGCGAGTTCTAGAACTACAGTGCAGGCATTGCTTTTGCTGGGGTGCATGTGAGAGGGAGGGAGTAGTCATGAAATTCACGGCTCTTTTCTGTCTCTTCCAGAACATTGCAAGCATAAATCCACCACCCACAGACTGGTTTCTGAGGAGAAACTTTTGGCAGCTGAAGAGTTGGAACTAGCCAAGGTACTGCTGTGACTTTTGTGCCGTTGGCTCTTTTTGTTTCAGGGCTTCTCTGGTATGCAAAGTTCTCAATTGGATTGGGAGGCAGAGCAGAGGGGGTTAGCAGTCTCACTAAGCCAAGTTATCTCAAAATCAGAGGACCACAGAACTATAGATTTGGGGGAGGGGCCCCCCATTGGGTCATTCAGTCCAACCCCACCAAAGGCAGGGAATCTGCATCCCTGACAGGGGCCCACCCAGACTGCCAGTGGATTGACCACCACCCTCCAAGGCAGGCCATTCCATTGTCAATCAGCACTTACTGTCAAGTTAATCAGATCTGCTTTTTTACAATGTGGATCCGTTACTTCGGTTCCTAATGTCTGGAGTTAGAGAAAACAAGTGACCGCTCCTTGGGTTGTTGAAGATGGCTATCCTGTGGCCTCTCAGATGGAAGCCTAATAGCAAGTGCCTCCCATTTTTCCTCCTCACAAGACTTGCTTTCCAGACTTCTTACTCTGGTTTAGTTGCTCTCCTCCTCTGCATATTCCAGCTTCTCCCCTTTTGTTGCTGCTGCTGCTGCAATGGGTGCCACCTGTTGATATCCTTCTGAAGCTGTGCCTGCAGCATCTCAAGGGCCTGAGAAGTTGGACAACCTGTTCCTGCCTAGAGAGCCCAGAACATGCCGAAAAGACACAGCCAGCAGCCCTTCGCCTCTCTTCGGCCCCTACTGGAAACCTCCTGAGGACACCTGTGGGCAGCAAAGCCCTGTTCATGGCGGCTGGCTTAGTAGTGCTGCCTCGCCCCATGGTTTTAGTTCCCTGGCTAGGCTCGTGCCAGCCAAAGCCACTCCAGCCTTCCGTCCTTGTGTGTGTGATTTCCCTCTCTCTTCCTGACTCTCCCTAGGTAGCCATGCTGCTGCTCTACTGTGCCTCGATGAGTGATAAGATTCCAAGGGAATGGTCCGCCGTGGAGTACGATCTCCAGGTAAGAAACATTCTGCCTTGGATTGGCTCTGGTAGGATAAAGTGGCTTGTTTGGCTCTATGCTACCACCCTTGAGAGATGTCTTGGAGATGTATTGGACCAACCTTTTACCCCTTGAAACCTCAGTTTGCAGGAAAAACTGTCCCTGGTCATGGCTGGAGGCCCTGCTGTTGCCTAAGACGTTGTTTATGTATTTATTTATTGCATGTTTATACTGCCCATTGGGGAAATTTCCCACTCTTTATGCTGCCTGATGCAGAGCGCTGAATGGTGCCAAGTTGCCCAAGTCAGTGTGTATATACATACTACCCCAGGGGTGGCCAGGCTACAGCCTGTGGACGGATCCAGCCTGTGACACCAAATCATCTGGCCTGCGCCACTCCCAGAATCAGAAGTAAAACGCACCTGCGCAAAATGCTGCCGTAATTGCACCAGCTTTTGTCATAAATGTGTTTTCAACAGCTGCAGGTGCATTTACGGCACCAGTTAGACTTTTATAGGTGCTGCATGACTTCTGGATCCCCCCAAATTATAACACCACCAAAAACAAAACAGGGAGGCTTGGCCAAGGGGGGGGGGGGCTTGTGACTCCTGTTCCCTTAATAGACTTCACCTGCTTCAGTGTGTACTTGGGAACACAGTTGTTTATCCTGCGTTTTCTTCTCCCTTCTCCCCCCTCCCCGGCACACCCACCCACCAGGCAGAGATGGCCGAATTCCTAAACTTTATGCTATACAATGAAGAGTGCCTCGGTGAGAATCTGGAGACCTTTCTTCAAAAGAAAAGTAAGTCCTGGGCGACCACGCGCCACTGAAACCAAGGGCAGGGCTTCATTTGCTGAGCATTGGCTGAAATTCTAGCAGCAGATGCGATTTGTGTTTGCCGTTGGATGCATGAAGGGATAGGCCAGGAGTTCTCAACCCTTTTATGCCGGGGGCCGGATCACACTCCCTCAGATAGCTTCATGGGCCGGATGACCATTTTGTCTTTCCTCCACCCCATGGCACTTTCTGGTGTGGTGGAGGGGGTGGCGGTGGCGGGCACATGAAATGGCACCAGGGGTTGCAGATTGAGAGTCCCTGGACTAGGCAGAGTCCCAGACGCTGCAGAATGAATTGTGAAAGTGGACCCTGAGAAAGTGCCTTGTGTTTTAGGGCAGTGATGACAAACCACTCCAGCTGTTCTTGAACTTAATTTCCCAGAAGCCCAAGTCCCTGTGAATCCACACGGATGGGTTTACTGCACGTACGATTTGGAACTGAAGCCCAAGAACAGCTGGAATGCTAAGGTTGGTTCACCATCATGGCTTGTGGGTGAGGGAAGTGTTACCCCCCCCCCTCTTTGCAGTTTGTGGGCACACCCTGTGTGTGGGCTGTTCCCTGAGCTTACTCAGATCCCCATTCTCCTAAGTGCCCGCCTGACAGGCTTTACCAACATACTTACTGAGGTTTGGGCTTCCACAGTAATACAAAATAGTAAGAAATCAGGCTTAAACTTATGTCTGTACTATAAAATATCTTGGAATATAAAGTAAGAATTAAATTTAAAAAGGAGAGATGCAAACGTAACAGAAACATACTTTCTTACAAGTTGAAAAATCCATGCCTCGCAGATCTCTGGATTCTAACTCGTTGGAGATGCCTGCAGACGCCTACCTGTGGCCTTCTTGTTCCATGAACTTTAATCATGGTCCCTTTGCACCAAAAGAAATGTGGTCAGCAGTTGAGCATCTGAGGATGCTGGTTGATTGACCATGTCAAGCACTTCTTAATCCATGTAGTGGTTCCAGGATGTAGTGATACCTGCTAATTTTTCTGTAGGAAAAGAAGTTGATGTGGAAGTAGGATGTGTCCTAAACATGTTTCAAGTAATGATAGCATTGCCAGTCTCACATAAGAATTTCAGTTCGTCCGTCCTGGCTTTTCTTGACCTCTCAGTGGCTTTCGATACAGTCGACCACAGTATCCTTCTGGAAAGGCTCCAAGGATTGGGGATCCAGGGCACTGTGTTGCCTTGATTTTCCTCATTTCTGGGGGCCCGGACCCAGTCGGTGTGGCTGGAGAGTGAGAGCTCAGGGCTCGGTGCTCTCGCCTCTCCTATTTAACATCTACATGAAAACGCTGGGTGAGATCATCCGTTTCCACAGGGTGAGGTATCATCAATATGCAGATGGTACTCTACTGTATATCTCTGCCCGTAGGGACCGTAGTGATGCAGTGGAAGTCCTTTCCAGGTGCCTGGAGGCTGTGAGGGTCTGGATGGGGGACAACGGGCTACAGATGAATCCTGGCAAAGACTGAGTGGTTGTGGGTCAGGGTCCTGTGTCATCTTGGGAGCCACCATCTTTGGTTCTGGATGGGGCGGTTTTACCCCAAACAGACCTGGTGCGTAACTTGGGGGTCCTCCTGGACTCGTGACTACTTCTCAAAGAGCAGGTGGCAGTTGTGGCCAGGAGGACTTTTGCACAACTTCGTGTTATTTGTCAGTTATACCCACTCCTAGATAGGGACTCCTTGTTCATGATCACACACGCTCTGGTCACCTCCGGACTTGACTGTTGTAATGCTCTCTACATGGGGCTGCCCTTGGTGACCATTCGGAGGCTGCAGCTAGTCCAGAATGCAGCTGCTCGGGTGGTGATGAGGTGTGGGCGTTATGCTCGTGCCTCACCACTGCTTCAGGAGCTGCACTCTTTGCCAGTATGTCTCCGGGTGCAATTCATGGTGCTGGTCATTACCTTTAAAGCCCTACATGGTAGTGGGCCAGGATACCTAAGAGACTGCATCACCCCAAGAACATCTGACCATCCCACCAGAGCGGACCGGAGAGGCTCTCTTATCATTCCATCGGCTAGAGAGGCGCATCTCTCTAGCACCAGGAGGAGGAGGGCCTTCTCCGTGGCCGCCCCGTCCCTTTGGAACCTCCTGCCAACTGAGTTACGCCTACAGGCAGAACTCCTGCCCTTTCAGAAGGGCCTAAAAACCTGGCTGGCAGGGGCTCCAGTAATACAGGGTCCCATGCTGGGTGGTTGATTTGATTAGACAGCCACCTCTTTCTCTCTTTTAAACCTTTTAAATTTTAAATTTTTAAATTTTTTTTGAGTCTTTTAAATTTATAGTTTTAAATTTGTAATTAATCTTGAACTTTGAAGTTTTTAATCTCTTTGAATTAGGGGTATAGTTGGGTTTATGGATGGGTTCGTTGGATGGTTATTTTCCAACATTGTGTTAGCCGCCTTGAGTCGTCCTTAGTAGGGCGGCATACAAGTATGATAAAATGAATAAATAAATAAATAAATAAATAAATAAATAAAAATTTGGCTAGGGTAGCCAGCCTTGGTGCCCCTGGTGTTCCTGGACTTCATTACCAGAAGCCCAAACAAGCGCTCCTGCTGATCATGGCTTCTGGGAATTCAAGTCCAAGAACATCTAGGGACCCAAGGTTGACCCAGCCCAGCTGCTAGAGTGTTGGTCAACTGAAGCAGGGCTGTCCTTTGGCTGCATTTGGATCATGTATGCTGTGTCAGACCTTCCTTATCTTTGCTTGCACATCCTGAAAGGCCAGTGCTTGTTTTGTCTGGTCATTGAATTGGCCTCTTTTGCCCAAAACTGATCTTGGCTTTCGCATTTGTCTCCTGGGTTACCTTTGCTAAGATGGCTCTGCCTTCTTTCATGCCCTTCTCTTCCTCCAGTGCCACAGTCTTCCAGCGTCCCCAGCATCTGCTCAGAGGAGAACACTCCCCCGAAGCAACAGGTGGCCTTCTTGAAGCTGCAGAAGATTGCATCCTCATCCAGTCTGAATAAGTACGTGCTTGGTGGCTTCCCTCGTGGAGGTGGTTGTTTCTGATGCTACACAGTTATACTGTAGCCCTTTCAGAGCCATTGGTGAAGGTGCAGAGTCAGGGTGTATAAACATCCCGGCTCCTTTGGATTTGACCCCCTGCTACATACATCACTCTGTCTGCCTTCAGTGGCCTGTACCCCTCTGTGAAGTCCACACCGCCTTGGTCTGGCTCCTGGGTACCTATGGACCTGCTTCAGGCTAGAGAAACTGCGATAGGTTTCACTCACTGACTGTTTGTGCTTTGCAAACCAGCCAGATCAGGTAGGACATGCAGTGTGCATTCCTTTAAGTCAGGGGTTCTCAATGTTTTCACGTTGCAGGCTGGACCATGCCCCCTCAGACATCTGAGCAGGCTGGACACGAGGTTCCCCCTGCTGTAAATGCTGCCGTAAAATGCATCCATGGCTGTTGCAAACGCGTTTACGACAGCCACAGGTTCATTTGCGGTGCGTTTTCAGTTGATTTTGGCAGTGGGAGTGAGGGCAGCATGTTTTTGGCTGTTTTCGCTTCTTCCGGACGCGGGAGCAAGGGCTGTGGGCCACATAAAATGCCATCGCGGGCCAGAGGTTGTGAACCCCTGCTTTAAGTTATGGTAGCTTAAAGTCGCATCGACGAGACACCAGACTTCCTCCAACCACAGCTTATCTCTATAAGGACCAGAGACATTGTTTTATTTAGTGCACGGTTATTAAGCTACAGGAACATGATTTGCTAACGCCATTCCATTATGAAAACAATAAAGCCTTACTAGCTTGCCTGGCCTGTTAGCATAAAGCAGGCATTCTCAACCTACGGCCCATGGGCCAGACCCGGCCCTCAAACCCATTTCATCCAGCCCCTGACACCCTCATTCCTGCCACCCGGAAGCACCAAACCCCCTTGAAACCTAAGTCATCCTCCCATATTTGCCATGCTTAAACGTTAACTAACCTTACAGGAGCCTTTGAAATGGAAGAGATGATGTTTACACGAACGGTGATAAGTCAGATATTTATCAAGGTTGAAAGTGCTTTAAATGTGAAAGTAAAACAGCATGGCCCTACGCAGATGGCTTCCCTCTTTCCCTGCAGGCCACTCCCGGGGTCATCTGCCTCTCCCATGGGTGACATCATGCAGACACCTCAGTTTCAAATTAGGAGGCTAAAGAAGTTGCTGGAAGCAGAGAGAGAGAATCGAGATGAACTAGAGCACGAGTTGGCAGAGAATCGGAAGCTCCTCGATGAGAAAGGTGAGACGTTAGTCTGTATAAATGCGGGGTGGGGGTGGAGAGATCTCTCTGGCTTGCAGTGTCATTGTCACTCCTGTGTGTGTTTTGTGCTGCAATTGAAGGGTGTGCTTGATATTCTGAGGAAGAGACGGCATGTATTTCACGCCCTGGAGGGAGCCACACACTTGTGTGTCTGTCTGTCTAACCTGAACTTTTGAATGGCACTAGAGGAAACATTCATTTCTATGGGGGTAACAGAGGTGTTTTGGCACTCAGTACTTTCAGGTAGCTCCTTCCTCTGAGAGGGAGGTCAAAGTTAAGGTCTCCCTTGCTCAAAAGCCAGATTTTTACTGGAGAAACTCAACTCAGGGGACGCCTGAATGAGTCTCCTTTCATGTCCCCAAGAGATGGGACAGAGACGGGTGCTCAAACCGTCATGCAGTACTCGGGTTTCGAACTGCTAACTTGCCAGCCTTCCAGCTAACAAGGCAAGCTTCTTAACCATCGAGAACACCACAGCCCCCATCTGAGAGCTACATCCCTCTTAAAATGTTGCGCAGTGCTGTCACATTCATCTTGGATTGTAAGAGATTAGCAGTTATGAGCATAAACTGGTTCCTCTGATGAGTCAGTTTAGGGATTCATCTAGGCCAGGAGTACCTGTTTCTGCTGTCATGGCGAACCTTGGCACTCCAGCTGTTCTTGAACTTTAATTCCCAGAAGCCTCAGTCCCTGTGAATCCACACAAAAAAGTTTACTTACTGCTGCACACAGTAAACCCATTTGTGTGGATTCACAGGGACTTGGGCTTCTGGGAATTGAAGTTCAGGAACAGTTAGAGTGCCAAAGTTCACCATCACTGGACTAGCTCCTGCCTAAAGTGTGTCTAGGCCTGCCACCAGATTTCCTTAAGCTGGGGGCTAGGGAGGATGAACCTGTGGCCTAGGTTTCATAGAATGGGGGGGGGTGTTATATGGTTAATCCTACAGATTACTGAGCCCCCACCCCCCTGCCAGTGCATGACAATCACACAAAAGTATGTTTTTCCTTCTCTTGTGCTATGATAGAACTGTAGCATTGGAAGGGACTCCAGTTGCCATCAAGCCCAGGGCTCAGAGCCTTCCTCGAACTCAGCAAAAGGCCTGGGGACTGCCCAGGCGGTCTAATGTTTATTTGGCCTAACAGGTCACTGTGTGGTAGATGATCATCTACTCCCTGACCAGGCCGTACATGCAGAGAAGGACAACAATTTAACAGCACACCTTTGGGAACTGTTTGTGTGGGCGCGTTTTACTTCCGCTTCCAGGAGCGATGAGGGCTTCGCGGGCTGGGTGAATTGGCGTCGGGGACCGCACCCGGCCCCTGGGACTTAGTGACTGGCTCCCTGAACCACAAGATCGGACCACGACTCAAAAAGTTTGTTCACCCCTGGTTTGTGTAAACAAGCTGAGCGGCAGGTAGCACAGCTCATCTGAGTTTGGGAAATATTCCTTCCTGACATCCTGGGCTGTGATTGCTGAGCTTTGCCAGAACCCCAAAATCTGTATCTGCTCCCTGCGCTGCCGCTGCCCCCCCTCCGCCCCCCCCAAATGAGGTTCTCTCAGCACCTTCTTTGCTGCCATTCTCTTAATGCAGAACGTCTGCTGGAGGGAGAACCTGGCTCTAGGCTTTAGTCTAGGTGGGTGGGCTACACAGAAAGAGCCACCTCAAAGATTGTGATGATGATGACGATGATGATCTTATGGGTCAGAAATTATTCAGGGTTTAAAGGATTTTTTGCTGGAGAAACTCCACTCAGAGGATGCCCGAATGGGGCTCCTTTCATGTCCCCAAGATCTTTTATTTAATTTAATTTTTCAAATTTAATTTAATTTTCAAATTTATACCCCGCCCTGCTCAGGCGAACCTGGCTCTAGGCGGCTTACAATTTATATAAAAAATAAAAACATAACAATCATAAATTCCATAACACCACAATAACAATCATCACAGTATCAGAATATATATATATATATATATATATATATATATATATATATATATATATATATATATATATATATATATATATATATATATATATATATATATATATATATAAAACACAGTAACAGTAAAAAAAAAAATCAATATCACAATACAAAATACAAAAAAGTAAAGCAAAAACAGCAGCAAAAACAACATCACATTTACCGAGTCCTGCCATGATTATTAGCAGAATCCCACCAAAGTGGTCTCTGATGATCTCCTTGCAATGTTTATCCCACCGAAGTGGTCTCTGTTGATCTACTTGCAATGTGTTGCTTTCAAACTGCTAGATTGGCAGGAGCTGGGACAGACACCGGGCGCTCAAACGGTCATGCAGTACCCGGGTCTCGAGCTACTGACTTGCCAGCCTTCCAGCTGAGCCACTACTTAGATCATGGTATTTTTGAACCACAGTCAAGCGTACCCTGGTAACAGCAACACAAGGTTGCCAGCTAATCTTTCTCACACTGGGTCAGGCGAAGGGAATTGCAGAATGAACCCACCAATATCTATTTCACCTCTGCCTTTTGCATTTGTGGTGCTTAAGTTGCTAGGAAGTAGAGTGTCTGTGACCATATCCTGCCTGCTAGAATGTCTTTGCTAAACTAGATTGGTTGAGGGTGTGTGAGGAAGAAAAAACTAGGATGGAAATTTATAAGGAATTACGGTTGAACTGGCTTCAGATACTATCGGTGGACAAGTGGAACAAGGGATGTAAGACAACTGAAGGTTTTGAATAAATGCTATGTAAGATAAGAAGAGGTTTAATGGGGATAAAAGGAGTAGTGAGTAAGTTATATAAAATGATAAATTGTATTGAAGAACCCCAGAATGCCCTTAAAGGAATGTGGGAAATAGACTTAAATATAAGCATTTCTGAAGAAAACTGGAAGAAAAAGTGGGGGGAAAGGATTATGTGAAGCCTGTCCACAAAGGTTAAAGATCATAATTATAAAATTTTGTGGCAATGCTACAAAATGATTCGACTAAATCAAATAGACAATAGTAATTCAAAGGTATGTTGGAGATGTCAATGGGAAATAGGGACGTACACTAGTACCCCGGATAACGTTATGACTTGGTTCCACAAGTCCCATCGTTATCCGGTTTTTAATGTTGTGCGATACATTGATCACACAATGTTAAAAAAAGCCCTGTTTCCCTGGAGGCTGCAGCAAGCCAGAATGTCAGGATTTGAATCCTGACATTTTGGCTTGCTGCAGCCTCCAGGGAGGTGGGGGAACTTTGGAAACAGCTTGGATCGGGTCTCCCCACCTCCCTGGACCCGGCGGGGGGGGTCAGAGACCCCAAAATTGGTAAAAACAAGTCTGGTTTTTTTTACCAATTTTGGGGTCTCTGACCCCCCCCCCCCCCCCGGTCTAGGGAGGTGGGGAGACCCGATCCAAGCTGTTTCTGGGCTTCCCTGACGTCCTCAGCCAGTGCAGCAAGCCAGAATGTCAGGGTTCGAATCCCGACATTCTGGCTTGCTGCACTGGCTGAGGACGTCGGGGAAGCCCAGTAACAGTTGTAGATTGTGTCCCCTGCCTGCTCCAGAGGGATCAGAGGACCCGATCTACAGCTGCAGGGTGGCTGGGGAAGCTGACGGGGACTCCCTGTCGGCTTCCGTAGCCACTCGCCCTTGCCTTCGCAGCTGTGGGGTGGCTGGGGAAGCCGACGGGGGAGCCCCCCGTCAGCTTTCCATCCTCCCCACCCCTGCCTCCGTAGCTGCAGGGTGGCTGGGAAGCTGAACGGAGAACCCCGTTCAGCGTCCCAGCCCCCCTGCTGCTAAGAACGACTATCGGATAACGTTAAAAATCGCGTTATTCAATACAAGATTTTTCCGAAAATCTTGTAACGTTATGCGGTTTTAGCGCTATCCAGTACTCGCGTTATCCGGGGTATTACTGTATAAACATATGTGGTGGGACTTTCAAATTGTTTCCGATTTTTGGCACATAATTGAACAAGAAATAGCTAAAAATTTAAGTATTAATTTAAAGTTGAATGGGAAAATTGTTTTATTGATTGACTTTGAGAATTTGAATTTAGATGAAAATATAGAAGATTTATTAGATTTTTTTTTAACATTAGCAAGACAACAGGTTGCCAGAAATTGGAAGTGTGCTTCAAATTTAGATTTGAGTAAATGGTATACTGGGACTGCAGTGGCTGAATTGGCTAAGACGCTGACTGGGAGGCGGAAGGTCAGCAGTTCGATTCCTGAGTACTGCAGGACAGAATGAGCTCCTGTCTTTGTCCCAGCTCCTGCCAACCTAGCAGTTTGAAAGCAAGAAATTGCAAGTAGATAAATAGGGACCACTTTGGTGGGAAGGTAACAGCGTTCCATGTGCTCCGGTGTCTAGTCATGCCTGCCACATGACCACGGAAACGTCTGCAGAAGCAGACAACGCTGGCTCTTCGGCTTAGAAACAGAGATGAGCACTGACCCCTAGAGTCGGATACTACTGGCTTTCGAGCAAGGGAAACCTTTACTAAATGGTATACTGATATTTGGTACATGGCACTTAATGAAAAACTCACATGGGATTTAAATATAAAAAAGGGGACTTTAAAACAAAATAGTTTTTGGGACATTTGGAGGCCATTTCTGCAGTAGACACTGGGGAAAAAATAAAGGAGACAAGCCTGTACCGGATGTAATGAGTTTTTGGCAGAATAAATGAGTTGATGGAAGACAACTGGTAGATTCAAGGACACAATGTTAGTGCACCAGGGGTGTTTTATGTATTGTATTATGAGAAAATTGGAATAACATATCAAAGAGAATAATTAGAATAAAGTATTAATGCATATATATATATATATACACACATAAGTAAAATGGTTAAGAGATTGGATGTAGTGAAATGATTATTATTGTTATAGTTCTTCTTTTTGTTATGTTATGTAACTTTGTACTTTATTATTGTTTTTTATTACATTTTTCTTTGTTAAAAATCTTAATAAAATTAATAAAATAAAAATAAATAAACTAGAGTGGGGGTAAGTGGCGGCGGTGGCTGTGTGTGTGTGTGAGAGAGAGAGGTTTCAGACACCAGTGGAAATATGCAGCCTTTCGCTTTTGAGAGGTCCTCCTCCTCCTTTCTGTTTCTCTGCCTGCCCCAGATACAAGAATCCTGGTGATGAAGCAGCGGATTGACCGCCTGACTCTTCTCCACGAGAGGCAAGCGGCTGATCAGCTGGAGCCCAAGGAAATGGAGGATCTACGAGAAAAGAATGAAAGGTATTTCTCCATGCAGCCGGTGGGTGACCTCACTCACTCTGTCCTCTTGCCTGGCTTTCTTTTATTTATTATTTTATTTTAATACCCTGTCACAATTGGTGCAAGCACCACTCTGGGTGGCTGGCTTACAACGATAAAGGAACAGACCACAATATACAGTAATATGAAAAACAGAATGCTCCAATTAATAATAATAATAATAATAATAATAATAATAATAATAATAATAATAATAATAATAATAATAATAATAATAATAATAATAATACCTTCCTACCAATTGAAGGTGCTTCATGGCTTCCTTCATTGAATCCTGGCCTTTGCAACCACTTAGGTGTGTTCCCCCCCCCCCCCCCCGCCCTGCCCTGGTAGGCATCAGTAAACCTGTTTGCCATGGAAGGTGTGGCTTCTGCCCTTGACCTGTACGCCAAGCAGCAGACATTCTTCCTGACCCTAAAACCAAGCAGATGGGTGAGAGGGCGGTCAGGGGCTTGTTAGGGAGCCTCTGCTCTAAGCACCCGAGTCTTTGTCAGAGAAGGAGACTGAGGTAGGGAGTCTTGGCTCAAAAGTAGCGCCTGTGGACTGGGCTCACTGGTAAGGGGGAACCCACGTGTTCTGAGCTACAGGCATGCACCCAGTGGGAAAGGCACCGAGCCCCGCTTCTCCAACCATTCTGGCTGATCTTTGAAGCCGACCCAGCAGCAGTGCTCAGGGCTTGGCTTCTCCCCTTCTCTTTCCCCCTCAGTCTCCTCATACGTCTGCATGAGACTCTGAAGCAGTGCCAAGACCTGAGAACGGAGAAGGGCCAGATGGACCGGAAGATTAACCAGCTCTCAGAGGAAAACGGAGACCTCACCTTCAGGGTATGTCTCAGTGCCCGGTGTGTGTGCGTGCGTGTGCGCGCGTACATGTGTGTGCATGCTGCTCACACCTCTGTTGGACCAGCCAGCCTCTGTGTGGGCATGAAGAAGGGCACCTTCCAGCCCTCAGGTCTCATGGAGGAAGCAGTGGAGATGGCGACCAGCCTGCTCCATAGAAGTTTGGGTAATCCTCATTTCCTTTGACCAGGCGAAGAGAGAAATGTTGTTGAGCAACCAGAGAGAGGATTTCTCCCCCAGGGGACACAAGGCTGGCTGGAATGGGCAGGAGGGGGTGGAGGACGAAAGCACGGAGAGGGCCAATGGCCGCTGCCTCGCAAACCCAGCAGGCCTCCGTTGGGCCAAGTAGTCCATGGCCTTGGGCAGAGAGGAGGAGCCCCGTCCCTTCGTCTTTCCCCAGGGCCTTTCTGCTAACTGAGCCCTGGTAGCACAGAGGTCCAATGGCTGTATTGCAGCCAGAACGTTGTGAGTTCGATCCTGAGCAGGAATCAAGGTATACTCAGCCTCTTTCATCCTTCTTCCGAGGTTGCTAAAATGAGTCCGCAATGTGTTAATGAGGGCCAAAATGCTTGTTATTCTGTGAACCGCCCAGAGAGGGCACTAAGCACTTCTTGGGGGGGAGGGGCAATGGCATAGAAGTGGCCTTCTATTGCTAACTGGACACAGGCAGCGGATGGGCTTTGTCACCAAGCTAAGACAACTCCTGGGGGATAGGATTATATCCTCTCTGGTCTAAGCGATCCTCCTCCTGGGAAGTTAGGGTCCCTGTGCAGTCATGGGGAACCTGTCGGTCTGGTGGAAGAATCATGCATGGGAGGCCCCTCTATTCCCCACCCTCCACTAGGCCGTAGGTCCAGCCTGGTGTCCCACTGGTGCTAACCCCGGATGGGGGTGGGTGGGTGGGTCTCCTTCCTCCTTCTCCATGGCCTGTTTGTTCCAGAGAACTCACTGCCGCTCTGGGGTCAAGGGGGTCGGCATCCCTGCTAGAGACAGACAGAAGGAAACCTCTCCCCTCTTCTTGTTTCTTGCCTAGCTGCGAGAATTTGCTCGTATCCGGACTGAGCTGCAGGAAACCATCAATGAGATTTCGGAAGAATACAACACCGCTGTGAGGGAGTGGGAGGAGAAGAGAACCCACCAGGAAATGGAGCTCCGCATGGCCCTTGGTGAGAAGGTCAGTAAGCAGGGGAAACGGCCATGTGTGGGTCATGCGACCTCAGGCTATGCGCCCCTAAGCTGTGCATCCCGTCACAATACTGAGGATGGGAGCAGGTGCCAGTGGCCGTGCAGCCGTGGGCAGAAATGGTGGGAGAGGTTTGTGGCAACTGGGCTGGATTGCCAGGATCGCTCTTCCTATGTCAGGAATAAACATTGTTCCTGCCAAGAGGATTGTTAAGATTATTACCATGTGGGTTAGCAGAGTGTGTGTAAGCCTTACGCAAATGGAATGTTGTGTATGCCAATGGACTGCCCACACACAAGGAAGATGGCAGCGTTGTGCAACATAAAAGCAGCTTTACTCTCTTGTGCTAGTATATTTACAGTGGTCAAACGTAAATATAGATATAGTCTCTGCAAAACATATACACGGAATAAACACTCTCTTTGCCTCAGCAGTTAAGGATGTTGGAAACTTTCAAGGTCCTTCAAGAGGCTGACTAGGAACAGTTCAGATAGAAGCAAAGCAATCACACTTCTATACCACCTCACAGTGCTCAATGCACTCTCTAGGCAGTTCACAAGTTAATTAGCATTTTGCCCCCAACACACTTGTAGGTTGCTTACGTTTCCTTGGTAGATAGTCCAACAGCAAAACATGTCCTTCACAGCAGTTCAGAAGGATAGAAGCCAAGAACCATTCAGGCTTCAAGTACACTGGCAAGGCAGTTTAGCAAACAAACATGAGAGAACAGACGGTGCTTACTCAGAATGCTTCCTACGCTAGACATCCAGTGCAGTTTTAGATGAGCTTCTCCTGAGCACCTGTTCAGTGTTCCAGCAACTCCAGCATGAGTTCCACATTTAGTCCTCCTCCAAACAAGTGCTTTGCAGGCACTGTTTTACAGAACATTACATGATTGTTACATACATGAGTGAGATCAGCTGTGCTAGCCAAACACAAGCCCTTAACGCTATAGACAAATACAATCACATCCATCCATCCTACTATACAATACCTAGTGGTATACAATACTTATCCCTGAGAGGGATATTCAGCCCCTTTGTGTGTGTTGTCTTTCTCAAGGCGCTCTCTTTCTGAAGGAGCCATTTAAGACACTTGCATAGAGTTGAGCTAATCCAGGTGCCTCCTTCACTTGCGCTGCTACACCAGCTGGCTAGAATGATGACTAACAAATTGAAGGAGAAGAGAAGGCCTGCCCTGTGCTCCTCTCGGACTTCCTGGCAGGTGGAAACGGAAGGGAAAGGGGAGGTGGCTGTTTTCTGTGGGAAGAAGGCTAAGCAGGGGCGCCAGGTAAACCACATGAAGTGTTGGAAGGAAGGAAGGAAGGTCAGGTTTCTTTGTTGCTCAGGAAGCATGCAAAGTGGCTGCACCATTTGGTGTCTCTTTTGCCTACACTGGAGTAGGAGAGAGGCATCCGTTGGCTTCTCCTTCAGCAGCACAATATGCCATGGAGCGGGTGGGGCGGAGGGCTTGGGTCCCACCCTTTCCTCCTCGTTCATCTGTCTCTGTTTATTCCGCAGAGGGGCTTGGAAGAGAAAGTTGAGATCTTGCAGGGGAAGGTCTCCCTGCTGGAGGACCAGATGGCCAAGCTGAAAGAGAGCAGCTCCCTGGCAGAAAAGGGCGAAGTCATGGGCGATGTCTTAAAGGTAGGCGTGGGGCCTCCTGGGGCTTCCTCCAGCAAAAGGGGCCGCTCGCCTGCCAGATTTGGGGGGGGGGGGCCCTTGGCAGTTGTGGAGCAAAAGGGGCCATCGTAGTGGTTTTCCTTTGCCCTGTTTTCGTACAGTTTCAAATTCATCCGGGGGGGGGGGGGAATCGCCATCATTTCAATTAAAGGGGTTCCCCTCAGTTTGGCCCACCTAGGAGTGACCCTTGGCTACCTGAGAAGGGCCCCTCCTCTCCCCCCCCCCACATGTTTTGCTTTGGTGAGTAATGTAAAGTGACAAAGTCTTTAAAGACAAGGCAGGCAAATGAGACGAGAGGAGAGAAATTAAGCAGGTGGTTGTTGTTGTTGTAGTTGATTCAGGCCCTTTGGGACACACACACACTCTCTCTCTCTCTCTCTCTCTCTCTTCTAAAAAAACATTCTTGCTTCTGAATCTTTGCTCTGTGTATAAAATACTTGATGTGGTTAGAATAAGTACTATAAGCAATCAAGAAGCATCAAGAAAACCATGAATGCTCTTTTTTAATCCATGGTGACATAGTGGTTCAACTGCTGTACTACAGCCAGAAGGTTGTGAGTTCCATCCTGACCAGGGCTCATGGTTGACTTAGCCTCCCATCCTTCCTAGATCAGTCACATGAGTCCCCAGCATGTTGGGGGCCAAAATGCTCATTAATTTGTGAACTGCTCAGAGAGGGCAGCAAGCGCTACGTGGCTGCCGTCTTCTTTCATGCCCCATCGAACCCTAGACGGCCCAAAAGGGGCCACTTTCTTGGCTTGGTCATTCTGGGCCAAACCCATGTCCTCCTCAGTGCATGTCTCTGGCAGTGCTCAGCAGCAGTCCTGCAAATGAGCCCCCATGGATTCCTTCATCTCTCCACAGTCACACAGCCTGTGTTGTTGTCCTCTGCCATCAGCTCCCACTTGAGCCAGTGGGTCATTGAGGAACTCTAACCCTCAGCATCCTGTTCAGCCATCGTCTCCTCCTCCTCCTCTTCCTCCTCCAATCTTGTCCCTTGTCCAGTGAGCTCCTCCCTCCCTCCCTCTTCTAATTGGGTTTTGCTCTTGCCTACTCCCCTGAAGAATGTTGGTTCTTGCCCTAAAGCTCTTCCTGGGTGTGAATATGGGGCAGTACCTTAAGTGGGATGCCTATTGCTATTCATGGTTTTCTCTTTTTAAAAAACGTGAAGCTGACCCAGATTGCCGGTGGCCTTTTGTAGATCTGTGCCTGTGCTTAGCAGAGGTGAAAGGCAGGGAGATTTACGCTCTTTGCTACCTGCTAAAGAGCAAGCCTCCGCAGGCGGCCCCAGGGGGCTCTCCCTCCCTTGGATGCGGTTCCAAATCTGGAGAGCCACAACAAGGGGAGGAAGGGGCCGCCTGGTTGTGAGTGTGCAGATTCCTCAGGGGTGTTGTGGGGGGAATACAGACCTTGGCAGATCCTGGCCCCAGCTTCTTGGGGGGGCTTTAAAAGTGGAAAGTGTGGAAATGCCCTGGCTGGGGTTGGATGATGATGGGACAACATACTGCCTGCCCAACTGGCTCCAGTCAAAACATGGGCAGCTGCATGTTGAGGCAGGCCCAAGGCTGAGTATTTAACTCTTCTGTGTTGCCCTCACCTAATAAACAGAGTTGAGCCTCACCTTTTATGTCAATGACATACACGTGCCATGTTTACGACTGAAGCCGTAGAACACAGGCAGTGGAAAGCCCCACAAAGGCAAAGCCCAGGATGCCATCCTGTCCTTTGGCAGCAAGAGTCCAAGTCTCCCAACCAACCAACCACCCACCCTTCCTGCTCCCTCTTTCCTTCCTTACACCATTTGAATGATGCACGTCAATGCACAGCTTCAGTATCCGTGGAAAGAGGCAGTAATGGAAAGGAGGGTGGTGGTGGTGGTGGGCGCCCTCATGTTGTCTGAATAGATAGAAGTATCTCTCTCTCTCTTTCCATTTCCAACAGTTTGAAGACCTGAATCAACAAGTAGCCCAACTGAGTGGCAAGCAGGCAGAACTCCAGGGCACCATCCTGCGCCTTGAAGAGGAGCGAGACCTGCTGGAGGCCACCCTTCAGTCAGAAAGGGGGAGCGCCCAGGCGGAGAAACTCCAGCTCACCAGCCTGCTCACAGAGCTGCAGAATTCTCTCTCCGAGCTCTCTCGGTCCAAGGAGAAGCTGGAGCAGGACCTGCAGGCCCAAGAAGCCTGCTTAATGGCTCAGGTCAACGGCCTGACAGCCAACATCGCCAAGCTGACGGGTTGCCTCCAGCAGAAGGACGGGGAATTGCTGGCTTTGCACCAGCAGGTGGAGGCCGAGAAGGCACAGAGAGGCCAGCTGGCAGAAGACCTGCAAGCCAAGGAGCAGATCTCCCGGGCCGCCCTGCAGGAACTCACCCTGCAGGTGGATCAGCTGAAGAATGCCCTGAAGCAGAGCGGGGAGAAGCTGGCCCAGGTGGAGGTGGCCGGCCAGGAAGAGTACAACAGGATTGCCCAGGAGAAGGAGCTGGCCCTCAGGCAGCTCCAGCAGAAAGAAGCGGAGCTCTCTGCCCTGGCGGAGCGCCTGCAGGCTCAAGAGCATGCGCAGAAGGCCTCTGCTGCCGAGGCTCAGCGGGAGAAGGCCGAGCTGAGCCAAAGAGGCCAGGAACTGGAGGCCAGGGTGTTGGCCCTTGCCGCCCAGTGCCAGCAAAGTGAAGCCCAGGCTGGAGCCCTGCTGGTGCTCAAGAGCCAGTTGCGGGAAGCCCAGCAGAAACTGGTGGAGCGGGAGAAGCTGGCCAAGGAGAACACCCGCCTCCAGGAGCGGCTGCTGATCCTGGAGGAGTCTGTGCGCAACACTGAAGGCATCTTGGAGGATGAGAAGCGGAGGGCAGGGGAGGCCCTGGAGAGCAACCTCCGGCGGATAGCAGAGCTGGAGGAGCAGAGCCAGGAGCTGACCAGGCAGCGGGGCCAGGCGGTGGAGGCAGCTGGAGAAGAGAAGGCCAAGAGGAAGGCCCTGGAAGCTCAGGTGCAGCTCCTGCAGGAGCAATCCAGGAAGCAAGTGGAGGAGCTGCGGGAGCTGCAGCTGAAAAAGGGCTCTTCTCCTTCCAGAGGAGGAGAGCACGGGAAGAAGCTGGAGGAAAAGGTGCAGCGCCTGAGCCTGGATTGTGAGCAAGCCCAGCAAAAGCTGAAGGCCGAACAGGAGAAAGTGGCCCAATTGGAAGCCCAGATCAAACACCTGGACACCAAACACCAAGAAGTCCTGGCTCAGCTTCAAGTGGAGAAGTCTCACGCCCTTGCCCAGGTGAGGGAGGAGGTGGAGGGGAAGCGGAAAGCTGAATTGACTGCCTTGCAGGAGGAGTTGGTGGCTGCTCACCAGGAGGCCACCCAGAGCCTGGCCAAAGCCAAAGAGGAGGGGCAGGAGGCCGAGCGGGCCCTTGAAGCGGCCGGCCGAGATCTGGCGGGGGAGAGACTGAGGAGGGCAGAGCTGGAGGCCAGAGTGAAGCAGCTGGGGGAGCAGAGCCAGAAGGAGCTGGCCACCGCAGAATCCCATCTCTCCACTCTCCAGTCCACCCTGAAGGACAAAGAGAAGGAAATGGAGGCACTCTCTGGGCAGGCAAAGTCCCTGAAGGCCAAGCTGGAGGAGGCCGCCCAGCAGCAGAAGGAAGTCCTTGCTCTACGTGATGAAGAGGCCAAGCGCCTGGCCGCCGAGAAGGAGCAGAACCAGGCTGAGCTGATGGCTGAGAAGAGCCGCAGGGCAGCCCTGGAGGTGCAGCTGCAGAACGTCACCAATGAGCAGCGCGTGGAAGTCTCTGGTCTCCGGGAGGAGGTGGCCAGGGCCCAGGAGCAGCTGGAGGAGCTACGACGCCTGAAGGATGCCTCCCACAGCCAGGAGTTGAGCAACCTGCAGGAGGCGGTGGGCAAGCTGAAGGGAGAACTGACCTCAGCGGAGGCCCTCAGGGAGGAAAAGGAGGCCAAGATGGAGAGCCAGTTGCAGGGCTGCCTGGAAGCCACCAAGACGCAGGAAGCCGAGGTGAGCCGCCTCCAGTCTCTGGTCCAGGCCAAGGAGCTTTCCCTCCAACAGCTGGAGGAGGAGAAGCGCCACTGGGAGCGGGAGCGGGGTGCGAGTCGGGAAGGCCGTGAGGCGCAGCTGAAGGAGTGCGAGGCCCTCCGGGGCCAGGTGGGGAAACTGGAGCAGCAGTGCCGGGAGCAGCAGAGCACTCTGGCCAGGCTGGAGAAGGTGGTGGCTGCCTCGGAGAAAGAGCAGCAGGCGGAAGTGCAGGCCTTGAAGCAGGACGTGGCGCAGCAGCGGCAGAGAGCCTGTGAGCTGGAGAAGGCCCTGGAAGTCTCTCGGTCCGCCCAGGAGGCCACCGCAGAGAAGCTCCAGCAGGAGCTGCGGGAGAAGGGAGAGGAGCTGGACCAGAGCCGGGAGGCGGCTTCCCGGGCCGAGAAAGAACTGGCCTCCCTGCGCCTGGCGGCGGCTCAGGAAAAGGGCAAGTCGGAGGAGAGCTGGAAGGAGCAAATGTCCCGCTGCTTGCAGGAGGCCGAGCGGAAGGCCAGCCTCATCAGCAGCCTGGAGCAGGAGATGTCCATCATGCACCGGCAGCTGCTGGAGAAGGAGGCTGAGAGCAAGGACCTTCGCCGGCTGGTGCTGGCCGAGTCGGAGAAGAGCAAGAAGCTGGAGGAGAGGTTGCGCATCCTTCAGTCCGAGATGGCCACCGCTGCCTCCCGGGCGGCCGAGAGGTGCTCCACCATGAAGGCAGAAGCCCAGAACGCCCAAGAACAGGTGGAGAAGATGAGGCTCTCGGGGGAGACCCTCAAGAAGGAGCTGGCCCTCTTCTCCCAGCGGGAGGCAGAGTTCTGCAAGGAGCTCCAGGCCTGGCAAGAGAAAGTCTTCCAGAAGGACCAGCTCCTCACCGCCCGCCAGCAGGAGCTGGCCGCCGCCCAGGCCTTGGTTGGGGAGCTGATGCCCGTCAAGGGTCTCTACCAGCAGCTGCAGGCGGAGCAGGCAACCCAGGAGGCCAAGCGGCGGGAGGAGGCGGAGCAGGCCCAGCGGAGCCTGGGCGTCCTGCAGGCCGAGCTGGCCCGAGCCCAGCTGGAGTGCGCGGAGCTGCTCTCTCTGAAGGAGAGGTGTCTCCAGCAGGAAGGGGTGGCTCAGCGGCTGCAGGCAGAGAACGGGAGCTACGCGGAGCGCCTGGCCACCCTCCAGCAGGCCCACACACAGCTGGCAGAGGAGAACAGAGCGCTCAGCGAAAGGTCCAGCCAGGGGCTGCAGCGGCTGGAGGAGGAGCTGGCCCAGGCCAAGCGGGCCAACGCTCAGCAGCTGGAGGCGGCCAAGGGGGATGCTGAGCAACGGGTGGCTGTGAGCCGGCGGGAGGCTGAGGAGGCCCAGAAGAAGCTCCAAGCCGTGACCAGCAAGTATGAGGAGGCCAAGCAGAAGCTGCAGGTGCAGGTAAAGCACTTCCCCAACCCAGCCAGCCAGCTAGCCAGCCATGGTTTAATTAGGCCTGAAGAGAGGAAGACCTTTCTGGGCTGGGTGGGGGTGGGGGGCCTTGTGCCACCTGAGGGGATCCGGATTGTGTGGGCGGTAGCATCCCCCAGGGGATCTGTTCCAGGCTGGCCAACCAGACCAAGTGCTGGTGGGGGCAGTGGCCAGGCGTCCTGCTTCGGAGCACTGCTTCAGTCTCCTTAGTAGACCACAGAAAGAGCATCGGATTGAGGCAGGAGGGCCATATCCTTCCTAGGGCCCATCTCTACTGGGGGGAGGGTGCTTACTTGTTTATGTGTGTGCCCCCCCCGGTTCCCCTCCCCCAGGGAGACAAGCTCTCTTTGCAAATGAGGACTACTGGGTCTCCCAGCCCTGGGCATCTGTGAGCAGAAGAGCCTGAGCCCGTAGGTTCCTGGGACGGCCTCTGGCTTTCCAGGGTCGGTGATCCTGTTTCCTGGAGAACAGGAGAGTCGGTGTGTTGGCCAGAGTCCCTTTTGCAAACCTGATGGGAGCAAGAGGTGCCAATGTGGCCGTGGGAGGTGGGAGAGTTCCTGGCCCATGAGCCTGGTTTAGCGGGACAGGAAAGGGGATGTCTGGTGGGGTGAAACGTCCAAGTCAGTAATGGAGGAAGGGGCCCAAAGGTTGTGGCTGGTTGTCCCCTGACCAGGTTTCTCCTCCACTCCTGCGTGTCTGAGGAGCCCCTAAGAAGCAGTCTCTGTTTCTCTGCATAGTGGGTGCCGTTTTGTTGGGCCCCCCTCCCCCAATATCCACCAGGAAGGTAGTCGTTCTTCTAGGAGCTGCTTACATGAGTGAGAGAGCCTGCGCAGTGGAAGAGGAGGAGGAGGAGAGCTGAGCTCTCTCTCGGGCTCTCTCTCTCCTTTGCCTCTGGCTCTCCAGCTGCCCTTCCTTTCCTGGTGTTTTCACCTCTGCCTTCCTTGCTTCCCTCCTCAATCTTGCAGGTGGAGCAGCTAGAGGTATATCAGAAAGAGCAAGCCAAGCAGGTAATGCATGCCAGGGGTCAGCTGCTTAAGCGATGACAGTGCATGACCATTGCTGCTGCCGCTGCTGCTTCCTCCTCCCTCCATCGTGGCTGCCTTCTGTGGTTGTGAACTGTTTGCAAATGAGGCATTCCAGAGGACGGGCCTGGAATGTGGGTTAGCAGCAAGCGCCCAGTAAGGAGGCTGCCTCCAATCCTCATGGGGGGGTTGGTTGGCTGGTAAAACAGGCTGCCTAGTCCCTTATCTAAACACACCACCTTGTGCCCAGATGTCTCCTCACACAGGTCAGCAAAAGTTTTGTTCTCTTATTCAGAAGGTGGGGGGGGGGGGGAGACACAAGTAGAGGATTGGCAAGAGTGGGAAAAGGCAGGCTAATCGAGTCTCCCCCACCCCCCCTTTCCAGAGGCAGGGGTTGCCATTCACACACAGCTTGACTTGTGCAGCCCAGAGTCGGGTAGCCAACGGAAGGAAGAGGTGGAGAGCAGAGGGCGGGGGAATAAGACCTCTCGCAGTGCTTGGAAAAGTGACTGATTTGGATTCCCATTTCCCATTGGCCAGGCTGCCTGGGGAAGTTTGCCACTTCCAAAAATTAACTTTTTCAAGCTCTGTATATAACCCTCCCAATCGGAGGATAAACTTGGGTTTGGCAGAAGACACTCAGAGGGGAGTG
The DNA here is from genome assembly GCA_030440675.1 of Furcifer pardalis. Lineage (NCBI taxonomy): Eukaryota > Metazoa > Chordata > Lepidosauria > Squamata > Chamaeleonidae > Furcifer > Furcifer pardalis. Next base: position 118,283,832 of record CP126895.1, read on the forward strand.
TGGCGGTGGGGTGGGGTGGGGCTGGCCGGCCTTCTTGGGAGGTGCTGTGCAAAATCTTGAGCTTCACAAGCCCTGCTTGGAGAAAAGGAACTGCCTGGAAGTCAGAAGGGCTTTGCCTGTTTCTGTGGCCACAGACTTTAAAGACGGCTCCTTCTTTCCCCCCCAGTAGCGCAGCAGCTCTGCTGCTCTGCAGGTCAGTCAGTAGCAGCCTCTTTGGAGGTACTCTGAAAAGCAGCTGGACAGAAATTACTGAGACAGCCTGAAACCTCTTGGCAAAGGTAGGGCCCCCATTTATAATGGGAAGCATTTATGTTCATCTGGCCTTGACTGCCATGACCAGTGGTGAACTGTGCATGGGCACCGGAAAGGAGGGTTGTTGCCAGCAAATGCACAGCACCCAGGCCGGTCTAGCCAAAATAACTTGACCTTTCTCAGGTCTTTTGGGTTCCTGAGTCCTGTTTCTGCTTCAAAGGCAAAACGTCATGGAGCTCTTCGAACAAAGGAGATTGAGGCAGGACGCAGGCAGGTGCTTTGCCATTTGGAGTTGAGAAGAGCAAAGCTGGATTAGCACCAATTCTTCTAGCCAATTGCCCCTTCTTGTTTTTTGCCAGCTTCAGCTCTTTTGCCTTCTCCACCCCATCCATAGGGCCATATCCTCCTCCTCCTCCTCCTCCTCCTCTTTGAGGTGTGAGAGGGAAAGGGTCAGCCAGAACAGGATGTCCTCTTGGGTCAGCTCCACTTCTAGTGCAGGTGGGCACTTAAAACAAACGTCCTTGCTGCCTTCAGGCTGAGATGTACCATTTGGAGAGGAACGTAAGTTTCCACTCCAGGCCTCCAAAGCTAGACATCCTTTGGAGACTCGGTGGAATCTCCTCTTGAGAAGAGAGGCAAGCAGGACTAGGCGACGGAGAGGCCCTGCTTTCAGATGGCGGGAGGGAATGGCTGGGGTTGGCCAGCTCATGGGCTGCAGCCTCTGGACTTGGGTCACAGCTCAAGGAATGTCTGCTTGCAGTATCACCGCATTGCGCAGCTCCCTTGCTTGAGGCAAGCTCTTCTCCTGGCATCCTTTCCGCTGCTGAAGGCCACTAACCCTCTCTCTCTCTCTCTCTCTTTCCTTCTGGCCAGGCAGTGCCTCCTTCACATCCAGGGGCGGGCCCCACTTTGGCTTTGCATGCTGAGCCTCCCTGATTGATTTTGCAGGTGGACGGAGCGGGAGGAGGGGTCTCATCATACACGGGCTGCATTAGAGGGGTCCTCTGGGTGCTTTGTAGGCACAGGAAGCTTGGCAAGGTTCTTCCAGCCACAACAGGCCTGTGTGCATTTTTTGTCCCTGCAGTAAATGTGGAGGGATTGGGGTGGCTCAGGGGTTAAGATGCTGAGCTTGACCACTGGAAGGTCGTCACGTCAGCAGTTCAAGACCTGAGTGCTGCAGGACAGAGTGAGCTCCCATCACCTGACCCAGCTCCTCCCAACCTAACAGTTCGAAAGCAAGAGATTGCAAGTAGATAGATAGGTACCACTGTGGTGGCGAAGGTAACCACATTCATTCCCTCTGGTGTCTAGTTATGCCTGCCACATGACCAAGGAAAAGTCTGTAGACACAGACAGTGCTGGCTGTTTGACTGCAAACCGGTGGTTCCCAATGTGGCAGTTTGGTTGCTAAGAGGGGCAGTTGGAGGATGAGTTATTAGCCGTTAATGGCCTTTCAGACTTCCCCCACATGAAAAGAGTTATATGTCACCCGGGGGGGGGGGAAGAGTAGGATTTTAGAGATGCTTACGTGGGGTGTGGCCCCCCCAAAAAAGGTTGGGAACCACTGCTGTCAATGGAGATGAGCACCGTACCCTAGAGTCTGATACGGCTGGCTTTTGAGCAGGAGAGACTTTGGCCTTTGCCTTACATTAAATGCATCTAATGCACAGCCTTTGGTTTCTCAGCCAGGGGCACAAATGTTGGAAGAGGCTTTTCCCCAGGATATGGGCGTGGTTGATGAAACACCCCCCCTCCCCCCCCCCCAAAAAAAAAAAAAAAAGACAGAGAGAGGTCTGGGCAGGCCTTGCAGGGAATGAGAGCTTGGAGTCTGGATATAGAGCTCTGCAGCGGCTCAAGTGTTTAAGGCACTGAACGTGCTGGCTGCAAGGTCGTAGTTCGATTCCTGCACGACAGAGCGAGCTTCTGTCTCTGTCCCAGCTCCTGCCAACCTAGCAGTTCGAAAGCAAGAAATTGCAAGTAGATAAATAAAGGCCACTTTGGTGGGAAGGTAAATAGCATTCCGTGCACTCTGGTATCTAGTCATGCCTGCCACATGTCCACAGAAACACCTGCAGACTCAGACAGTGCTGGCTCTTTGGCTGTAAACAGGGATGAGCACTGAACCCTAGAGTTGGATACAACTGGTTTTCCCTTTGCCTATAGCTCTGCCTTGGCCTAGCTCGCAGGGACCCCTTCTCCAGCTGCACAAATAATTGCTTAGTCAGCAGGGCCCCTTCCAAGGAGGGAACACCAGGGGTAGGTTTGTCCGTTTCCCAGGGGGCTGCGTGGGTTGTGCCCTTTGGCACTTAGGTGGCCGTGGAATGGGTTTCAGGCTTTAACGGGCCAGAGGGGCAAGACAGAGGGCAGCAGTGGTCGGCCTCTTCCTCCTGCCAGGCTAGAGCCTTGAGAGGAAGCCACAAAAGGAAGAAAGGTTCACTCCAGAGTGGTCCAGGATCTGACCTTTCCTGGAACGCCTGGTTAAGCGCAGCCAGTCCTTTCTCCAGAGTTTTCCTGGGTGAAGTGGCAGAAAATGGAGAGCGATTCAAGCTGGAGCGGTTGGGGCTGGGGTTGGAATGGCTACTCCGTCATCACTTTTTGGGGCGCCTTCCTTATCTCCAGGTGGACGAACTGAAGCAAAAGCTGGCTCAGCAAGAGAAAGCAGTCCAAGCTCAACAGCAGAAGGCTCAGGTGAGCTGGAGGGAAGAGGGCCTGGAGGGAGGAACCAACCCTGGACGGTGCGTTGACCCTTTGGTTAGAGCAGGATCACTGTGGGAACGCACGCATGCGCACACACACACACACACACACACACACACACACACACACACACACACACACACACACACACACACACACACACACACACACACACACACTGAGCTGGAGGGAAGAGGGCCTGGAGGGAGGACCCAACCCTGGACGGTGCGTTGACCCTTTGGTTAGAGCAGGATCACTGTGGGAACGCACGCATGCACACACACACACACACACACACACACACACACACACACACACACACACACACACACACACACACACACACACACACACACACACACACACACACACACACACTGAGCTGGAGGGAAGAGGGCCTGGAGGGAGGACCCAACCCTGGACGGTGCGTTGACCCTTTGGTTAGAGCAGGATCACTGTGGGAACACGCGTGCGCATGCACGCGCGCACACACACACACACACACACACACACACACACACACACACACACACACACACACACACACACACACACACACACACACACACACACACACACACACTGCTGCCTCGAGAGGTGGCGTGCATTTCCAATACTGGAAGCCTTCAAGCAAGAATGAGAAAGCCGACCTGCTTTGATTGGGACACACACACACACACACACACACACACACACACACACACACACACACACACACACACACACACACACACACACACACACACACACACACACACACTGCTGCCTCGAGAGGTGGCGTGCATTTCCAATACTGGAAGCCTTCAAGCAAGAATGAGAAAGCCGACCTGCTTTGATTGGGACACACACACACACACACACACACACACACACACACACACACACACACACACACACACACACACACACACACACACACACACACACACACACACACACACACACACACACACACACACACACACACACACACACACACACACACACACACACACTGCTGCCTCGAGAGGTGGCGTGCATTTCCAATACTGGAAGCCTTCAAGCAAGAATGAGAAAGCCGACCTGCTTTGATTGGGATTCCAGCCTTGAGTAGTGCAGGGAGTTGGGGTGAATGGTCTAAAAGGCCCCTCGTCCAACTCAGGACTGGGTCTATGATTTTCTGACCCCCATCGTCGCTCTTGGAATGGAACCAGGGAGACTGAAGTACAGAGCCTCCCTTGGCAGGCAGAGCTCCCTCCCCTAATTGCTTTCCCCACCTAATTAGTGTTTCAACAGGATGGGGAAATGTTTGAAGTGGGAGGCATGTTAGTCTGTCCAAGCATATCTGAGAGTAAATAAAACAGAATAGCCAAAAAAAAGACAAATAATGTTGTGGCACCTTAAAGACTAACTCCTGTAATTAACTGTGAGCTTTTGTGGACCAAGTCAGTTTCATCAACCAGGATGGTGAGGAGAGAAGCGGGCAGAGCGGGGCGGGGAGAGATCCTTGCAAGTTACCTTCAGCCTCTTCAAAAGGAGGCTGGAGAATTCAAATGCAGTAGGTGAGCTCTTTGACACACCCCCACCCCATGCAAGGGGTTGTCTGCTGCTGTATAGAAGTGAGAGAAATGCCCTCTGTCCATGCCTAGAGGGAGGAAGGGGAAGCCTGCAGGCAGAGAGGAAGAAAGACATGGATGTCCTCAGTCTTAGGATCCGGCTATAGCTCTGGCATCAAAAGCATCTTGCCCACAGGTCTTCCCTGGCTAAGCGTGGCATAGAAGAAATGTGTGTTGGCTGCTGTGGAAGCAGAATGTCAGTGAAGTCCTCAGTTAATGAATTCGGCTTAAAAATCAAGCACTTAGTGGAAAAATACAGCAATCTGGCCCCCTACAAAAGCAGGTCAAGACGAGGCCAGGTGACTTTCACAGGCAGCGAGAGTCCTCTCATGTTCCTGGTCCTCACCGTGGGGACGCGCATTCCACCTTTCCCTGGTGGCAGAAGGGAAACATTCAGGAGCTGTCAGCCTTGGTTTGGAGCCCCTTGTCTGTCCTCCGAATGGGAAGGCCGTGCCTCTGGTTCTCCCTGCCAGGAGTTGTTCCTCTTGGCATTGGCCTGCAAGTGCTGTTCTCTGGCAGCCATCGCCTTGGACAGTGGCAAGCACATGGAGAGAAGAGAGGCTGTCCTACTAGAGCAGGTGGTGAAGACCCCGGGCGGGCGGGGGGGGGGGAGGAGCGCTTTGCCATACTGCTTCCCTGCAGCAGTGCCTGTTGTCTTGGGGGGAGAAGAAGAGCATGCGCTCGGGAAGAAAGCGCGACTTCTGGAGACTCTTGGTTCCCTCCTTCTCAACAGGGGCGTGAAGAGGAGCTGCAGGCAATGACTGGGCAGCTGAAGGAGAAGGTGGCCAACCTGCAGAGTCAACTGGCCCAGAAGGAAAAAGCCACTCAACATTACCAGGCTCAGGTATAAACTGCCAAGGTGGCGCAGGGGCTAAACTGATCTACTGCAGTCAAAGTGTTGTGAGCTCAAGCCTGACGGGGGGGGACAAGGTCGACTCAGCGTCTTCCATTGTTCTAAGTACCCAGCTTATTGGGGGCAAAGTGCTAATGGCACCCAAGGAGTATGGAAGTGTTGTCGCGATTGCTATTTCTCGCCCCTCTCAGATGGAGAAGGCCAAAGCGCACTACAATGCAAAGAAGCAGGAGACGCAGGAGCTGCTGAAGAAGCTGAAAGCCCTGGAGGAGGTGGAGAAGGAGAATGGGGAGCTGAAGGCTGAGTCGGGTCGCTTGGGCAAGGAGCTGCAGCAGGCGGTGATGCAGGCCAAGGAGTCGGAGCTCAGCTGCAAGAACCTCTCCAGCCGGGTCCGGGTCTTGGAGGCACAGGTAGGCCATTCGCTCCAGCAGGGGCCGGAAAATGGCAGCGGTTTTTCGCTTAAGTCTTCTTCTTTTTCTTACTCCAGACTGTGCCTCTTGGACCTTCTTGGTATGTCTAAGCAAGAGAGGCCGCTTCCCTTTCTTGCAAGAGATACTCTGGGTTAATCAGGGAGCCTCTTTACTTCGTTTAAGACAGCGGGAGGTGGGGATGGAATGACTGCTTTACAGACAATTCTGAGTCTAGCCCAGTGGGGGTGAACCGTTTGGGGGCTGAATGCCCAAAAAAGGGGGGGAATGGGGGCAGCCATCACATGTGACAGTGTACACACTCACGTGACATCACTGCACACACATGTGCACCACCAATTTACATCGCCCCCCCCCAGAAGCCCCCAACAATGCACCAGGTAATGCGCCAAGTGCAACCACACACCTGCCCAGAACCCCTTGGTGTGGCCGCATTGCAAGACCCAGTCGGCAGCAAAGGCACTGCAGCCACCTGGGACTTCCCACACGGCCACACAGCCACACACCTGCTCAGAAACCCTCGCTGCAGCAGCCGTGTTGCAGGACCAAGTGTAAAAAGACAACGAGGCCGCTGGTGGTGCTGCTGTGGGTCTGTTTACACTGGTGGAGGGAGGGGAAGGGGCCACGCAAGCCACGGCTGTGCTGGCCACCCATTGGAAAGTCGGGTGGCTGAAAACACACACCACCTCCTCCCTCTGCCAGTGGAGAGGCTGAAAAGCTGGCACCCCAAAGACCACACCGCCCGGCTGTTCAGTGGGTGGGTGGCCCAGGGCAGCCTTCTGGCCCACCTACAGCCACCTCTCCTGCCTGCCTTCCGTCCGTCTGTCCGTCCCCCAACTTTTTCATTCAAAACAACCCACAAACCTGAATGCCCCCTCTTCCAAGGACACACTGCCGCCTGCACTCCCCCCCCCCCCCAGTCCCTGTCTTGGGGAAAGGAAGGGCAGGCCGAGCTGACTGATGGCCCCCTACGCTAGGCAACCACTTATTGCCTAGTGTGAGGGTCTTCACCATGAAGTGGCTCAGCTCACTCTTCCCTTCCCCAAAATGGGAGGAGGGGGCGATGCCTTCAGGTTTGTATTTGAGGGGGAAAGAGCAACTTCAGGCACTCTTTTCCCCTCAAATAGAAACAACACAAAGGGTGGAGAGGCTGCAATCCTTACCTGGAGCTGACAGACATGAGCCAAACAGACAACCTGGTACAGCCCAGTCCAAGGAAGAGGATGTGCATGTGCATGCTGCCTCCTAGGGATGGGGATGCCTGGCCACGCCTTCTGGGAGGGATTTCAACCGCCCCATCCCCTTCCCATTGGCAGAGGGAGCCGAGTGGTTGAGAAGTGGTCCTGCCATTGGCAGCGCCAGGTGGGGGGGTGGGGGAGTGGGGTTTAACTGGACTTCGCCACGTGCCAGCTGAGAGGGCTCTGGGTGCCCATCTTGGCACGCATGCCATAGGTTCACCATCAGGGCTCCAGCCCAACGAGTAGTCTTGCTAGTGAGAATGTTCTTCTGGAGGCGGATGGAGCAGGACTCTTCAGTGAGACCCAGGAAGCAGCTAGGTAGGAGGTTGCTCCTTGCCAGGCTTGTTTGCAGCACCCGGAAGCAATGAGAAAGGGCTGGTTTGGCAAGGCCACAGCTGGTGAGGATGCCAGCCTCTCCTTCCAGGGAGGGGCTGCCATGGGGGGGAGGGGTGCCTTTGTTCAGATCTTGGCGATGCAAAGCCGTGGCTTTGTTTTGGGGGCCGAGCTGTCCTTGTTCAGCCTTTCCCTTTTCCTGTGGCCTCCCGCTTTTCCTAGCTGTCTTGAGTTGAACAGCAGCGAGTCTTGCCTTCTCCTGGGGTTCCCAAAGAGCAAGAAGCCTTTCTCTGTGCGCAGTCCCTTTCATTTCCGGCCAGAGAGTTGAGCCTGGGTTTAATCTGGGACCCATTTGGCCTCCCTGAGGCTAAGCCTGTGCGTAGCTATTCCTCAGCACCACATTTGCGATGAATTTGCTTTTTTTTTTGGCCTCCAACTTTCTCCCTTCTCCGGCTTCCACTACTAAAATGAAGCTTTTTTTGTCTTGAAAGTATGAAAATTTTGAAATGGTGTGTGTGTGTGTGGAATCTGCTTCTGAACTCTGAGCTTGGGGTTTTGTGGGCAGGAAGTCCTCCCGGCCGCCCACCCTGCCCCCTTGCCATTTCTCAAACCCCAACGCAGGTGGAGTTTGCTGACCGGCAGTTGCGAGAGCAGGGGAAGTCCCAGGTGGCCAGGGACACCTTGAAGAGCCGCGAGACGTACAGGCAGAGCCCTGCTGAACTCAGCACAGACAGCCTCGACCTGAGCGCCAGGGATGAAGCCGAGCCACTCAACTCCACCAGGTACCGGCTGGCTCTCAGGGGCCACCCCCAGAGAACGAGTAGAGCAGAGGCGCCCAAACGTTTCAGGCTGCAGGCCGGTCACCTGATTGAGTGGCCTGGTTACATGGTTCCTCCCACCAGAAGTGGAAGTAAAATGCACCCATGCGTGCTCAAAACGCTGCCATAAATGGACCTGCGGCTGCTGTAAACATGTTTACAACAGCCACGGGTGCTTTACGGCAGGGTTTTGCACATGCCCTGGCATGTTTAACTTCCACTTCTGGAAGTGGGGCGGGTTGGATTATTAAGTGCCACAGGCTGCATCTGGCTTGTGGGACATAGTTTGAGCACCCCTGGAGTAGAGGATGGTTTGGAGCAGAGCTCCCTGGATCCCTTTTCCTGCTCTTTCCACTCCATGTCTTGGGTTTTCCCTCTGGAATGATGGGTGGTCTGACTTGTCTTATGGCAGTCCCTGAGGGCCAAAGGAGTGGAGGCTCCATTGGCTGGCTTTTCCAATGAGAGTCAAAACGCTGGAGTTGGAAACCCGGGTGGTAAAATATGGGGGGGGGGGGATTTCAAGGGCTCTTCCAACCTCCTGACCCCCTCTTGGGTCTCTTCCCTGCAGGAAGACCCGCCGTTCCCTCTCTGAGTCTGGGACCACAGAGTTGTCCAAGGCATCATCCCACTCGCTGCCTCGCAAGATGGAGTCTCTGGAGAGCCTCTACTTCACTCCCATCCCCACCCGTGCTCGCTCCAAACTGGAGAACAGCCTGGGCTCCACCGGCGACCTTTCCTTTGAGTCCGGACGGAAGACCTTCTCTGGCCGCCGGCGCACCACACAGGTCATCAACATCACCATGACCAAAGTAATGTGGGGGCTGCTGTGGGAAGGGAGCAGAGGTGGGGGCCAGCAGGTGGAAAGCTGGCTCTGGTGCTCAGGGCATGTCTCCATGCGCAGATTTTTCCATCCAGGAAGGGAATCTGTGACATGTTTGAGGGCGTTGGGGAGAATAAATTCCCCGGGGGGAGGGGGCATTAGGGGTCCTTTCTTTCTTTCTTTCTTTCTTTCTTTCTTTCTTTCTTTCTTTCTTTCTTTCTTTCTTTCTTTCTTTCTTTCTTTCTTACTTACTTATTCTAAAATAACAAATTACAAATATAAACAAACATATTCAACCTATATTATAAAAACAACATTAAAATACATTGTATGGTTACATTAATAAGTGCACACACACACCATCTAGGGGACATTATATATTCCATTCGTTATTGTTATCATTTTCATTATTTTTATACATACTGTATATACTTGACTATAAATCGCCCTGAATATAAGTTGAGGTACCTAATTTGGACCTCTAAAACTAGGAAAATAGGTTGACCCGAGTATAAGTTAGGGGTGGAAAATGCAGCAGCTGCTGTTGAGTATCAATGATTAAAAAACATGACAATATGGTAAAATTAATTAATTTAGACATTTGTGTGGGTATGTTTTTGAGTGTTCATGGTGACTCAAGTATAAGTCGAGTCCAGCTTTTTTACCTTATTTTGGGGGCTAAAAAAACCTGACTTACACTCAAGTATAATATATGATAATCCCTTATCTCCAAAAAAAGTCTTATTTTTGTCCCAGTAATAAAAACACAATGAATAAATTCTCTCCAGATCTCTTTTAAATTGCTTTTTTTTTGGCTATCCTTTTATCTTCCGTTCACTTATGGGCAATCTGTCCATAATTCTTTATACCAATTCTCTAGACCCAATTAATAAAAATATTTTCCATTTTTAGCAAAAAGCAATCTTATAGCTGTTACCATTACAATAATCATTTTTTTCTATCTTTTTATTTCCAAGATCCATTAATACTGCTATTCTAGGACGTATCTCTAATTTTAAAGACAATATTTGACTAATCTCATCAAAACCTTTCTCCCAAATCCTCTTTACAATCCCGCCCTAGATGAAAATATGTCCAAATCTCTTTTTTTACATCTCCAACAATCATTCTTAGGCTTAGTGTTATAATGGCTTAATCCTATTGGGGTGGGGTACAATATCTCCAATTTGTTTTACAATCATTTCCTTTAATTCTGAATCCACAGACCTAAACCCTAATTCCTCTAAGTAGGGTGTGTGTGTGCATTTCAGGTGTCTGATGTAGTAAGTAACAGGGTGCCACTGGCTGTGGCAGAGCTGAGCTGGGGAGGGGCGACCCTTCCTTTCCTTCCTTCCTCTCTCCTCCTCCTGCCTTGTTGCTCACCCACTGCTTGTGCTTCCACCACAGAAACAGGCAGAGCCAGATGTTCCAGGCAGTGGCAACGAGTCCTTCTTCAGCGTAGAGTCTGCGGGGTTGTCTCAGGCCAGCGCCCCCATCCAAGAGACTGTCAAGGCCCGCCTGCGCTCTGCGGCCTCGGCCTCCACCCGCTCCCTGGCCAGCCTCCCCTCCCAGGAATCCCTCCACAGGCTGGACACCTCGTCCCCACAAGACACAGAGGCCAGCAACGCCACGCTGATGAGCCTACCCGGATACCGACCTGCAACCCGCAGTTCCATGAGACGCTCCCAAGCCAGTACTGGTGAGTGCTACCGGGGGAGGGGGGGCTTGGCTTGGCTCAGAGTGCCTCTCTGGAGAGGAGGAGGAGGAGGAGGAAGAAGAAGAAGGGTTTCACTCTCCACTCTACCTCCGCCCCCTTTTGCCTGTTTTATCTCAAGGATCTCTAGCAATCTATGGCTCTTCTTTCCTGTCCAGACCACACTTTGGGCGGCCAAAATGAAGCCACTTTCTTGGCTTTGTTGTTAACTAAACCTAAGTCCTCACAAGTGCTTTTCCCTGGCAGCAGGCAGCTTAGCAGACCAGGAAATGAGCCCATGGATTCTGTCTCTCACCATATTCACACAGGATGAGCTGCTGTCCGCCATCAGCCCCCACTGGAGCCTGTGGCATTGAGGGACTCCAACCCTCAGCCGGTTCAGGGTCCTCCAAGTGAGGTGGAGTTCCTCAGCCCTCTCCTCCTGCTCCTCCTCCTTCTCCTTTAATGCTGTTCCTTGCCCAGTGAGCTCCTTCTTCCTCCATCTTCTAATTGGGTTTTGCTCTTGTGTACCCTCAGGAGTGTTTGTTCTTGCCATAAAGCTCTTCCTGGATATGAGTCTGTGGACTTGAGGCTCACCTCTGCTCAGAGGGTGTTGAGGAGGGTCCCTCTCTTGCTTAGTTCTCCCGGCGCCCACCACTGCTCCTCTCTCTCTAGTCTAAGGTGTTTGGGGTGTGCTTTGGTGGTGGGTGTCAGAGGACCACCGGTCTTTGCAGTCAATCATTGCTAACTGGTTTTCCTGTGACATGAAGGCAGCCATACCCCGGGGGTGGTTCTGGCCTGGGCTTTTGGCCGTGCAGCCTAGAGAGGGTGAGTGGGCACAATCTCTTCTTGCTCTTTCCCTCCAGTCTCCAGCCGCCGCAGCAGCTTCTATCTGAGCACCTGCCAGGATGAGCCTGAGCAGCAGGATGATTGGAACCGCATCGCAGAACTCCAGCAGCGCAACAGAGTCTGCCCCCCTCATTTGAAGACCTGCTACCCACTGGAGTCCAGGGTGAGGTCAAAGGGCACTGGGCATACACACACAAGGCTCGCCAAGGCTGGAACAGGCACCCCACAGAGGCCAAATAGACATTTCCATTCTGGAGAACCAGGAAGGGAATTTTTTTTTTTTGGGGGGGGGGGGGCTTCCCACTTGGGAGCAGTCAGCTAAGCTGATGCCATCACCATCACCCGATTAGTCAAGCCCAGATTTGTTCCTTGATAGGAAAAGGATGGAGACTGCAGTGCGGGTGGGTTGCTTTTCTTACACCTTGGGCCTCTGAGGCCGGTGAGAAATGCTACATGGCCAGGTGCTCTTTCAAAGGAGCAGCTTAAAGGCCACCTTTCCCATTCTCAGCCTGTAAATGTTTGAGCTAATGGGGTGTTTTATCATGTTGTGGGGAATCCTCGTCCGTTGAGTTAGGCGAGAGGGATTGGCTGAGCTGCTGTTCCTCCATTTGTTCTGCTGCCCCATCGCCACTGGTCTCTGTTTCTTGCTTCAGTCTTGGCCAAAACGTTCCAGGCAGGAGCAGATGAAGAGGCTCTGGAGAGCTCCGGGTGGGAGGTGGGAGGTGGGGGCTCAGTCAACCTGTGCCTTGGAACCAGCCTCTGAGTGTCTTCTCTTGAGACCGAGAAGCTTCCCTAGCGGGGCAGAGGTGCAAGGTTTGTGTCATCCCCACCCCACCTGTTGGCTTTCTGCTTGTATGACCAGGGGCTCTGCCTAATCGCACCCTCCTCTTCCTCCTCCCGTCCCCTTTCTGCTTTGCCAGCCTTCTCAAATGCTGACGACCATCACGGACGAGGAAATGATGACTGGGGACCCACAGGAGACCCTCCGGCGTGCCAGCATGCTGCCTTCTCAGATAGCCGAGGGCCCGACCACCCGCCGCAGCACCCTGAGTTCTGCTTGGGCAGCAACGGGTGTTGCTACCCGGCAGCAGAGAAAGCGCTTCTCTGACGAATCCCAGCTTGGCCCCGGGACCCCAGAGGTGGGCAGCTCTCTGTGGTGTTTGGGGAAGGGGCAGTAGGCAGCGGGGGGGGGGGGGGAGGTCCCTGGAAGTGTCTCAGATACTTGGCTTTGGGTGGCTTTAGGCACAAACCAGAGGTGGCTCCCTGTGGCTGACTTCTTCTCATGAGGAGCTGAATGCTGGAAGGAGTTGCTTGGGCCCCTGAATGGCAGGGAAGGCAGAGTGGGCTTCTGGTCCCAAAGGCAGGCTAGTCCAGCAGACACCCAGTTTCCTCCCCCCCCACACACACACACCCCATTGGATCACTAAAGGCACATCTGGATTTTGAATCCTTGGGGCCATCGATCAGCCTGGCTACAAAAGACCCATCCTTGCTGTTGTCCTATTAGAAGACTTCTGCAGGCCTTGGAAAGAGAAAAGCCCATCTCATCTTCTTGGTTTTTGGTTGGTTTGATTTGTTAAGCAAAGCGAACAATCTGAGAAAATTATGCTCTTTAAGTGAGTTACTCTTTAAGCGAGGCACTCTTTATGCGAGGTTTGACTGTAGATAAATAGGTACCTCTTCAGTGGGAAAAGTAACTGCATTTCATGTGCATCTAGTCATGCCTGCCACGTGACCACAGAAACATCTGCACAGTCAGACAGTGCTGGCTTTTTGGCTGTAAATAAAGATGGGCATTGTCCTCTAGAGTCAGACACAATTGGCTTTGGATCAAGGGGGTGACCAGCTGCAAGGTCCTGTCTAAACCACCTGACAACGTACCTGCTAGGCAGGACCCATTTTCATCTTTTCCACACTCCATCCTCACATGAGTTATTGCCTTCTTTTTGCGGTGCACTGAGACCCCGCAGGCATCTCGCAGTCCGCTGGTGATCTGCCTGCTCTCTCGGTAGACCCACAAGCAAGAAGTCCTCCATAGTCTGGAGATCGTCTCTGGGCTTTTGTGTTCCTCCCTACTACTCCTAACTATTCAAAATAAAAAACACAGGTCATGTACTCTTATGTGATTGCTCTACTATAAAACCGAGTTTGTCTCCAAACCCCAAAATAAGAATGATGCAAAAACAAGACTAAAAAATCTTTGTTGCTGGAAGGTCTGGTTACTTTAGGAACCAAAGTCGGGTTGGATGTGGCTTTAAAATAGTCTCCAAGAATTTCCAAGGTCCGCTTCTGAGATTGAAGGGAGGGGGGGAATCCCACTGCTGCCGCCATATAAGGGTGCAGTTCAGGTTCTGTTTAAGCCACCGGACAGTGTACCTGCCCAGCACCATCTGAACTGTACCCTGACACCAGCTCCTGGCACGTCCTCCTGACCTCTCTTGATTTTGTGTCTCTAGTCCAAGAAGTCTGCCAGCTGCTTCCCACGGCCCCAGACGCCCAAAGGATGGGCCGAGGAACGCAAGCCCAGCACCCTGGCTGGAGGCAAGAAGGCCAAAGCTCCAGCAACTGACAAACAGGTGAGGAGGAGCCCCAAGGCTGCTGGCCTGACTGGAGGCTCCAGGGCTGCCTTGGGGTGGAACTGTGTCTCTGGTGGTCACTTGTGCAAGACCTGCTGAACTGGAGCAAATGCCCTGTGGAAGTGCCAGCCGGAGGTAACCAGACATGGGGGAGGGGGGCTTCCCTTGCCTGAGGAGGGGGAGAGGGCAGAGTTGTGGCTGAAATGTCCCAAAGACCCCAATCCTCCCTCCTGCAGTCCGAGAGGCGGCGGCAGTCGCTGGCATTCAGCATCCTGAATACTCCGAAGAAACTGGGAAGCAGCCTTCTGCGTCGTGGGGCGAACCGCAAAACAACTCCGAAGAACTCCCCTCGGACAGGGACACGGCGGTCCCCCAGGACATCCGTCTCCCCTAAGAGCAAGGTAGGCGCAAAGGCCTGGGCCCGCTGCCAGGGGCGGCTTTGGGGGCCCTCGCCATGTATTCTGCCAGAGGTGGGCGTGAAGGGAGTGTGGGTTTGCAGTGAAAGAAGCCGTCCTCTCCCCTGCTCCCTGCAGGGCCTGGGAAGGACAGGGGGAGGTGGGAATCCTAAGCCAGAGGCACCCCAAAGAGGCAGGGGGGGTCGACACGCTCCCCACCCCTGGCCCAGCGCGGCTTGAAGCCACCATGCGTTTGCTAGGCCTGCCCTCTGGGAGGAGGAAGGACTCCCTGAGAGGTTGCAAATATCCTTGGCACTTCAACAGGGTTCAGGACAGAAATGGGGGGGAGGAGGGATAGGAAGAGTGGGTGGAAGGAACAGAAGAGGAGTGGGGGAGCACGAGGGGGGCTTTCCAAAGGGAAGGCAGAGCATTCTGCCTCTCCTACATTGGGCTGCGTGTGCGCAGGAGCATAACCTCCCCTGATCCTGCTGCAGCCTCTTCAGGGCGCATCTCTATACCAGAGACAGTAGATGAGCTCCAAGCAGCCCCTGGAGAGACCCAGATCCTCCTCCTCTTCTCTCTCTCAGTCTTGGGTTTGTCCTTCTGGCCGCCTTGGCCTTCCGCCTCTGCTGCCCTTTGTCCACCCCATCAAGAGCCCGCTCCTCCGTTTGCCAGACTTCTTCCAGGCTGTCCAGTCCTGATGCGCTCGGCCTTTTAAACGCCACCAGAGCTGAGCTTGACCTTCATCAGCCCAGGGTCCTGGCGGGGAGAGAGGCTGAACTGAACCTGGGGGTGGGGTGGGGTGGGGAGCCACTCTCTCCCATCCGTGCCATTCTTGCTGGCAGAAGGAACCTCCAGCACCAGGCGTGGCTGGGGCGCTTGGCCTGCTTCCCCTGAGTTCTGCCCCCCGGGGGGGGGGGGTTTACAGGAAAAAAGCCCTCTTCTCCTCTGGCGCTTGGGTGGGTGGGTGGTTGCTTCTCCTCACAGCCAGGAGGCCTGGGTGGAAGCATGTGGGCCAGAAAGGGGTCCCTGGTCAGACTGCCTCCAAAGGCTGCCAGGAGAAGGACTTCCCTGTCCCCCCCCCCTCCGGGTGCTTCCAACTCCGTTGCCTTTGTTTCCTTACAGTCCAGCCCCAAGTTCCTGAGGAACACAAAAGTCTAAGGCCTTTGGTTCTGGCGGAAGAGGACCCCCCCAGCCAGCCACCCCACCACCACCCTTCTGCCTCGCCCCAGGAGAACGGGTGCCGTGGGCTAGGCCGCCCCCTCCCCATCTCCTGCCAGCCGGATCGCCAGCAGCCTCACCACCTCCTCTTCCATGCGCCCCCCCCCCCCCCAGTGGGAGGAACGCGACCTTCTTCAGAATAACAGCCCAGGATGCCACTGGGTGGAGAGTGGCGGCGACACCTGGAGCCTGCTCCCCCTCCCTCCCTCCGCAAGACCACCTGGCATGTTTTAGGGGTCAAAAGACCCCTCTGGGTGGAGGACTTGGAGAGCTCAGGGACCCCCCCCCCTCCATGGCCGTGCTGGTGACTTTGCTTGAGAAGGGGGGGGGGGGTTTGAGGCACACTCAGCTCCAAACCATTCCGCGCTCTGGCCTTGGGTGGGCCTTTGCTCAAGATGCAACAGTCCAGGACCAGGCGCCGTAGAGTTGAGCCAGGGCCGCAGGCAGACTCTGCCCCATGGACCAAAAGGGGGGGGGAGAGAGTGGCTATAGCCGGAACGGGAGGGGGTCCCTCTTTGCCAGGTGGCCTCCCCCTGGCCTGACCTCTTCTCACAAGAGGGGCCGCGGGGGGGGGGGGGCTTCCCCACTCTGTACCGCTGGACCTGATTCCCAGGGCCAAAGGGAAAGAGCTCTTCTTCCCGCTGCGCCACTGACTCTCTTCCCCCCCCCCCAGCTTTGCTGTCTCACGTCAATCCTTTGGCAAAGGGGAGGCCGGTGCCAGTGTTGCTGCCCCTTCCCCGCCTCACCTGTTGTTGGGAGGACGAAGGAGGAACTGCTTCTCCTTGGCCAGGAAGAGGAAGGAGTCCTTCCTTCCCCCCCCCCCCCCCGGGCAGAGGAGTCTGGGGGTGGCAGCGGTGGCTGCTGCTTCCTCCCAGGGCTTGTGTGGTTGGAAGTCTGGAAGGGCTTCCTTGACTGGAGGAGGAGGGGGGGCCCTTGCTTTCCCCTGGGAACGGGGAGGGGGGGCTTCCTAGTGTTTCTGGAAGGGGGGCCTCCTTAAAGCTCCTTCTGGACGATGAGCAAAGTGGGCGGAAGGACCAGCTTTTTCCAGGCTGGGTGGAAAACCCTCCCTCCCTCCCTCCTTTTCTTCTGCAGGCTTTCCATAGCTGTGTAGCTTTGTATTGTACTCAGTAGGCACCGCAGGGGTGGGGGGTGGGTGGGGGGGTGAGTCTTCAGAGTGGTGGTCTTCCTGCAGAGGGGGTGGGGTGGGCAAAAACTGCTTCCAGGATGAATGGGGGCTCTTCCCCAGAGCAAGCGCGAGGGATGGGGAGAGAGCAGCTGGTCCTTTCCCCTGACCGGGGGTGGGGGCGGAGGGGGGGAGGACCTGCCCTGCCCTGGAGGGGCCGGTCCTATTGAATGGGTGGCCCCCTTCTTCCCTGGGGTGGAAGGATGCCCCCCCCTGACTCTGGGCCCCCCTTCACTCACAACCCTCTTAAATATGCCCCTTTGTAGAGAGTTTAGGAATCAAATGTGTCATTTTAAATAATGTTTATACTTGTAAATAAATGGTATTTTTCTCCCAGCAGTGAGTGTGCCGTGTGTGTGTGTGTGTGTGTGTGTGTGTGTCCATTGCACTGCTCTCCAGTGCAAAAATAATTTTCCCCCCTGCCCCCACTTTGAGTATAGCAAAGGTGCCCAAATTACAACCTGTGAGCCTGATCTAGCCTGCGACATCCATTCATCCGGCTTGTGGTACCCTCATTGCTCCTGGAAGCTGAAGTAAAACGCACACCCACAGGCACATTTCACTTCTGCTTCCGGAGGTGATGAGGGCGGTGTGGGCCAGATAAATGGGTATCAGGGCCAGATGCGGCCCACTGGCCGCAGTTTGGACATCCCTGGTGTATAATTTTGGCTCCAGTCCCTTTGACTCAGTCCTGGCTCCCCTTCTGGGCCGCCAAGTCGCTGGCTGCTAAGCCCTGCCGGGGAAGGCACTGAACCTGGGCAAGCTGAGGCAGGCCGTGGCCGTTTCAAAGCAAGAGGATTCAAATGGATTGTGGGTACTGGGGTGGTGGTGGTTAGAGTGGTGCGCTGGCTTCTCATGGGTTCCCCCAGGAAGCAGGAGGCCTGGCGCCTCCGTGGCATTAAAGTTTCTCAGTTGAAAAAACCCCCAGGAGTGGGGAAGCCAAGAGGGAGGCTCAGGAGAGGAGAAGAGAGGCATTTCCCTGCCGCCCTCCAGTCGGAGCAGAAGGTGGTTTTATTGGGAAAGAGTTTGGGGGGTGGAGGGGGCTTCGGAATCCAGGGAATGGCCTTTCCAGATGTTGCTCTGCTTTGCTCCCTCCTGGAGAAGAGGCCACATCCGGCCCTTTGCTGCTCCCAGCTGCATCCTGGCCCTTAAGGAGGGAAAGAAGACGGGGGGGGGGGGGTTGTTGACCAAAGTCAAGATCCACTTGGAGTGGTTTGAGCCCCAGCGGAGCAGCCGTGAAGGTCCGGTCTCTCTCCTGGCCCTTGGGGCAGGCGGGCCGCTCTGGGTGCCAGAACAAGGCAAAGCAGGTCCCTTTTCTGGGGGGGGGGGACCCTCCCTCCCCACAGCAACAGAGGGTTGTGATGGGGGGGAGGGGGGTTTCCCCTGCTGCCTCGGCTCTACGGGGGAGCGTGCCCTCTCTTATGGAGAAGGTGAACGAGGGGCAAGAAGAAGGGGTTGGTTTCCCTTCTGCAGCCAAGAGGGGCATGTCTGGTTCACACTGAAGACAACATGATCCACACACACACACGCACACCCTCTCCAAAAGATGGGCTGGTACTTGCCATAAATGTGCCATTTCTCCCACTCGTGGGAGGAGGGTGGTTGGAGACCTTAAGGCAGGCGTTCTCAACCTATGAGCCATGAAGTTTTATGGCAGGGGCTCCCCCCCCCCCCCCGCGGGAGGGAACCCCCAGCCTGGCCTGCTCAGCTGTCCGGGGGGGGGGGGGCTAGTTCAGCCCTGCCTTAAAGGGTCTTTTTAAAGTGAAAATCATGCCTTCTGGATTTCATGTTAAATGAAGAAGGTCTCCCTTGCTTAAAAGTCAGCCATATCCAACTCTAAGGTGCGGTGCTCATCTCCATTTACAGCTAAAGAGCCAACGCTGTCTGCATCTGCATGGTCATGTGGCAGGCATGACTAGACACCAAAGCGCACGGAACACTGCCAAAGTGGTACCTGTTTATCTACTTGCAATTTCTTGCTTTCAAACTGCTAGCTTGGCAGGAGCTGGGACAGATGACGGACTCTCACTCCATCATTCAGCACTTGGGCCTCAAAGTGTTGAACTGCCAACCTTCCAGTTGTCAAGCTCAGCACCTTAACCAGGAAGCCACGGTGGCCCTGGGGCCAAGAGAGTTGCATGCCTTTCTGAGAGCATATAACTGTAGAGTACTCCGCAGGGGAGCTCAGGCCTGCCAGGCCTCCGGGAGTCAAAAAGGGTCTCCTCCTCCTCCTCCTCTTGCTGGGGGGCTGCTCTCCCTGCCAGCTGCTTCTGCCAAACTAGGGAAAGTTCTTCCTGCAACGCTGCTGGCATGAGGCAGGCCCTTGGAAGAGCTGCCTTGCCTGCCAGCCGTTCTCTGGCCATCCCCAAGCCCCCCTCGCCCCCCCCCCGCAATTTTACCTGTGGCTGGTCTCTGACCCCCAGTTTAGGGCGCCCCACTTCCGCTCTCTTGGCTCTCCTGCATTTCCCAGGTGAGGGCCTTCCGCACGGCGCCCCTTGGGTCGAGGATGGTGCATTCAAAGCGTGTGTGCAAATCCTTCACCGTGAAGGCACGGAAGATCAGCTCCCGCTCAAGGGAAAGGCCTGAGCCCTTGGGTTTCTCCCTGCGGGGAAGCAGAGCAGATGGAGACGGAAGAAGCCAGTGCTTGTGGGCTGGGGTTGGGGCAGTGCTGGGAGATCTTGGGTGTTCCTGGCATCATTTCATCTGTGGTTGGTGGAAGGGTGGGCTGGGAATGAAGCCCCCCCCCTTGCCAGACCCCCCCCACGAGAGGAAGGTCCAGCTGACCAGCCTCCCCCCCCCCCCGGGCTGTTTGTCACCTGCCAAGGCTGCCTTTGAGGGAGGCCGCCTGGCAAGGAAGGAAGGAAGGAAGGAAGCACCGGAGCGACTTCCTCCTCTTCCTTTTCTCTTAGACTTCCTTTGGGTGAGGCAGATTCCACAGCCGCTCTCCTCAGGGGCCTGGGGTGGGGGGTCAGCTGGACAGGCCGGGGGGCAGGGGGGGCTCTGGGTTTCACTCCCCAATACTGTAGTCCTGGTAGCACAGGGGGCTAAACTGCTCTACCGCACCCAAAACATTGTGAGTTCTATCCTGATGGGGAGGGCTACAAGGTTGACTCAGCCTCTTCCTTGCGGGATCAGTAAAATGAGTACCCAACAGGTTGGGGTCAAAATGCTACGTGGCTTGTGAGCCACCCAGAGAGTGCATTAAGCGCCATAATGTGTTCATTGGTACCACGATATCCTTGTTAAATAGAGCTGAGTTACACCTGCAGGCAGAGCTCCTACCCTTTCGGGAGGACCTAAACACCTGGCTGGCAGGCTTCTGCCCTTGGCGTGCTCCGGTGGGCCCACCCTGGGCCGGATTGACATGGAAAGAGGGCCCCCCCCCGAGGCTATTCCCCTCCTGTGGCCCTGCTTTCACCTCCTCCCATTTTAAGCTTGTAAATTACATGAGAGATCATAACCTACATCGTTCCTGTGATCGACACATCTCTCAATCTAGACGAGGCCCCTCTTGGTCTTGAGCCCCTCGGCTGAGAAGCCTCGTTAGCCCGTAGGGAAATCTGGCCCTGGGGGGCGCACAAGCTTCAGGCACAGTGTGGTTGATGCCTGGCCCCCCAAGTCGGGCGGGTCGCTGGGCCCCATTTCCTTGGTTTTGGGTAGCAGGGGGGGGCTCCTCCCCCTGCCTGAGTGCAGTGTACACTTGGTTGTCTTTTGCTGTGCGCTCCCCCCACCCACCCACCCACCCCCTTGCCAGTCTGTGGAAAGGTTGCATGAAGCCAGTCAGGGTGTTACAGGAAAGGTGTGGCGGTGGCGGGGGGGGGCCCCTGCCCCCACCCCCGCTCTAGCATCCCCTGCCTTGCCCTTTGCTGCCTTCCTCCTGCTCTGGGCCTGTGGGCAATCTTTCCCCATGGCAGGGGAGAAGGAAGGGACGGGGTGCCGGAAGGGGCCGCCTGGGGGCTCACCTGGGTTCCTCCTGGCTGACGGCTCCCTCCGGGTACAGTTCCTCCACAAACGTCCCATTGGCGAGCCAGTAGATGAGGCTGCTGCGCGGGTAAGCACTGCGCCCACGGCATGCAACGCTGAAGGCTCCTCCTGAGGGGGGAGAGGAGAGGGCCAGGCACTTGTGAGTCGCCCGCGGAGGGCCATGGGCCGGTCACGTGATTCAGCGGGCCGGTCACGTGGCTCCTCCCACCGGAAGTAAAACGTGCCTTGCCATGG
Source organism: Furcifer pardalis (assembly GCA_030440675.1). Taxonomy (NCBI): domain Eukaryota; kingdom Metazoa; phylum Chordata; class Lepidosauria; order Squamata; family Chamaeleonidae; genus Furcifer; species Furcifer pardalis. Next base: position 118,305,001 of record CP126895.1, read on the forward strand.
GTTTTGCAACAGGGTGAGAGAGATTTTTAGGCTGCCATTGTCTCTGCTTAAACCAGGGGTGCCCAAACTATGGCCCATGGGCCAGATCTGGGCCCTGACACCAATTCATCCGGCCTTGTCGTACGGGCGCATTTTACTTCCGCTTCCAGGAGAGACAAGGGTGTTGTGGGCCAGATAAAATGGTGTCAGGGCCCAGATCTGGCCCATGGGCCATAGTTTGGCCACCCCTGCTCTAGGGTGACCCACCTCCCTCTTGGCCAGCCACTTCTTGAGGTCCTCTGACCAGGGCCCTCCTCTGACCGCTTTGGACTCCGCCTCACCCCACGCCCTGGACTGGACTGACCCAGAAGGCCAAAGGACTTACCCAAGGAAGGGCTGAAGGAGAGCCGAGAGGAAATAGTCGGCCGGGGTTTGGCAGCAGCCTCTGAAACACAGAAGAAGCATCAAGGCCATGCTTTCTAAGAGGAACCTTGTTCTCTACCCCCCAATATTGGCTCTTCCCCTTTCCTGGTGCTTAAACTGCTGTCCAGCAGCCATAATGTTGTGAGTTCAATCCTAATGGGACTTCAGGATGACTCAGCTTCTTCCAGCCTTCTGAGGCCAGTGTCAAATGAGTCCCCAGCATGTTAGGGGCAAAATGTGCATGAACTTGTGAGAAGTCTGTGTGTGGACAGTATGTGCAGCTGGAGCCACAAGGCAGAGAGCCCTGGGGTGGCAGAGACACCGTCTTGCTTTGGCACAGAAAGGGCAGGAGGCCCTTCTCGCCCACCCCACGGCCCACCCCACGGCCCACCCCACGACCCAAGGAGGTTCCTGCCCCAAGCCTTCCTTGTCTTGCCCCTTCCCGTTTCTTTGTCTAAACATCTGGCCTCCGTCCCTATTTATTTTATTTATTTATTAAAATTTGATACCCCGCCCCAATCGGGAGGACCCGACTCTGGGCGGCTTACATCCTAATAAAAGCAAAACAAAACCCAAACACTCAGTTAAAACATCAGGATTAAAAATTATCAGAAATTTAAAAACAAGAACAGAAACTACACCCCAGTAATCCCCAATCCAACTCAGGAAGGCAGTCCTTATATGAGCCACTTGGTATGGGAACCCACGCTCCCGGGTCCCCACACCTGATCTGCCAGCCAGGTTTTCACGCCCTTCCGGAAGGGCAAGAGCTCTGTCTGCAGGCGCAGTTCGGTGGGCAGGAGGTTCCAGAGGGTCGGGGCGGATACGGAGAAGGCTCTCCTCCTCGTACTGGCGAGGTGCGCCTCTCTCGCTGAAGGGACAGCAAGGGAGCCTCTCCGATCCGCCCTGGTGGGCCGGACAGATGTTCTTGGGGTGACGCGGTCTCTTAGGTATCCTGGCCCACTACCATATAGGGCTTTAAAGGTAATAACCAGCACCTTGAATTGCACCCGGAGACATACTGGCAACCAGTGCAGCTCCCGGAGCAGCGGCGAAGCATGAGCATAGCGCCCACACCCCACCACTACCCGGGCCGCCGCATTCTGGACCAACTGGAGTCTCCGGATGGTCATCAGGGGCAGCCCCATGTAGAGCGCATTACAGTAATCAAGTCTGGAGGTGACCAACGCATGTGTGACCGTGAGCAAGGCATCCCGGTCTAGGAGTGGGCGTAACTGGCGTATTACACGAAGTTGTGCAAAAGCCCTCCTGGCCACGGCTGCCACCTGCTCTTCGAACAGTAGCCGTGAGTCCAGGAGGACCCCCAGATTACGCACCGGGTCTGTTTGGGGCAGGACTGCCCCATCCAGAACCAAAGATGGCAGCTCCTTTGTTAACACAGGACCCCTTACCCACAGCCACTCAGTCTTGCCGGGATTCAGCTGTAGCCCGTTGTCCCCCATCCAGACCTTAACAGCCTTCAGACACCTGGAAAGGACTTCCACCGCACCGCTTGGGTCCCCACGGGCAGAGATGTATAACTGGGTATCATCAGCATACTGATGATACCTTACCCCGTGGGAACGGATGATCTCACCCAGCGGCTTCATATAGATGTTGAATAGGAGAGGAGAAAGTACCGAGCCCTGAGGCACCCCATATTGCAGGGGCCTAGGGCTGGACTTCTCCTTCTCCAGGCACACCGACTGGGTCCTGCCCCTCAGGAATGAGGCAAACCAGGACAACACTGTGCCCTGGATCCCCAGACCCTGGAGCCTACCCAGAAGGATGCCATGATCGACTGTATCAAAAGCCGCTGAGAGATCGAGAAGAGCAAGGACAGACGGTTCCCCTCCGTCCCGCTCTCTCCAGAGATCATCCACCAAAGCGACTAGTGCGGTTTCGGTACCATATCCGGGCCTGAATCCTGACTGAAACGGGTCCAGATAATCCGCTTCATCCAGGACTCCCTGCAACTGCTGCGCCACAGCCTTTTCCAAAACCTTACCTAAAAAAGGTAGGTTGGACACTGGACGGTAGTTGGAAATTTTTGTGGGGTCGAGGGAAGGTTTTTTTAAGAGGGGAAGCACCAAGGCATGTTTAAAAGGTGCGGGAAAATGCCCCTCTTTTAGTGAAGCATTGATAATCGCCTCGACCCAGCCACCTGCCACAGACTTGGAAGCTTTTATTAACCAGGCAGGGCATGGGTCCAGTGCACAGGTTGTGGCGCGAACAGATGCAAGAAGCCTGTCCACTTCCTCAGGGGCAACGGGATCGAACCGATCCCAGATGACATGGCTAGACTGTGCCATGGTCAACCCCAGCTCCATACGTTCCACGCCGGGATTCAACTTCGAGCGGATCTGAGCGATTTTCTCCGCCAGATAATCAGCAAAGTCCTCAGCCGAGCCCTGCCACCCAGGGCCCGGCCCCCCTCTACCGAGGAGGGACCTGGTCACCCGGAACAAGGCCGCTGGGCGATTATCTGCGGAGGCAATAAGGGTGGTGACACCCATCCAGGGCCACCAGGCAAAAGGGATAAACTTTAAGGCAATCTCATGGTGTCACTGCAGTGGCTTAGTGGTTAAGACACGGAACTTGACAACTGGAAGGTCAGCAGTTTGAGATCCAAGTGCTGCATGACAGAGTGAGTACCCGTCTTTGTCCCAGCTCCTGCCAAACAATTCGAAAGCAATGCATAGCAAATAGATACATAGGTACAGTACCTCTTTGATAGGAAAGGTAACAGGGTACAGTGCGCTCCTGTATCTAAGGCACATGACCATGGAAATGTCTACAGAGGAACGCTATGAAGGGAGAGGAGGAGAGCATCCTGGAGGTCCGGCCGGGCCGGCGCCCGAGCAAGGCAGGCTTTGGCCTCAGAGTCTTTCGTACATACTCTGGCCGCCTTGAGTGGGACTGGGAGAGCCTGAAGTCCAGAAAGGAAGCGAAAGGAGCACCTTTCCGCCTTTGGCCTTACCTGCCCCGGGGAAGAAGGAGCCGCTGCAGAGCAGAGCCAGGAGGAGACCTGGGAAGGGGGGGGGGAGAAGAGAGGGGCTGTAAGGTCATCATCATCCTTCAGAAATCATCCACCCGTAGCCAGTGCAGTGTCTCCCTTGCCCCAGGGCCGTGTGATATAACCACGGGATAACTGAGTTGTGTGAAGCCACCCAGTCCAACCCAGTGCGCAAAGCAGGACATCCAGAGCAAAGCAGGTTGGACAGAGGGAGGGAGGGTGGGCCTGTGGAAGGCCTCCTGCCGTGGCCAGCTTCCCACCTCCCCCCCAAAGTCCTATTGGTCTCACTGGGGCCTCCTATGGAGAGCATTTCCACCCCTAAGCAGGCAAACATCTCTTTGGAGTCTCAAACCACTGGGTGGGGGGGGATGAAATGCTAGGGTTGTTTTTCACTTGATTCTGCCATTTAAAAAAAGGTGTGTGTGTGGGGGGGGATATTTATAGGGGCTTCTCCACTATGGCACCTGAAGGGGATGAAAGGGCCCTTTCCTGGAAAGCCAGGATACCTTAGAGACCGCGTCGCCCCAAGAACTTCTGCCCGTCCCACCAGGGCGGATCGGAGAGGCTCGCTTAGGATTCCATCGGCTAGAGCCTCTCTAGCACCAGGAGGAGGAGGAGGAGGAGGAGGAGGAGGAAGGCCTTCTCTACGGCCGCCCCGGCCCTGTGGAACTTCCTGCCAATCGAGCTACGCATACAGACAGAGCTCCTGCCCTTTCGGAAAGGCATTAAACCCTGGCTGGCAGGGCAAGTGTGGGGATCCGGGAATGCAGGATCTCATGCTGGGTGGCTGATCAGATGAGACAGCCACCCCACCCCACCCTGCTCTGACCTAGTGCTGTTTTGAAGCTGTGTAAGTATAATTTTTATAATTTTTAAAATTAATTTTAACTTAATTTTAACTGAATTTTTAACATTTAGTTAATTGTAGTCTTAATTGTAATGAATGAATTGAATTTTAATATGTACGAGACATGTTGGAGTGGCAGATTGGCTGGATATGTACTATGTACTATTGTTTTAAGTTAAGTCTTTTTTGTAATGTTGTAAGCCGCCCAGAGTTGGGGTCTACCTAATTGGGGCGGGATAACAAATTTGGACAAATAAATAAATAAAATAAAGCTGGGCTCCTTCCCTCCCTCCTTCCTCCATCCATCCATCATTTGCTTCATTCCATCATCTCCTTCCTTCCTTCCTTCCATCCATCCTTCCATCATCTCCTTCCTTCCATCCAGTGATGGGATGATAAAAAATTTAGTACCCCACCATGACGTCATCACAGTGGGGGCGGAGCTAACGTCATGACATCATGGGTGGAGCCAACGTCATGACATCATGACGTTGTAGGCGGGGCCAAAAATAAAATAAATAAAATAAAAATAAAACACACACACACCCCCCTCAAACCCCCCCCCCACAAAACCGTTAATAAAATAAATAAATAAAATAATAATTAAATAAAAATACACCCAAACACCCACCCACCCCAAACACAAACCCCTCTTACAATGGGGACCGTTGGGGCTGGCCCCGAGCCTTGGTGCCCGGCGGCGCGCCTAGCCGGGCGGCCCTGCGCTCCCGGCTGCAACTCTCCATGGGCGGCCCCGAGCCTTGGTGCCCGGCGGCGCGCCTAGCCGGGCGGCCCAGCGTTCCCGGCCGCAACTCTCCACGGGCGGCCCCTAGCCTCGGCGCTCCGCGACGCGCCTAGCCGGGCGGCCCCGAGCTGCCCATGGAGAGTTGCGGCCGGGAGCGCTGGGCCGCCCGGCTAGGCACACCGCCGAGCGCCGAGGCTTGGGGCGCCCGTGGAGAGTTGCGGCTGGGAGCGCTGGTCCGCCCGGCTAGGCCCGCCGCCGAGCGCCGAGGCTTGGGGCGCCCGTGGAGAGTTGCGGCCGGGAGCGCTGGGCCGCCGGGCTAGGCACGGCTCCTCCTCCTAAGCCCTCCGCCACTGCCAGAGCCACTTCAAAATGGTCCGGCTCCGGCAAAAACAAGTGCGCATGTGCAGAAACAGAATCTGACGCATGCGCAATTTAAAATTGCAGCACGCATGCGTCAGATTGACTTCTGCGCATGCGCACTGAATTGGAGCCATTTTGGGTCCAATTTAAAAAAAATTTTTTTTTCTTTTTTTCAGGCGTCCGGAACCGGACGCCTTAAAAATAGACTACCCTCTCGGAGAACCCTCCGAAATTGTTCTTACCGGTTCCAGGGAACCGTCTGGAACCGGGGACATCCCATCACTGCTTCCATCCATCATTTCCTTCTTTCCTCCCTTCCTTCTAGCTCCCAGGTGGGCCCTGCTGAAGTCCTCGATGTCTTCAGAGACACCTTTTCCAAAACCAGTTTTGCGTTTTTTCCCCCCTGGGGCCCCCTTGGGTCTGGGCAGCCCTTGCAGAATCCCATGGGGGTGGGGATGGGGGTGGGGCAGGCCCCGGCTAGCTGGCCAGAGCCGCCCACCCTGGTCTTGGACTTCCCAGAATAACCTGAGTGCCATCATGGGAACAGGGTGATTCACCATCCCGGGGGCTGCCGGTCCGCCATGCCTGGCTTTGCCCGGGGGCCATGCGGTTCCTAGACCTGCTCCATCCACAGCATGTTCCACTCTCTGGTCTGGGCTGCCCTTTCTGCACATGGCACCTCTGGCGCAGAGAGGCAGGCGGCCCACTTGAGCTCTCTCTCTCCCACGCCCTGCCTTGCCAGGCCTAATGGCAGCTCTCAGTTTGGGTCCCGAGGGAGGGGGGGCTGCAAATGTCCAAATGATGCAGAGAGGGAAGAGGGGGGCTCGCCCCCACCCCCACCCCGGTCCCACCTCTTTGACTTAGTCCTTGCTTTTCCTCAGGGAGGTTTCCTTTGGCTGGGAAGCAGAGAAACTGCAGGACACCCCCCCCCCCGCACTGTTTTCCCCAGGGAACAATGGAGCTGTAGCCTTTGGGACCCCCCATCTTCTTCTTTTTCTGCCGTATCGGAATCCAAATCTAGGCGATTCTCATGGTGACCAGCCATGATTACTGTCCTGAGAATAGAATGCAGTGGCCTTCCATTGGCCTTCGGCATCGCAGTGTGACCCCCCATCGTACCCCTGATCCCGTCCCGGGAGTCCCTTCCTGGTCCTGAGCCCTTTTGCCCTGCAAAGTCCTCCTCCTCCTCCTCCTCCTCCTCAGCCCCAGGAGGCCAGGGTGGATGAAGCTGCTGCTGCCCTCCGTCCAGAGGGATCTGAGTGGGCTTTAACCCACCTGGGGCCCATCGCCCTTCCTTCCCTGCGGACTCTGCCACCCAAGGTGGGGGTGGGGGTGGGGTGGGGGTCAGGGGAGTTAACCGTTGCCTGACAATTGGTGTTGAGTCTCTCTGACCCTCCCTGGAGGTTCCAAAGACCCTTTCCGAAAAGAGCCCCGCTTGACAGCAATCTAGCCGGGACGTAAGGAAGGCCTGCGTGGTCGCTGTGGCCGGGTCAGGAGGTCTCTCTCCAGGGTCCTTTCGGCTCCCCTGCCTTACCTCCGTCAGGTTTTTCAGTTGACGCACCTTTGCCCGGTTTCCAGTCAGGACCGCAGGCCCTGGTCTAGACCTGGCAGAGCTTCCTCCGATTGAGACGGGGAGGGGAGCCCTGGGTGCCACTGGTGTAACTGGTGACTCTGCTCCCCAAAACCCCTCCCATGGCTTAATGGGCAAGCAGTTCGTCGTCCCCTCCCGCCTGCCCCATCAGATATTAAATGCCTTCCTTTTGCTCATCTCTTTCTGGGCCCCCTCTGGCCCCCTTGCACCTGGTCTCCATTAGGTAGTCTATTAAGTGGGTCTTGCTCCACCTCTTGGCTGCTGCTCCCTCTCAAACACATACACGCACACCCCAAAAACCTCTTATAAGACCCAGCAGGTGAAGGCCAAGCCCAGGGGTGTCCGAACTACAGCCTGTGGGCCGGATCCGTCCCCTAACACCAATTCATCCAGCCTGTGCCACCCTTGTCGCTCCCAGAAGCAGAAGTAAAATGCACCCATACAGGTGTATTTTACTCCAGTTTCCGGGAGTCATGAGGACGGTGCGGGCTGGATGAATTGGCGACAGAGGCCGGATCCGGCCCACAGGCCATAGTTTGGGCAGCCCTGGCCAAGCCCGTGGCCGGAGCCCTGGCGAAGGAGGCATGAAGGGAACAGGTGTGGCCATTGGCTTCCTACCTGTGGCTGCAGGAGGCGGAGGCGGAGGCATCTTCTATGCACGGATGGGTAGCCTGGCTAGGAGGGGAGGAAGCCTTTTATAGGGCTCCTTCCCCCCAATTTATCATTTCTGAGTCACAACCTTTGGGGGAAACCCCCTCCTCCCCCTCCTGCAACGTGCCCAGATTTCTGGGAAGTGGGGTGGAATCGAGGGGTGGGGAGTCAGCAGAATTTGGCTTCTCTGGGCGGTCTGGGAAGCAAGGCTTTCCCCTTCCCCTGCGGGCGTCTGGGCGGAAGTCCTCAGGGCCACCCTGACCTTCTGGGAGAGACGGGCGGATGGCGGCCACTCAGAACGCCCCACCCTGGGCTAAGGGGGGGCTGGTTGCGTCGCTTCATGTGGCATTATGTGGGCAGAGGAAAGTGACACGGACACCTCATCTCCTTTCCTGGGGGCGCAGGGTTTAAAACTGATGTCCGGCAGCCAAAGATTGTGAGTTTGATCCTGATGGGGCTCAAGGTTGGCTCAGCCTTTCCCATCCTTCCAAGGTCAGTCCGTTGAGAATCCCAAGCTGTGAATTCCCTTGTAAAGCACACCGAGCAGCGTCCGACGGGAGGGGTGGATGCAGGCGGAAGTGCCCTTGCCGAGCCCGGCACTTTTCTCTTTCAGGCACAGGCAGGAGGCAGGCAAAGATGCCTGGGGGGGGGGCAGTGAACAAAGAGGGGCAGTGAACAACCCCCCCCCCCCAAGCCCTTGGCATCCCATGGCATCCCTTTCCCTCAACCTCCTCTCTGTCCAGCCTTGCCGAAGGAGGGAAAGAAAGAGTTAGGCGTGGTGGTGGAAATGGCCTGGCCCGGTGACCCTGCTGTGCTCATAGGAGTAAGTCCTACTGCCAGGGATTCAATGTTGAGTCTCAGGCGGCGGAAGAGGTTAACTAGTCTGACCACCCTGAGGACTAACGTGTGCCAACGTCCACAGGGAATGAAGGATGATGGTGTCCTGGGTGAAGTAAAGGGTCCCACTGGAGTCCCTCTTGATGGAGGGCAGCATCTCCATCCCTGCTGGCCTCGGGCGGAGGAGGGCTTGGCCTGCACAACGGGCGCAGGGCCAGAAAGTGAACTGGATCCATGGTCTGGGTGTCGCGCTGCGTTATGGAAGGCCATGACGTTGGATTAAGAGTTCTCCACCTTTTTAAGCCAGGGGCCATTGGGTCACGCTCCCTTATACAGCTTTGGGGGCAAGACAGGCGTTTTGCCCTTCCTCCACCGCATGGCACTTCTTGGTGTGGTGGAGGTGAGCCACATGAAATGGTACAATGGGCCGCATCCAGCCCACAGGCTGCAGGTTGAGAATCCCTGCATTTGTACCGACCCACCTGAGCGGTCACGGTCAACGCATGGTGGCGCTACACAGAGAGTCTATTCGAGGAGAGTCCAGACATCAACGTCCAAAAGGCAAGCCGAGATCTGTTTACTGGTAGTCCAAGCCAGCGCCTGATGCAGAGGGTCTCCAGGGCCATCGTCAGGGTGGGCAGAGAAGTCAGGGTCACGGCAGGCAGGCTGGAGTCCAACAGGGCGTTTGTTGCACCGACCCTGGCAGGCTGCAGCACACTTCCTTCTAAGCCTCCCAGCTAATTGGTATCAGCTGGGAGCCTTCCTGGGCGCTTGGCTGTCGCCTGCCTGCGTCTCAGGTGTAGCTGCCTTCTGCACTTTGCCCTGACGGAGGGCTGATCCCTGTCAGAGCCAGAGCCCTGGTCGGACAGCTCAGCTGCCCATGGGGTGTGTGTGTGACAGACTTGGGCCAGGCGCAGGCTGAGGTCCTTCAGGTTCGGGTGCAGGCAGAACTGGGCGAGGCATTGGGAGTGGCCCCTGATCCAGGCCATCCTCGGAGTCTGATCAGGACTGGATCACATTAGAAGATGGTTCCCAGGACCAATGTTATGGCTGATCACCATGAGGAGAGCCAATATTCTGAATCGGATACGGCCCCTGGAGAAGAAAAAGGAGCGGAGGAGGAAGAGCAAGAGGAGAGCTGGATTTCCTTGGGTCGAATCCTGAGGCTGGATTTGCCAAGACGTGGCTGAGACCATGAAGGTGCCACTGTGGCCATTTGGCTCCCTGGTCTTCTTGCTTCCGTGTCCCCATTAGATTAGATCCACTCCACCTGCGATGCGGATGTGAAAGGGCAGCTGAAGTTCATGCTGTCCTTTCAAGGGCCATTCGTTCCCTAAAAGGCGCCTTGTGCATTTCCTCCATCCAGCTGGGGACAAGGAAGACCCCGCGGGAGGCCCTGCAGCAGGGCTCCTTCTGCTTTCAAGAGGTTCTTCAACCCTGTGGCATCACAGCATCCATCAGTAGTGGTGGTGAGACTCTCCCAAGCAGACCTTCCAGTCCTAAGGTGGTGACAGCTGAGTGTCTGCTTTGAGGAGGTGGAAAGCCTTCAGGGATAGCAGAAAAGGGCCGGGATCAGCTGTGAGTCCTTAGTCACATCCTTCTGACTCACTCACACTCACACTCACTCTCTCTGTGGGAAGGGCAGGTGGAAATCTTCAAAAGACACCATGCGTCCTCGCTTCAGCTTCACAGTGTGTGAGATTTTTACCCAATAAAACCACCTCCCATTATGCCCCGCCACCCCGTGGGTCCTGCTCCATCAGGCATTCCTTCTGGGGGGGGGGGCAGAATGGCTGTTAAAAACCCTCCTCCAGTTTGGTTACTCGCCCTCCTCCTCCTCCTCTATGCCTGCTCTATGCCTCTGAGTGTGTGTGTGTGCATACGTGTGTACGCGTGCAGCTTTGACCGCATTTCTTTCCAGACTGAAAGGACATGAAAGAAGCTGATCCAATCTTTTCCCAGTGAGAGTCACATGCATCCATGTAGTAAACCCATTCGTGTGGATTCACAGAGACCACTGAGGAGGAGGAGGAGGAGAAGGACTTGGCAGAGTGTAGGGGCAGAAACAGACATTGGAGAGAGCCCAGAATTAGAACATGGCTCTATTATAATAGAATAAGGACACAGCAATGCCACTTCTGCAACACACACACCGCCAGTGGTGGGTTGTCAAAAATTTTACTACCCACCGTGATGTCATGGATGTCGTGGGCGGGGCCAATGTCATGACATCATGATATCATGGGTGGAACCGACATCATGATGTTGTGGGCGGAGCCAAAGAAAAAATATATATAATATAATTTTAAAATAAAATAAATCAAAATCAAGACACACACCCCTCAGCCCACCCACCCCAAACAAAAAAACCCCATTAACTTACCTACCCAACTAGGCAGGCAGGCAGGAACCATGGCGGTGGAGTGGCAAACCGCCACGACAGTGCGGCGTGGCAAGGAAAGGCCCCCGCTTCCCCCTCCACTTGTACAGGCGCTTTCTTCCTTTCCGGGCAGCCAAAATGGCTGCCCAGAACTGTGCATGCATCAAACCTCTATTTGACACATGTCCAGTTCTATTTTTTATTGTGCATGCGTCAAATAGAGGTTTGACGCATGCGCAGTTCTGGGCAGCCATTTTGGCTACCTGGAAGTACACTCCCGGAAGGGGCCCTGGAGAGGCGACTGAACTGGGTCGCCCAGGGGTTCAACCCCCCCCCCAGCGACCTCCTCCTGATGGGTGCTACCGGTTTGAGCAAACCGGTCCGAACCAGTAACATCCCATCACTGCCCCCCCCCAAAAAAAAAAATAGCATTCAGCGCACTTTCTGGGTGGGTCACAAGGTCATTTAGCATTTTGCCTCCAAAATGCTGGGGATTCATTTACCCAACCTCAGAAGGATGGAAGGATGGCTCAACCTTGATCCTCATCTGGATCAGACTCATAATGTTTTGGTTGCAGGAGAGCAGTGGAGGCCCTGCGCCACGAGGGCTCGTCGTGCTCTACTTGCGCAGGAGTGGCTTCTTTTGCACCAGGCAGGCCTTCATTCAGTTCCTGCCTCCCAGTCCAAAGGGGCTTGTGGTTCAGCTGGAAGGTTTTGGTCACATTCTGTCATAAACCTGTGAGAGTCCAGAACTCTCTCGCTTTATCCCTCTCAGTAACACACGTTGGTTTGCAAGGAAAGGAGAACTTTGGGAGAATCCTCAAAAGATGCTTCACTTAAAATTAGAAAGCGGCCACTTGGGTCCCTAAATGCTATTGACTGGGTTGCTTACAATTTGTTTAGTTCAGGGGTGCCAAAACTAATGCCACCGGCCGGATCTGGCCCCCCAAGGCCAATTCATGTGGCCCAAGCCACCCTCGTTGCTCCTGGAAACATACGGGCATGTTTTACTTTGGTTTGGGAAGGATGAGGGTAGGGTGGGTTGGATGAAGTGGTGCCAGGGGCCGGATATGACCCGCAGGCATTCTTTCCGGCACCCCTGGTTGAAGCAGAGTAAATGGCAGCCTACAATCAATCTCATCCTTTTACAAAACAAATCTGTTGCAAAACAGATGGCAAGCGTCTGTTACTTCCGCTTCCGGTGGGAGGAACCACGTGACCGACCCGCTGAACCATGTGACCAGCCCACGTCCCAAAAAGTTTGGGCACCCCTGGTTTAGTTTGTCAGTGTTTTTTAAGAAGAGCAGCTCCAGTCTCTGGAGCATGAAGGGGCGCAGGAGGAGGTGGGCCGTCAGTAGCCTTGGCTGGCCTGGGCTTCTCCGGCCCTCTGAGCTGCCCTGCTTTGACATGAGAGGAGGAAAGATGGCAGCACAAATCGATAGAAGGCATGAATTGATCACAGAAACAAAGAGGAGAAGAAGGAGGAGAAGAGCAGAGCACGCCTGGTCGTCAGCTTTACAAGGCCACTGGTTCAATGGCTGTAATTCTTACTCCCAGCCACCCATCTGTGGTAACTTCCCTTAGTCAGAGCCTTCACGGTATCTATTTTCCACTTTTAATTTGCTGGCTTTTGCAGTTGACGACAGCCAGGGTGCGTCAGAGGTGCAAAACGGCCGCATTGACCGTCCTCATGAAGAAGAAATGGAAACCCCTTCCACACGTGTGGCCCATGATGTCGCCCACACAGGAAGGATATGCAAAACAGGTGGCTTTCTGAAGCTCACCCTCCGTCTCATGACACATACCAAGAGCGCAGGCTCAGCAGTCCCGTCCTCAAGCTATTCCTGTCCTCTCTGGCTGAGAAAGCCACTTGCTGATCTCAACAGCTCCCAAGGACTGGGGGCCGGGGGGTCCTGCGGTATCTCAGGAGCCGCCATCTTTGGTTCTGGATGGGGCAGTTTTGCCCCAGACAGACCCGGTGCGTAATCTGGGGGTCCTCCTGGACTCAGGACTCCTGCTCGAAGAGCAGGCGGCAGCCGTGGGCAGGAGGGCTTTCCCAAAGCTTGGTGTGATACGCTAGTCATGCCTGCTCTTGCTCATGGCCACACACGCTTTAGTCACCTCCAGACTTGATTACTGCAATGCGTTCTACATGGGACTGCCCTTGATGACCATTTGGAGGCTTCAACTGGTCCAGAATGTGGCTGCTTGGGTGGTGATGGGGTGCAGGCATTATGCACATACCTCAACGCTGCTCCAGGAGCTGCACTGGTTGCCAGTTTGCCTCCGGGTGCAATTCAAGGTGCTGGTGATCACCTTTAAAGTCCTACATGATAGTGGGCCAGGATACTTAAGAGACCGCCTCACCCCAAGAACATCTGTCCGTCCCACCATAGCGGACTGGAGAGGCTCTCTGGTCATGCCATCGGCTAGAAAGGCGCATCTCTCTAGCACGAGAAGGAGGAGGAGGGCCTTTTCTGTGTCCGCTCCGGCCCTCCTGTGGAACCTCCTCCTGCCAACTGAGTAGAGTCTCCAGACAGAGCTTCTGCCCTTCAGGAAAGGGGAGAAGACCTGGCTGGTGGGGCATGTGTGGGGTGCGGGCCAGATGGTCAGCTTGGCTGGCTGGCTCCTTTGAATACCCTGCTTCTCTCCCTGTTTATTTTTTTACTGTTTAACTGTTTAATTTATGAACTTTATTGTAAGTAATGTGTTTTAACTGTTTTTAATTGTAAGCCGCCCTGAGTCCTCAAACAAGGGGGGGGGGGGTTATAAATGAAATAATAAGTAAATAAATAAGGGCTCCGTGTAGCCCCCCCCCCCTCCAGTTCCTGGCCCTTCCAAACAGCCCAGAAACTCCCGTTTGGGTCAAGACGCAGCTGTGGCGAAGAGCGGGCATGGCCTATTTCAACGCAATGTCTTTGTAGCCCATGTTCCTTCCAGGGCCAGTGGGAGCCCTTGCTGGACCTGCTGGTGGTCCAAAACCTCTCAGAAGGTGCCCAAACCCTTCATCATCATCACCATCCTCCCTCCCTCCCTCCCTCCCCTCCACACTACAACACACCCACGTTGGTGCCAGGCCAGGCCCTTCCGGAGGACTGGATTGATCCACAGAATGATGGAATGAGTGGATGGATGTTGAGGCCACCTTCCTCTCCCAGGGGATCCTATTTCGGGGGCTGGCAGGGCATCCCAGAGAGCCGGTCGGAGACTCGGGGGGAGGGATCCTTGCTTTCTCCCTGGACCCTCCAGGCAGGCAGATGGAGGTCAGGGTGAGCCCTTTGCAAGGAGACCAATGCCTCATGTTTGGACAGGAGGGCCTTTGAAGGCAAGAAGACACAATGCAATGCAACACAGTACAACGCTGTGGCCTTCCGTCTGCCTTCCGCATCGCAGTGTGACACACAGTGTACCACAGATCCAGTTCCTTTGAGTCACTTTCTGATCCTGAGCACACCAAGTCCTCCTCCTCCTCCTCCTCCTCCGCCCCAGGAGGCCAGGATGGGTGACGCTGTTGCCCTCCATCAAGATGGATTCAAGTGGGACCATTTAGTCCACTTGGGGACCCTCACCCTTCCTTCCCTGTGGACTTTGCCACCCAAGGCCACGAATCCTCCTCACAATGGTCAGGCAGTGGTGGGATTCAATTGTCTAATCTGTTAACTTTTTATTTCTTGATTTTCCCCCCATCTGTTAAATTTTAATATTGGTGAGTTTTATAGGGTGTTATAATGTTTATAACAATGTGCAAAAAATTATTTCATGATTTGTATAATTGTGATTGTTCAATTGATGTGAGCCGCTCTGAGTCAGGCTAAAAACCTGAGCGGATGGCATATAAATGCAAAAATGAAATTAAATATGCTGATATATTCTATTTTTGTGCATTACACAACCTTGCTGCCAATTCTCTTTTACAACTTGACAGAATGGGAAATGGCCAGGTGGCAGGAAACAAGTGGGAGGTTAAATCAGAAACCAGAATGGGCTTTGCTCCACACCTTTGAGATTGAAAGGGAGACATTTAAAACTAATCTGAATAATCTATTGTTGCTGATGGCTGCAGGAAGCTGTATTGTTATGCTTACTTCTTGTCTGTCATTCTGCTCGAGCACATCCAGCTTCTCCTTTAACCCCTGCATTTGGTGTATATAAACCATGCCTATAAGTTTTACTCCTGGTCTGAAGAAGTGGACTTGATCCACGAAAGCTAACAATAAAAATATAGCAGTTAGTCTTTAAAGTGCTACAGTGTTTTTGTTTTATTCCTTTTTTTGTTTTTGTTTTCTGATATGCCTGAACCACAGACTAACACGGCTGCTATTCCAAAAGATTCAGGTACCAAGACAGTAGCCAGGGCTCGATCTCGGTGTTTGGTCTTGCCACCAACGGGAGAGCCAGACTGGAAGATGTGGCCCACTCATGATAAAGAGCCTTCGCAGGCAGGAGATTTGAACAGCCAATCAGTGGAGCTATTCCGTGTTTCACTGGCAAAGTCAGCCCCCAAGCAGCCCCCAAGCCACTTGAGGCCATAACTCATGTCCAAAGGGTGGTGGTGGTGGTGATAATAATAATAATAATAATAATAATAATAATAATAATAATAATAATAATAATCATCATCATCATCATCATCATCATCATCATCATCATCATCATCATCATCATCATCATCATCATGTCAGAAATTATTCTGGGCTGAAAGGATTTTTGCTGGAGAACTTCCACTCAGAGGACGCCCGAATGAGGCTCCTTCCATGTCCCCAAGAGCTGGGACAGAGACAGGCGCTCAATCCATCATGCAGTACCCGGGTCTCGAAGTGCTGACTTGCAGGCCTTCCATCTAACAAGGCAAGCTTCTTAACCACCACTGAGCCACCTTGCAGCCCCTTAATCGTGTGGCAACTTCAACTGGTCCTACTTTTGGTCTCATGAAGCAGCTTCATAAATGGGCCACTTTGGGTCATCAGCAAAGCAGAGCAGTCACACGGCTATCCTGCCCCATATCCTGCTTAATGCATTCTCTGGGCTGTTGACAAATTAATTAGCATTTCGCCCCCCACATGCTGGTGACTTATTTTAACCAAGCTCGGAAGGATGGAAGAGGCTGAGTCAACCTGGAACCCCATCAGGATCGAACTCACAGCCTCTGGGTTGCAGTACAGCAGTTTAACCAGCAGATGGAGCCCTTCCCCTTCTCTGTGGGGAGGCAAGGGAAGCAAACCTAAACAGTGCTGCCTCCACCAGACCATTGCAGATGCGCTGCGGTATTTAAATTACCTTTGCCTTGTGTGGGGGACGCCAGTCATGGTCTTGCCCACAGCTGGAGTGTGGCTGATCCCTTCACACGAAGGAAGGAAGGAAAGGTGTGTGTGTGTGTGTGTGTGTTCATCATCCCACCTGTTCTTCTTGTTCCCTCTCCTCAAGTCTCCCTTGACTTAGGCTGACCTTGTGATGATCTCCAAGAATATGTCCTTCTTCCTCCCACAGCCATGCTCAGCTCTGGCGCAAGAAGGCCTCAGCCTTGGGGGAACCTGCCTGGGCCTTCTTCTTCCCTCCTGGCATCAGCCTAGTGGTCAAGCCTTCTAGTTCCCTTGGGAGTTTTCCAATCTCCTGGAAGGAAGGAAGGAAGGAAGGAAGGAAGGAAGGAAGGAAGGAAGGAAGGAAGGAAGGGAGCTCATCTTCTCCTCCATTTTGGGTTATTCCCTTCTCTTTCCTTGCAGTGGTTAACGTAGCCATCTGCTTTCTCTCCACACGCCACAGAATTCTGGCCAATTTCTGTCACCTTTTGCTTCTTGTCTTTCCTTTGCAATTTTAAGTGTTTCGTCTGTTGTCTATCCAGAGTTTTCCTTTCTTTCTATTACAAGAACAGTCTTTTTTTTTGCATTCTTCCTTAATAAACCTCTCTGGTTACAGACCACAGTTCTTACACTTTATGGTCAAATGAGTTTTGTAATGCAAATATGTTCCTTATGTGGACTTTAAATTCCTCAGACGTTGTGTTTAAATTCTATTTTGGCACTGTACTTCTTTGAGTGTTCTTTCTTCTGCTTTTGGTGTCTTCTGTCTCCCAGTCTACAAACACATCCATGGCAGCAGAAAAGCCCCACGGAGGGGAGCAGGAGGGTCGCATTGTCAGCGAGTTGCAGAAGTCCTGAAAGTAGATCAAGTCACAACAGAGGGAGAAGCGGGGGGGGGGGGGATTATCTTCCTCCTCCTCCTCCTCCTCCTGAAGATACGGGCCAAGCGCCAGGCCCAGAAGTCCAGTTTCCAGGAGAGAAGGCTGAGTCAACATGGTCCAGCCTGGCCAGGGGAGGAAGGACGCGCTCCCTGCCCTGTTGCACAGTTTGTTGTTGTCGTCGTTCAGTCGCACAGGTGAGTCTGACCCATTGCGACCCCAGGGACCTTTGCACGCCAGCTAGGCACCCCCCCCCCCAATCCTCCGCAGCCTGCTCAGTTGTACAATACAGTAATACCTCGCCTAGCAAGCATCTCGCCTAGCAAAAAACTCTCGTAACGAGAGTTGGTTTATCCACAGACCTCCCAGCCAAACCGCACCCTGGAGAAGGCTCCAATGAGCAGCAGAACACAATCCCAGTCCCTGTAGAAGCAGAGGGGACCCTGGGAAATGCACCAAAATGTCACCATTGCTGCCGCCGCTGCCTCCAACAAGGTGATTTCTTGCAACTTCTGGCATTGGGGGCAGCTGGCACAGGGTGGAATTTTAGAGCTTAAAATGGCCGTGCAGCTATTTTAAATTATAAAGGTGGTACGGGGTGGAATTATAGAGTTTAAAATGGCCATGCAGCCATTTTAAGCTCTAAAGACGCCAGTAAACCCAATACATAATTATTATTTTTTTGTGCATAACTCAGGACATGATTTATGCAAAAAAAAAAAAAAAAACCAACACAACACCTTATGCAAGTTGAATTTTACATAAGTAGAGGCATGGATACATTGGGCTTTTACTGTACAGTATTTGGAATTGGATGCAGCCCTTGAAGAAAAATAGCAGAGGCAGCGAAAGAGAACTGGATTTCCTTGGGTCGAATCCTGAGGCTGGATTTGCCAAGACGTGGCTGAGACCATGAAGGTGCCACTGTGGCCATTTGGCTCCCTGGTCTTCATGCTTCCGTGTCCCCATTAGATCCACTCCACCTGCGATGCGGATGTGAAAGGGCAGCTGAAGTTCATGCTGTCCTTTCAAGGGCCATTTGTTCCCTAAAAGGCGCCTTGTGCATTTCCTCCATCCAGCTGGGGACAAGGAAGACCCCGCGGGAGGCCCTGCAGCAGGGCTCCTTCTGCTTTCAAGAGGTTCTTCAACCCTGTGGCATCACAGCATCCATG
This sequence comes from Furcifer pardalis, assembly GCA_030440675.1. Taxonomy (NCBI): domain Eukaryota; kingdom Metazoa; phylum Chordata; class Lepidosauria; order Squamata; family Chamaeleonidae; genus Furcifer; species Furcifer pardalis. The sequence continues at coordinate 118,323,177 of CP126895.1, forward strand.
CTCCACAACCAAAAGAAGTCCCATCAGTGGTGGTGGTGAGACTCTCCCAAGCAGACCTGGTTTTGCTACAAGTTGGAAACATGGCTCTGATTGGGAGTATGATGAGGAGGAAAGAGAAAGAGAGAGAGAAGGGAGAAAGCAAGCAAGAGGAAGGAGAGAGAGAGACGGAAAGAAGAGAGAGATGGAGAAGAAAGAAGGAAGTCAGAACAGAAGCACCCACAGAAGTCCAGAGAAAGCCGAGATTCTCTACAACCAAGAGCAGAAGGATGCAGGTTGGCCAGGACTTAGAAGAGTTACGCTCTATTTATGTCTGGGATAAACCAAGTCGTCCGGGAAAGTTCCTGGGAGGAGGAGGAGGAGGAGGAGGAAGGGCCATAGAATGTGTTGGGATCTTTTATCACTGTTTAAAGCAGGAGCAGGAGCAGGCATTTGCCTAATCCTCAATAGAGGTGTTTTTTTACACCAGATGTGGCTATTAGAAAAGGGTCTTAACAAAGAGTGGGTGCTAGACTTTAGGTCTGTGGGCCAGTCATGTGGTTCAGGGGGCTGGTCATTATGGCCTGGGGGCCAAATCCGGCCCCTGACACCAATTCACCCAGCCTGTGAAACCCTCATCGCTCCCGGAAGTGGAAGTGAAACAGATCCGGCCCCTGGGCTGTCGTTTGGGCAGCCTTGCTTCTGCCCGATCCTTGGGAGACCCCCATGCTGGTCCGGGGAGTGTGTGGTGGGGAGAGTCTCAGGGGGACTTGGCCAGGCCACGGGAGGGACCAAGGCAAGGAGTCCTCTTGGGCAGGGGCTGGATCCTGGCCAGGCTCACTCCCCGCTGGGCTGGGCCTCGGATCACTGGCACGCCCAGCTCTTCTGGGACTGCCATGCCCAAGTCAACCCATGCATGTGGATTCACAGGGACAAGGGCTTCTGGGCATGGCAATCCAAGAAGAGCCGGAGTGCCAAGGTCGGCCACCACTGCTCTAGCTCTCCCCTACCTCAAACCGGCACTTTGGGTCTCCTGAAGGGACTCCTTGGGCTCAGGTCGTTCCCACAATGGAGGCCTTCCAATCCCGCCTCCCTCCCTCCCTCCCTGCCTTCTGGAGAGTTTTCCTAGTACTCAAAGCATGTGGGGCTTATGGGTAGGCAGAGCAACCCAGGCTACCCACAGGTATGCAGGCAGTGGGAAAGGGGGGGCGGCGGCGGCGGCGGCACCTGCACATCTTCTTGCGCGGTATCCATTTCCAAATACAGGCGATCCTCATGGTGGTCAGCTCATGAAGTCTGTCCTGAGAATAGAATGCCGTGGCCTTTCCTCTGCCTTCCTCCTCGCAGCATGACACCCTCAGTACCACGGATCCCGTTCCACGAGTCCCCTTCTGGTCCTGAGCCCATTGGGCACCCAAAGTCCTCATCATCATCATCATCAGCCCCAGGATAGATGATGCTGCTGCCCCCACCCCGGAGGGATTCCAGTGGGACCATGTAATCCACTTGGGGTCCATCACACTCACCCCCTGAACTGGACAGGCCAAAGGACCCCCCCCTTCCCGGGGCTTTGAGCTGGAAAACTAAGCACAGTGAGACACACACACACACACACACCCCATAGATGGTGCCCTAGTTGGCATGATGAAAACATGGCAGATGAGAGAGAGAGAGGCTGATGCCAGACAGACAAGACTTGTGGAAGACCTCAGACCTTTCCTCTTTGGGAGGGGGCACATGCATAACCCCCCACCCGCCCACCCCCAACATGTGATGTAAAAACGGGGGAGGGGGAAAAATCCACCAGAATTTATTGCACCTTTCCAGGAAAAGAAACCCATGACGCCAGCCCTGGACTTCCAATGCATTTTCCCTCCACTCTTTGGTGCCAATATCAGAATTGCAAATGTGACAGTATAAAAACTCCAAAGCTGTTGAAAGAAATGTGTGAGAAAAATCATTTTCTGGGACAGAACCACCGCTCCAGACAGAAACCCCCCCTCCCCCCCCCGGGAGGCCGGAAAACCTCCCCGTTCCGAGGCCTCTTCGTGGCAGGACTTGGACTTGGCCCTGAGTGAACGAGGCAAGGTTGTGGATTGCAAGAGCCCCCCCCCGGACGATGACCCACCCCCGTCCCTCCTCTGCCCATGTGCTGTGGCTGCCTGAGGCCAACACACAAGCACTGGCCAAGAGCCCCCCCCCCCCCCCCCAAGGACCATCCAGGAAGCAACACCCTTAAGAGCCCTGGCGGTGCAGGTGCTTAAACTGCTGTACTATAAAACGGCAGACAGAGTTAGTTTGAGCCTGACGGAACCCGAGGTCGATTCAGCCTCTTCCATCCACACAAGGTCAGTCAACGGAGAGCCCAACATGTTAAAATGAGTACCTAACATGAGAGTGCACTTAGTGCGCTAAAATGTGCCCTTGCTCGAAAGCCAGTGGTCTGGTGTTCATTTCCGTTTACAGCCAAAGAGCCAGCACTGCCCAAATCTTCAGGCATTTCTGTGGTCATGTGGCAGGCATGACTAGACACTGGAGTGCATAGAGCTCTGTTACCTTTCCTGCTGAAACGGTACCTATTTACTTGCAAAGGCCTTGCTTTTGAACTGCTTAGGTTGGCAGGAGCTGGGACAGAGGATGGGCACTCACTCTGATGTGCAGCACTCGGGTCTCCAGCTGCTGAACTTCCATTCGTCAAGTTCAGCACCTTAATCACTAAGCCACCACAGCTCTTTAGCTGTCCCCAACAAAGGCCCGATATGCGCGAGAGGAGGAGGAGGAGGTGGTGGTTGTGGCAAAGCATCTGTCAAAACACCCGGAGCCCAAGGAGCGCCTTGTGGAAAGGAGGGGGTCCTGTTCAGGCAACGAGGACAAAAGGGGAAGCTGGGCTACCTTGGCAGGGGTCCGTCTAGCCAGAGGGTGAGCGGCCAAAGGTCAAGGTCAGAGATGACTCGGGGGAGGCCACCGAGTCCTGGGGAGGCGGCGGTGGCGGAAGGGAAGGGCCAGCGGGCACAGAAGGGACGGCTTGGCCTCCAATGGCTCATGTCAAGGCCACCTTGCTGGCCAATATTCCCCAAAGGGGCCTGAAGCGGATGGGTGGGAATTGCTGGCAAACCCACCCCCCACCCCAGGTCCAGAGGCCAAAGGTCCGAACCCAAAGGGCACCACCAAGGAAGGGAAGAGGTCAAGATCCCCAGGCCCTTCCTCCCTGCTGCTCCGCTGAGGAGGCCTCTCTGGCACCTTCTGAGGAGACCCAGCTCTCCAGCAAGGCCAGGGCCCAGAGAGAGGGGGGGGGGCACCCCTTCTGGAGGAGGAGGAGGAGGAGGAAGGCCGGCAAGGCACGGAGCAGCCCAGCTCCTGCTGCTCAAAGGGGCCACTCCTGCTTGACTCACTCCACAAGGACCACAAAACCCATGTTCCAGCGGAAAAGCCCAGAGCGCAGGGGCTGTAGAGAAACTGGTTCCACTAGTCAGGAAGTGTTACAAGAATAGGTCAGGGGTGCTCAAACTATGGCTCGCAGGCCGGATCCGGCCCAACACAAATTCATCCAGCCCTTGCCGAACCTGGAAGCGGAAAACGGTTCCAAGAGAAGGGCCGGATGAATTGGTGGGGGCCAGATCTGGCCTGCGGGCCGTAGTTTGGGCACCCCTGGTTTAAGCAGAGAAAATGGCAGCGTAAAAATTGACCTCATCCTGTTGCAAAGCAGATGGAAAGGCGCATGTTTTACTTCTGCTTCTGGTGGGAGGGGCCACGTGATTGGCCTGCGGCCCAAAAAGTTTGGGCACTCCTGCAATAGGGCAAAAACATTGGGGGGGGGGGAGAGACAGGAAGGAAACCCCCTGTGTGTGACTGAACCAGCCTAGAGACCCCATGCCCGATGAGGGGTTGCAGGAGAACCCCGGGCAGAAAAGACCAAAGGCAATTCCCAGTGGGGGGCGGGCCCCCCCCTTTCTCCTCTTCAGCCTCTGAAGGGTCTCCCCCCTCCCCAAAGAGCAGCTCTCCCCCACCCAGAGCCCAGCCAAGACCTCTTGCGGACCTAGGCAGTGGGGAGGAGGCAGGGCCAGATCCAGCCCACTCTGGCCTCTTGTGAAGGTGCAGCCGACTCCTGGGAAGGTGGGAGTGGAAATCAGGTGCCCCCCCCCCTCCAGAGGTGCAGGCCGGCCGGTGGGCCATGGTTGGAAGGCAGGGAGGCTGGCAGTGCTGAGAGAACCCGCCTTACTTAGTCCCACGGCCCACCTGACTTGGTGTCAGATGGCAGTGGAAGAATTGGGGGGGGGGGGCACTTTCGTCTTAAAAGGGCAAGCTCTCCCTTGCTCGAAAGACAGCCGTATCCAACTCTAGGGTTTGGTGCTCATCTCCGTTTACAGCCCAAGAGCCATGGCTATCAGCATATGTTTCCATGGTCATGTGGCAGGCTTGACTAGACGCCAAAGTGCACAGAATACTGTTACCTTTCCCGCTGAGACAGCACCTGTTTTAGCTACTTGCAATTTCTTGCTTTCGAACGGCTAGGTTGGCAGGAGCTGGGACAGACGACAGGAGCTCACTCTGTTGTGCAGCGCTCGGGTCTCGAACTGCAGACTTGCTGGTGGACAAGCTCAGTGTCTTGACCATTAAGCCACCCCTTTCCTCTTACACCAGCAATAAAAATATGCTCATTAAAATAATCATCATCATTTCGTTCTCTCTTTCTTTCTTTTTTTTGGTCTTTTTCTAAAAAAAGGACTTTCCTCCCTCCCAGCCCGAGAGGCAGGCCCAATCCGGCCTCCAGAGGCTCCACCGTATGGGCAGTCCTTTCCCTGTGTTGGCAGATGGAGCCACGCCGAGCAAGAGGCCACGATCCATCTCTCGTAAGAGCTGCCAGCAGTTAGAAATGCTCCTCCTTGGGGTCTCAACAAACACTGTCGTCATCAAAATCATCACCGCTGTCGTCACCATCATCATCGTTGTCATCATCAGCCTCTGCCATGCAGCTCAGTGGGCGCAGCTCCCCAGACCCATGTGCTGGGGAGGTGGAAGGACTCTGGGTGTGGGTGGGGGAAGGGAGGAGTCCGGAAGGGACGGGGAGGAGGAGGAGGAGGAGGAGGAAGAGCCTACTCTAGTCCCAGGACGTAGTTAATCCCTTGCACCAGCCCGATGATGACCGGCTGCCAGGCTACCAAGTAGCGCAACCAGTCGAGCAACTGTCCGTACATCACATGTGGCCGTTCCCAGCTGGGCAAGGAAGAGTTAAAGGAGCCATAAGAAAAAGCCACAAGAACCGGAGCTGTCCACGCGGGCCCAGGGGGTGCCACATGTGCATAGAACTGCCTGGCTTTATGGCCTACTACGGCAGGAATGCTCAACCTTTTCGAGCCAGGGGCCATTGGGTCACGCTCCCTCAGACAGCTTTGGGGGAACAGATGGCCATTTGGCCTTCTGCCCCCCCCCCCAAATATGGGCACTTCCGGGTGGGGTGGAGAAATGGTTGAGAATCCCTGTAGTATTGGGGGGGGGTGGGCTCTGCAGAGTCGAGCCTCATGGTGCCTTTGCAGGGAAAGGCTTCTCTCCAGGGCAGCCTTGCTTTGCCCCCGGGGAGGGGGGCGCAGGGGGGGACAGAGAGAGAGAGACCTTCCCACGGGCAGGAGGAGCAGCCACCAGCCCACCACAATCTTCACAGGGATGGTTTCAACATGCACAAGGAAGAGCCCTGCGTTGCTTGCCACGGCAGGCATGAGGTGCATGGGTGGTGCAGTTCTCTACTCTCCGTAGTTCCTCCTCTCCCTCACCCCACAATCCGATCCCTGGGGAATCTCAGGATGCTTCTGGCCTCAGAGCTGCCCTTCCAGATTCCCGCCGGCCCACCCGCCAGATGCGAGAGCTGCCCGTCCCCTCCCGGTCCCCAAAGCAGGCAAGGCAGCGAAGGATACGGGTTGCTGAACATCCGCTTGAGGTCAACCTTCTCTTTGCAGTAGGGGCAGGTTTGCTTCTTCCCTACGATGCACCAGCCGCGGATGCAGAACTCGTGGAAGCTGAATGGGCAGCGTGTTAAGGAGGAGGCGGAGGGGGAAATGGGCAGAGAACCACCACCCCCGCCCCCCCAGGGACCCGAGAGCTCTAGACCATTGCTGATGGCTAGGTTACACCTTGAACCATGTTGCACATGACATTGACACATTGCATCTCCTTCATGCTAGGGCCACCATTTCCCTATCTGGCAGCCTCCAGTGGCCATGAGAGGGGGAGCAATGTCTCCTCAGCCCCCTGACCTGAGCCCTGGGGAGGGGGGGAGGGGGGGCTTCCCCAGGCCGAGGAGCCCTCTCAGCCTGCAGCTGCCTGCCAGAGCAGTCAGTGGGGACTCTCTCTCCCCCAGGCCAGGAAGACCCCGCGGCCCCTCCAAGACCTTGGTGGCTCCTGGTCTTCCCAAAGTGGCCCAAAGGATACACGTGATTGCAGGAGAGGCGGTACGTGTTCTCAATAATCCCTTCTTCGTTCACGTCCACAAAGATCTGCTGGCCGCACACGGCGCAGACGCTGTCCGAGAGGTGCTTCGTTGGCATTCCTGAGGCACTGTAAAACTGACCCCGGACAGAGAGGGCAAGAGGCATTTCCAAAGGCACTACGTCAGAGAGACCCGGGGGTGGGGGTGGGTGGGATTTTAAGACCCCCCCCAACCCCCCCAACCCCCTCCGGAAGGAACAGCTGGGGCTGGGGCCCAGAGAGAGAGGCCTGCTACCCCTCGGAAAACACAGCCTCTGGCCACACCTTTCTAAGGAGACCCGTGGGGCCAGGGCTGCCCCATTCCCGCTGCCCATCTTACCCCGATGGTGGAGGCCATGTAATCCGCGCACATTTCTGCAAAGTCCCGCTCCAGGACTCCGTAGTAGAGGCCGTAGAAGAGGAGGGAAATCCCAAAGTCCATCCCGTCTTCTGGCCTGATCCTGCCAAGGAGCGGAGAAGGCCCGGCGTAAGCCTCACGCCAGCCAAGAAACCCTCCGGCCCACCAAGCGAAGCTGGCTGGACTCCCCACGCCAGGAGCAACGCTCTGGTTTCCCCAGCGCCCCTTGAAGGAAACGGCCGGCAAGGGTCAAGTCTTCTCCCCCCCCCCCCGAACACTCTGTCCTCCGACCCCCCCCCCAACCAAGACAAAACAGGCAAGAAGTCTCAGGCTTCCAGAGCAACCAGTCTCCAAGGGCCCAATATGGCCCCCTTCTTCCCAGAACCAGACGGGAGGCTTCGGCTACCACGGCCTGGGAGGGCTTCACAGCCCTTGGCCCCCAGGACTGCTTGTGCCTCGTGCCCCAGCCACACTCCGCCCGGGCGCCCCCCCCCCCCCCGAGGCCAACTCCTCCACTGGGGTCTCTCTTGCTTGAAAGCCAGGGGAGCCCGAGTCTAGCGTTTGGTGCTCATCTGTGTTCATAGCCCAGAAGCCGGTGCTGCCTGCCTCCATCTGCAGACACTGCCATGGTCATGGGGCAGGCATGAGTAGAGGTCGAAGCCCATGGAATGCTGCTACCTTCCCAGCCAAAGCGGTACCTCTTTATCTACTTGCAATTTCTTGCTTTCAAACTGCTAGGTTGGCCGAGACGGGTGCTCACTCTGCCATGCAGCACTTGGGGCTCAAACTGCTGACCTGCCGACCGTCCAGTCGTCAGGGTCAGGGTCTTAACCCCTAAGCCCCCCCCCCCCAGTCCTAGTTTTGCTTCCTTAGTCTTGAGTTATTCCTTTGGATGATAAAATGCCTGCTGGGCTTTTGGGAGGAGAATGTGCTTGGAAGCAGCCACAGAACACGATACAGATTTATCTTTAGCTTCAGAGAAGGTCGAAGTGCAACTCCAGCTCCTGTGCAGCTCCCCAGATCTTGGGGGGCCTTCAGACTGAGGGGTGCCATCCACTGGGAGGGGGGAGGGGGGAAATGCACCAACAGACGCCTCCTGGCTAACACACACACACACACACACACACACACACACACACACACACACACACACACACACACACACACACACACACACACACACACACACACACACACACACACACACACACTCCGGCTGGCCAGAACACACGGGGGGGGGGGGGGAGGGGGGTCAAGAAGAGGACAGAACAGGAGTTAGGGTGTCCCTCCCTCATCTGCCTGGTGCCGGAGAGACAGACAGACAGGTCAAGAACAGACAGACATCTCCTCACCTGAATAATAAATTAAGTCCAAAGAGTGTGAACATGACAGCCATGTAGCCGACAATCCCGGTGGCATAGCTGATCTTGTATATCAACAGAAACCACTTGTAGACCAACCTAAAAGTGGGGGGGGGGGGCCCAGAGGGGGGGAGGAGGAAAACAGGCACACAAAAGGAAGAATTCAACACAGGAAAGGGACATGGAAACGCCTCAAAGTCTGGGCATCATCATCGGCCTCTGGAGACACAGCAGCAGGGGAACTTCCATGGACGCAGGCCTATTGGCCGCTTTACTTCCCGTGACTGGGGGAAGCGACCGTATAGACTTGAGTACAAGCCACCCGAGGTTTGTAGGCTCAAAAATGAGCCCCCCAAAAGGGGGCGTGGCTTATACTCGGGCCAATGACCCACGAGGGTCCCAAGACCGCCCCTGTATTTTGATTATTGAGGCTCACTGGCAGCTGCTGCTTTGGCCACCCTCAGCTTGCTTGCTTGAGTATTCATGATTCCTATTTATCCACCGCCCTCCTCATCAAGGTGACCCAGGGCAGCCTACAGACGATAAAATATTACAATAAAACATTCTTAAAAACATTCCTAAAAACCCTCCCATTGAAAACTATTAAAGATTAAAATTTAAAAATCTAAAAAAATTAAAAGAATGCCAAATTACTACATCTTGAGGGAGAGAGGAGGTTTAAATCATCCAGTGGGCTGGGGTCATTATACCTCCCACACCCGTCCCGCCAGCCAGGTCTTCACACCCTTCCTAAAGGGCAGCAACTCCATCTGGAGATGCAGCTCAGTGGGCAGGAGGAGGTTCCACAGGAGGGCCGGAGCGGACACAGAGAAGGCCCTCATCCTTCTAGTGCTAGAGAGAAGAGCCTCTCTAGCTGATGGCACGACCAGAGAGCCCCTCCGGTCCGCTCTGGTGGGACGGACAGATGTTGTCGGGGTGAGGCGGTTTCTTAAGTATCCTGGCCCACTACCATGTAGGGCTTTAAAGAGAATTACCAGCACCTTGAACTGCACTCGGAGGCACACTGGGAGCCAGTGCAACTCCCGCAGCAATGGTGAAGCATGTGCATACCCCCCACACCCCATCACCACCCAGGCAGCCGCATTCTGGACCAGTTGCAGCCTCCAAATGGTCACCAAGGGCAGCCCCATGTAGAGCGCATTACAGTAGTCAAGTCTGGAGGTGACCAAAGCATGTGTGACCATGAGCAAGGCATCCCAGTCTAGGAGCGGGTGTAACTGGCGTATTACACGAAGTTGTGCAAAGGCCCTCCTGGCTACGACTGCCACCTGCTCTTCAAGCAGGAGTTGCGAGTCCAGGAGGACCCCCAAGTTACGCACCAGGTCTGTTTGGGGCAAACTAGCCCCAACCAGAACCAAAGATGGGAACTCTTTTGTTGACACAGGACCCCTGACCCACAACCACTTAGTCTTTCCCAGGATTCAGTTGTAGCCCGTTGTCCCCCATCCAGACCCTCACACCCTCCAGGCACCTGGAAAGGACTTCCATTGCATTGCTTGGGTCCCCACGGGCTGAGATATACAGTTGGGTGTCATCTGTGTATTGGTGATACCTCACCCCGTGGGAACGGATTATCTCACCCAGCTGTTTCATGTAGCTGTTAAATAGGAGAGGTGAGAGCACCAGCCCTGAGGTACCCCATATTGAAGGGGCCTAGGGCTGGACACCTCATCCTCCAACCACACCAACTGGGTCTGGCCCTTCAGAAATGAGGAAAACCAGGACCACACAGTGCCCTGGATCCTCAATCCTCTGAGCCTTCCCAGAAGGATACTGTGATCAATGGTATCGAAAGCCGCTGAGAGGTCGAGAAGAGCCAGGATGGACAAATGTCCACCATCCTGCTCTCTCCAGAGATCATCCACCAGCGCGACCAATGCAGTTTCCGTAACATATCCGTTTAGGTACCTCAGCTTACATTCGGGTCGGCTTAATACTTGAGTATATACGATAATCCATTTCCGTGACTTTGGGAACATTTGTGACATGCACATAAAACATAAAATTCTCCTTCAAAAGAGGCTGTGCACCTCCTGCAAGCCACAATTTAAACAAGGAGGAGTGAGGGTCTTAACCCCCCCCCCCCCGCTTTCCTTTACTTCCCCGCTTTCCTTTACTTCCAGCACTATGCTGATAAACCTACGCAGGCAACAGACTCTAGTGGGCTCAGGAGGACTGAGTTGTTTTTATTATTATTATTATTATTATTATTATTATTATTATTATTATTATTATTATTATTATTATTATTATTATTATTATTATTATTATTAGAGTGGTGACATGTGGGGAAAATATCCAGAAAAATAATCCCAACAAGGAAGCTGAGTGCCATGTTTCCTCCCTTCCGGCCACGCCATCGCCAAAGGAGGAGGAGGATAAAAGAGCCGCCGGGGTTTTGAGGCGGCCAAAGAAACAGCTCCAGCGGGCTGGACGGAATCGAGATCAGCTGGGCGGCGCGGCCAACCGTCCAGCCAGAAAAACGCCGCCTCGCTGCCGCTGCTTCCACCACCACCAGACTCTTCCCTCAGACTTTTTCCCGACCACATTCTGTGGGATTTCTCTTAGGAGTGCTGTGGATTTAGCAAATGTGGTATTTGTTTTTTGTAATATTTTGTTACTGTGATAGTGATACTGTTAAAACTGTGATGATTTGTGATAAGGATAATTTCCTTAGGAAATCACTTGAAAACATCAGCCCTCCAAATCAGGCTGTGCTTTGTTTCATTTTGGGTTGTCACTCCATAAACAGATAAAAGATTTCTGTGTGTGTCTGGAATTCTACATGCCACTGTTGGCTAAATAAATGCCACCTACTATGGCTTTGTGTGTATGTCTTTTTAGGGTTACTGGTAGTCAGAGGCAAATACCCGTTTGCCTTTTTTGAAGACAGCTTTGGCTCCTTGGAATTCATGCCAACATGACCTGCCTCAGAGAGTGACGCTTTCCCTTGTTATTATTTTCCCAAACAGTAGTGGGCAATGTGTGGCTTTCCAAATGTTGTTGAACTACAATTTCCATCAGCCCTAGTAATTACCATAGAGAGGGATGATTGGAATTGGACTCCTAGACCGGAACTCCTTGCTCATGACCTCCCCACGCTCTGGTCACCTCCAGACTTGACTACTGCAATGCGCTCTACATTGGGGTTGCCCTTGGTGCATTGGGGTTGCCTCTACATTGGGGTTGCCTCCAGGTGAAATTCAAGGTGCTGGTCATGACCTTTAAAGCCCTAGGTGGTCGTGGGCCAGGATCCTTAAGAGACCGCCTCACCCAGAGAACATCGGTCCGTCCCACCAGAGCGGGCCGGAGAGGCTCTTTCGTGGTTCCATTGGCTAGAGGGGCATGTCTCTCTAGCACCAGGAGGAGGAGGGCCTTCTCTGTGTCTGCTCCGGCCCTCCTGTGGAACCTCCTGGCACTTGAGTTGCATCTCCAGACAGAGTTTCTGCCCTTCAGGAAAGGCTTAAAGACCCGGCTGGCGGGGCAGGTTTGGGGCACCAGTAATGCTGGAACCCCCGGGCGGCTGGTTGATTTAGTAACTCCCTTTCCCTCTTCCTTTCTTTTGACCTTTTAACTTTTTAATCTTTTAATCTCTTGATTCTTAATCTGTTAAATCTTTTAAATTTTTATATGTCTGGAATCTTGTAAAACTTTGTAAGCCTTTTGTTTTTAGATCTTTGTGAGCCGCCCAGAGTCCTTGGAGGGGGGGCGGCGATAGAAACTGAAATAAATAAATAAACACATAAAATTTGGCCTCTAGAGAAAGGAGTGCCCAAACTATGGCCCATGGGCCAGATCCGGCCCTCAACGGCAATTCATCTTGCCCACAACGTCCTTACTGCTCCTGGAAGCGGAAGTAAAATGTGCCTGTACAAGAGTGACAAGGGCAGTGTAGCCAGGTGAACTGGTATCGGGGGCCAGATCTGGCCCACGGGCCGTAGTTTGGGCACCCCTGGTTTAAGCAGAGAAAATGGCAGCTTAAAATCTATCTCATCTTGTTGCAAAACAGATTCCAAGGTGCATTTTACTTCCGCTTCTAATGGGAGGAACCCCACTGACAGGCCCACAGCCTGAAAAGTCTTTTTTTTTTTTTTTTTGGGGGGGGGGAGGCCCTGCTCTAGAGCCTGCCCAAGGTGCCCATCCCAGGCACAGAGACGCCCTGAGGGGGACCACGAAGGAGCTGCTCACCTGGGAGTCGTCTGGACCAGAGGCTTCCGCGTGGCTCTGAAAGTGACGAAAGCAGTGACGGCTGAGAAGAAGACCCAGATCACCAGGAACCGCCACCAGTGCAGCTTCACTGTGAAATAAAGGGGGACGACCCACATCTGGAAAAGGGTCACCATCTGGAAGAAGGGAAGAGACACCTTTCAGCCAAGCTCACAGGCAGGGGAGCCCCAGTCTCCCCCCCCCCCAGTTTGTTAACTACTCCCTCCCTCCCTTCTAGGCAAAGACGGTGGTTAGAGGGACCTGGGGGTCTAGAATGCAGGTTCCCAGCCATGGGCCAGATCTGGCCCATGGTGCTTTTTCATGCCCCCCCGTCCCTCCAAGGGCATTCAAGAAACCCAATGGCCACCCCCTTTGAAGCTCTTGGGACAAAATGGCCACCCCATCATACAGGCAAGGCAAAATTCCCGTCTGGCCCTTGAAGCTGACCGAGAGAGTGTGACCCAATGGCCCCCAGCTTGGAAAGGTTGGCAACCGTTGGTCTAGAAACCACCCATGGGGACCCTGACCCACAAAACTCCCATGGCAGTGATGGGCCAGTCACGCACGATGCTGCTGCTTCAAAGGAAAAGGCGGGTGCGAGTGGAATTCTGAAGCCAAGAGAAAGGGGAAGAGGGCAGGTGGCCAGATCAGGGGCTGAAGGGGGGGGGGGGAACCAGACCCCGGGTGAGCCTCTCCCCGCTGGGTAAATGTGTGCAGGAAGGCCTTCACGTGTCCACAGGCTCAACCCCAACACCAGACAAGGCCCAGCCGACCCTAAGCCGAGGGCCCAACAGGGAAGGCTGCCTCCCCTCCCCAAGGCCAAGGGGGGGCTTCTCCACCCTCCTCAGCACAGCCTCTGGTCTGCCCAACTCCAGCCCAGGGATGCCTGCCATGCCTTGGAAGGACAGAGGGCAGGAAGGAGCCCCCCGCCCCCCCTCTCCTCTCTGCAGTGCAAGCACCAAGCCTCCGAGGGCCCCCCCGGGAATCTCCCCCCCCCTTCCCTCTGATCTTTCCCCAAAGTTAAGGCTTCTGCCTGGCCTGGGGGGGGCTTCCCATTCCTCCTCAAGGGGCAGCTGACAAAGTGGATCCCAGAGGAGGAGGAGGAGGAGGAGGAAGGTGGCTGTGTGGGAATCCAGACCTTCCTCAAGGGAGAAGCACCCCCTCCCCCTCCCCCTCCAAGCCACAAATCCATCGCCCTCTAAAATAGAGTTCTCCATCCGGAGTAGAAAGAGCTCCTCTCTTGGGACAGGAGGCAGGCCCCGAGTCAGGACAAAGGCTGACAAAGGGGGCCTCAGGAAGCAAGGCCAGCCTGTTCTAGGAGACCCGATAGCGCAGTGCTTAAACTGCTGCACGTTGTGGGTTTGATCCTGCCTGTCTGTCTGTCAGGGCCAAGCAGCAAACAATTCCCAGTCCCGCGCAGAGCGGGCGAGGGAGAGAGAAGCACCCTGGGAGTTTTCTGGAGAGGAGCCGCGAAGATGGGCGATGGCAGGCGTCATATACCTAAGGGGCAGCTTACGTTGTAGGAGCGGGGGTGCCTTTGCTTCCACTGCACCAGGAGGAGCTGGGCCACCACCAGGGTGGCAATCAGGATCAGGACCATTTCTGCATGCATGGCCTCGTGGCCGCGGTGCTTGGCGTGCATCCGAGCATGCTCGAGCCTGGGGGGAAAGAAAGGGGCAGGTCAGGCTCTGGCGTGCCATGACGCAGTGGTCTTGTGCCTTCCCACATGAATGCTAACTTAGCTCCCCTCTTGGCACACTGGAGCCTGCAAGGGGCAAAGGCAGCAGAGAACTGGAGGATCCGCACCACGTCAAAGAGGAGGCAGGAACCAGCCTCCTCCTCTGGGGAAACCAGGAGCAACTGAGGAGGAGGAGGAGCAGCAGCAGCAGCTTAGAGGGACTTTAAAACTGTGCTTTAAATCAAGTTAGACCAAGGTCTCCCTTGCTCAAAAGGCAGTCATATCCAGCTCTAGGGTTTGGTGCTCATCTCCATTTACAGCCACTGCGTCTGTAGGCTTTTCTGTGGTCATTGCCAGGTATGACTTGACACTGGTGTGCACAGAATGCTGTTACTTTTCCCACCAAAGTGGTCCCTCTTTATCTACAGTGCTTGCAATTTCTTGCTTTTGAACTGCTAGGTTGGCAAGAGCTGGGACAGAAACAGGCGCTCACTCCATCGCACAGCAGTCGGGACTCAAAATGCTGACTTGCCCACCTTCCAGTCATCAGGTTCAGCATCTTAACCACTCAGCCACTGCAGACCCCAAAATAAAAGGACCTGGCTTTAAATTGTCAAGGAGTATGTTTTAAGACTCATTTGTGACGCCTGACTCTTCTGTGTAAAAGCCACCCTGGATCTCCCTCCAGGGGGAAAGGCCGGAAAGGGCGGAACTGGAAGTCCCTGTGGCCTAGCCGAGCGAGGTGGGCTGTGGTGGGGAGGCGCCGTTCCTGCCAGAGCAATCCATGCTGTTCCACTCTGGCCCTCCTCACAGGGTGCCTCTTGCCCTCTTAACACCCCAAGGCTCTCTCCTCCACTGACCCTCTGGGGCAGCTCCCACCGACCCCGTAAAGGGGACCCTCCTCAAGAGCTGGGGGAGACATGCAGGTGGGCTGGTGGATGAGGCCAGGCCTTTGCAGGTAACCATCACAACTCAGAGAGGACCCAGAGGAAGAAGCGAGGGATTGGGGGGGGGGCGCCCTTCAGACTAAATACCTAACTCAGCAAAAGGCCTTTCTTCCAACCGCAGGGGTGGCTTTTCCACACTCCTTTTTGTTTCTAATCCTCACCCTCCCATCCTTGTCTTAGGCCTGCTCACGGAGAAGGAAAGCACAGCACACTTCATAGGGTTTCCTCTGTAATGAGTTCTGGAGGGGGGGCACCTGAGTCTTGCTTCTTTCCCAGCTATTTACCTGCCACTTTATCACCTAACCCTAAAGCTCTTGGCTTACTCGTGAGGGCCAGGCACCCACAGGACCAAACACAAGCATGGGGGCCACTGCTATCTTAGGCAACGCGTTGAAGTCTCAGGAGGTGCCTGGTGGCCTCGCCCGGCCTAGCCAGCCTTCTTTAGCCAAAGAAAGGCAGGAGCCGGTGAGGGAAAGGAGGCAGAGACTGTAGAGCCACAACAGGCCCGCCAGGTTTTACCAGGGACTGGCAAAGGGGGCCCCTCCCCTTCCTTCTCCAGCAGCCTGCTGAGTGTTGTCCACAGGTAGGTGGGACACCTGGTGTCTTCTCCACCAGCCTCTCGGAGGCCTTTGCTCTCCCAAAACTGGAACATCTCTCCTGCAAAGGTCGCCTCTGGGAGGAAGGAAATGACCTCATGAGGCAAAAGCATGGATTTTTGACAAACACATGCTGCCGTCACAGGAACAAGCAACCGGGAAGCCCATGCTCTCTAATCCGACACAAGAGGAGAGAAAACAGGTGCGTTTCTATAAAGGCCGAGACTAGAGCGCCCACCCTCTACTCACCTCCATCTCTCTTCTGCCGGCAGGTGTGAGAGGTCAATCTATAGGAGGAAGAACAGCCAGCAACACAGTCAGGTAAGCAATGTCACTCCTCTGGCCTGGCTCAAGCCAAACTCGCCCCTGCAGCAAAACTGGCCCCGGGTACCAAAACATACTATCCAAAAGAGTCTCCCCCCACCCCACCCCCGGACGCCCTTCCTCTCACCATCCTCAGGGCCAGACAAGAGGGAAACCGGCCCATTTCGCTCCAAGGCAGAAGACATTATGAGGCCAACTTGGCCCAACAGACAGAGAGCCTTTGCCTCTCTGAGCTCGACTACCATTATCCCTTCATGGAAAGAAAGCTGAAAGCAAAGAGGCCTAACAAGGCGAGGTGGGAGAAAAGTGGTCCTCTTCCCAACGTTTCCCCCAGCTGGAGTTGCTATAAAACAAGAAACCCACTAATACAGGGCCCTCATCTTTTTGCAATTGTGATTTTGCTCCTCATTGGACTCAGTGCCTGAAACCCTAAGAACGACCAAGAAGCCATGCCAAGTTCCCAAAAGGACATCAGTTTTAAACCATGTCCTGCCCTTCAAGGGTTGTCCCACGTCTTCTCTTTGAGCAGCCTAGAAATGGCACGGAGACCAAGGTCTGCCCCGCAGAAACTGGCAGGGTGGCAGCCAGGCCCAAGGACAGGACAGGACCTTCACAGGCAGCCTAAGCCTGTACCTGAGACAAGCACCACTTGCAGCCTGCTCTTCAACACGTGGGCTTTCACTCTAAACCAGGGGTGCCCAAACTTCGGCCCACAGGCTGGATCTGGACCCAACACCAATTCATCCGGCCCACACTACCCTTGTCGCTCCCAGAAGTGGAAGTAAAACATGCCCGTAATTGGCATCAGGGCTGGATTCAGCCCACAGGTCGCAGTTTAATCACCCTTGCTCTAAACCAGAAAGAACAGCTCCTCTCCTTAACGAGACCCACCATAGACATATCCGTCATCTTGACTCCTCATGGAGAAAAACATGTAGTTCCTAGGAAATGCTTCTCAGTCTTCACCCCCACCCTCCAGAGAAGCATAGCCAAGGGTTCTGAAAACCCAGGCATTCCAGACTGACTGTGACATCGAGGTATGAGGGGTGGGGGCAGAAAGCATTCCAGGCCACCTGAGAAGTGCTGGGCATTGATGCCTTCCAACGTTCACATGAATGCCGATGAACCTGGAGCACCACAGAAGTTCATGGGAGAGCAAAATAAGAGGAATGCCCACCAAAACATGAGCATGAGGTCTGAATGAAGGGGGAGACAGAGCAACAGGAAGGTTTAAGATGTGGACACCCAAACGCCTTTAGGCTATGGCTCAGTTGTTCCAATGACAAATCTGCCTATGCAACCAAAGTGCCAAGCAAATGTCCTTCCAGGAAAGGTCTCTGCCAAGACAGCCACCTCCACTCCTCAGAAGACCACCGCCAGCTATAGCAGGGTTCCTCGCCCTTCTGACATCAGGGGCTGCGTCATGCTCCCTCAGACAGTTTTGGCTGCAGCAAGGTCGGGGGGCGGATGATTTTGCACTATGGGCCGGATCTGGCCCACCAGCCGTAGGTTGAGAACCTCAGAGCCAGAGTGACTGGACTTGGGAAAAGGCAGCTAGCTTCTTGTAGTGTCCCTCTCAGTCAAGATGACTTTGTTCTGTCTAGCCCAAACCTTCCATTCTGTTCACTGGAGGCTCTCAAGCCAAGGACAGAATCTCCTCCTCCTCCTCCTCCAGTTCTCTTTCCCCAGATCCTTTCACTGGATGTCCCACTCTTTTTCGTTGTTCAGTCGCATAGTCGAGTCTAACTCTTTGCAACCCCATAGATCATGGCACCCAGAACATGTACTTCACCACTTTCTGGAAGGCAGGGCACAGCAGTTACAGGAGATCCTCGATGAAGCGGATTATCTGGACCCTTTCCAGTCAGGATTCAGGCCCGGATATGGTACGGAAACTGCATTGCTTGCGCTTGTGGATGATCTCTGGAGAGAGCGGGATCGTGGACATCCATCTATCCTAACTCTTCTTGACCTCTCGGCAGCTTTCGATACCGTTCTGGCAAGGCTCCGATGATTGGGGATCCAGGGCATTGCGTGGTCCTTGTTTTCCTCATTTCTGAAGGTCCGGACCCAGTCAGTGTGGTTGGAGTGAGAAATCCAGCCCTAGGCTGCTCCAATATGGGGTGCCTCAGGGCTTGGTGCTCTCGCCTCTCCTATTTTATATCTACATGAACCCTCTGGGTGAGATTATTCCCATGGGGTGAGGTAGCATCAATATGCAGATGATACCGAGCTGTATATCTCGGCCCGTGGGGACCCAAGCAATACAGTGGAAGTCCTTTCCAGGTGCCTGGAGGCTGTGAGAGTCTGGATGGGGGACAACAGGCTACAACTGAATCCTGGCAAAGACTGAGTGGTTGTGGGTCAGGGGTCCTGTGTTATCTCAGGAGCTACCATATTTGGTTTTGGATGGGGCAGTTTTGCCCCAAACAGACCTGGTGCGTAACCTGGGGGTCCTCCTGGACTCACAACTACTGCTGGAAGAGCAGGTGGCAGTTGTGGCTAGGAGGGCTTTTGCACAACTTCGTGTGATTCGCCAGTTACGCCCGCTCCTAGATCGGGACTCCTTCCTCATGATCAATCATATATGGTCACCTCCAGAATTGATTACTGTAATGCTCTCTACATGGGGCTGCCCTTGGTGACCATTCGGAGGCTGCAACTGGTCCAGAATGTGGCTGCTGGGGTTGTGATGGGGTGCAGGCATAATGCTCGCGCCTCACCATTGCTCCGGGAGCTGCACTGGTTGCCAGCATGTCTCTAGGTGCAATTCAAGGTGCTGGTTATTACCTTTAAAGCCCTATATGGTAGTGGACCAGGATACTTAAGAGACTGCCTCACCCCAAGAACATCTGTCCGTCCCACCAGAGCGGACCGGAGGCTCTCTGGTTGCACCTTCAGCAAGAAGTGCACACCTGTCTTTCACCCGAAGGAGGGTCTTCTGTGTGTCTGTTCCGGCCCTGTGGAACCTTCTTCTAACCGAGCTGTGCCTCCAGACAGAGTTGCTGTCCTTTAGAAAGGGGGTAAAGCCCTTGCTGACGGGGCAGGTGTGGGGTTCCAGCCAATTGGTTGCGTCGGCCTGCTGGCTTGCCCCCCCCCCCGGTCCAGTGAATCTTTTAACCTCTTAACCTTTTAATATTTTTTAATCTTTTAACCTTGAAAAATTTTAGATGGTGTTTTTTATTGTTCAGTCTTTTGTTATTGGTTTAATTGTTGTTAGCCACCCTGAGTCACTTTGAGGAGGGTGGCATACAAATATGGCTATAAACAAACAAACAAACAAACATGTACTTTACCACTGAGCTCTGGCCTCTGAAAATGTAGCATAATGCCTACCAAATAAGGACAGCAGTTCTGCCAGGCTGTTCCATGAAGAACATGGGCATCCTGTTTATTCCCATTTCTCATCTATCATCTCCATCCTAGAAGTCTTTAGATCACAACACTAACCCAATAAAATAAAAATATGCTTATAAAATGCTAAATGTTTATATACAGTTCTCTGGCCTCCTGCCCAATAAAGGTAGACCACGGAACAGCCTACTCCCTGACTTCTACCTTAAACTGGAAAGCAGAATCCTATGGAAGCAGATGGCCCTCCACCTGCTTTATGTTGAAACTGTAGAGACAATACAACCTCTAATGATGCCTTCTCTTCCAGTCCCCATGAGCCAAATCTTCAGCATCTGCCCAACAGCTGTATGGTTCAGGCTGATCAAGTGGAGACCTTAGGCTCAAGCCCCAGATCAGGGACTGGCGAGTCAAGCCCATCTCATCCCAGTGACATAAGCCCATCCTTTCCCCCAAAGCACATGGCTTGGCTGTCTGGCTTGTGGCCCCAGGTCCATCAGGTGGGCAGACAGGGAGAGATCCTTGCCCACAGCCAGAAACAGGTGGCTTTCAACTCCTCTCCCATTTTGTGAACACCAGGCAGAATCATTAAACTCCATTTCAGAAGGGATTCCATACTTTGGAAAGTATGCTGTTTTCCACAAATGCTTTATTGTTTGACTTTGCCATATACAGTCAAACCTCGCATAAAGAGTGCCTCGCTGAAAGAGTAACTCGCTTACAGAGCAGAATTTTCTCTGAATGTTCACTTCGCTTAACAAATAAAACCAACCAAAAAGTTGCTTAACAAATAAATCGGGTTTGGCAATCCCTCCCACCAGAAGTCACAACAGGTCACTTACAAATGGTGTTTCGCTTAAAGAGCAAACTCGCTTAAAGAGCAATCCCATGGAACGCATTATGCTCTTTAAGCGAGGTACCACTGTACATAGAATCATCGAATCACTGAGCTGGGACAGGGGCCTTTTAGGACATCGAGCTCGACCCCTTGCTCAACGCAGGAATCCAAATCTCATCAGATCTGACAGATCTCTCTTGGACGCTGCCAGTGTTGGAGCGCTCAGCCCACCTCGAGGCAGTTGGTCCCAATGTGGTTCTGCTGTAACTATTAAGGCATTTCCCCTGAGACTCAACCTATATCCTTTAGTTAAAGCTCATTATTACCCCTCCTGCCCTCTGGGATGATGGAGATGCTTCCCTTCCTCTTTATCTTTCAGGTCTTTCAAGAGTGTTATCATCATCATCATCATCACCTCCCCACAGTCTCTTTTCCTCTGGACTAAACATGCCCAGTTCCTTCAGTCTTTCCTCCATAGGGTTTGGTTTCCAGTCCTCTGATCACCCTTTTTGCCCTTTTCTGTACTTGCTCTGAATTTGTTTGCCAGTCTATCTCAAAGTGTGGACTTGGACACAGCCAGGGCTCTGCTGGCTTTATTAAACCCTTCCTCCCTCCTTCCAAAAAAAAAAAGGTCTGAACAGCAGCAACTCCTAGACGGGACCCTCAGGCGCCCCCCACCCCACCCCCCAATCAGGACTAACAAGGAGGTTCCCTCCCCCCCTCCCGCCGTCCGGGAGGCCGGGGCTTTTCACTAGGCGACGGTGAACCAGGCCAGCCCTCCCAAGAACTGGCCTACCTCGCAGGGTCGTCGTGACAGTAACACAGCAGAGGAGAAAGGGAGGCGCCCTCCCTCCCCGCCCCCGAGGAAGGACACAGAGCAGCCAATATAACCTCCTCCTGGGTCTCCTTCTCCTCCCCCGGCTGCTCCCTCCCACTCCTTCCGAGTCCAGCGTCGGTCGCCCCTCAGGCCTCTCCCGGCAGGCAAGTAGGCCGGAGTCCCCCCACCCCTCCCTCCCCCCCCACCGGGAGCGCAGGGGCCCCACCCACCCAGCCCCGCCCCCGCCTCACCTCCTCCAGGTCGTGCTCGTGGGGATCCCCCACCTCCATCTCCACCACCGCCGCCGCCATCTTGCCCCCCCACCTCCCTTTCGCCGGAAGAGGAGAGCCAGCCGGCCTACTCGTTTCCGGCGGCACCGTCCAATCAGCGCACGCCGCCGGGTCCGTTCTTCCAATCGGAGAGGCAGGGAGGTGGAAGTAGGCGGGGCCGAGCAGGGAAGCCGGGTGTCAAAGCCGGCGAGGGAGCGTCTGACGTGGGCCCGCCTCAGGCCTTCCTCGGCGCCAAGAAGAAGACCCCAGAGCCAGAGGAGCCGCCTCTCGTTCGCGGCCGCCTGAATGGTCGAGGACGCGTTGAGGCGAAAAGAAAGAGGCGCGCAAAGGGGAACTGGGCGACTTTGCGCTCGGCGTGTGGGTGGAGAATTGGTCGACGCTCCCCTAAGAAGCCCAGAGGGAGCAGGACGTGTCCGGGCTCCCAGGCAGGCGGGAAGAACGGCGCATGCGCAGGAACCTCCAGAAGAACTACAACTCCCGGCATGCACGCGCGGCATGGTGTGGCCCTCCTCAGAAGAACTACGGTGTGACGGTCATTAGAAAGCGGGGGGCGGGGTGTTGTATTTGTGTGTGTGTGTGTGAGAGAGAGAGAGAGAGCAACAATTAAAAATACCCCCCACACACACACAGAACCCCGCGATCTCGGGGTGAAGACTACTACCCGCTCGCCCGGCTGACGTCAGAGGGAGGGGCCCAGGGGCAGCCTATCAGCAGAAGGGTTCGGGGGGCGGGGTCAAGAGTCGAAGGGCTCTTTTGGGCGGGAGATTCAGACCCTCAGACGGGGCTGACCCTGAGAAGGGGGGAAAGAGGCAGAAAAGTGGGCCAGGAAAAAAAGGGGGGGAGGGGCCTCGCTCGAGGCATCCCATCCGGCGGTGGCGGGCGATGGGCTTTGTTGTCCGAATGGGGCCTAGAAGACCCTAGACAGAGGGCTTCCTCCTCCTCCTCCTCCCTCCAGACCGTGAGGACGGAGTGAAGGGCGGGGGTCGTAGGTAGGACGGAGCGAGGCCCACAGGCAGCAACCCGGCCCCGAGGAGGGGGCTTGGCGTTGGCCCGGGCGGGGCCCGCCTGCTTTGGGGAGGGGGAAAGCTGTGGCTGGGCGCCCGGTGTGCGTGTGTGTGTCTGTCTCCGTCTCCCTCTTCCCCCCACCCCCTCTTACGGAGCCCCGCCTGGTTCTGCTGGGCGTGGGCCACGGAAAGGCCTCCCTTGTATTCCCAGCCCCGGGGGGGGGGGCACGCGGAACCACGAGGAGGGGGGGCACCTTTCGGACCCCTAAGATGACAAAGCCCAATCCCCTTTCTGTCGATGGGGACTGTAGTCCAAGGTCCCCAGGGATCCCCCACTCGGATACGATGGAGGGGGCGGGGCCGCCCTCTCCCCCTCCCTCCCCCCCCCCCCGCCTGGTCTCCCCAATTCCTTTTTCATGTCCAGGTCAGACTCTGAGCTGCCAAAATGGAGCCACTTTCTTGGCTTGGTCTTTGGCCAAACTGAAGTCCTCCATGCATGTGCCTGGCAGTCATCGGCGGAGCCCATGGATTCTGTCTCTCAGCACATCTTGTGGTCCACCACCACCAGCCCCCACTTGAGCCTGTGGGTCTTACATTTAGGAACTCCAACCCTCAGCCTATTTGTTGCCCTCCAAGTGACCCAAGGGAAGTCCAGTCCCTCTGCCGCCATCTCCTTTAATGTTGTCCCTTGTGAAGTGAGCTCCCTCCTCCACCTTCTCTTTGGCTTTTGTGTACCCTCTTGCCATAAAGGACTTCCTGGGTCGGATGGAGCTGGTGGACTTGAGGTTCATCTCCATCCAGAGCGCGTGGAGGGCCCTTCTCTTGCTTAGTCTCCCAGATGTGCCCAGAGGATGAAGGCCTTGGCCCCCTATTCAGCCGCTGCCTGCTGGAGCTCTGGCCCGTGGTGCAGTCCTCTTGGTGGCCCAGGGTGAACCTCATCATGCCCAGAGCATTCCAGGATCATCTCCCCTGTCACTTCCTTTGCTTAGCCGTGCAATTGCATGGAGGAGAAATGTGTAGGCCTGTATTCTTTGGCAGAAATATCTGAGGCAAATTAAAAAAAAACCCACCACCCCATCTTCGGTTTTTGTTTTTTCTGCATCAGTCCATTATTTTTTGCAGTTTTGTTTTGCTGGGCCACAAGGAACTCCATGCAGGTGACTGACTGCTGCCGGGATGCATGGTGCTAGGATTCTGTTAACCAAGGTATGTTTTTAAGCTGGGAGGAAAAAAACAGGAAAGAAAATAAACTATTTCTCTCCCCACCCCACCCCTGCTATCAGGTAGAAATTATGATGGACAAGTCCATGATACAAAAGATCATTTGAGGAAATGGCATGGCTTTTCAGAGAGCTTGAAGATGGCTCCCGTTAAAATTAAATATGTCGTCTCTTTTACCTCTCAGGTAAGGCCAGTATTCTTTTAACTGTATATTTCAAGAAAACTAATACAGAGTATTTGCCACAAAATGTGTTGGGCTGGCAGCATTTGGTATAGCACTGCATGCACAACCATTTGACAAGAGCTGTTTTGAAAGCAAGTTTAAAATGAAATTAACAAATTGTCAAGTCCCTACCCAGTATCTCATTTCTGTTCTAGATTGTAAGTACATTAATCAACTTAATGGTTTTTATTTTTAAATTGAGGCCCATTTTTAAAAGCTTTCTTTAAAATAAATAAAACATTTTAAAGCTCACACACAGAGTCTTCTCTTTTGTTCTTGGAATATCACCAATCGTTCAAGACATGTTTTCAGATTTATCTGTCTACGTTTCTCCCTTCAACGACCCTGAGGGGTTATGGATGCTGGACCGCCCAAAAGGAGGAAGCAGCAGCAACATGTGCCTGCATTTAAAATTGCAGTTCAATGCTGTGACCTTCCCTGACCTGCATCACCCATGGGACATGCTTCAACACCATCCCCAGCGGCACATGGAGCTGCTGTGCCAGGAGAGGGGGCTGGTTGGGCCACCCTCTTTGGACCAGGGAGGGGCCACCAAACTCCCCAAGAATAGGCCCCAGTAAGCCCAGTGCCTCCTTTCTCCTGCAGACAAACAGCAGTGCAGTGTTTATTGTTTGTTTATTGAAATATTGATTGAAAAATAACCTGCATTTAGCCCAAGCCATCCTGCTTGGACCTGTGCCTTTCAAAGAAAAAGGAGTGTAATCTTATCTACTAGGAACTGGACTTTGTTTTAGTGCCAGAAAGAAACCTGAAATTCTCAACATGGCCAACTTTACCACAAGGTGGCAAACTCTGCACTTAGACCACAGCGTTTCCCAAACTATGTTCCGTAGAATACTGGTGGACTTCAATTCCCAGAAGCCTAAGGCAGTCCATTGGCTGATCAGTGCTTTGGGGAATTGACTGAGGCTTCTGGAGAATTAAAGTCCAAGAACCAAAGGTTGAGAAACGGAAGTAACTGGTTTTCTGGGACTATCCAGAACTAAAATAACTGCCTGGAGGTGCGTAGACTCTTCTGCATTCCTCAGACTTTTTACCTTCCCCTCTTTCCTTTTGGGGGGAGGCGTGCAGGATCCTAAGTACCCAGTGGAGAACCTGCTGCTCGAAGAAGACTGTCAACCCTGGCTGTGCTCGCCCCATGAACGGAGCCGGCAGCTGAAAGCAGAACTACAGCTAGAACAAGCGAGTCGCATTGGCTACGTTGACATAGGTGAGCAGAAGGGAGCATCAGGCATTTCTTCTGTTTTGAAGGAGAGGACAGCCATTCAGATCCTGAGTTTTGCTGACATGTACAGATCAGGAGACCCACGGCCTTAAACCGTCACCAAGTAGTAATTCAAAATAGTATAGACTGCATGCTCTGCAGAGAGTCTTAAGCCAGAGTCGGATGCAGCAACCCTCCAGATGTTGCTGACTCAACATCTCATAGCTTCAGTCAGCAAACTCAGTGGTTAGGGGTGGTGGGAGCTGCACTTCCAAGACATTGATGGATGTCAACTGCCCATCCCTGTGGAAGCATTTATGTCACTTCCTGTCTCCTTTGAGAGCCAGGAAGGTGAGTACAGTACACTAGTACCTTGGATAATGATGAGATAATGCATTGATCGCACAACGTTAAAAAAAAGCCCTGTTTCCCTGGAGGCTGCAGCAAGCCAGAATGTCGGGATTTTAATCCTGAGGTTTTGGCTTGTTACAGCCTCCAGGGAGGTGGGGGAAGTCCAGAAACAGCTTGGATTGGGTCCCCCAACCTCCCTGGAGCCGGCAAAGAAAAGTCCGGGGTTTTTTACCCATTTCAGGCTCTCTGAACCCCCCCCCCCCCCTGTCGGCTTCAGGGAGATCGGAAGACCCGATCCATGCTATTTTTGAAGTTCCCCCACCTCCTTTGAGGCTGCAGCAAGCCAAAACCTCAGGATTCAAATCCCGACGTTCTGGCTTGTTGCAGCCTCCAGGAGGGTGGGGGAACTTCAAAATTAGCGTGCATCAGATCTCCTGGCCTCCCTGGAGCCGATGTGCACTATTTTTGAAGATCCCCCACCCTCCTGGAGGCTGCAACAAGCCAAAACGTCAGGATTCAAATCCTGAGGTTTTGGCTTGTTACAGCCTCCAGGGAGGTGGGGGAAGTCCAGAAACAGCTTGGATCGGGTCCCCCGACCTCCCTGGAGCTGGCAGGGGGGTCAGGGAGCCCGAAATGGGTAAAAAAAAATCCTTTTTTTACCCATTTCCGGCTCTGAGCCCTCTGCCTGCTCCAGGGAGATCAGAGGACCGGATCCAAGCTGTTTCTGGGCTTCCCCAACGTCCCCAGCCAGTGCAATAAGCCAAAACATCAGGGTTCGAACTTTCTGGTTTTATTTTTTGTGTTTTCCAGGGAACTGTGGCTCTGCTTTACTTCAGATCGACGTGGGCCGCTCCTCCTGGCCTCTTGACCAGCGGTACCTCACGCTCCTGCCTGCCACCTCCTTGATGACACCAGCAGATGCCAAGCTGGATAAGAATCGCTCTGGGGTCCGGATGTTTAAAGAAGGTAAAGAGGAGGGGGGATGAGCAGCATTGGCCCATGGGGAGCATCCTAGATCAGTGAATTGGGCTAGTGGGGAGACATTGCTGCCTGGAGACAGGGCTGATGGAAGGCCTCCTGGGGTCCCAGCCTGGCTCGGCCTCCTCACCCGTTGCCCATGTGTGCCAGTGGCTTTTAGCTTTTCCCCAAGTTCTTTTGTGTCTTGGTCAGACTTTGAACCGCTGAAATGAAAAGTAAACCAAACTTAAATGCTCACCGGTCCTTGTTTCTGGCCATATCTGGCAGACCAGCAAATGAGCTGGTCCACCAACAGCCCCCACTTGAGCCTCTTGGCCTTGCATTGAGGGACTCCAACCGCTGCATCCTATTCAGGGTCCTCCAAGGGACACGTAGGAGAGGTGGAGTTCCTCAGCCACCACCTCCTCCTCTAATAACGTTGCTTGTCTAGTGAGCTCCTTTCTCCATTTTTCAAAGTTACCCCCATTTATTCTAAGCTGCTAAAATGTCCCTCCTGGGTCTTCATTTCAAGCAGTAATGGTTTTAAACTAAACTATGCTGGTTTTTCCACTCCTTCCCACTTGCTTTTGGCTCTGCCCGCTACAATCCTGTTGCTCCCAAGGGTTTCTCTGAATCCCAGCTTAGGAATCCCTTGTGGGATCCCTCTTCCTTGCTCATGGTGGCTTGGGGTGTGTGTGTGTGTGTGTTGACCAACTCTCTCCTTGGCTGTGTTCCACAGGGGACTTCCTGGGTTCAACTCTGAGTGAGAAGTGGGACCGTGTCAGGCTGATCTGCAGCCAGCCTTTCAACAAACTTGCCCAGTTTGGCCTCACCTTCCTTCGGATCCGCACACCACTGGATGTGGAGGGAGCCAAGGCAGAGCCACTGTCTGCACCTCGTGAGGTAGAAACCTGGGGAAATCTCTCGTGTGTGTGTGTGTGGGGGGGCAGTTCTTACTTATTGGAAAGAAACCTTCCACTTCTTACCTTCTCTTTCACTGGTCATAATAAGAACCCATCTTTCTTAAGTGTGACCTTTTTCTCTCATGCCACCCACAGGATTCTCCTGCGCTCTCAAGGAGCCCATGGCTCTCCCACGCAGCCATCTGCAGGACCTTCTTCCCAGAGGTGCCGTCGTAAGTACCTGTTCCCATTGCCTGATTGTCCACTAATGGTCAAGGAGCAGCGGACCTTCCATTTCAAGTTGACTGGCATAAATTGGGTCAGGTTCAGGAACTAAAAGTGTTTTCTGTGCTTGGAGAAGGGGAAAGAATAGAATCTGTGGAGAATGTCCTCTGAGCTGGCATGTCTTCCACTGAGATGGTCGTTTGTTCTCCCTCCCTCTCTCTGCAGGTGCACTGAAGAGGAAATGGCACTTAAAAGCCGGCTGCAGCAGCTGGACCCTGCCCCCAGCCCAGGGGTCCGTAGCCCCACCTGTATAAGCCGCTCAGCCACGATGGTACTGAAAGCAGCCTCTGTCTGCAAAAGAACCTTTCCTCCTGTGGCCGGCTCCTCTTCTCCTACTGCAGAACGCAAAGAAGAGGGAGAAGCCTGTGTCGTGGGTGAGGGTTCTAGGGCATTGCGTGGGTATTGGGGAGGGCCCTTCGGGGGGGGGGTGCAGCAAAAGAGTTTCCAAGACATCTGTGTTTGGAACCCTAGAACTGCTGAGTCGGGACTGGGGCCCATGAGAGAAACACCCTCTCCTTCTCGAGGCAAGAATCCCAAAAGTAGCAGACCTGCCCCACGTCCTCGGGGGGGGGGGGAGGCTGCCCTGGAGTGCCTCCCACTCCCTTCCCAAGGTCATCAGTTCCATTGTCCTCCTGCTCTAACCAAAGTTAGGGCGCTTGGGTTGGTATTCAGCCTGATAACTTTACCCTAAGGTGCATAGAGCCTGGGGGTGCAGATGACTCGCAGCCATGGGTGGTTGGGACATAACATGACGTACAGCCTTCACTCAGGCGGTTTCTTCCATTGTTCCAATTGCAAAAGAATCCATCCATAACGGTTTCCTTGAAATGGGAAATGTAAGCTATGCTACACTCAAGGATGTAAAGCAGGGGTGGCCAACTTACGGCCCACAACACCCATTTCATGTGGCCCACCCTCGCCGCTACCAGAAGTGGTTGCATTTACAACAGCCATGGATGTGGTTTGCAGCGGGAGGAACCACTTGAGTGGCCCACTCAGCTGCCTGGGAGGCGAGGTCCGGCCTGTGGCACAAAAAGCTTGGGGACTCCTGATGTGAAGAGTCCTGACTGCTTCTTTTGGAAAAGGGGGGGGGGGGGAGACCAGGGGCTGCGCCCCAAGAAAGTTTGCTTCAGCCCCTGCTTGTGACTCTCAGCAACCTGAACCCTTGGCCCAAGTGCATTTTAACACCAACCTTCTTACACGTTTCACACCTCTATGAGATTCCTGGTGTGTTACTTGGCCAGGGAGGGTGATCTGCTGGCCAGGTGGATGGCCTTGCCTTGCCGTTGTGATTTTGTCACTCCTTGGAGAGCCTTTTGTTTCTTCCCATTCATCTCTCTGTCTCTCTCGCTCCGTCTATGGGACAACTCCGTCCTGTGGCCACCGGCCTCTCTTCTTAACAAATGCACTGCTGGTTTAGGACTAAAACGGCTTGATTTATCCTCCAGAATCCAAGCAGGAATTCTGTAAAAGAAGGAACCGAGTGAAAACAAATAGAAGAAAGAGATTGTACGGCACCATGAAGAGGTAATAGGACTGGGCCTGGAGTTTCCTTCCTTCCTTCTCGTCTTCCTTGCTAGTCCGCTCTGGAGAACTCCACGTAGGCATAGGATTGGGTTTCATGTTTTAAAAAATGCTTTTGAATATGATCACTAGGTTTAATGGGTCTTCAAAATCTGTTGGAGATGTTGCATCTTGGACATTTCTTATTGTGTTTCAAGAGATAGCATTCAAATTGTCTTTATTTGTCTTGTAAGCTTTTCTAATGTTACTGTTACTGTATTGTGTTGCTTTTGGATGTTTTTTCATTTGTTGCAATCTATGTTGTGGGGTTTTGTGATGAAAGTCTAAGGGAGTCGTTTTAAATAACTGCCCGATTTTGTAATCTTACTAGGAAGGATTGGATCTCGTGTAAATTACAAAATAGATGTAATGAAAACAAGGCGATTCAGTCAAAGTTATTCAATTTGTCTCGCATGTTACTGGTTTTCTGGACCTAACCTGAAAACTATAATGCTTACATTTTGCAAATTTATATAACTCCAGGTCTGCTCCAGCTTCTGTGAGATCCAGAAATATTTCTCAAATCCAGGGAAGAGCCCAATGTCGGAAAAGAAAGAGGGGGAACCTGGGAGGAGACCAGGAGGAGGAGGAGGAGGAAAAGGTGATGGGAAAGGAGGAAGAGAACTGCCCAGAAGGTCGAAGGTCAAAGCTGGGGACCTGCCCTATATGTGCTGGTGAGTGAATCACAAAATGGCTAAAAGGGCGAATGGATTGAGAGTCGAGATTCAGGGTTTGGAAGCACTCTGCTCCCCCCTCTCTCTCTCTGCACATGTGGCCATTTCAGACCATTACGTTGACACCTGGAATGTAAAGCCTTAACTGCCTTCCAAGGCCACGCATCATGGCAGGGAAAGGGCTCACCTCTTCCTTTGGGCCTCCTTCCACAGGTCTCTTCCCCGCCACCCTCTTGGCAGCTCATGCCTCTAGCTGTGGAGAAGAGGACTGTGAAGCAGGCCCGTCTTCCGCCGCCTTGCCCTGGGAAGAGCCCGCAGAGGAGGCGTGGGTCGACTGCCCCCTCTGCCAGTCACCTTTCCCTTCCTCGGAAGTGGAGGGCCACGCCAGCAGCTGTGGGGAGCCAGCTGAGCCGTCGCAGGGGAGCCCCTCCTGGCTGTGGGTGGAGTAGGAGCCGAAAGGGAGCCCCTCCCGCCCCTTGCTTCCTCCTCCGGCTGCCCAGAAGACTCTGCAGATGAGCCTTGAGAACAGGGAGGCCACTCGGGACCCGGCCACGCTGGGAGCAGAGACGTGGCACGGACTCTGCAGTCCTCGCCTGCAAATTGGGGGGGGAGGGGAGCACGCGGAGCAGTACGTGGTTTCCGATGAGATGCAGCAGCTGATGGTCCCTTGCCTGCCCTTCCAGCCTAGGGTTCTTCTCAAGCTCCCCGAAGCTCCCGTTTCCTCAGACAAGAGGAGAGGGTCTTTTTCCACGTGTGGCTCGGTGGACAACAGCAAGGGATCCAGGAGCTCTTCCTTAGGGAGGAGACCTCTCCTCCGTGAGCCTGCGTGGGCAGCTTCTCTTTCCCTCCCACCCTGGTGGAAGCACAACCTGTTTTGCAACTGGGACTCCTGTGCGCACACTCCACCCACCCCCTTTTCCACGCTCAGACAAGGTTTTTTTTCTGCAGGGACCTCGATTTAGGTGCAGAAAAAACTTGATGCAGGACCTAGAGTAAACCTTGTCTCAAACGTACTCCCAGTAAAAAGGATCAGGTGTGAATTGTTGTTTCCTTTCTCCATCGGTCGGAGACTTTGGCTCCTTTGGGTTTGTTTGTCTCTAGGGGAGTGAAAGGGCTGGTGTGTTATTGGTGTGGAAGGGGCAGGCCATGGAGTTTCCAGCTCTGCTGATCTTTCACCTGCCAGGAGGAACAGAAAGAGTTACACTGGGTGTGGGGGTGCATGTGTGTGCGTGCGTGTGTGTTCCAGCTTGAGATATTTTGCAAGCTGAGCAGCAAGGATGGCCCTCGGCGCACCCAAGCCAAGGTGGGTGGCCAGGCTTTTTGGGCACGTAAAGCAGAATCCCCACCCCTGGCCCTTCATTCTGGCAGTAGGGCTGCTCTCAGAGCAGATCCCAGGCTGTCGGCTGCCTTTTCGGGACTGCCTTTGGCTGCTGGATGTAGTGGGTTGAATCCTCCCAACCCAAGATGGGAACTGACGGCCGGAGCCCTAGAGCCGCATCCCCCAACCGTTGGCTTTTGGACCCCAAAGCCTCAGTCAGTTCCCCAAAGCACTGATCAGCAAATGGACTGACAGAGGATTCTGGGCATGGAAGCCGAGAACTAAAGGTTAGGGAACATGACTCTGTGGATCCACACTACTAAGTGGAAGCAGTCAACCCATTTGTGTGGATGCACAGAGGCAGCGTTTCCCAACCTTTGGTTCTTGGACTTCAGCGCCCAGAAGCCAAAGTCAATTCCCCAAAGCACTGGCTAGCCCATATACTAACAGAGGCTTCTGGGAATTGAAATCTCCTGTGGGGCCTGGGCCCCACGCTGGGAGGCAACTGGCATAGAGGAATACTGGCCTGTTCCACTGGAGTATGCTCTGTCTGTCACAAACCTTTCCCCTGGAGAAGTCTTCCCACAACGAGTGGGGAGGGATTGGGTGACGGCTGTGTCCCCTGCTGGGGTGGTGTAGGGTCTCTCCCTGGAGGAGGGCCTGCCTCTCCAGAGAGCCTCACAGGTGTTGCCTTGGCACTGCGCAAGAGTGGTGGTGGTGGGAATGGGGGCCGGGGGGAGAGGGAACGTTTCCACTTCGTAGTCATTGTTGATTCGGAGCCTTCAGGCTGTCCATTCCAAGGTCTTGGGCGGTTGTGCCTAATCTAGTAGGAAGGGCCTGGAGTAAGACCATTGCCAGCCCTGCCCCCTGTTCAGGGCTGGATCCCAAACCAAAGCCCCCTTGGCGGGTGGCCATCTCCTCAGTGGGAGACGGGTGGGCTTTGTGTGGCTGCCTCTCTCTCATCACTAGGAGGAGGGCGGGGCCATGCCAGGGGAGGCTGCTAGAAGTGCCAGAAGAAGAACCTTGCGTCTCCCTCGACCCCCGAAGGGTTAAAAGAGGGAAGCAATGAAGAAGAGAAGCATTGGGCCTGGATCTGCTCTCATGGCACTGGCACAAGGGAAGCTCGGGCCAGGAAACGGCACACCTGTGCACAGGTAACGGGTCCCATGAGACTGGGGGGGGCACCCATTGAGGTTCGGAGGGAGAGGGAAAGGCCTTTTGTGGGGAAGAGCCTCGGGAGGGAGGGCAGACCCCCAAGTCCTGTTTGTCAGGCACTGGGGAAATGAGGGCGGGAGGGAACCCTGGGGGTCTTGGCCTGCCTCGCCAAGGGGTGTTTCTCTCTCCCTCCCTTCCCTCCGGGGGGGCCATCAGGGACAGGAAAAGGCTGTGGGTCTGGTCCCCACTTAGAATAGGGCCCTGCTGCCCTTGACCCTCTTACTCCAACGCCCTTCCTTCCACCCCTCCTTCTGCTGAGGAAGGTGCAAGGGAAGGCTGTGGAAGGCAGAGAATGATGGGGGCAAGGAGAGCCAGAAGAGACAAAGCGCTCCTGGGGGAGTTGGGCGAAGGCTGGCAAAAGGAGGCTGTTTGTGTGGCATGCGTCCCTTTGGGAGTTGACAGGTGGGCCCTGTTGCTCTCTTGCCGGCTGATTCCCCTGGCGGAGGGGGGGGGACAAGGCTCCTCCCCCCCCACTCCGGCCCCTGCAGAGAGAGAAAAAGTCTCCACCCTGAAGAGAAACAGGAGCCACTGTATGTGTGGTCTAGTCCAGTGGGGGAGAGGAAGGCAGGCAGGCTAGCGTGGTGGTGGTGGTGGGAGATCTGGTGGCGTTCCCACTGCGCGCGAGACATTGGCGCTCCACGTCCACAGTGATCCGCAGGCGGGCGCCTCCAGGGAGCAGGATGGCCTCCGAGCGCGGTGGTGGCATCGTGGTAAGTCTGTGGCCTGGGTCTTCTCTGGAGGACCTCCTCCTCCTCCACCTGCCTTGCCGTGTTGTGCTTTCTGTAGGAAAGAGAGTGTGCATGTGGACCCACTCCCACTCCCCCCGCCCCCAGCAGAGGAGGAAGAGACTCCTCCGTCCCACCCAGTCTGGGAAGGTCTTGTGCAGGAAACCCCCAGGGAAGGGAGGGGGGAATGAGAGGCCCCCTGAGATGCCAGGAACCACACAGGGCCCCTGGGGGGGGGGGTGAGCGTCCCTGGCAGTCCAGAAAACAACCTTGCCATACGTTTGTAAAAGATGTCGGGGCAACCGGCATCCCTCTCCCTGCCTGAGTCCTCCTGCCGCCCCACAGCCCAAGACAGGAGGGCCAGTTCTGTCCCACTCCCTGGCGCTTGGCGCCCCCTCTGGGGAATCCCCAGGGCACAGAGTGTGTGGGTTTCTTTTTCGTCCCAAGGCCTCTCTCTCTCTCTCTCTCTCTCTCTCTCTCTCTCTCTCTCTCGCTAAGAGGCGCCCACAGGTGGGTAACGAGGGTCTCCTCCTCCCCTTTAGCAGCCCAACTGGAAAGAGATTGTGAACAAGCAGCTCAAGTTCCCTCCGGGCCTCCTGGCTGCCATCCAAGACGGCCACCTGGCCAAGGTCCAGCAGCTGCTCGAGGTGAGCGATGGCGTCCTGAGGCAGTTGGACGAGGCCGAGGACCGGTCGTGGCGCGAGGCCCTCAACCTGGCCATCCGCATGGGCAGCGAGGAGATCACCAAGACCTTGCTGCGGGTGGTGAAGTTTGACTTCCGGCAGGTCCACGAGGCCCTGCTCGTTGCGGTGGACACCAACCAGCCCCAGGTGGTCCAGATGCTCCTCGACCGTCTCGACCGGGAGAAGAGCCTCAAGATGGACATTAAGTCCTTCTCCCTCTCCTTTTTTGACAACACCATAGACAACTCCCGCTTTGCCCCCGGCGTGACCCCCCTGACCCTGGCCTGCGAGAAGAACCTCTACGAAATTGTTGACATGCTGATGAAGAAGGGCCACACCATCCCACGCCCGCACAAGGTCTCATGTGCCTGCCTCGAGTGCTCCAACAGCCGCAAGTTCGACCTGCTCAAGTTCTCCCTTTCGCGCATCAACACTTACAAGGGCATCGCCAGCCGGGCCTACCTGTCCATCGCCAGCGAGGACGCCATGCTGACCGCCTTCAAGCTCAGCCGAGACCTCAAGCGCCTCTCCAAGAAGGAGCCCGAATTTAAGGTCTGCCTTCCTTGCCCCAGCTGGGGTGGGCGAGAGGGAGAATCCGTGCAGGCACTTGGAAGTACAGTACTGTAGGAACTGAGCAAGAGAAGGCTGAGCCGCCTGGGAAACGGGCCCTTTCCTTTCCCCTCCGTAGCTCACCCTGCGGAATGGCGAAAGGAAGAGACCTTGGGGAACAGTTTGGTAACATTGGCATCCCTCCAGCTCTCTTGCGAAGTCCAGTCAGACCTCGCATGAAGAGGAGGCACTCGCTTAGAGAGCAGAATTTTATCTGAATGGTTGCCTCGCTTAGCAACTAAAACCAACCAACCACTTAGCAACTAAATCGGGGTTCGCAAACCCACCCACCCGCCCACCCTGCAGAGGTCACATTTGGCCACTTCCAAGGGTGTTTCACTTAAAGAGCAAACTCTTGAAGAGCAATCCTGTGGAACACATGATGCTCTTTAAGCCAGGTACCACTGTACAACCTAGAAAGCAAAACCTATTTAAAATGCCTCGCCTGGCCATGCTTTAAAGCTGTGTCTCCTACCATTTGGAATCTTTCGCTTATGAAGACAGAAAGAAACACACATGGACTACTTTGTGGCTTAAGTTCAACAAAGTTGACAAGGAGCTGCGGTAGCTCAGTGGTTAAGAAGCTCGCCTTGTTAGCTGGAAGGTTGGCAAGTCGACAGTTGGAGACCTGGGTACTGTATGACGGAGTGAGCTCCCGTCTCTGTCCCAGCCTCCTGCCAACCTAGCCATTCAAAAGCAAGAAATTGCAAGTAAATAAATAGGGACCGCTTTGATGGGGAAAAGGATCTTGGGGACATGAAAGGAGCCTCATTCGGGGGTCCCCTGAGCGGAGCTTCTCCAGCAAAACTCCTTTCAACCCAGAAAGCCCCTTTGTGTGCTTCTGACATGACACAAAACGAAACACAGTTGACAAGCTGTACGTGAGCTTTTATACTTTGCAAAGGACAGGAACTGTTGCCAGGGGATATTTTGTGAAACAATTCTTAGGACAGCTGAACAGGGAGATCAGAGATCGGACCTGAGCAGGAGAGAGGCCTCAAAGGGACTCATTCAGGTCTGGAGTTTATTTATTTAATCCTATTTATACGCCGCCCTCCTCACACTTGGCCCAGGGCGGCCTACATGACCTTAAAACAGCAATAACACAGTGCCTCGATAAAAACCTATCAATAGGATAAAACCAGTCTCAAGAAAAGTTAAAAAATAAAAAGATTCACAGAGAGAAGGAGCCAAATAAGCCAGCAGGCCAGGGTGACCATCGTCTGACCACACCTGCCACACTTGTGGGTTCCTTGCTCACAGCAGGGAAGAGGGCAGCTCTACTGGCTTCTTGTTGTCCCCCCCCCCCCCTCTGGGCAGCTTACAAAATATTTTTTAAAATCTTTATAATAGAAAATTAGGCATAAACAATAAACGAACAATTTCACTGGCCACGTGAGGTTGCTTTGTGTAACCTTTTTCTAAAGGCAGTGACTGGCCAGAGAACCATCTGTATTTTGGAAAGCATGCATGATTTAGCCATTGCTTCACGAATGTGGCTACTTCTAGTGGCAACTACACTGGCAAGCTGAACTGGGACGGTTTGGCTCTGGCGCGGCTTGGCCCAGAGCCTGTTTAATGCTTCTGTTCAGATTAGGTGACCACACGGGGACAGTGGATTCTTGAGGTGCCCGTGACCACAGCGGCCCCTCAGCCAGATGCAGTTTGGTTCAGGCCAAAGGCCCACTTCCTTTGAGCCCGGCCTCTGTAGACCCCCTGCTTCTCTCTCTAGGGCTCAGGGTGGCATAGAGCCAGGGGAAAGGGACCACTGGCTCAAGTACTTCCTAAGTGCAAACACATACAATGGAGTATTCTGCTGTAGATCATCAACGTTGCTTCTCTTTCATGCCAGTTTCCATGTCTGTTCTAGTCCATGCAGAGGTGGTCTAGTGCTAAATCAGTTTATTAATGATTTGGCACTAAACTTGATAATTTGTTTCTTCAAAATAAAAATTAATTTGGGGTGACGAGGGAAGAAAAAATGGAAGGATGGGTGTGTTGTAGCTGTCCAAAAACATCACACCCAGCTTCGTATGTCATTAGAATACCATCCAGTGTCACAGGGCAGAAAGGGAGATGCATTGTTGAGTTGGGGGGTGAGGTTTTGCAGTCGTGTGTCCCCCCCCCCCCCGCACTGGTGGTGTTTATCTCTCTCTCCCCTTCCCTTTCCCCTCCTGCCCAGCCAGAGTACCTGGCCCTGGAGCAACTATGCCAGGAGTTTGCCTTTGAGTTCCTGGGCATGTGCAGAAACCAGAGCGAGGTGACGGCCATGCTGAACGACCTGGGGGATGATGCCACAGATGAAGAGGAGGATGTTGATGATGAGCAGACCTTTGAAGAAGGGATTCCTAACTTAGCAAGGCTCCGTCTGGCTGTCAACTACAACCAGAAACGGGTAGGGGGGGCTGACACGGGGGGGGGGGGGACTGGGAGGGGGGGAGAGGGACCCCATCCTGGACTGTGAGCTCCTTCCCTATGAGGCAAAAATCAAGGCCAAGCTAAAGCTGAAGCCTGGAGACATTTGCAGAAACCCCTTGGACCTGTAGGACTGGATGCCCTTTGTGAAGAAAAGGCCATTTCTCCAGGCTTTGAGCCCTCACTTCAGAGAAGGCGCAACTGGCCAGTGGGATTCTCTGCCACGAGATGTGGCAAAGGGAACTTGCTCAGTCTTGTTTAAAGGGAGAATAGCAGGAGGTGTTTGATCAGTTGCCAGGGCCCGGTCATGATGGCTGCTCCCCAGGGTCAGAGGGAGGAGACCTCTTGGTCCCCATGGCCCAGGGAAGAGGATTGGGGCGGGGGGGGGCTGGGCCTCTTGTTTTGGGACAAGGGAGCTGGGCTGGATGGACCTGATGGTCTCACCCGGGGTCTCCTCCTCCCTGCGCAGTTTGTGGCCCACCCCATCTGCCAGCAAGTCCTGTCTTCCATCTGGTGCGGAAGCCTCCCCAGCTGGAGGGGGAGCAACAGCCTCTGGAAAGTCTTCATCGCCTGCTCCCTCTTTGTGGGTTTGCCCTTCCTCTGCCTGGCCTACTGGCTGGCCCCCCAATCCAAGGTGAGGAGCGGCCTCCCTCCAGAGCCGGCCTCTTGCAGAAGGGCTTCAGTTGGGTGGGCAGGGGAGGCCCATGAGAACCAGCCCCAAACCCCAGGCAGCTTGGGAAGCAAAGGCTCCCTCCTGCTAAGCCCTGCCTTTCCTCCTCCATCATCATCATCATCTTCCGTGTCCCGATCAAACCCTGGACTGCCAAAATGAAGCCACTTTCTTGGCTTTGTCGTTGGCCAAACTCAAGTCCTCACCCATGCATGTCTCCGGAAGTCATGTGCAGGCCAACAAATGAGCCCCCATGGATCCTGTCTCTCTCCACATCCACACACCACATGCTGTGCTCCATCAGTCGCCCCCGCTTGAGCCCTGTGGGTCTTGCATTTAGGATCCTCCGACTCTCAGCCTCTTCAGGGTCCTGCAAGTGGCGTGTAGGGGAGGTGGAGTTCTTCAGCCCTCTCCTCCTCCTCCCCCTTTCATGTTCTTCCTTGCCCAGAGTGCGCCCCTCCCTCCCTCCCTCGGTCTCTCTGCCAATGGGCTATACAGAAAGAGATTCCTCAAAGATTGCGAATACAACCAGGCACTCCTTGAGCACCAACCTTGCAGTCTAATCTTTCTAATACCAGAATGAAGGTTCCTCCCCCACAAATAAGGAGGGCCCATTCTTGGGGCTCCACAGGCAGCCTGTATCCACCATGTGTGCATTTCCATGTTCATGCTCCGTGCATGTGTGTTTTCACATCCGAGTGGCACTTTCAGGGTGAAGGTCTCTCAGGTGCTTTTTCTCCACCTGCCTGGAGGGAGTTGGTGGGGAGCCAAAGGGCCCCAGTTGGAAGCCTTGCAGGCTCAGGAGGATGTAGTGTGTGTGTGGCATAAGGAACACTGCACGTGTGGATTTGCACGTGTGGGAGTAGTAGCAGGCAAATGGGTGCTTTGCCCTATGACTGGCTAAGATGCCATAGCCTGGCCCCCACCCATTCCTTTCTAACCAGTCTCTAAGCTGCCTCTGTGGCACGGTGTGTGTGTGTGTGCTGAGATTGCAACCCTTCTTAGCGTGTCGTGTGCCAGGCAGGCGCACTCAGGCAGTCTCCTTTGCCGGCAGGTGGGCAAAATGCTGAAGATCCCGGTGATCAAGTTCCTCTTGCACGCAGCCTCCTACGTCTGGTTCCTCATCTTCCTGCTGGTGGAGTCACTCGTCTTGGAGCACAACCATGAGGCCTTCAAGGGGCGGAACCAGAGCTTGTGGGAGACCTCTCTGCACATGATCTGGGTGGCAGGTGTGTGTATGGCCTTCTGGCAGGTGAGGGCAAGGGACCAGGCTGGGCAGGGGGTCTTTTCATGGGAAAGAAGGGGGTGCCCCAAACCTTCCCTGTCCTCTGCTTCCGTTTGATCATTCATTCATGGATGGATGGATGGATACAGCACAGGAGAAACTGCAGGTGGAAGGGATGGAAGAGGAAGCTGGAACCCAAGGGGTGACCACCCCACCCCAAGGGCAGCTTGAGCTGACGTGGCCCGTGGCCCTCTCTTTCTTCCTCCCTCCCCCAGGTTTCTTCTGGTTCGAGTGCAAGGAGGTGTGGATCGAGGGCCTGCGCAGTTACCTGCTGGACTGGTGGAACTTCCTGGACGTGGTCATTCTCAGCATGTACTTGTCTTCCTTTGTGCTCCGACTGCTGGTCTTCCTCAAAGGGCGCCTCTCCTGCGCGGAGGACGGAGCCTCTTCCCTCCAGTGCAACTATTACACCCAAGCAGGTGAGTTTCCCCTCTAGGCTGGGCTTGCTTTGCAGTAGCCACTCAGTCTGTTCATAGGCTGGAGCTGATGCAGACCTCTCTGCCGATGGGCTTTGGGTGGCTGCAGTCCTGTGGCTTTGGCCAAGGGAGCTCCACAAGGGCTCATTGTTTCCCCTCAAAAGCGAAGGGTCAGATGTTGTGTTTTTCAAAACCAAGAGATGTAACATTCTAACCAAGGAAGCAAATCCCTGGTCTGCAAACTAAGCAATGTGTCCCTTTGAAATAGTACTACTTAAAATGCAGAGAGCTTTGGCTGGCCCTCCCTCACCCAGACCCCCTTTCCCGCTCTGCAGAGCGTCAGGAGTGGCGGACGGAAGACCCCCAGTTCCTGGCCGAGGTTCTCTTTGCAGTCACCACCATGCTGAGCTTCACCCGCCTGGCCTACATCTTGCCAGCCCACGAGTCCTTGGGCACCCTGCAGATCTCCATTGGCAAAATGATTGACGACATGATCAGGTATTGGGGGGGAGAAGGGGGTTCCCCCCCCCCCCACGGCTGCCTCCGTCTTGCCATGTCCTCCTCCTCGCCCCCCCTCCCGGATTCCTCCCACCCCTACACACACACACACACACACACACACACACACACACACACACACACACACACACACACACACACACACACACACACACACACACACACACACACACACACACACACACACACACACACACACACACACACACACACACACACACACACACACCCCGACCTCCTCGCTCTAGAACGGAAGTCCGGCCAAGCCAGGCCAAGCCAGCCCTTTCCCTCCCTCAGGGGGTTCCTTAGGCCAAACGATGGGCTGCTTTCCATAGTTGGGAGATGGAGACAAGGCTGGCTCTTTGCCTAGAAACGGAGATGAGCACCGAACCCTAGAGTCAGACACGACTGGCTTTCAAGCAAGGGAGATTTTTACTACAGTTAACTTACAAAACATTTAGTTGATTCATCATGCTAGAGTTGGCTTTCATGGTTCTGTGTGTATGTGCGTGCGTGCGCTTGAAGCAGTTGTGAAGGACATGAAGAAACCTGCCTTTTCCTAAGGCAGAGGTGGCCAACCTCGTCACTCCAGCTGTTCTTGGACTTCAATTCCCAGAAGCCCAAGTCCCTGTGGATCCAAGAGCAGCTGGAGTAGTGCCAAGGTTCACTGTCACAACCCTTGGGCCAAGAGCAAGCATCCAGGAGCCTCCTGGAGAAGCAGCAGCCGGAGGGAAGTGAGTGGAGACTCAGGCCAGCCCTCCCCCTGCTGCTGCCTCCCAGGTGAGGAGAGGAAGGGGGAGAGGCTGCCTCCTCCTCCTCCTCTGCCCCTGGCCTGATCCAGCGGCCCCTGCTCCAGCAAGAGGGAGGGGCGGTGGAGGGAGCCGGGGCTTCTCCTCCTCGTCCTCCTCACCACAGAGAGGGTTCTGCTTCTGCCGCTGCGGAAGGACCTGCTTCCCTTCTGCTCTTCCTGCTTCCTCTCCAGATTCATGTTCATCATGATGATCATCTTGACGGCGTTCTTGTGTGGGATGAACAACATCTACGTTTACTACCAGGATTCGGAGCGGCTGGGAAGGTAACTCAGAGGGATTGGGCAAAGGAGGCTAATGGGGAAGTCGGGGGGGGGGAGGCTAGAGCTGACCTACAGAGTTGCCCCCCCCCCCCCGGATCTTGCATCCTTGCTCAAATCCAGGAAAAGCTGATCAAGGCGGGGGAAAACCGTGGCTCCACTTGCCATCCTCTTCCTTCTGCT
The DNA here is from genome assembly GCA_030440675.1 of Furcifer pardalis. Classification (NCBI taxonomy): domain Eukaryota; kingdom Metazoa; phylum Chordata; class Lepidosauria; order Squamata; family Chamaeleonidae; genus Furcifer; species Furcifer pardalis. The sequence continues at coordinate 118,363,911 of CP126895.1, forward strand.
TGACTTCCACATGGAACTCTCCAGTGTCTTGTGGCCCAGGGACTTTCCTTGGGGGGGGGGGGGCTGGAGCTAGCTGGTGGCTTTGCAGCTGCAATAGCAATTCTACTTCTCTAATGCCCCATAGCGTTCAGTGCACTCAGAGTAATTAGCATTTTGGCCCCCACCCTGCTGGGGACTCATTTTATCCCAGATAACAATTGCATCGGATAACGCTAGAATCGGATAACGATGCAAGATTTTTGGAAAAAACTTGCATCGGATAACGATTCTGGATAATGATTCTTAGCGTTATCTGAGGCAATGGTCTGCAGGTGTAGGGTGGTTTGGGTAGAACTACCCAATGCACACACACCCCACCCGCAGCGGTCTCTGCGACTGCAGTAGGGTCAGGGAAAAGCACGTGCCTTTCCCCCGACCCTACTGCAGTCACAGAGACTGCTTGTGTCTCTTTCCCTCCCTGTATTTAAACTACAGGGAGGGGGAAGTGATTGGGTCTCTAGAGAACCAATCACGTCTCTCTCTTTCCCCCTCCCTGTAGTTTAAATACAGAGAGGAAAAGAGTAAGACGTGATCGCAATTGCATCTTACTCTTTTCCTCCCTGTATTTAAACTACAGGGAGAGAGAGACTGTGTCTCTTTCCCTCCCTGTATTTAAACTACAGGGAGGGGGAAAGAGAGAGACGTGGTTGGTTCTCTAGAGACCCAATCATGTCTCTCTCTTTCCCCCTCCCTGTAGTTTAAATACAGGGAGGGAAAGAGACACAAGCAGTCTCTGCAACTGCAGTAGGGTCAGGGGAAAGGCGTGCCTTTCTCCGACCCTACTGCAGTTGCAGAGACCGCTGCGGGTGGGGGGTGGCTTTAAAGGCAGGGAGGAAAAGAAAGAGACCCAAAGCGGTTTGTCCCTGAAGTCAGGGTTGTTGTTTTTTTAGCGTTGTTTGATGCATGCATCGGACAATGCTAAAAATCGGATAATGTAATGACTTGTGGAACCAAGTCATAACGTTATCCGGGGTATTACTGTATGTGCATTTCTGGGGCTGCTCCTCCCCCCCCCTTCATCATTTGAGCCCTCTATGGAGGTTGAGATCTTTCCTCTGGACACCTCCCGTGCAGCTGGCCCCCGTTTCCTCCTCCTTTTCCTCCTCTCTCTCTCTATCTCTCTGCCTTCAGCTTCAATGAGACATTCCAGTTCCTCTTCTGGACGATGCTGGGCATGGAGGAGCACAACGTGGTGGACATGCCCCGCTTCTTCCTGGCTGAGCTGGTGGGGAGGGTGCTGTACGGGGTCTTCACCATCGTCATGGTGGTGGTCCTCCTCAACATGCTCATTGCCATGATCACCAACTCCTTCCAGAAGATTGAGGTGAGGGGGAGACCCAGGTCATGAGCCAAGTTATGTGGCTTCATCTTTGGCACTGGCCCTGTGGAGATGCCCAAGGGGTGCCTGAGAAGTGGGAGGAGGAGGAGGAAGGTGTGGCCCCTTCCGACAGGCCACGGTCAGGAACAGAGGAGCCCAACACCTGCATGGCGAGAAGCAGGTCTGCTGGATTAGGCGATGCCTCCTTGTTTGCACATGTGTCTCTGGAGTGGCCCCCTTTAAGTCCCTCCCATAAGCAAAGAGGCTCCCGTGTCTGCTTCTGCCCACCACCTACTCCTGCAAGCAGTTTAGACACCCCAAGGAAGACTAGCCTTAAGTCCCTGAGGAACCGGGAGAGGCCAGGGTAATCCTGCTAAGTCTGTGAGCTCTGAGACCAGGAGGAGGAGGAGGAGGCCGCATCTGGCCCACCCTGGGAGGCTGGACCATGCAGGGCAAGGGCTTCCCTAGGAATGAGCCAATCTCCTCCCTCGGGCTCTTTTTCACCTGCTCCACAGAATGATGCTGACGTGGAGTGGAAGTTTGCCCGCTCGAAGCTGTACTTGTCTTACTTCAGGGAGGGCCTGACACTCCCGGTTCCCTTCAATGTCATCCCGACTCCAAAGTCCATCTTCTACGCTGCCAGGTAACGTGACCACGGGAAGGCAGGTGGTGCCCAAGAGCACAAAGAATCCACCCCACAGTCCCTCGCTCTGGGTCTCCTGGAGGGCAGAGCCACCAACCCCTCTGAGCTGAGAAGACAGAGCCTGCAGGAGCACAAGGTGTTCCTAGCCTATGTGGAACTACAAATTCCATGATCCTTGAACAGCATGGGTTCGGCTCAGCTCAGCTCCCCTTCTCTTGTTTTGCCACCCACAGGGGCCTCTTTCGCTTCCTGTGCTGTTACAAACCCCAAAGACAGCAGAAATACCCTCCGATCCCCACCATCGTAAGTTCCTTCCTTCTGGATCAGGGGCTCCACCGTTTGCAGTGAGCGCACCAGCTGCCCTGTCATACCTTTTCTGCTGCCGCCGCCATCACCACCTCTGTCCTGTGGGTGGTAGTGGTGGTGGTAAGGGCACATCTAGGGAAGGTCTCTTGGGCAGTGGCAGGAGCAGCAGGAGGAGCCACTGCCCATCAGGGGAGCCCCTTTCCTTTGAGGGCAGAGAGCTGCTAGCCCCACGAGTCTCCTCTCCTGCCTCTCCCCACAGTCGAACCCCTCCCTGGAAGACGGGGGCCTGTGGGCCGAGAGCCGTCTCTCCTACCGGCGCCAGGTGCTCAGGGCCTTGGTGCAGCGGTACATTGACACGGCCCGGCGGCAGTTTGAGGAAAGCCGGAGGAAAGGTGAGTGGCCCTGGGTGGGAAGAGGAGCTCCGCTGGGATCCGGGTGGTCTCCTGTGGCCCTGCAGGGAGGGAGGGAGGGAGGGCCATGTGGCCCTCTAAAAGGGTGGCTGAAATGACCGCTCCCATCAGCCTAGCCACGAAGTCATGATGCTGTATATGGGGCTTTTGCAGTCCCAGGGGAAGGAGGCCACCCCTGTGAGTGGGATGTTGGCACCATGGGGTCCTCCCTACTGGGCTCCCTGCTGACCATAAAAACCCATGGCAGGCCTCCTTCCCCTGAAAGTCCCCCCTCCCCCTCCCCAGTCCAGCAGATGTTTCCTCTCACCCGGAAAGCCCCCACCCTCCCCGAAGAAGAAGAAGAAGGTGGCTGTCTTTGGAGGGTCCACCTCCTTCCACTTGGCCACATGGAGAGCCACATTGGGGGTGGGGAGGGGAGGGGCGGGGGGGGTGTTTCCAGGGATGTGTCTCCCTTGGTGCTGCTGCAGCGTTGCATCTCCTCCTCCTCCTCCTCCCCCCCCCCCCAGCAGCTGGAGGCGCCTGACCTCCGTGCCCCTCCCTTGGGCTGCTGCCTCTTCTGGGCTCCCCTGGCCAGGCCGTCAGCCAATCAGATCCAAAGGCAGCCAACCTTCTCTTCCGGCCACACCCCCTTGCCTGAAATTCCACCAATCCGCTCCCTCGGAATGCTGGGGAACCCACCAATCAGGATCCACCAATTTTAGCGGCTTCAGGCTCAAACTTCCTTTCCTAAGTCTTCCCACCACAGCTGGAAAGGCAGCTGAGAGCTAGAAAAGTTACTTTTTTTGGTCTGACCTTCACGGAATACCCTGGACAGCATGCCTGTCTACCCCAGGGGTCAGTAGCCCTTGCTCCGTGGTCATGTGGCAGGCATGATTATAAATTTAATATAAATTTGAACTAATAATAGTAATAATAATGATTAGACACTGGAGTGCACGAAATGCTGTTTACCTCCCCCCCCCCCCGGTGGTCCCTATTTATCTACTCGCAATTGCATGCTTTTGAACTGCGACAACGTTGGCAGGAGGTGGGGCAGAGACGGGCGCTTTGGGCTGCAGTACATCTATTTAAACTCTGCACCACCAGAGCTCGGTCGTATCCTGGCTCACCAAGGATATAAACCCTACCAGATGATCCCATAAATTGGGGGTGGGGGGGATTCCCATCTTTTAAGGAGAAAGGAAGAGAAACCAAAGGAAAGCAGGTGCCTTTGAGGAGCCCTTGCACTGGAAATGTCACACACACACAGACAGGGTTGGGGTGCAGGGGATCTGCAGAACTCTTGGCCGGCTCTCTTGGGGTGCATCCAACGAGCTTAGGCACAGGCATGGGGGGCCGGGGGGGCAGCAGCTACAGCCATGATGCTGAGCCTTGGCACTCCAGCTGTTCTTGGACTTCCGTTGCTGGAACCCCAAGACTGTGAATCCAGAGGGAAGGGTTGACTGCACATCTGCAGTTCATCATTGTGTGGACTCACCGAGACTTGGGCTTCTGAGAACTGAAGTCCAAGAACAGACGGGAGTGCCAAGATTTGCCATCCCTGGCCTGGAGGATTCACGTTCCTGGCCTTCGGACGTGGCTTCCACTCACCGTGGCTCTTCCTGTCGGGGCCTCTTCTGTCCACAGACCTGGGGAACCGCCTGACCGAGCTGAACAAGTCGGTGCTTCGCCTCCACTCCGAAATGAAACGCCTTTGCCGCACCGTAGCTGCCAGCCACACGGCTCCTGACCCGCTCGACGGGGCCAGCGTCCTGCGGAGGTACATCATGAAGGTGCGCAGCAGCTTCCAGAGCTATGACCATGACTCTGGCAGTTCCGGCCGGGCATCCCCAGTGGAGGTCGTGGTGCACCAGGAGCAAGGGGCCACCCCTGAAGAGGACGGTGGCCCCCAGTGGCCCCAAGAGGAACACCCCAAGGGAGCAGCCGAGGCGGAAGAGAATCCAACTCAAGCCGACGGCCTTCCGGCCAGTGAAGAGGAACCAGCTGGGCATGAGAAGGCGGCAGAGGCAGAGCCCTGACGGGTGGCCTTCCTCTCCTCCTCCTCTGGCTTTGTTGGTAGTGACCGTTGCATGGCCATAGAGGCCGCACCTGGCCACCAGACCTGCCAAAGTTCTCCATGACATGGCCACACAGTGGGAAATAGCTAATTTCACACCCATGCGCACCTGCCCGCAGCAGCTGTGGTGTGGCTTGCCCAAGAAGTCCTGTCTTTCTGGGATGTTCCGTTCCTCCTCTTGCTTTCCCTTTTAGCTTCCTTATTTCGGTCACACGCTTTTCCTCTTGCTCTGGCATCCAAAAACACAAACTATGGTTCAAGCCAGATCTTGCCAGAAGGCCAGGCAGGGGGATTTGGGGGCTCAGTGCAGCCTTTGCCCCGTCTTGGTGCCTGTTCACTCCCCACACAGAGAAGGGACTGAGATTTAGGACACGCGAAGGCTTCCAGAGACCACGTTGACCAGCGCCTTCGCCACCTAGGGCAGTGTTTCCCAAATGCTGGTGTTTGGACTTCAATTCCCAGAAGCCTAAGTCATTTCCCCAAAGCACTGATCAGCCAATGTACTGACTGAGGCTTCTGGGAATTGAAGTCCACTAGTGGGCTGTGTACCCCTTGTTGGGAACCACTGACCTAGGGCAAGGGTGCTGAACCTATGGCATGAGTGCCAGAGGGGGCACTCAGAGCCCTCTCTGTGGGCACTCGTGCCATTGCCCCAGCACAGAGTTAGCCCTGCCCCTCTGCCAAGCAGCCCAATGGGAACATGTCCTCCCCCCAGCAGAGAGTTCTCCCCACCCCTCTGCGCCACAGATGGCAGCCTGTTGAGTTTGGGCACTCGGTCTCCAAAAGGTTGGCCATCACTGACCTAGGGAGGCCCCCACAAGGTAGAGGTCTCTCGAGGGGAGAAACGGAGAAGCTCTTCAAGAGACGGGAGAAGGAGCACCACAGAGGAGGCGGGAATCAGAGGAAGGAAGCCTTCTCCCCAGGGTGGGGGGGGGACTCACTAGACCAGGGATTCTCAACCTGCGGCCCCTGGTGCCATTTCATGTGGGCCCCCACCACCTCCACCACACCAGGAAGCACCATGGGGTGGAGAAATGGCCGTCTGAGGGCGCACCTGTGGCCCAGTGGCCCCTGGCTTTGGTCTGCCCCCTCCCAGCCTTCCTCCACAAAGGAGAAGCCACCCCAGGGAAGCCCAGGCCAGCTTCTCTTTCTCCCCATAGCTGGAGGAGGAGGAGGAGGAGAGGGTCTGTCTGGAAGAAGAAGCCCCTTCTCTTCCAGCCCCCCCCCCAAAGGGCCCCCAAGGAGAGGCCCAGCCCAGGCAAAACCTGCCCTGCACATGGACCCGAACCTTCCTGCAGATGTGATGTGGACTTTAATAGCATTCTTGCTGCTTTGCTTCATTTCATAATCGACTCTCTAGATCTGTTATTGACTCAAAGCAATAAATATCTTCTAGGGGGGGAGTCTGCGTTGGTGTGCTTTGGTGCTTCCCCCCCCCCCCTTCTTTTTTCATCAGTTTATGACTGTCGGAGGAGCTTTGGGACAATGGAGGCAAGATGACCGGGGGAGGTGGGGAGGGCTCCCCAGAGATCTGGAAGCATCCATCCAGAGAGATCTGGAAAGCAACCCTTTGGGGTCCGGCCTGCTCTCACTTGGAGGCACTTGGGGTCCTCCCACAGAGCTAGGATGCGACCCAGGGGTGGGGAAAGAAGCCGTTTCCTGTCCATATTCCTTTGCCATAGAGACAGGATGGTGACACTTGTCCTTCGCAGTCACAACACAACTGGCAGTTTGTACCTTTCCTTAACAGCAAACCCCAAGGAAACCAAGAGGTCTAATCCAGTACCTGTAGAAAGTGGCTCTGGAGAAAGAGCAGAAGCAGCTATTGAAAAAGAGGCTATTTTCAAGATTAATGAATAGTATAAAAGTTTGCATTCTTTATGCACCTTTTAGAAGCTTGTTTTAAAAATATCTGCTAAAAGCAAAGCTATGCGCCTGTCTTTTGCCTCCAGTCGGGAGACCACTGCTTAAGGCCAAACTAGGCGCGAAGCGACTTAGCCAGTGTTTGGAAAGAGTGCTCCCTCCCTCAAGGGAGAAAAGTTTTGCTGCCTTATGGAGAGACCGAGTTGGGAGGTATAAAACCCTTCCTTCCTTCACTGCTTTGCCAAACTGGGCAGTTGGTTTGCCTGCGACAATTCACAAATGAACTCCCAGTGAGCGGTTGCAGGAAAAAGGAGTCTGCAGGAGGGGGTGGGGTGGGGGCCCCACGACCTCCCTCTGCCCTGCGGCTGCTGCCTTTCTCAACACTTTGGGCGCCAGGGGTTCCTCCGTGCCTGCCGAAAGGCCCGGGCGTCCAGGGCTCCGGCCACCAGGGAGGCCAGCTGCTCACGTCCATCTCATGGAGGGGGGCATTCACTTCCTAAGTGCCGGCTTCACTCTGGAAGGGCCCTGGTGGGCTATAAATAGCCAAGCCCTGGGCAGGGGCTTCTATAAAAGGCCAGCCCTCCCTCTGGCCCTTCGCCTGCCATGTCAACAACATCCTGGCCTTGGGCGGACGAGGCGAGAGGCTGGCGGGCAAAGGCAAGGGCTCCAAGCGGCCGCCAGTAAGTCTGACTGACGCGCAGGTGAGCCACGGGCAGGTGAGCCCAATGGCGGTTCCTTCAACCCAGGCCTTAGAGCACCCCCCGGGGGGGTCGCCTGCTTCTCCATGCGGAATAGCATTTGGGCGGAGGGTTGGGTGTGCCTTTGTCCTCTACTGGCCTACTACCCTGTTCAGTTTCTCCAGGATCTGCCTCCCCAATCGGTCCTGGGGCCGTGGAAACATACGGGGGGGGGGGGAGGAGAGAGAGAGAGATGCTCACTCTTGCATCTGAGGGAAGGGGCTGACTCCACAAAGGTCAAGGGTCTCCCTTGCTGGAAAGCCAGACTCCAGAGCAGGGGGGTGCCCAAACTATGGCCCAAGGACTGGATCCGGCCCCCAAGATTCATCCGGCCCACGAAGCCCTTGTCACTCCCGGAATAAGAAATAAAACACACCCGTATGGCTTCGCGGGCTTGATGAACTGGTCTTGGGGGCTGGATCTGGCCCCCAGACCATAGTAACCAGCCCCCTGAACCACGTTACCGGCCCACAGCCCAAAATGTTTGGTCACCCCTGCTCTAGGGACTGGTGCTTCTCTCCCTTTACCGCCCAAGAGCCAGCGCTGTTTGCATCTGCAGACATTTCCATGGACATCTGGCAGGCACCACTAGACATGGAACACTGTTACCTCTCCTGCCAAAGTGGTACCTGCTTATCTCCTTGCAATTTCTTGCTTTTGAACTGCTAGGTTGGCAGGAGCTGGGACTCAAAGCCTAACGGCTGCATTTAATGTTGGGCACCACAAAAGCCCACATGAAATAAAAACGTCTGTCTTTGAGGTGCCACAACATTTGTGCCTCTTGCTTGGCTTCGTTTTCCTTTGCTCTGGTCAGCCTGAACTAGAGCCTCTTCCAGGGACTGTATAAAAGCCCCCCCCCCCCAAATCTGCTTTCAGGACCAAAGGCCACAATGGAAAGTGCGGGGGGGGGGAGGGGAGGGCCCACAGAGGTGTCTTTCCTGTGTGTCTCAAGGTGCGGGCAATGAAGAGGCTCCCTTCGCAAGCAGTCTTCCTGCTGTACCTGATGGGCATCCTGCCGGGAGGCATCCAGGTAGGAAGAGGGCATCTTCCCAGGGGGGGGGGGGGAGAGAAAGGGTTGCAGCTGGAATGTAGACCCCCCAAGAGGGAGGCTTTCTCCTGGGTGGGTGGGCTCAGCAGAGCAGTCGCCCGGCCCCTTCGCCCGTGTCCTGCTCAGAGCAAGAGAAAGTGCCACTGGGGTGGGGTGGGGTCACGTCTCCCAGGAGGTGGCAACTTGTGGTTGACGCTGGAGAAGAGTTGTAGGGCCAGAAGAAGGGAGGGTGAAGCTCTGTCTGGCCCTGTGGCTCCTGCTGGTCTTTCCAATGCCAGGCTGGGTGCCGACGTAGGACCCCCCCCTCTCTCTCTGCCCTCCAAGCTCCGAAAACTGGCCTGGTTTCAAGAAAGGCAGCCTCACACACACACACACACCCGGTGGGGCCTCTGGTCTGCTCTTCATGGAGGGTAAAGCTCAGGTTTGCTAATGCTCGGAAGGCAGTCGTATCCCACTCTATGGTTCAGAGCTCACCTCTGTTTATAGCCAAGGAGCCAGCCCTGTCTGCCTCTGTTTCCGTGGACATGTGGCAGGCATGGCTAGATGCCCGAATGCACAGAACACTGTTTCCCTTCCCACCAAAGTAGAGCCTATAAAGGTCGCTTGATAATGTGCCTTCCCTTTCACAGTCTTTTTTATGAGACTGTCCAGTTGCTTTTGGCTCAAGATTTTATCCCCCAGCAGTTTGAAAACAATGTTTGCTGGAATGATGTGTCCCTCTGGCTTGGTATCCCATGGTGGCCTCCACTTCCACCAGCTCAGAATCCCTGCTTTGGAAACCTCATTTAGCTGTGGAATAGCCACGTGCAGGACAGCTGGGCAGGTGGGAAACCCTCCGTCCACTCTGGCCCTCCTTTCTGCTCCAGGTTTCTAGCCTTCCCGTCCAGAAAAGGGACCTCTTCCCGGCCAAAGAGTCCCTTCTCGACATGGCCTTGACCTCGTTTGACGACCAGTACAAAGGCTGCGTGGAAATGATGGAGGCCGAGCTGGACCAGGTGAACCGGACAGAGTTTGCCACCAACCGAGTCTATGCCGAGGCCTGGCAAGAGGCCGCCTCCAGGTGGGACGAGAAGGTGTCCTCCCTCTCCTTGGCCAGAGGACTCAAACCGGAGCACGCCATTGCCCTCCTGACCTATACCACCGAAGGGAGCTTCCACAAGGATTTCAACAGGGCTGTGAGGGAGGCCGGGCGCACCAAGGACACGTACCTCAACCACTTCCACTTCAAGACCTTTCATTTCCTCCTGACCAGAGCCCTCCACCTCCTCGGGGCCAGCGCCTACCCGAGGTGCCGGAAGGTGTACCGGGGGGTCAGGAACATCCACTTTGTCTCTGAGCGCCACAAGCCAGTCCGTTTTGGACACTTCACTTCCTCGTCGCTGAAAAACCAGAGCGCGCTGCGGTTTGGCACGGATACCTTCTTCACCATCGAGACCTGCCACGGGGTCAACATCCAGAACTTCTCCTTCTTCCCTGGGGAGGAGGAAGTCCTCATCCCCCCCTTTGAGAAGTTCAAGGTGGGCAACTTCACCAAGGGCCGGGAAACAACCTTCATCCATCTCCTCTCCCTGGAGGATGCCAGCCTCTACAACTGTGTGCTGGTGAAAGGTAACTCTGGCCAGGGCAATGGTGAGATCAACCGCCCCTGGGAACCCAGAGCGCAGCTCGTCTCTCTTGGCGTGTTGATCTCTGTACATCTCTTCTTGGGAGTAAGCCCTGGTTGCAACAAGGACCTGCCTTGGGGCTTGCGTAGGTCAAATGGCCATAAAGATGCTGGTAGTACACGTTGAAATGTGGCGGCGGCAGTGGCAGCAGCAGGAAGCACACAGTGGTCTGGGCACCCAGACATCCTGTGGAACTCCCTGGCTGAAGAGGAATGGGTGGGTGGCTGGCCTGGGTGGGTTCAAACATGTGGGGGCAGGTCGAGGGAGTCTTGGCTCAGGGCATGGCTGGGGGGTGGGTGGGTCAGGAGGGCTCAATGCCGGCCTCACCCACATCCCTGGACCCACCCATGAGAGAGACACGACAGAGAGCAGCAGCCCATCCTCCTCCTCCTCCCCCCCCCGGGAGGGGACTGGCGGGACTCCCTAGGGAGCCTAAAGAGGCCATCCTGGGTCACCCGTGGGTTCGGTCCTCCGGAGGGGTGAGAGTTTGCCATTTGGCCTTCCATTCCGAGGGAGCTTTGATCACAAACCACCTCCTTTTGCCTTGGCAGAGAGAAAGTGCAAGACAAGAGGCCGATGCAGCTTCACTACAGGTGAAAACACTGCGCTGATCAGTTCACACACGTGCGTGCGCGTGCATGCCCCGTCCACAAGTTGCTTCCAACCCCACAACCAGCATGACGGTTATGGGAGTGCGAGCCCAAGTCTCTGAGCAAGGCAGGATGGCGCTTCTGAAGGCCCTCTCCTCTTTTTATGCCGACAGGTGGCGGTTGGAGCCTCTTCGCGGCTAAGAAAGAGGAGCCTTTCTCCCTCCTCCTCTTCCTCCTCCTCCTGGCGGGCGCTTTCGGACCTGCCAGGCTCCCCTGAGCTGGGCCCCCAAAGCTGCCCCTCCGAGCGCCTTTCGTACCTCCTGCTCCAGGAAAAGAGAGAAAGAGAGAGAGAGGGAAGCCACGCGGAAGTGAAGGAATGACTTGAACCCCTTGCAAACGAAGCCTTTCCGACCCCAAAGCCTTGCCTTGCCCACAGGGAGGAAGGCCACGGCCTGCTTTCGATCACCTCTTTGCCTTTCCAGCAGGATCTTATGATGTGGCGTAGCTCCTCAGCAAGGCTGTCTCTGCACTGGAAGAGCCACAGGTGGGATGGGAAGCAAGAGGCAAGAAAGGTCAGGTACAAGCTTCACAATTAGCAGCAGAGCTGCCTGCGGAGAGAAAGGACCTTTGATGGCAATAGGGAAAATTGGGGAAGCATCTTCTATGAGCAAGACCTTAGATGGCCTTATTATCCTAAAGCTGTCCGCAGTGAACTTTAAAGTTGCCCTTGCCTATTTTCACTCTTTGTAATTCTTTGTCTGCTAACTTGCTATACTTGTAACATAATTGAAAGGTTACAAACTCAAGGCCTGAAAATGAACATTGAATAATGAATTTTCCATTATTGCCTGTTGTAAAAACTACAATATTACTTTTCTGTTATGCTAAACAGCCACGGGGTCCCTCTGCACTTGATTTATACAAATTGATGCCAAGAAGTCTCACACTTATGTCTGATTAAGTGGACTTGATCCACAAAAACTCACACTAAAATACAGGAGTTAATCTTGAAGGTGCCCCAACGGTTTTTGTTTTTCTGTTGTTGTTTTGTTTATTGTCTGAAAATGAATCGTTTGCACAATCCTCGGAATAACTGCTCCAAGGAGTGAAGAAGAGGAAGACTGTTGCCATGACGATAGGCAACATCTGGAATAGAGATTACGGCACTTGAAGAAAAAGACCCTTAGCACAGCTAAACCTGGAGCTCTTTCTGGCTAATACAAGAGAGGATGCATACGCTCTCCGCTCTTCCATATTAGACAAGCATTTTAAAATATATTTATAATTACAGTTAATATCTTCTGGGAATTTGTACTGTCAGAAAATGGGGAGAATCCCAGCTTTATATCTTTAGAATTGCAGTTTGACTCCTCTGGGAATGGGGAGCGTATGGAAATGGCAGCTTGTGATCGACCACCATTCCAAGATCCTTCTCGCTTGTGGTACTTCGGAGCCAAGTATCCCCCAAATTGTAACTAGGCATCTGGGTGTTTGCTGTTCTTTAGGTGTAAAACTTTCCGGCCATCCCTGTTACATTTCCTTCTGCTGCTTTCAGTCCCGTGTTCTACAAATAGCCTACCAAGATCTTTTTGAATTCTGCTCCTGTCTTCCAAGGTATTGAGCTTTATTTCCACCCAGTTTTGTGTCAACTGGAAATCTGATAATTGTTCCCTGCACTCCCTCATCCAAATCATTACTTGCTTGCTTGCTTGTTTGCTTACTTACTTATTTACTTGTGGGGATGATTAACTTCTGCCTCAGATGCTGGCAAACCACAACTTGGCTGGGCGTTTCCCCCTTATCTCTCTAGTGCACAAGCAGCTTGTTTATGTCTTGCCTGGGCGTTTCCCCCTTATCTTTCTGCCTCACAACAAGCAGCCTGTTTATGTCTCGCCTGGGCGTTCTCCCCCTTATCTCTATGACACAGCACATCTTAGCAAAACAGCAGGTGCCTCACCCTGGCCTTAGCCAATCATAACAGCATGAAGAGTGGCTTGAGTGGCTTGACTCCGTGTCTTCTTGATCCCTTCGCTCACTAGCTTGCTCGCTTAAATTTGTATACCGCCCTCCCTCCTTGCCAGGGCAACTCAGGGCGGTTAACATCTCATATAAAACATCATCATCAATATTAATCAAAATTCTAAATGTAACAAAAATTTAAAACATGTAAAACTCACTCTTAAAATTAAACGATTCAACCAAGAAATGCCACTCTTAATTAAAATGTTAAAGCGCAGAGAGGGCCCAGGACTGAGTCTTGTGGGAATCCACTTGTGACTCCCTCCCTGCTTGAGAATGAGCTATTAGTAAGAACTGTCTTGAGCAGAGGTAGCCAAACTATGGCCCATGGCACCATTTCATGTGGCCCGTGGTTGCTCTTGCTGCTCCTGGAAGCGGAAGTAGGTACATTTACAACAGCTGTAAATGCGCTCACGGCTGTCATAAACACTGCCGTACATGCATCCATGACTGTCATAAACGCATTCACAACAGCCACAGACATGTTTTATGGCAGGAGGAACCATGTGACCATCTCACTCAACCACGTGACTGGCCCACTCAACCATGTGACCGGCCAACGGCATGAAAAGTTTGGGAACCCCCGTGTCTTGAGGACGACTTTGTAACCCATTGTGTGTCCCTTGGGACCCTTGTTCCATCCAGCCCATGCCTAGATAGCGTTAATGGAGACCCTCTGTGTGAGTCTTTTCTTCTTCTTCTTCTTCCTGATGTGGTGGGCTTTGAGTGCCTCAGGAGTTGCTGTTTCAGTTCTATGTACACTTGAGAACTGCGTTGTCAGGAAATGACATCTTTTTCCTAATGTTCTCAAAGCTTGGTGAGGTAGTAGTTTCAAATAGGCCTCAGAAAAAATCCTTTGTCTTCTCTGAGCCTCAAGGCTGTGTCACATGACTGCTTGTTTTTCAATATTTCTTATCTTTCTAAGCTAGCTGAGATCCATGTTTTGTCTAAGTGCCAGAACACTCTCTGTGCACGTGTGTAAACAATGTATTGTTTTGAGAAAGTTATTCTCTGTTGTTCTCTGTTACTTGATTGGCTAAGAGTAAACCACCTGACTGAAAATTCTCCATGTTAGAGAGAAGTTGGGGAGCTCGTTTCTGCCTCTCCATGGATTAAGACCTGTTTTGATTTGAGAGTTTTTGTTTCTGGATCTCTATGGGCTAACATCCTTAGCCTAGGAGCTATGCATTTTTGCTCCCTAAAAATGGTTACCTAGATTACCTGTGGACTGTATTGGACTGACTTATGCTACTGACTTTTATGCTTTATGAACCTGATCAATAAACCTTCGATTGCTTGAACAACGTGTCTTCATTGGACTAAAAGGGTAAGAGAAGCATTGCATTTCACACACAAGCCTTTGAACACGCTACTAATTAAACCTCCTTGTGGATGATAAGCAGCTAAGGGCTGTAAAGTTTTTATTGCCGGCTAGCCCGCCCTTTGGAGGCTTTGGTTAAGGGAGGTTACCAGAGCAGAGGGCCAGCTGGTACGTGACAATTCTGTTTGCCCTCTGAATTCTTGGGCAACGTCTGAATGCAAGCATTAAGGCCAAACTAGATCCAGATGGAGGAGGGATCAAAATCAGTGGGAACATAATTAACCATGTCAGCTATGCAGATGATACCATCTTGCTGGCAGAAAGCCACGAGGACTTGGAATGACTTTTATTTATGTATTTAAATTTGTTTATCACCCTCCTCCCAAAAGGGACCCAGGGTGATTTACAACAATTATAAAACCATTTAAAAGAATTAAAAAACTTTAAAAACTTTAAACTGCAGCCAAAATGACTTTTAATGGAAGTGAGAGAAGAAAGTGCCAAAGCAGGATTGCAGTTGAACCTTAAGGAAAGCCACACTCCTGCCTTCAGAAGAATGGCGCCACTTCCAGGCTGCCAACGGAGCAACAGAGACAGAGAAAGGTTTTGCCTCCCTTGGTTGAACCATCCATCGGAATGGGGGAAACAGAAGAGGACCGAGGTCGGGAAGGGCAGCAATGGAGGAATTTGGAAAAGACCCTGAAGGGGAAGAAGGTCATCACTCGGCACCAAGATCACCCACAGGATTACAGTCCCAACTGCCATGGACAAATCATGATTGAGCCTTGGTGGAGTAGGAGTCAAACTGCTGTCCTCCAGCCAGAATTTTGTGAGTTTGAGCCTGATGGGGATCAAGGCTGACTCAGCCTTTTCCATCCTTCCAAGGTCGGTAAACGAACACCAAGCATTGGGGGGGGGGGGAGAGACAACACTGCTAATTAACTTGTGAACTGCCCAGAGAGTACACTAACCACAAAGAATACATGGAAGTATACGTGGAATTGCTGTAGCCTTGTCAACAATAGCAACAGTCTTCTTTTTTAAAATGTCGTGTCAGAAGCACACACTAAGGTGCCTTTCTGGGTTGAAAGGATTTTACCTGGAGAAACTCTGCTCGGGGGACGATGCCCGAATGAGGCTCCTTTCGTGTCCCCAAGAGCTTTTCCCACCAAAGTGGCCCCTATTGATCTAATTGCAATTTCTTGCTTTCTAGCTGCTAGGTTGGCAGGAGCTGGGACAGAGACAGGCGCTCATTCTGCCCTGCAGTACTCGGGGCTTGAACTGCCAACTTGCCAGCCTTCCAGCTAGCAAGTCGAGCATCTTAAACAATGTTCTAGTGGTGGGTTATCTACAATGTCTATTCCTGCCCCCAGGCTCTATCAAGTTCTCCCTCTGTGAATCCACACGCATGGGTTTCCAGCCGCTCCGGCTGCAAGAGTCCTCCTAGGCGGCTGCTGCTCAGGCGGCTCGGCCCATGACGAGGGCGCTCATGAGGAAGACCATGGCAAAAAAGAGCCACATGAAGAAGCGGTCCAGCACCTTGGCCACTCTCTTCCACTCCCCTGCCTGTTTTGACGCTGCTTTCTGGTCACGGAAGCAGCTGGCAATGACCTTGACGTTCCTGAGGAGGCTGCGGTGGGGGCAGAAGCAAGGGCTCTTGCCCCGGGGGGGCGGCGGAGGTCCCCGACTGTCCCCCCCTCCACCCACCTCCAGGTTCACAAACATCCCGGCCTGGCTCCAATCTGGCAGGCCAGAGGGGCTGCTGTGGCCAGGGCCCTGGCGTGGAGACCCTTCCTCTTGAGGAGATGCCATCCTCTGGCCCGCTGACCTCCTGTCAGCCACCTGGGCCGCAGGGAGGGGGTCAGGATCCCGCCAGGGGTTCCTGCAGCTCTCACCCACCTCATAGACGAAGAAGAGGCGGGCCAGGTAGCCCAAGATGACCTTCCTGGCCCAGCGGGGGACGGGATAGGCAGCCGGCCCACAGTGGTGGAGGTTCAGGACAAAGATGGTCAAGGCAGTGGAGGCAGCGATCAGCGTCATGGTGGCGATGTAGTACTTGCCTGTAGGTGGAAGGGAAGCAACGAGAGAGCAACCCCTCAATCGAGGCAAACCATCCACCCCTCCAAATGAACCATGGGGGCGTAGGGGTTAAACTGCAGCCAAAACATTGTGAGTTCGAGCCTGATGGGGATCAAGATTGACTCAAAGCCTTCCATCCTTCAGAGCTCAGTCAATTGAACACCCAGCATGTTGGGGGCAAAATGCTAATGTCTCCTGGAACTGTCCAGAGCAGGGGTACCCAAACTACGGCCTGGGGGCTGGATCTGGCCCCTGACGTCAATCCATCTGGCCCGCGCCACCCTTGCCGCTCCTGGAAGTGGAAGTAAACACCCCCTCCCCCCAAATATGGGCACATTTTACTTCCACTTCCAAGGGTGGCCACGGGGGGGGGGGGGGGGGCCTCAAGTTGCCATAATGCTCTCCCACAAAACCGGGACAGAAGCTCCACTTGACAAAAATGGAGGGGTTGCCTACAAAAGAGCCTTTTTAAAAACAAACATAATATAATGACAGCTATGAAACACTTTCACATTAAATATATCAATACATAAATGAACTTATTTACAACAATTCATTCTGACTGGAAGATGATCTGTTGTACTTCTCAGAAGTCATGTCGCGGTCAACGCTTAACGTCCTCAGTTCCAGGAAGCACACTGGGTGTCACACTGATCGGGCCGTGGTGTGAGGTGAGGACATTAAGATTTGTCTCCAGGTAGACTCCAGCTCCAATGTGGTGAGAGTTCGGATTTATTTCAACGGTGTGTTAGTATAACGCACAATCAGTAAGTTTTAAAAATCCGGGACTTTAACATGATTTTTATTGAACTGTCTGGGACAATTTTCCCAACCCTGAATCCGGGACAATCCCGGTTTTCTGGGACGTATGGCAACCCTACACGGACCAGATGAATTAGAGTCAGGGGCCGGATTCAGCTCCTGGGCCATAGTTTGGGCACCCACTGGTTTCAGCAGAGAAAATGGCAGCCTAAAAAATCTATCTCATCCTGTTGCAAAGCATGCTTTACTTCCGCTTCCAGTGGGAAGAACCACGTGACCTGCCCGTGGCTGAAACAGTGTGGGCACCTCCAGCTCAGAGAGTCCACGAAGCACTTTGGGGCAGGTGTAGAAGATGTGTGGTTGCTAATTGCTGTCAACTTCTAACGGGATGGCCTCAAATAGCAGGGAAGACCCCTCACTTTCCGGGCCCCTTCTGGGTCTTGGGGGCTCCAGAACCGGTGGCCATAGTCTGATGTGACAGGTGGAATTGACTTGCAGAAGTCTCTGCCAGAGGAAGAAGGACCCCCCCTGCCCCCCCCCCCCAGGCAAGGGTCAGCCCCATCCTCCATGGCTCTTCCTATCAGGGTCAGACCCATCTCTGGCCTCTGCAGCTCAGCAAGGAGATGGTGGCCACAAGCAGGAAAAGAGCCAGAGGGTGTCGTGGTCATTTCAGAGTGGATGTGGCAGAGGGAGGCCCAGGGCCCCCGTCCATGCCCCTCACCCCAACTGCTGGAGCCGGGAAGGGGGTGACAGGGTGGCCTTTAGCTAGGCCCACTCTCACAGCCTGGTCTGCCTCATGGGAGGACCAAGTGAAGAGGATGATGAGGATGATGAGGATGATGACAAGAGCTGCACCACCCTTTGCCTTCCCTCCCCTAGAGGTAAGGTGTGATTCAGTTCAGGAAGTGACCAGGTACGGCCATCACCCCCTGCTTGGCCCTCTTTGGATTCCCCACACACACACACACACACACACACGCACGGCAAGGAGGGCTGAGCCAGGGAACGCCAAAGAGGGCGCACTCACCGATGAGCGGCACATTCTCCGAAGGCGGCATGCTCTCGGCCACCAGCAGCTGGAAGACAGTCAGGGCCAGCAGGACGGTCACCCCCAGGGAGACCTTTTCTCCCGAGTCGGCCGGCAGGTAGAAGCCCAGAGGGGCCAGGAAGGAGACCAGGAGGCAGGGCAGAAGGAGGTTGACCACGTAGAAGGAGGCCCGGCGCTGGAGCCGGAGCGTGTAGGTGACATCCGGATAGGGCTCCGAACAGCAGCCGTAGACCACCACGTGGCGCTCGGCTGGCATCCCCAGGACTTCCCACTCCACGTTCTCCACAAAGTCCGCCAGGTCGGCCGAGTCCTGCCTGTTCCGGAGGTCAATCTGGTTGCCGTTGTAGGTCCAGGAGCCAAAGGTCAGCCGACACTGCTGCCCATCAAAGGGGAAGTAGGAGACGTCCACCTTGCAGGAGCTCCTGGTGATGGACGGAGAGTCCCACGTAATCTGGCCATCATAGCGGATCACCACGTTGGTCTCCATGGAGCCAGCGAAGTGGTCATCCGCACTAGAGAGTTGAAGAGAGGAAGTGATTAGCTGGGGGTCAAGATGCTGACCTTGATGACTGGAAGGTCTGCAGTTTGTGACCCGAGTACTGCACGACACAATGAGCTCCCTTCTCTGTCACAACTCCTGCCAACCTAGCAGTTTGAAAACAAGAAGTTGCAAGTAGATAAACAGGTACTGCTTGGGTGGGAAAGGTAACAACGCTCCGTGTGCTTCGGAAACATCTGCAGACACAGACAGCACTGGCTCTTTGGCTGTAAACAGAGATGAAGGCCACTCTCTAGAACCGGACATGACAGGCTTTCGAGCAAGGGAGACCTTGACCTTTGAACCTGGCTTATCATACACTCTAACCCTTGTGCCACACTTCCCCGTTCCAAAGCCTATTGAAGGCTCCTGAGGGCCCCCCCTCTCTCCTGGCCCACCCGTGGAACTCCTTCCTCCCCCAGCCCTAGGGACCCTACTTGTTGTAGAGGATGATGTCCGGCCTCCAGACAAACCCGCTTGGGATACGGACGCTGTCGAGGCCGTCGTAGGCTTCCTTCTCCCAGCTCAGGTAGGCATCGTTCCACACCTGGCGGATCCAGAGGTAGGTGGTCAAGACCTGGTTCCTCTCATCCTGAAAAGGCAAGCACCAGGCGGGAGGGTTCCTGGCAGCCCTGCTGGGCTGGTCAGAAGTTTCGGGCATCGCATGTCCAAAAGGAAGGACCTTCTCCAGTCTCTGGCCAGGATCCCTCTGAAGACCCCTCTGGGGATGCCCCATGGCCAGTGGTCTGCTGTCCAGCCTGGCCTTCTCTTCCTGCCACGCTGCGGCCAAAGCTCCCACCACCACCGGGGCAAAGATCTCCCAGTGTCATTGACCAACCCTATGGTAGGTAGTGGCTGGAGAACATGACCCACCGGTGGCTGTATCTCCCCTGGGTAGGACTGGGAAGTCAGGGCCGTCTCAGTCCGAGATGATGCTGGAGCCCCAACCTGAGCCGTGGGTCCTTGCGATGGTCCAGAGGGGAGGCAGGTGGAGGGGAGGGGGAGGGAGCAAGAGGCATGCAGGACCCACCTGGCTAGACCAGGGATCACTCGTGCCAGGTGGGAACCAGTCAAGATTTGCCCGCCCCCCCGCCCCCATTTTGAAGCTGCCTCACGGGCCAAAGAAGGGACCCTCCCCCCGCCCCCGCCCCCCCGCCGGGTGGCTTGGCTGCTGGCAAAATGCCCTCCCCACCCCCACCCCTTACCATGTCAATGATCTGGGAGAGGGTGACCTGGAGAGTGACGTTGAGGGCACGGTCCGTGTCCTCCGCTGGCCGCAAAGCACTGGAGTAGTTAGCGAACAAGTCCTTGAGCAACTTGTAGGCAAACTTGCCCTGAGCCCCAGAGCAGCCTGGAAGAGGGAAGAGCGATGAGGGTTTGGGCGATGAAAAGGACCCCACACACACACACACACACACACCAAGGCTCCAGAAGGCCTGGGAGGCCCCAGTGGGCCAGTCCTCTCTCCCCCTGCCCATCGGGTCAAGAGAAAAGAGCTGCACCCCCAATTCTAGGCCACTCTTGAGCCATCAGATCATCACTGCTGGGTAGGAAGAGCAGCCGCCCAAGAGACGGACAGGACAGACTGTGACGAAGAGAAGTGGTCGGTAGCAGTTGCACAGCAAAGCGGGGCAGGATTTAGGCAACTTAGTCTGAATGCAAGTGTATCCCGGTTCTCCTCTTTTTAGCCCAGCTAAAAACACACTTGGACTAGATACTTGAGAGAAAGAAAAATAGCATTTACTCACAAAAATGAACCTTTCCTCCTTCTGAGGTAGGGAAAATGTGTTGGGGCAAAAATGCTAATTAACTTGCGCACCGCCTAGAGAGTGCATGAAGCGCTTATATAGAAGTGTCATTGCTATTGCTGTGCACAGAAGTGAAGGGAAAGTCTAGTGCTGCGCAATGCACACCATTGGAGCATGGAATGTGAAGGAAGAAGAGTGAAACAGGGTCAAGTGGGAACTGTAAAGCAAGACGTTCCACGTGTAAACAGGGCCTTGCTCGGTGTGTCTCAGTGGACTAAAGTGGGCTGGAATGGGGTTGTTTTAAGCCAGAGCAACGACCAAGGGGTCCATCCACAGCGGGGGCAGAAGCCCCTTGGGAGGGAGGCCGGCCGGACGCTCTCCTGCGCGCCTGTCTTTGCCACCAGTGCTAGAAGGACGCTGCTTTTCTGTTCCTCTTACACCCGGGAAGAGAAGAGAGACCAGGAGAGAGAGAGAGAGAGAGGAAACAAACAGAGGGCCGGCTAAAGCTCAGTGGTGAGGCTAGAGCAGGGGTGACCAAACTTTTCAGGCTGCGGGCCGGTCATGTGCTTTAGGGAGCCAGTCAGTATGGCCCGGGGGCCCTATCCAGCCCCCAACACCAATTTATCCGGCCCACAAAGCCCTCGTCGCTCCTGGAAGCGGAAGTAAAACGTGTCCGTATGGGCGCGTTTTACTTCTGCTTCCAGGAGTGATGAGGGCTTTGTGGGCCGGATGCATTGGCGTCAGGGATCCGGCCTCCAGGCTGTAGTTTGGGCACCCCCGGTCTATAGGGAATGGAATCTCAACCCACACTAATGGGTCTCTCTCTTTCTCCCCCCCCCTCCCTGGGAGGCTGCCGGGAGGGGTTGGGGTTGGGGCATCTGCTCCGGGGCTTAAAAGTTTAATGACCGGCGTCCTGTTTCACCGGCAGGCGCTTCTATTGACATCTCGGGAGGTTTGTTTACAGATCAAGACACACACCATGTCCAAGGACCCCCTTCTGCATTTCTGGCGGGTGCCCCCCCCCCCCGGTCTTCCTTACAAAAGAGATAAATTGAATTCCAATGTAGTGGCGGGGGGGGGGCAGCCACCCCTAGTCCTTCCAAACCGCCCTCTTTAGAAGAGTAAATTTCTACAGGGCCATAAAGATGTTCCCTCCATCCTTCCGGTCACTTGTCATTTTCTTTTCCAAGCGTAATAAGGGGACTCTGGAAAGTGAGTCCTGAGTGGGAATCTCGTTGCTCTCCTCGGCAGGAGGAGGTCGTCAGGCAAGAGGAAGCCTCAGCACCCGGAATCCTTTCGTGACAATCCGGCCGATGAAAAGCAATGTCCCAAGGAGGGGGAGGGCTGAATTGAGGTGGTCAGTGGGGTCAGTCAAGCCCCAGGAAGAGTGAGAGTGCCGGCCACAGCTCCACCGGGGTGGGTGTGGTGGAGGGGCCTCCACATTAGCCATGCACCCACTCTCCCAACCATCATATAAGAAAGCCAGAATTCAGGAAAAGAAGGAAAACATGCAAAGACATTTTTAAAAAGTCTTACCTGGAAGCCGGGGGAGGAGCCCGAATAAGGTTGCAGGGAGGAGGACGGTGCAGATGGCCAGAACCGGAGGCATCTTCAGGCAAAGAGAGAAGCACCTATGAAATGAGGAAGAGGAGGGCACGTTTCAGTCTCTCTCTGGAGGTGAAGCAGGTGAGGCGAGGCACAGGGAGGCCGACCAGGTACCATGGAAGGACCTGAGGGCTCCAGGGAGAGGGAGAGAGAGACGCAGCTCTCTTGGCTGAGCTTATGCACTGCACAAGGGCCACCTTGCGGCGTCTGCTCCAAGTCTCGGGCGTGCATGAAGCGTCTGGGATCTCTCTTTTCCACCTGCAGGGATGGGTTTTCCTCACCTTGCTTGGAGCAGGTGGGGAGAGAAGGAGACCCCCTGGGTAGGGAAGCCAAAGGACAACAGGAGCACCCACCCAAACCTCAGCCTGCCTTTGGAATGTTTCCTGGAGACGACGGCATGGCTGGCTGCCTGTCTAGAGAGGGTCCTCCTGCCGGGAAATGGGCCAAGAAGCCACGGCCTTGACTTTGCCAAACCTGCCCAGGTTTGCTCTAATTTACTGGGCCTTTCGGACGGAGGGCGTGAATTCGCAGCCTTGCTGAAGCCGGACACTCCCGAGGCTCAAGGGTCCTTAGAGCAGAAGCCACCCCCCACCCCCCCTGCCGCAATGTAGGTTAGGAACTCTGCCCGTCCCTTCTCCTGCCCGAGTCCTCCTCTTTCCTGCCTGCCCTGGCTCTCCAGAGCTCTTCCCCTGCCCCCCCTCCCAATGCTCTTCACCCCCTCCTGGGGCTCTTTCCACTCCCTCCCACGGGAATCTGTGCTGCTGCTGCCCCCTCCATCCTCCTCTCCTTCCGTACCCTTTCTTTATTTGCCCCGGCTGAGACAGTGGGGTAGGCTTCCTTCTCTTTCCCAAAGGGAGTTCATGCAGGGGCTGCAAGGAGGTCCCAAGGAGGAGGAGGAGGAGGAGGAGGAGGAGGAGGCCTCCCTTTCCAAACCCAGAGCCACACCTGCACCAGCTCTGCACTCATACACTCACACAGAAGGCCCAAGGCAGCCACCCCGCGCCATGCTTCCCCTTCACTGGGTGGGCTGAGGAGTGACTTGGTTGTTGGCATGGGCAACTCCTCTGAGGTCATTCAGGCGGAATAATGAGCAGCACTTTCCAAAGTTATTTTGACATGAATTCTATGAACGTCTTACGTTTTGGTTGGGTGGTCTGACAGCACTTGCAATGTAACGAAAATCATGTACTTTTGCCAAGCTGCAACACCAAAACTAAGGTACCCATGAAAATAAAGGTTATGTCATTTGAAAGATCATCTCAGTGACTTTAAGAATTGGTAGAACACAAAAGCCAAAATGCAAAGCAATGACATCATTTTCGGAAGTAGCATCGGAAAAGTGACCGTTTTGCTGGGGGGGGGGCAGTTATTGGAGGTCCAGTGACAAAACTACCCAACCAATTCAGATGATCCAAAGTGTGTTTGATAGAGGAAAGATTAACCTTTGTTGGGACACTTTCAGATGTGGAATTAGACTTCAGAAACATAATCTATGAAGCATTTTACAAAAAACTACTAAAAAGGTCACACTAACCCCCCCAAAAGGAGGTAAAACCAATTTAAAATGTGAATATGACAACTTACCGAGGTGGATACAGTTCACATACAACATGTGGAGAAAAATGATGCTGAAGCAGGAATCCACAAAAAAGATATTGAGGAAAAACCTGACTTGTTGAAATTATGTTTCCACGGGAGTTGGTGGGGTGTTTGGCAGGGATCCAACAAAAAAAATCAATCACCCGATCAAAGTAGTCTCAAGTGTGCTTGAAAAAAGACAGAATAACCTTTCTTTTGATACACAATTTAGATTGGACTTCAGAAACTTTTTCTATGAAAGTTTAAAACAAAAAAACCACTTTCTTTCTAACCTCCTTTCCTTAAAAAAAAAAAAGGAATCTCTCCACTCCAGGATACATTGGTATGAGAATGGCTACACTGTAGCAAGTTTCTCCTTTGAAGTAATAACCAGCTTCCTTTTTGGCTTTCCCTCTTATTGAAGAACTGCTTTCAAGGAATCGTGAAGGAAAAAGGACAGGTTTCACTTACCAGTAACTGTCGTTCTTCAAGTATGTAGTCTGTGAATTCACACTCTGGGTTCTGCACCTGCGCAGGAGCCATTTCGGAGCTTTAAAATTAATTGGATAAAACTTAGAATTAGGGTTTGCCCACCACCTCCACCCGCATTCGGTGCCATTTCGCGCTCTTTCCCTCAGTTAATACTTAAGTTGCACACTGGATAGAGAGATCTCTCTCCTCCACGTGGCTAGAGGGGAAGGGCGGGTGGGTAGTGTGAATTCACGACTACATACTCGAAGAATGACAGTTACTGGTAAGTGAAACCTGTCCTTCTCCTTCGTGTAGCCTGTGAATGCACACTCTGGGAGACCAACAAGCTCACTTGCTTGGTTGGAGGAGGAGATGATCCCAAGAGTGTGTTACAGGCTATGATGCCATCGCTGTGGAGGAGGAAGAACGAAGGCCAGCCGCCATGACAACGCTGCCCACCCTAGTATCAAGAGTAGCCCGAGCGTCCAACCTGTACTGTCTCTAGTGAAAGTCAATGGTCGAGACCAAGTGGCTGCCTTACATAGATCTTACATAGGGCGGGGTAATAAATTCAATAAACTAAAAAATAAAATAAATAAATCTTCCATTGGTGAGCCCTCCAGGAAGGCCACAGACGTGGCAGTTGCTCTAGTTGAATGAGCCCTCACATGTGGTGGAAGTGGAATGGATGAGATGTCATAAGCTTGGTAAACAGTGTTGGGGAACCTCTGTGAAGAAAGTGCACTGCCCTTTGGTTTTCCTCTATACTGTACAAATAAATGGTTGGATTTTCTGAACTCTGTTGTCTTTCTTGTGTAAAAAAAAGTAGCAACCTTTTTACATCTAGCGAATGCCAAGCCCTTTCCTGCTCAGAGGTCGGTAGAGGAAAGAACGCCGGTAAGGTAATGGACTGAGCAAGGTGAACGCCTGAGACCACCTTTGGCAAGAAGGAAACCTCAGGATGGAGCACTACTCTGTCCTTACAGAACCTTAGAAATGGTGGGTCGCGACGGAGGGCTGTCAGTTCGCTGTCACGTCTAGCGGAGGAAATGGCGACTAGAAAGGCAGTCTTCCATGATAGGAGTCTCACATCCGCAGTGGCCATGGGCTCAAAGGGCGGTTTCATGAGGGCAAGGAGCACAGCCATGAAAGGCCATTGAGGCGGTGGGTCTTTACCCCGAGGGAATGTATTGGAAAGTCCAACAAGGAACCGTTTCATGGTTCTGTCCCTGAATGCATTTAATTTAATTTTTAGACTTTTATGCTGCACCCTCTCACAAAAGCGACTCATTTGCAATAGGCGAGGTAGAGGAAGAGTGTGCTATCACCGCCGGCACATGGACCCTGATGGACGAGTTCGACAGGCCCGATTCGGCAAGATGTAGAAGGTAAGACATGAGAAATTACCTGGCGCTAGGCAGGCTGGGAAAAAAGACAGTGCATGTATGTTCACGGACCATGACGGAGAAAAAAAGAGGCCACCAAGAAAATGCTGTAAACGTTTTATTCTTTTTCTTAGAAAGTATTTCCAGAGAAACAGACAAGAAAATAATCTGGATCATTTATTTATAGTTTTAATAAAAACCTTTACATAATATCCATGCATACCCCCCCCCTGCGCACAATACACGCACACGCAGGACCCGATCCACCCCAAGAAGCGCTGTGGCGGCTGTGGCTTCCTGCCAGGCCAGGCCTTGCCTGCCTCCCCCTCCAAGAGAGGGACTGAACTTGTGCAAACAGGGCTTCCAGCTGTGGTTTGTCTGTCCCTGGCTCTGGAGAGACCCAGCCAGGGTGAGTCAGAAGGCCATTGGGTTGCCTTGAGGGAGGGAGGCCCATGGAAGAGGAGGGGGAGGGAGGGGAGACCCCCCCAGACAGAGGCTCAACCCCCCCCCCCCCCCGTGCCTTAACAGCAGCTGCAGCAGGAGTTGGGTTAGAAAACATCTGTAGTAAGGGAGGGGGAGAGAGAGTCTCTCCCAAGAGGAGGAGGAAGAGGAGGAAACCTAGTCAAGGTGCCCGGCCGGGGCTTCCTGTCCAGCCCCCACCCCAACCCCCATGGCCTGCGACTGCAACAATGACCAGAGGAGCCCCACTGGAGACTTGGCCTGAGGTCACCACGGGTCACTTCGGCCTTCCCTCCCTGCCAAAAGGCCAGTGGGCACTACCCAAGGCTGACCGGCCACCTAGCCCCCCCTCCCCACTCTCAGCCTTTTCACAGCTATAGACCTTCCTTCACTCTCTCCTGCCTCCCCTCCTCCCAAACAAACCAAGACCCACCTGCAGTGGTTACGCAGCCCCACACGTGGCTTCCATGGCCCTGTCCTGAGATCCCAAACACCCTCTGCATGACTCCCAATCTGCTGGAGGCAAGTACCAGGGCGGGGGTCTGTGGCTGCTGCAGCCTTTATTAAAACGACGAAGCCCCCACTCACCCCACCCCCATGGGAGGGGCTGCTGGGGCATCTCCTGGCAGCCCCTCCGGCCCCTTGGGCTCCCCTCCGGGGGGGGGGCTGTTTTCCAAGCAGCATCCAAGGGTAGGGACCTGCTTGCTAAGGGGGGAACATGGGTGCGTGTGTGTCTGAGTGGTGCCCCCCAAGGGAGCCGTCAGCCCTCAGCGCCTGAGCAGGCCAAAAGGCCAACGAGAGGTGGTTCCGGGGCAGCCTGCGCCCACCCAGCGCCAAAGGCAGGCCGGGCTCACTGGGCCACCACCGTCAGTTCGCGCAGGTAAGACCCCGTGAGGCCCCGCAGCTCCTCCAGTGCATAGTCCTCTGGCATGGGGAGGCGGCCAATGTGGGGGGCCAGCAGGCGCAAGGGGAGCCGCTGCTGCACCTCGTGGGAGGGGCCGGTGGCAGAGTCCGAGGGGGGGTGCTGGAGGCTCAGGACCGCTCGCAAGATGTCCGCGTTGCGTTTGGCCATTTCTGGGAAGGAAAAGGGAAATCCCATTGTGAGGAAAGGCGGCCGGCCGGCCTCCTGCTTGCTTCCTCTCCTGGCCCAAGGGCGAGCAGGTGGGGGAGCAGCACGCACCTAGGGGGAGAAACTTCACCCTCCTCCGCTACGGAAGGCTTGGAAACCTGGAGTGCTGCTTAGGTCCAGGTCGCCCTTGCTCCAAAAACCAGCTGTGTCCTACTCAAGGGTGCAGTGCTCATCTCTGCTTACAGCCCACGAGCCAGTGTTGTCTGCCTCTGCAGACGTTTCCATAGTCATGTGACAGGTAGGAATAGACATCGGAGCACATGGAACACTGTTATTTATCTTTCCCACCAAAGTGGCACCTATTTATCTCCTTTCAATTTATTGCTTTCGAATTGCTAGGTTGGGAGGAGTTGGGGCAGGGAGGAGTTGGGGCAGACGACGGGAGCTCACTTGGTCACACAGCACTTGGGTCTCGAACTGCTGACCTGCCAACCTCCAAGTCATCAATTTCAACATCTGAACCACTAAGCCATGGCAGGAGTCCCTTCTGGGGTATTTGCTCTCTTTCCAGCAAGCCTGCAGAGCTTCCCTCTCTATGAGGGAGAGAGAGAGAGAGAGAGAGAGCAGAGAGGTGGCCCGGCCCTTTCCCAGGCACGCACACACGGGGCAGGATGAGAGGGGCTGGCCCCAATTGGGGATCACGTGACCCCAAAAAGGCTCCCTTGCCTCCAGGAAAGCTCACCTGGGGGAGAACGGCCGCCTGGCCTTCTGGCTGCCCTGCCTTCGGAGACCTCCACCAGAGGAAACTGCCACCCAGGAGCATCATGCTCGCTCCCAGGAGCAAAGCCAAGCGGATGCCCCCAAAGCGGGAACGGGGTGGCCAGAGAAAGAACGCGTGCGTGCATGTCTGTGTCACACCAGTGGAGGGAGGGAGGGAGGGGGCACAACATTTCTCACTAGTCAAGCCCCTCCCTCCACCCCTGGCTCCCTGCCACTCCGTGACCTGCCCTGGTCCCCCAAGAGGCAAATTTGGGTGCCCTGTGCAACATGACGTATCAATGGTCTTTTGCTGTCAGAGAATTCTGCTCTGAGCCCTGGTGGTGCAGGGCTTAAACTGCTGCCCTGCAGCCAAAACCTTGTGATCGCAATTCTGATGGGAATCAAGGTTGACTCAGCCTCTTCCATCCTTCCAAGGTTGGTAAAATTTAGTCCTCAACATGTTAGGGCAAAATGTTAATTAACTTGTGAACTGCCCAGAAAATGCACTAAGGACTTCTACGGGCCGATGTATCGAAGTGGAATTGCTCTTGCTAATGGTGAACGTTGGACTCTTGAGGCCCAGCAAGACCTGATAAGGCAGAAGAAGGCTGAGCCCAAGGGGAGGGTTGTGTTCAGGCACCGGGGGGGGGGGGGGGGGCACTGCGGTGGCTCTCTGGCTTCGCTTCTGAAGGAAACCCCCTGCCATTCCCGTGAGGCAAACCATGATTGGAACCAGATTTCCTAAAAGGTTTTAAAAGGGCCCAAAGGGTCATGTTCTGATGCTTGAATACTGGAAAGTGCTTACAGGGTCCATTTTAGGACACAGTACCCTGTTCTCTGTTCAACCTAAAGAGGGGCTGAGGCAGTGGTAACCTAACAGTCTTGTCTTGGGGGGAAGAGGAAGGAAGATGTAGAGACACCTTTTAGGTACAGAGATTTCAGTAGGGGGGACACGAAGGGAATAAGGTCTCCTTCTAGTGGCAGAGATTAGTGTGTAAGGCGGGAGGAAGGACAAGGGAGGGACTGAAGATTTTCCTACCTGTTGGAAAGAAGCCTCTGATTGGGAGTGGATAATTAGGGAGTCAAGAGAGAGAGAGAGAGATATAAAAGGGAAAAAGAAGAAAGCAAGCAGAAGAGAAAGATGGTGATGAGATAAAGAATCAAAGCAACAACAGAAGGAAAGTGCAGGAGAGAGAGAGAGAGATTCTCTACACATGTATGTAAGTTGCCAGGACTTAGAACAATTAGGTTCTATTTATGTTTGGGGTGAACCAAGTACTGGAAAGTTCCTGGGAGGAGAATGAGGGGTATAGAATGTATTGTGAACTTTTGTAACTGTTTAAACCAATATAAGGAACATTTGTCTAATTTTAAATAAAGTATAGTTTGTGTTTTTAAAACCACGCGTGGTTATTAAAAAGGGTCTTAACACAGAGTGTTTGCCAGACTTCTAAGGTCCCAGCTACTGAGTTTAAAACAATACTTTAAAAACCCTCCTCTGAGATCTCTCTAGAAGAGTAGATCTTATTCAGCTGTGGTGATTGGCTGGAAGAATATCCAAGCAGACTCCTCCGTGGAGCCCGGGGGGGGATCTGTGCTGGTCCTGGGAGGATAGAGTCCAAGTGGGACAGCTGGCCAGCCTGCTGGAGGGCCCAGGCAAGGGGTTGCACCAGCCTAGCCAGAGGAGGGCTAGGGAAACACTCTCGCATAGGTTGAGGTGCCTGTGAAGGGTGTGCTGGGGGGTCCCTGACACCCCCCCACCCCCCCTGGCCTGGCTGCTCTCTCTTACCTGACTGGGCTAGTCGGTCTTTGGCGCTGTGGCAGGGAACCAGCTCTATCCGGTTGCAGAGGGAAATCACTCGGGTGTGCAACTCCTCCAATTCGTAGCCAGAACAATCCAGCTGCAGGGACCGGAAGAGAAAAACAGAGCCCAGGAGAGAGAGAGAGAGAGAGAGAAGTGTCCGTCACTCCATGCGGGGGTGGGATAGAGGCTGCTCTGTAGGGGGCTGGGGGGGGGGAGATAAGAGACCCAGCGGGTGGCCTTGGTTTTGAGATTGAAAATGGATTTGGTTCATTCACTTTCCTCCCTCGGAAAGGGTGAATGACCTGGACTAGACCCTTTCCTTTCTTCCTCTGAGAAGGAATGCTAGGGGACCTTGCTGAGGCCAGGAGGCACGTGCCTTTCCTCTTGGGAGAGGGTGGGAGAGGAGGAGGAGGAAGAGGAAGAGGGACACTCAACATTGAACGCTTTCCAATAAGCTAGAGAAAAGGTGGGACAGTGGATGGAAAACAGGAGTTGTTAATCTTAGGATAGGTAGGGAGATTAACGCAAGGGTTCTTAAGCAGTAGGAAGGTGGACACAGGAGTTGGTGAGTAAAGAAATGTAGTTTTAAAAGTATTAGCTGGCGAAGGACAGGGAATATTTAGGTAGCTACAGCTTTGTTTTCAAAATGGGAATTGGGGCAGGGGTGGGATAGAGCAATATTCCATTTATTTTTATAATAAAGATTTTGAACATTTACAGAAGACCGTTGAATTTTTTCTTGAAGCCTGGGCCAGTGGGAGTATTTCCAGTTCCTTTTGTACCACATGGCAACAACCGCTACCCAAGTCTGAAGGTCCTACCTGGTCTGGCTGGTTTTTAATCAGAAACCACCAGGAATAGGAATCTATCAGGGATTTCCTGAGCTCCGGAAGGCCCAATCCTAAGGGGCCTGAAACAGCCAAGGTTTTCAGCTGGCTTCTTATGAGGGTGAGAGGATTGCTTTGGAGCAGGAGGAAAGGCTCCCCTGGTACAAGTGTACAATACAGTGTGCCATTCAAGACAGGCTTCCTTCGTTTCAAAGGCCTTTTCCGTTGGTTCCTCTGGGGTGGGAGGTTTGCCCTTGAGCTGCCTGAAAGGCAAACCCCCCACCCCCACCCCTCCCCTGGGCCCTCGGGATAAAGATGGGCTCCGGAAGAGCTTCCCATGGCTGTCCCTGAAGGGCAGGGGCCCTAGAGAAGGCCCCCCTCTTCTCCTGATGCTGGACGAGACCCTCCCCACGGGTCACGCCACGCAAGCAGAGGCACAGCCAGCCTCACCTGCTGGATCCTGTGGAGCATCTCGAGGATACGGATGTAGTCCAAGAAGACCAGCCCAGCCGTCTCCCAGTCCTGGATGAGGGCGCTGCGCTCAGGGGCAGAAAGCTTTTCCAAGAACCCCTTCAGGTAAGCGTACTTCTCATGAATGATGGCATCTGGGAGGGGAAAGAGGGAGTCAGGCAGGCCGGCCGGACGGCCAGGGGGTTTGGTACTGATCCAGCAGCTCACACAGGGAGCCTGCCACACACACACACACCCCGGGCCTTTAAAACTACACAAGCTTAAGAGGATGTCAACTGTGCGGGATTACGGGAAACCTGAAGATGTGACCGTGAGCCAGCAGAGGAAGAAAAAGAGCAGCGCTGGCTTGGGAGAGGGCGTCTCCTTGGAGAGACCCTGCTCTCAGGGAGGACTAACACTGCCCCACTGGTGTTCCTAGAGGCAGGCCGGACTTACCTGAGGCCAGGTGCCTGATAACCAGTCGGTGGCACTGGTCCCAGCGCCCTGCCCGGAACAGGTGGAGGCCTTCCCTGTGCCTGTCGCCCTCCGCCCGGGCTCTCACGGCCTTGGCTTCGTGGATCCACTCGGGCGGGAGGCACAGCTTCTCCGTCAGGAAGGCTTCCTTCTCCCAGGAGTCGGGCGTCTCCAGCAGCTCACAGTGGCGGCTCAGCAGCTCACGCACGGCACACTCACGCAGCCTAAAAGGGGGAAAGACAGGCTGGGCAAAGCCTTCCCTCAGGGCTTGGTGCCAAAGAGGCTTCCTAGGGCGACAGGGGCCCAGTGCGATTCATTCACCATTGGCACACTCAACACTGGGGTTTTGCTGCTCTCTTGAAGAATACTTTTTTCACATTTTAAAAAAGCAGGTTTTTCAATTGCCAACTCTTCAACACCACATGCCTGACACCCCCGGGGGGAAGGTGCGTGGCAGGAGGAGGACAGAGAAGGCTCTCCATCGCAAGGGTGGGGAGCAGAAGGGGGGGGGGGCTCCTGTTCTGCTTCCCAAACCAGTGCTGCTGTCAGCATGACGGATTCGCCCTGCCCACTCTGCTGCTTGAGCAGGAGAATCCATCTTGCTAACAGTGGTGTTTTGCTTAACGAGCAACTCACTTAACGAGCAACCCCCATGGAACGCATTTTGCCTATTAAGCGAGGAATGGGATGTGCCACAAGAACATGGTCTGAAAGAGTTTCTCGCTGAGGAAGCTGGGATGCCTAGCACAGAAGCCTTCTCTTTTGCCACATCATCACTTCGAGCACTTCTAAGGAGCAACTGCAGCGATAATAAGCCGTGTATCCTCTGAGGCGGGCTCTCCTTGGAAGGCAACAACCAGTTCTCCCGAGAAGGCCCCTCTCCCTCTGCTAAGTGGGATCTGCAGGGAGGGAGGAGCTGCCGTTTGTCTACTAAAACATCACAAGGTGAAAGGCAACCACACTGCCAGAAGACAGGGTGAGAACTCCCCACTTACTGAGCGTTGGGTGTGTGAAGCAACACAAAAACGGCCCACTCCCACAGGCCCTCACTCTCCAGCTGGGCAGCATAGCTGGCGTTGAGAATTCCCCGGCACTGCTCCGACAGGTGGGTGTAATTCAAGGCCCGCAGTGCCTCCCCCAGGTGCCAACTGAGACGGTAGTCCAAGGGGTCGGCCGTGATGCTTTTTGGGTCAAGCAGCTGATGCAGAGCGTAACCCCTGTGGGTGGGGAAGAAGCAAGACAGGGGAGGGGAGGGTGGTGGTGAGCATGTTCTACTAGGGAAAGGAGGAGGCAGACCACCTTCTGTCTAGACTAGAGGAAAACCCAGCACTGCCCAGGACCTTGCCTAAGATCAAATTCATATGCTTGGACTGTTGCCACCTAGGCCTGAGCCAGAACAAGCCAGTGACCAGCTGGCACTGACCCCCCCACTTCAGCAGTGGAGAGGGGATCACCCTCTGCTAGCACCATCTCTTCAATCTAGTGCAGTGTTTCCCAAGCTTTGGTTGTTGGACTTCAATTCCCAGAAGCCTCAGTCAATTCCCCAAAGCACTGATCAGCCAATGGACTGACTGAGGCTCCTGGGAATTGAAGTCCCATTGATCTAGTGGCTCTGAACCAGGAACTGAGCTTTGTAAGTGGAGACTGCAAAGAAAGGGGGGGGGGGGAGAATACACAGAACCCTCTATACTCAAAGCCCCCCCCCCTTTAGTACAAGGTATGGCAGAGTTGGGAGGGGGAGAGAGATATAAATTGGGAGTCAAAAGAGGTTTTGTCTCATGGCTCTCCCCCCCCCCATGGGAAGAGAAACTGATTGACAAGCGCACCCGTCCCCTGCATCACAGGCAAGAGAACGGAGGGGAAGGTTACCTACCTCTCACTGTAGAGTTTCAGCAGGTGAAAGCACACGTCGCGAAGTAGGTGCTCTGAGCTGCCTCCCTCGGCCCCAGAGCAGCCCGGGCCCTCCAGGTAGGGAGGCAGTGGAGGGCAGGCATAGGCTTCCTTCTCCCCTGAGTCCTGGGAAACACAAAACCAATGAGCAAAAGGTCTCACTGGAGACCAAGTGGGAGGCAAATGCAACAGACAAGCAAAGCAACCGGCCAAGGGAACGCCAACGGCGACCTGTACACGGCAGAGCTGGCTGGGGAGTTCTGGGCCCGGCTAATGGGTCTGGGCTTCCAGGGAGAAGAGGAAGCCTCTGTGCTTTGGCCCTTGGAGGCCCTCTGTGCTTTGGCACTCCTCCCCCCTACTCCTCCTGCTGAGCAGTCTCTGTGCCTAGAAAACCCTGGAAAGGGTGGCCAGAGATTGTTGTAAGAGCAAGAGGACGACTATTACTCTGAATGCCCTCTAGACAGAGAGAAGACCTCTCCAGAGACAGGATCGCCACTGCTTGTGAAGATGAAGACGAAGGGAGGAATGACCACAGGAGGTAATGCAGTGGCTAAGAACATCGCCGCCGCCGCCCCCTCTGGGCCCACAACAACGGCCTGACGTTCTGGTTTGGTTGCTTTATGTGGTTGCATTTTATAATTTTTATTGTACTGTTGTTGTTTTGACTGTAAGCCGCCCTGAGTCGCCTCGGCGAGTGGGCGGCAATATAAATCTAAATAAATAAATAAATGCTCCCGTTACTCAAGAGTAGAACTTTGGTCTACACAGAAGTGGGAATGCACCTGAACTGATGACCTCCGGCTAAGCAATCCAGGATTTTAGCTAGCCTTCTCACATGTCCTGATCTGAATCAGGCTGTCAGTAAGGTAGCGCATAGGAAATTAAACAATGAGAGTCATCATCATGTCTCTTAAAAATGTATATATTGTAGTCAAAGAAGGTCACAGAACCAAAGTTCCAGAATGCAAAGATCTCTTAGTTTCATAAGTTCAGGAAGCAAAACAATTCTAGACAAATGAAGCACTTTCAAATCAGTAAGTACAGTAAAAACAATAAAAGCCTGACTAAGTGTGGAAGCCCAGAGGGGCTTCTCCCTCGGGTTTCACAGACTACATGTTTGCAGAGTTGAAAGTGTGTGCGCGCGCACACGGACACCCCAGAACTACTTACGAGGCATGGCAAAAGAGAAAAGGGAAGTTTCCCCCTCCCCTTTCCTTTTATCTCCTCCAACAAGTTCCACCCTCTGGATGACTCCAGCCAATCACGACACAATCACAATCTATCACATGGCCCTCAAAAATTAAGTTGCATTTCCCCCAGGAGTTCTCAACCTTTTAAAACTAGGGGCCATTGGGTCACGCTCCCTCAGACAGCTTCGGAGGCCAGACGGCCATTTTGCCCTTCCTCCACCCCATGGCACTTCCTGGTGGTAGAGGAAGGGCCCCCCACATGAAATGGTGTGGTGGGCTGCATCCGGCCCACAGGTTGAGAATCCCTAGTTTAGTCTAAAACACAAAACTTGCCCAGTGATACCCATAATGCACCAGAACTCCTTCTCCCGCTCAGAAATCTCCATGACATATTCAAAAAGCACAAAAAGCACCCCTCCCATGACACAGGGCTGGAGAGCAGAGCCATCACTTGATCATCAGGCAAAGCCGCTCCCAGGCTCTCCTGGTGTGTTCAGCCCAGCCAAGGTGGCAGAGGACCCCAATCTCCTCTACTGCAACCACCCACCGGCTCCCTACCTGGAAGGCAGCTTCGTACATGCGGAGAGCCCTGGAAAGGGAGGCAGTGGAAGGCAGCAGGTACCACAGGTGGATGCCAAGGGAACGCTTCCAGTCCAGCTGGGAACAGATGTTGATGCTCCTCCGCTCTGACAAATGCCACACCTGCAAAAGAGACAGGCAAAGGTAGGGCCTGCCCGGGGGGGGGGGGAGCACAGGCCAGGCTGGCGTGTGTGTGTGGGGTGTTCAACTGGGAATTACAGCATTCGGGTTCCAGAGATCCTGGGGACTCTTTGGATGCTCTCTTCTTGGCCAAAGGAAGGCGTGGTGGCCTTCCTCCACCCCCTTCCCTTCTGCAGGCAGAGAGGCAAGGCCTGGCCAGGGAGGGCCTCGTGACTCACCGGTCTGCCAGCAAGCAGAGCAAATATGCGCAGCCTCTCTTCCTGGATGAAGCCGTCGGCCTGGAGCTGATGCCAGTCGGTGAGCTGCAGGGCCAAGAGTTCCCGGACCTCCTGGCTCCCAACCAGCTGGGAGAGGAGCAAAGCCAGCCGGTGATCCCCTGCAAGAGAGGAGGAGCTCATCAGCATGGAAGACCCCAATGCACGGCCCTCCTGTGCTAAGATGATGATGACAACCCCCCCCCAACCCCCACTCCCCGATTTGGGAGACTCCTCATGGTGGGGAATCCAGGTGCTGGTGCTCTCCCAAGCCCAGAGCCCAGGCCTCCCTCCCTGCAAGGTGAGGAGACCGGAGTCACTTCTTGCCAGGGTTCACAATGAACTGGGCAAGAAAAGGAAGTGAGTGGCTGGCTGGCTGGCTGCCTGTAGAACATGAGCCAAGGATGAGTGACTGAAGCTCAAGCCAGGCAGATGATGATAATCTCCTCCTCCTCCTCCTCCTCCTCCTGAGGCTCACCCAGGAATCCAAGGAGCTGATGGAGCCCAGCAGAGCTGAAAGGCCCTCTTGAGGGAGGGCTTCAGGAAAGAAGGAAGTGAGCCCAGAGGCCCAAAGGGCGGCTCTACAGGCAGGTCAGGAGGCAAGGCAAGCCGAGGGGGAAAGAGTGTCTGCCCAGGGGAGAGAGTGTGTCACCTTCTTCATCCTCCTGCCCGCTCAAGCAGTGGCTCTTCTCGCTTCTCCTTCTCCTCCTCCTCCGGCCAGCCATCCGGCCTGCTGACCCAGACAAAGGGGGAGGGAGGTCAGTCATACCTGACTGCTGAGCCAGCCGACAGGCTTGGCCGATCTGCTTCCCGGTGAGGTAGCTGAAGATGGCCTCTGCAGGGCTGTCGTTCTGGCTCAGGGAGACCTCCTCCTGGATCCGCTCGGCTGCTGTCTGTGAGAGCCAGCGGGAGAAGGCCTTCCGGCACTCCAGCGCCTGGGCGTACTCACTGGCCTCCTCTTCCCCCAAGCAGGCCTCCAGCTCTTTCAGGCGCCCCCAAAGTGCCTCGCACAAGGTCCACACCAGGCACCAGTCTTTGACCACGGCTGGGAGGGAAAGAGAGACGAATATCAGGCCATCGGCACACAAGACCCCCCCCCCAGGAGGCCTCCCTGGGACACCCACCCTACCCCCACCCCGGCCACAGGGCTCTTGCGCCCACGGCCACCCCCTTCTTCAGCCACCTCTTCCACGCACTCTCCCCCTTTTTTCTTTCCTTTTCCTTCGTCCTGCACAGCAGTCGCTCTGGACCTCTTCCAGGTCTTGCCTTCCGACTGGGCTCCCACATGTTGGGGAGCCAGCCAGGGTATGGGGATACGAGGGCTCCTCTCTGGGAGGCCGGAGAGTAGACGGTCCCACCTCACCACAGGGGCGGATGGTGCCCTCACTGGATAGGAAATGTCGAATGACAGGAGGGGTTCATGCCCTGGTCACCTCTAAACCAGGCCACTGTAACACCCTCTCTCTAGGGTGGCACACAGGGGTTAAACTGCTGTCCTGCAGCCAAAACACTGTGAGTTTGATCCTGATGGGACACAAGGGCGACCCAGCCTTCCATTGTTATGAGTAAAATGGGGGCAAAGTGCTAATTAACTGGTGGATTGCCCAGAGGGGAGACTGAGAGTGATGAAGGACGTAGGTAAGTGGAATTGCTCTACCCTTGTGAAAGATCACCAAGCGCTAATTATGGCCCATCTGGAATGTCTATTTCTGCCCCTGCTACGCTCTCTCCAGTAGTTCTTCTTCTTCGTGGTCCCTCTGAATTCACATGAATGGGTTTAATGCACGTAGGCTCAGTAAACCCATTTGTGTGGATTCACAGGGGGCCATAAAGAAGAACAGTTACAGGAAAGGAACCGGTCATTATAGAGTCCTGGCAGTGCAGGAGTTAAACTGGTGTCCTGCCACCCAAAGGTTGTACATTCAATC
The DNA here is from genome assembly GCA_030440675.1 of Furcifer pardalis. Lineage (NCBI taxonomy): Eukaryota > Metazoa > Chordata > Lepidosauria > Squamata > Chamaeleonidae > Furcifer > Furcifer pardalis. The sequence continues at coordinate 118,400,963 of CP126895.1, forward strand.
CTGACCAGGAGCTCAAGGTTGACTCAGCTTCTTCCATCCTTCTGAGGTGGGTAAAATGAGTGCCAAGCATGTGCTTTTGGAACAAAATGCTCATTCACGTGTGAACCCCCCAGACAGTGGACTCAGCGCTTACATGGGGTGGTATGTATAGGAATGTCATTGCTATTGCTCGACGTAGGGCAGCCCAGATGGGCAGCATAGAATTATATTAAATAAAATAAAAAATAAACACACAGAGGTTGAGATGACGATGATGACAATCATCATCATCATCAATAAAAGCACTGGGATAAGTTTTGATTAAGCTACTGCCAATAAAAGCTGGACTACTCAGAATTACACATTCCAAGCACATTCCCTCAAACTGTTTGGTGTGAAACTCACCACTCTTCTACACTCTGTCTTTAAAAAAAAGGGGGGGCTCGCCCTACTCCCCCCCCCCCCCGGGCTATGGCACAGACTCCCTTCACGCACACACCCCAGGGCCAGGCTGAAAAGAGCTAGAGCTGCGGTTCGCAGGTGGCCCCTCCTCCTCTGCCTGGCCTTTGGCTTGAGGCTCACCTTCTTTCTCTCCCAGCTGGCCACAGGTTCCTGTTGTCCACCCGGCATACTCGCGGAGGGCTGTGGCACCCGGGTTGGGGGTTAGGAAAGGGCAGGGCTCTTCCAGGTGGACCGTGCTGTGCTTGAGCTTGATCTCCAAGGGGACGAGGTAGAGGTGAGGATCCCCCTCGGTGGCTTTTCCTTCCAAGCTCAGCCTCTCCAGGTGAACCTTGAAGGGAGACTCGGAGAGCCTGTGATGCAGGGCAAGGAGGAAGAGGGCAGGCAGGTCAGTGGCCGCCCCACCCACCGGCCCCTTCCCTGCTAAGGTCCAAAGAGGGGGAAGAGAAAGAGGGCAGGCAGGTCAGTGGCCGCCCCACCCATCGGCCCCTTCCCTGCTAAGGTCCAAAGAGGGGGAAGAGAAAGAGGGCAGGCAGGTCAGTGGCCGCCCCACCCACCGGCCCCTTCCCTGCTAAGGTCCAGGGAGGAGACCGTTCCAGCTGGATCCCCAGAAGCAAGTCCTGATTCCCTTGCAGAGGGGAGCAAATCCCCTGCACACAGAGAGAAAGAGAGACAGACAGACGGGAGCTCTGCTCTGGAGCAGCCACGGGAGAGTTAGGAAATGGCACGGTCGACTCAGAGGGCCTCCAACACCCCTTCCTCTTCCCAGGACACCAAATGTGGCAGCAGGACCAGCCCTGCTTGAAGCGAGGCACTCCAATGCCCTCAGCAGAGGTGCCGTAGACGAGGGAACAGAGCAGGCAAGAGGGCTTCCTGTCATCCCCCGGCAGGAACGGACCAGACCTCCCCCCCCCGCCGGGCTGGCTGTGCTCCAACTCCACCTAAACCTGCGTGGACTCCACGCTGCCGGCCGGACCAGGGGCTGGTCCCATTGAGAGGGAGGGGGAGAGGGGTGGTTCAGGTCAGGGATGGCCAACCTTGGCACTCCGGCTGTTCCTGGACTCCAATTCCCAGAAGCCCAAGTCCCTGTGAATTCACATGTACACACAGTAAACCAATCTGTGTGGATTCACAGGGACTTGGGCTTCTGGGAATTGGAGTCCAAGAACAGCCAGAGTGCCAAGGTTGGCCATCCCTGACCTAAGCCACCCCATCTCCCTCCCTCTCAATGGGGCCCAGCCCCTGGTCCGGCCAGCAGCGTGGAGTCCACACTCAAGAGCCTTGCATGTGAACTTACGGTTTGTGGGGAAGAGGTGGTGGTCCCGGCAGGAACCCAAATTCCATGGACTCATTCCGGAGCTGCTCTTCTTCTAGCTTGCTCAGGACGCTGAGTTGCTCTCCGCTGTGGACCAGAACCCAGTTGGGGCCCCAGCCGACCCGGAAAGCGCGTCCCATGAAGAGGGCCATGTCCTTCAGCAGCCGCCCTTTCCCATGGGTGACAGATTTCTCCAGCGGCACCAGCCCAGGGCGCCGGCGGACCCCAACGGTTTTCAGCGGCACGTCGGGGACTGAGCTGGGCCCGGCGAAGGCTGGAGACAAGGGAGACAAGCAGGACCAGGCCGGTGCCGGGAGGGAAGCAGCACCCATCGAGGAGGTCCTCTTGCTGGAGCCCTCCAGTGGCAGCTGGGAAGCGCTCAGAGGGGGGAGGAGGAGGAGAGGAGATCCTGTGGAGAGTCTGGACGACGACGACAGCAACCCACCCACTGCAGGGAGACAAGCACCAAAGGAGGCTTGGGTCAGGAAGGCAGGCAAGAATGCAGGCAGGCAAGGCAGGCAGGCAGGAAGGCAGGAAAGGAGGAAGGCAGGCAGGAAGGCAAGAAGGAAGGCAGGCAGGCAGGAAGGAAAGAAGGCAGGTAGGAAGGCAGGCAGGCAGCTCCTCCTCACAGAAGAGGAGAAGCCAGCAAAGGGAGGCTGCTCAAAGGGAAAGGCAGGCATTGAAACCACAGGCAGGCATGAGGAAGGCAGCCAGCCTGGGGCAGAAGGTTCTGCTCCTCTCTCTTGGGATTAGCTCCTGCCTCCTCCTGCCCATCTGGAAGTGAGGGAGGGAGGGGAAAGGTCCTTTGCCCATCCTCAGGGGCAAGTCAGCCTGGCTGCTTTACTCATGCAAAGCAAAGCAATCACACAGCTATACCCCACCCCACAGAAGCATTCAGTGCACTCTGTGGACAGCTCACAAGTTAATTAGCATTTTGCCCTCAACATGTTGGATATTCATTTTACCGACCTTGGAAGGCTGAGTCAACCTTGATTCCTAGTCAGGATCAAACTCACAGCATTTTGGTTGCAGGACAGCAGTTTTAACTACTGTGCCTCCAGGGCTCCTCATGTTAGAGCTAGGAAGAAGCCCAAGCGCTAGAACTCTCCCTCCCTCCCTCCCTCCCAGGGAAGGCAGGGATGCTTCCCTCTCGGTTTCTGCCGGCAGGAATAGGATACAGAACAAGCACCAACAACATTAAAACACTTCCCAACATTAAAAGTGGTCACTGGAATTTAGGGTCGTGGGCTTTTGGCAACTGAACCTCAGCTGGTGCCAAAGGGCTTCACCGTGTTTTAAAACTACACTAGTACCCCGGATAATGTTATGACTTGGTTCCACAAGTCTCGTTGTTATCTGCTTTTTTAACGTTGTGCGATGCATTGATCGCACGACGTTTAAAAAAGCCCTGTTTCCCTGGAGGCTGCAGCAAGCCAGAACGTCGGGATTTGAATCCTGATGTTTTGGTTTGCTGCAGCCTCCAGGGAGGTGTGGGAACTTCAAAAATAGTGCGGATCGGGTCTTCACACCTCCCTGGAGCCAGCTTTTCCCACCTCCCTGGCCAGTGCAACAAGCCAAAACGTCAGGGTTCGAACCCTGACATTTTGGCTTGCTCCACTGGCCGGGGACGTCGGGGAAACCCAGAAACAGCTTGGATCGGGTCCTCTGATCTCCCTGGATCAGGCAGGGGGGTTAGAGAGCCCGAAATGGGTAAAAAGAATGGACTTTTCTTACCCATTTCGGGCTCTCTGATCCCCCTGCCTGCTCCAGGGAGGTCAGAGGACCTGATCTACAGCTGCAGGGTGGCTGGGGAAGCTGACTGGGACTCCCTGTCGGCTTCCGTAGCCACCTGCCCTTGCCTCCACAGCTGTGGGGTGGCTGGGAAGCTGAACAGAGAACCCTGATCAGCTTTCCAGCCACCCTGCTGCTACAAAACGACTGAATCGGATAACACAAACAGATCGTTATCCGAATTTAGCGTTATCCAATGCAATTTTTATCCGAGGTATTGCTGTATTTTAATTTGTTGATGCGTGTATGCATTTTATTATCTATTACAGTTTACTTAGTGCATGTCAGTATTGTACCCTATTTCTCTCAGTGTTGGGACTTGAGACAGCTGATAGGACAGTTGAGAGAAAATGCTACAGATTTAAAATGCAACAGAATTCCAAATGAATTTCAAACATACAGACAGTGGCGTAGCGTGGGGGGGGGGGGCGGATGCCCCGGGCAGCGGCTTTCAGGGGGCGGCAAAATGTCCCCTCCCCACCCTTTTGCTGGCGAGCGCCCCGCGTGCGCTTCGCTGCTTGCAGGCGAGGAGGAGAAAAAGGTTTTTTTTTAAGGCGGACAATTCAAGGAAGGGGCCCGGCTAGCCGTCGGGGGCTCTCCTGGAGGGCGGCCCGTGTGCGTGCGCACGCTGCTCGCCTCCGCCCGCCCAGCCACCCACCCAACTTGCTGTGAGACGGGGCGCTCGTCTGGGGTGGGTGGCGCCGTGGCAGGGAGCCCCTGGCGGCTGGCTGGGCAGGAGGTGGGCAGCGCGCGCGCGCACGCGGGCCGCCCTCCAGGAGAGCCCCCGACAGCCAGCCGGGCGGGGCGGGCCCCTCCTTGAATTGTCTGCCTTTAAAAAAAAACCCTTTTTCTCCTCCTCGCCTGCAAGCGGCGAAGCGCACGCAGGACGCTCGCCAGCAAAAGGGTGGGGAGGGGACATTATTTGCCGCCCCCTGAAAGCCGCTGCCAGGGGCAGGCGGCGTGCGGAGAGCCCCTGACGGCCAGCCGGGCAAGCAATCTGCCGGAGGTGCGCTCGCCGGGGGGTGGGTGGCGGACGGCCCCTGGTGGGCGAGCGGACGGAGGTGTGTGTGGCGCGCGCGCCGCTAGACAGCAGGGGGGCGCCTTCTGCCTTGGGAGGGGGGAGGGGTGGCGGCAGCGGCGAGCTGGGGGCCCCCGGCGAGTTTGCTTTTCGCCCCAGGCGGCTGAAGACTGCGCGACGCCACTGCATACAGACTAAGTTTTTACAATAATAGCATTAAAGCTGTTAAAATCCTGACTTAAGTGTACCTTTAAAAACAGAACTCATTGAGCAAAACCCTTATAGCAGGGATGCCCAAACTACGGCCCAGGGACCGGATCTGGCCCCCGACACCCATTCATCTGGCCCACAAAGCCGTCATAGCTCCCGGAAGTGGAAGTAAAATGTGCTCAAACATATTTTACTTCCAGTTCCGGGAGCAAGGTGGGCTTTGCAGACTGGATGAATGGCTGTCGGGGACCGGATCCGGTCCCCTGAACCACAACACCGGCCCATAGCCCAAAAAGTACCCTTCTGGGAAGACTCCAAGGATTGGAGATCCAGGGCACTGTGTTGGCCTGGTTCTCTTCATTTCTGAGGGGCCGGACCCAGTCGGTGTGGCTGGAAGGCGAGAGGTCCAGCCCTAGGCCCCTGCAATATGGGGTGCCTCAGGGCTCGGTACTCTCGCCTCCTATTTAACATCTACATGAAGCCACTGGGTGAGATCATCCGTTCCCATGGGGTGAGGTATCACCAATACGCAGATGACACCCAGCTGTATATCTCAGCCCGTGGAGATCCAATTGATGCAATAAAAGTCCTATCCAGGTGCCTGGAGGCTTTCAAGGTCTGGATGGGGGACAACGGGCTACAACTGAATCCCGGCAAGACTAAGTTACTATGGGTAAGAAGGGGTCCTGCACTATCTCGGGAGTTGCCATCTTTGGTTCTGGATGGGGCAGCTTTGGCCCAAACAGACCCGGTGTGTAATCTGGGGGTCCTCCTGGACTCACGACTACTGCTCGAAGAGCAGGTGGCAGTCGTGGCCAGGAGGGCTTTTGCACAACTTCGTGTAATACGCCAGTTACACCCACTCCTAGACCGGGACTCCTTGCTCATGATCACACATGCTTTGGTCACCTCCAGACTTGATTACTGTAATGCTCTCTACATGGGGCTGCCCTTGGTGACCATTCGGAGGCTGCAGCTGGTCCAGAATGCGGCTGCTCGGGTAGTGATGGGGTGCAGGCATTAAGCTCGTGCCTCACCACTACTTCAGGAGCTGCACTGATTGCCAGTATGTCTCCGGGTGCAATTCAAGGTGCTGGTCATTACTTTTAAAGCCCTACATGGTAGTGGGCCAGGATGCTTAAGAGACCGCATTGTCCCAAGGACATCTGCCCGTCCCACCAGGGCGGATAAGAGAAGCTCTCTTATCATTCCATCAGCTAGAGGTGCATATCTCTAGCACCAGAAGGAGGAGGGCCTTCTCCGCGGCCGCCCTGGCCCTGTGGAACCTCCTGCCAACTGAGTTACGTCTGCAGGCAGAGCTCCTGCCCTTTCGGGCCTAAAAACCTGGCTGGCAGGGCAGGTGTGGTGGGGCTCCAGTAATACGGGGTCCCATGTTGGGTGGCTGATCTGATGGGATAGCCACCCCTCTCTCGCTCTTTTAAACTTTTTAAACCTTTTAAACTTTTAAATCTTTTTAGTATTTTGTAAATTTATAGTTTATTTTTTTAAAATTAATACTGAAGCTTAGGTTTTAATGTCCGAATTTGTAGGGGTATAGTGGGATTGTTTAGTTTGTTTTGCACTCATGTGTGATCTTTTTCTTTTTGTAAGCCGCATAGAGTCAGGTTCGCCTGATTGGGGCAGGATAATAAATCTATATATATAAATAAATAAATAAATAGTTTGGGCAGCCCTGCCTTACAATGTGCCCAGAGGCCTGACTGCCCAGAGGCCTGACTGACTAGAGAATTGGGTTTACTGCTGAAAGAACAGCAGATGGAGGGTCCCGCTGGCCTTTCTTGGGAAGGAATTCCAGAGCCTGGCATGGCCAGCGAGAAGCCTCTCTCTGTGTGCCTGGAGCACTTCCACTGGGGTTTGGCCTCAGGAGGCGGGTAGGGTAGCTCCTGCACGTACTCTTGCAGGGAGGAGAAGTTTCTTCAGATGGCCCGGCATATACGGGGCTTGAGAGGTCATAATGAGAATGTGGAACTGTGCCCAGAACCAGCCTGGTGGCCCACGAAGATGCAGAAAGGAAACTAAAATGAGGCTCTGGTGCTTTTTGTACTATTTAAGGGAACGTTCTCCTGAGCCCTATTTCTTAGGGAAAGTCGAGATGACACCTGAATAATAAATGAATGTTGAGTCCTTCCTGAGATAAGGGTGCATTCTAACAGAACTGCAACTGTATCGTTTATTCAGCTTGTTAAGTGGCTTCTGTGTCTGCCTTGTTAAGTCAGAGGCCCAAACGTACCCTGCGCTTGGGCAAAGCCCCCACCTGTCGGAGGAGCCCCCCCACCCACCCCGAGAAAAGAGTCCCTGCCTGCGAGCACAACTGTCCTGGTTAAAAATGTGGCTCAGCCAAAGCATCTCGTAGGCAGCTACACTTTGGCCCTGCAAGGGAGGGAGGAGGCCGGGGGTCTTCCTGCACCTGACAGGCGGCTCTTCTGCCTCTGGGGCAAGGAGGAGATGGGCAGCCGGGGAGAGCAGATCTCTTGGGAAGTGTCCACCGGGGGGGCCGCCGTTGTTGCCGGCAGCTTGCCAAAACGGTGGTCTAGAATCAGATCGAAATCTTCTTCATCCCCAAACAAAGAAGCCTTCATGATCTGGAAAGGAAGGAGGACACGCCAGGTTCTAGATCAGGGAACCTCTCTAGTGTTTCTGACAACAGGAGGCCTTGACAAAAACAGAAGGTCCTTTCATCAAATGCAGGGGCATCTCAGCCTTCTCAAAGTGGGACAAACAGCCTCCCAGACTGTTTGTGGGCCAGGCTGGTGTGTGTTTCCCCCCCGCCCGCCACTGCGCAGCCACCCTGAGCCCACCCCACGCCAAAATAGGCCCCCGCTTCCCCGCTTCCCACACACACACACACTGCTTACCGGCATCTAGTCATGTCTGCCACATGAACAGGGAAACACCTGCAGACTCCGACAGTGCTGGCTCTTGGGCTGTAAATGGAGATGAGCAACACACTACCTCCCGGGGCAGTGAGGGTGAACTTCAGCACTCCAGGTGTTCTTCAACCCCAATTCCCAGAAGCCCAAGCCAGCACTCCTGTTGGATCAGGGAACTGAAGTTCAAGGACACCTGGAGCACCAAGGGTGGGGGTGCTCATCTCCATTTACAGCCCAAGAGCCAGCACTGACTGAGTCTACAGACGTTTCCATGGTCATGTGGCAGTCATGACTAGACGACGGAGTGCATGGAACGCTAGCACCTTTCTGGCCGAAGGAGCACCTATTTATCTCCTGTCTTGCTTTCAAACTGCTAGGCTGGCAAGAGCTGGGACAGACAAAAGGAGCCCACTCAGTCTCCCTCTCCAACGGGAGCACCAAGAGCCAGCCAGGGCCCCCCTCCCAAGGCAAAAGTGACCGGCCGGGCAGGGGACTCTTCACCTGCAGAGTGTGAGGGTTGATGTCCAAAGAGGAGGCGATGTGTGCCGAGGCTGGCACTGGCGCCGGAGGGCCCTCCTGTTCCTCGGCAAGGCTGCTCTCCTCCTCCTCCTCCTCCATGCCCAGATCCTGAGCGGCCTCCTGCGTGATGTCGACCATGTCACTGTCAAACTCCACAGCCTTCCCCACCGGTTCCACCTCTACTAGACTCTGAGAGAGAGAGAGAGAGAGAGAGAGAATGTACGTGTAAGAGAGACAGAGGATCCAAGCAATGGTACATGTGAGGCAATGTGCTGTAGAACAACTCCATCTGTTCTTGATTCAGATTCATGCCCCACACCTGGTGGCTGCTGAGCTGGGAAAAGACCCAGGCCCAAGTGGAACAGGAGGGTGGAAGCCACTGCCTCGGAAGGGAAGGGCAGAGAAAACTGCTTTAAACGAGGCCAGGAAGGCCCACAGGCAAAGCATTCAGGAGGGCAACTTCACCCACAGGAGGAGGGGGCATCACACGCATGCGCGCGCACACACACAGCAGGCCAAAGAGTCCGTTCTGTGCCAGATGTCCCCATGCCAAACCATGTTACTCAGGAGGCCTTGCTTTCGCCTCAGTTTCCCCGGGGTTCACTCTGAACCACGAACTGCTCTCAGCACCACATGGTGACCAACCACACCAGAAGGCAGTAATGACGAACCTTGGCACTACGGCTGTTCCTGAACTCCCCATTCCCAGAAGCTCCAGTTGCTGTGAAACGTACACACAGGAAACCCCTCCGTGTGGCTTCACAGGGACTTGGGCCTCTGGGAATTGAAGTCCAAGAACGGCTGGAGTGCCAAAGTTTGCCATCAGCGCTAGAAGGCTTTCAAGGCGGCACAATTCCACGCAGCCTGGCTTTGTGCCTTCAACACAGAAGAAGCACCTTCAGGCCATTAAGGAGGAGGGAATTTGAGAGGCCAGGAGAACAGGCCCTGTTTTGTGTGGGTGGGGTGGGGTGGGGTGGGGTGGAGTGAAGAGTGTGTGTGTGTGTGTGTGTGTGTGTGTGTGTGTGTGTGTGTGTGTGTGTGTGTGTGTGTGTGTGTGTGTGTGTGTGTGTGTGTGTGTGTGTGTGTGTGTGTGTGTGTGTGTGTGTGTGTGTGTGTGTGTGTGTGTGTGTGTGTGTCAATGGAGTTTCTGCTACAGATGTGCACCTTGTTGGGAAACCAAACAAGCCTGACCTTGTTCTAGGCAGCTTTATATCCCAGACCCTGTCAAGGTTCCTGAGAAGGTCCAGCCCAGGTGTGTGTGTTTGGGGGGGGGGGTGAGGCCCCTTGAGGGGAGACGCCTTCTGGGGATGGAGGTCCAAGGGCACCTGGAGGACCAAGGTTGAGAAATCCTGGCTGAAAGGGAAACAGGCTACTCCTCTCGGGGTGGGTGGGTGTTTCTTTGACTACAATTCCCAGGCTCCCCACCCCTGGGGGGGGGGGGTCTGACCCTTCCCTTCTCTTTGCCTCCTGTGGGAGAGACCTGATGTGTTTTCTTTCTGAGTGAGTGAGGAGAGAGAGAGGAGTATGGGTCTGTTTTGGCCACCCTCCCGCCGGAGACTTCTCTCTTGCCTACCTTGGCAGGAGGGGCCACCTTCCCACTGAGAGCTGCTTGCTGAGCCGCTGCTTGACCTGCCTGGAGCCGCCCTTGAGTGGCCTTGAGCTTCTTTGCCTCCACCTTGGGCAGGTGGGGGTCCTCCTCCTCCTCATCGTCAGAGTCTTGCAAGCCATACTTAGAGAAGTGGTCCACCTGGGCAGAGAGAAAGAGAGAGGCCACAGCCGACAATGGGAGTCAGAAAACCCCTGGCATCACAATGACCTTCTTCCCAGGTACAGTGAAACCTCGAGATACCAACGGTTCTACTTACGAAACACTCACAATACGAATGGAAACCTCGGGGGTTGGGGTTTTCAGGTCCAAGATATGCATTTCTACTGTGATTGTTTCGAGATATGAAAAATCAGGGTGTGTGTGTGTGGGGGGGGTTTTTTTCCTTCGGATGCTTCCCAAGGCAGCAGGAGAGGGTTTGGAGCATTTCCGCTCCGTTTTTGGAATTTTTTGGTTGCGTTTTGGCACCTCAAGCTCTGCCCCCCCCTCCAAGGAAGTGTGAAACTTCCCCCTTTCCCTCCCACAGCTGGTCAGGAGAAGAACTGTCCTGGCACCGGTGGCTGGTGCCGGAAATGCCTTTAAATGCATTGAAACCATTCTGAAGCTCTCGGGGGGGGGGGGGGCATGGGGAAATAAAAAACCTTTTTCCCTGCTCAAAACTCCCTCCAAAGTGCACTTTGGAATTTTCTGCCACTTTTTGCCACTCTGGAGGGAGTTTTGAGGAGAAAGGATACATTCCCTTGGTTTTTTTCTGAGCTCACAAACACATTCTTGGTTTTCAATGCATTCCTATGGGAAACTGTGCTTTGAGATACAAACTCGTATCTTGAGGCTTGACTGTAGGGTGGGAATGTCAGGTGGTGAATCAGATTTGGATCAAAGTTTTTGAGGAAATGAGTAAGATATTATCCTTAAATGAGTCCTAGGATTGTATTGTTCATGGAATCGAGTGACTTGAATGTAGGCAAGCATAAGAAGGACTTGATTGTTAATAGGGTAATGGCTAAGAATTGGAAAATGACAACATGCATTTTGGAATGGTCTAAGAAATGATAGAAGGTGGCCGTGAACAATAAGCTGACATGTGAGCTGACATTAAAAAAAGGTTTGACAAAGAAAGATGAGTTTATAGATATTTGGGGAGAATGTACTGATTACTTATTTCATAAATTTAAAGGCATTCAATCTAGTCAAGAACATTTAACGTTTTGGAAATAGGGGATAAGATGTAAACAAGTCAATAGATAAGTTGGTTTAGAGCAGCGCTTCACAAATGATGTTTTGTGGAACACGAGTAAGTGTTTCCATGAAAACATATAAAATTCTGGTAGATTTGTAGCCTAATGACAACAATTGCTAAAAGTGTGTGGGGATGCAACAGAAGCATCTTTTCGCATGAATTACCACATTGCACATAATGGTGAAGCTCAAACAATTGGGAGACACTTGTTAAACTTTGTGTGAAAGACACTGTATCCTGCATATTAGTGAGGAGTCTGCTAAAAAACTTGATCCAGTACAATTTTATCCAATAATACTGTTTCATGCCATATTAAAGATATTTCAACAGATATAGAGACCGCACCAGATATAAGAACTCAGCTTTCTAATATTGCTGACATTACAGGAATTTGTAATTCAAAGACTCAAAAACATCCAAGTCACTAAAAATGTTATTATTTATTATTATTTGGGGTTTTTTGTTATTATTTATTATTTTCAAGAATTCTGTGTTATATAACTAAATTTCTGGAATCAATTTTCATTTTGTTTTTTTAACTCTTATAGTTATTTACGTTATTATTAAAACTGGAAAAATCAAAACCTGCCTTTCTCTTACAAAAGCCAAAGTGTCCTATTAAAATTTTAGGATTTGTAAAATGTTCCATGATAGAATAAGTTTGGGAAATGCTGGTTTAGAGTCACAGATAAGAGAATAAAGTCCCATGGTGAAGGGGGCACATGGTAGATCAGGGGTGCAAAACTACGGCCCACAGGTCTTGGTTTGGGCACCCCCTGGTTTAAGCGGAGAAAACGGCAGCTTAGAATCTATCTCATCCTGCTGCAAAACAGACTGCAAGGCGCCTTGTACTTCCGCTTCCAGTGGAACCACGTGAGGCCGTCCCACAGGCCGAAGCGTTTGGGCACCCGTTATAGATGCCTTTGACGGAGTGTTTTGAGGAGTCCTGTTGGGCTACCTGCCTGCCTGCCCTTCCTGGAGATTCAGGCACCGCCGAGGCCAGTGGCGCCTCTCGTTGACCCGTCAGCTCCAGGCAGGTCTTACCTGAAAGATCCATGAGCCGGAGGCTGGGCGGTACTCCTTGAAACAGGCTCCCTGCTTGCGAGAGACAGCTTCCAGCCGGCCTTGGTAGTTCATCTCTGCCAGCCTCTCGGGACTCTTGATCAAGCAGCGGGTGGTTTTGTCGGTGGGCCAAACTCCGTCCAAAGTCACTTCCGCTGGTCTGCCATAGAGGAGGAGGAGGAGGAGGACCGGGCGTCAGTTGGGTTACATCAACTCAACAAAGCTCTCTTGATAAACCAGGAACGTTCACTATTCCAAAAGGCTTTCCTTGCTGTGGGGAAGAGGAGAGCCAAGCCTTGCAATAACAAAGCCGTCGTCCAACTTACCTATTTAAGCCTTCTCCGATGGGTGGCTTATCCTCGTCGATTGGGTAGACAACCACTTCTTTTCTGCGGATGTGAACGATATCGTCCAGATTCAAACCCGTGAGATTGATGTCACCTTGAAAGAAGACTGAGCCATAGCCTAAAAAGAGGGGAAAGGGGGGCACCAAAGGGTCAGATCCACCTGGAATGCAGCCAGAACAGAAACCGGGTTGGCTCATTAGGAAAATGCCTGCATCCTTTAGACAGGGGTACCCAAACTTTGCAGGCCGCTGGCCTGACCATGTCCTCTGGACAGTTGATGTGGCCGACAACATGTTTCCACTCACTGGAAGTAAAATGCATGCCCGTGCATGTGCAGAATGCATTTATGGCAGCGTTCTGCGCATGCATGGGCATGCTTTCCTTCTGCTTCTGGGAGTGGCAAAGGCATCGGGGGGCTGGATGAATTGGCGTCAGAGCTGGATCCGGTCTGTAGGCCGTAGTTTGGGCCCCTTTGCTTTAGATCTTAAAGCACAAGCAAATGGTGTACTGTTGTGAAATGGGAAACAGAACATAGGTTCCAAAATAAGAGGCAGCACACTAGGAAAGGCTTCCTCTCCTGAGGCTCCACCGCCCCCCGCCCCCCGGGCAGGGAACTTCATCTCCTCCGCTCAAGCCCCGGTTTAAGAAGCCCGAATCCCCTGTTGCAGTCTCCAACCAGGCCGCGACCTGACCTTCCCATAGCAAGGCCCTTGTTCAGAGCAACCTCCTCACCTCTACGGCCCACAGTGAACTCTTTCACGATGCATTCTCCTCTGCCATTGGTCTTTTGGGCCAATTCTTCCAGGGTTGGACAAGTGTAGTAGTCAGGCCGGGTTAAAATAATGCCTAAAAGAAGCACAAGGGGTTGAAAGCAGCCCAGCCTTTCCGCAACCAGGACTTCTGAAAGGAGGCAGGCGAATCAAACCGTCCCCTTCAGACGGAGAAGGAACAAGTCAACATTTCCACAGGCAACTGAAAGAGCAGCTTTGGGAGGAATGTTCAACGTAGGACTTCGAATTGACCACTGGCCAAATTGCCACAAAGTCCTGCAGGGCCAAGGACAAGCACCTGCCGAGGAGCCCAGCCCGAGCGCTGCTGCTCCTGCTGCAACTGCTACTGAGAAAGCCCTTTGGGCGCCAGGGGCGGCACATTTCCTTTGCAAGGCTCCAAGCACCCTCTGCCTCCTCACACTGCCACACACAGGGAGGAGGAGGAGGAGAGGGGCACAACGTATCCCACGGGACAAGGGACTCCAGTGTTGGATTCGAAGCCTTGGGCACTGCTGACGTGTGGGATCCGCCATGAGAGAGAGAGAGAGAGAGAGAGAGAGAGAGAAGCCTCCTCTATTCTCAAGGCCAGGGAAAGGACTCCTCAAGAGCAGCCTTCTTCAAGAAGGTCAGCCATCCCACCCGACAGCTCAGCAACTCCAAACTCCCCGACGTCCCTGAACTGCCCCTGAGAGCCAGAGTCCCTCAATGCAAGACCCACAGGCAGAGAACAACACCCGCTGTGTGAATGGGGAGGGATACAGGATCTGGCTTATTTACTGGTCTGCCAGAAACAGGCACGGATGAGGATTTGATGTTGGCCAATGACAAAGCCTCTACGACTTCCGCCCACCCCACCCCTCCGCCCTCCCGCCCAGGAGAAGAGCTCAGCTGACCCAAGGCCCCCAGCCTCACCTGCTGGGTGTTTAGGATGGTTGTCCTCAGCCTTCTCACTGGGGTTGTCCTGCAGGGAGGAGTCCTCCTGATAGGAGAGGTCCTCATTGCTGCCTTCCAGCCCGTTCCGCTGCAGGGCCGGGCGCATGTTCAGGGCTACGATGGTGTTGTCTGCATTGCTGTGGTGGCGGTGCTTGTGCGAGGAGTTCTCTGGGCTCTGTGGGATGGGCCTGGGGCTGGGGTTGCCATAGAAGTGGGACATCTCACGAGAGTGGCCTTCCTCCCCCTCCCCCTCCAGCTCTCCCTCATGCTGGTGGTTCTCATCAAGGGACCGGGAGAGGAAGGTGAATCTGCAAAGGAAAAACAACCACACACACACACTGGCCACTGCAGAAGCAGGACAGCTGATGCCCAGGGAAGACCTGGCCTTGGCCTTTAGGCCACTACAATGCAATAAGCTGCACTCGAGAGAGCCTCGAGGACCATGAAGGGAGCTGTTCTTGGACTTCAACTCCCAGAAGCCCCAGTCACTTATGAATCCACACGGATGGGTTTACTGCGCGTCTTCTTGGACTTCCAATTCCCAGAAGTGCAGTAAACCCATGCGTGTGGATTCCCAGGGACTTGGGCTTCTGGGAATTGAGGTCCAAGAACACCTGGAGTGCTCAAGTTCACCATCACTGCTCTAGTAGCTAATGCAGAGCTATAAACATGCATTCAAAAGGGAGACACATCTCGGCATGCAGTGCGCTTGGAAATAAGCCAGTGAGGGGCAGCAAAAAAATTCACTACCACACCATGGGTGGAGCCTACGCCATGGGTGGAGCCTACGCCATGGGCGATCTAGTCATGCCTGCCATATGACCATGTATACATCTGCAAATACAGGCAGCACTGGATCTTTGGCTGTAAATGGAGATGAGCACTGCACCCTAGAGTTGGATATGACTGGCTTTTGAGCAAGGGAGACCTTGAACCACTTGCAGGGACAAAACCTGAGGGGGGCGGGCAGGGAGGGGGGCGTGGCCACCCAATTTCGCTACCCCCCTGCCCGAAGGCCACCCAATTTTGCTTTAAAAAAAACCCTCCCAGGGTGGGTGAGCCTGTTGCTGCCCACCACTGAAATAAGCTCTTCAGGCACGGGGCCACATGGCTGTTCACAGGGAAGAAGCGATGCTCAAGAGTGCTCCTCCGCTTGGAATATGTCTGCTGTTCTGAGAGAGACCCACCTTTCTCCATTCTCCGGGCATTCAGAGGGAGAGGCCACCTCATCCCCACTGATGGGCGAGAAGAGGCTGCTGCTGTTGAGGTTCTTCAAAACCAGTTTCTTAATGCTCTTCCTGGGAGAGAAAGAGAGAGAGAGAGAGGCCCCAAGGCCACAAAGCAATGGGTGCGAAGTGATACCACCCACGCAGGCCAGGCAGACAGGACAACCGGCCACCCAACCTCTCTCTCCTCAATGGAGTGAGCTGGAAGCACAAGAGGAGGGAGCGACAACGACCACCACCACAACTAGGAAATGGTTTTCCTCAATGAAGGTTGAACATACATTCAAGGTTCAGAGAAGCAGCCACATCAATCTCGTTCAGCAAAACCAAAATACTCTGAAAACCCCTTTGAAAACCAGCCAACTCTCTCAGCATGTGCTTCCAGGGATTATGATCCACTGTTCAACACATTCATTTATTTGCTAATTATTCATTTATTTGCTACGATAAAAATGTATTAAATAAATAAACTACCCTGTTAATCTCTCATTTATTGAGGAATGGACACCTTCCGGCGGGGAACGGGACGGCGGACGGGACGGCGCCTGCCCTCTAATCTCTACTTGTGCCACTGATATAACCCCAAATAATGTGAAACAATTACGCTGGGGTTGGTCAGGAGTCCCTTCTAAGCAGCACAACATCAGATGCCATTCCTTGCAGACCCTTTCCTTTTCTCCACACTTCTTGGGATACAAGTGTGCGCAGGCAGACTAACATGGCTACAAATGGCTCCTTTGGGGATGTATTACATGCACAAAACAGATACGGCCACTCTGTGATGCCTTTAGAACGATGACTCCACCCCCCACCCCACCCCCAAAGTCTAGGCAGGAGAAGCCTTGGCACTGACTTGGGCATGAAGACTCCATTCGAGAGGGCCGGTTCGTCGTCATCCAGCCCATCGAAGAGGTGAGACTTGGAAGAGCCCGTGGTTTGCAAGGCTTTCGGCCGGACCCGGGTGGCTGGGCGGGGGGTCAACTTGTAGTGGGTGGGGGTGGTCAAGGCCTTCTGGGCGGCTGGATTGGTTGGCTTCAGCCTCTGGCAAAAGAAGAAGAAGCCAGCACCCATCAGATACACTTCCCGTGAGACAACCAGCCAGCCAGATTGAACCATTCATGCCTATACTTAAAATATTTTCCACCCGCCTCTCTCCTTACAAGGACTCAAGGCAGCATTCGTTGTTCAAAAGATGACTGTAAATGAGAGCTCACATTTTAAAAAATAAACTTTAAAAATTCAATAAGAAAGGAGGAGCCTAAGGGAAAAACTGGTTTAAAAACTATATGGAGAAGGTTTGGAAGGATCAAAGGGGAAAGAGGAGTATCAAGCAAAGGGGAGAGACCGTTCAAGGGAGAAACAAAGGGAGAAACCTTTCAGTTATGCAAGTGGAGGGGAAATAAGAGAAGAAGAGAAGGACGCAGAAGTGTCCGGTGCACAGAGAAAGCCAAAAGCCAAAAAAGTAAAATATAATATACAAATAGAAATAGGGAATAAAGCGGTAACAATTTAGGAATAAGAAAAGAATAAGAACCAATAGAATTAAAAGACGCTCTTTAGGTGAGGTTTGACTGTAGAGAAAAAAATTAGAGGAGGAGACGGGGGAATAGCAAAGGAAGGAATCTAGAATAGAAGGGATGGGCTCTCCCCCCGCAAATGGGAGACTCCAGGCCAGCAACGGAGGGAAAAGCCAGCCGGATGAGAAAGGGTGGGTGGGGAGCCCAAAGGGGGCTGGTCTGCTCTCTTGGACCAAGGGAGTCCCAGAGTCATGTGAAGAGTCCCGGCTGCAGAGCCTTTGGGATCACTGGGCTGGAGTTTCCACAGGCACTCTCTGAAGTCCGCTCCATGTAGAGGACATCGCCCATTCATGCCTGTAGAGCAGTTGGAAGGGTCCAGCCCCAGCAGTCCCCCTAGGCTTGCAAATGTTCTCTGCCTACTTCCCTGGAGTAGAAGAGGCAGTGGCGGCAGCAGCAGCTCTGGCCTGGGAGATGAGCCCTCCTCTGCAAGACCCACAGCGCTGCCACAGAGGCGCATGGAAGCAAAGGTCAGGGTTGGCTCCCCCCCCCCATTTCTTCATCCCCTTCTGGCATGGCCTTCTAACCCCCTCCCTCCCCTCCCCCTGATCCTAGCCATCCACACACACACACACCCTACCCCCCTTACCTCCTCTTTCTTCTTGGGGTCAGACATAGGGTTTCTAAAGAGAGGAGAATCCCCAAAAGGCGAGTAAGTCAAGCTGTTCAGGTGCTGCTGGAGAAGCGCCTGTTGGGCTGCCGAGGCACTTGGGTCCGTCAAGGCTGGAGGGAGGAGGAGGAAAAATCAGCCTCACAGCCCACAAGGGAAGGCAGGCATCAGCTGAGGGGAGAAGAGACTCCTGGGATCTTGGCCAAGAGTGGAGGGGGGCCTCCCCTCCCCTGTGAGCAGCCTAGCCCAGTGAGGGCTAACCTTGGCACTCCAGGGGTGTTCTTGAACTTCAATTCCCAGAAGCCCTGATCTGCAGGAGGGCTGGCTTGGGCTCCTGGGCACTGAAGTCCAAAAACACAACTGGAGAGCCAAGCTTGGCCATCACAGGTCTAGTCTGAGGGTGCTGCAGACCCTTGGGAGCCCCCCTGCCCTGCCCTGCCCATTCTAGCAGGCAGGTTTCAAGAGGCCTTCCTCCCTTGGCCACAGGTACAACCAGGAGATCGGCCACACACCCCCCACACCCCTGGAACAGGCCTGCGGCCCACAAGCCTGGCTGCTCTCCCATCAGGGGCAGCAGCTGGTTCTCCTGGCTCATGCCCGTGCCAGAGGTCTTCCCAAGATCCTCCCTTTAAACGCAGATGGTTTGTTTGAGAACTGGGCAAACTCACCCACAGCAGGTTGAGGAGCTCCGAAGCCTAGGGTAGCTGTTGATGTGTTAAAGCCAGGGGCGCCAAATGCTCCTGTCCCCAGGGTTCCCCCAAGTTTAGGCTGGGTGCTCCCAAATAACGAGGTTTGCCCTGGATTAAGGGCTACGGAAGGAAGAGAAACAGAAGAGTTTTGCACAAAACCACCATGAGCAATCATTAGCAACAAAGGCATTCACACACACACCCCTTTCAAAAATTCAGAGAAGGAAGAACTCCTGGAAATGGGGTGTATGTGTGCGTCCTGTGGGGTCCCCTCCCTTCCTCCCCCCCCTTGACAATCCTTACTTCGCATAAGAAACAGCCTCCAGATTCCATTTCAAAAGCAAGTTTTTAAATGTTTGCTGAAACTTACCCTTTTTTCAGCCAGAGCACAATGCTAGCTGTGCTATTTAGTGGTGGATCTGCAAGTGATGCCTCTTTGACAGTGTGGAGGGGAGGGGTGAGCCATGGGAAACATGACCTCCTCATCACAACATACTGACAAGGACACTTTACGCTACCACCATGAGTGGCCGTGGTGTATCTAAGGACTGGGATTTCACCTCCCTGCCCAGGCACACTCTGAATTGGCCAGCAAATCAAGACAAGGCATCCACAGATGTGCCCTCTGCTCTTACTGGAACCAATACTTCTAGTCTAATAACTAACAGCACTATTTCCTTCTATTTAAAAAAATGAGCAGAGGGGAAGCAAGTAAAGAAGAGGGAGAGGTTGAGAGAATGGCAGAGAAAAGGTGGCTATTTGGGGGGGGGACAGGCTTCCTCTGCTGTGCCCTCTCGTGAGTCTCAGCCATGACCTGGGGACTCCAGACTCAAGGGGTCAGGGAAGGGGGAGGAGGCCAAAGCACCAAAGGGGGCAGAGCAGGGCAGGGCCCTCTGGTTACCTGTCCCAAATCCTGATCCAAGTCCCGTCCCCAGAGCCCCCGCAGCAGCCTTATTTCCAAAGAGGCTGTTCCCAGCAGTGTTCGCACCAAAACCTAAGAGCAAAGAACCAGGCCTTGGTCAGCAGCCTCTTGACCTGCTACTCCAGGGTCTCTGTCAGGTCAGCCCGTTTCACCTGGCCAGCTCCCTAGACTCTGCACACACACATTGCAAAGGCTTCCGGGGCTTGTAATGTAGTCACTTTGTGTAGCGGAAGGCCCTTCTCTCTGGGGCATTTGGGCATCACCTGGCCAAGCCCTGTTATGCCATCCTGCTTTGTTTTTAAACCATTTTTAAAAAACTTCCAAGCCAATTTCCACTACAAGAGGTTCACCAGGTAGATACTGACAGGGTATTTATTCTATTTTTATTGTACTTCCTGTATAGTGCAATTAATGGTACTAGTGGGGTTGTATAAGCAGCTGAAGAATATACAGTACAGTAATACCCCATATAGCGTGAGTATCATATAGCGTGAAAACCGCATAACGTTACAAGATTTTCGGAAAAATCTTGTATCGAATAACATGATTTTTAACGTTATCCGATACAGTTGTTCTTAGCAGCAGGGTGGCTGGAAAGCTGAACGGGGTTCTCCGTTCAGCTTCCCAGCCACCCTGCAGCTACGGAGGCAGGGGTGGGGAGGCTGGAAAGCTGACGGGGGGCTCCCCCGTCGGCTTACCCAGCCATCCCACAGCTGCGGAGGCATGGACGGGTGGCTAGGGAAGCCGACAGGGAGTCCCAGTCAGCTTCCCCAGCCACCCTGCAGCTGTAGATCGGGTCCTCTGATCTCTCTGGAGGTGTTTCTGGGCTTCCCCGACGTCCTGAGCCAGTGCAGCAAGCCAGAATGTATCGCACAACGTTAAAAACCGGATAACGACGGGACTTGTGGAACCAAGTCATAAC
The DNA here is from genome assembly GCA_030440675.1 of Furcifer pardalis. Lineage (NCBI taxonomy): Eukaryota > Metazoa > Chordata > Lepidosauria > Squamata > Chamaeleonidae > Furcifer > Furcifer pardalis. The sequence goes on from CP126895.1 coordinate 118,421,046, forward strand.
GTTATTCGGGGTACTAGTGTATAGATATTCTCCAGATGAGGAAAACTCTTTCCCAGGGCTGGCCGTGGCTGAACTGGGATCGTCTTCTACACTGACGTGCTTCACGTAGGAAAGATTCCCCTTTCAGGCAAGAAAGAGGAGGAAACGGACGCTCTTCCATGGGACTCGTCCGGTTTATGAGAAGCTGGAGAGTCTCCCACCCAAGAAAGGTGAGCAGAACGAACCCTCCTGAGAAGGAGAAGGGACAGAAGCCTCTGGATCCCAACATGGAGCTCAGGCCTCTCTGGTGGGACTTCCATTCCCAGGAGCCTCAGTCAGTCCACTGGCTGATCGGTGCTTTGGGGGACCGACGGAGGCTTCTGGGAACTAAACTCCAAAAACCATGGCTCTGGAGACACTGCCGCCGCCGCCTCCCACCAGTCCTCAAAGGGGGGGGGGGAGCAGGACACCTGGAGCCTGCTGGCAGACTTAAGTTCTGTTTCAGGAGACCAGCATGGTTTTGCTCCGACTTAAAGAAAGGCTCAATCGGCTAAAGTTCAACGCCAACGGGTGCAAATGCTTTAAAGTAAAAGTTGCAAAATGAAAAACATCCGTTTCAGCTAATTACCAAAAAGTCCACTGGTTGTCGTCCCAAATGAAGGTGCGCTTGTGGTTGTGGTGCCAAATCCCGCTGGTTTGCTGCTAAACAGGGACTGAAAGGGGAGGGAGAAAATCTGTCACCTTCAAAGGGTCCCATCCACTGGCAGCTGCTCAGGCACATCTGGAAGGGAATCCCAACCAACCAACGGAAGGTTGTCTTTGCTGGGCTGTTCTGGCAAGGAAGGTCTGCGCTAGGCCAGGACAGCCGCCCGCGACCCTCGCCAAGCAGGAGAGTCGGAGGAAGAGGCAAAGAGCGGCGGCTCTTTCCTGGCCCACTCCCTGGTCAAGACAGGCAGCAGCCAACCAGCCTCCGCTCAGTCCCGCCAAAGTGCTCTTTAAGGCAGAGGGGGTGTCTCCCAACCCGCAGCCCGCCTGTGTGCCTTGGTGTTAGCCTCCCCACCCCCCACTCCCCGCCCAAGGCCAGCTTCCTGTTGCCTAGTAAGGGTCATGGGTCACCCTCATCCCCAGGCAAAAGAGGCCGCCGCCGCCGCTTCCAGCAAACCTACCGAGCCCCCAACGCCAAAGCCTGTACTGGGCTGCCCAAAGAGACCAGTCCCTGTTCCAAAGGCTGTGGCCGTGTTCGTATTGGCAGCCGTTCCGAAAAGGCTTCCCGTTTGCGAGGGCTGCGTCGCTCCAAATAAACCCTGCAAAGATTAGGAGACGGCATGGAAGAGAAAATACGCTGGAAAACATCCCTTCAAAGGCCTGATTCTACACATCCAAGACCCTCATTCAAGATCACAAAGGCCCCCGCCCACCCCACCCGCCCGTTAAACAAATGTGGACTTGGGATTAGAGATGTAAAATTTCCAGAATTTTGAAGCCATGGGGTTGCGTGTGTGTGTGTGGGGTGTTTAACAGATTTTCAGAAAAAGGGGGGGGGGAAACGGCAACCTTCGCACCCCTGTTACTTTAGGAACACAAAGTATGACTCCTGTACAACTTGGATCTGGCATAAAATTATCACAACGGGTGTATTAAAAAGGGCAAAAATAACAGGGAGAAGAGAGGCTGGAGCTCAGGCCACCCGAACGTGGCAGGCCCCTCTCCTGTCCTTACTGGTGTTACCCCCACCTCCGGATTTCTTGCAGAGGCACCTGCAGTTTCCCTAACGCCGTGCCTGGAGTGAGAGCCAAGCCTGCCGTTGCCCACTAAGCGGCCAGGACCTTTTCCTTCAAGGGGCTGCTTGCTGCAAACCATTTATTATGCAGTATTTGCCAAGAGGGAAGCTGGGCAGAAGGAACCACGTGGACGGATGAGGTCTGTGTGGCCCAAGAGACCTTGCTGGACTCCGACTTAGACCCCCCAGGACTGAAGGCGGCTGCAGTCTGGTGGCAGACAAAGAGGCTCAGCTGCCCTGCCCCCTGCCCCCCCTCCCCATGACACAAAGGACAGGCAGCTCCAGCTGGAAGCAGCTTGCATGGGAGCACATCTGCACCTGAGGCTCTGGAGAGCGACTGCTGCAGGGAGACCCTCCTGGCATGAGAGAATGGCGGGTTCAGGGGCATTCCTGTGCTGACTGCCAGCTTGATGAACAAGAGGAAGATTCCTAGAGATTCCACAATGAAACCTGGGAAAGCCAGACCAGACGGGACTAGATACCCGGGAGGGGGGGAGAGAAAGAGCTTCCTGGCGGTCCTCCTATTCCTCGCCCACATACCATTGTGTTTGTATTGGGCTGGCCAAGGGTGCTGGTATTCCCAAAGGAAAAGCCCGTGTTGGGTGTCGTCGTGGGCTGGCCGAAAGGCTTGTTGAAGAGGCTGGTGGACTGCTGATTTCCAAAGAGGCCTCCGGTTCCCGTCCCAAAACCGGTCGTACCTAAAAAGAGAAAGAGGGAGGGGTAAAGGGCAAACTTAGCGCACAGAGGCCCTGAACGGCCCTCTGCAAGGCCCCTGCCTCCAGGAGCTCACCCCAGGGGTGACAGACAGAGAGTATAATGGATGGAAGGCGGTTGTGCTGTGCCAGGTGACCAAAGTCTTCCTCACGTAAGAACCAGCGGCAGAGAACAAGAGGAGTCCGTTCGGAGAGGGAAAACTACGAACAACAGGCTGTGGCCAAATTGCCATTTTATGAGCCTCAAGCAAATCTCATGCACTGCCTGAATTCAGAACTGAGCCACATTCCCCCCGACCCCGCCCAACATTAAACCTGGCCTCCTCCTCCTCCAAGTGCCATATCTGATTCTGAAGATTGGCAATCCTCAAGGCAATCAGCCATGAAGATTGTCCTGGGAACAATAGAATGTTGATGGCCTTCCATTGGCCTTCTACATCGCAGCATGACACCCATCGGGCCACGGATCCAGTTCCACGAGCACTTTTGGCACGCAAAGTCCTCAGCATCAGCCCCAGGCCAGGGTGGATGAAGCTGCTGCCCTCCATTAAGATGGATTCAAGTGGGACGATGTAATCCACTTGGGAACCCTCACCCTTCCATATGGAGTTTGTCACTCAAGGATGTTTGTCCTCAGAGTTGTCGGGTTATTTAACCCCCGCCTGACATCTGGCGTTCAGTCGCTGGCAATAGTAGGGTCTACTCTATGATCATAGCAGGATCACCTGGCCTTTTCCTGGGATATCTAATATTTTCACAGCAAAGTTCTCCTCACTTCTTCCCAGACACTCTGAGCACTCCCTGTTTTCTTCTTGCCTGCTTCATACCCAGTAATTATTCCACTTGCCCAGCAAAGGAAAACACCCAATCTGGAAAATGTTTGTCAAGCAGAGAGAGAGAGACTGACTGACCGACTGCACGGCTGCCTTCTACTCCATTGATTCAAAAGCCTTAACCTGGTCTAGGTGACCTCTTATGGCAGTGGTGCCCAAACTAAGGCCTGGGTATGGCCCGATGCCAATTCATCCGGCCCGCGAAGCTCTCGTCGCTCCTGGAAGCGGAAGTAAAACGTGTCCGTACGGGCGCATTTTACTTCCGCTTCCAGGAACGACGAGGGCTTCGTGGGCCGGATGAATTGGCATCAGGGGCTGCACCCGGCCCCTGGGCCTTAGTGACCGGCTCCCTGAACCACATGATCGGCCCACGACCCAAAAAGTTTGGGCACCCCTGTCTTATGGCTTCCTATCCCCAATTAACCAGGCTGGATACGAGCCCAAGACTTCCTAAGTTGGTTAAAACAAACACACCAACTAAGTCTAAACAAAACTGTAGGCATTTAAGACCACTGAGATAAAATGGGGACCTGGCTGGGAGTCACACTCCATTTCTTTCAGCAGTAGAGCTCAGCCTATTTTGGGAGCGGAGGCAGACATTACTTTGGGGAGGGGGTCTCGAGGGGCCTTTGGTCCATCTGGCAACCAGCTGGATACAGAAACGACATGGGAGTTTGATTTGACTAGTCAGCGCTTCAGCCTATGGATGTTCCTCCAGCCAAGACTTCAATACTCACTGGCCCCAAATGCTGTTTTATTCGCACCATACGAAAAGCCCGTGTTGGTGGTGGAGGAACCAAAGAGCCCCGTGGCTGCGCTGGAGGTAGCTGGGGAGGAGCCAAACAAGCCGGCAGCCGCTCCTGCTCCAACAGGATTGGTGGGTCCTTTCCGGTTGGCCTGGTAGTCTTCCAGGCGCAGCTCCTGGACGAGAATAATTTCCGGGTCAGGTCACCGCGTGGCAGAAGTCTTGTCTTCCCTTTGCCCCGCCTCCATGACGACCTACATTACACCTTCTCAGCAACATAAGATGCAACGACCCCACATGGGTCCAGAGCTCACCAAAAGGGGTTCCCCTGCCTCATCTGCATCAGCCCTGGGAGGCCCAGCAATGCAGCTCTACAACAATGTTTTGGCTGCAGGGCAGCAGTTTAACCCCTGCACGACCACTGACAGTAGCAGGAAGGCAAGGCTGAAGGGGCTGCATGCGTGGCTGCCAGGTTTGATCTAGCAAGCCAATGCTGGTGTAAGTGGGGAGCTCTCCTGCTTGCAGGTGTGTGGCTGCCTCCCCCTAGGACTCTTCCCCAGGAAGGAGGAGGAGAAGGCAGAGTCGCACGGCCTTTTAAGAATGGAACAGCACAGCTCCCGAGGCTGTCAATTCCTCACGGGGTATAGAACACATATACATCAGTGAGGAACAGGGTACCAACTCAAGTGCCTCTTCTGGCAGCCTGGTTTGCACAAGACCTCCCAGGGAGACAGGCACAGGCACACAGAGGGGGCCTTAGTTTTACCAGCCCTACCTGAGTCAAGAACAGGGGTAAGGGCTTTATTCGCTCACCAAGGCAAGCCACTCAAACAGACCCAGTTCCTCTCAGCTCCACTTGGACCACCACCACCCGTTCCATTCTGTGCCATTTTGAGGAGGAAACAGGAGGGGACTCTTAGCCTGGCCTCTTCTGAAAGGAACACGGCCCGGGGGGGGGGCAGAGAGGAGAACAAGCCCCACACCTGGGCACCACACCCGAGCGCAACAGGAGGAACCCTCTGCAGATCAAATGTACAGACAGACAGACAGACAGCCCACACCCAAACTGACCTCCAGTGATTTGCTCTCATATTCTTTCATGGCCGTAATACACTGATGCTTAGTGCTGATGTTTGTGCTGACTCCAGACTTAACCATCGTGTCAGTACCAGTTGGTGGCTGAAAGAGAAAATGGAGCAAGCCTCAGGATTAATCCATGTTTGGCTCCCACTCCAAATACTGGCGCTGGATGCCTGGCAGACGGCCAGCCGTCCCAGGCCACCGGGTGAGCTGGACAGCCTATTACAGCAGCTCACGTTCTAGGGTAGGCCGACAGGAAAGCCGGTTCTCACCCTGGTCAGCTCCGACGTCCTTGCTGAGCAAACAGGAGCAAAGCTGGAACACAGCTGCGTGCTTTGGGGAAGGGACACCATCACTGAGGCAGGCAGCAGGACTCTCACTGCGACCTAATTTTGCCACCCTCCCTGTCATTAGCCACTATAAAACCTTCAAGGCATGCAATTCCACCTTTTTCTCCTGAAGGAGGTTTTTAAGTTCCAGAGATTCTAGCCCACTTCTGGTTCGCATTTAGCTGCCTTTTGCTGCATCTGTGACAATGGCCCACCAGTAACTGAGCTGGGGCCTCTCCCCTAATTTTGGGGGTGGAATCGAAAAGGACCCCCCCCCCAACCAGGCAAAGCACATGTTGCTGAGCTGAGCTGAGGCACAAAGTTGAGCTTCTACTGCCTGCTTAGCCAAATGATACTGTTAGGGAATAAACTCCCCTCCAGCCTTCGATGTACGTAAGCATTTAGGATCTAAGTCAACAGTGAGAACCATGAACCTTCAGATGTACAACACATGCCTCTCCACAGCTATTACCCCTGCTACTGTCTGTACTATGAACTAATCTTGATTCCCTGTCATTTGCAAATGTCAAAAACTCACTAAGACTAGCACTGAGAAACATTTCCTTAGCCACACCAGTTCTTAAGAAGACTGACCTAAAGATAAGGCAAGACTGATTCTAACAGATCCATGAGGCAACATTCAAAGAGAAGAACTAGCTTCATTAAGAACTATGCCAGACTGGTGTCTAAAGCCTTGCGTTAAGTCAGCCTCTGTGGGTATCTCGCCCACTGGAGAGGACACCTTGAGGGGCAGGTGATGGGAAACCAACCGTTAGAAGGTAAAAAGTAATGAGAAAAACATATCCTAACAACTGGGACAGACTTTATACAAGGAACTTACATTGAACTTAATGGTAGTCCCGGTTGGAACAGCAGTAAAGCTAGTGGACCCAAACAGGGAGCTGGAAGTTCCCCCAAATGGATTGGAGGCTGTGCTGGTGGTTCCAAATAACCCACCGCTGCTCGTACTTGTCCCAAAGTCTGCAAAAAAAAATAAATAAATAAAAAGGGGTGGGTGGGAGAGGAGCAAAATGATTGAACCAGGCAGGGCCCAAACAAGAACTGTAGAGCCTCTGAGCAAGAGCGACATTTTCCCTTGCCTCCCCCCACCCCCAGGCCACACGCTTTACGTACTCCCAGGAACCTGTGCATTCTTCCTTGATGCCATTTTTATGACTTGCGTCTATAATCCAACCCTGCTCCTTGCAGAGGTTTCTCAATGAGTTGACTTCTGATCAAAGCCCATTACGTTTACCCTCATTGCCAAGGGTCATCAATGTCTCTTGTCACTTTACAAGTCCTGGTGGGGACATGCTCCAAATGGTCATTCATGGAGACAAACGTGGTGGCGAAGCCATTTACTGCTGGCAGCCATTTCCTCCTTGATGCTGTTATGACAAGCCCGGATAACTCTCTCTCTCGCTCTCTCTCACAGGCCACAAATCCACTTGCCGCTCTAGTGGAGGCAAAAGCAGAGCCACCCGTGGGCCAAAGGCCCTGCTTGCGTGGGAGGTTCCCTTCCCTACCGACTGGCTTGATCTGCCTATCTAGCCAATTTCAATCTAGGCATTGCACCCACACTCTGGTTTACAAAACAACAGTACAGTATAATGCAAACCCAACTCAGGGGGAGGATGTTATAAAAATGGGTTTAATTAATTCTTGAACTGTAAATTAATCTAAGCTAAACAAAAACGAACTACCTGCAGGGAGCAGATCTTTATAAAACTCCCGGAAGAGGGTTGTTTTCCCACAGGAGGAAGGATGAGGCAGGAGGCCTTCCCTGGCCCTTTCCCTGTCTCGAGCTGAGGCGACAGTGACAACAAGGCAGTCTCCCCTTTTGGGGTGCAGTGAGGAATCTTGTGGGAGAGAAGAGCCCCCCCCCCTTTCTGGGCCTTCCACACACCCTCATGGGGAGGGGAGCCTCACTCTCCCCCCACCCCTCAAGCAAAGGAAGAATGCAGCAACAAGGGACGGTTGGCAGAGCCTGCTCAAGACAGGTGGGCTGAAGAGGAAACCCCCCTCCCTTTCCCAAATGCTTTGCAGAAGCCCAGGGGCACCCTCAGATTTTGGCAGTAACACAAATTAAGTACGGCTAATAAGCCAAACTTAAACCAAACCAGCTGGCAGGGGAGTTCAGTGACTTCCTCCTATGCAAGGAAGCCTTTCAGAACGTTATCCCCGTAGCAATAAATTAATTTAATTAATTTAATAGATTTATATACCGCCCCATCCAATGGAATCTGGACAGTGTACACAAGTTACAACCAATATAAAATAATTAAAAAACACTTTAAAACATAGCAATATTAACCCCTGCTGTGCCATTTACTATCTAAAAATAACAAAATCTACAAGATCTTAACATTAAAAAAATTAATTACAGGAGGGAAGAGCCTCAGACGAGACAGAAAGGGGAGCTTGTTGACACTCCTGACCCTCAGACCCATTTTGCCAACCATGTCTTCAGTTCTCTCCTAAATGGTAGCCACTGGGCCTGGAGGCTTAGTTCTACCAGGAGGAGCTTCCATAGTGTGGGGGCTATGACTGAGAAGGCCCTTTTCCTTGTGCTGGAGAGGCGCGCCTCCCCAAAAGATGGTCCATGGAGGGGGGGGGTGCCCTCTCAGTTTGCTCTTGTGGGATGGATCGATGTCTTAGCAGAGGATACGGTCCCTGAGGCATCCTGGTCTGCTACCATGAAGGCCTTTAAAGGTAATAACCAGCACCTTGAATTGCACCCGTAGACATATAGGCAGCCAGTGCAGTTCCCGCAGCAGTGGGGAGGCGCAGGCAAAATGACTTCAACCCACCACTGCGCGGGCCGCCGCATTCTGGACCAACTGCAGTATCCGGATGGTCATCAAGGGCAGCCCCATGCAGAGCACATTACAATAGCCCAAATGGGAGGTGACCAGGGCATGGGGGACTGTGTGCAGAGCCTCCCAGTCCAGGAGTGGGCACAATTGATTAATAACACGCACTTGCCCAAAGGCCCTCCTGGCCACGGCCATAACCTGTTCTTGGAGCAGAAGCCGCAAGTCCAGGAGGACCCCCAGGTTGCGCACCGGGTCGGACTGGGGCAACGATACCCCAACCCATACCAGCGATGATAACTCCTTATGAGGACTGGGTCCCCCCACCTACAGCCACTCAAGGCTTGCCAGGATTCAGCTGTAGTCCGTTGTCCCCCATCCAGACCTCAACCGCCTCCAGGCAGCTGGGATCATCGTGGGCAGAGATATACAATTGAGTATCATCAGCAGCCTACTGATGAGATCTCACCCCATGGGATCAGATGATCTCACCCAGTGGTTTCATGTAGATGTTAAAGAGTAGGGGTGAGAGGACCAAGCCCTGAGGCACTCATGAGATGCCTCGGACTCGACCCTGCGCCTCCCAGGGTCCGGCCACTCAGGAAGGAGGAGAACCAGGCCAACAGTGCCCTGGATCCCCAACCCCTGAAACCGGTACAGAAGGATACCATGGTCGATGGTATCAAAAGCCGCTAAGAGGTCGAGAAGAGCAAGAATGAAGGGGTACCCTCCATCTTGCTCCCGCCAGAGATCATCAAACAGTGCGACCAATGCAGTCTCCCTACCATGACCCTGCCTGAATCCTGACTGGAAATTGGATTGTGTATTCAAATCAAGCAATCGTTTTTTTAGGAGGGGGCACACCAGCGCATGTTTGAGTTGCGGTGGGAACACCCCCTCCCTCAGTGAAGCATTGACCACCGGTCAAATCCAACCACCCGTCATGGTCCTGCCCGCTTTTATGAGCCAGGCCGGACATGGGTCTAACTTGCAGGCAGTGGCACGTACACTCCCCAGGATCCTGTCCACTTCATCAGGGTGAATTGGACCAAAGGGATCCCAGATAACCTGGCAAGACTGGCTCCTGGCCAACTCCCGTGATACGATGTTAAACTCGGGAGTTAAACCCGGAGTGAATCTGAGCGATTTTATCCTCCAGATAGTCAGCAAACTCCTCTGCCACCCGGGGCCAGATCTCCCCCTATCAAGGAGGGACCTCATCACCCAGAACAGGGCTGCCGGGTGATTATCTGCCAACATGATATGAGCGGCGAAATACTGCCATAATTAACCAGTCTGTGCCCAGTTTTACTGTATTATTTTGACATTTGTAAGTACGCTGCCCAGAGTTGGAAACTTCTCAAATGGGCAATATAAAAATGTAATAAATAAATGTTTTTAGGTATGTGGATCTGGAGCCAGAGGCTGGAATTCCTTCAGGGAGAAGAGCCAGCCCCAGTAGACTTAGACAAGCAGCCAAGACTCCATCAGAAGAAGGGAACGGGTAGCCACGACGGTGTGTCCTCTACCTACCCAGAAAAAACCTGGAAAGGGTCACCATGCGTCCAAACTGAATAACTAACACTATCACTGCCATTATTTTATTGTTACTACCATTATCATCACCCATTAATTACAGTAGAACCCCGCATAACGAAAAAGCTCTATTCCACAGAGCTCATCGCTATGCAGTTTTTTGCTATGCAGATCAAATGGGTGATGCCCTGCATAACAAAAAAAAAGCTTGTTATATGGGGTTTCGTTAATCAGGGTATACCCCATATAATGAAAACCCTGTACAGTATAACGAGGGGAAAAATTCGTTATGTGGGGTATCACAAAAAGCACCCATATGCTTCATTGTACGAATTTTTCAATTACAAGAAGTGTTCGTTATGCGGGGTTCCACTGTAGTCAGTCCCAATAACAAGAACTACAATGATGATGATATGAATACTAAGGAACAGAAAGAGCTGTAATAGCAGTTTACTAAATAACGATGAAACCACTGTCATTTCTAAACCCATTATATTTGTTCCAGTGACCAATTCTTGACCCACAGGAATGACAAAAAACCACATCGCTTAGTGCTTCTTAATGCACCCTTGGGTGCATGAGAAATCATTCAAATGCCTGCACGCGCATCAAAGGAAACGAGACTCACTGCCAAAACCTGCAGGTTTGTTCTGTGTAAAGGCATTGTTCTGGGATGAGAAGAGGCCTCCGCCGGTGCTTGCTGTGCCAAACAGGCCACTGGAAGTTCCAGTTGATGTCCCAAACCCGAAGCCAGTGCTAGTAGAAGACGTGGCTGGCTGGCTGAAGGTGCTTGAACCAAACAAGCCTCCTGAGGACAGAAAAAACCAGTTGGATCAGGCTCCAAGAGGCCTGTGGTCACAAACACATGGAGTCAGAGAGTGAAAGGCAATAGGAATACTCTACCTGGCTTGGCCTGTGTATTCCCAAAGAGCCCACCAGTATTATTAGTTGACCCAAAGGCGGATGTGCCAAATGCTCCTCCGGCTGTCGTCCCAAAGGCTGTATCTGCAAAGCAGTGACAAAAGGTAAGCAGTGAGTGAGGTGGCTCAGCAAGGAGCGGATTGCAGAGAGAGAGCAGCCATGACTGAAAACACCCCCCCCACCCCGGAAGTGAAGCTGCTTCAGACAAAGGCAGAGAGAGACTCAGATTCCTATCCCCGATTTAAGTGCTCTTCCTGCATCCAGGAGAGAGATCTAACTTCCCCCTTCATTTGCCCTGAATATCCTTTGGATAGTTAATTTTTAACCACACATTGATGGGTCTTCCCTGCCAAAAGCAATTGGTATAGTATTTGGTTGGGGTGATATTTTGATTTTCTTTTAAATTTTACATCTTTTATAATTTTAAAACTGAAGTTTTAAGGAATGGTTTGGATTTTTCGTTGCTATGTTTTATGATATGTAAACTGCCCAGAGGTGAGGAGGGCAGCATATAAATGAATAAATAAAACCACGTCCTTTTATTTGGATAGAAGAGGGCAAAGTTGGAAGAGAAATGTTGTGTTTAGGAACTCAAACCCCAATTCATTGTTTAAGCCTATGACCAATTCACCTTCTGGCAAATCGCTGCTCTTGTGGATAGCTGTTCTGTCAATATAAAGCTTCTCCTTTATGAGAACGCAACAGAACTTTCTCAAACACTCCAACCGTATCCACCTGCCATCAGAGAGCATATCACTTACTCTGCCCAAAAGTTGAGGTCGCCCCAAAGCCACCTGTATTGCCTCCAAAAGGCGTGCCAAACGATTTGTTAAACATCTTGAAGTTGTTTCAGTCTCAAAACCTAAACAGAGGGGGAAGAACAAGACCATGTTAGTTTCACCTACCACTGACTGCCAGGGCTACAACATGTTTCATTTAAAAAACCCTGTGACAACCCCAAACATGGATGTCTTTTATTTAGCGCACACTTTCACAGACTGTAGCCCACTTCTTTGGAATGTGAACCAGGAAGCCAGCAAAGACAGGTTTATATACATACAAGAAAACTTTGTTGCTGTTTTTTTACTGTGACAGACTAACATGCTTGTATGCATTGGATAACATTAAAAATCATATAACACTAAGACTTATGGAACCAAGTTTTAAGGTTATCCGAGGATTTACTGTATAATGCCAAAACACACACACACACACACACACACACACACACACACACACACACACACACACACAAAACATGCAAAACTATAATGAATAAATCAATCCCCGACTATATGCAACTGAAAAACTCACATACACAAGATTCAAGACAACACAGATCAAAAGGACATTTCCCCTTCTAGTTTTTTGTTGTTGCTGTTCAGTTGCACAGTCGATTCCGACCCTCTGCGACCCCCTGGACCACTGTCCGCCAGGCACTCCTGTGCTCCACCATCCCCCTCAACTTGCTCAGCTCTGTGCCCATTATCTCTACAATACCATCTAGCCATCTCATCTTGGGCCGTCCCCTTCTTTTGCCCTCGACCCTTCCAAGCATCAAGGCTTTCTCAAGTGAATCCTCTCTTCTCATTTGATGTCCAAAGTACTTTAGCTTCATCTTTACTATTTGACCTTCTAAGGAGCAGTCAGGCTTGATTTCTTCTAAGATTGACCTATTTGTTCTCCTCTCTGTCCAGGGAACTCTCAAAACCCTTCTCCAACACCACATCTCAAAGGCGTCTATTCTTCTGCGCTCAGCTTTCCTAATGGTCCAGCTCTCACAACCCTACATTGCCACAGGGAATACCATTGCTTTGACTATGCGAATCTTTGTTTGCAATTTAATGTCTCTACTTTTCACTATGCTCCCCTTCTAGTACAAGCATCATATAAGTATCCAACATCACAGAATCAGTAGCTTGATTTGAGCCCTTCCCCTGGACCAAAGAGCTGTTGTACATTTTCTTTTTGGGCTAGACACCTGGCAGTCTCACAACACAGCCTTCTGACTGTTTTGAATTATGCTACTGATATGAACATAATTAATCCACCCCACATTTTGATTTGGATTCCTACACTGAGCAGGGGATTGGACACAATGACCTTACAAGCTCCCCACAATGCTATTTTTTTTAAATAAGGCTAAATTTCACTTAATGATCTCATATTTCTTCTTCAACTCCTGACTTTATCAATGGACTCCTCTTTCTCCATTTCCTCCATATTTAACTACAACAAAATGCTGGTCCGTTTAGGCCAGAGCTGCTTATATCACCATACTACCCTAAGGACATCTGACTTCAAATACTAAATAGTGCTGTAGCTGGTTAGTTCTTCACACGGCAGATGCACGGGACCTGGGAGGGATCTTCCAGTAAACCTAAGCTTAAGGAAACAATCTTGCCGGAACATTAGAAAGCTAAATGGAGCCGACAATAATGGGCAAAGGGAACCAAATGCCTGATTCATCAGCAGAGAGCTTCCTAGGTTTCTATTCTGGCTAGCGCTCGCTTTTTTTCAAAGTCTCTGGAAAGCTTTCCCAGCCCTGCTAAGTATTTTAAATGGGCAACCCAGAGAGTAAGTGTGTTGTCTTTGGACTGCCTGCCAAGGATTTGCTAGTAGGCAACCTCATGCAAACTGGTTCTTTCCCATAAGACCTAAGACACTGTTATTATAAAATAAATATTATTATTATTCCAATATAGACTCTTTCCCTTATAGGTATTCAAGAGAAAACAGAACAACTCTCTCCCGGATCTGCTACGATGGGGATTCCTGCCCTGAGCATTTGGACTCAATGGCTAAGTGGGACAGTTCCAACTCCATGGCTGCACAGTGGAAACTCATTTAACAAACGGCTTGGTTATCATAAAAATCACATAACAAAAAGGAATTGATAGAAAATAGTGGCCTGGTTTACATATTTTTTTCCAGAACAGATTAATTGGTTTTCAATGCATTCCTATGGGAAAGTGCATTTCAGTTATTGTATTTTGGTTTTCAATGCATTCCTGTGGAAATTTTGGTTATTTTTCACTGTAAGAAATGTCCTGAATAATGCATTAATTACCATTGTATGGTTCTAAATCAAGGGTCTGCAAATTTGGCTCTCCAAGGTGTTCTTGGACTTCAATTACCAGCAGCCCAAGTCAGCACTCCTGCCAATCAGGGCTTCTGTGAACCGAAGTCCAAAAGTCCAAGAACATCTGAAGAGTCAAGGTTGCAGACCCCTGATCTAGATCATAGTCAGCTTGGCTAGCCCTTGTTACCTTGAGCCTCCAGCATACCAGAAGTGATCTGTGACTCGGCCTAACTCTCCATATACCTGCCTGGAGGCTGAAACACAACAACAAAACCGATTAGTCTACTGGAGGGGTAGGGGGAGAGACACAAGCGTCAGGGAAGGACATGCGTGACTCTGCTCTTCTGGTTCAAGTGCTGTATCTGTTCCAAATACTGGCTATCCTCATGGCAAAAGTCTTCCTGTTCTTAACTCCTTAGAACAATTCTTCCACGGACATGCCACACTAGTCTCTAAGGTTCTCCAGCTACGAAGTCCATCTCCATCGAAATCCTCTTTTTCCAGGTATTATGAGTTGGATTATTCTATACTTCCTCATGATATGCCCAAAGTATTAGAGCCTTCTTCATTTAATGGTCTTAAACAGGTTTTGTCCTTTATCCATCCGGCACAACAGTTCTACATTACTTCCATGGTAGACAAATTTTAAGTGGTAGTTGTGTTAGCCTATATGCAAACATAGCAGAGAGAAAACAAAACAGGACAAAAACATTGTGGCACCTTAAAAACTAACTTGTGTTTTAATTTTTTGGAATAGTAGCCGTGTTAGTCTGTGGTTCAGGCATATCAGAAAACAAAACAAAATAAACAATAAAATAATGTTGTTTTAATGTTAGCTTTCGTGGACCGAGGCCACTTTCTCAGGTGTAACAGTCAGATTTCATGGCATTATTTTATACATAGGATTGTGTGTATCTGTACTTAATATACATAACGCCACAAAGTCTCACTTTTACGTCTGACGAAGTGGACTTGCACCACGAAAGCTCACATTTATTTATTTTATTTAGGTTTGTTATCCCGCCCCAATCAGGCGAACCTGACTCTAGGCGGCTTACAAAAAAGAAAAGGCTCACACATTAAAACACAAGAGTTCGTCTTTCAGGTGCCACACCGTTTTTCGCCTTGTTTTGTTTACTTTCTGATTGGCCCGGTGGTGACTCTGTGGCATGACTCCAAGTGCCCCCCCCCGGGGTGGGGGATGATGGGAGCTCTTTGCAAACAGAGCTGGGCCCTTCCTCCTCCTCCTCCTCCCTTGACTGACCTACCTCCAGGAGCAGAACGAGCTCCCCTTGAGGAAGAAGGGCCAGGCCGAGTCTCGCTCCCTGAGGGAGGAGGGCCCTGCCTGCTGCCCGGGACGAGGCCTAGTCTGCGAACTCCCTCCTAAAACACCCACCGCTCTGAGGCGGGACATTCCCTGAGGCCAAGCGCGCGCCGCCGCCGCCCCCCCCCCAAGGGGCCTGGTCAGCACAGGCCTCCCTCCCTCCCTCCCTCCCTCCCTCCCCTCCGGAGGATTCGGGGCCTGAGGAAAAGCCGTTCCCGGCCCCTTCCTCTCCTCACAAGGAGGCCCGAAGCGGCGGCTCCTCCTCCCGCCTTTTATTTACCCGCTTCTCGAGGGGCGGCCGCCTGGGCCCGGAGGCGACGGGCCCGGCCCCCAACGGCTCCCTCCGGCCCGAGGCGCCCCCTTCCTTCTCCGCCCGAAGAAGATCCCCGCGGCGGCGGCAACGGCGGCGGCAACGGCGAAGGAGAGTCCGCGACACCCGCCTCAGTCGTCGCTTTAGTCGTCTCGCGCGAGAGGTGGAGCGGGGCGGCAAAACTGCGTCACATTCGCACGCTCAGTGCACGCACGCACGCACGCACGCAGGAACGCAGACACGCGCCGGCGCCCCTGCGTCATCACGTCCGCGCGCTGTGATTGGCCCATCGTCCTCCTGCTGGGAAAAGCCGTTGGTTCGTCCTCAGGCGACGCGAGAGCCCCCCCCCCGGGGCCGCCCCGGCTTCCGATTGGTCGATGGGCGCGACGTCCGCTGTCTCTGACGCAAGGCGCCGGGGCTGGGCGTGCGCGAGCGGGGATTGGCTGGGCGGGGGAGAGGGCCTCGAGGGGAGCCCCGAGCCAGCCAGCCAGCCAGGGAGGCGGCAGCAACATCCGGGGCCCTCCCCGCAAGATGGCGCCCGGTTGCTACGGCGACCGTCGGAAGGCGGTCCACCGGCGCCCGCGGGGACAGAGGCCGAAGTGAGCGGCGGAGCCTCCTGCGGGGTGGCAGGTGAGGCGGAGGGGAGCGGGTGGCCAGGCAGGAAGGGGGGCGAGACTGAGGCCCGGAGGTGAAGCGGCTGCCGCGGAAGGGGGGCTGTTGGGTTGGGGGGGGCGCGACGGCGGAAGGCCCTCCCGGGGTCTCCAGGGCCAGCTCATCCCCTGCCTGGCAGCAGGCCTTGGTGTGCCCCCTCTCGGGGGAGCTCGGAGGCTTGGTCCGGGGAGGGGAGGGGAGGGGAGCCCCCGGACTAGGCTGGGTGGGAACAGCAGGCGAGGTGATTAACCTCAGGCGGCCTGGGGGCTTTGGCGGCAGGAGAGTTGCCGGGCCCGGGCTTGGCTTCGGTGGCTGGACAGGCAGCAGAGTCGGTGGGCCGAAGAGAAAAGGCATCGCGCTGCGCTCCCCCAACGCCGAGCCGATCAGTAGCAATCGCTCTAGGCTAGGGAGAGAGAGGGGGGGGGGGCCTGCACTACAAGGTCCGCGGCATTGAAAACGAAACCGTGCTTTCCCACTACTACGAGGCGTTGCTGTGGACTAGCCATCCTTTGAAAGGGAGCCCCGGCCAGCCCAGCCCGTGGTTACGAAATAGTGGCGTTAGTTAGAGTAACATGACAAATGATGCATGTCAGATGTCTGGGGAAGAAAAGTGGAAGGCAGCAGGAAAAAAAGAAGGCAAACGAGTGTGAGAGGAGGGAGTGATTCAGTCAGAGAAGCCTCGGCTCTTGAGCTGTTCACATTAAGAGCCTTTGAATGCCTTTACGTCTTCAGAGTTGCCATACGTTGGAGTTGGATGGTTGGAAAAGTCAACCATAATGACAGCTAGAGAACTCTGCCCGGTCTGATAAAGTGGCCGACTTTTCACAAATGCAATTTACTCATGCAAGTGAGGCTGATTTCCCCCGAAAGGTGTAGGAAGATGCTGCTCTTTGCCCATGTTTTGGGAGGAGAGGCTCTGCCCTAAGGTCCCATAATCTTATTAGCATTTCCCCCTATAGATTGACAGTTGGAGTGCCTGACTGGACTCACATTCCTGATTCCTTTCTTAAATAACTCACTGGTGGGCCGGATTCCAGGGCCATGTCATGGGACTGACTTAACCCGCTTAGCGCCCTTGAAGACTGCAGGAGGCTGAGCTGCTAGTGCTCCCTTTCCAGACGGATTCCGGATTTAACTTGGAATTGCTGTGCATCTGCTCGTGCACATTTGCTAATCTGGGTAGGAGTGTTGTGTTGATCCAAGTAAGCAATAATCTGCTAACAAATAATAGATATAATGTATTTCCCCCACACAAAAGCAAAATATCCATTCTGTGGGTGGCAGATGGTAAGACCCAGAGAAGCAGGTTCAAGGAAAACACCCATCTGCACATGCAAACCCTGCTGCTAAACACACCCAAGGCAACAAGCAGGCAATGACCTCCATCTTTTCTGATTTGCCCCTTTGTCATGTATTTTGCGGTTTAAAGAAATGACAGACGCCAGAGAGTAGCCTGTGTGATGAATGGTTGGTTGGCAGCCTGGGAATCCCAGCTGTAATAAGGCTGATGAGTCTTCCAAGAGCCATGAGCTTCTTCTCCATGTTTGCCGTGATATGCTGTTCTGGGTTGGCCACAGCTCTGATACATAGTTAGTTGCTTGTGGAGCTGTTAACTTCTTTCTACCTGGCAAAGTCACCATTCTTGATCCCACGCTCCTTGCGGCCTGTAAGTCTTGATGACAGGTTCTCCAACTTAGATGGGGTGGAGCAGTGAATGCACCTGAGCCAGATGAGTCAGGAGGGGTGGGGGACTCATTACACCCAAGGAGAATGCTCTCTCTTGTAGGGTGTGTTCAAAGCCTGTGCAGAAAGAAATGCTTCAGTGGAGATGGAAGGACTGACTCTTACCTGGCACAGTTTCATCCAACCTGTCCAGATATGCAAATAGCAAGCGCCATTTTTTTCCTTTCCTTTCCTTTTGCAAGCACTTCATCCAGCAGGGCCTGCTTGGAGCAGAGAATGTACACACTTGGCTCCCACTCTCTTGGGTGAGACAGAAGATTTGTTCCTGTGGTTGTGTGCGCAAAACAAGAGTCCTAGAGCGTGTTCCCCCATCCGGTGAGTCCAGTTTTCTTCTGCTTCTGGGATGCCTGTTATTGTTGTCACAACAGCTTCACAAGCTGGGTTTGGGTAAGTGAAGTGAACAGCTGCCTCCCCTGTCACTTATTTGACTGGCTCTTGGAGGGAGGTTGTATGTCAGGGCAGCACAAAAGCCCTGCATCACACAAGCCCCACGCCAAATCCTGTTGTATCTCTGCTAGTCAGATGAATTGGCTTCTTGTAGCAAGCCTGGGCCATGGGAGGAAATTTTTTTGTCTCCACTCCACCTTCTAAAACAGACTGTGGATCGTGGGGCTCTCAAGATGTGGTTGGAGCATAGATCCCATCAGCCCTGATGAACCTTGCCAGTGGCAAGGGGCAGTGGGTGATGTAGTCTAGCTTTCCATTGGGGAATGCCGACATTGTTTCCCATGCAGGTTAAGAAAGCAAATGTCTTTCTCCGCCCACCTGCAGGCTCTGCAGTATGTTGCAGCTGCCTCTTCCTTTGGACCGAGATGGGACTCTCTTCCGGCTGCGCTTTACCACCCTCGCCCTTGGGACCGTGTTCTGCCCACTCTTGGGGTTTCTCTTCTGTGTGGTCTGGTCTCTCTTCTTTCACTTCCATGAAACCACAGCCACGCATTGCAGCGTAAGTCCTCCTGAGAAGGGTATGAGCATGCATGGTTGCCTCTTGTGGCTGTACGCTTATGTGGAGAAATGGCGCTCTCTTAGCTCAGAGAGTATAACAGCAGGGTGCAAAAAATGGAGAACACTGAAGGAATGGTCTTTAACGTCACCATATTTGTCTGAACCCCCTCATCTCAGCTTATTTGGGAAGTTAAACAGGACTGGGTATTTCAGCAGGATCTCCAGGGAGGGCCAGGGAAGCATATCCTACTTGAAAGGCCCCTGCAAAGTCTAAGGAAATTGAACTGGAGTCTTGATCTTGTCAGTTGAAATGGATTCTGTTCATTTGCTTTCCTTCCTCAGAGGGGATGAATTCCTGGAGAAACCAGAGGGTTGGAGTTCAGCCTTGGAGCTCAGGTGCAATTTCTTGTTCTCTGGTTTCTCCAGGAAAGGATGTCCTTACAGGTTTCAACATGTAAGGATAACGTAGCCCATTATCCCACTATCACAGGGCCCATTCCACCTGCCAGATACCTCTACTCATGTAGGGAGTCAGCACTGTAGCCTTTGCTGCTACAGAGTATTTAGGATTTTGCTCCAGGCTAGGGAAATCTATGTTGGGTTTCCATCCCTGGTTGTTTCTTCCTACAAACGCACCAGATCAGGAAGGACCTGGCCATAGGTAGCAATTGCTCAAAAGGATCTAGAAAGTTCCCACCAACTTATGCTTCGAATAGAAATCCAAAAAATCTTCTGTAAAAGGTTAAAAGCTTTAAAAAGATAAACCAGACTGAGTATTGTCTGCTGCTTTCTCTTGTCCATTGATCTCAGGCAAAGACTCCATTTCAATGTCCTTATGCAGAGCAGTCAAAGCTGCCAGACCCGCGGGGGGTGCGGGGTGTGTGTGCTAGAGATTGGAGGCAGCTCCCTCTTTTCCCTCTTCTGTCATAAAGAGCAAGTCACTGTTTCATGGCCGCAAGTGGAAGGGCTGGTAGGGGCTTAAGTGCATGTGCATGCGCACACCCACGCGTACACACACACACACACACACACACACGGTCTGGAGATGAATGGAACACCAGGGTGGTGGTTTGTCTCCCTTGGCAGGTCCCCAACTATCTCCCCTCAATCAGCGCGGCAATTGGCGGGGAGACCCCCCAGCGCTATGTCTGGCGTTTCTGCATTGGGCTCCACTCAGGCCCCCGCTTCCTGGTGGCCATTGTCTACTGGAGCTACTACCGGGGCTGCCACTGCACACGGCCCTGGTATCCCTGGCTGTGCCACAAGACCTTTGTCCTCAACCTGCTGGAGAACGTGGCCCTGCTGCTGCTCACCTACGTCTCTTCCTCTGAGAACTACCGTAAGTGCCACCTCCTCCTTCTTCTTTTACAGTGGAGGAGGAAGGAGAGGAGCCAGCCTCCTCTTTTCCCTGGTGGATGCCTGCCTGCAGGAACCCTTGTGGGGAATGTGTGTGTGTGTGTGTGTTTTTCTCCTCAAAATAAGACCGGATCTATTGTTTGTTTGTTTGTTTGCTCCAAAAAGCTCATTAGGGCTTATTTTCAGGGTTTGCAATGCACTAAGTACATCCATTACAGCACATGACGTATTATGAAAATTCATATTAGAGACAAACACATCTGTTGGTTACCAAGTGCCCCTTATTCATGTGTTGTGTCTGTAGTCCGATGGGTCATTCAGTAATAAGTCTTGAGTACATCTGTTTGCATAGGGGTTTACCTCTCATTTGAATATGTCCACTTGGGTATTAACAAATACTTAATTATAATTTATATTATTTAGTATTAATGTCAATAATATTATTTGTTTATATTTAATTATATGTTAATATTCTTATTTTTTTAATTCATTACTTTCATTGTGTGTTGCAATGGATGTATAAACTGGGGCATATTTTTGTGGTAAGGCCTACATTACAAGCCTCCTGAAAAATCATGCTAGGGTTTATTTTCCGATTAAGCCTTATTTTCTGGGAAATAGGGTAGCTATATTCTCTCTTGGTTTTTTTTTTAATTGTCTCTATCAGGCAACCCTGCTGAAGTTAGACTTGGACTTGCATGTTCTATAGAGAGATAGCTTTCATTCTTTGTAATTTCCCCATAGAAATGCTTAGTGGATGTTAGGCATCTCCTCCCCCCCACCCCCAATTCTGACATCCACTTTAGGATGGTTACTGTTCAGGAATGCCATAAGAAGCCCTGGTGGCGCAGGGGTTAAACTGCTGTACTGCAGCCAAAAGGTTTTGAGTTTGATCCTGATGGGTCTCCAGGTTGACTCAGCCTCTTCCATCCTACCGAGGTCAGTAAAGTAAGGAACCGGCATGTTTACTTACGTGGAGAGTAGCATTTTCAGTATGGAAAGTGCTTCTTTGGTGGAGGTGATTCTATGGTTTGAATTCATTTGCTTTTTGTATTTAGCTTCAACCCTCGTTTCCCCTCCAATGTGTTCTCCCACCCTGGGAATTAGAAATAAAAACTGGGACAGAAATTTACCATGGATTTCCTCATTTCTCTTTCCAATGTCTACCTGCCCCTGCTTTAATCCTGGGGCCTGGTTTCTTTCCCTGGGGATCGCTGCCCCATGAGTGTGCCTGGTCTGAATGTTTGTGTGTTCAAGGTCTGGATTACCTCTTTTCTTTTCGCCACAGTCATCCACGAGAGCGCATTCATCCTCTTCATCTCTTCAGCCCTCGGCCATATGTTTCTGACCTGCCTCTTGTGGCGGATGACACGGAGACATACAGTAAGTCCTGAGGTACGTTGTCATGGTCGTCTCAAGGAGCCGTGGTTGCGACTAGAGTGAGTGGGTGTTTCTGGGATTACAGTCAAACCTTGCATAAAGAGCAAACTGGCTTAAAGAGCAATCCTGTGGAACACATTATGCGCTTTAAGCAAGGTACAACTGTATAGTCATTCGGCCCTTACCGAGAAGGTGGTTTTCTCTACAGTGCTTATAGGAGGGGAGGAGCCTCGGGGGGGGGGGGAGCTTGACTTTGTCTTTTTTTAAAAAAAGTTATTTTATTTATTTATTTGACTTATATTCTGCCCATCTGGAATGCCCTCCCACTCTGGGCAGTTCACAATGTTAAAAAAGCAGAACAGCCACCATAAAACTAGAGAAAACCCCCACCCACCCAGTCCAATCATAAAACATACATAAAAAACATTTACACATAATAATAATAATAATAATAATAATAATAATAATAATAATAATAAGAAGAAGATGATGATGATGATGATGATGATGATGATGATGATGATTACAATATGGTGTAAGCCTCCTTGTAGCCACTTGAGGGAAGGTTTTTTCCAGGCCTCCTGCTAGCCTGGAAGGACCCAAAGAGCCCCTCGGCTCCTGCAGGCTTCAGCCTTTATGCCACCCATCGTAAGTTCTCCCTTGTTCCAGAGTCTTTGCACTTCTGCTCTTCTGGTGGGCAGAACAATTCTGATTTTACAGACTTGGAAGTGGAACTGGAAATTCTAAGCACATATTTGCTTGGAAGTAAACTCTTGTATGCTACATGAATGCTATAGTTGGATTTTTTTGGAAAAATGAGTGCCCAGCATGTTGGGGGCAAAATGTGAACTGCCCAGAGAGTGCACTAAGCGCTGTGGGCTGCTATAGAAGTGTAATTGCTATTGCTAGTAGCCGTATTATTCCATGTTGCTAGTATACAGTATCAGAGAATAAACAGAAACGCTGTAGCACTTTGAAGACTAACTGTTATATTTTAATGATAGATTTTGTGGATAAACTCCACAAATGTCAGATGAAGTGGACTTGAACCCCAAAAGCTAACATTAAGCTATAACAGTTAGTCTTTGAAGTGCTGCAGTGTTTATGTTTTGTTTATTCTCTGATATGATAAAATCAGAGGCAATTTGGGGCTTAGTCTCGGAAAGGTAACTTACTTGAAGCACTTTTAAAAGAAAAAGTGATCAGCCTCCTCTTCTTTCTGCCCTGCTGTGGTTTTGCTGCCTGTCTCTTACTTCTAAAACAAGGGATGTTTGGAGATGGTTCTGTGCCCCCCCCCGCCACCTTCCCCCTTCCCCCCCCCCTCCTGAGGCCTCCTTGGGATTGACTCTGGAGTGACCCTTTTAGTGTCTCTCTGGTGGTGTCTGTGGTGGCGGTGGGGTCATTTCCCCATCCCTCTTTATTGATTGTGCCCCAACTCAGGAGTGGGTGGATGGATGGGTGGATGAATGTGAGAAAATGTGCCCCCAGAGGGCAGCCTGTGCCTCTTTTCTGGGCTCTCCATGCCCCCTCTTTGGGACTTTGCTTTCTCTGGGGTTTCCTTGTTGTTACCTGTTGGCAGGTTGTTTCCTATGTGTGGCAACCCTGTGAGTTGTCTTTGTCTTAGCAGCTACTCAAAAGTCCTGTTTCTAACAGCCCAGGGCAGACTTTGCAGACTAAAAACAAGGCCTTCCTTCCTTCCTTTTCCTTTTCCTTCCTTCCTTGAATCTCTCCATCTCAGATGTCCTGCTTTCTGCTTTTCCTGCCATTCTTGTCTTTTCTGGTCAGCCTTGAGCTCTCCTAGTCTGCCCAAAGTGTGAAGTCTGGTCTAGTTTCTAAACAGAGTTTGGGCTTGATTGGAGCTCAAACCCCACGGATGTCTCTGCCTGGCAGCCTGTGGGCTTTGTAAGTTTCATTCTTCAACATTTAGTGTTGATTTCTTTTTTATTATTTCTGCTTTCTTCCCTGTTCTGCTTTAACGCTTGCACATAGTCCTTGAAATCCATCGTATGTAAGAGGTTGGTCTTGATTTACTATAGAACCCACTCTGGTATATTTACAGTCCAGGGTCTCCACAAAACTCCTCCAGCACCACATTTCAAATGAATCCCATTCCCCCCCCCACACACTGTCACCTTTTTTCACTGTCCCTCTTTCACACCTGTACATAGTGGTGGGGAATACACGGACGTGGTTGGCCTTGGTCTCCGGTGGTAGCATCCCTAGGCTTGAGGCTCTTTTCTAATTCCTCCATTGCTGCCCTTCTGAGTCTCGGCTTTCGTCTGGTTTCTTGGCTGCATTTCCTTCATTTAGACCAGTGGTGCCCAAACTAAGGCCTGGGACCCAGCTGCGGCCCCCCATGCCAATTTAGTACGGGCGCGTTTTACTTCCGCTTCCAGGAGTGACTAGGGCTTCGCGGGCCAGATGAATTGGTGTTGGAGGCCACACCCGGCCCCCGGGCCTTAGTGACCGGCTCCCTGAACCACATGATTGGCCCAAAAAGTTTGGGGGGCCCTGATTTAGGCTGAGGATTGGCTTGAGGGAGACGAAACCTTTCAGTCTCTTCCCTGTCCGCTTTAAAGTGGTTTCGTCCTTCTGTAGTCATGCTTTGGTTGTCTTCATGTTCCGTTGCAGTCCTGCTGAGCATTTCCGCCTTCATGAAAGGTGGTTTCCAGTCATGGCTGTGTTCTGCCCGTTAGACAGTGTCCTCTGCAAAGCTTATTTCAAAGCTTGGCCTGCAAGGAGGGTGAAATGCTCTGGGCTGGCGTGCGGGAGAATGTCCTGGAAAGGAGCTGGTAGTTTGCCTTTCAGGCTTTTGTGGTGTGAATGGACCAGCCTGAGAGCCGCCCGAGTGGTTTATGGTGCTTTGAAAAAGCCACACTCCCCTTCCTTTGCCCAAATTGCCCACCACAGCAGCTTCCGTCGCAATGTGTCGGTGGCTTGTTTTGTAAGTCACAATGGCTCTTCACACAGCAGAAAGTGCTAGAAGAATCCTGTCTCCACCCGTTGGTGTACTTAGTGTAGCTATTTGTTTTGCTTCCCAATAAAACGGAGGGTTCTTGGAAGGGGGCTTAGTTTGGAAGTCCTGGAGAGGTTGGGCTCCTGAGCCCCAACTCGAACTCTGGACTGGCGCATGGGCTCCTCCTCCTCCTGCTAGCAGCCTGCTCTGGCCGAGGAGGTGGGAGCCCCCTCCTCCCTTCTGGCCTCCTCCTTCTCCCCCCTCCTCCGCTTGCTGTGCTGCCTTGGTGGGCATGGGGGACCCCCCTCGGTGGGCAACTCCTTCCTTGGCCAGGGGGCTCAATTAGAACTCCCCTTGTCTTGGAGTGCCTGAGGCTTTGTGCAGTCAGCAGCTGAGGAGTCCCCTTAGGCAGGTGTGGTGGGGGGAGTGGGAGAAAGGGGGGGAAGCAGAGCACCAGGATGGGTCTGGCTGGAGAGAGGCTGAGCAAGGGGGGCCTTGTGGGGTGGAGAGAGAGGAGGAGGAGGAGGAGGAACAAGGGCTCCCCCCCCCGTCCCCCAGCACTTTTCCCACTCTGCCCTCAGCACTGCCTCTCCAGTGGGGTTTCCTGCTTCTGTCTGAGGTTGAGGCCTCAAGCCCACCCTCCAGCCAACAGGAGTGTGCACGCGCACGCAGATGTGCACATACACTAGGCAAAACTGAGCTCTTTGGACCCCTTCACCACCTTAGATCCATTTGTGAGTGCAGTGAGAGGAGGGGGGGTTGATTATCTTGGGGGAGGCCACCCTCTGAAGGATGATGGAGAGTGGAGGGATCTTTGGCAATGGGGGGAGAAGGCTACCTTGGAACAGCCTCTGAGGACACGTTCCTGGGGGAGAACTCTTTTTGCCCAGCTCTCCTCCACCACGGCCCATCTGGGCAAAGGGCATGGGGGGAGGAGTGGGGAGGTAGAGCCCAACTCTGCCTGGAACCCCCCCCCCCCCGAACACCTGCCCAAGCCTTGCTTTGGACTAGGAACAAGTGCAAAATGTGGCACTGAGGGGGGGGGGCAAGGTTGGCATTCTCCCTCTCTGCAGTTCCTGCTGCTGCTGCTGTAGGCTGCCTCCTTCCCTCCTTCCTTTCCTTCCTTCCTTCCCTCCTTCCTTCCGTCCTTCCTTCCTTCCTTCCTTCCTTCTTGCAGCTGCCTGCTTGGGGGGGGGGGGGGAGAAAGAGGCTGGGTGGGGGGCTCCAGTATCCGGGGCTCTTGGGCTGCTGTGTGACCTCTTCCTACTAACACAATAGAGAGCAGCTCTATTCCTGGGCTGCTTCCAACAGATGAATAAGGGGGGGGGGGCGCAGGCATGCTCTGCTCATGCTCAAATGCACTCTTTTTCTCCATGCTCCTGTGGTGCAAATTGAGAGGGTGAAGGCCGGCTTCTGCCTGTGGGCTCCAGCGTAGGCTTCCCTTGTTGAAAGGGAGGAATTGAAGAGGCTGAGGGAAGTGGGCTTGGCCACATCTCTCTCACACACACACACCATACTCTCTCTCTGTCTCGCAGGAGCGCAAATCGTACAGGTGCAAGTGGTGGCTCTTCCTCTTCAACCTGCTCACCTTCTCTGTGGCCGTGTGCTTCTACTTCCGCCACAACTGGTACTGCGAGGCTGGAGGTAAGGGCGCCCGCCTGGGGGGAGATCCTAGAGGTGGTCAGGCAGGGGTGGGGGTCAGAAGGGTCGCACCCGTTTCCCCAAACCGGTAGCGGACATCCTGACCCGCCCATTCAAGTCTTGAAATAAAGTAGTCCTAATTCAGGTGCAAGGTGGGCAGTAAAAAAAATTGTGGTAGTATGGTAGTGGTAGTAAAAATAATTGTGGTAGTAAAAAAAATTGGCAAGCGCCCCCCCCTGAGGTCAGGCCAGTCCGCCTCGAACCAAGGGCCATGATAATGCATTCGAGGCTCCTGTAGCATGAGACACGGTGGGGGGGGGGGTTGGGCTGGACGTGCTTTCCCTGTTGCTCTGCCTGCAGTGGCCCTTGGAGAGGCTATGCCCCTCTCCCCCCCCCAGTGTAGCTTGACCCCTTATTCTGTGAGCCATGGGAGGGTGGTTTGTTTGTTTGTTTGTTTAGATTTATTATCCCGCCCCAATCAGGTGAACCTGACTCTAGGCGGCTTACAGAAAAGGGGAAAGACTAGACTCAATAAATGCAAAACAATTAAACAATCCCCCTACAAATTCAGAGTGTGGCTTGACCCCTTATTCTGTGAGCCACGGGAGGGGGGGGGGGGTCCATTGGTCATTGGCTTCCTCGGGGGGTGGGGGGAGAGCCGGGAATGGAGCCTTACCTTTTGCGCTCTCTTTGTCCATTTATATTGTGGTGATGACGCTGGTGCACATTCCGAGCCTCACAGGCAAACCCTGAGAATGAACTGTTGTCCTTTGTGAGGGAGGGGGCCAGACCCCAGAGCAGATGAATGGAAGGGGAGGAGGGGGAGTGACCCTCCCCACCCACCCCCACCCCCCCATTAGAAGGTGCCACAACAGGAACGGAGTGTTCCCTTGCATTGAGTGTGTGTGTGTGTGTGTGTGTGTGTGTGTGTGTGTGTGTGTGTGTGTGTGTGTGTGTGTGTGTGTGTGTGTGTGTGTGTGTGTGTGTGTGTGTGTGTGTGTGTGTGTGTGTGTGTGTGTGTGTGTGTGTGTGTGTGTGTGTGTGTGTGTCAGGAGACCCTGAGGGGCCCCCTCCCAAGCCACTTCCTTAGCCATGTCCTAGATCACTTTTGATCAGTTGATCTCTGATAAGGCCATCAGTCCGAAAAAGCAAACGATTGGCCCTAAACAAAGGTTTGTTTCCTTTCAAGCAAGGATTTAGCCACAAAACTAAGCCTCAAAAAAGGGGCCTTAAAACGGAACCCCGTCCGTCCGTCCGTCCGGCACAGAGTGAGAGACTCCCCCTCCCCCTCCCTGTGCCTGAACAAAACAGGAAAACCTTTTGCAAATGTTCACAGTAAAGAACTGCAATACTTTCTACAAAGCAAAACAGTGCCTCTCCCCCCCCCCCCCAGAATGGACATGTGATTCGTTCTACCCTATGAACCAGGGGTGCCCAAACTACGCCCCACGGGGCGGATCCGACCCATGACACCAATTCATCCGGCCCACACTGCCCTCACTTCTCCCAGAAGCAGAAGTAAAATGTGCCTGTACAAGGGTGGTGTGGGCCGGATGAATTGGTGTCATGGGCTGGATCCGGCCCACGGGCCGTAGTTTGGGCACTCCTGGTTTAAGCAGAGGAAGTGGCAGCTTAAAGTCGATCTCATCCTGTTGCAAAACAGATTTGCAAAGGCGCGTTTGACTTCCGCTCTGGTGGGAGGAGCCACGTGGCCGGACCACGGGCCAAACCATTTGGCCACCCCTGCGATAATAAAGGGAAAGAGCCATCGAGGTCTTTCCATTTACATGGCAGGATTTCCTTCTTGCCAAGCTGGCAACTGCACACGCGCACACACCCACACCGTCCATGCACGGCCGCCTGCTTCCATGCTCCCTGTGGGGCCTCCTCACCGCTCTGTCTGCTTTTCCTTCCCAGTCTACACCATCTTTGCCTTCCTGGAGTACCTGGTGGTCCTGTCCAACATGGCCTTCCACATGACCGCCTGGTGGGACTTTGGCAACAAGGAGCTGGTGGTCAGCTCCCAGCTGGAGGACAAGCGCTTCTAGTGGAGGCTCCCCCTGTGCCTCCCCTCACCCCAGCCCCGGCGGGGGGCTGACTGGACACCTTGGGAGCCGGCAGAGGACCAAGCTTCTTCCCATGGGCTGGCAGAGGGAGGGAGGGAGGGAGAAGCTGTGTGAAGAAGGCGGCCCCGGAGGAGAGCCCCTGCTGGCCCTGGGAGCCGGCCCTTGTGGACACATGAACAGTGGCCTCCCTGGCCAGCCTTCCTCTGTGCCACCTTTTCAAAGGCCAAAGGAGTCCAGGCTGGGAGGAAGGGAGAGACACAGAGAGAGAGAGACTAGATTGGCAGCCTGCTCTGCCCAAGCAGGTGGGAGCCCCTTCCTTCCTTCCTTCCGGCCTGCTCTGCCTCCTCCTGTGTGTGGCTTCTCCTCCACACCCGATGGCCCATTTCTCCTGGGCTTTGTTTTTGCCTACTTGGAAGCCTGGCTTGGTCTCTAGGGCTACCGACAAGCCTGCCAGGAGGGCCTGGAGGATCCCGGAGACTTCTTTGTGAAACGGGACGTGGCTGAGGCTGAAGCCTGGGTGGCTGCACGGCTGCCCCAGCCCCTCCCTTGGTCCTCATGGGAAGGAGCCTTCCGGCCCTGGTGGCCCCTTGGGCCTCCTTCCAGGCGCAGCCGTTCCCAGGGCCCCGCAGGGAACCAAGGCCCCCACATGGAGAGTCTTGTGCCGCCAGAAAGCAGCCTTCGTCTGAAGAGGTCCAGCTGGAGGGTCGAGGGGGCGCATCGTCTTTTGCTCCGGAGTGGGACTTGTGAAAGAAGTGAGACACGCCAGTGGGGTTGAACGGATGGAAGAGCCCCTGGCCGGCCGGCCAGCGGCGGCGGTGGCCTTCCCACCACCACCATCACCATTTCCTCCTCTGTGGGTATTGGGATCTCCTTCCCTCCCTGTCCTTGTGGCAAAAGGAGGGGGGCCTGGAGAGGAAAAGGCTGGGCCTCCATCCCACCCGCCGCCATGGAGTTTCCCAGGTCAAAGGAAGAGGCGAGCTGTGGGAGGGGAAGACACCTCGCCTCACCTCCGTCAGTTCCCCAAAGGCACTGATCAGCCAGCCCGTGGCCTGGCTGAGGCTTCTGGGCATTGAAGTCCACGGTGGGGCCTGAGCCCCACCTTGGGAACCCTTGCCGTAGAGGGTCTGGCAAGAGATGCTATTCTGCCTCGGCATGAGAGCAGCTCCCCGTCTGTCTCCCTCCCTGGGGTGGCTTTTGCCCCTTGGGAGCCCCCTGGACTGGGTGGAAACCTTGGCACTGCCCCAGAGTGTCTCCCCAAGTGGCTTTTGTTCCCCCCCCCCTCCAATGCAATAAAGCCACGGCATATTTTCTCACCCTTTGTGGGGGGCCTCTGAAGTTCTGTATCCTGCCCAGGCTCTCCAACCTGGTTGGCTCTTCAGCTGCCACCCCCCCTCCTTTTTGGCAGCCATGGGCTTCTTCACATGCTCCCCCCCCCTCCGGTCTTTGTTGGTGTCAGAAGCAGTGGGGGGGGGGGGCTTGTGGAGTGAATCGGTCAAGAGGCGAATCCCCATGTTTGGCCTGTGTGGTGAAGGGGCCGGTCTTCTCTGTGACTGCCACTGGCCGGCTGGCTGCCCAGAGGGCCCAGTGGAGAGCAGGTGGGCCGAGGAAGGGGGCCAGATGGCCAAAGGGCAGAGAGACCAAGCTGGGGTGTGTGGGTTCACCTGAGCAGGGGGAGGGGAGGGGGGGCCTTTCCTTGGGGAGGTTTCCCAGGAGTTTCTGTAGCATTCAGGGCAAATCCTTGAGAGATTCTTGTAAGCACGTTGCTTGGCACCCCCCGGGGGGGCCCTGGGGAGGGGGGCCCACGGTTCCGGGCAGGGCCTCGGGCGCCTGGAGGTCTCTCCCAGCCCCTCCCCCCTCTAAACCTGGGAAGGAAGCAGAAGCCCAGGCAGGGCAGCCAGGCTCCAGGCATTGCTCGGGCCTTGTGGCCGCTGTGCCGCCCCCGCCTTTCCTTCCTCCCATCCTCCGTTCCGTCTCCCAGTGGCAGGGGTGCGTGGCTGCCTGTACAAACCCGCCTGCCGTGAGTTGTTTGAGCCGAGGGCAGGCCGGCTGGCGGCTGCTGCCTCCTTTCCCAGTAGAGCCCTTGAAGGCGGCTCTCCCTTCGGGCCAGAAGGTCTCCTGGGGTGAGGGTGGGCCTTGAGGAGGCGAGAGAAGGAGCAGCAGCAGCAGCAGCAGCCCAGGCAGGAAGAGAACGGTTTCTTGCGCCCCCCCCCTCGGCTGACCCCTGACCTTACGCTGGGAGTCAAGCAGAGAGGAAGTGAAAGTGCTGGATAAGCACATGCCTAACCAGGGGTGCCTACCATGTGGGCAGGAGGGTGACCCCAGGGCCATAGGGCCAGCCCCCGCACCCTGGCCTCCAGCGCACCCTCTCGCCTGGAGGAAGTCTCCGCTTGAACCTCCACAGGCTTTGCTGGCTCCCAGTGGGTGACCGGACACAAGCCACACTAGCCCCACCTCACCTGGGGGAGAGGGTCAGCTGGCGGCAACATTGTGTGTGCCCTGGACACGCTCCGGGGTGTTGCTGGGCAGCTGGAGGGAGCCTGGCGTTCTGATCCGCCCCTCGCTTTGAGCTCTCCGCCTCGCCCCGAGAGAGGCAGAGAACTGCCAAGGCCTGGCCCGGCCCCAGAGGAATCTGCCTCCTGCCCCACCACACATCCCAGCCTCGCACCCGTCCGTTGGGTCCACTTTCCCCAGGCAACATGGCTGGCGCTCCCCAGTGAGGCTGCCAGGAGACATGGATTTCACACCCCACACGTGCACACACTCCTACTTAAGAGGGTAAGATCGTCCTAAACTGGCCCTGCCAAAACCTCTGGCGCAGGGGTGCCGAAACTACGGCCTGCAGGCTGAATCCGGGCCCCAACGCCAATTCATCCAGCCCGTGCCACCCTCGTCGCTCCCAGAAGTGGAAATAAAATGCGTCTGTACGTCTTTTACTTCTGCTTCCGGGAGTGACAAGGGCATCACGGGCCAGATGAATTAGTGTTGGGGGCTGGATCCGGCCTGTGGGCCGTTGTGGGCCATCGTTTGGGCATCCCTGGTTTAAGCAGAGAAAAGAGCAGCCTAAAATCTCTCATTCTGTTGCAAAACATATAGATCTGTTACAAAACAGATTGCGAGGCATGTTTTACTTCCGCTTGGAGGAACCACGTGAGCAGCCTGTTGAAGCACGTGACCGGCCCGTGGCCCAAAAGGTTTGTGTACCCCTGCTCTGGAGGAACAAAGCGTGGTGGGTGGGAACTGGGTTTGGGCTGAGGTTCCTGCTTCCCCTGCAAAAAAACATCCGGCGTCCCATCCTTGGAAGGCTTTTTGAGGATGGCGGAGGAAACCCCTCTTTGCCTCCCAGAGAG
This sequence comes from Furcifer pardalis, assembly GCA_030440675.1. Classification (NCBI taxonomy): domain Eukaryota; kingdom Metazoa; phylum Chordata; class Lepidosauria; order Squamata; family Chamaeleonidae; genus Furcifer; species Furcifer pardalis. The sequence continues at coordinate 118,452,576 of CP126895.1, forward strand.
AGAGCAGTTGGAATAGCTTAGGTGGTGGGGTGGATCGGGGTGCAACAAGGCAGCTTCCCATGTGGAGAACGCCACGCCTGACTTCTGCTGTCTGGCCATTCCCCCTTGGAAGCTCCCTCCCCCCCCCCCTGCATAGCACCCAGCGCGGTTTCTCTAGTAGGAGATCCACAGGCCACCAGGTGGGCCGGAGGGAGTCTTTATTCCTTTGCACAATAGGAGCCCCTCTGGCCTGGAGGAGGCTTTCCCTGAGACTTGGTTGCCTAAAGCACAGCGATGATGGAGCACTGGCTGCCTTCGTGCTCTGGAAGTGGAGAAGAATCGGTCGGGGCCTTTCAGCCTTCAAGTCATCGGCCGAGGGAGGGCTTTGAAACGAAGCCCAGCCAAGGAGAGGCAGTGGCCGGGGGCTCAGGATGAGGCCAGACAAGACCCCTGGGAGCCTGAGGTGGTCCTTTTGTGTTCTCCACAAGGAGGGCCTTTGGAGCTCTGTGCCTGAGCACTCCAGGCTGCCAAGGGTTCGCCTGGCCCTCGCAAGGTTGGTCTGCAACAGGTAGAGCAGCGAAGGGGGAGGCGTGCCAAGACCAGCAAGAGGGAGCCTGCCTTCTGAAAGGCCCCACCTCCTTCAGCCCATGGGGCAGTTTCTTCCGTAGGGTGGCTGGAGCCACAGGAGGCCACCTCTGGCCTTTCAGTGGGCCTGGGGAGGGGAAAGGGCAGGGGGGGGCCCCAGGTGCCGGCCTCTTTTCTTTCCCTTCCTCACCTGGGAAGCCCTGGCTCTCCTCTCCAGAAGGAAGGGCTCTTAACTTTCCTCCTCCTTTCAGAAGGTGGGTGCCGGGGGGGGGGGTGTTGGCCTGGCCACAGGCTCAGGGAGAGGAACTCCTCTCGGAAGGGGAAGCCCCGTGCAGCCCTTGAAGAGGAAGGAAGGGAAGCAGCAGAATGGCTAGCCTGACTTGGACTGGCCATGGCTTTCTAAAGCCGGGGGGGGGGGAGCCTGCAAAGCCCCAGTGGGGGTGGGGGCTGGGAGCCAGGAAAGCAGGTCGTCCTCCGAGAGACCATTGTGGAGAAGGGGAAAAGCCCAGCTGGGCTGTGGCCTTTGGGGCCCTCAGAGCCAAGAAGACCCTCCCAGTCCCACCAGTCTGCACAGTGTCGTTTCCAGGCCATCGCGTGGCTCCCTTCCTGCCCGTACCAAGGGAAGGTTCTTTGCAGCCTCAGAAGTGGCACAGCGGGCAATGCGGTGGGGCCTGGGAGGCCGAATTCCTGCCTGCTTGGGTTGTCTTTTCGACACCCCACCCCCAGGGGTGTTTCTTCCTGGCCCTTCTCACACTGCCTTGGGTCACTTGTATTGCTGAGCGGTTGCCCTGTTGTTTTAGGAGAAGCCTTTCATCTTGAGGCAGAGGCTGGACCTGAGCTTTGGAAAAGCAAATGGAAAGGCAAAAAAAAGAAGAACAAGAAGAAGGGGGGGGGGGTTGGGGGTGTTTGACAACCATCAGGCAGGCAGAGACTCCAGCATAGAGAAGGGTCCACTGGAGATGTCCCTGGGCCTGGCGGAAGGTGGCCTCCCCTCCCTGCCCTCTGGAGCATTCAGAGCCTGGGCATCCGGTAAGCCAAAGGAGTGGATCTTCTTTAGGAAGAGGAGGAGAGCAAGGCCTGGATAGAAGAAAACCAGAGTGGGGATGGAACCAGGGCTGGGAGAGACCCGGCAGGCCGCCTGCCTTTTCCAGGTGTGTGTGTGGGGGGCAGGGCTGAGGGCCATCACACACACACACACCCCGCCTCCCCCTGCCCTTTCAAAAGAGGAAGCAGGGCTTGGAAGGGGGCTTGGCCGGGGCAGGGTTGAGGATGGCCCGGACGGCCTCCGTGAAGACCTCCTTGATCCCCTCCTGGTTGAGGGCAGAAGACTCCAGGTACTTGATGGCGTGGATCTGCTTGGCGAGGGCCGTGCCCTGCTGGGGGGTGACGGGCAGCAGGTTCTCCTGCTTCAGCTTCTTCAGGGCCTCCGGGTTGTCCCGCAGGTCCTTCTTGGTGCCCACCAAGAGGATGGGGACGCCCGGGCAGTGGTGGGAGACCTCGGGGTACCACTTGTGCTTGACGTTCTCGTAGGAGGCGGGGCTGTTGATGGAGAAGCAGACAATGAAGATGTTGGTCTGCGGGTAGGAGAGGGTCCGCAGGCGGTCGTAGTCCTCCTGCCCGGCCGTGTCCCACAAGTTCAGGTTGACCGTCCTGCCGTCCACCGTGTGCTGGGCGCTGTAGTTGTCGAAGACGGTGGGCACATGCTCGGTGGGGAAGGCCTTGGTGGTGTAGCAGATCAGGAGGGAGGTCTTGCCCACAGCCCCATCGCCCACCACCACACACTTGATGCTCTGCATCTTGGCGCTACCACCGGAGGAAGAGGGGGGTGCCGGCTGCGGCTGCAGGGGTCCCCTGTGCTCTCGAGGAGGCTGCTTCAAGACCCTGGAAAGGAAGGGGAGGAAGAAGAGAGAGAGAGGTGGTGAGGCCAGGAAGCAGGGGGGGAGAGATGCTGCTAGGGGTCTACACAGCCAGAATGCCCCCCCCCCACCTGCCCAAGTTCATTGCAACATGGCCTCATAGGAAATGGTTCAACAGCCCCGGAGGCTCCAGGATCCTGCTCTGAAACTCAGCACAGTCGGCCCTCGCTAATGCTTGTTTACGTGCTCCATTTATATCCTGCTTTACACCAACGTAAAGGGACTGCGCTGGCTTAGTGGTTAAGATGCTGAACTTGACAACTGGAAGGTCGGTAGGTCAGCAGTTTGAGACCTGAGTCCTGCACAATGGAGTAAGCGCCTGTCGTCTGACCCAGCTCCTGCCAATCTAGCAGTTTGAAAGCAAGACATAGCAAGTACGTACTGTATAATAATGATTTGGTGTCAGAAATTATTCTGGGTTGAAAGGGTTTTTGCAGGAGAAACTCTGCTCAGGGAAGGCCCAAATGAGGCTCCTTTCGTGTGTCCAAGAGCTGGGACGGAGATGGGCACTCAATGTGTCCTGCAGTACCCGGGTCTCAAACTGCCAACTTGCCAGCCTTCCAGCTAGCAAGGTGAACTTCTTCACCACTGAGCTACTGCATCCCCTTAGATAAACAGATACTGCTTTGGTGGGAAAGGTAACATTCCATGTGCTCTGGTGTCTAGTCATGCCTGCCACATGACCACAGAAACATCCACATATGCAGTGTTGGTCCTTTAGCTATAAATGGAGATGAGCACCGAACCCTAGAGTTGGACATGACCTTCCACCCAAATGCAATGCTCAAAGCAGCTTCTTCGATTCTCCAAAGACTACTCAGGCGGGAACCAACGTTAACAAATCACAAAGCCAAGCAAACTGACTGCACCACAAAAACCATTAAAACCAAGCAACTGGAGCAGGGGAGCCTGTCATTACTGCCCAGGGGCCGGATCTGGCCTCCAACACCAATTCATCCAGTCCATGAAGCCCTCATCACTCCTGGAAGCGGAAGTAAAACACGCTCGTATGGACATGTTTTACTTCCGCTTCCAGGAGCAACAAGGGCATCGTGGGCCGGATGACTTGGTGTTGGAGGCCGGATCCAGACCATAGTAACCAGCTCCCTGAATTACATGACTGGCCCACGGCCCAAAAAGTTTGGGCCCCTCTGAACTAGAGGAAAAGCAGAGTCAGCAGAGCAAGAACAGTCAAGCATCATCATGTGCCAGTCTTGGCCGGAGGGGAAGGGGGGGAAAAAAACAGTACATTTCTTCCTCCTTTAAATCAGCCCAGAAAGAGATTGCAATGGGGGCGGGGGGGCGGTGTTGGCCCGCCAAGGAGCCAGGCAAGCAGGCCAATGACTTGTGCGGGAACTGCCCCCCCCCCCCAAAGAAAAGGCCACCAAGCCTCAGGGTGGGTCCCTCTAACCTGCCCCCCTCCCAGCTTTCATTGCCCCCCCCCGACCTCCCCTGAGCCATCTGTCCATCACCTGTCGCCCCTGGACAGGGAGGGGAGCCACCTGGGTCTGGGTGGCCTTACCTGTGGCCCTCACCCTCCAGGCAGAGAATTGGAAAGGCTGAAGCAAGAGGGTGTGTGCGTGTGTGTGTGTGTGTGAGAGAGAGAGAGTCCCAATGCTTGTGGGTTTGCAAGGGAGCCTTCTATCCTCAGGGCCTTCCTCCCCAACCCCAACCCCAGGCAAACTGCTGCCCTGTTGTCAGCGCAGGGAGGGAGGAGGTGGGTTGCAGAGGCTTCAAAGCCCAAGGAAAGGAAGCCAAGAAGGAACACTTTGCAAAAAGCTAAACCAGAGGTGCCCAATCTATGGCCTGTGGGCCAGATCCAGCCCCTCCCCCCAACAGCAACTCATCTGGCCCACACCACCCTTGCTGCTCCTGAAAGTGGAAGTAAAACACGTACAGGCACATTTTACTTCTGCTTCCAGGAGCAGCAAGGGTGGCGTGGCCTGGCTGAATTGGTGTCGGGGTCCGGATCTGGCCCGTGAGATGGAGTTTGGCCACCCCTGGTTTAAGCAGAGAAAATGGCAGCCTAAAAATCTACCTCATCCTGTTGCAAAACAGATGGCAAGGCATGTTTTACTTCCGGTGGGAGGAACCACATGACCAGCCCACTGAACCACATGACCGGCCCACGGCCTGAAACGTTTTGGCACCCCTGCCCTAAACAGGATGCCAGGGAGGCCTGGACAGAGGGATGCTGCCCCAAGGCTCAGCGTGGCCTGAGGCAGGAGAGCCAAGGCGCTGCCTCTTCATCTCAGGTCTTTTCCTGGAGTCCTAACCCTGACACACACACACACACACACACACACACACACACACACACACACACCTTGCCCGCTTTGTGAGGGTGCTGGGCAAGGCCAGGCCCCGGGGGAGTAGGCCAGATAGGGAAAGTGCTGTTGCAGGCAGAGAGGGGGGGAGAGAGCTTCCCCCCCCCTCTGCCCAGTTGTTCAAGGCCGCTGCCCCCCTCCAAAGGCAGAAGCCCCTGCCCACCCTAGTGGCCAGGGAGAGGGCAGTGGGGCACCAGGCCCTGCCTAGTCTCCTGTTGCTGGGGGAGGGAGGCATGGCCCACACCTTCTGCAGCCTGGCCCGCCCTTGCATGGAAAGAGATGTGTCTCCGTCCCGTCCCGTCCCCCCACCACCACCAGGCAGGGGCCTGCCCCAGTTCTGAGACCATCCCTTCCCTGGGATCTTCAGTCACAGCACCAACCCCACTGGACACCCCCCCCCCCAAGCCAGGCTTTGCTGTGTGGCTCCCCTCCCCCCTCCCTCGTGGTGGTTTGTCAAAGCTGGGGAGGGAGAGGCAAGTGGTTAGACAGAAGGATGATGGCATCAGCTTCCTGCTGAGTAACAGTCACAAGCCTCAGAGTTCCTCTTCAAAGCAGGGAGCCCTTGACAATTCCCCCCCCCACTTTACGGAGGGGCCACCTCTGTGCCCGGCCTGGCCCCTCTGGCTGCACAACCAGCAGGGCTGTGAGGGTGGCCACCCATGGCCCTGGGCTCTGTCTGGCCCGCACGGTTGGCCTGCCTCTGCCTCCCTTGCAAGGCACCTGCCCTCCCCAGGCTCAAGCAGGCACACAAGCTCTCCCATGGGAGCTGGAGAGCAGGGGAAGCAGCAAAACAGCACAGGGGGCAGGGGCGGCGGGCCGGGCCGGGCCGGGCCGGGGGGGGGGGATCCCCTGGAAAGGGGAAGACTTTGGAGCAGAGGAAGGGCAAGGGGCACCCCACCTCACCCTGAAGTCTCTCTCTCTTTCTCTCTGAGGCCCCTCTTACCAGAAGCAACAGAGGAACTACTGAGGCCGCTCCCCTTCCCATTTCAAAAGCTCCATTTTTGCAATAGACTCAAAACAGGAAGGAGGCAGAAAACCCACTGGTCTCCCTGGCTTCACCCCCCCCCCCAGCCCCAGCCCCCCCCCCGGCTCCCCTTCCTCCCTCCCTCCCAGAGACAGCAAAGGCTGCCTCCAGCCACTGAACACCTACCTGACAGCAGCTGGGGCAGAGGGGGGACCCCCTTCTCTTTCTGCAGCCCCCACCTGCTCCCCCAGCCCAAGTTGGCCAAGAGACTTTGGGGGAGACTTTGAAGGGCCCTGGCAGTGCAGGGGTTACACTGCTGAACTACAGCCAAAACATTGTGAGTTCAATCCTGACAAGGGTCACTTAGCCTCTCCCATCCCTTCTCAGGGCGGCCAAATGAGTCCCCAGCATCATTGGGGGCAAAATGTGCAGATTAGCCTGTGAATCCCTCAGAGGGAGGCCACGAAGCCCTTGCCCTTGCTTTGGCAGCTTTCCAGAAAAGGCATTTGTTCCCATTTATTTATTTATTCACCTTGTTCTGCGTTTGGGACAGTAATTTGTTAATGGTTTTTTAGAAAATTGCTTTTTGCATCTCTTATCATCATCGTTTCTTTAAAGAAAAGATACTTTAGAGCAGAGGTGCCCAAACGTTTTGGGCCACGGACCAGTCACGTGGTTCCTCCCAGCAGAAGCACAAGTAAAATGCACTTTGCCATCTGTTTTGCAACAGGATGAGATTGATTTTAAGGCTGCCATTTTCTCTGCTTCAACCAGGGGTGCCCAAACTATGGCCCATGCGCCAGATACGGCCCTTGACACCAAATCATCTGGCCCGTGCCACCCTTGCTGCTCCTGGAAGCAGAAATAAAACACTTCCAGGAGCAGCAAGGGTGGCATGGGCCAGATGAATTGGTGTTGGGGGCCAGATCTGGTCCACAGGCTGTAGTTTGGACACCCCTGCTTTAGAGCTACCAATGAGAAAAAACAGAAAAGGCCCCTCCCCAAAGGGGCTGCTTGGTGGAAGGGAGTATCACTTTGAAACGTCACCCGGAAAGTGTTCCCAGGGGTGCTTCTTAGGTGCCGCCGTGGCAAGGCAGAGGCTGCCGCCCAGGTGGGGTCTTCTTCAGGCAGCCAAATGGCCCAGGTAGCCTCGGGGAGGGGGAGGCTCCCCCCTCCCTCCCCAGTTGGCAAAAGCAAGCCTGGCAGCTGAAGGCAGCAACTTCCCCCTTGAGTGGCAAGAAGAGGAAGAGCTGCTTCCAGCCTGGCTCCTCCGGCCTCCCCCAACTCCCCCCCCTCTGCCTCCCTGCCCTCCCCCCAGCCTGGCTTCTCCTCCCTCCCCGGCTGAAGGTCTGCCTCCCCAGCTGTGCCTGGACTGGGTTCTCTCTCTCTCTCTCTCTCTCTCTCTCACACACTCACACAGAGCAGGGAAATGGAGACACCACCACCCACCCACTTCCTAAGGCAGGTCGCCCTTTGCTTGCTTGAAAGCCAGTCGTATCTGACTCTAGGGCTCAGTCCTCATCTCCATTAGCCAAAGAGCCAGCAGTGTCTGTGTCTAATGATGTTTCTGTGGGCATGTGACAGGCATGACTAAATACTGGAATACATGGAACAATGTTTACCTTCCCAGTGGTGTGGTACCTATTTATCTACGGTACTTGCAACGTCTTGCTTTCAAACTGTTAGGCTAGCAGGAGCTGGGATAGATGATGGGAGCCCACTCCATCATGCAGGACTCGGGTCTCAAACGGCTGACCTTCCGGTCATCAAGTTCAGCCACCACTAAGCCACCGCAGCCCAAGGCAGGAGGCCCACTGCTCAGCCTCGGTGATACAGGAGTTCAACTGCTGTACTGCAGCCAAAAGGTTGTGAGTTCAGTCCTGGTGGAGAATCTTGCTTGATTCAGCCTATTCCATCCTTCCAAGGTTGGTCAAATGAGGTGGTGGTTTGGTTTTTTTTTTTTTTTGGGTGTGTGTGTGTGTGTTGCTAATTAACTGTGCCCAGAGTGCTACAGAGAAAGGGGGAGGAGGAGGAGAGAGACCAAAGTGTGAGGGCTCTTGAGGACCAGGGGGTGCCTTTCAGGGCTCCTTTCCTCCACCTCCTCGGCTACACCTGGTGGCTAGAACCAATGGCCAAAGAACCTCCCCTTGGGGTGGGTTTTTCCTCCTCCTGCCAAGGAAGGAGTTTCCTAAAAGCAACCAAGGAACTGGCTCTGTGCCTCATCTTACAAACCCCACCGTAGGGGGAAAAAAAAACCAGCGCTGTCTCCAGGCCCCTAAAGAGTCTGGAACCTGGCCAAGTGGACTTGTTTTTTTTTTTTTTTTTTTTTTTTGGGGGGGAGAGACTGCCTGCCCTGCCTTTCTGTCCCAGAGAAAAGGCAAGGGCAGAAGAAACCAAGCGGGGGGGGAGATGGGGGGAGTGGCTGGCCCTCTTCAATGGGGCAGCTGGTCGGCTCAAGCACTGCCATGATCTGCCATGGCCGAAAGGACCCTCTTTCCC